>OW388292.1:30185867-32585867 GCA_936450465.1 Gibbula magus | reverse complement strand
ATACATGAACAACTCTTGGTAAGTGATAGACCATGGCTATAAGACTTTTGTATCCCTTATCACAAGACCATTCAAGCAACCTTAAAGAGCCATCAAGGATGTTAGTGTTTCAAATTAAAAATATTTTTGGGAAAATATACTTATAACTTCATTCGCCAGAGAAATCTTTTATCTACAACATGGCATATTTTAAATAATTTTAATATCACGACAATGTATTGCAATTTGGTTTCAAAGAGAAGTACAATTTCGACTAGCATGCGCGCTAAGGGTATCTGACGTCATATAGACAGAATCGCCTTTTTTGCGTAATACGTACTACACAAACAGTTAGCGCTTCCGAAGCGTGAAGGCTCGTCTCTAGCGCAAGTCGCCATAACAACCCATGTGTTGCACATGCTGCAAGTGTCTCTCTTGCAAGTTACCCTTGTCACACATTACTGAATGTGACGATTGCTTTACAAACAATGTTTCTAAATGTCCTGAGAATATACAAATTATTTCCTGTTTAATGTACTTTTTATTGAGATACGACCAGCAAATTATGACAAATTTAATTATTTAAATTCAAGAAAAATACCTAGTTGGTTAAAACAATTATTCCAATATCTGTAGCAAATACATAATTAAATGAAATGGTAAATAAATAACCGCCAAAAAATTATATATTTCAATTTCTTTCATTGCGCATGTTTTTTTTTTTATTCTTTCGTGTCTTTGTTTACTTTGTGTGAGCTAGACCAAAATGCTTTGCGCTTGAAAATAATAGACTGGATCTATATTTAGACTGGAAAACACCTTTACTAATTAATGCACTTTCTCTGCTTATTTAAGGTTGAAAACAATTTGGAATAAAAAAATAGAGCCACTGGCTCTGAAGCTCATCAGGAATCATGTTATTAATTATCTCTATTGTAAAGATTAAGATTATCACATAATAAATCATTGCCCAGTCATTAAATTTAAAAGTTTTTATCAAAATTGGTTACACATTAATCCATACTCATTATAAATAATGTAGACCTTTGCAGTTTTTTGTTTTACTTCTTATTTTTATTCTGGAATTATCAACATTTATTACATAATGAAAAAGAGCCCCTATTTGTTTCTAAAAATCCTGTTTCTCATTGGCTCAAAGTTTCATTGGCTCCTTTTCAATATTTAATTAATAAATTCTATTGAGCATCTGAGTGTAAGACTAAATGAGTAACACAGCAGAGAAGTAACCTGAAACCTCCGTGTATTAGCTGCTGTTTGCATCTCTGCCAGGGAGTTGTCACTCCCCAGGTCAACACCTGCAATTACACAACATGCAGACCCTGGACTCACAGCCAGTAAATTACATATTTTAAATTTTGTTTTCCCCATCTTCATTTATTTTTCTTTATTGGAAAAGAAGATGTGGTATCACAGACTCTTGTAGCTAGTTTCAAAATTCATTTTCAAAGGTTTTTTAGGCTGTGGCCAATATTTGGGGTCACAGAATCACCAAATTTACAAGTTAGAATCCCCATTGGCTAAAGAGTTTGCATACAATATTACAACAGAGTTTGCATACAATATTACAGCGTTCTAGATCTTTTTGATCATTCAAGCTGATCAAAGACCATCTCTGTTTCTCATCTTAAATTCAGATCACAAGATCTGATTTCGGAATTTACTCTTACATTTTAACTACTTATTTAGAGGAGTGATTTAATATGCATCATGAGGTCATACACCGGGGCTTGACCACTTCAGTTGGTTTTTAACACAAAATATTTGAATTTCTCAAGACTGATGATTGCAATTTATTTCAAAATGGTTAGTCAGACTTTTCACCTTTATTGTTTTCTTGATTGCCTTGTTCATGAAATTAATTATGCAAAATTTAATCATTTTGATGGAATGTCTTAGATAATGATAGATGTAATATTATGTCATTCGTATTAATTTCATAACAAAACGACATGCTTTTATTGAAAGCAAATTTTCACTTTGAATGGAACTCGCTTGGTGTGATAGGTGTGCCTCATTTACATCATTTTCTATGAGGGAGTTTCAACATTTACACATAGTTTTTAGGTAAATGCTTTTGCATATTTGATTGTCACAGTTGAAAGTTTGTGTGTGATTCAGTGTTTCTTTTTACAAAAGAGTTTGAATCCAAGTTTTGTTGCTTTTGCATTCATGTCGCAATTAACAATTGGTTTTATTTACTACAATGTAATTCTTCTAGTGTTAACAATCAAAATATTTTTCATACTCATCTTTTGATATTGAGCTATGTGATAAACTCATCATATCATTATTCGTTGTGAATCATAATTCATAAATACATTGATGAAGATACGTTAGAGCAGGGTTTGGAATTAGCGCTAGTCAGGTAGCTTATGGCTAGTAACAAGTAACTAGTAAAGTTTAAAAGACTAGTTAACGTTCAAAATTATAGGATCGTGGAGATGGCTAGCGTGAATGGGTTTGGACTAGTACTTTCAAACATGAACAAAATTTAACTTTACTCCCTTATATAGTTGTCACAGTATTTTTATTTCATATATTAAACAAAGGACAGTATCTTCAATGAATCTATAGTATCTGATATAATTGATGTCAGCAAATAAATTATTTGTTTGAAAGGCATTCTAGAGGTTAGTGTGATGAAGAAGAAATGTATAAGGATCTATATAGAAACATTGTCATTGTTAAATAAAGAAGTTGATCATCCATCAATTCCTTGTCTTCTTCAAATAAATCGTGTTAACCAGTGAATCTAAGTCATTTGGACTATTTTATTTCCTAAAGTACTAGTCCAAAGCTATTTCAGCTAGCCAAATGCACCTAGTTCAAATTCAAACTAGACTTTTGCACTACTAGTCAAAACATTTTTCAAGCTCAGCAGCTTTTTTTCCAGCCATGGGCAGGCGGACCAGTGCTAATTTTGAACCCTGGAAGTGTTTTCACGTTTGTGTCTGTTTTTCTTCTTTTAATTAAAACAAATCAAATTCTTTTTTACCATTATCATCCCCACCCATTGACAAAAATATTTTAGACAGCATTTGTTCAGCATCCCTCATCTTTCATGACCATAACAATTAATAATGGGTGTTTCTAATTTGTTGAGGACTTAAACTCCAGGGTTATTGGAATGAGATTACAAGCCTTTTGTGAAATGTATAATGAAATGATGATCTTTTGGGATGTACAATGTAGTAGGTTCATGTTCAGAGAGTACAACTTCATGCTTGCATTTATGTAGTTCAGATAAGATCCATTCATCACAGATAGCCATTGATTCAACGTGTGTATATAACTGACAACAGCAGCCATTGTACCCGCTGTACAGGAATGAAACAAAGTCCAGGCAGCTTGTGTTGTAAAAATTCTTTGTGATTGTTTAACAATATTTGATATTATATGTCAATGAATTATTTTTCTACTTTGTACATGAACTCATTGAGAATAAAATAAATGAATTTGATTTTGCATTTTCTTGTCTGCTTTGTGTTACCTTGAGGAAAAAGTTAATATCTATAAGGCCACTCACTGTATAGCTGATACATTCATCATCATCAATATTAACGGTTATTCTTAAAGACTTCCATTTTCTATCAATTACAAATAGTTGTCTGTAAAAGAAATGATTGGTTGAAACATATTTATTTATTCAAGAACAAAATTCTAACTATGAAAAAAACCTCTCTGTAAAGAAATGAATAAAAAATCATTATACTAATTATACATTTTGGTAAGTATAATTTTAACCATTTCAAGAAATAACAATGACTGCTCATGTAATGAATAATAAATTTCTATGATCGCAATGGCATTTTTCATCTGAGTGACATCAACATATATATTGATAATGATGTAACCCATGTTGTGACTATAATCTGTAATTTCAGACACACCAACTATAGATGTACCAACATTAAAAGCACCACCTAGTGGTTCTAAATCCAAGGATTCTGTTGGAAGTGCAGCGAACTCAATTTCAAAAGTTACTGTTACGCCCAAGAAGCAGCCTATTCGTGGCTTTGAGCCAGTGGTAGCTGCTGCATCTAAGAGCGAGGATAGACTCGCTCCTCAAATAACCAATAGCTGTGATAGTGTGAGAGATGGCAGTGTGGAGGCATCGGGTGCGGCAGGCTCCTCAAATACCGCATCAGCGTCGGCCTCCACTCCCTCGCTTTCAACACCCAAAAAGGAACCTTTTGATCGACCACCTCTTCCAAAGTCCTCCTCAAAGTGAATAGTTTTTGTTTGCCTTTGTCTGACTTCTATTGCTTGTGTTTATGTTGGCTTGAGTACCAGTGGACTAGAACGTTAGAATTGAAATCAAATTTATGGAAGCAGTTTTGGAGGTTACATGGTTCTTGCCCTCAGCCGTTCTATTCTATAATTGAGTATTTCACACAACGCTCTATGGGACACATTCTGGGACATTATGACTGTTTTTTTAACCGACCATCATAAGGGGAAAAATCATTTAACAAAAACATTTAATAAATTATCATATGCACATTACATGTTTCAATGTAATGAAATATTTAGCATTTGATTTGTATGTAAGCATGTTTTTATGTGTGATGTATTTTCATGGAAGACTTTTTCTTATTTTTCAGAACAAAACAGAAAATAAATGTTCAAGAAGAATATGTAAAAAGAAAAGGAGACAAAGAATTATTAAACTTAGTAGTAATAGGTAAGTTTTCTTTTCTTTTCTGAATGAATGATTTTGAATTATTATCACATTAATGAAACAATGAACAATAGAAACATTAGTTTGATTTTGGCATTCCTCAGTTTGTAGTTCAAAGTAAGTATATTTGCATATTAATGAAGTTGGTTTTTAACCCACGGGTGAAACCCAAGGGGGTTTACGTCGTGGTGCAGCTCGTCTGTCCGTTCGTCCGTCCCAAAAACGGTACTTGTGTTCTGAAATCAATCAGTTATTGCCCTTGACTTAGAGCGCTCGGCTTTTCAAATTCAGACTGACAGTACCTGTGTTCTGAAATCAACTCCTCCCACAGTT
The DNA here is from genome assembly GCA_936450465.1 of Gibbula magus. Taxonomy (NCBI): domain Eukaryota; kingdom Metazoa; phylum Mollusca; class Gastropoda; order Trochida; family Trochidae; genus Gibbula; species Gibbula magus. The sequence continues at coordinate 32,580,853 of OW388292.1, read as the reverse complement.
TTTTATATATCTTTCTGAAACTTTACACATGCTTTGGATTTACATCGCTGATATGCATGTGGGTTTTTTTTGGGACCGATCAGAATAATGTTTTCAGAGTTATGGCCTTTGACTTAGAGCACTTGGCTTTCAGATTTCAGACTGACAGTAACTTTTAATTCGTCAGCATTTGAAAATGTCATGTTTCCAATGTCACACACTGAGGTTATAACCTTTGACCTTGTGACCTTGACCTTGATGTAGGATCCATTTTGTGAGAAACTTAACCATGGTCATCATTTTTGATTGATTGGTTGTAGGCCTTTCGATACTTGACATGCTGATTTATTTTAATAGGTCATTAAATTACCCTTACATTTACACTGCTTATTTGGAGAATAAGGAACCCAGGGGTTCTTGTACTCTCAGAGCACTCTTGTTATCAAATTGACGATTTTAAAACTTGATATTTACACAAATTCAGTAGTAGTGACTGTCTTGTAAAGAACACAGGGTTCATATCGACAAACAATCACCTCCTTCATTTTGATACTTCATATTTCAGTTGTTAAAACTGCTAAGCCAGCAAGCAAAGGATTCCAAGTTCTAAACCAGGCATGAACACTTTAGATTGTGAGTTTTTCAAAGTTGTATGATGCACACTTTGCAGGGCATGTAGATGCAGGTAAGAGCACACTGATGGGGCACCTGCTGTATCAGTTGGGCTCCGTCAACAAGAAGTCCATGCACAAGTATGAACAGGAATCCAAGAAGCTCGGAAAAGGATCCTTCGCATTCGCCTGGGTGCTGGATGAGACCGAGGAAGAGAGGTAAATGATTGATTGATACGTTACACATTTGGTTGGAGGGAAAGCTGGTACAACTCTTGCAAAACATTTAGAATCAAGTCCTATCTAGTCCTTGTTTCAATGGTTTGCCTTCATGTATTGATAATAATAATCCATTTATATAGCATATATATCCATATACATTGCATGCTCAAAGCACTGTTCGACATATTACCTGCAGTCAACGAGTACAGAACACTTTCTGAGAAGAATACAACTGGCCACCTATCGGACGCTCAAGGTTTAAATTCAGACGACCATCGTATCACACCAGGTACCCAATTTACTGCTAGCTGGACAGAGGTACACTTTGAACTAAGTCACTTATCCAGGTTAACACTACAAGTCTCTCAACTCATGTCTCGGTGTGGGGCAGGTTATCCAGCTATGCAGCAAGCCCTTCCCATTGTTGCTGAACTTCACTGATAGCTGTCAACTGAGCCATGTACAGGCCCAGGTGCCATAAATATCAACTATCAACTGTATGACACTTACACAATATTTACTGTGGAGACAATATGATTTGGCATTTTGGCAAGTTCTGGTAAAAGGAACTATTGCAAGAAAAGTACGACCGATACCTTTGAGCATGCACTGACAGATTATCACTTCAAAACTTTCGGCAGTTGTATCTGTTGAACAAACTCCTAATTCTGGATCCTTCATTCTCCTGATTTGATGAAAATAAACTCTTTACTATGGTGTAAATAAGATATTAAGAGGTTAGTTAATGAAGTTGACATTAAGTATTTTCATATTGGCCAAGTTACAGGTCCTCAGCTCATTGTACTGATTCTCGACTTTGTCTTGGACCAATACTACAAATCTCGAACTTATATTCATATTGAAATACTTACCGGTAGTAGATAACATTATGATATTTCAAATTAATCAATATTTTCTCAATATTCCTGATCTCTACAATTCAGATCTCGTGGGGTCACAATGGATGTTGCTCAGACAAGATTCGACACACCCAAGAAGATCGTCACCCTTCTAGACGCTCCTGGTCACAAGGACTTCATTCCAAACATGATCACAGGTCAGCTCTTTGTTGTCAATCATAGTTGTACATGGATAACGTTTCCTGCATCACTTCTTTTTGTTCACTTTCTTTCTGTAGTATTGAAGAAAGATACACATAATATTCATTTCAATTAAAATTCTCTTTTGTGATCTAAGTCAATGAAGAATTAATCATTTAATGATAAAAAAAGTTGTAGGGAATGATCGCTCATTCAATAAGATATCATGGTTTGAATGTGCAGGTGCTGCCCAGGCTGATGTCGCTATTCTCGTTATAAACGCAACTAAAGGAGAGTTTGAGACGGGCTTTGAGACAGGAGGTCAGACACGGGAACATGCACTTCTTGCACGATCTCTAGGTGAGAGGACCAGCGTTTTGCTTCTGAGACTGTATGTCTATTCTATCTATTTTATATATTTATTTTGATGTTTCTTTGAGTTTTTTTCTTGAGGCATCTTTGTTAACAAGTAAAAGAAATTTCTATTATCGACATTGTCTTTTCATACCTGAATGACTGAATTAAGGCTTATAAAATTCATACTTCAATCCATGCTTTGACAATCTTTCTTCTAGGTGTGTCTCAAATTATCGTTGCGGTGAACAAGATGGACACGGTTGACTGGCAGGAGGACAGATACAACGATGTAGTGAAAAAGATTGGACAGTTCCTGAAGCAGGCAGGGTTCCGAGAGGGTGATGTGTCGTTTGTGCCATGTTCCGGTCTGGCCGGGGAGAACCTCACACAGACGGTGAAGGAACCGAAGCTGGCTGCCTGGTACAGGGGACCCACACTTGCTGAACAGATAGGTACCAATACTCTCTGTACTACCCATCACTTTCATTAAATAGTTAATATTTGATAACCCTTCTTGTTTCTTTGATTTATTGGGGATCTACACTTACCATGACTTAATCAACGTTTCTTGTGATATTTTACTGTAGCTAATATTAATAACATTTGGGTTAAGTTATAGAACATGTGATGGAATGTTATTGATATTTGCAATCTATTGTTTCCTTTAAAAAGATTTTCTAATCATTTATCAAACCAGAGCATGACATGTTTGAGAGAAAGAGTGTAAGTGAAATGTTTTGTAATTTTAATGAGGAGTGAAACATCTTGTGATCTTAATATCACCCTGATGTTCAGACAAGTTCAAGTCATTGGAGCGTCCGATAGACAAACCGTTCCGGCTGAACGTGAGTGATGTGTTCAAGAGTGTGGGGACAGGGTTCAGCATCAGCGGACGGATCGGGTCAGGTCACGTGCAGCCTGGTGATAGGGTTCTGGTCATTCCTCCAGGCAATGTTACTGCTAATGTTAAAGGTAAAGTTCACTAACCAGCATTGTCACAGCTTGTAAAGTTTCCTCTCGTTGAAAGAATAAACAGATTTGAAAGCTTGCCCAGATGAAATTAAGTGTTAAATCTAAAACAGTAACATGAACCCCTAAATTGTAGATTTATGTGTTGAATTAAATATGTATACGTGTAATACATATGTTTTTCGCATCCTAGCATTTAAAGCGGAATATATAAGATTGAGGAGCCTAGCGATTTTCATTTTCACAGAAATCCAGAAATCTTGATTGTCTAACATTTGTCTCTCTGTGCAGGTGTTCTGATTGACGAGATGCCAGTGACTGTCGGGTTTGCTGGAGACCATGTGACTGTGTTACTCAGTGGGGTGGACATGGCCAATGTCAATACAGGTAAAGCTGAATCAACTCATTTCAGTGTTTCATGGACATATGAAGACAAAAGGACAGTGGGACTTTTGTCCTTGCATTTTGTTTGAAAAGAAAAGACGAGTGCGGAAGATTTTTTCTTTTAATTCCATCATAAAACGTAATTTGTTTACTACTGCTAGTTTACAAATCGAAAGTTCATTCATTCCAAAAGTTCACTCATTCTTACAGACACATGTTTTTGTAGGGAAATGGTCGGATAGGTTAGCAATAAGGACATATTCTTTCACAATATTTAGCTAAACTATTCTAATTTCTGTTACAGGCAGTGTCCTCTGCCATGCTTCAAGCCCTGCCAAGTTTACAACTCGTATCCGTGCCAAGATTGTCATCTTCAACTTGGAAGTACCAATAACCAAGGGTTTTCCGGTAAAACTTTTATCATCTGATAACATTTGTATATTGCAACCCCCTGCACTCAAATCTAGGGTTTCATCATCAAGTTACCACACAGTGAAGTAATTAACCAAATCTTATTAACAATGAAGGTATCAACACTGTTGATTATTGTGTCAGTTGTGTAATGATGTTTTCAGGTTGTCTTTCACTACCAGTCTGTTAACGAGCCCGCTGTGATAAAGCGCCTCCTGTCTCAACTCAACAAGAGCTCAGGGGAGGTAATCAAGAAGAAACCAAGGTGAGGAGGAAATGAGTGCATTCATACTCTATGATAACAAGGTCATTCAAGACAGAAACCACCCACCAAGAGCTAAGTGGAGGGTGGTCATGTTTTCAATCGGCCAAACAAAAGCAGCTATGAGGGATATAATGACATGAACTTGTTGACAAATGATTAAGTAAAATATAAGGCGATTTGAAATTTGTCATGAAGATTTTCAGTGATTTTGAAGCCCTTTTCTCTCCGATGCTGACAGCGTTGGAAAAACGTGGGGTCAGGGCAATAATCAACATCCGATAATAAATGAGGCCTACCACCCTGTTTAACGTTGATGAACTAGGATTGTATTAACTTCACCAATGAGACTTCCACATAATTGAAGAGTTATTTATGTAAATGATTTAGTGTTATTGATAACATGCTTCTTCTTCAGATGCCTGGTGAAGAACAGCAGTGCTGTGGTAGAGATTGAACTAGAGCGAGCCATCTGTCTGGAGGAATACAAGGACTTCAAGGACCTCGGTCGATTCATGTTGCGGGCAGGGGGAGCCACTATTGCTGCCGGACTCGTAGAAGAGGTGAGCTTAAGTAACATTGAGTCCCCACATTTTCACTTCCTGGTAGCCAGACCCCTTGTCCTGAACACATCCTTCTGATGTCTCAGAAAGATGCAGTCAACCAGATAAAACAAATTAGTCTCTTCCATTTCCAATTTAAGAGAATTTATGTTAACCCTTACGTTGCGTATATATATTTTACCATTTTTAGCCCCTGTGGCGGAATTTACAGGCTCGCAGCTCGCAGCAGTAGTTTGGGCTTTGGCACTAACTAGCTCTGCTGGCGGAATTTCCAGGCGGCGATTCCGGTATCGTTTTTACAAAATATACCGCATCTACATGGCGAATAAGGACTATATACGGGCGTTCAATACAAATTCAAGTAGCGAAACCCGTACACAAATGGCTAATTCACACTCGAAACTTTGAATGAATTTTCTATGTTTTTTCGTTTTTATTCTATTACTTTCGAAAGATTGTCTTTTATTCGGGCCTCGTAACATCATAAAAAAATTCCATTTATATACGGAATTGAAGACAAGATGTCTAGCTTCACAATGATATAAAAGTTATTAGAATGCGACCTTTGGTTATAATTCTATAGCTATGTAAAGTTTGTCTTTATTCCCACCTATAAAATCGTCAATACTTACAACATGTATGCGGCATTGCAAACGGTCGTTCATCGCACTTTTCCAAGAAATCATAATCTCGAACCAGTTGACAAATAAGCACATGTCAACCCAAATATGGTTATGTTGTTTGACTTTTCAAATAAACGCTAACCTCGAACCATAACTGATGAAAATATGTTGATTAGTTTGTGTGCCGTTTGGTTTCACATGCCTCTCAGAAAGGTAAAATTGTATCTTTATTTCTGTGAATAAATCCGCGCATTTTATATAGAATAAAAGATTATTCTTTTCGGTTTATTGTGATATAAAAATTATGAAAATGCATTCAGTATTTTAGCCTTGATAAATGTTTTAGAAGTTGTGAAAATCGCCGATTGTTTCAAAATTTATGAAGTGTAAACATGACCTTTTTCACGGCGCTTGCTGTGTCTTTATTATTTTTTTGAGATTTTCTAATTTTATATGGGAATGTAGTCCATTGTTTCCCCTTTATTTTGCCGTATTTTTTTTTGAAAACAAACAATTCGCTCACATGATATGAAGTGCGGGAGTAAGGCGAGTTAGCGATTTTTTTCCCCGTCTCGCGAGATGCGAGGCAGATAGCAGTCTCGGGCGAGGCAAACCCGAGGCAATACAAACACGTGGGTGAAAATAGCCTCAAGCGAATTAATGCTTCGGGGGCTAAGCCCGACATAATTGGCCTTTTGTAAAGCTAATTATCGATGCGTTACGGGTCAACAATGCACACGCAAATTGGTGTGAATTTTGCTTGATATTCCGACCACACACTGAACAAAGCTTTATTCTCATGTCGGGTCGCGATGCGTAAATACAGCCATTCTCATGGGTCGGGTCGCGGACACAATCGACTCGTGACCCGGTATGGGTGATAGAGTATACTTAGACAGCCGTGAATTATTCTAAGTCTTGTATCCGGGATCCGTATACAGACACCTAGGAATCGCTTATAGCCCGCCCGGATAACTCCGTCGCCCGCATGTTAAGGGTTAATCACTTCTTTAGTGAAAAAGAGTTGAGCAAGAGAACAATGGCAGGATTTGGACGTGAAAGAAAAAAGGAATCAAGTACCGGTATACCCATACCGGTATTATAAAAGAATGACCTCATATCATCTCACCTCATGTAGGATTTCAATCTTGAGTGAAATGTGAAAAGACTTTAGACCATGGGTTATCTAATGTTATAACCAGGATCACGGTACATGGACAAGTTTAAAGTGGGTGACTATCGTATTATCTCTCACTTGTTCGTTACTTTCAGCACGACAACAAATAAACCCTACAGTTTCTGACATGTTTGATTATCATGGGTACAAAAAAATATTACCTGATTCAAGGTGTTTTCAACCATGACTCAAATACCCATCTCAACCCACATAAGAGCATTTTGTCACAAATCTAATTCAATGATTTTAATGTCAATATAGAATAAATTTCTCACAAGTCATCTTTTTTCCCCCAGATTTTACCATCAAAGACGAAAGAAGATGAGTGACAGAGGTGAAGGAGGATTCAATTTCATGGTGCAATTATCGCTTAATTTATGCAAACACAGAAATGGACTGTTGAAACAAGTTATAATCTGTGGCTAAATTACCAGTGTTCATCTAACTTGATGAAGTTAGTGTGAGCGAATGTGACATCTTAGCATAATTTCATGTTGGTTTGAGGCGGTTTACAAGTTCGAGATCAGTCGACTGTAAGTGCCTTGGACTGCGGCCGCTGCTGTCAAACCTAATGTGAAGAAACAGTACATTATAAAGGAGTTTAACCTCTTCAGCATAAAGGCTTTATGTGAAGAATCGGTGAACATACGTTATATATTTGTCTTGACAATTATTGTGATATTTCCATTATGCATGTTACTGTACGATGGAAAGAATAATAATAACTCAAAATCCTCTGTAATTAAACATCAGAATTATTGTGTGCTCTCAGCCAATCTTTGATCAACTGATTTTAATGAAAGTAACCAGTGGTTACAGTCAAATCAGCAGTCCTATTCTTTACAAATATTTCTTGATACATTGCTGACTAGCATTGAACGGGATGAAAAATTTAATTTGCTTCATATCTGTGTATCAGAATCTGTAATATGATCTTCCAATATCCCATCCTAATACCCCATGACATCTTATGACATGGTCACAGGAGAGAACCCTATTTATTATTATCTATTTACAATTGATTTGAATATTGGATACCTCAGTTTGATATACATTCTGGACAAAGAGAGATAGGATTAAAACCATGAAGTCTGTTGTGAAATTGAATGTAAAATGAAATGGTAGTAAATATCAATTGTTTAAATATAACTATACAGCTTAAGAAAAAATATGAAAATGTTGGTAATTTTCCCATTTGTCCAAAATATGTACAGCAAAGCAAGTAATTTTTTAAATTTTGGTTTTGGTGTACATTACAATCTATTATTTAATAAATTATTCTTATGACCTGAAAAATTAGAATGCATAGGGAAATTACTTTATTTAAGTAAATAATTATTTACAATGATTATGATTTTTTACAAATATTGAATACTTGTCTTATTTGATGTATTATATTACACTGAATCTGTTATTGCTGTATTAAGCAGTGAATCTTTTAACTTGTTAAATACATGTTTTTTACTTATTTTATTGTGTACAAGAAAGTAAAAGAGGAATGAAAGAAGAGTATCACCTTCTGTGAGCTGCTCAATACCTATTGTTGTTAAACCCTTTCGCAGGTTTTTGAAGATCCAAGTCCCATATCTAGGGTTAGTGTAATTAACACGATCTTTGTTAAAGCCACTACAAGTGGTTTTGGCACTAACTCCACAAATAATTAGCACCAATGTTCTAGCACATGCCTCAGGGTTTCAGACCAGCTGTGTTAAGATGTAAGACTTTAAAAAGTTAATCATTATCTCTGGAATTTCAATTCTGCCTTTTAAGCTGGTCTACATGTATAACAACTGGAAGCTTCGGATAATTGCATTACCATAAATTCTGGTAATTCATTGAAAATAAAATAATTTGGTTCAGATGAAATTAGCAAGTTGGATGTTGAGCTAATTCATACACACATAATTGTTGCCTCAAAGACTTTTGACTCAAAGTTTTGTTTGGAGAGTGGTTGATTGTTGCTCTGGGTTGGTTTAAGGGCTTTTGATGTTCCATGTTCAAGAACACGCTGAACTACATCACTGAAACGTCACCTCTCAGGGAAGATGCCAAAGTCTTCAGCACAACTGTGTAATCAATGAATTACATGAGACGTTTATGTTTTAAGACTTTCTTCCGGGTAGTGAAAGTGCTATGTTGGTTGTTGGAAGGGTATGAAATGTTGATATTCAGCAGTGACTTCTCAACTTATGGAAATAAACAATCCATTTGAATATCACCGGTCTTTCTTTTTCTTGATAATTTATCATCATTATTACCAGGTCAGGTTTTGTTAGAAAACAAGTCTACACTGTTTCAGGGTGGTGAGATGGATGACAAGTGTGGCTAATCCCAAATCCTCTCCAATGAATTGTTTAAAGCAGCCAATTACACATGTTGTTTATATAACTTGCAAATAAAAACAAAACCGCTTTTATGTCAAGAAATGGTTGTAACTAGCTGTCATGGTAGGTCAGTCATTACATCTTGGTTTTGATCTGTTCAGCTTACCATTGCCATCTTACTTCTCGAATTCAACAATCTTCAATCTAGATCTCCAAGAATGTCAATTACGTCCCATTGATCTAGAAATGGGTGTTATAGAAATGTCCTGGTGTAATATATAAGGGGACAGATATAACCTTTTTTAGCATTGAATATCACTATAGTTTAGCAGATGTACTTATGGCATTGGCTGTTTTTGGGGAAGGTTGATTTTAATCGTGTGAACTCTTTTTGTCTGTATTAAAGACTTGCACATGTTAATTCAAGGACCACCTTGATAAAAGCAGTGTGAAAAATACTACCCAGAGTCACAACCCCAAAGGATTTCTTAAACATTTATAATATTACAAAATAGCTCACAAGACCTTAAACAATAAACTAAATAAATTTCAAAATGTAAATTTCCACGAGAATTTACCACAAGTATATATATATATATAACAAATTTGAAGTACTTGAGAAAAACGTGACAAAGCTTTTTTAGGTTGTGAGACCTGTAACTCTATTTGGGGTCATCAGGTCACGAAATCTACAATTTTGAATCCCCATTCGCCAAGGGGTTTGCACACAACTTAAGCCACCTAGACCGTTTTGGTACTGAAGAAGATGAGAAATTTATTTTTTTATGGTTATGACCATATTTGGGGCCACTAAATCTACAATTTTGAATCTCCAGTGGCTAAAGAGCCTGTACATAACATTACAGTCTTCCAGGTGTATGTCCTGGAGAAGATGAAAATAGGATCTCGGGTCATGGCCTATGAGGACTTTATTTGGGGGCCAGAGTGTCACCAAATTTACAATTTAGAATCCCCATTGGCTAAAGACTTTACACACAATATTACAGCCTTCTAGGTCTTTTTTTTCTGGAGAAGATGAAAATAGGTTTTTAGGCCTGTGAGGCCCTTACTTGGGGCCATTGGATCACCAAATCTACAATTTAGAATCCCCATTGGCCAAGGAGTCTGTACACAAAATTTCAGCTACCTTGACCCAAGACGAAAAAGTTGACGGACACCATTCCATGTCATAAGCCCATCGAGCTCTTTCTTTTTTGACTGCCCATCAACCCAACCAACAAACATCTCCCAGACCAGTCCCTTCTCCATCCCCTCCACCCTAGCAACACTGCAGTCCAGTGGCTCTGATCTCATTAGTGCTGTAACAACATCCATATACTGGTAGAACGGTTCCTAGCATTTCTCATTCTTGGAGAGGAGGACTGAAATAGGATACCCTGCCACGCCCATACTTGTGAGGATCAAGACTTTAGTCTCAATGTAACAAGGATGTTATTCTGAAAATTCGAGGTTCTATGCCAAGTGATTTCAGAGAGGTTACGGTTTAATTCCGACAACACCGATATTTGAAGGGGCTACAAGAAAACACATCAGTCGCAGTTGGTTACACAAATAACACAAAACATTCTGTCTTTGAAGTTTTATTGAACTATTAATTCTTGTATTACAATAATTTTTCATATACTTTTGTTGATTTCGACTTCATGATGAGCACGCAATAATTGTACATACACCTCTTTATCAAAATAAGTTGATAACTTGTCATTTTCACATATTTATTTGGCTAATACTTTGAAATTGATATCATCTTCAACTTGAACTGTATATAGAACTGATAGCAGTCTCATTAAAATTTACCAGAATTAATCATGCTTAGATTCATCATCTTGATGAATGAGCACCAATCATTAAAGACATCTGAAAACAAAATAACAAAATAGTTTCTTGTTCCTTAAAAGTATGCATCTTAAAATATCTACAAAATATATTTCATTCAGTCAATCACGTCCCCCACCTTTACAGAAACAATAAATCCATAATCTAACAGCATGAATATACTACAGAAATGTACTGGTGTATAACCATCAATAACACATGGCAAATATGAATTAATGTCATCCCTAAGCCCCAGTGAATAAATGTTGACTACCGCCAATTTCTAACATAACAGTCCCCGTGAGAATCTCAGGCAACTGCAGTAAAACACAGAACAAACAGAAACACAGGAGAAATTAAGTAATACATATTCATAGAACGAGTTCAAATTTTACCCATTGTCTTGGTTGTCATGACAATTTGTAAATTATTACCAATTTCATTTCATAAACAATTGCACAAAATAATTATGTTAAAACTATAATAAATACAAGTATATGCAAAAACATGATTTGGCCACAAAGAGAATTGCTGTAGTAGTAAATATATATCTCTTTTTATTTCACTGAGAACGCACTGAGACCCTCCAATGCTTTAAAGCATGTTAGCATAGGATACCAGAACGCTTACAACTGACTTCTTTTTTTGAAAAAACATGGGTTTAAATTTTGGCATTTTACTGGCATACATAACACTATTGTAGCAACGTGCTTCCACGTATCTGTATTACATTTTAGGGCATTTTGAAGAGAGCATCACAAATCTAAACAATGGAAGACAACATATCAAATCATGTAAATATTGTCAGATCAGGTGCTAATGCTGCTGAAATGTGCCTGAAACCAAACCGGTCACACTAGACCAAGGTTAGAGATCATATACTCAAAGTAATAGTGTTTAAGATACAGAAGAGATTTAGATAATTATGCAATTTGTCTGTCATTTTAACTCTCCAACATAAGCACATACAGTGTCATGAGCTTCGTAACAGATTCTTGTAGAGTGTGATAATACTGCAATCCCTCTCTCCATTTATCAGAACCATTCCTAAACAGCAGATGAGTCGGAGTGACTCACCACAACTCTACTTCAGATATGCCACAGACAAATAAAAATAAGTGTAACTCTTAGATGTTTAAATCATTTGTCCAAGTTGAGATAGGTCAGACCACTTCTCTAGACTAAGGTACCTTCAGCCAACTGTGATGACAGAGTGATGATTGAAAACTGACCTATAATTTAACAATAACCAGAAATTCTAAATATTTCCTTTCTGACATATGAATCAAGCATATTTTAAGAGATGCACACTGATAACCATTCTGATTATAGGTTGTTGTGAAGGATGAAATCATGTGCCCAGCTCCGAAATCACGAGATTCCAAGCTGATATAGCGCACCAATAATAACAGGCTCAACAAACATCAAGAGACCAATGTATTCCAATGTCACCCATAGGGTTAACAAATATTATGATAAACGGTGAAACAGTTCCTCCAATAATTGAAACAAACAACTGTGCTTTCGCAGCCTCCTTACACAACCTTATGCCCAATGTTCACAAGCAGTTTAGATAGTTTTGAGGACATGGTATTTACATGGCAGGTTTACCTCTCCCATAAAGCCATAACGTGATTCACAACAACAGACATGTTTTTGAAGTTGAGCAGAATCATAAACAAACAATAAAATTATTCTTTTTTAAGAAATGTAAAAAAGAAGGAGCATCATTCTCTCAATGTCTCCTCTCATTGATTTCTCAATACTCCCAGTTATATCAGTCAAACTGAAACACAATTTTGTTTTTAAGTTCATACATCTTTATAGATATAACACATAAATTGAAGTAGCAAAACTTCTGGTAAGTATAGATGGCTTTGGCAAATATCTCCCATGTTTCATGCATAAATACTTTGAAAAAAATAAAAAGAAATTTATCATAACTGATCATTTATGATATGATTTGTTGACAACTTCAAGTGGATAATCAAACAGCAAGAGGAGCTTACGTCAATTGGGATTGGACCTTGAGACAGGCTTAAGTAGATAAAAGAAATGAGACAGGGATTACTGACTTTACAAAAATAGACTTCTTTTCTTCAACTCATTAAAGAAAGGAAAACAGGCTTAATTATCTTCTTGTTTTTCTTAACTATAGAAGCATTGAGTCTCAGTGGAAGAAAGGTAAACTGAAGATAAACTGACTTGTAACGCCCTAGTACATTAAAGAACAAAACTTAGTAATAACAATGTATTGTCTTGAGGTGGTAGTCTTATTCATTCAGAAATCCTTTGGAAGAGATAAAGTTGTCTTCAGAAGAGATAAAGTTCTCATTGTGCTTTCAAATGGCAAACATTTTCGTCATCATCTTTGTGATAAAACTAACAATGTTACAAATCTTCTGCGCACCACTGGGTGTTTGTTATCTCGTGCTGAACATCCAGTGATGGTGTAGACACAGATTAACTGCCTCACACATTGTGCTTAAACTTATTCATAACTATACTCCCATAGATAATCAAAATGAATTGATTCCAAAATCAAATTCAATGTTTTGTCAGGCTCAGAGACCGAGTATTGCAATACCATCTATAAATTAGTTCTATTTTACTAGTTTTCAAAACAAAAGAAAGAAAACAATTTGATGATAAAATAAATAGAACAGTTACTTCAAAAACGTCCTCTCTCTTCCCCATACCATTCATCCAACAGGTATCTCCCCTTCTGGGCCAAGTTCAAACCGTAACAATTGACAACAATTGTTAAACAGTGAGCCTGTCTAACACCAGGTACTCTAACCAAGGCATGGTTGGTTTAGGTTACCGGTTCCCTAGTTCAACATTTGTAGACTGGGATGCGCAAAATGATGGTCCGAACATGTCCATGTGACCACTGCACATGTGTAACAATTTCTGATCTGCTATCAATCATTAGCATATCACCAACCAGGTGAACTCAGCTTTGCTATGTACAATTCTGTCAACAGACAGCATGAGCAAATCCATTTCCACACACCGTCTCACATCTGACCAATCCAATTACAGCTATTTACAATTTTGAAACCATGGTAACAATACTGTAAATAACAAATGAAACAATTAAAAAATCAGAGGTTCAAGTACTGTATACCAAATACAAGAACGAAACCCTCTCCCAATGATATCTGATGAAGTCTCGTCAATTATGCATCAAGCTACAACAAGCATCAATGTTTAACTAAATTAAATATCTTCTGCTGAGATAGATCGGGCATCAGCAGTAAAAAGCAGGCAAATATTGCTAATAGACTGTCATCAAATTCCAGATAAATTCAAACAAAATGTCATTTTTCTATCAGTCACCAAGGCTGAACAAACCAAACATAAATGAAAACAACTAAAACAAAATCACAGAGTGTCACCGACATCAAATGTAATAAATGTGACAAAACTAATATCAACCTATGAGTAGTCAAGATCTCGCTATCTATCACTTTTTGATTGCACAGATAATCCTTCTCACATCCTGAATACACCAAAAGTTATTTGTTATTTTCATGGCATGATAGTTTGAAAGAGGGGGTGTCCATAAGAAATAGTTTGCTCTTACTGGAGCCTAGTCCTGCCAATTTTCAATAAACTATAGCTATTCCACCAACTAACCTTGACTCTAAAATCCTTTGAAAGTCCAACTTTTAACATGGTTAACATTAATTGTAAAGCTAAAATTGGTTAGAGGAAAGGTTCCCTGGTACATCACACTGTGTAAGCAATTTGAAATGTGCACCTTGTACCCAATTATCAAGAATCTAATATTAAAAAAATTATGAAAATAATGAATCTAGTCTTTCCATGAAAGCATTTTACAACGCAATTGAAAACATTTTACAAGGCAATTGAAAACATTTTACAACGTCCAAATTCCTGATAAATAATACTTCAATAGTATCAGTTTTTAATAACCAAATAGCTGTAAATGATTATTTTGGCGCAAATACACGAAGGTAAACCTAATTCAATCACTGGATATCTTACTTTCTTAAAAATTAAAATTAAAGTATTCTATATGGCAGAAGATGTATGCATGACTTAAAATTTTTCTCTTCTTTACCAACTTCACTACACAATGCATAACTCTTGTCAGTTTCCACACTTGCAGTGCAACCTTGCAGTATTTGCTTCACTTTCCATGCTAAGATAGGGGAACGCTGCAGCTGAAATACTTAGTGGGCTCTAATTTTCTAGCATGGAAATCTGAAGGAAATGTGGCAAGGCTTAAAGCAGACAGTGATGGAGACTTGCACAAGATTTGCCTTGTGAAGGGAAATTTCTTCTTTACGAACATCCATGTACAATTCTTGAAGAACCTATCCAAGCTGAAAAATGAGACACAAGACACAACCATGGAATGATGGAGCCTGTTTGATTTCAAATGCGGCAGTTCACTTGGAGGATGCATCAAGAAAAGTAATCAAATAAGTTACAAATGAAACCAAAGAGAATTGTATGAAATTCCAATATAACAGTAACTTTTCATGAAAGTAAATGAATCTATCTCTCTTCCTTACCTTGAAAATTTCATACTCAAGTAAATATTACATTTATAACTAAAAACAGAGCTTGATCCAAAAAAAAGGTTGACAATATCATCAATTACATTTCCTATGCATCCTGAGCATTGGTTTATCACAAGTGCAGCTTATCTCTACAAATACAGCTGACTAGATCCTTAGTAGCAGAAAATATAGCTGGCCCCTCTTCCACTCCCTCTCTTTCTGTGGCAAGTAGAAGCCATCTCTCCTTCGTATCTGAGGTAAGGGGAGACAACTCGCTCTCCCCATTAATTCATCATACATCTCACAACTCGTCAACTTCAGTTTTCTCTTCTGGCTCTCTTCTTCTTACTCTTTGGAACAGCTTCCCATGAGTCTGTAACACAACAATACGCCATGAAATACTGCTTTGAATATACAAGTGTTTGCTACAGTACTCTCATGGCAATCAAAAGGTCATGGTCACGAAAATCTACTTCTTTCTACAATACACTAATGTTGGAAGAAAAAGGTCAAAACATTGAGGTGATCTTGCAATGTAAGTCAAGGTCACCAAAATTAAATAAGGTCAGGTAATACTCCCAATGTACTCGATTTGTAAAATATTGTATCATATCATAGCACATCAATCTTTCTGCTTTTAAAATAAATTTGAATGATAAATAAACTAAGTGCCAAATAATGCAAAATAGCTTAATTACGATTGACATTATGCCAAACATGTATTCGTGATATCATTTAGATTAACTCTCACTCGTGTTACATATCCTTGAGTACAAAGAATTCCCATTTGCTCAGTCTTATTTGCCACTTGGTGAGGTCACAAACAATTCCCAGTGAATGTTCTAGTTCTATGTGAAGATAATGTCATTTGATTAAAGTAGGACATCACTTGGATGTATCTTAGATATTCTCACCTCCAGTGCCCCCCATTTCATCGAAAGTGACGGGCTTCTGAGGTTCGGCGGCAGCACTGGCGGCAGCAGCACCTGCATCACCTGATGGCGTCACCTCGCTCTTTGTGGAGGAGGCTGCTTCTGAAACGTTTATGGTACATTTTATTCTGGACAATCTTCAAAACTGTTTGAAAGTGGAACAAACAGGGGAGGTAAGATCAAGGAATCACAACAATGAATTATTTTAATACATTCAAATAAACTCAAAAACCTTTAAAACTAACATGTTAAGAGTAAGGAAATATATAACAACAATTTGGCGTCATTTAAAGATATTTGACCCCAAAAGCTGAATACAGAAAGTTATAACCCATTTTAGAAAAAACTTCTGCTCAATCTTAACAATTTACAAAATGTATCTCTAAGAAGCTAAAGATGGTTAAAGATGCATCCATTGTGTTTCATTAAAATGTATTTGGCTTTAATACGTTCCAAAACACCATATGTGCTGTTTACAATACAAACAGTTTCACTCAGCTTGCATATTCATCCCCAATCGCCAATTACAAGTTTCCAATTAAAACTGAGTAATATCATTATGCATGTGCAGGAACCAAAACTGCACGTCCCATTTACATGCACAGTAGTCATATGACCTATTAAACATTATCAACTAAAATTTGTTATTTTTTCTGTTTTAAATAAGATTCCAAAATTACGTTTGACTCATTGGCGCGTGTCAATAGCAATGAATTGTCCAGTTTTCGATCAGAAATCTCTACTTTTACCTTCATATCGTCAATATTCTAAGTCGACTATCATCAAAATGGTAGTTTCCGGTTACAATCGGTACTTGTCAATAAAGTTACACCATTTATAACGTTTGCAATATGTGACCCCCAACAACACAATGGATGTACCTTTAAGTATCAACAATAAATTCAGGAGAACAGTTTAGAAATATTCTTCATATGAAGTATGTCCTCCACTCACCTGGCGGTGGTGATGCCTCCGTAGCAGCTGCCTTTTTACTTTTTTGAGATGTGTCTCCTATAGACTTTTTATCAGATGTATTTTTTTCAGGGGAACCCTTGTTTTTATTCTCTACTTCTGCTACCTGAAAATCAACACTCAAAGATGTAACATTGCTATATTTGCGACCACATCATCTGCAGTTGTGAAAATATTTTTATTTCTTTGCGACGAATCCTTGCAGGATTGAAATTCTACATCCTCCATTTGGTCACTGAGACCTTGACCTTTGTTCCTTATCTAAATGTCATGTATTTCTGAAGATCAAAATTGATGTAAATATATTAAGAGTTTTGCAAAAATTAAACAAACATACTAACACACATTTCCATGACAACTTAAAAGGGCTTATAACACAAAATATTATTTGTATGACATTGTTTTTGGTTATGCACACTTGCACACCCTTTAAAACATAAGGCTTGAAAGTATATAAATTGATAAAATTATACAATATATATATAGTTATTGAGACATGAAGTGAATTGCTTTAGTATTGAACCTGCTAAAAATAAACTGATGAGGTATTTTGATATGTGTCAACATGAAATTATAAGAAATCAATCGGGTTCCAAGATATAAAAGTTACAAAGTTACTGCCTCTAAGTGGATACAAACTTGTTTGGTGCTTCTCTCTCCACCCGGTCTGATAATGCTAAAATTAGTTTCTTAATTTAGCCAGCCAATCACAAGACTTCCAACAAAATCCTTGCAAGGAGAAACTATGTGCAAGCTATTCCCAAAAACAATCCTTTCGTCTGTGTCAATAACAATCATAATGTGCATTCCAAAAAGCGATTAAAAGCAAAGATGTGATTTGTGCACTAATGACAAGATTCTGTCTGAACTAAACCGGTGTAAGAGCATGGAACTCTGGGAAGCATCATAACACGATGGAGAGGACACCATGCAACATGGCTGATTATAATCAGATTGGGATAAAAAAAAGAAGAAGATTGAATACATGAAAGAAACTTAAACTCACTTTTTCAATTTTATCAGGTGAAGAATCTTTCTTTTTTTTCTTTGGGCTTTTATTTTTAGTTTCCTCCTTAGCGGGAGTGGGGACCTTGATCTCTTGTACAGGGTCAGCAGGTTTTGGCACTTCTTCTGTGGCCTTTTTATTTTCCTTTTTTGATTTCTTTTTCTTTGGGCTAACATCTGTGAATTCCTGTTGAAAACGATGAATGTACAATCAGTATATAATAGCAATGCCTACAGTTCAATCGTAAATATATTATCAGCTATATTACTCTCCAATTGGTCTGTATGAACTGAAACATAACAACTGACTATCCTGGCATTTATCCCAGTAGTAGCTCAATAAGTCATCTGTGTAATTGCAACCTTGCAAGAAAACTGAGAATGGGGGAAATGGTCCATTTACCCTGTAGCTTAACACAACAGCGCATTGTTTTCCTCGTAACAAATATTCCAGGCAAGGCAATTCAGTCACAATGTGAGATACTCCCCTTGCCTTACATAATAAAGTAACTGGATATTTCAAAATAATAAAAGATTTAATTTGTAACTTTCTTTACTTTACTTTATAGATAATATATATTAAATATATAGCTTACTGGTTCTTTTGGCTCTTGTTTGACAGGGGCAGCTGGTTCAGGTGTTTTTTCCTTCTTAACAGTAGATTTTGCTGGAGAGGCAATCTCAGCTGGTTTCTCAAAAGTGTCTTGTTTTGGCACATTTGAAGTCTCTGTTGGTTTGGCAGCTGGTTTTGTTTCAGGGGTCTTCGTCACTTCCTCACTGGCCTTTAAAATTAATAAGAGAGGATGTCAGAAATAATCATTTGTATGTGAAAGAAAGTGCCAAATACACAGCTGAGTAACTAGGAACCAATCTCATCAACAAAGATTGTCCAGGATATACTATCTAGTGAAAAAATTACAGTTTCAAGGATGCTTTCAAGAATACTTCACTCTCAATCATATTTTCACTAAAGCCTACTAAATATAAAGGCAACTTTCAACTACAACATGGTTATGCATTGTGGTAACACCTGTGACTTGAGTAATAGTTTAGATTTCATTAATATCACAAAGAAGAGGTCTGCTACTAACCTTAGGTGACTTCTTCTTCTTGGCAGCTCGCTGACCTTTGGGACTGACCTCACTCTCAGTCTGCACGACGGCGACAGGTTCGGGCTTCTCCTCAACAACAATTGGCTTCTCTTCATCCTCCTTCTTACCCTTCTGTTTCTTCAACTTACGCGGCTTCTGGGTCACCCACTCTCCAGCTGGGGGAGGACACAGTCAACAAATATTATGTACATTATCTATTTCTATATGACAAACATATTGAGTTTCATATTTATCAGACAATGCCCTTGGGCAACACATTCTCATAATCATTTTACTTGCAATACATGGCACTGCCAAATAAAAAAGCACTGTATCAAAACTATTTTCGCTATGAAGTGTGAAGATTTGCTAAGCTATATTTAAATTATGCTTAAATCATTGTAAACTGCTGCAAATGTATATAATCAGATTATCAACAGACACTTTCCTTCCCACAGATTATGTCTTTCAATCAATCAGAATTAAAAAATATGTGCCTTGTCAAATGCCAAGTATTTAACTGATGCTGATGGAGTTAAAAAGTTAATGACTTAAAACCAAAGGATTTCATCAATATCCAATATGTAATATTGTTTAAGATGTGTAATATCTGCAATTTTCCTGACAAAGTACCAGAATTGCAGATATTTGTTCATATCTAAATGGCATGTATTTGTATATCAAATGTGCAAAGATAGCTAAATAGTCCAGAGCACCTCCTAGTATTTATAAATCTAAACTTTATGCTTCTAATCTATAAATCCTAACAGGCATTAAGTTGTTCACTTTCTTACTGCTGTTGATAAAAATGACAGAATTTCTACAAGGGCTAGTGGTCTACAACTCTGCAAATCCAAGGTAATTTATCTCAAACCTAAAAAAACAAGCAAAAAAGTGAGCGTGGCTCACTAATACCCCCGACTGTTTAAGTTTGACATTTTTATTTTACTTAAAGAGAGAGGTGTTTGCACACCTAAGGATTGATAAGCTATGAAATGTAATTGCTAAGATCAAACTGTTTGTGAAAATGGTAGGACAAGTCTCAATCTTCATGTAAAAAAGGAGGTTTAAGTCAAAATAGGAATAAAAGTAACTTGAAAAGGTATTGGTAACATAATACTCTACTGCTATTACCACTGATTTCAACTTTATTTTGGAAATTAATCCATCATAATGATTCATTCGAGTGACTTTAAACAACAGGTACATGGAAGCACATCCCTGAAGGCACAGTGAGAGATATAAAGCACTTTATGGCTGAAAGGAAAGAAAATTTAACCTTTCCCAAAATATAACCAGTGGAAATATAAAATAGTAAAATCAACAAGAACACAGAAGTAGCTTTTGTTGAAAGTTACATGAAAAAGAAAATGATGAAGTCAACAAATCACAACACAGAAGTAGCTTCATTCATTCTAGCTATGATAAAGTAAGAAATATAAATAATCGCCAAAAATTAAAAAATTCACCAAATCGTGTTACATTTTGCATTGCACCTCTCCTAGTGGTGAAGAAGACATGTGCCAAATTTGAAAAGGATGAGATGAATAGTTTTTCTGTAATCGATCGGACAAAAAATGTTCAGAATTTGACTAAGTTAAAAAATACAAAAAATCGCCAAAAATTCAAAAATTCACCAATTCGGTTTAAACTTCGCACTGCACCTCTCCTAGTGGTGAAGAAGACATGTACCAAATTTGAAAAGGATGAGATGAATAGTTTTTCTGTAATCGTTCGGACAAAAAATGTTCAGAATATGACTAAGTTAAAAAATACAAAAAATCGCCAAAAATACAAAAATTCACCAATTAGCTTCAAACTTCGCACTGCACCTCTCCTAGTGGTGAAGAAGACATGTACCAAATTTAAAAAGGATGAGATGAATAGTTTTTCTGTAATCGATCGGACAAAAATTGTCTTCGGACGGAAGGACGGACGGACGGAAGGACAGACGGACGGAAGGACGGACGGAATCGTTGGTATTACTATATACCCCCAACCGTTGGTCGGGGGTATAACAAGGACTAGTGTAACTTATTGCCAGCTCTGTCAATCTCTGAGAAATTAATTGATGTAACTTACCGTCATCTTCAACTGCCTCTTTGGGTTTGGTTGTGTTCTCCTTTACAACTGGTTTTTTGGCTTGCTGCAACCAAATGCAGGACACATTAAATATGAACAAACTATCTTATCAATATTTCACCACTTTTGTATCAAAATGAGGAAAATCAAACTTGCAACTAATATATTATCTATTATGATGTGAAATCGCCATTTTCTTTTTGTTGCGTGAAAACTAATAGATTCATTCGGAAATAAACGTTATTATTCATTTTTTTTAAACACATAGGATAACCCAATTGGCAATTGTTTCTCTCTTTAATGAATTTAACATATTTGACATTTACCTTTTTATCAGATTTGTCTGATTTAGGTGATTTTGCATCAGGAGACTTGGTTTTGTTTCCACTGGCGCTGGGTTTGCCAGATGATTTAGGGGAGGCTGATTTTGATGACACAGCATTTTCTTCTGTGGCACTTGTGGTGACATGGCCGTTAACAGTGCCTTTGGCCTATAAATATAAATTAAACTACAAATAAACATACTTACAACCCTGCAACCTACAATGAAAATCGAACACTCATGTTTTTTTAAATAATGGGGCCAATGTTGTAACATATTTAAGCAAGCATTGCACAGCACAGTACTACTCTGTGCTTACAGTCAAAAGGATAAAGACTTTCTTTCTCACAGTAAACCAATAAACACTAGGTGGTCTGTTTAGCCTGGGGGATAATAGCAATAAAGTCATCCTAAAGACCCAATAACAGACTGATCATTTTATTCTCCTATGCAATAATCAAGATAATAGGTCATAAACACAACCAGTTTGTTCAACTTTAATTAGTTCAGTATAGCGGTAGCTCAGTTACATAGATGAGATTCATGGACTCTCATTGCAGAAAAGGTAATCAACCAAAATTAAAATGAATGTCCTAAACAGACACATCTATTAAAATTGAATACTTCACAAATCAAAGTTCATACATGTACTGAAATGTTATACCTGTGAGTTAACAGATGATTAGGGGTTCATTGCAATGAGAGCAATTATTAAAGTTTTTAAAACATTAGATAAATCGAGGCCAAAGTGCAAACATGTGATCTTCATCGGTGACTCCTTTAAAATTAATGCATAAATTGAAGGATTGGAAAATTATAATCAGTGAGTGAGTGAGTGAGTTATTGTTTAACGCCGCCTCGGCAGTATTGCAGCCATTAGCGGCGAGGAAAATTATATTCACAACTCAAAACTAGGATTTGATTTTTTTTATACGTAACATTTAGTGTGTTAGTGTAAAGGTACTTAACTCTTTATAAGATCGAGGTATTGACATTTTATCAGAAGAGGTAATTAACTCGTACATTCAGGGGTCGAATTTAACCTTTTCAATGCGGTAGTCATTCGGACTAGTGCATTTCTAAAAGTACTAGTCCAGACTTATTCTCGCTAGCCAAATACATCTCAATGATCATTCAACCTCAAATTTTAACTAGTCCTTCGGACTACCAGTTTTTACACTCTAGTAGCCCAGCTTCTTTTTCACTAGCCATGGGCTACTGGACTAGTGCTAATTTCGAACCTTGTACATTACCAGATATATTAATACTTGAAAAAATGGAGATCACATATAACCTACACATGAAAATCAGTGTTATATTAATTTATTGAGAAATAAGACTAGTCTATGCTTAGAACTCAGAAATACTAGGTGCTGATTTGAGTGAGTGGGATATTTTTTAACGCCAATTTGGGCAATATTGTAGCCATTTCGCAATGAAGATTTGAGGACAATTAGAATATGACAACAAATGATTCAGAATAGAACAAAAAATCATGTTTGATCTAGGCCTAATGCATTATAATTTAAAATCATAACAATTATAGTTGAGCTGATGATACAATATAGTCATAACATCAACAGCTAGTTTAGAGTTTAGACAAAACAAAACCCATTTGAGAACCTTTTTGTTAGTTCACTTTATACAAAGCCACACCTAGACAATTAACTAGAAACCTCACGAAATAGTTGCATTGCATAGGACATCGATAAATGATTTCAAACCTGTTTCTTCTTTGATTTCCTCTCTCTCTGCTTTCTCTCATCTTCGAAGTCAAAGCTGGGTGGCTGCGCTGGCGATTTGAAACCAAACGCAAAAACAAGGAAAGCGCAGAAAACAACCCCTAAAACGGGCAAAGTAACGTGGAGAGACACCACTTCCGTGACTTCCATTTCAAAATAATGTCATTTACTTCACGATACGAGTTTAAAATAGTAAAATATGGGATTAAAGCAACAAACACCGATTTTCCATCACCACATGCTGACGTAGCTTGTGCTTGTATACGTCATCAGTTTGTGCGTACCTATAATTTTTCAAAATATTTACATATAATACTTTTTACGATTATGACATTGATATGATGTAAGATAAAAGATAACTTATATGAGTTATTTGAATATAAATATTAAATATTAGATTATTTTTGTATTTACAACACATCTATGACGTCACCACAACTGAATGACAAGATGGCGTCTCTACTGTTGTGGAAAGGTGAAGGTTTGTTTCTTTCATAAAACTACGTTTTATATCAAGTATCACAGAAAATGTCGGGTCATACAATACGAAGCAATTATGTTGTAACTATAATAATGTCGTTGTTAACTATCATTTTGATGAAATCTTGAGAGAAAATGATGATTCATGTTGACCTCTTTGCCTCGAACATACGATTAGATGCCCGATGTAAACACCGTGCATCGCTTCTTTCAGACACGGAAATGCTTCAAATAACACTGACATTCCCCTCATAGGAAGTTTTGTTTCTATTATTGAATCGTGATCGAATGACTTGAAATAGTTGTTTCGTATACTTATGAGTAATTTAATGTCGTATATTGTCATCACAAATGCCCAAAATCCACAAATAATATGTGTCAGTATTTCCACATTGTCTAACTGAAGAGGTATACAGGACTATCTTGTCATATTTAAGATATGTGGCATTAATTACATTTCATTGATCGGCATTCTTAACGAATTTATGCAGAAATGACTTTTAAATGTTTGGTTATACTTTCAATATGTGAGTAATAAATTTTTTAATTGGGTGTTAATTTGATTTTATGTTTTGTTATGATAATAAACCATAAATCTTTTTCAGGTGAGTGAAACTGAAAACTGAAGAAAATGACAAAAGAAGAAGAGAATGATGCATTGGATGGAGATCCATGTCTCCACCTTGCTTTAAAGAAACTAAAAGTAGATCCTAATTGGTAAGATTTAAATTTTTATCATAACGAAAACATTTATTGAAAAACTTTGCATAACCACACATCAATAAATTAAAGCCTCATATCCAGCATGTGTACTACTTAAAGATACATCCATTCTGTTTCATAAAGTTGTATTTGGCTAAAATATGTGAAAACAAACGACATGTGCTGATTTCAGTTCAAATTATTTCACTCAACTTGTATATTCATCCCCAATCGCCAAATACATCATAATTACTAGTTTCTAATTAAAATCGAGCATCATCATTATACATGTGCAGAAAACGAAACTACACGTTCCATGTACATGCACAGTAGTTATAAGACCTATTAAACATTATCAACTTAAAGTTTTCTTTCAGTCTGTTGTAAATAAGTTTCCAAAATTACGTTTGACTAATTGACGCGCGCCACATGCAGTGCATTGTCCGGTTTTCGATCATAAATCACTTCTTTTACCTTCATATCGTCAATATACTAAGTCGACTAAGATCAAAATGGCAATTTTCAGTAACAGTCGGACCTTCCCGATAAATTAACCCATTTTAAACCGTTTGGCAAATGTGACCCCAAACAACACAACACCTTTAAAGGAACACTGTGTCGAGGATAAAAATGAGATCAAGTTTATCTACCTGTGCTGATTAACGTGTCTGCTAACATGTTAGGCTTCGTTTCACTGTTTACATCATGAAGTAGTTTTTATTACAAATTACTTCAATTGTCTGAAATTTGGGGTCTGTGACTCGTTACCAGACACGTTAATCAGCAAAGGTAGATATATCGATTTCATATTTATCCTCGACGCACTGTCCCTTAAGGAGAGATGGGACGATTGAATGAAATCTATAGAATTCGTTTATTTTTTCAAAATAGCAAGTTTATTATGTCTTTTATCCAAAGACGTAAGAAAATTTTGGGGTCACGGAACGATTTACCGGTAAAACCACCCATCTCTACTGTAACGTTATGCGGCATGTCGTAAAATGACCGTAAAAAAGGTGTAACGGCAAATTTAAGCGTTTTAAATAAGTGTAAGAATAAACCTATGTCCAAAACAATGTAATCCATATATTTTTAGACTTATTCACAACAATAAATCGTTGTCACAAAATGTTACCATTTTGACAACATCATACTCTTCCAATTGTATGATTATTTTTAATGTTTAAAGTATTTCCAGAAGCTGATGATGAAAGAACTAGTAGATGGTAGTAGTGGTGATATTGTGATTTCCTTTGACATTTGGTATGTGAGCAGTGCTCCAGATAAACTGCGTAATTGCATATTTTACACACTTAAATTGTTAAAAACGTATTTAAAGAAAAAACTGGTAGTACAGATACGCAGGCATTTTCTTTAAAACTCAATACAATCATAATATATATATAATGTATGCAGTAGTTTGGAAACACTAGCGTATTTGAAAATAAACTTTTTGATAAGTGAAATGATATGCATATGTCAAGTGTATCTTGTTGTAAGGTACAATTGAAGGTTTTAGATGCTGCAAGAACATTTGCTGTGTTGTATTTTGTGTGATGGTTGCTTATTTGGAATCAACTTCATAAAAATTGATATAGTGGGTGATATAGTGAAGAGAATCAAAATATTTGAACTTATCCTGACTTCCAGTAAATTGGAGACTCAGAAGGGTTAGGCATTTATTAATTCAGAAGTTCAAGTGTTTAGTTCTCGATGACAGATGTGGATGTCTATCATCTAGTCGGTTCACTCATTTATCAATGGATATGTGCGCAGGCCTGACTTTAGTGAATTCTTACAATGATAGAAACTACCAGATGACTAATGACTACTTTTGTCTTCTGGCCACTTTTGCTCCTAAAAAAATAAAAATGTAAAATAAACATCACCATTTGGGCCAGCAGCAAGATATTTTCTCAAGGAAATGAAAAAGTGTTCTGGTATCGTAATATTAAATTGATAATGTTTGAAGATAGGGATAGGATAGTGAAGTGGTTAGGGCATTTGACATCAGATAAATTTGTCAGGTTTGAAACTCTCCACAGTAAGGACCTGATTACTCTAGTCAGAGTTTGAGAAAGCAGGACTCCAGTCCATATGTAAAATACATATTTGCAATTGTTTGATCATGTTGCATGTTTTTTAATGTTTAATGTTCATATTTCAATTATCATATCATTAAAGATATCACAAGTTGGCTGTAGAATTGTCCAAAAGATGACAAAAAGTATTCTGGTATTACTTTCGAATACTTGAATCACATATTTTAGCTTTGTGAAACCTACATCAAAGGCCTGACATCTTTGTGAATATAAATAGTTCTCTACCTATTATTTGACACTCACTACAATTCATAATCGCAATGATATTGTATGCGTTTTCTTTGCAATCCTACAAGCTGCTATTAATATTTATGAACTTTACCTTATTGTTGAACAATGCACCTTTTATGGCATGCACAGCTTCCTTGCAATGTTCCTCACAAGCCAATTATTTGTTCTTCTTTTTAGGGATGAGTCTAAAGTATTCGAATCTACAGTCAGTTATAAACTACAAGACCTATGGAGAGGGTATGTAATCTGTTTAATATTTCTCAAGAGTTGTTGTTTCAAATGCAAATGTTTATTAACCAATAGTTTTATGTGATGTTTATATGATTTAGCAGTAATTATGACATAAATTCAGACTGTAAAACCATTCATTTATTATGCTTTATGTAATTTGTATACATGTTTAAGTGGTTTTGAACAAATAAGTTACTCTCCTCAATATGAAAAGTAATCCAGTAGAAAGGTGTTGCTTGTGAGAAATGCTTCTTCATTTCATTTTGAATGATGTGATTGTCACTTGTAGGGACACTGACACAAAGAGTGAGGAGGAGGTGTCACCCAAGCGGATGAAGCACCAACGATGTAGCCCGGAGAAGTCTCGCATGGAACCATACCCCGTCGACTGCGTTGCATCCTTGCAGAAGCTTTGTCTCAGTCGGGAGAGGTGCACAAAGAGGTTCTGTTCATGCTCGTCTGAGAAGCGTGGCCAGTCCCACAGCACATCACCACGACACAAACAGAACCTGGCACATGTGGCAGGGCAGCAACGTAAGCTGATCAGGGATGCCAGACTTAAGCTCCACAACGCACAGAAAGATAAGCACCAAGTGATAAGGGCAGCACGTCTTCAGATCAGGAGGAAGAAGATTGTTGAATCATCTGGAGACAAAAGTCCAAAGAAAGTTCCAAAAAGGGTCAATTGTGATTATACTGGCCTGACCAAAGTGTTTGGGTCAAGTACATGTGAAAGTCTTGCCAACTTTTCTAGTCTTTCATCGGTTGAGACAGAACAGAAAGACAGTGCCGGTGACCCTTTGTTTGACTTCAGTGGATATCGTGCATCCCAGTTACCATTACAAGCTTCCGCTACAATACCATCTCTTGCTATGCCATCTCGAATACAGTCCACCGACCAGGACTCAAAGCATAAAGCTGCTCGAACACTACCAAACCATACTAACCCTGCAGAGTCCATCGACCGCGACAGTCAGTCTGCGAGAGACACAAGCGGAGAGTCATCAACAACCAGGAGTTGCTCGCAGGAGGCGCGGCTTGATGATCTCACTGTCAATGAACTTGCTGGATATTTTGAAGATTTTGTTCACATCCCCAAGAAAATGAGTACAATGGCTGAAATGATGTACACGTGACTGTCACCATGTACTGCCGATATGCAGAATATTTATAGATCAGGGCAGTGTCTGGATATGCTGATTTTGAGGTATCTGAATATCATTACAAAATGAACAAAGTAATGGGTAGGCAAATAATCGAAAAGTTGAAAATTGAAGTGTGCAAGTGGGTCATCTGTTCTTACTAAATACTCAGCATTTGATATTCACTTTTAACTGAAAAAGCATTAGAAAATATGCAATTGCATTATTGTCATTTTCATGATATTCAGAGTTTTGTATATAGCATTTTCATAATTATATGTAATTTTGTGTCATTTTACAGAAGCATATATTTGAATATTTATTTGCCAATGAAGTACAATTCCTTCAAATATTAGAGAATAGCTAAAAATCACCACTTATGTCATCTGATTATCTGATTATTCCACTGATAAAGCAGATATTTCAATAAATATTGATACAAAAAACTGTTGTTAAAATTTAATAAGCTTATGTCTGAAAAAGCATAATGAATTAATCTGGCCCCCTTTGTATCAACCTAATCTGTGGAAACGTTCATGCATTTTATGAATTATTTCTTTAAAATTGTAACCAAAACACACAAAAACCCTTAAAATGTTGTGTGCCAGTTACATTCATGTGATATTTTGATACATGCATTTTAGTTTGCCTTTATGTTATGTTGGTTTTATTATATTGCAAAAGGAAAGAGAAAATTCAAATGACCATCAGGTACTTGTTTAGTTTCATTTTATCTGCTCGTGGTCTGTTTCTCTATTGTGTTTTTAGTTTCATTAAGAAGACATTTTGAAATTCAAAAATTATATATTTAATACTGAACATCCATGAAAATCTAACCATTTAACTTTAAAATATTTTCATTTTAGACGCTTTGACATTTTATCCATTATTTTGCTTTTGTAAAATTTGAATATCTGGATTTATGAATAAAAATTATTATTGCTATCATATTGGTACTTGAACTAAGTGGAAATACCTGCAAGTACAAATCTGAATATGCTGTGGTCTGATCCTTCTAATTTATCATTTACAATTGAATGTTTATTTGGGAAAGTTGTTAGAAAAGTTGTTGATTTATGATATTTAATAGTTGATGTTAACTACTGTACAACTAATGCTTTTAGTGTTGAGTATGAGAGTTGCTCAGTTTCAATGAGCTGACTGCTCTTCATTCCTATGCAATCTGATATAAAGCATTCAATTGAAAAAAGCACTGTTTGAAGAAGCCCTCTGATTTATCATGCCAACACTTCTGATCTCACAGTTATTTATGCTATAATGTATGGCAGGTATCGTTATGATCTATTCTACCTTTACACCCACATCCATGCCTGATGTACATTATGTCATCTATGTATGCATCCTGCTCTATCAGGGTATTTGTATCTACATGTAACAAGGCTTCTTCAATACCATCAACCTATAAGCATCTTCTTTCTCATATTGCATTATAAATCAGTGTTTGAAATGTATAGTAATCTGCTAGCCCATGGCTAATGAATAAGTTCCTGGGCTAGTAAAGTATTTTGACTGGTAATCCAAAAATAAAGTTTGAATATAAAGATAAAGCTTAGCTTAGATATTTTGGGCCATTACTTTTGGAATTTAACTAGTCTGAATGGCTTGAGCTTTGATAAGGTTAATTTTGACCCCTGTTAATAACCAGCCAATAAAATGACCTCAAATCTAGCAATAGTCTCAGTTCCTGAATGGGAAGACAGATCAGCGACCATAACATTTCAAATCACACATTTCATTGGCTGACAAAATACCAGGTATCTAAAGTGATAAGTAACTAGCCTTCAATGATGCAAGAAAATAGATGCCTATGGAATCAAAGGATTGAAGTTGCCTTGCGGATACAAATCCCCTGATTGAACATGCTATGGAGTTTGAAAATTTCATCTCTGATTACAGTACATTTGTTCAAACACGCAGCAGAATGGGTTGGATCATCATGTCATGTGAATGATTTCAGTGTGAATCATGTGTGTACATTATCTTTTAAAAACAATTTGAGTTTGAGTGTTGTTCCTGGGTGACCTGTTTAGGGGATCATTTTATCCAAGTCAAGCCGAATGGATCACTTTGTAATGGTTGAGCTATGGTACTTTACCGCAAGTTGAGGAACATCAACCCAAAAGAGTGGACACATGTCCCCAGGAACCCCTCTAGGAACAACATTGAATTTGTATTTAAAAAAACATAAATAAAAAATAAATAAAATAATAAATAATAAAAATCTTTTTGAATTTGCATAAAAATCATGATATATTTTAAAAGGCAATTCATCATGTAATTGAAAATTGGTACATTGTTTTTTAAATTGTGTGTTGAAGGGTACATTTTGAAGAGTTGCTTATTGTGATATATTATTCCGTTAGTGACATTTTAGAAGTTTGAAAGCAGATAAGCATCAATTGTAAAGGATGTCGCCTTTATTGTGAGACGTTTCAGAATAATGAAGTTGTCACCTTTACTACATATTTCTAATGTGATATAATACTCCTTATCTGGAAAAACAAAAATGATAATCGTACAATTTACTTTGGTCAGCAGGCCTATAAATGCTGATCATCTACAGAGCCAAGGGGTCTATTTTTAGAATTCTTGACCCTGATAGAGTTTTGAAACTTGTAAGATTGGGCTCTCTGATATTCTGTTATAAAGTATAACAGTAAAATAAAGTATAAATGTGGTTTCAGAATGCTTGACAGATGATTGAAGTTTGGTGTTTCCACAATATTTCTTTTGTTTGTAAATACCCAAGTATATTCAGTTTGACTGTTCTTTGTTCATTGAAATTAAAACAGAATATTACATACCCTGTTGCTTATTGTTAGACATCTTTGAGCAGTGAATAGCTGTGCAATAACAACGTAAACATTTACCAATGTCCCTCTTCTGGATGAGTGTGTTGTTGGAGTTACGTTATGTCAAAGGTTATACATGGTGCAATTTATCAATAAGTTCTACCTTTTTAATGCTTGGTCATTTGACATTGTGGCAATATAAAAATAAAGTAGCGACTTTGACCAAAAACTGAACAATGTACTGCATTTGACATGAACCATTTGGGAAACTTACAGATCTAAACAGACAAAAAGACAGTATGGGTTGGAAATGCACATGTAAAAGGAACATGCAATTTCGGTTTCTGCACATATATATGACTGATGCTCAATTTTCATTGATAAGAAGTAATTATGATATATTCAGGGTTTAGTACGACTGTGGCCCATCCCATAGTGGGCCGGGTATTTTCACACCCTCTTAACGAGCTCTCCCAGAGTGGGCCGCGGACAATTGAGCTGACCCATAGTGGCCCACATAGGTTTGATTGCCTTAATTAACAGGAGTGATTGCCTTAATTAACGAGCTATCCCACAGTGGCCCATCGGTCTGCTCATTACGTAATCTACTCGTGGGCCACTATGGGATAATACCATATTCGGCAACTGGCTATGAGTATGCAAGTCAAATGAAATTATTTGAAAAACTTAACGGCTTAAGTGTTCCCGGTTCTGGTTCCAACCCAATGAATGTCCAACTGTCCAACTGTCCAACTATCACTTCATCTGCATCAGGGAACTCTTCTTACTGCATGCAGCAAGGTCTGGTACAGTGCTGTGTTGTCAGACCAGTAGAAGACCTGCAGTTTTCATGCAGCAAGGTCTGGTACAGTGCTGTGTTGTCAGACCAGTAGAAGACCTGCAGTTTTCATGCAGCAAGGTCTGGTACAGTGCTGTGTTGTCAGACCAGTAGAAGACCTGCAGGTTTCATGCAGCAAGGTCTGGTACAGTGCTGTGTTGTCAGACCAGTAGAAGACCTGCAGTTTTCATGCAGCAAGGTCTGGTACAGTGCTGTGTTGTCAGACCAGTAGAAGACCTGCAGTTTTCATGCAGCAAGGTCTGGTACAGTGCTGTGTTGTCAGACCAGTAGAAGACCTGCAGTTTTCATGCAGCAAGGTCTGGTACAGTGCTGTGTTGTCAGACCAGTAGAAGACCTGCAGTTTTCATGCAGCAAGGTCTGGTACAGTGCTGTGTTGTCAGACCAGTAGAAGACCTGCAGTTTTCATGCAGCAAGGTCTGGTACAGTGCTGTGTTGTCAGACCAGTAGAAGACCTGCAGGTTTCATGCAGCAAGGTCTGGTACAGTGCTGTGTTGTCAGACCAGTAGAAGACCTGCAGTTTTCATGCAGCAAGATCTGGTACAGTGCTGTGTTGTCAGATCAGTAGAAGACCTGCAGGTTTCATGCAGCAAGGTCTGGTACAGTGCTGTGTTGTCAGACCAGTAGAAGACCTGCAGTTTTCATGCAGCAAGGTCTGGTACAGTGCTGTGTTGTCAGATCAGTAGAAGACCTGCAGGTTTCATGCAGCAAGGTCTGGTACAGTGCTGTGTTGTCAGATCAGTAGAAGACCTGCAGGTTTCATGCAGCAAGGTCTGGTACAGTGCTGTGTTGTCAGACCAGTAGAAGACCTGCAGGTTTCATGCAGCAAGGTCTGGTACAGTGCTGTGTTGTCAGACCAGTAGAAGACCTGCAGTTTTCATGCAGCAAGGTCTGGTACAGTGCTGTGTTGTCAGATCAGTAGAAGACCTGCAGGTTTCATGCAGCAAGGTCTGGTACAGTGCTGTGTTGTCAGATCAGTAGAAGACCTGCAGTTTTCATGCAGCAAGGTCTGGTACAGTGCTGTGTTGTCAGACCAGTAGAAGACCTGCAGTTTTCATGCAGCAAGGTCTGGTACAGTGCTGTGTTGTCAGACCAGTAGAAGACCTGCAGTTTTCATGCAGCAAGGTCTGGTACAGTGCTGTGTTGTCAGACCAGTAGAAGACCTGCAGTTTTCATGCAGCAAGGTCTGGTACAGTGCTGTGTTGTCAGACCAGTAGAAGACCTGCAGGTTTCATGCAGCAAGGTCTGGTACAGTGCTGTGTTGTCAGACCAGTAGAAGACCTGCAGTTTTCATGCAGCAAGGTCTGGTACAGTGCTGTGTTGTCAGACCAGTAGAAGACCTGCAGTTTTCATGCAGCAAGGTCTGGTACAGTGCTGTGTTGTCAGACCAGTAGAAGACCTGCAGGTTTCATGCTATCAGGCTAACCCACAAAGTTATATTCTTTAATAATTAAAAAGGAAACAGCAAATTATCACATTTCTGTGAATATAACACATGAAACATGATCTTACATAAAACCTGGCCTCGAAAGATCCTAAGGATAAGTGTTTATAGTTGAGGAAATATGGGATGAGAGGGTTGTCAACAAAATTCATAAAAACAGATCAAAAGAAACAAGGCAATGTGCAGTTTCATGTTTTTACTTTTAGAATTTTTCTCACAATACTTCAATAGTACCTGAAATAGAATGTCTCTGCTTACCCCAATAATCAAGCTTCTGTATCTGTAGCAGCAGTGAGTTCATCATCGTAGGGGAATCAGTTCCATGTAAGTGTTATTTGACATTAAGAACAGGAAGGTTTTCTGGGTAACAACAGACAAATCTTCCTGTTATGTATTCCATTTCTAAATGCCCTTCAAAGACCTATTCGCCGCTAATGGCTGCAACATTGCCGAAGGCTTCAAACGGCGTTAAACAATAACTCACTCACTCAAAGACCTATTACTTGGGATTCCCAAAAAGATGCCAGCCTTGGATGATTCAAATGTTCAGATTTGTATAATTCACAAATTGAGGCCTATCTATCCCCACTCTTATTTGCAAGTGCATTGTACATTATACATTAAATCATACATTATTTTAATAATTATATGATTCTATATAGGGTATGTTATGGGATGTACATTTATGTACACCCTGGCACCTCAACAGCGTTTCGTATGTATTTGCAAGTGCATTGTTGTTAAGAAGTACAGAAATCAGATCATTTCTCTTGTTGCATTTCTACATGATCATTGCACATTAAGCCTCTTTGGTTGTCTTTTTTGGTGGTGTATACATAATCAATCTATCACTAACTCACACTTTCAATCCCAGAACCAGGACCAGGACATTTCTAGTCATTGATTTCATCTTAAAGTACATCGTTATAAGCTAAACGTTATAAATTGTGTTATTTTATCAAGAAGTGGGGGCGGGATAGCGCAGTGGTTAGCGTGTTCGGTTCGGATCAAGAGGTCCGGGGTTCGAATCCCGCCAGGGGCACAGCAACTTTGTCTGCAGTAGAGAACTGTTCTACACGCAGTAAGGTTTGGGTGCAATGCTACACTGAATTTCAGTGTAGTACCACCCATGGTTCCCTAGTTCCAGCCGCTGCTCGCAGGTTTCACCGCAGTGCATAGTCACATGGAGTTGCGGGCTTTCTTCCTGCCATAATACTAGCAGCCGCGATATAAGTGAAATACTCTTGAAAGCGGCGTTAAACCCAAACTCGCTCACTCACTTATCGAGAAGTATTGACTTGTCTAAAATTGCCATTTTGATCTTAGTTGGCTCAGTATACCGACTAGGGCTGAGTATTGCACCAAATTTCGTATTGCGATATATTGCAACTTTTATACTTTTGTTTGCAGTTACATTTAGTAAAAAGTCTTTCAAATCTTTCGAAAAATAGACTATTAGTGAATAGAAAACATTTGTAATACTTTCAACACATATTCTTGCAGTCCAAAAGAATTTTGTAACAAGTTAAGCTGATAACTTTGCATAAAAACAAGATATATGAATAAATTTCACTAAAAAAATGTTGGTGGGATATATTGCGATATTGAAAATCGTATTGCAATAATTGTATTGCAGAGTCTGTATTGCAATATATTGCTCGTTGATATAAAGGTAAGAGTATCGATTTCTGATCGAAAACCGGACAATGCACTGCGTGTGACGTGTGTCAATTAGTCAAACGCAATTTTGAAAACTTATTTACAACAGACTAAAAGAAAACTTTAAGTTTATAATGTTTAATACGGTAGGTCTTATAACTACTGTGCATGTAAATGGAACATGTAGTTTAGGTTTCTGCACAAATATAATGAGGTTGTTTGATATAATTGGAAACAAGGAATTATTATATATTTGGCGATTGGGGATGAATTAATATGCAAGTTGAGTGGAATTATTTGAACTGATATCAGCACATTTTGTATGTTGGCATGTATTAAAGGCAAATAAAATTTTATGAAACACAATGGATGCACCTTTAAAGAAGTCTCCAGCTTCCACTATTTGATTCCAGTTATAAATCTAAGTTTCATCTCAATTCTCAGGATCTCTTGTGCGACTTGAGTCAACGGGTTGGGGACCATTATGTGCATTTAGATTTCGAGGCACTCATCATGGAAACACTTTGGAATATGCAGGCGTTCATGGAAACATTTACATAACAACCAAATCTTCATTACTACTTCCTTTCTTATTGTTTGATAGTATTTGCGGTTTGATCATCGAGTACATATACATTGTCGCCTTGTATTTTTGACAAAGCGCGTCCCTGTGTAAATAATGACAAGTGTAAGACAGTTCTATGGATGACATGATCATCTTCGTTGTTATTGTATGTACATCGTTTCTAGGCTGTTCCTTACCACTTTTACCTGAGGAACAACCAAGAAACGTTGTTCATGAAATAAAGAAGAAGATGCCTTCCCTGAAACTGTGTCTTATATATTTGCCCACCAACTTCTAAATGCCTCAAGAATCACAAATAATGACCACTGACTGTTATTTGGTTCACCACATGAACATATTTATGTAAATTCTACACGGGGGTTCTTACAAATAGTATTCATGTATTTAATATTCCATCAAATGGTTTACATATTTAAAAAATAATTTCTTTATAGCTTGATTATGGAAATCTTGGATAAGCTTCATTATAACCAACAGTTTGGTTTAGTCAAACACATAATCAGTTGTAGCAAATTTAGTAGAGGACAGTCATTATTCTGATAAAGTGTCTTTCATACAGCCTTGGTACCTAATTCCCTCCCCACATAGGTCAATCAATGGTGGAAACTGACTTGACTAACCTCTGTGGGGAGAACCTGTTGAACCTATGCTACGTAGTGTCTTTCGTTCGCGGAAAACATTCCATATTATGTTCAACACCAATCCAAGGACAGATCTCAGTGTGAATACCGTAATTTGGACATACCATAGACGAATCCTCATTGGGGTCTTCGCGATGATCATTCACGGTGATTCCATAAGAAAATGAAGGACATACCTTTGTTCAATATTTATTACGTCTGTTTGTTGAAACCACATTGGCCAAGTCTCCAACATGTGAAAATGACTTTCGAAACCATCTCTTTGATTTTGTCGGCGGATCTTAGGACATGCATGAGCTGTGCACTTGCTTTATACAGTGCTTCGTCCTTCCAAATCGTTTTGACAGCTGTTCACAGACTGACTTATTTAAAACGAAATAGATGTATGTTCACACTGAGCAAGAGCAACTTTCCTCATTGTTGATTTCAGTTTATGTTTGTAGAAAACCGCAAGATAGTCAACTTTCTCCTTGCCTGCGAGACCTACGTGTGCAGGAATGCATACAACATCACAACTTATAGAGATTGCATCTATGTGTGTCAAGATGTTACATATATCATTATATACAAAGACACTACGTCACGTCCATATAAATACAACCAAGTGTGTAGCTTAAACCACCGCTAATTTTGTTTGTAAAAACGATAGGTTCATGATGATTGGTTTTCATCCAAATTTATACCTCAAGAATAACACTAAATTATTCTGCAAAATGTGGCATACTGTGATCATATACGATGTAATCTGATCATTTCGTCGACTTCTAAAGATGGGAGTATATACAAAGTCGCACCCATCCACATTATTGTTGCTGGATCTTCAGAAACATGTTTAAATGTGGGCAAATTCCAAGTACTTTGTGTAACCAGTAGTGCCATTTATGTAATAAGTGATTGGTTGGGTAAGGCAGCAGGGAGTTCATTTGTTTTGGGAATGTGGATGAAAATGCCAAGTACAGACAAGTTTTGAGGGCAGCATATTGGCGGCAGTACTCCAGAAGAGACTTTTCTACGTGCATATATCAACTATATTGAACCAGTGTTGTGCGGAAGGAAATGCTCCTGTAGCCATTCTTATAGTTTTTCATTGTACCCGACCACATTTTGTTAAACGACATTTTGCTACAATGCTGAAAATGACTAAACGCCTAAATGGCCTATTGGCAAAGATGTCTTTCCCAATCCCCGAATGAAATTTACAATGCTTACTTTCAGGGATGCTCTGACGATTGACGATTGTTTACTCAACATTTCATCAAAATCAACATGCTACATTCATAAAGCTGCCACAGTCTAATCTTGAGATAATTAGAGCTGTGTAGAGGAATAGCAGTGAAGATTTATCAGCATCCCATTTTGCAACTTCCAAACGCAGGGCATAACTCTTGCCAGTCTGCATTACTGGCTGATTTAACCCTTGCGGTATTTCCCTCGCTTTCTTGTGTCGAGGCAGTGAATCGCTGCACTGGAAATGCATAGCGGGCCTGGATTTCTAAACACAGATTTCTTAAGGAAATACTGCAAGGCCTAAATCAGCCAGTAATGGAGACTGGCAAGAGTTATGCCTTGCATTGGGAAGTTGCCCATTTTGTGGCTGACATACATGTCGACATAATTCAAACCCTCTGACCACTTTCTTGAGAAGTAGGTGATATAACTAAAGTTTGCTTGATATCAAAATAAACTCCTGAAAACATTAAATCAGGAATAATAGCAAGCAACAAATGAGGTTCAAGTAGGTTATCGTCTGGAAATTAAAATTAATCGTAATAGATTTTGATATGGCAATTTGAACACTAGTTGTTCTTTGAGAGAGAAAGGAGATGCGTCGATGGCCGATTTTAACATTGGAATATATAGGCCTACGCCCTGTAGAAGAGGTAAAGTATAAACTAACATTTTAAGGAATTGGTAAATATGGTATTATTTTGTTCAAAAAGATGTCCTGAATCTAATTAAGCAATAGCAAGTCACAAGCGCAGTTTTCCATATTTTGCACCCCTACGTGACAAGCCAATGCATGCAGTTTGAAGCCCTTGTCTCTAAGTAAAGTTATATTGATGGCTTTATGCGAATATATACACATAATACCATCTAATTCCTTGGTTACATTGACGTCTATATACAGTTACACATATAATGTATTCTTGATTGCCTACGTCCTTTGTGCTTCTCTTTGAAGGCAAATGAATTGGTTGTCTGTACTTGAATGAACCCTGGTTAAATGGGATTGGAATCCATATAACTAAGGAGAGAACCAGTAAAACGGTTACCTCCCTTTTCTACCTTAATTTGCGGGAGATAAAATATAACGTTTTGAATTAATAGTTCATAAATTCATAACTACAAGACATCATAATTTAATTTAGATAT
Source organism: Gibbula magus (assembly GCA_936450465.1). Classification (NCBI taxonomy): domain Eukaryota; kingdom Metazoa; phylum Mollusca; class Gastropoda; order Trochida; family Trochidae; genus Gibbula; species Gibbula magus. Next base: position 32,542,154 of record OW388292.1, on the reverse strand, counting down.
GTATTTGCAATTCATACATTAAGTATGTTTATTCAAATAATCAATGAGTAATTAGATTGATTTTATTTATTTATATTAAAATGACCCGATCTTTGTTTAATCAGAGGATGTTTTGTATATATCATATTTGATGATATAATGTTAATCGATGATGATGATTCATTTAAGTACATGATGTATTTATGATGATTGGTTTTTGTGAGGCTCGGAAGTCATATTCGAGTTTTTAATTTTTTCAAAATATCAGATCAAGGTATGTAATGTTTAAATTGATGTCTGTTGTTGCAAATATGAAAATATATAAAGAAAGTGTAAAATTGCTTCAATTGAGATCAGAAATGTTGATAAAGCATATATATATATATATATATATATATATATATATATAGAGAGAGAGAGAGAGAGAGAGAGAGAGAGAGAGATTTGGAAAAAAATACAAGAAACAATGTCCATTTGTTATGTCTTGGTGATATTTTTATGTGCGCTTTTAAATTCGTATGTGTAATAATATATTGACCTTTATCAAACGCGTGTTTCTTTGGAATTGATCAATCTGATTAATGAACTTGTATGTGAATTAGATAAATAAAGATATGGTTGTTTATAACCAAATCATTAAAACACGTCTTTCTCCCATTCAAATTTAACCAACTGATGTAGACAACATCTCACCAATTTAGGTGCTATTTTAATGAAATATATTCGATTGATTGTTAATTTCACGAAAAATAGTGTTTCTATGTATAATGTGACAAATTATTTTTCATGTGTAAATCGACTGTAAAAAATTACCAAAATAGAAAGCGAAATCAGAAAGTAGTCTAAAGATAGGTTCGTCGATATCCGAGAAAATCCGAGGTATTTCCGAATTTCCTATCCGTCGATTGATTGGTCTCACATCTCGAGTGGGCGTGGTCTGTTGAGGAAGTGAAGATGGCGACCGAAGAGCCGGACTGTGGTAAGCCCGGTATTTCACGCTTAGTTTTAGTTGGTCATCTCACACCAACCGATATAATGTTATCTCCCAGTGTTTAAACGTTATCTCCCCATGATTAGAAACATGTGTAACATTAGACAACTAAGTTGTACTTACCGTTTGAAGCACCGTGAATCGTTCTGTTTACCAACACTCCTCTCCAGGCAATATCACTGTTTATTTTCACTTTTGATACAAATTGGTTTTTATCTTAGCTTCAGATTTATTATTTATCCCACAATCTAATCAATTAAGCAAAATTCATTACGTTGCCATCAGACACTTACCTCGGCTTGAGATCAGTACATCTTTCTAATGTCATATAGTGTCCAGTAGTTTAGATACCTTATTTCCTCTAACAGGGGCCCGGGGCTCTTATTCCGGAACTTAGTGGAAACCCGGCTCTAATAATTAGGTTTGACCAAAACGTGATAACCTCTGATAACTGAATCAAATTTCTGAGAATAACACAAAATCATTTTTTTATGTAAACCGGATTTAGTGTTGTACTTTAACCCTCTAAGTGCCTGGGAACATTATAGTAGAAATATATCTAGTAAACGGAGTAATAATTGATGCAATATTAGCAGGGCTTTTATTGGAGACCCAGTTCTTATTCACCTAAAGGTACCGTTACCCCTGCTGCTATTAGAGGAAATGCGGTATTCTAAACATCGGTTTATGTGTGATGATGGCACACACGACAACTCGACAACGTCGACATAGGAAGAAGTCTAGCATGCTGGACTATTACCATCAGCATTATGTTTTTGCTGTATTGTGTTTTAATACTGTTTTACTAATATGTACAAACATTAATATCCCGAATTTCTCCCCAAAACATATCATTTTGAATTTTGAGGTTTCTTTTGCCTCAACACTGGTGCTAACGCAATTGTCTTACATCATGTTGAGAGAAGCGAATATTTCATCAATATTTTACCTAGATTTTCCTGACTAAAGCCAGTTTATTCAATTTGTTGTTAAATTATTCCTGTAATCAGATCACTTAGGACTGGCTAAATAAAGGTTCAACTTCTCTAGCATGCCAAACAATTCAACAACTACGAAATAAACTTGACTTGTAACTCATCTTGTTCAATTTCACATTCTTTGGAAAGTGGATATAAGGTTAAAAACAGTAATCAAGTTTGTGTTTTACAGGCTATTGCGACGACGAGAAAGCGGGATATGTCCGGATCAGGATGAACATTCCTGGAATAAAACCTGGCGCGTCTGGTATTTTCTCAAAAGCAAAACAAGCTGTGAAGGGTAACGCTGAGATAGAGGGACCGTTCTATGGTAACGAAAACAAGTAAGAACATCTATATTGAACTAAAGTGAGGGTTTGAATAGGACCATTTTACAAAATAAGCATGTGCCTGTCAAATACTTACCACCATTAACAAGTAAAACAATTTGCTTAAAATTTTAAATCTTATTTAGTCTCTTGTGTGTGTTACTATTTTAGAAATAAGCATTATATACTGTACAGTGTACACCATCAACAAATAAAGAAATCTGCATTAAAATGTGATGTGAGTATTAATTCGTATGCTATTTTGGATACCAACCACCCCATTGAGGAGGTCAATGTACGGGTATCAGTTGTTATCCCATTTATAATATTTCAGAGCAATATGAGAAGTGTTAAAGGAGATAAACAGTCCTACAACATTTAGCTGTGGTAGTGGAATGTCTAAGAAAAGCAAACTTTTTTACACAAAGTATATGCTCTAAGAAAGGCTGAAGAAGTTTTCTGGAAATCATGCTTTTCCAATAAAGAAATAAACTGAAAGAAGCCTATCTTAATTAAGGACGATAGATAGTGTTTTCGTGTGACAATGTGATACAAATTTAACAAAAGATACTTTTTGTGTGCACTGTTTACAGGTCAATCAAACTGTTGATAACAGACAAGGGAGGCCTTGATGACACTAATTACAAATTTAATGTGGAACAACTCCCGTACCCCATTGTACCTGAGAAAACTGAAATAAAGGTAAGACTTTGAGATGAAACATGTACATATCCTACTCCATCAAGGTATTTTTTATCTTATTTCCTACAACAAATACCCTGATTGTTAACATCTAATATGATTTTGATTCGTAACACTTGTTACTCAATATAGATATCATGTATTTTGTCATCCAATGAAATGTTGTGGTTTGAAAGTTGATGGTTTAATTGTGTTTGAGTTGTTGTGTATCTCACTTCTAATTTCTCGAAAATGAAGTCTAATAAGTGTGAAAATATAAACCAAATCTTATTTATTATTATTTGAAAAATAATGTAAACTTAGTACAAATCGATCCAAATCCAGCAGTTTCAAACTCAGTGGTCGATCAAGAAGGAAGTTCAACCCCCTCTCTTTTGAAATATTTTGCCTCCAAATTTTATGTCCCCTCCAACCCCCTATTAACTAATGAAGTTGTGAGCTGTTTCACCCTTCTTTAAAGCTCCACTGTGTATGAGTTGTGTATCTAAGTTTGACTGTATTGTTTGTCCGTCCGTCCACAGGTAGAAAAGAACAATGTGATTCTTCTGCTGAAGAAGAAGGACAAGAACAAGTCCTGGGAGACGTACTACAGGAATGGGAGTCTCGAAACTGCTTAGAGTGTGTCACGCTGTTCCCACAATCAATCTAATCAATGTACATCTTTTTTATTTAGCTATATCAGGTCAATAGAATTCCCTTCTTTTGGAGTTTCCAGGACCAATTTGCACATCTGCCAACAAGAACAAGAGTTACCATATTTACAACCCCAGCCTTCCATTTCCACAGTACCCTTATACTCCTGCCTTGTATTTGAGGAAGGGATGTGTTTGAAGTCAGGTTGTGAGGTTGTATTTATTTAAAACATCACTTTCCACTAAGTTGTATTTGAGCTGGGCTTAAGGTGTGGTTTGTTTTAGAGGTCTGGGTTATACACAAGGATCGCCGCTAATGGCTGCAATACTGCCGAAGCGGCGTTAAACAATAACTCACTCACTCACTCACTATACACAAGGAAGTATGGTACATTTGATTGGAAGTCATCATGTCAATGAAACCATAGACATTGTGAATGGGTGGCTTATGCTCTCACCATTCTCCATCACTGGCAGATTTCAGCCTTGCCGCATTTCCTTTAATGTCTTGTGCTAGATTAGAGATTTGCACTATGAGTTTGAGGTGCAGCGCTCCACTACACTAGCACAGGAAAGTAAAAGAAATCGTGACAATGCTAAAATTGACCAGTGTTGGCGACAAGCCTTACAGGGGGGAAATTCATCAGGCTACAGTGCTAAATAATTGATAAATTAAAGAGAACTAATGTCAATGAGAAACAATGAAAGAGGATGTGTTGATGTTCTTAGCTTAATGATTGTTGGATGTACATTATGATTAGAGATGCAATAAGGCTTTATACTTTATACAACATTTTAACAGTATCTCATTTATAGCCATGTCTGCATTATTTGCAGAAACATATTGATCTTGTCAAGTTTACATCATCATTACCAAGTTTAAAGGAGTTTTTTAGTTTTTTTTTATCTTGCCTCCTTTCTCTCATTCTCCCCATATACAAATATACATGTAAGTTTTCTGTGGCATATGGTTTACACAATTTCTTATCAGATAATGTTGTTTTATGTGTCTTTTGAGGATAAATCTCTGCTTTATTATGTTCTATTCATGTATGAAGATTATTTTTTACAGAAATAACTGAGGCTAATAAATTCAATTTTGTTGAATTATTTACATGGTACATATTACAAGTATAATATTTGATCTGAAATATTTGGTTTAATATTACATCATGCTTATCTTAATTGCTGAACAATCTCAACATATATATATATACCTATCTGTTTTCTATGAGAAATGTTTACTTGTACATTTACATCTTCCTTGTATTTTTAGCAAATCATTTGACACCAAATGCTACTGTAAAGCTGTTAATTTGAATAAACATACGCTGCCTTTAATGAAGACTTTATCATTTATGTTTTCTCTTGGGAATTAATTGTATTGGAATTAATACAAATAAATATGCAACTGATCCATTTTGCCTTAGTATATTTTCACAGTATCTCAATATTTAGCAAATACAGAATTTATCTAAGCAGACACGTGTTGAGAGAAAGCTTAACTTGCAACATTCTAGAAAATATTTATTTACAAGTGAAGAACAATAGGATTGAGTATACATACATATACATTAGCAGATATAGAATTGAAGTTTCAAATGGATCTTGGGTTTTTAATAGCCTGTACAGGAACAGAAATATAAAAAAATAATAACATATATGTCATAAAAATGTCAATTTAAAAGCAGGACCGTGAAGCAGAACACATTGTTTAAAGATTCACTATTGTTTTTATCACAGTCATAATTTCCAAACCCACAGAGCTTAAATACAGAGTTACGCCCCTTACGTTACAATTCAATGAAGTGCCGTAAAAGGGAACTATAAGGTTCGTAACTCTTGTATTGCTGTGGACGATGCACAACCACAACGATCTCAACTCTAAGGAAGCTTCTATAGAATGATATGAACTAATGCCTTGTTTGGGTGCGGGGCAATTCCAGTTTAGCTATTGCTGCGTTGTGTACAAACTGCATCAAACTGCATTTTAATTTTGATTGGTAAATGTAAAATATAATCATTGATAAGAATATTTCTTTTTATAATTTCATGAAATGAATAATATTTGTCTAATGTGAAAATATGTAATATTTTCTACCAAACTTTCCCCTTTCCCGCATTAAGTATAAGTTACCTAAACCAGCGCATGAAGCGAATACCTACAGTAACTACGTCAGTTGACACCAACGTTGATTGTCATGAAAGAAGCACTGGTTCAATATTGCATCTCCTTTAAAAAGCAGCCAGGGTCAATGTCAAGGTCACTAATCCTCAAGCGGAAGTTCAGTTTGTTCCATCTTCTGCTCGATTCCAAACCTGCACTTACAGTTACCCTCCGAGGTGAAGGTCACAGTGTTCGTTGGTTTGTCCACAGTGAAGAACTTATTCTTGTTGAAAATGGAGGACACCTTTATATTAGCAGAGTCCACGTGCCTCTCCCTGTTCTTGGTCCACACAGTAATGATGACGTTGCCTTTGATCTTCGTATCCATGGTGAATTGTCCATCATATTCATCCTCCTTAATCACCAGATCTACCCTCGTCCTGGACTTCTTGGGAATCCTGATCTGACTGTTCACAGCCCATGTCAGCTCTTTCTCCACCGTCTCACTCAAACCCTTCATCTTGGACATTTCAGCTCTGAAGCCAGCGTTCGCCTCGATCACGGGGTTGGGTGGCGTGAGCCTGATGTTGACAGCAGCTCCCATGGTGTAGGCTTTATTCAGTGTAACGGTACACGTTGATTTGGTTCTTCTCTCAGTGCTCAGTGTATGCACTTGTTCAGCTTCCGTGTTGTTGGCAAAATAAGCGGTGAAGATGACATGTGCATTTGGTGTGCCTCCCTTTTCTTTTGGCGACGTGGTGTCTGCTTCTCCCTCCTGTTGCTCCTGGATACTGTCCTGTACGTACTGAGCTGGGGAGTGGACGAACGTGGCACGGTCCCATTTGATCTCGATCCCGTCTCTGTCCGCATCTTTCTTCTTCTTGTCTTCAAGCCAGTTGTCGAAGAAATAGTTGGTGACAATCTCCTCCAGGTCTACTATCGTCATCGACATGGTCGACTGTTAGTGGTGCACGTCCTCTGCTGGAGTGATCAGAGATGACAAGTGTGTGATCCTGAAATGTAACATGAGAAGTTAGAATCTGCAGAGACGTTTGCTGATATATGATACATCCTAAACTTTAGGAACTGTTATAAAGAATGTGCAAATATTACATTCTTGATTTTATTATGCCTAGGGCTTATGAAGTTTAAACAAATGTATTTAATTACAAAGAGAGGGCGAGCGGATTGGAATATTATAAGTTAAAGGCTGCCAGTCACTAGTACCAGTACTGCAGTAAATGGTCAAATAGCGAACCTTTTACCAAATTGCATGTTGATTTGTTTTAAGTTAGAGAAGAGAAACAATAACAGGACACCCACAATAACAGAGCTTTGTTCTTTGACGTATCCGAATCACAAGAAGTATGCATATGCTAAAAGAATAATAAAATGCTTTGGAATCCATGCACGGCATCTATACTCTATATACTATATACTTCCATATAATGTAACTTGGTCATCAAGGTGGTAAACATGTTGGTTTCAGGCATTACACGTTAACAATTGGTTGTTAGAACTGATCGGAGGAATGTAAATAAATAAGAATCGTTCCCGTGTGTGAACTGGTCAATAATGAACACGTAAATGAAAGCAGTTATACGGGCACCTGTATGTCACAACTACCCACCCTCGTGCAGATCGCCCACTAAAGTGTTTGAAGTCCGTTACATTTGGTTTGCCAATTCAATAAGGTCAATGATCCGAAGAAAAGAGCTTTGATACATTATTAAACTGCATCGATTTACTTCTTAATAACAATAGGCGATGCTTCAAGTCACGTGACTGTCTCGAGCACCACATGTTTCCCTGTTTTGTGACGAAGTGGAACCAGTAATTAGTTCATTACATTTGCTCATTACAAACTAAATGATTAAGCATGGTTCGTTTAATCGATGCATCAAGATGATTTCATAAATCCTACTTCCCCATGACTGAAGTTACCTCCCTGACATCTAAAAGTCCATGTAATAGATAGAGGACGAGTAGCAGTACATTATCGGGATATAAATGTACGGGTTTGAGAGGGTTGGGCGAGGCGTTAGCCGAGCCTAACCCTCTCAAACCCGTACATGTATATCCCGATAATGTACTGCTGCGAGTTCTCTATCTATCTTAGAGCACAGTCAAATACTTGAGTCGTCAAGAAAATGTCTTAAAATGAATTTATTTCAAATATTTTGTCAACAAATTTGGGAAACATTCTCTCGAACACAACAAGCAAAACATTGACATCTCTCATTTTCATATGCAAATGTTAGGGACATTGACGTCATCTTCGGCACTGTGAGGACTGAATTTCTGAAATTGTCCGAGGTGCATGAGGCGTACATTTTATATAAAGCGTACGAGTCGTGCTACAGCATAAGCGTCGTGCTTGAATCACGCACATGCATGATTTAAGCACGTTTTTATTCAGCAACATTGTGCAGTAATACATTTCATTGCCTATAAAAAGACTGAGTGGTTTGTGGAATGAATCAGTTCACACAATGGCTTCATCATGGACAGTCCAAGGACAAGTACACTATTCATTCAGAAAAGATCACTTTACTTTTTTACTCCTTACTTTTCGAACTCTGTAATTTTAAATTCAAACTAATTTTCATTAAATTGGTTTATTTAATAACAGTTATTGTTTTTTGTATTTCAATTTTTTTACCAACACGTTAAGTTGTTTGTTGAGCTGTATTTATCAATATGCGAGTTGTTATATCTATTGTTGCATATGCTAGTGTGCATCCCGTCTATATTGCATATAAATTATTTCAGGTTACTGCAGCAAAGGAACTCGAACTGTCTGTAGGAAAGAATGTAACGTCGTACTAGACATCGCTCGGACGCTGTGTGACGAGACAGGAGTTTCAGTGAGACGACAATGCAGTCTCCATCCTCTAACATTCCAAGAAGGTAATTTTATATCACTTTCTTATTTCTCATTTTTATGTCGTTCTATATAACTTTTGAAATTATTTTTTATATCGTGGTTGAAAATATATAAACCATTGGCAGTATGGTTTGATGTTTGTCATTGTTTCCTTTACTCATGATATAAATGAAATACACTTGAAAAATCCCAATTGACCTCACATTACTTGCTTTATTTACATGCTTTTATTTTTCTTTTAGGAATATCAAGCTCCTTAATACGGAAGACCCCCATCAACGGAAGCGAATATTTCCTTTCGGAAAAGGAACACAACAGGTCATTTGTCAATGTAATACGTGTTTAATTGTGTGTTATCTCCATAAATAAAACAATCAGTTGACATTGTTTGTTGTTTTTATGAAAGTCTGTGAACCAGTTTATGAGCATGATACCCGAACGCAACCAGACAACCGTACATCTATCGGGATATAAATGTACTCCACGTGACCACAATACACTCATATGATTGGACGAAAGCATTTGACTGTGCTCTAAGTCGGTGATAGCGGGACAGTGAACTCGAGCAGCGTTGGTGGTCCTTCCGTCAGTGTGTGTTATTATTTGAATAAGTAAATAATTGTAAGGCGCCCTCATTATTGCTTGTTTTCTTTGAAATCCATTCAAAATATAGCCATTGGTCATGGCTTTGGAATAACCTTTGAGAATATGTCTGATGTTCAATGGGTGTTAAAGGATAGATGAAATGCATTTTTCTCAAGAATGACAGATGATTAGCTCTACGTATATTGTATATCGGAATCAATTGAGCATTAAATCGAGACAATATACACTTGCAATTGATAATTAAGGCGATTTTAATTCACCCATTTTAACACTATCGCAATTTGTTCGGCGAAACCTTTTGAAAATGCTCACTGAGGCGTGACTGTGATAAGCGATAGACGGGGCGGCTAGATAGCTTCTCCGCCGATGTCTCGTTAATTAATTAATGATAATTATCACTGCCGCTAAATGAATTTATGAGGTGTATTACATCGCCAAAAAGACATGTTTATGTAATAATTGTGTAATTGTCATCTGCGGAATTACCTAGTTGGATATCTAAACATTCGATATATGGGAAATTTAAGTTGGTTTATTGAAGATATCTTTGTGAAATTAACAATCAAAATGTTGCGAAATTACGTTGAATTGTGACTATCGCTGAAAATCAAATTCCTCCACATACGTCACAGAAGTCATCCCTTCACGGGTCACACCCCCGCAGACTTTCATTCTGTTCGCCGGGGCTAAATCAGGCGGTTTTTTAAAAAGCCGTATATAAGTAATTTATGGACCGATTTCAGAAATTAAAAAATCGAGCAATTGTCAAATTGACATCCCATTTTAATGAATCCGATTTGGACCATATGTCATTTCATCCATCCTTTAAATTAAAACAAGTTGCAGCTTCTTTACATGTTTACTGGACTCTATTTAGTGCCATCGTAAATCAAAACGTCTATAGATTGTCCCTGATTCTGAAAATCGAATTTCTTTCGAAGTCTTCTTTTAATAATAAAAGCATAAATTTTCAAATATATTCCCAGGGTAGTTCATGACGATGTTCAATGATACGAACTATCTGTATGCATCACCCTCTTATCTCGAACCACACAATATTGCAAGATATAAACAAATGCCTACATTGACACATTAGGTAACAAAGATGTTAACAATGACAAATCAAGCATGAAAAGATAGACTAGAGTTAAGATTGAGTTGTTAGCTAGAGGCGAGTGTGATCAGCGATAGTATCACATATAACGGATACTGCTCTAGGCGATAAGCGATGTATCACCCGCCACTTGATTGTTATATTCCCTGTATCCCTCCCTCCCTCCCCTTATTGGTCGACAGACTGTCACGTGCTTCACAAACAATGCCAGATGATACAGTATGGGTGAGAGGTTATATGTATTCATGTTATGACTATTATGTGGCGTATTTATAAACTTATAACGGGATCTGGTGTGGATAGCTATAGTGATTTACCTATCATAGCGGATCTAATGACCTGGCCTAAGTGTTCAACTGTTTGTTTAAGCACAACGGACAGTGGATAGATATATATCTGCATGTAGATACAGACGTGCTCGTTTACCTTTCTTCCAACAATAGACATTCCTTTGCTTTTGTCGTAGTAATAAGATCAAATAATGTGAAAAATGTTCTTGTTTGATGAACAAAATAGTTTTTTTGAATATCTAGTGGCAGGGATGAGTGAATTAATATAGAAGTTGGCACTTAGGCGATTATTTGTGCAAAAAATGTATTCAACAAGAAACAATTTTATACATCAACTCAATTTCGATGAAAATAAGATATAAAAACGTGGCCTCAAGCTAACTCGATAACAACTGTATAGTATTATCTACAGACAGACGAATCAATGGTGTTCATGGCTATTTTTTTCATACAGAATATAACTATTAAATAGACTAGAAACATTCGAGCAAAGAACATTAACGATGAAACCTGTAGGATTGAAGCTTTTCATCAGTCGTTATTTTAGTATTTATGTTTGGTAAATAGCCATGTTTGCAGTTTAGAACCTTTAAATTTAGACAGGCTGCAGGTCACACATAGAAACAACACTAGCAAATTCGCAGTTTTCTCTTATGCTGATACAGCAATATTAGGTTTAAAACGTTTCTCAAACTGAACAGATAATTGTACTAACTGCCAATACTAAAATTTTCAAGAAATAATTTAAAATTTCAAAATATTCAAATATGCCGCCGCGCTGTACTTGGATGCGCGCGTTTACCTTTCACTTGTGTTTAGGGGTTGAAAAGCAACATTATATATCTTTTTACACCCGATATAAGCATGTGACCTATTTAAGTTGTGTATAGAGGCACATCCCGACCTCTGACGTGTCTATACCTGTCATATATACAGGGGACGCTTCCACGTCAGATGTTTTCATGTTTTATTTCAACATTTGTCAAAAGTTCATATTCAAGCACACGTGCAATGGTTTTATACCATGACAATACGTGAAAATACATTTAATGTCAGCATAATATTACACAGTGTTGTTCATGATGTCCGGGAATACACTGATGGCGTAAAACAATGGAATATAAAATATTTTTTAAAATGTAACGATTACGTACACAACCGTCACTATATCGTGATATTATTCACAAAAGGCATATTCAACGAAAAATTGGTATGATTTCTCATCCCAAACTGTGTACATATAATCAAAATTGTCTGATATTTCGTTCAGATTAAACATGGCCGTCAGATGGACGCTTTGGAACGGAAGAATGCCGGGTGAGGGATTCACTCTAAATTCAAGTACACATTTCCTATATATCTCCGTAATTCACAAATTCTACATCCTCAGCATATGTTGTTAACTTTCCCCAGTATTAATCGCCTGTAAAACAATCCCAGGGTATCAGATGGCTGCTGTTCACAGTGTTGCCCCTCCCTCCATGCCAGCTAACAAAGAAACCAAAATGACAGCCGGACAAAAAATTTCCAGAAAACATACTTCCAACCAATTTAAGAGTATCAAACCTGGTAAAATTGGTTGGGACACATTGAAAATATACAAAATTGTTAGTTACTAACACAGATAATGAGAGAAGAATGAAAACCAACCTACCTCTATGTGGAGCTGAGAAAATACACCAAGCGACTGTGAGGGTCTTGTCAGCGATTGGTTGGTGAGAGGGACGTCAGAGTCGATTCATATTCATTCACGTCCTGACTTGGAGGAGAAATGCAGGTGCATCGCCTCTTATACCTGTCCCCATAACTAAACAATGGCGACCAAAACGGTAACGTATAAAACAGTCGAGAAAATAGGCCAATTAACAATCTGTGGTAATTAGTGCAATTAAGTGTGATTAGCAATGATATTACAACCATCACATTCCATTGTATGTCAGATTAAATCACACAGATTGTAACAAACATAATAAACAATGGGTATTAGTTTTCTTCAATTTTCCTTTCTTGTAAATTTAGTCGATCAAGAATGATGTTTTAACAATACAAACTGACCAATCGTTGACCATTCGTAAAAGAGAATTAAAATTGACTTTGTGTCGGTCAAGCTTTGAACTAAATTAGATGCATAACTGAACTTTACTTAATTGAAAATTAGATTAATTCATTGATTAGACCAACACGAGTTAATTAAAACTGGTCAAACAATCCTTGACCACTTCACCCGGATTAATTATAGCACCCTGTTCTCTATATTTGATCGCCCCTCCTCCAATATTGATCAAGCTGATAAACATTAATTTGCGTTCCATTAATTACCATTCGTTTGCAATTCTCGTTTTCGAAGATGTTCTAAACTTGCAGTTGAAACTTTATGTATTCTTACTTTGGTTCATAACACTCTAGTTACAAATTCAACGAAATCGATATATTTTATAGTAATTGTATATCCCCATGTTGTCAACATGTTGGCATTGTTTGTTTTTTTTGATATCCAAGGATAATAATTTCCGACATCATTTTTACATTAGTAAATTGCATTATCTATATAACATATAGCAAAATACATCCTAAATATATTCCTTCTTATTTGTTGTTGATTTTCTATATTCATATCTAGCTGTAAGCTAGCTATATGAAAATATCACAGTAAGAAACGACGGATTAATCATGTGTACATGTACATATGACAATGGCCTCTTTATCACATACTTAAAGCAAAATATACGGGTGATTATCTCAGTAAAGACATATTTATCGTACTGCCCGCGGGTACAAGTACAATCCCTAATGCACAGCTTTGCTTATAAGTGCAATTAAATAGCAATTGACATATATACCACTGTCACTGTATCTAAGTTTGATATATGTGTATATTATTATTACAATCTCATGTTCTTGGGGCAATACATGTGTATGTTAACATTGTTGTTGGTACGGACGGTGGTTTATTTCTGGCCGATGTCCCGGTCCACCACTCGATATCAAAAAGCTGAGAAAAAAACCAGAGACTATCGATGCGACGTATGATTAGAGTTATCTCCCTTAATATAATATTACTTTCATTATGATAGATTTCAGTGTATTTACAAGCAGTGGTACTGAGGTTTTCTATACATTTCAAAGTTAACGATTCATCTTGACGGAAACCAGGTTCTATGAAAAATCAGGTTATGTATAATTAAATATGGATATGTAAACAATTTCTAGTGTTTTGACATACGTTAGATTATCTCTGCATAATGGTCAACATTTGAATCGCAAGAAATGATAAAATTAGGTAATCAAAATATACATGCACCTTTAAAACAAGATTCACTCTGGGTAAGTAACGGATCCTTTGATAGGAAACCGATCATTAAAAATGTACACACACTTTCAAGTATTATACAAATAGTTATAATGTGTTTAAAGTCTCAGAAATTGTTACAAATGTTATACAAATAGTTGTAAATATGTTACAAATTCTCAGAAATTGTTATAACAAATAGTATTAATGTATTAAAATTATCACAAATGTATTTTAATTAGGTATATATGGTTTTTTTTTAAATCAGTACAAAAGTTTTACAAATCGTTAAAAATTGTAATACATAAATCGGGTGATAAGAAAGATCCCAATAACTATACTGGTATAGCCCTGCTGAATACTTTAAACAAGATATTTACGACTGTTATTGATAACCGAATTAAATTCTGAATCACCCGTCAACAACTTTTATATGAACATCAGGCAGGTTTCAGAGATCGAAGAACATTCGACCTTTGCCCATATTTTTACTTTAAATAGTGTTGCACATAAATACTTGCGAAAGAAGGGTAGAATTTTTATTGTTTATTTGTGGATTTCCACAAAGCATTCGACTCTGTGAATAGATCAAAAGTTATCTACGCCATGATGCAATCTGGTATACACGGGAAACACGGGAAACAACGTTCATTAAGATATATGTATGATAACGTGGAAGCTTCTGTGAGAGTTAGTAAACGTGATATAAATGATATTGTTGAAACGTGTTCTGGTGTTCGACAGGGCTGTGCTCTGTCACCTATATTGTTCTTGTTTTATATAAAAGAACTTGTTAAAGAATATCCAATGATTCAAGAGGTATATCTATCAACGATTCACTCAATGATTTATCATATTATTGTTCGCAGATGGTGTAGCTATATTTGCAAACTCAGTTATTAATTTAAAGCGAAATTAATGTTTTAAAGGAATATTGTTTGAAAATGTGTCTCTCAGTAAGCATTAATAAAACGAAAATAGTAGTATTCAAGAATTAAGGTAAAGTTTCAAAATGTGATAGATGGTTTATTGGTTGTATCATATAATGAATATTTTGAATTGTATTCTCTTGTAGAAATATATTTCTCAAGAGATTGTGACACATTTGCAATGCAGGAAGAAAGAACAATTCATGTTGTAAAACGTCTTATCTGTAAATATAAGAATTTGCCTATTGAATCTTCACTAAAATTGTTTGACGGGGAAATCCAACCAATCCTATTGTATGGATCACAGGCTTCGGGATTTAAAAGTGACAAGAATATCGAAATGGTACATACTAAATTTTGTAAATTCATTTTAAAATCCAGATATGAATGAAGCTTCTAATAAGATTGTCCTGGCTGAATGTGGACGTTTCCCTTTATTCAGCAATGCTCGTTGTTGGACAATATCATTCTGGTTAAGATTGATAAGACAACTCAATGATAGAATATCCATAAAGCAGTTACGAACTTTTAAAGAAATTTGATGACACTGGAGATAGATATTGGGCCTCATCTGTACGTGAATTATTATTTCAATGTGGTTTTGGCCACGTCTGGATCGCGCATGATGTTGGAGATAGGGATTCATTTGTAAAACTCCTCACACATGTGCAAAGTTGTAAAGACATGTACCAGCAGGAATGGTTCCATGATGTTCTTTCGTCAAGTAGTATTAGTTATTATGCTGAGTTTAAAACATTTATACAACCTGAATTTTATTTATCTTTTTTAACATTTATACATCTGGACAGGATTGTAATTATGTTTAGGTGAAATGCATATGGACATAACTTTAAGGTTAAAGCTGCACGAGTTTCTTAAAAGCCAAATAATGAAATTACCACATGCAGCTATTGTGACCTAACAGAGTATGAATACCACGTACTGTTAGAATCTCCACAATATTCATGTTTAAGATGTAAATATTTACCTCTTTATTTATATAAACACCCAACAAAACAAAAAGTTTAGTGCCTTTTTAACAATGAACGACGTACAACTACTGTGCAAATTAGCCCTATTACTTAAAGGATAGATGAAATGACATATGGTCCAAATCGGATTCATTAAAATGGGATGTCAATTTGACAATTGCTCGATTTTAAATTTCTGAAATCGGTCCATAAATTACTCATATACGACTTTTTTAAAAATCGCCTGATTTAGCCCCGGCGACCAGAATGAAAGTCTGCGGGGGTGTGACCCGTGAAGGGATGGCATCTGTGACGTATGTGGAGGAATTTGATTTTCAGCGATAGTCACAATTCAACGTAATTTCGCAACATTTTGATTGTTAATTTCACAAAGATACCTTCAATAAACCAACTTAAATTTACCATATATCGAATGTTTAGATATCCAACTAGGTAATTCCGCAGATGACAATTACACAATTATTACATAAACATGTCTTTTTGGCGATGTAATACACCTCATAAATTCATTTAGCGGCAGTGATAATCATCATTAATTAATTAACGAGACACCGGCGGAGTATTTATCTAGCCGCCCCTCCTGTCGCTTATCACAGTCACGCCTCAGTGAGCATTTTCAAAAGGATTCGCCGAACAAATTGCGGTAGTGTTAAAATGGGTGAATTAAAATCGTCTTAATTATCAATTGCAAGTGTATATTGTCTCGATTTTATGCTCAATTGATTCCGATATACAATATACGTAGAGGTAATCATCTGTCATTCTTGAGAAAAATGCATTTCATCTATCCTTTAACCATATA
This sequence comes from Gibbula magus, assembly GCA_936450465.1. Classification (NCBI taxonomy): domain Eukaryota; kingdom Metazoa; phylum Mollusca; class Gastropoda; order Trochida; family Trochidae; genus Gibbula; species Gibbula magus. Next base: position 32,525,528 of record OW388292.1, on the reverse strand, counting down.
AACCGCAACAGAGCAAGTCTACAATAACTTACTATATATTTTGTTTATATATACACTGTCATTGTGATATTTTGTCTTACTACATGGTAGCGCTACAACTGTATTGTATTGACATTGTAATATTGGTCCCCGGACCGCATACACTCAGCTGTCTGTCAAATCGTTAAAAAAAACAAGTAAAACTCACGACTAAGCCTATAAGTTATTCGAAATCATTCAAATGACAATATGAGAAACTAACGATTCACTTCGACGTTTAAAACTTCAACAATCAATTCGCTACCTCCCAACCTTTATTCATGTTGTTGTTCCAAATGTAAAAGAGAGTGGGTAATCAGTTGATGTTTGTTCGTGGTGAAATATTTGATTTGATAAAACACATTTCTTTTAAGACTTAGGCTAAATGTTTCGACAAGGTTAAAGCCTGACCTCTTCAAATGGTGTTACAAATGTCTTTTACGTTTTGGTATTAACGTTATATAATACTAACGTTATGATGATACATGTACTTACGAACTATAGACTTCATATTTATAAAACATGCATTTGAAACGTATTCGTCCATATTTATAAAACATGCATTTGAAACGTATTCGTCATTATTTATAAAACATGCATTTGAAACGTATTCGTCCATAAACTCTTATTTACAAAATACTGAGCGGTATATTTAAATTTTGACTCTACACTACATCGACATTTACTGTAAATATCCCTGTAAATATGCCGAACATCCAATCTTCAGTTCATCATTTTCCCACTTTAAATTTTAATGAGATTGCCCATTACGGACATACGTGTTTGAGAGATAATGCTGAAGCTGATATACCACTGTCGACGTGTTCGAGTGAATAAAGAATTTCCATACAATTGGTATATTGCGTAAAGAATTCATTTCGTATTAGCTTGATTATACATAACCTTTTCATTTGTCAAATACCGTTAAATAGGTTAAATAAAACAAATAATCAGAGTCCACAATGACACTGATTTGTCATTCTCCGAGGACCAATTAGCCGCCGGCAAGTTTACTCTAACAAGTATAAATGACCAATCAGATCGAATTGACAGTCAAGCGAGTTAACCAACAGGTGTCAACCGCTCTTAATGAGCTTTTAACGAGGAGTCATTACGTAGAGGGTAATGTCCGAGTAACTCTCCATTCCTTAAAAATGATGGAGCCGAGGCCCCATTCGCTAGTTGCACAATAATTTTCGATTCGCCGGGAGCATGCGCAGATAGATGCTGCAGGGAATCCGGTCTGGCCGGAAGTAGTCGTTAGCGTAGAAATACTGTATTATCTTGTTGAATCTATCGAATATAACTGCTGTAAAGACAATTATTTGAGAACGACAGCAGAGAGTTACGAGGATATTACCCTACTTAAATTACACTCAAAGTATTGCTCTTTTATAAAAATTGCTTTAGAAAGTTAAAGAAATTAAATTTCTAGTTAAAAAATATGATGTGAAGTGTAACTCTCCATTACTGAAAAATAATGGAGTGAAAGAACAATAGGATGACGTCACAAGTGTAATTTAATTTGTGATGAAAACAGGAATTTACGGGCAGGTGGTCAGGGGGACATAACTCCTGCATCCCCCGCTGCGGCGCTATGCTGGGAATGTGGACTGGACCCGCGTTACAATCGTTAATAAATTATTTAGTACACTCATAAATACAGTTAAAGAACACCCAAATATTCAATATATATACAGTTTGAACACGTGTCGTGATATGAACTATTACAACTTCAATGTTGAGTACTGGGGCGGTTCTTGATTTGTGTTGCTGAGTATATATTAGCTACTAGTACTCCAATCAGTAGGAGAACGGATTATAACAAGATGTTTCAATGAAAATCCCAACTCTGAACCTCAATAATCGTGGAAAAATATTGACTTCTTTCAAAAGCCAAAGTGAAAGTTAATTCATAAATCTTTTGGTTTGTTTTGTTGTCATTGTAAGTAAAGCTTTTTGACTTGATTTGATTTGATTTGATTTTGAATTAAATGCGAAATGTGCGAAATGGAGACTTCATATTAAAACCAAACTATATCACAAAACCTTGCCATATACATTCATTATGCAATGGTATATAGAACAAATGTCATAACACCTCAATGTAAATATCCTGATGGAAACGAATAAGGGCACTTTTAAAAAATTCTGTTAACTTATGTCTGGCATGTTCCGTTTGTTCGAGGCTGCGTGGGGCCATTATAAACTGAATATGTTGAAGTTTACTTTCACTGAAAAGGTACCGTGCACGTGACAATTGATTTCCATGAACTTCATGCATGGCAACGTCCATTTAACCTTCAAGGAGTCAACGAATGTCAGTGTACCTTTACCTTCAGAATCATGCCTAGAGCTTACCTTTCTGATAATGAGAAATGGCAGGCTATCGGGTGCATAAACAGCGGTCAATCAATATGCCAGACAGCCAGTTTAACAAGTCTAAAAGTGTGATTTCGCGACTGTGGAACCGGTACCGTCAGACAGGGAACGTAAAGATTAGACCCGGTCGTCGTCCAAAACGTAAGACAATGCCCCGAAACGACTGGTGCTGCTGTCCTTACGTAACCGATTTAAACCAGCATCGAAAATAAACTCTGAGTTCAGGGCATAACGAGACTAAGAATGTGTGACCGTACTGTCAGAAACAGACTTAAAGCAGCAGGCTTAAAGTCACGTCGTCCTGTTGTTGGGGTACGGTTGACTGCGGAACACAGACGTCTCAGAAGAGCATGGGCTAAACAACATCGAGTTAGACAACTTTGACATTGGCACAATACCATGTTCAGTGATGAGTCACGATTCAAGTTTGACTTCGCAGATGGTCGGATCCGCGTTTAGCGACGCCTTTGTGAACGTCACCATCAGTGTACCATCAAACAACACGATTCCTACGGGGGCGGATCTGTGATGGAATGGGGCGGCATAACCTACGACCATAGGACCAACCTTGTTCGACTTGATGGAAGGGTGACTGGTGTCCGTTACCTAGACGAAGTGTTGCAACCTGTTGTTCTTCCTTTCCGCCGTAGAGTGGGTGTAAACTTTGAGTTTCAACATGACAATGCTCGACCCCACACGGCTCACGTCAGCAGGGATTTTCTCACAACAACATCAGAGTGTTGCCATGGCCGTCCAAGAGCCCAGACATTAATCCCATTGAACACCTCTGGGACGTTCTTGGACGTCGGGTGAGGGATAGTGATGTTCTACCCCAGACACCTGATGCAATGTTCCAGGCTCTCCAAGAAGAGTGGCGCGCAGTTCCTCGGGCTGTCATCCGGAAGTTGATCCAAAGTGTTCCACGACGGTGTGAAGAAGTGATCAGGAAACAGGGAGGACACATCAGATACTGCAATTTCACCTGTGGTGTACATACTTAAAGGATGGATGAAATGACATATGGTCCAAATCGGATTCATTAAAATGGGATGTCAATTTTACAATTGCTCAATTTTAAATTTTTGAAATCGGTCCATAAATTACTTATATACGGCTTTTTAAAAAAACGCCTGATTTAGCCCCGGCGACCAGAATGAAAGTCTGCGGGGGTGTGACCCGTGAAGGGATGACTTCTGTGACGTATGTGGAGGAATTTGATTTTCAGCGATAGTCACAATTCAACGTAATTTCGCAACATTTTGATTGTTAATTTCACAAAGATATCTTCAATAAACCAACTTAACTTTCCCATATATCGAATGTTTAGATATCCAACTAGGTAATTCCGCAGATGACAATTACACAACTATTACATAAACATGTCTTTTTGGCGATGTAATACATCTCATAAATTGATTTAGCGGCAGTGATAATTATCATTAATTAATTAACGAGACATCGGCGGACAAGCTATCTAGCCGCCCCATCTATCGCTTATCACAGTCACGCCTCAGTGAGCATTTTCAAAAGGTTTCGCCGAACAAATTGCGATAGTGTTAAAATGGGTGAATTAAAATCGTCTTAATTATCAATTGCAAGTGTATATTGTCTCGATTTTATGCTCAATTGATTCCGATATACAATATACGTAGAGGTAATCATCTGTCATTCTTGAGAAAAATGCATTTCATCTATCCTTTAATGAAATATACTTGATCAAAAACCCATGACAACAAGCAAAAAAGTGAGCGTGGCTCACTAATACCCCCGACTGTTTAAGTTTGACATTTTTATTTTACTTATAGAGAGAGGTGTCTGCACACCTAAGAATTGATAAGCTTTGAAATGTAATTGCTAAGATTAAACTGTTTGTGAAAATGGTAGGATAAGTCTCGATCTTCATGTGAAAAAGGTGGTTTAAGTCAAAATAGGAATAAAAGTAACTTGAAAAGGTATTGGTAATATAATACACTACTGCTATTACCACTGATTTCAACTTTATTTTGGAAATTAATCCATCATAATGATTCATTCGAGTGACTTTAAACAACAGGTACATGGAAGCACACCCCTGAAGGCACAGTGAGAGATATACAGCAGTTAATGGCTGAAAGGAAAGAAAATTTAACTTTTCCCAAAATATAACCAGTGGAAATATAAAAAGTAAAATCAACGAGAACACAGAAGTAGCTTTTGATGAAAGTTACATGAAAAAGAAAATGATGAAGTCAACAAATCACAATACAGAAGTAGCTTCAGTCATTCTAGCTATGATAAAGTAAAAGAATATAAAAAATCGCCAAAAATTCAAAAATTCACCAAATCGTGTTACATTTTGCAATGCACCTCTCCTAGTGGTGAAGGAGACATGTGCCAAATTTGAAAAGGATGAGATGAATAGTTTTTCTGTAATCGATCAGACAAAAATTTTTCCGAACTTGACTAAGTTAAAAAATACAAAAATTCGCCAAAAATTCAAAAATTCACCAATTCGGTTTAAACTTCGCACTGCACCTTTCCTAGTGGTGAAGAAGACATGTACCAAATTTGAAAAGGATGAGATGAATAGTTTTTTTGTAATCGATCGGACAAAAAATGCTCAGAATTTGACTAAGTTAAAAAATAAAAAAATATCGCCAAAAATTCACCAATTCGGTTTAAACTTCGCACTGCACCTCTCCTAGTAGTGAAGAAGACATGTACCAAATTTAAAAAGGATGAGACGAATAGTTTTTCTGTAATCGATCGGACAAAAATTGTCTTCGGACGGAAGGACGGACGGACGGACGGACGGAATCGTTGGTATAACTATATACCCCCAACCGTTGGTCGGGGGTATAATAAAACAAATTTCACAATCAATACATGCGTTCCTTTATTTATTTCCATCAGTATATGTTTGTCAATGTCAATGTTAAACGATGTACTATAGGCCAGGGGCACCACAACTTTGTCTGCAGTAGAGAACTGTTCTACACGCAGTAAGGTTTGGGTGCAATGCTACACTGAATTTCAGCGTAGTACCACCCATGGTTCGCTAGTTCCAGCCGATGCTCGCAGGTTTCACCGCAATGCATAGTGACATGGCATTGCGGGCTTTCTCCCTGCCATAATACTAGCAGCCACGATATAAGTGAAATAATCTTGAAAACGACGTTAAACCCCACCTCACCTCACCTGAGGCCTCTTCAGTGCAAATAAAGATTGATTGACTTTTCTTTTTCTTTTGAATTTTCTTTTATTTGATTTTGAATTAAATGATACACATTGATAAGTGCGAAATGGAGACTTCATATAAGCAGCGACACTCTAATGTATAGAAAGTCCCTGATATGACTCCTGAATACTTCAATACATATTCAATTATTCATGGTGCAGGACATTCTGACAAGTCAGCGTACATCGATGTTTGTTAATACGCGGGTAATGTCGAGTATCCTCATGAACCTTCATACAGAACCCAGGCTGCAAGTCTTCATTGTATTAATTGTTATTTGTTATTCAGAATATACTTAAAAACACGATGTCACCTTGTTTTACTACTGTACAGCTTCGGACTTAAACTTACTCATCCTCAAAGGGTACTTTGGGTAAACGTTGCAATACTTGTCTACGCAGTATGCGTTATTATACTCAAACATCCTCCTGCACTATCAGAATTTTCCAAAAATAAACATCCTATCTTCACTTCTTGCACAGTATATAGAGCTAGTTGTATTTATTGTCATTGTCAATTTAGATACGTCAGACACGATACTTACATGCAAACGTTACGTAGACCATCAGAATTTTCTCTCACAAAGTTATTTCCAATGTCTTTCAGGTTGAAAAACACTTTGGAATAGAGAGCCAAAAACAATATTTCTCCCTAAAATTTGTGGGGGGGGGGGGGGGGGGGGGGGTAGCCTACTTGGTTGATACCTGTACAAAGTTCAGCAAAATATATTGAATAGTTTTGAAGTTTGAGGCCGGAATATAGTTTTCCCTCATCTTGGTTCTAAGTCCAGACTGTTTGCATTCGTAAAAAAACAAAAGAAATATTCTCAAATTTCTATATAGCAAAAGGCACATCTAGACTACTTGGTTGATACCTGTACAAAGTTTCAGCAACATATATTGAATAGTTTTGAAGTTTGAGGCCGGAATGGAAAAGCCCGGACGCACAGACAGACGGACGGACGGAGCTCATTTCTATATCCCCCGCCAACTTCGTTGTGACGGGGGATAATAAACTGTATCTCCCCCGGGATTGCTGGTAAATAATACAGAAATTTAGTAAAATGAAACGTGTATTAGCGTATCGTGTCGAAATTCGGCATTGCAGAGATATCAGGTGCTCGAATAACTTTAAACAAATTACATAAATTTCAATTTGATTCTTCAAAAGTGTTTTAAGAACTGTGAAACCAAACTGGTCCCCTCATTGATGATACAATGACTTTATTATGACCTAGAGCTCTTCAGGAAGAAACTCCTCGAATTATATGATGTACCCTTTATATTTTATGAGTGCTTCAGTTTCTTCTGTGGTAGTCAATACAATGAAGAAATTTACCAACCATAAAACCTTTACATTATTTAAAAGAAAAATAGAGCCATGGGCTCTGTAGCTTTTCAGGGTATATATGCTTTATGTTAAAGCCTGAAATAGATTGTTCTCCAGATAATATGACATGACATGATCTTTAAAAAAGCCATGGACATCAAAATTGTTGAGTGTCAGTGCATAAAAAACTACATTTTAAGGAAATTGGTTGTCAAAGTATCACAATTAGTGAAGTTATCTTGAAGAAAAGATGACTCTTCCAATTCAAATGGTCGCACTAAGACATATTTCCCAAACATGTTACAAAATGGTAAAGAAATTCGTGCAAAAAAAAATTCTGCTAAAATTACTAAAGGTGTCCGGACTACATGCAGAGAACTAACATACAAAGCAATATCATATAACCTGACCCATTCCCTCTACAAGTTAAACCAAGCCTCCTCCCAAAACAGGGGACTCTTATTAGTCCTGTCCCATGACTGTGTGCAAAGAAGAGCCTTAAATAAAATCTGGTCTAGCAAGCGCTCTTCACTCACCTAGTCTTTCTCTCCAGTACTGGCAACCTGTTTTGCAGTGCTCAGTGGAACATATCATTAGTTCTGATTACCATAAACCACTGCAATCTTGGTCACCCAGGTCAGCTCATATTATGCTAGTCCAAGGACAGTTTGAGTGACTGGCTCAAATTTGGGAATTGTTCTGGAGAAGAAGACGAAAATAGGTTTTTAGGTCATGGCCTGTGAGGCCCATATTTGTGGCCACAGGGTCACCAAATCTACAATTTAGAATCCTCATTGGCTAAAGAGTCTGCACACAATATTAAAACCTTCTTGGTCTGTTTGTTCTGGAGAAAAAGATGAAAATAGGCCTGTGAGGCTCTCATTTGGGGTCACAGGGTCACAAAATCTAAAATTTAAAATCCCCTTCATCTGTCTAGAGTCATCATTCTGGAGAAGAAGTCGAAAAAAACTAAAAGTTTACAGATGGACGGAGGGACGCCGGACACCATGCCATGACATAAGCCCATCGGGCCTTTCAGGCCTGATGAGTTAAAAAGGAAAGAAACACAAATGTTGGCACAAATTTGCAAGTTTATTTTCCAGCCACCATGAGGTGTAGAAACTTGCAATTTTACAGCACTGATCAGAGCTGATGCTACTCTCTGTACAACTAGTTCACAACATGTCGCCAGTTTGAAATTTATGAAAATTAAATCAGATTACACATTTAACTCAGTCATTTAACAAATAATCAGACAAGTAGGACTGATTCATAATATGACAATCTTAATCATATATTTACCAGCTATTTATTAACTTAAGGATAAAATAAACATCTTGTAGGTGAAACTGCCAAAATAAATAAATAAATAAAAGTTTTTTTCAGAGGCCAATGCCAAAACTATGAGATCATGAAAAATTTGACAAATTTTAAGTTCATTTATCATATATATTTACCTGCCTGACACTTAATTTCGTTAACAATTCATTAAGTAAGCAGAGCGCCAACATCACAGAGTACATTAACTTATTCATCGCAATACAAATGTTTAAATAGTTAATAATTATGTTACATGATTACAGATTTATTCATATTATGAAGAATATAAATTGGGCATGCTTATGTTAGAACTGTGAAGTTCAACACAGATTTGGCCATATTGCATATATTTCAAGTAATAATTAAATAATAAGTTCATTCAACCGCCAGATAAATGGTATCCTTTAAGTATAAAATATAAATTGTATTACAATCAATCTGATATTTATAGCAGCAACAAGAGTAATCTGTTTATTAATAGAATTTCCTTTACAATATCAATTTCATTTGAAACTATCAATATTTCTAAGATGTAAAAGATCATCACAAACAACAAGAGAACAAATTCTTTGCAATGCTCACTATGAATTTAATATAATTTCTACTGTGGTCATCATTTCCAACCTGCTAGCATGCAGGACCGAAACCAAGAATTTTAAATCATAATTCTAATTTCATTCCAATCACAACAAGGAAAAAAGCACTCTTTAAACATAAGTTAAAAAAAAAAAAAAAATCAAGGATGATTAAATATTTCAACAGAAAAAGGAAAATAAGTAACACAATCATACAACCCATGATCACGCCTTGCTATTACCTTGCATAAATATGAATATGGTTTTGACTTTTTATATGAATAACATGCAATGGTCATCTTTTAAAGAAAACTACCAGAGAAATAGTTCAAAAGAAAGATAAAAGAATAAAAGCATTGATGCCAATTGAAATCCTTGTCAAAAGCTGTTGAACTAAACACTTTCACTTACAGCAAGTTACTAAAAATGAATTGAGACAGTAGCTTCGAAGTTCAAGTATTGAGACAAGAAGAAAATTCAGACAGACAGATGTTACTACAAGAACATTTGATCAATAAGAATTCTTTGAATTTTGAAACTAATGAAGATAGCCTTGCAAGTTTTTACAATATTGAAGACTTTGATGGAAGCATTCAATGTGTAAATAACTGGTTGAACATTATGTTTGATTCTTCAATCAATATTCACTTATATTGTCTCAACATAAGAAAGGGGTAGAAAGAGTTAAGAAGGATTACAGGATTAAACTGGTATGTCATGGAAAAGAATAACAGAGAACATGACAGTTGCAACAAATGGTTCATCCGTCCAGTCAATGCCATGTTTTAAACTTTTGATTTGAGGAAGCTGTATTGTTGTGATATTTTGTATAAATTAATCAAACCTGAGTTGATCAGTATTACTCGACTTTGTAAGGAAAATTTCATAAAACCAAAAATATAGTGCCAGGTAAATCCCTTTGGAGTTTTTGCAACAAAAACTGGTAATTTGTATGAAAATTGTTAAAGTTTATTTTATATTAGAGACGGGGGAGGGTGTACCGTCCAAACATATAAACGGCTGAGAGAGGTCATAGGGCATCAACTTTTAATTATCTTTCATTTAATTACGGCTTGTTAGAGCCCCTTAATCAGACCTTTATTTATTCTTATATTTGGTTAGCTTGCTTTTGTTCCTTATACATGTTAATGTTAGTTAACAGGGATAGTAATTAACAATTAAAAGACAACAAAAGTATCTTAATTTTCATGAAAATAGAATAGTGCTGGATAAAATTCCGTTCCTGCCAAAGCATCCACATTAACAAACTAAAAAAGAAAACTTTTGGGAATGTTATAAGAAATTAAAGCTGAAGCCATTAGAAGAACACAAGGTGTAAGTCGTTTGTTTTCCCTGCGAAAATAGAAATAAACAATGCAAATACAACAGTCACAAATAAATGTTTTGCAAAAAAAAATTAAATTAAAAAAACCAATGTTTTGCATGTCATAATGTTTAATGGGAACCACCCTAAGAGACAGCTGTCATTTTGCACTCAAGTCTATAACTGAACTGTAACTTTTCTTTCATTGCTATGACAAGAAATGTTAACATTTATCTATTATTCTATAACACTAAACATGCTGAAAGAGTACAAAATGTGTGTAGAACCAAACCCTGAAGCTAATTAACGATATGTACATGTAAGTAAATTGCACATTGCATTGTCTGCATCTTCGATTCATCAACTTTCCTGTTCAACTTTACAAAGGACAAATTCTGGAATATTTAAAGACATTTCCCTTTCTTGAAACACTTCTGCACAATGTTCTATAATAACCTTCAATCACTAAGGTAGTTTTAGATGGTAGTAAGTTTAGTAAAGGAGTTTTCCCAGCATAAATATAGATCAAGTCTATTATTTTCAAGCGCAAAGCAATGTGGTTCAACTCACACACTGTAAACAAATATAGTTTAGGTTCTTTTATCAACTGGCCCCTATTAGCAGAACACTCACACCACTTCGTCTTCAGTGTATAAAACTGACAGGATGCGATATGACACCCGAGATGAACAGCGAGGTGATTTAGCGACATGACCTCTTGAGAGCAGTACTCAGATCGAAACAGGATAGAATAAGGGTAACCTTTGATCTGATTTGAAGTGAGGCCGCTTTCAAGAGTATTTCACTTATATCGCGGCTGCTAGTATTATGGCAGAGAAAAAGCCTGCAACATCTTGTGGCTATGCATTGCGGTGAAACCTGTGAGTATTGGCTGGAACTAGCGAACCATGGGTGGTACTAGGCTGAAATTCAGAGTAGCATTGCCCCCAAACCTTACTGCGTGTAGAACAGTTCTCTACTACAGACAAATTTACCGTGGCCCTGGCGGAATTCAAAGCCGAACGCAAAACCACTGTGCTATCTCACCTCCTGGTCTGTTTTGAATGAGATTGAATTACTGTCATGTCTGCAGAACAGTCCAAGAGGGTGGAAAATGCCTCAAAGTATCCCAAAGATTTGGTGTAGTAAAATAGAACCAAAGTCAGAAGTTATCAAAAATGATTACCAATGTAGTGAACACAATAATTACATTTGTTTACCTTCACCTGAAGCCATCAGACAGTTAAAGAGACAGCATGGCAGTATTTGTAGTAGAAACTATGAGAAAGGATTTTTGTCTTTGTGCATTTTAACTTGACATGATAAAAATACTGAAACATAGTTGTTGTTGTTGAATTTTATTTTGATTAGGAAATAGAGTAGCCTCAACAATCATCTATTTTGCTGTGAACTATCATATTTAACAGATGTAGGTACGATAGACTCCTATTTGGTCTTTTATTTATTTTTCTTTGAATTTGCCCCAAAACATGCTAGAATGTGCATTAACATCATTCAATGCACAAATTAGAATTGCCTTTCAAAAGTTTTTTCCACAAAAAATATGCCGCTTGAACCATCCTTCAACTGTCATCTCATAAAACTATATCTCATGAAACTTTATCTCATGAAACTATATCTCATAAAACTATAAGTCTACTGTGGTTAACACAGAAATAATTTTACTTAAGGTAGTTCATGTTGAAAATATAACAATCAGTCAAATTTTACTTTAAAAATCAGTATATATACAAAATCAATTCATAAATACCAACATTACAAAATGTACAAATTGGCTGAGTATGATCGTCTTGACATTCATCTTTACATGACAAAATGCTGATAACAGCTTGACAAATATCTATATACACATGTACAATTGAACAAGAAAATGTTCTCTCAAACACAAAATATGTCCTTGCTTCATCATTGTATACAGAAAACAGAGGCATAAGACATACATATGGACAGGTAAACAATGCTGGCGTTCATTCCAGAAATAGAATAATTGTCGATTCTACTAACGCAATTGCACAACAACTCCCTCTATTTACACCATTGCATACACATTATCAAAACTTTGAAAAGTTGAAAAATAATTCCTTGAAACAGGATCATTAGTTTTGGAACATACTGTAAGGTAAATACTGGAAGAAGTAATAACCTTGCAGTTAAGAGGACACAATGTTGTACAAGATAAAGCATGATCAGATTTGTAACACCACTATAGAATTAGAATACTATTAGATACAGAGGTAGTGTTAGCAAACTGCCACAGTGGAAGTTGTATTTATATACTTTATATGGCACAAGAACACATGGAGACTATTGCCAAACAGTGTACAACATACTTTGCTCTCACTGGGGCTTGTGGTTTGAAGAGAGAACCAGACCTTCTCGACCACTGACCAGCTCGATCTGCTATGAGTAGCTGTATCAAACAACTCACAAGCCCACCTTTTCAACTGGACTCATTTGAGATGACAGCTAGTTGCTGTTTGTCAGGCAGATCGTGGAACGCTGTTGTCAAATTGATCCCAGTGGAAGAGATCCTAGCTTGAGAGACACAAGGAACATGATAGTTGAGGATCAAGCTTAGGACATCCTCAAGGAAGCTTTTGAGGAGAAGCGTCAAGGCGAGCTGAACCAACTTTGTCACAATGTCGACAACATTTACAATAGTTTTCATTGCATAAAACGTGTAGTGAAGCATGGTAAACAAAGATTCATAGATTTTCTCATTCATTTCTGTTAATGTTTCTCAAAATGGAACACTTTTTCAAAGAAGAAGATTTGACTATGGTCATATCTTTGATGGATCATGATATTATTTTGTTAGAATACACTGACTGTACACATTTAAAAAATATATACACATCACCATCTCTTATAATATACAAGACAGAAACAACAGACAACATTTACATATTTTTTTAGAACATTGTATCAATCATAAATATGTCCTTTTCATCAAGTTGTATAGTACACAGCTTACTAATATAATTGTGCCAGGCATTTGAGTTAGGTTATAATTTGTCATATATTGACTGCTAGTGTAACACTGTTATTCATTGAGCTACAATTGTGTTTAACTAAATTTAAAATAGTTTTTATCTACCGGTAATAACTTTGAATGATCAGAATCTATACCAAAAAAGAATTTTTGTAAAATTCATATGAACTAAGTTCTTTCAATTTCATGGCATCACAAATGAGACTGTGACAATTTAAGGCTATGTTGCAGATAGTGTGGTATGTACATGTAAGAAATGGGAATTATAATTAGATCAAAAGATCCTTTCAACTGCAGCTGCCAAGGTAAAACAATCTTCTAAATGTACCATGTACATAAAATGTACAAAATAGGTCAGAAATCATAACCAAAATATATAGTGTCATAAACAGTTGACATGAACATAGCATGTACATTATCTACCACATACACAGTAAAGTAAAATGATTAGCGAGTCAGTGATGCAAGCAATTCAATTCTTTGGCATCGTTTTCAATAACCACTTGAACAAGACAGAGCTGAGACTTTAGAGAACCTTTTTGAAACAGCTCTCCAAGTCTCACAGATGAGAAGTTTAAAGGACTAATCCAGTAACAGTACGTAAAGACACACCAACTGGTCACTAATGGATGAAGTGTAGCAATTAGTCTTAGTCTTCACTGGCAGCAGGTCGTACAGTAACAACACTTTTCAAAATGTCACTAATCCTTCAGTAGGTCCATAAACAGTTAATGCAACTAGCCCTTTGTAAAACTGGCACACGGGCAGACAGTTACTTCTAACACTGATTTTGAAAGCCATGATTGTCCAAACAATTTTCCAGGGATTGATCACACAGAAGAATGACTGACTAAATTAAGGGATTAGTAGGTATAAATGGGAGTTCTGGCTTCATGCCAAAACACATTCTATTTTGGACACTATGGACACAACTGTTGGACACTATGACATCACTGGATTTAAAATCATTATTCCTTGCCCTGTGCAGGGAGATAACATGCTTTTTACTACAATTCTCAGATATCAAGACTGTTTGATAGTAATACATGCAAATTATTCTTCACTTTCATATCACAGAGCAACTATTTGAAGTATTTGAGAGCTGCGACTGTCAGAAACTTCTCTATAAACAGCTCTGAGTCGAGTACCGCTATGTGTGCAGCTCGACCAATGATTGTGTTAGCTGTGCTGGAGAGGGCGTGGAAAACATCGTATCGGACCAGCTTACACTCTGGGTTGTCCACTACAGGCTTCAATATCTTCTCAACCATCTCCTTGTATACTGAACCTGATGAAGGAAGAAAAAGTTTCAATTATTAAAACTAATATCACCCCCCCCCCCCCCCCCCAAAATCCTTTTTTTAATACAGATCGCACAATAATATTTGAGTTATTCCATAAAATGCCAAATACTATATCCCCCATTTCAAGCTAAACGTGCTGCGGGGGATAAATATTTAAACAATCAACTTACCCATGAGTCCCCCGTCCTTTTGTGCCGCCTTGCAGTACTCAATACGGGATGAGTGATACGGTACGTATCGATCCTGGTTGGACCCCACGAGCAGCACATGCTTGAAGTGTTGCAAAACTGCAACAAAAAATACCATACAGTTTTAGAAATATTTTAGGTTTTAAATTAAGTAGTGCCGAATGAGTCTTAGTGGCTAACTGACATGAATCACAACTCTTTGATGAAGTAATATTCTATATTAGCCAATGGCTTAAGAAAAGAATATTCCCCAAACCCACAGGTAAAGGTAATGAATTCATTGAACACCTACACTTTTTGAATCATTTGATATAATCTCTAGTAATGAAGATCATTTTGGGTAAAATAGTGTAAAATATAAGGTACATGGTGGTAAAGAATAATGAATAAACAATACAGGCCATTGGCTCGGCCGATCATCATGCTTTGTATGATTTATAATCAAGACTTTCATTTGAAATAATTGTTTTATACCGGTAATATAAATCCAATGAATTGTCACCAAACATGTACTATACATTCATAAGAAGTAGAAAAATAATTATTAGGGGGTGATCTCTATGACTCATACTCAACGTCACTTACTCTCATCAATAGGATCTCAACTCGAGTGAAAAGATCTTTTTAAAGTGCTTTATAGAAAAAAAAAAGATCTGAGGCTGATTTAGGAATAAAATATTGCAAATGTTTTGGGGACAATGTCTGCAACACCCATATTTGAGGAGGGAGGAGCTAAAAATGTCAAATGACAATGGACAACAATAAGCCCATCAGGCCAGATGAACTAACCAAAACCCCTCATTTCATCATAAGGCAAACATGCTACGGGGTGGACAGACAGATCGGGGTAATCTCCAGCAATACTACCGATAAGCTTGAAAGAAGCACCTGCGGCTGCTACTGACCTGGTTTACAGCTGAGCTTGTAGAGGAAGGACTGACGGGGGTCGGCACTGTCTTTCATACTCAGCTGCAGCAGGGAGCCGGACTTCTTCCACTTCTGCATGAACCACATCCCTTCAACATACAAACTTACTTGTTCTCACACAAAATAATAGTAGTCTCATGTACTGGAGACCTTAAAATAAGGGACTAGACTCAAAGGTAGATTATCACTAGATTAGCGTTTGCGGGACACCGCAAAAGCAGAGCAGCCCCATAACTTAGGGTCTCGCCTTTCCCCCTTACGCCTTCTCCACAGCAACAATAAAATGTGAAATTTCTCAACAAAAACTTTTTCATCAATAACCAATATTTCATGGCCTTGACCTTTGACATTTGACCTTCAAGGTCACACAATCAATGATCACTTTTCATTGTGTATAACAATTATGTAATGATTTAAAATGTTCATAGTTAAAATATTAAGGCATATTCATAAAAGCATGCTTAAGGTATGACCTTAAAACCTTTTCAAATCTTGGTCTTTCTCCATAATTGATATATACCAAATAAGAGCCTGATAGCACAATTTTTTTTTATAGTTATCGCCGTTTCAAGGATTTTTGTAGTGATTTCAGAACTCATGACCTTTACCATTGACTTTGAATGTGAAAATGTCCAAAAAATTCCAAAGGTGTATAAGAAAGAAACTATGTACATGAGGTGTTTATACTTTCTTGGAAGGTTAAAAAATTATTTAATGATTTCAGAACTAGTGACCTTGACCATATCTCGTGACCTTTGACCTTCAAGTCACACAATCAATGATCACTTTTCTTTGTGTATAACAATCATGAAAAAGTTAATACCGTAGTTGAAATAAGGCGTTTTCGCAAAAGCATACAGATTTTAGCGAAAACATTTTCAAATCTTGGTCTTTCTCCATAGTTGATATAAACCAAATAAGAGTCTGATAGCACAAAGATTTTTCAAGTTATCGTGTTTACAAGGATATTTTTGGAACTCGTGACCTTGACCCAGGAGTATAAGAAGGAAGTTATTTATAAGAGTTCTTGAAACCCTATTGGAAAACAAGTTATAGTGAAAACAAAACGTGCTGGCGGTTGTGGAAACTGCACAAAAACTGATAGCAGCCCTGATTTAGTCCTAATCCAATATTTGAGCTTTTTAGCATTGCTGCGTCATTTAAACTTGTGGACTACCTGCCACGCCCATGAGGGGGGGGGGGGGGGGGGGGGGTTAATTGGTCTGAGGTCTATATGAACAAACGTCAGTCTCAATATAACTAAGATATTATTCTGATAATTGGCGCTTCCTATGTCAACTGTTTTTGTAGAGGTGAGGTGAGGTGAGTTGGGATTTAACGCCGCTTTCAAGAGTATTTCACTTATATCGCGGATGCTAGTATTATGGAAGGCAGAAGGCCTGCAACGCCATGTGGCTATGCATTGCGGTGAAACCTGCGAGCATCGGCTGGAACTAGCGAACCATGGGTGGTACTGCACTGAAATTCAGTGTAGCATTGCACCCAAACCTTACTGCGTGTAGAACAGTTCTCTACTGCAGACAAAGTTGCCGTGCCCCTGGCGGGATTCGAACCCCGGACCTCTTGATCCGAAGCCGAATGTGCTAACCACTAAGCTATCCCGCCCCCTGTTTTTGTAGAAGTCTTGTAGGTAAAATGCATGTCATGCCCATTGCCCATAGCACCAATCCACGGCAATATCAAGTTTCAACAAGAGTCAGCAGAAGATGACATATCCCACCGGTTCCACAAAATTTGTAAAACACATCTTTGACAGATACTTGTGTATCTACTACCATACTTCAGTTAGTGGGTATTACAGATGCTGAGTTTCAGGTATGTTAAGGGTTTTAGACTTCTGCTCCAAAAGCAGTCAAAATCAACAACAACCAACATCCCTCTCATGTTTCTATGGAAACAGAAAAAAATATTTTTTTCAGAATTTTTTCTATGGAAACGAAAACAATTTTTTTCCCAGAAATCTGAAAATATCAAAAGGCACCACTTCAGTTAGTGGGTAATACACATGCAAAGTTTCAGGAAGATATGATGAACGGTTTTGGAGCTGTGCTCCGGAAACGAACCTGTCTCTGACAAAGTCAAAATTCAACAAGTTTCTATGGAAACGAAAAAAAATAAAAATTTTAAAAATCTGAAAATATCAAAAGGCACCACTGCAGTAAATGTGTAATACATATGTGAAGTTTCAGAAAGAGATGATAAATGGTTTTCGAGTTCTGCTCTGGAAACGAAATAATTACGGACGGACAGACGGACGGACGGATTGACAGACGGGGCGTTGACTATATCCCACGGTATTACATACCGGTGGGATAACAATGACTATTGCTTGTTTTAATCATTGAATTCAAGTATACATTTTAAGAGGAACTTTCAATATTTGTATATTTTAAAGTATATTTTTTAACATCCAATTGAATTAGACCTTGCCTCAAACAACGTTTTTTGTTATTTTTTTCTGATACAGTTAATTTCTTTAAAACTTCATGTTGTTTTGACATTGGTATGGTAGCAGGTACAGTACTTTTCTTAGAAGAAGTATTCATTGCGTAATTACTTGTTATTTATTTAAAGGTCCTGAAACCATAGAATATTTATGAAATTATATACTACCTTATTTGTGTATATTGGTTTCATTCACTATACGTCTATATGGAAATAATTTATGAACATTTTAGCCAATCCATTAAGTACTGAATTACAACGAAAGTGTTTCATTGTGTGAGGTAACCAGTATTTCCAGATTAAATGTTCTGAAGAACACATCTCTCTGCACTGACAGGCATTATCCACTTCCTTTAAAAATAGAGCCATGGCCTCTGTAGCTCATCAGGAGATAATAAGTGGGGTATGTTATGGAGTGGACTTTATAGCAATGGTCAGATAATGGAATGTAGTAATAAGAATCTAGGTAGTGAAACGATTAAGCAGTTTAAAAATATTTTGTTACCATAACTTTGCCAATCTGCTATATATATGTGTTGAAAGAGCAACACAAAGCTTGGAAATAAATTGCTGGTATCAAACATATAATAATGTGGTGGAGAGATCATACTATTTTTTAAGATCGTACACACATTATATAATAATGAATATACCGGGTACAATTCTTTGCATACAATTCACCACTGTAAGCTATTGCAATAATGGCCTGGGGCTGTAGAAGAAAATGAAAAAAACCTTTTTAGGTCATGACCCCTGCTAATTATTATCAAAATTGGTTACACATAAATCAACATTCGTTATGAATATCATACACCTTTGCATTATATTGTTTTAATTCTTAATTGCATTATGGCAATACCAACATTTATTACATAATGAATAGGAGCCTCAGTTTTTGCAAATCCCATTTCTCATAGGCTCCATTTCAATACTTAATAAATTGGTGAATTTTTTTTAGTAAATTCTTTTTCACCATTTCTTATAGGCTCCTTTTCAATATTTGATAAAATGGTGATATTCTATGAATAAATTCTTTTTTAGAGTCAGTGGAAGACTAAAGCAGTCTCACGCACAGTCTATGATAACACAGTGCTGCACAGTAGTTTGAAGTAACCTGAAACCTCTGTGTAACTATCAGTTTTCATCCTTCTGCCAGGAAGAGGTCAACACAATGCAATTACATAACATGCAGACACTGGACTCACAGCCAGTAAAATTTATATGTTAGATGCAGTTTTTCCTACAATTAATTATTTTTCTGTACTGGAGAAGATGATGAAAATAGGTGTGATGACACAATCTCATATAGCTACTTCTTTTATAGTCCTATGTTATCACCAGTCATCACTAGTCATATTCAGTTCACATATCTCATGTAAAATGAAAAAATTTAATTCCTCTTCAAGTTATTCCTTCAAAGGGTATTCAATAGTTCTCATTTCAAATAGATTCACATTAAACATGTCCATGATGTAGACATCTATCTCATTTCTTGTTCCTATTGAATAAAATTAACTGCAAAGTTAATAGAAAACTAAATCAGTTATAAAGTATAAAATATGATATAAATAAGGTATACCAAATTGACTCGTACTGGAAATTCTCATTAATTAATTAATTAATTCTCCAAATAATTACACAATATCATGAGATATTAAAAAACTCCATTATTTACTCTTAAATTACAAAGAACATAATATAAGATTTAATAAAAGATTCTGTATTAAGTCTTTAGAATACTTTTAGACTTGTGTACCTTTATCAGCAACTTCACTTGCAAAATACAAATAATTACTCATATGTGAAATGTGAGACAAAGATAAAATATGACTTATAATTTTTGTTAGACCTCCAATTCTAAGTTTTTAATTCTCAATATCTCTTTTTCATCAGACATATTATATTCTCAAAGCACATGTTAGAACTCTCACATCAGAAAGATGAAATGCCTTTAACTCAGCTGTTTTCTTCAAAATTACCTCCCTTACCTACACTTACTGATTGAAGTGCACATATAATCTCAGAAAGATGCTGTAAAATGAAATAGGCTTTTAGGTTATGATCCCTGTGACCCATATTTGGGGTCACAGACTCACCAAATTTACAATTTAGAATCCCTTACAGCCAAGGAGTCTGTACATAAAATTTCAGCTCGCTAGAGCCATTGGGACTGGAGATGAAGATGAAAATAGCATTTTAGGTCATTGCCTCTGTGACCCAATATTTGGGGTCTCACTGTCACCAAATTTACAATTTAGAATCCCCTTCAGTCAAGGAGTATGTACATAAAATTTCAGCTCTCTACGTTCATTGGGACTGGAGAAGAAGATGAAAATAGTTTTTTTTAGGTAATGACCCCTGTGAGCCACACTTGGGGTCACAGGGTCACCAAATCTACAATTTAGAATCCCTTTCAGCCAAGGAGTCTGTACATAAAATTTCAGCTCTCTGGAGTCATTGGTTCTGGAGAAGAAGATGAAAATAGCTTTTAAGGTTATGACCCCTGTGACCCACATTTGGGGTCACAGGGTCACCAAATTTACAATTCAGTATCCCCTTCAGCCAAGGAGTCTGTACATTAAATTTCAGCTCTCTGGAGTCATTGGTTCTGGAGAAGAAGTCGAAAAAGCGAAAAGTTTACGGACGGACGGATGGACGGACGCCATCCCATGCCATAAGCCCATCGGGCCTTTCAGGCCAGATGAGCTAAAAATGGGTCATCAGTTTGTCAAGCTTAGGAACATTGATTTCCTTCTGTTCTTGTCAATAACAGTGGTGTGTGCAAGAATATCCAACTTCAAACACAGGAAAGGTGAAAATGTCAAGCTCTCAAATCACCTTTATCTGGCTACTGCTAACTGTAAAACAGCTGTACACTGTGCTGTTGGTTGTCTATCTACCCCTGGGTGTGTCCTTGCAGATGTTGATTCTGGGAACTTGTACACACGGACTGAATCGCATACCCTTGTTACACAACGTGTAACAAATTACGTTGAATCGTCAGAGAAAAATGTTGATGTTGATCTTAGACCAGATAACGTTGATTCTTTTCTAATGGTTACAAAATATGGATCAAGAAACAAAGCAAGGGACTTTTATAAAGTGTCAATGAAATCAAACACAACAGAGAAGACAGGAATCACCACGACAGGGGAAGTGTTATCTGTTCTATATGACCGCAGGTCTAATACATTATTCTGGTCTGAGCCAGTGGGTATTTTTAAACAAGTAATAGACTTGAACTCCAAAAAGAAACGAATTATAAAGCAGCCTTGGAGAGTTTTTGAATAAATGCAATGAAACACTGTTTTATAGTAGGACCAAAAAAGGAACCGGTTACATTTACACTCACTCGTTAGCTAAAAACGGCAAGGAAATTAGAGTTTTGACAGTTCACGGCTACATATTTTATCTTGTAGTTAATGATTGCATTGCATGTTATGAAAATCATGGTAAACATGATGCTATCAACTGTATCGAGACAACTTCAAAGAAGAAAATCTTCACTCTACCAGAGAAAACTATGGTCTTCTGGACATGGCTCTTGTAAAGGTATCTAACTTTCATATGCTTATCTATGTTGTTGGTGATGCACATTATACCGGTCACATCAGAGTGTTGAAGCGTGTAGCAGGGGGACAATTTGGAGAACCAAAAGAAATACGTTCTGTCAACCATTTACAGCATTTGAGTAGTGTTCCCGGTTACCTGAGCTACTCGTTTCGATTCATTGGGAAGGTGGAGATTTGGGAGATCAGTTTAAATGGCAGCGTTGGTGACAAAATCTTTTCCACTCACTGCCCTTTTTCAGCTGAATTCTATGAAGTCCAAGTGACTTTTCTCTGAAGAAGTGAGTGATGTGACTTGTGTTTTGATTGATTAAACTCAATTAAAGGCACTTGTACAGTTAAACACTCTTTCAACAGTAGTACAAACTTAAAGGGAATGTTACTTTGCAGCAATGGCTGCCATCAAACAGTCACACAACTCTTTTGAACGCCAGCGCATTCTAAAAGACATCCATGATAGGAAAACTAATCACCTCTTCTATAGTTTGAAAGAACTTCCAAGTGAAAACGCAGAATACACCATTAAAGATTTCATTATTAACAAATTAAAGTTCAACAAGAACACAGTGGAGACAAGTGTTTGCCTCTAACATAGCAATGTCCCCCGCCTCTGAGACACATTTTCGAAATGTGGTTCTTCTAATATTGCATTTCTGGTAAAAAATGTCATTATGACATCAAATGTAAAGACATTGGGTGCTAAGGTTCAAAACATAGCATTAACAAGAATGTGGTCACAGTGTTATGCACTAAAAGTTGACTAGTGTCTGCATAATTCCCTAATGACAGATGTCACCAAATTTCAAGATAATGGATGCTAAGGGTTAATAACAAGAGGCTGAAAACCGGTCAAAGTGCTGTGGTGAAAATAAGGTCAAGGTCACCCAATTCCACTGGTGTCTGCATAGTCACCCATTTTAGGATGGTACAAAAATTGAAGACACTGGGTGCAACGGTTCATGAGATATCATGTTAACAAGAGGCTTAAACACTGTCAAAGTGCCGTGGTGACCTTGTAAATAAGGTCAAGGTCATGCAATTTGAGTGGTGTCTGTAGTCACACATTGTAGCCTGGCAACAAATTTGAAGACTTTGGGTCCATCAGCTAATGATAAATCATGTTAACAAGAGTTCGAAAAGTGGTCAAAGTGCTGCGGTGACCTTGAAAATAAGGTCAAGGTCACTAAAATCGACTGGTGTCTGCGTCTTTCCCCAATGTAGGCCGACAGCAAATTTGAAGACTCTGGATGCAATGCTTCATGAGATATCGCGTTAACAAGAGCTGTGGTGACCTTGAAAATAAGGTACGATTCGACTGGTGTCTGCAGTCACCCATTGTAGGCTGCAGTGCTGGTTATCGTTAATTTTTTTCAGGTTGATAATCACTAGTGCTAGATCGATAATCGATCGATTATAATCGAAAAGACTGTCAATCATTCCTGCTTTCACAGTAAAATGCACACACCTACGTTAGCGAGCCAACTTCAGGGTTATTGTCAGCAGTGGCATCATTATTCAATGAAATCTAGTTGTCTGCAGAAATCACTTATCTCTTCGTCTAATTAACGTTCTAAGTGATCATTAAGTACTACTAAAACGGAATAATCGAAGGAAAAATTATAGTTTTCATTCCAATAAGTTTTGATAGGTTTAGACATGATACGGCAGATTTACATTTCATAAACAGACGTTGTTTTAATAATTTATCATATAAGTTGTAAGTTTAATTAGGTGGCACCCGCACAATGCAGCGAATGCCGTGTAACTTTCGAATCAAGCAAAGCCCGGGGTTGATGCTGATTGGTCACCTGAAGCGTGCAGTAGAACATCCCCCGATTTAGAAATAAAAAATAGAGCCATTGGCTCTGAAGCTCATCAGGAATTATGTTATTAATTATCTCTAAGGTAAAGATTAAGATATCACATAATAAGTCATTGCCCAGTCATCAAATTTAAAAGTTATTATCAAAATAAGTTACACATTAATCCACATTCATTATAAATAATGTAGACCTTTGCATTTTGTTTTACTACTTATTTTTATTCTAGAATTATCAACATTTATTACATAATGCAAAAGAGCCCCTATTTGTTTCTAAAAATCCTGTTTCTCATAGGCACATAGTTTCATAGGATCCTTTTCAATATTTAATTAATAAATTCTATTGAGCATCTGAGTATAAGACTAAATCAGTAACACAGCAGAGAAGTAACCTGAAACCTCCGTGTATTAGCTAGCTGCTGTTGCATCTCTGCCAGAGAGTGGGCACTCCCCAGGTCAACACCTGCAATTATGCAACATGCAGACTCTGGACTCACAGCCAGTAAATTATATATTTTAAATTTTTTTTCCCCCATCTTTATTTATTTTTCTTTATTGGAAAAGAAGATGTGGTATCACAAACTCATGTAGCTAGTTTTAATAGTCTTATCTTACTTCATCACCAGTCATATTTAGTTCACATATCTAATGTAAAAAAAACATTTCTTAACCCTTTTAAAAAAAATTCCTATGCATCCTGTCAATATATTCAGTTCACAGGCTATTCAGGCTGTTCAATATCTAATTTCACATTGATTACATCAAACATGTCCATAATGTAGTATTACTCTTAAGCTGACATATGAAGTGCACATAAAAACTCATTATCTTCACAGTTCATTAACACAGCTGTTTTAAGTGATTACCCCTGTGATCCATATTTGGGGTCACAAGATCACCAAATCTACAATTCAGAATCCCCATTGGCCAAAGAGTCTGTACATACGACCTTCTAGGTCTTTTCGTTCTGGAGAGGAAGATGAAAATAATCTTATCTTATCATTTCATCACCAGTCATATGCAGTTCACATATCTCATGTAAAATAATAGAATTCTTAACCGTCTTCAATTTAGTCCTTTATGACTTGTCACAATTTTCAGTTCATAGGCTATTCAATAGTTCTCATTTCACATTGATAACATCAATTTGACAAACATGTCCACAATGTAGATTGTTATCTCAAGTCAACATACATTTCAAATAAAGTAATTGAAGTAGTCATAAAATATCAGTTCAAATTCTTTTTCAAAGGTTTTTTAGGCTGTGGCCCATATTTGTGGTCACAGGGTCACCAAATTTACAAGTTAGAATCCCCATTGGCTTAAGAGTTTGCATACAATATTACAGCCTTCTAGGTCTTTTTGTTCCGGAGAAAAAGATGAAAACAGGATTTTAGATAATGGCCTGTGAGGCCCTTATTTTGGGACACAGGGTCACCAAATCTACAATTTAGAATCCCCATTAGCCAAGGAATCTGTACATATAATGACAATCTTCTAGATCTTTTCGTTCTGGAGAGGAAGATGAAAATAATCTTATCTTATCATTTCATCACCAGTCATATGCAGTTCATATATCTCATGTAAAATAATAGAATTCTTAACTCCTCTTCAATTTAGTCCTTTATGACTTGTCAAAATTTTCAGTTCATAGGCTATTCAATAGTTCTCATTTCATTTTGATGACATCAATTTGACAAACATGTCCACAATGTAGATTGTTATCTCAAGTAGACTTATATTTCAAATAAAGTGATTGAAGTAGTCATAAAATATCAGTTCAAACTTCATTTTCAAAGGTTTTTTAGGCTGTGGCCCATATTTGTGGTCACAGGGTCACCAAATTTACAAGTTAGAATCCCCATTTACTAAAGAGTTTGCATAGCATATCACAGCCTTCTAAGTCTTTTTGTTCCGGAGAAAAAGATGAAAACAGGATTTTAGGTAATGGCCTGTGAGGCCCTTATTTGGGGTCACAGGGTCACCAAATCTACAATTTAGAATCCCCATTAGCCAAGGAATCTGTACATATAATTTCAGCTCTCTGGAGTCATTGGTTCTGGAGAAGAAGATGAAAATAGCTTTTTAGGTTATAACCCCTGGGGCCCTTATTTGGGGTCACAGGGTCACCAAATCTACAATTTAGAATCCCCATTGGCCAATGAGTCTGTACATAAAATTTCAGATCTCTGGAGTCATTGGTTCTGGAGAAGAAGATGAAAATAGCTTTATAGGTTAAGACCCCTGGGGCCCGTATTTGGGGTCACAGGGTCACCAAATCTACAATTTAGAATCCCCATGGGCCAAGGACTCTGTACATAAAATTTCAGTTCTCTCGATTCATTGGTTCTGGAGAAGAAGTCGAAAAAGTGAAAAGTTTACGGACGGACGGACGGACGGACGGACGGACGGACGACATCCCATGCCATAAGCCCATCGGGCCTTTCAGGCCTGATGAGCTAAAAAGCAATGGCGAACATGCCGACCAGATTAGATATTGTTGAGTGAAAGAAAACACGACTATATATACAAGGTAGAACAAGAAGACATAGTAATCAACATCCCCCGCCAGACACAAGAAATGAGAACAAGGGCAATAATTCAAGAAGAAATAATTGTGCGCTTCTCATTTTCTTTCCATTAAGGTAACGATATCCTCAAGCCACACAACTGATTTGATGTTAAACAATGTCTGAGAAAAGCTATATCCTTGGATACTTTAAACAGAGTCGAAAAAGCGGAACAAGGGGAACAACTCCGGAAAAAATAATCACATGCTTCTTTTTTTCGAACTCCATCAAGGTATCGATGGCCTTAAACCACACACCAAATTTGGTTTTCCTATCTTAAATAGTTTCTGAGAAAAGCTGTCCCCTTTGGTGATACCTTGAACAGAGTCTAAATATACCGAACAAGGGCAATAACTCCGCAAAGATTAATTGTATGTATTTCGAACTCCATCAAGGTACTTATGCCCTCAAGCCACACACCAAATTGGGTAATCCTATCTTAAATAGTCTCTGAGAAAAGCTGTCCCCTTTAGATATAGCATGAACCGAGTCCAAACATACGGAACAAGGGCAATAACTCCGGAAAAATAATCACACGGTTCTTATTTTCGAACTCCATCAAGGTATTTATGTCCACAAGCCACACAAAAATTTGGAAACCCTATCCTAAACAGTTTCTGAGAAAAGCTGTCCCCTTTGGAGATACCATGAACAGAGTCCAAAAATACGGAACAAGGGCAATAACTCCGGAAAAAATAATCACTTCCTTTTTTTTCGAACTCCATCAAGGTATTAATGTCCACAAGCCACACATCAAACTTGGTTGTCCTATCTTAAATAGTTTCTGAGAAAAGCTGTCCCCTTTATAGCGGATGGACGGATGCACACACACACACGGACGGACAGAGCCCAAACCTATATCCCCCTTCCACTTCGTGGCGGGGGATAATAATGTGGATATTTATAACGCGCTACCTCCAGGTACTAATACCTGCTCATGGCGCGACCGACATATTACCCCTGGGCCACGAGTACAGAACACTCTCGAAGGAGATTACAACCGGTCACCTGTCAGGCGCTCAAGGTTCAAATTCAGACTACCATCGTATCATACCAGGTACCCATTTTACTGCTGGGTGGACAGAGGCACACTTCGAACTAAGTCACTTACCCAGGGTGACACCACAAGTCTCTCAACTCATGTCTCAGTGTGGGGCAGGGAATGACCCTTCAAACTCTCAGTTTATCCAGCAATGTAGCGGGTAACCTACCCATGCGGCGAGCTGCGCCCATTGGTGCTGAAATTCACTGATAGCGGTCAACTGAGCTATGCACAGAACCACGTGCCACCACAAAACAGAGTTCTCTTATTATGTCAGCCTGACGTTAATACCTGTGCTTTATTTTTAGTTCCATTTCATAATGCCAAATATCGTATATAAATTTTAGTTTCTAAAACACTGATTTAACATAGATTTGCAAAGTGTTTGTTATGAAATGTTACAAGTCAAAAAGCAGTCCTCAGACCATTTGTATATCGATCAGTGCACATTGGTTCATTGCATTCTGTGGATTTACCTTGTGAACTGTGCTACTGTCTCTCCCGTCCAAAAGCCCACTCCCATGTTTTCAAGATGTTTGTTTCCCGGGAGAGTACGGTACATGAATATAGATTTATTTTCAATTGGGTTATATATTGGGCTGTATGGACTAGTGAGAACTTGTTGACATTGATATATAGACCATGATCATGTGAAGAACTTTCTCCTACGTTTGATAAAATGTGATTTGACAAACTTCTATGTATGATGTTGGTTTCTATGTATCTTCATTACGATAATGGCAGGTTTTTAGTTTTCATTTTACTTTCAGTTTACATTTGAATAGTCCTGTGGGAGTGTGTAAATGTCAACCACAATATCTCTCTGAACAACGATGGAGATCCATTTGTTGTTATGCTGTCAATATTCACTTTCATTTCTCCAAATATGCTCTGGGGAATCACACAAAATTGGTCAGCTGTTTGTATACCATCTTTCTTTGACAATAACATTTATGCTTCTTTATTCTATTTTAGGTCACAAGATACAATAATGTACATAAACTTGATATCTTCTCTGCAAATTGTCAAGGCTTAAAAAATGAAAAAAGAGAACTGATGTGTTAAAAAGCTGGAAAAAAAGGTAGTAGTAGTATTATGGCAGAGAGAAAGCCCACAACACCAAGTGGCTATATATTGCGGTGAAGCCTGCGAGCATCGGCTGGAACTAGCGAACCATGGGTGGTACTACGTTCAAATTCAGTGTAGCTGTGCACCCGAACCTTACTGCATGTTGAACAGTTCTCTACTGCAGACAAAGTTGCCTCTGGTGGGATTCGAACCCCGGACCCCGTTATCCGAAGCCGAACACGCGAACTGCCCTATTCTTCACTGAGTATATAGAACAAAATGTAAGTGTGAAGTGAAAGGAGTGACTTTGAACAATGTTCTGGATGTGTGGAACATGTTCTATTGCTGTACAGCTTACTCCTGCTCCTTTTTGGAGCATGTCCGCAAGCCAGAACAGAGTTCGGAGCCACTCCTTTCACTTCGGAACATACACCAATCATCAAAAGGAGCAGGCCTCTGTAGGAACCCCCCCTCCTCAAAATACACACATGTAATTAGCATTACTAGTTGCTGGAGTGAAATTTAAGGTTTGATTTAACACCCTGACATGCCAATATTTGAGAAGGGATTGAGGTGAGGTGAGTTGGGGTTTAACGCCGCTTTCAAGAGTATTTCACTTATATCGCGACTGCTGGTATTATGGCAGGGAGAAAGCCTGCAACACCATGTGGCTATGCATTGCGGTGAAGAAGGGATTGAATGAAAAGACTTACGCATACATGTCATAAAGAAGTAATTCTGAAAAGTTTAGCTTTCTGTATTGAATGGTTTTGAAAAAGAAGTTGTTAAAAGATTTTAGGGCAGACCTCCTCCTACTACCATATTTGAAGGTGGGGTCAAGTTCAAATGAACAAACTTGAAGAAACAAAGATGTTATTCTGAAAATTTCAGCAATTGTGCAGGAAAATGCGAAATGTTTACAGACGACACCCGATGGACACTGGACAATGCCATATGCCCATATGGCCTCTCAGGCCTGATGAGCTAAAAATAAAGGAAGGTGGTGTTTATGAGCCACCTGTGCTG
Source organism: Gibbula magus (assembly GCA_936450465.1). Taxonomy (NCBI): domain Eukaryota; kingdom Metazoa; phylum Mollusca; class Gastropoda; order Trochida; family Trochidae; genus Gibbula; species Gibbula magus. Next base: position 32,496,368 of record OW388292.1, on the reverse strand, counting down.
TAGATACTCCTGAGGTGCAAACTAATGTTAACCTTAACTGTCATCAGGGTTTATTAACCTTTTATTATGTGAGGCATATATTTTTCTGAGAAGTGTTTTCATGACTGTCTAGTTACCCATGTTGACGAGTCCGCTGGTGTTGTAGATAGATCCGAGATGCGGCCCGGAGAGAGACAGGAATGTGTACAGTTTGGGCAGCAGGTGCTTCATGTCTGGTCGGGCTAGCACCGAGCGGATGATGATGTTTCCCAGAGAGTGTCCGATAAAACTGGAACAAACATAACAAGTAGTTGTCACTGAGGTGACATGATCCCCCGCCGCAAATTAATACTTCAAAATTTAAAAATAATGTCAAGATCAGTAAAATAGACTGTCAAACATGTCGAAAAAGTCAAAGCTCCACTGTGACCTTGAGAAAAATGTCAAGGTCACCACAATCTAATCAGCCCTTTGTCTTTCCTAGGAGGTGCATTATGTAAGATATGATGGAATTCCGGTGAATGGTTCTTGAGATATCCCGCTGACAACCTTTACATGAACATTAACATGTCGAAAAAAAAATAATTCCACTGTGACCTTGAGAATAATGTCAAGGTCACCAAAATCTAATCAGTCCTTTTGCTTTGTGTAAGATATGATGAAATTCCGGTGAATGGTTCTTGAGATATTTTGCTGACAACCTTAACATGTACATTAACATGTCGAAAAATTCAAGGTTCCGCTGTGAGCTTGAAAATAATGTCAAGGTCACCAAAATCTAATCAGCCCGTTGTCTTCCCTAGAAGGTGTTCTATGTAAGAAATGATGGAATTTCGGTGAATGGTTCTTGAGATATCCCGCTGACAAGCTTTACATGTACATTAACATGTTGAAAAAGTTCCACTGTGACCTTGAAAATAATGTCAAAGTCACCAAAATCTAATCAGCCCGTCGTCTTTCCTTGGAGAAGCTATGTGTAAAATATGAAGAGAATCCAGCGAATGGTTATTGAGATATCCCGCTGACAAGAGTAAACTGACAAAGTCTTGTTGTGACCTTGAAATGAAGGTCAAGGTCACAAACCTCTGTCGGAACATTACTCTTGCTATGATGAACCCATATGCAAAATATGAAAAGAATCCAGTGAATAGTATTTGAGTTATTCCAATTCGTACGTAATAAATTACTAGGTCATTTTTTTTACACATTATATTGATTTGTTTTACCATAGAGGCAATTTCATTTCCTTGATAAAGTTTATGACATTTAATATAAGATACCCATGGCAATAAGACATAGGCGGTCAATGGGACAGACAGCATGCTTTTTGAGACAATAAACATGCTCGTGATTTAAGACGTCAGTTAGAGCGTCGCTTAGCAAATGAGGTCATATTTTATGTTACTTTCATTGTTCAATTGTTTCAATTGTTAGTGAATGTGTTCTACGACGGGAGGCAATAATATTTTCAAAATATAGTTTATACAAATAACATATTATGTCAACGGTTTTATATAAAAGCAAGTAATTGTTTAAGGATATCTCATATAAGCTGCGCCCTTCGTGTTTTATGCTCCCTGCTATGTTTTATTCAACGATAAAGCACGCACACTCGTCTTCTATTTCTTCCGACTCTAACTTGATAACTTTTATTTTTTTTAAAGGTTTTTACAGTACCTTTAAAATTGACAAAATCATAATATTTTGCTGGTTACTTTCCCATACACTGCCAAGTTTTTAGAGTACTACATACCTGAGTTTTGCCACGTGAAGTCCATAGATGTCGATGTGGGAGAGAATCTCGTCCACCAGGCGCGTTGTCATCACCTCAAACTCTGCAAAAGTGTCCATCTGAAAAGACAAAACACTTTCTGAAGAAGTTCAATACCTCAAGATGTTGAATGTCAATGTCAACTTGCTCTTGAAACAATTTCAAGAACTGATCATGGCAAAATCAACTACGGAAAATACATTTATTTACAAGTTCTCTTCAAGGATAATCCAAGAAATAACTAATTTATAATGTCATTTTTACAATAAGTATTACAGAAAATGATATAGACAAATTCTTCATTGATTATCTTTGGTCTGGTAAGTCTTGTAAGTCTGGTAAGTTCACAGCGAACGAAAACAGTCACCCCACTGGCCACAAATTCTAGCTCATCTATTCAGGTATGTCCCAGAGGATCTGTACTTCACTGTACATAAGTAAGAAACGACTACTTTTATCACTAAGGGAATATCAATTAAGTAGTACCTGGTTTCGCTCAGACATAAGGAACTCTATCTTGTAGCCCGGTAGCGCCATCTCGATGTACGTCCGCACTAGTCGCAGATCAGCACTGTTACCTGAAAGCACAAGTTAAATCAATCCATGTACAATATTACTGTCACCCAGTGTGAGCAAAACGTGGTAACTCACAAGCTATTAATTTGCATGTGTAATACCAAAGATAAGATCATGAGTGACGACCCTTCCCCTGTCACAGCATAGGAGCGGCGTGATTGACTGAGTGGGATAGTCAGTCCGGTAGGTTTTTAATTTAAAATATGTTGTGGAATATTTACAACTATCGTGTTATGTACATTGAAAATGAAATTGCAAAAGGTACTTCACAGAAGATTATTAGGAAAAATAATTATAGTTCAACAATATATGATTCATGATTGCTAAGACAACACCAAAATTTTCATTAAATTAATGCAATCTTACTTGAGAAAGAGTTTTCTCTTCCTACATGACAGACGTGATCATATTAACCTCCATTTTGAAGATTCAACCAAACATTTCACTTTTGCCTACCATCAAGTCCGTGTACACACACTATGAGATGAACCCCATCCTGTGCATCGTCCTCCAACACGCGCGGAACTTGGAAGTACGGGATTGTGGAGGAGAGAGATGATGATTCGCTACAACAAACAAGGATAAAGTTCAACAGGCAAATGGTATTGACTTGAGGAGCAGCAGAGCCCTACTAAACTCATTTCATAAAATATGAGACAACTCTCATGGAATTAAACTTCTTTATTGTATGCACAATGTTTCTGGGCTGTTCGTTTCCCCATCATCAGATAATACAATATCAAAAAGACTTTTTTAAGAGGCTTTTCAAGTTGGATTTAATACTCAACATAAACAATCTTTGCTTGACTGACCTGTACAGATGTCCCTGATACTTCATCTCCAACTTCATCCGTTCTCGTAACGTCACAAAACTAGAGAAAATAGAAACTGAGTTAACTTGATTCAAACATTGTAATAATGGAACACATAATGAATGGTGGAACGATGCACAGTGGGCAGTTAACAGTTCATCAGACAAAGATTAAGTCTGTTAACTTACGTTAATCAACTTTGTAGAATAAGAGGAATATCACTGCTAAATTTGTTGTAATGCTAGACAGTTAAAAAAAGAGAGCACAATTGACATTTGAATATAGAAATATTGATGCTGAGTTCTAAACAACTACATCAGAGTACAACACTTGGAGAGATTACATCTTCAGATGGAACAACATCGAAAGACTTGAAAGACATTGTAAAGGAAATAATAACATGTAGTTGTCCCTAAGGTGACATGATCCCCCGGCGCAAATTAAAAATAAAAAATAATGTCAAGATCTGCAAAATCGACTGCCAAACATGTCGAAAAAGTCAAAGCTCCACTGTGACCTTGAGAATAATGTCAAGGTTACCAAAAATCTAAACAGCCCTTTTTCTTCCCTAGGAGGTGCTTTGTGTAAGATATGATGGAATTCCGGTGAAAGGGTTCTTGAGAAAAAGTCAAAGCTCCGCTGTGACCTTGAAAATAATGTCAAGATCACCAAAATCTTTACAGCCCTTTGTCTTGCCTTGGAAAAGCTATGTGTAAAATATGAAGAGAATCCAGCGAATGGTTCTTGAAATATCCAACTGACAAATGACAAAGTGTCGTTGTGACCTTGAAATGAAGGTCAAGGTCACAAACCTCTGTAGGAACATTTCTCTTCCTCGTACGCAGCCGAATACAATATCATAATTCAAATATGGATGTATAACAAATTCTTTTATAAAAACTTGATTTGTAATGACTGGGATTTCAAAATAACAGTTCTTTAAAATTTGGATCAAGTGCTTGAGATATAAAGGACATGTCTTTCAAGTCTCTAAATACACGACACACAATTAACTTAACATGCAATATTTTGAGAAATCAAAATCTACAAAATGCTGCAAAAAAGAAAATTTACAAACTTACAAACAGTTTTAATGAGTTAGTTGCCAAAAAAGTTCATTAGAAATTATTCAAAAGATTTTATCCAATTATCTCTCTGCAGTTTAAGGTTTATTTCCACTTGAGGAAAATATTTTTTGTACAATTCATTCGAAGTAGTATTAGCACAATTACCGGTAGAAAATATTACATATAGAATATAGAACATATACCTTCAATCATGTTAACCCAGGAAAATAACTTTTAAACCGAATGAAACTAGAATTATAATCTTCAGTATAGAATTGGGATACAGTACATTATCATTAAAGTCACTTATTCATGTTCTTACTGCTGGCAGGATAACTGGAATTATTCCTGACAATATTGGTGTGTCATGGGCTTATTCCTGACAATCGTGGCGAATCATAATGGACTTATTCCTGACAATAGTGGTGTGGCATGGGCTAATTCCTGACAATAATGGTGTTGCATGGGCTTATTCCTGACAATAATGGTGTTGCATGGGCTTATTCCTGACAATAATGGTGTTGCATGGGCTAATTCCTGACAATAGTGGTGTGGCATGGGCTAATTCCTGACAATAATGGTGTTGCATGGGCTTATTCCTGACAATAATGGTGTTGCATGGGCTTATTCCTGACAATAATGGTGTTGCATGGGCTAATTCCTGACAATAGTGGTGTGGCATGGGCTAATTCCTGACAATAATGGTGTTGCATGGGCTTATTCCCGACAATAATGGTGTGTCATGGGCTAATTCCTGACAATAATGGTGTTGCATGGGCTAATTCCTGACAATAGTGGTGTGGCATGGGCTAATTCCTGACAATAGTGGTGTGGCATGGGCTAATTCCTGACAATAATGGTGTTGCATGGGCTTATTCCTGACAATAATGGTGTTGCATGGGCTAATTCCTGACAATAGTGGTGTGGCATGGGCTAATTTCTGACAATAATGGTGTTGCATGGGCTTATTCCTGACAATAATGGTGTTGCATGGGCTTATTCCTGACAATAATGGTGTTGCATGGGCTAATTCCTGACAATAGTGGTGTGGCATGGGCTAATTCCTGACAATAATTGTGTTGCATGGGCTTATTCCAGACAATAATGGTGTGTAATGGGCTTATTCCTGACAATAATGGTGTTGCATGGGCTTATTCCTGACAATAATGGTGTTGCATGGGCTAATTCCTGACAATAGTGGTGTGGCATGGGCCAATTCCTGACAATAATGGTGTTGCATGGGCTAATTCCTGACAATAATGGTGTTGCATGGGCTTATTCCTGACAATAATGGTGTTGCATGGGCTTATTCCTGACAATAATGGTGTTGCATGGGCTTATTCCTGACAATATTGGTGTTGCATGGGCTTATTCCTGACAATATTGGTGTTGCATGGGCTTATTCCTGACAATAATGGTGTTGCATGGGCTTATTCCTGACAATAGTGGTGTGGCATGGGCTAATTCCTGACAATAATGGTGTTGCATGGGCTTATTCCTGACAATAATGGTGTTGCATGGGCTAATTCCTGACAATAGTGGTGTGGCATGGGCTAATTCCTGACAATAATGGTGTTGCATGGGCTTATTCCGGACAATAATGGTGTGTAATGGGCTTATTCCTGACAATAATGGTGTTGCATGGGCTTATTCCTGACAATAATGGTGTTGCATGGGCTAATTCCTGACAATAGTGGTGTGGCATGGGCTAATTCCTGACAATAATGGTGTTGCATGGGCTTATTCCTGACAATAATGGTGTTGCATGGGCTTATTCCTGACAATAATGGTGTTGCATGGGCTTATTCCTGACAATAATGGTGTTGCATGGGCTTATTCCCGACAATAATGGTGTGTAATGGGCTTATTCCTGACAATCATGGCAAATCATTATGGACTTATTCCTGACAATAGTGGTGTGTCAGGGGCTTATTCCTGACAATCGTGGCGAATCATTATGATCTTATTCCTGACAATAGTGGTGTGTCATTATGGTTTTATTCCTGACAATAGTGGCAGATCATTATGGAATAATTCCTAGCAATAGAGGTGGACCATCATGATATTATTCCTGAACATGTGTCATTATGTATTTATTTCTAACAATATAGGCAGATCTTTACGAAAATAGTCGAAACATTCAATCAAGGAGGGTAGAAGGGAAGTTATTCTTGAAAAGAGGTAGTCCATTATGGAATTGACAAGAAACAAATACTCTTCATGAAAAATTCCTCAGCCAGCAAGTTAACACATCGATTGAAGGTATACATATATATGTTATAAAACAAGCCACATTAAATAGTTAAGAAAATAATTAGATATGTAAAAAAAACTTCAAGGCCTGAGAACAAATCAACAGGACAAAAACATCTCAATTTTGTCACTAAACTCCTGGTGTATTTTGTACCTCATTGTGTAGATAAATTATCTTATTCTTACTTTATTCATACTAAAAACGGACAACAACCAGTTTACTTCATCATCTCTTTGTCAAATTATAATACCGGTATGAAATCGTTACAAAATCTGTATTTTGCACGACCTAGACCTGTCAATGCAGTAATACTCATGCACTGCCTAATCCTGCTAAATTCCTTTTGTTAATGAGTCACCGCCCTGCTCCATCAGGGTATTTTAATGTTACACTACTTAATACTCTGAGTGGGTAGTTCGGAAAATGTTCTTAAAGCTTACCCGCTGGTTAGGCGTCACTGTTCATTGAACGTATATTGTCAGCCAATGAAATGTTGTGAATTGGCGTTGCCTGCTCATCAGATTTCTTATCCGGTGACTGCAGAATTGCTAAATTTTACATCATTTCATTGGCTGGTTATTTTCAGCCTTTAAGAGCATTTTCCCTATTACAAACTCATGGTATTAAGTAATGTAACGTATTAAAATATCCCTGGGGAGCACGATGATTAGCTACAATTTGTAAGTCAACCCAATAAAAAAGCAGTTTACACTAACTCATTCAGCAGGTCACTTCCGAAGTTTTGAAGGAAGTACAAAGCAAAACTGACCAGAATTTTATTTCTTACTTCGTATCACTCACAAAGCAAAATTCTGTCATTAATGTGTAAAAATATTCTCAGGTCTTGACAAGAAAGGAGGTTATAAGGATGAAATGGTCAAACCATGCCAGTTAGTCTGAGGTTATACATGTTATCAGGAGCGTGATATGACAGCTTATTACCTGTCTTCAGACTCTCTACTGCTGAAACCAGATAGGAGTACCATCAAAATAGAGCCATCTCTTACACTCACCATATCATGTGGAGCATCTCTACATTGAGAAAGGCTTTACTTCTGTAATGTGGCTTTCAGAACGTAAATATATGAGGAATAACTTGGGATGATTATGAGAGAATTCGTCAGACAAGCATCAGATGTGTACATCAAGTTATTATTCTCAGCGATCCAGTGTTTTAAATGCAGCATCTTTACATTAAGAAAGGCTTGGGATGATTACTTTAAACTTTTGTGGCAGAAATCGTCAGGTGAGCTTCGGATGTGTACATAAAGTTATTATTCTCAGAAATGTTCAGTTTTGAGTGCTTGACAGAAAACACTATTTTACTAAAGATTATTTTACAACATCCCAAATTATCTCCCCTCAGCCTTACTGTTAAACTAAATATCACTATATGAGCTTTAATTCTTCCACTCATTTTGGATCATTATCAAACAGACCAAAACCAAATTTTAAACCATGACTTTCAATAGTAGAGTTAGGATAATAGGATAAAAACTTGTCTGAAAATCTTTTTTAACAATTATAATACATTGTTTTTTATAGTTGTGTTATGAAAAATAGATAAGCTATATGTTTAACTAATGTGCAGTAAATTAGCAAAACTATACCGTTTTCATGGTGATACCTCAACAACATCAAGTGAGACAGAATAGGAAAACTTCAGAATCATAGAATTATCTCCATGAGAAAAATAAATCAAAGAATTAAAAAGGTAAAATTATGACATGAACATGTTTGTCTTTCTCAGGTGAACTGATTTTTTTTATCTCAATAATTAAAGAAAGAAATAGGTTCAGTACCAAAAAAACAACAATACTGTGCAAGTTTAAGCAAAATGAAAGAATAACCAAACAAAGTTGGCTTGAAGGAAGTAGTAAAATGGAGTAAAGCATTTAAAGATGCTTGAGAAAATTTAGTGAAAATCTTTTCAGGAACACGGGTGCAAATAATTTTGTACCTTATCAAACTTCCAAATGCAAATAATTAAACTTTAAAGAACAGTGAAAATTAATTACATTACTTGCCAACCATGTATGATACAAACCAAAGAATATCGCCACCAAAACGACGCCACAACAGCACCAACACCACAGCCAGATACGACAACCCCATGTAACTACTTACTTGACGGTGCTGTGGCCGATAAGAGATACCAGTTTGGGTTTCTCAGACTCCCCATACCTGCACAATTCCGGGTAACTCGAAGACGAGGACAAGACTCGACCTCGAGGTTGTGACCCCTCGCGACCTCTCATCACAACACCCGTGATGCTGGATTCCTCCCCTTTCCTCTTCTCTTCCTCAATGTTGCGTATAATGTCTGTGTCGCTTGACGCTCGATGACAGTTGCCCAAATTGGACCTTGTACAGTTGATGTCTAAGTGTTCATCCGATAAGTGTATCTTTTCTCCTGGATTGGACTTTGCATATTCCTCCTTCAAGAGTTCTAGGAGAGATATTTTGCTACTTCCACAGTTTTCCGATATGATAGAGGCATTGTCCCCTTCATCTTCTACGATAATGGGCGTGGTGTCGTCCTTCACATTCACTCCACTGTCTTTTGACACTAAAGATGTCGATGATGTTGTAACACCTGCACTGTGTTGCAGGGAGATTTCACTTCCTAAGGCACTATCACATCCAACACTAGAGGGCGCTACTATACTGTCAGAACCATTTTCGTTTTTACCACTTTCTAATTTTACATCGTCTGGACTACAATGTGACTCGGGTAATCCATCATAACCATTTGCAACATGTGTATCACTTTCTGGCACCGAGTCGGAGTTTGCTGTTTCTACCTCGCCCAGTGCTTGACTGATACCATCTGCGAGGCGGTCATAGTCTGACTTTTCTATTGGTAAAGGACACTCTGACTTCGTTGATTCTTCTGAACAATCAGAAGGTGGTAATTTTGGCAGATTAGATTCTGTAACCTTAGAATCACTAGTTTTCTCCACATCAGATTCAGATTTCTCTGGTTTGGAGGAGTTCTGGCTGGACTGATCTGGTATTGGTGCGGTCTGAGACCGGTGCGTTTTGAACACTGTTCGTGCTTGTCTTGGATCGTGAAGATTTCCATTTTGAACTGACACATTGCGTTTAATTGTTTCTAGAGTATCACCACCATGCTTAGAGAGGTTGGAGAGATCTGGTAAGGAACTGATGCTGGTTCTACTCCAGCACGACCTCACAAACAGCGAGGGCATGGACACAGAGTTAAAGGCATAGTTAGACGGACTGGCCAGGTTAGGATGAGAGGACACCGACCCCGGTGCAGGACTAAGTGTCCCGAGCTCAACAGCCCCCGAGTCGTAGGACTCAAACTGTTCTGTCTTTCTATACCCAACCAGCATAACCCCCTTTGACTCCTTATTTGGAGTTGCCACAGCTCCCTTTGCATCTCCGTGAATTGTCAGTTCGGCCTCACTGCATGCGTAGGAAGACGGACGTTTGAAAGCTTCGGGTTTGATATTCTTGATGAATTTCTTCTTTGACTTGGACCATGCCTTGTTGGGTGAGGATCCCTGGTCACTGTTCTGGGAGTGGTTGGTGGAGCTCGAGTCAGACTTGCTCACTTTCTCCTTCTCTTTCTCCTCCTCATTCTTCTGACGGATGATGCTGCTCTTCCTCTTGGCCAAATCTGTAAAAGATTAGTGTTTATCTAATGTTAACAGCTGTAGGTAACACTCAAAACAGAATTGGCTTTATTCAAGTCATAGATATGCTGGGAGTGATGTAATAATCACTTAGCTTAAAACACTTGCATGGCAGTGGGCATATTTTCCCCCCAAAGTAACAAGGACGATAAGACAAGGAAGAAATATTTTTTTAAATTTCCATCAGAAGCACACTCTTTCTTAGAGACTAATATTTTTGTGAACAAAATGGATGATTCTTATTAGCAACAATGAATTGCTAATTATAATTTCTTTTCATGAATGACGATAAAAAACTTTTACTTGCAAAAAAAGAAGTGTTGAGCCGATGCCCCAGAAACTATTTTATAATTATAGCCTTACATATTTCAACCATAGCAACACACTATTTAATATGAACAAATCAAATGACTGAAACGTTGCACATCATGAATATATAATTTCTTAATCCATATATTTCTCTTCATTTTCTTCATTCCAACTTCTAAAATGACTCTCAAAGAAGCTGCTTAAATGTACCATAAGAGCGCTGCCACTGGTCGTGGTAGATGTCCTCAAAGATGATGGGTGTGGTGTTGGAGTCGCCGTCCAGGTCGGCACACTCCACGGAGAGCGGGGGGATGCTCTGGAAGTACACAGAGTTCTTCACCAGGCTGGCCAGGTCCAGGTGGCCATGGATGCTGCAGGAAAATACATGCATACTTATTTCTACTATGAGCTTGTGGCTGGTTACCAACTTTTGCTCCTGGTTTTGTTAAATTTTGAACATAGATGCTGTGATATTCAGTAACAAATCATACGAAAGTGTATTAAACTAGATGTGCTGCCATTGTAATTCAACCACATCTACTGTCACCCACACAGGGGTCTAGCCAAGATATTTTCCATTAGCTGCTAAAGTGATTCGAGTGAATCATTCTGTGGCCTATTTGCAGGAATCACTTTTGTTAGGAAAGAGAATAATACTCACTTGATCATTGGCCAGAGATAAAACTATCCGGAAAAATTCTGTTACTTGCAGCTAAATTTTTTTTAAATAATGATGTGAATAATGATTTCGTGGTCACATGATATCGACATCCCTGCTAACATGAGAATGTCAGGTGAGTGAATACTGATAATCTTATCACGAGGCAAAAGTATTGGATGGATTAAGCGTTTGCCACTATTTTCTCTTCATGATACCAACCTTGGCTCATAACAGGACAAGCATGTGATCTTCGGGTACTCAAAGGTGAAGAAAGCCTCCGCAAATCTTTTTACCTGGAAAGCAAATATGCCAAATCCAACTGATCGGATATCACAACATTAATTCTACTCCCCTGAAGCACTGAAATAGTAGAACACTGTAAACACAAAGCTTTGGCAACCATTGCTACACACCAAAGTAAAAACATCAAGTTTCCTTGAAAAACTTGCGCACTTCAGAGATTTTAACATTATCATCAAATCACATTGAGTAAAGACCTGAAAACTCGAACCAACCTGCAGAGGTTGCAGATTCTTTGAAGGGATCCTCCTTGGGGTACATATAGCATAAAAATCCTAATTTTTAACTTGATGACAGATTGTAACTTAATTTTTAAAAATAACAGTAAAAATAAGTTAAAAAAACACAAAATAAGTGTTTTCCGAACGTGTGACCACCCTGTGTAGAGCCCCATCCCAGCGCAAACCAAGGGATGTAACTCTAATCTCACCACTTATCAATCTAACCATGTCAGACAGAATAAGGGGAGGTGGGTGGCCGTACCCCAAGGAGGATCCCTTCAAAGAATCTGCAACCTCTGCAGGTTGGTTCGATTCTTTTTCAGAAGGGATCCTCCTTGGGGTACATATAGCATAAGGCAGACTCCCAAAGAAGACTTAGGATGTGGATTCTGTCTGTATACTAAATACCCCTTAAAAGTGCTCTACTCAATCCAAGAAAGGTGTCACACTTACCAGATCACGTGACCTCCCGCGCCGAGGGCTGAGGATGGGTGATCCCTTGGGGACTAACCAATCGGCTAACCAGCCTGATTACCGTTATTCGAGCCAAATACCCCCCCCCCTCTTTTTTTTACAAAAGACTATTGGGGAGCAATAGGAGTAAGTATTTCCCGCTAGGCAGTGCCACCGGGACACCTGCTGCGGAGGATATAAATGCCCAAAACATTGTAACTGGTTAGGATGAACAATTAAGGTTAGTTTATTAGTCTTCTTAGAAAACTGAACTGAACCAAACTGAACAATAACTCGAAAGCTCAATCAGCTAGAGAGTGTCAACTCTGCCCACCTGAGAGAACCGACTGACCAAACCGAGCGCGCTCTCTAGAGTGCCTGTCTAGTTGGTAGTGTCGAATGAACGTGCTCGGCCGGCTCCAGATAGCGGCGGAGCAGATCTCTTCGATGGGCAGAGCCGCAGCGAACGCCTTAGACGTCGCAACCGCTCTAACCGAGTGAGCTTTCAACTGACCTGGGGCCTCTAAGCCCTTGTGAACGTAGCCCATGACAATGGCAGACACTATCCACCTGGATATTGACTGCTTTGACGCCGGCAAACCAGGCTTGCTACCTCCGTAACAACAGAACAGTTGCTGATCCTTACGGATAGCCCTGGTACGTCTGATATAAGTCTTAAGAACCTTGCGCACATCCAAAATGTGTGCATGGTTTCCAGTGGACCCCGAAGAGGCCGGCTGCATAAGAGTCGGCAGTTCGATAGGAGCCGTCACATGGAACGAGTGGTCGACCTTGGGACGATAGCTGTCGGGCAGCCTGATACTGACTCTGTCCTTATGAAAGACAGTCAGTTCGGGATCAGCAGACATCGCATGGATGTCGCCTACCCGCCTGCCCGATGCCAAAGCCACCAAAAAGGCGGTCTTCCACGTCAGAAGCTGCAGTGACAGTGCGTTCAAGTCTTTGAACCCCGGACCTGAGAGCCAATCCAAAACAATTGAAAGGTCCCAAGTGGGGCTGATACGCCGGACAACCGGACGTATCCTGTCCACGCCTGCTAAGAAACGCTGTACCAGTGGATGCGATCCCAAAAGAGCACCGTCCACTGGTATGTGGAAAGCAGAAATAGCCGTAGAGTATCCCCTGACAGTCGATGCGGCTAAACCAGCATCTAACCTGGACTGGAGGAACTCCAAAACAGCGACTAGATCTGTAGAAAAGGGATCGAGAAGCCCTCTATCGCCACACCAGCGCGCATAACAGGCCCATCGATCTTCATACTGAAGGTTTGTCGAATCCCTCCTCGAAGCCAGTATTGTGTCTGCAACTCGTGCAGGAATACCGCTCTCCTGGAGGCGATTCCGGACAGTGGCCAAGCCACCCACTGAATCCTGGGATTCGGGTGTGGCGCCCCTTCCTGAAATAGTATGTCTCGTCTCGAGGGTAACAGTACAGGAGGCTGTACGAGAAACCTGAGAACGGACGGGAACCAACTCTGAGCCGTCCAAAGTGGTGCGATAAGCACCAGGAGGCGAGCTGGTTGATTGGTCAACTGGGCAAGAACCCTGGGGATCAGAGGTACCGGCGGGAACGCCCATAGTACTCTGTCCGTCCAGTCGATCGCGAAGGCGTCTCTGGATAGAGCCCTTGGATCTGGAATTCTTGAGCAGAACACAGGTATCTGATTCGTCATCCCTGACGCAAACAGATCCACCTGGAACGACCCGAACAACAGGGAGATAGTTCCGAATATCCCCCGGTCGAGCATCCACTCATGAGGTGTTAGGATGCGCCGAGACAAAGCGTCCGCACGGACGTTGTCCACTCCCGGGAGATAAACAGGGACCACCTGAATGCTGAACTGGTCGCACCACAGTAGGAACTGCCACGACTCCTGAAGGAGAGATGGAGACACTGTGCCGCCCTGTTTCAGAATGTAGGATATGGCTGTTTGGTTGTCCATCTCTAGACGAACCACAAGCCCCCTGATCCGCTCTTTGAAGCACTCGAACACACGTCGAACTGCCCTGAGCTCTAGCACGTTGATGTGCAATTTCGACTCCTCCTGTGACCAAAGGCCCGAGGCTGTCAGGTCTTCCAGGACTCCCCCCCCCCCCCCCCAGCCTGATAGGGAGGCGTCTGTCTGGATGGTGACCGAAGGCGTTGGAAGCTCTAGCGGTAGACCCTTGAGAAGGTTGCTCTCGGAAACCCACCACCGAAGATGCTCTAGCACCCAAACCGGTGTGGTTAGAACCTTCTCGAAGCTGTCCGAGTGTGACCACATTCGTGCCAGCGCTTGCTGAACCGGTCTCATACTCAAGCGAGCTCTCCAAACCACGTCCACTGTCGCCGCCATATGCCCCAACAACTGAAGCCAAGTCCTGGCTGTGTGGGTTGGCGATTGAAGGAACAAGTGGACTGCCCCGATCACTCTGGACACCCGATCCGGGGCCAGGGACACGGAACCGGAGGCCGTATCGAACCTTGCGCCCAGAAAGACCAGGTCCTGTCTGGGGGCTATGTCTGACTTCTTCAGGTTGATGATCCAACCCAGCTTGAGCAAGATGTCTAACACCTGCTGGGTGGCTTCCTGATTTAGTTCTCGAGACAAGGCTCTGATCAGCCAGTCGTCCAGGTACGGATGACAACACCTGCCCTGCGACCTGGCGGCCTGCGCCGGTATCAACATCAACTTGGTGAATACCCTCGGAGCAGTTGAAATGCCGAAGGGTAACACCCGGAATTGGTAACAAGCCCCGTCGAAGGAGAACCGAAGAAACTCCTTGAAGTCGGGGTGCATTGGAACATGGAGATAAGCATCCTTGAGGTCTATTGACGACAGCCAATCTCCCCTCTCTACTGACGCTATGACCGTTCTCAAGGTTTCCATCTTGAACGTTGGAACCTGTAGACTGCGATTCAAATATTTCAGATTGAGAATCGGTCTGAACCCTCCGTCCTTCTTGGGTACCAGGAAGTAGGTCGAGTAATAACCGCTCTGTTCCTGACCCTTCGGTACTACCTCGATGGCTGCTTTGTCTAGCAAAGCCTGCACCTCGGCACGAAGGACTTCCGCCTTCTCGGGCAACTCGGGCACCTTCGTGTGCCGTATCCCGGAGAAAGTCGGTGGGTCGTACTTCCAAAGTGGTAAGTGGCCCTCCCTGAGTGTGGACAGGACCCAGGTATTTGAGGTGACTTTCTCCCACTCTGAGATGAAGTGAGATAGTCTGCCCCCCACTGGAAGATCTCTGGAAAGACAGTGTACCCCCGTCTCCGGCAGCATTCGAGCTGCTGGAATTTTGGGTGGTGACTCGGGCTTCGGAGGACCTAGGTCGGCTTGTTTTGCTTCCCTCGGCTCCGAAAATTCCGCTGGCCTTTATGCCCACGGAATTGCCCTTTCTTTCCCTTCCCCTTGAATCTCTTCTTGTTGCCCATAGGGCCATTCCAAGAAGCTTGACCGGAACCCCCCGGCGTGGGGTATAAGACCGCACTCGCTTTTCTTGCGGAGCTGGTTCCTCGAGGAGCACTTTAGAGTCCTCGAAGGCAACCTTCTGCTCGGCGGCTTCCTTGACTACGGCCTGCGATCCAGGAAAGAGGGTTGACCCCAACCTGAAAGGCAGGTTCTGCAAGGTGAGGCGTGTGGACTGCGAGTACTTAGACGTCGCTAGCCACAGCCGGCGCATCCCCATAACTGCGCCCATTATCTGACTCGAGGCACTCCTGATTGAGTCCCGAGCCAGATAACTTGATACCTCCGCCAACTGCTTCTGGAACGTGGTCACCTTAGTGCCCAGTTCCTGCATCTCTGCCAGGTCCTTAGCCTGCATAGCAGCAAGGTAGGCCCCGTGCACTGCTACCCTCAGTTGTTGGGCTCCGTTCCTATATGTGTCCTCGTGGACCCCTTAAACATGGCAGCCTGCGACAGAAATGGAGGCAGTCGCCGGCACTGTTTGCCTACAGAAGGCTGCGCCTGAGCGCCGGACAGGGTGACGGAGGTCAGGACGCATTCGTCCACAACCGGAAGGTCGAAGAGACCGTCCTCTCCCAACTGGTACCTCTTGTTGAGTTCAGGCAAATCAGCCTTCGTACGGGCACCAGAAAGAAGAGGATTGATCGCCTCGACCAACAAGCTGTCGATGATGCGGAGCCTGGTCGCCGGAGGCTTGCTGGGAGCAAAAGCCTCCCCCGGAAGACGGAACTCCTCGGTGACCTGCTCCGGAACGGGAACAAGCGTCTGCGGGATAGCGATCGCTATTCGGTCACGCGTCTCCTTTAGAAGCTCGGCGAGCGAAACAGCACGGCCGGATTCCTCATCCTCCTCTGAATACTCGGATTCCTCCTCCTCCGGGTCCCCGGCACCGGAGCCACTCTGCAGTGACCCAGTGTCCGAAGCCCGATCTCGGATTGTCCGTTTGAGAGGGATGCGGTACCCGGCGCTGCTCACCGACGCTCGTTCCCCGACCGGAGCCGGTCCCCGGGACTGCGACGGCACCGGCGCCGAAGCACCGGCGCTCTTGCCCTTGGGGTTAACGGCGCCCCTCGACGTGCTCGGCACCTCGGCACCTTGCACCGACGAGGGGGCTTTGATTACTTGAGCACGAGGCAGAGCCGGAGCAGTCTCTCGGATGCCTACGTCGGGAGCCACTACCTTGCCGGGGCCTGCGCCCGGTTCAGTAGTGCCCCCGAGGTCGTTACCTGCACGAGTGCCGGCCGACCCTTGGGCATCAAGGTCCGGCAGGGCCACGACGGTCAACTCCTTACGGAGCTGCTCCATCATCGACCCCACCATCCCCGTCATCTGCCCTTGGATTATGGCAGCGATAGCTGCCGCGTCCAGATTAGTATTAGTCATGGGTGTGTTAGCAACAGCAACGTTTACGTTAGTCTGTGGTTGTGGAGAAAGAACTGGAGGGGGAGGCGAACCCCCCGCAGCAGGTGACCCCACCTCCATATCCGCCTCATCCGATGAGGAAGAGGGGACAGGAGGGGATTGCACCTTCCTTTTCCCCTTACCCTTTGACTTACACCTTTTCTCTTTAGAGGGTGGGATGGCCCCTTTAGTTTCCTGCCCTGCCTTCTGGAGGTTACGGTAGAAGAGCATGTCAATGCCCCTCTCCTTCTTCGCCCTTGGTGTGAAGTTGAGGCACAGCTGGCAGGTAGAGTCGTCGTGCTCATCCTCTACCAGGCATGCTAAGCACCTGTCGTGATTGTCAGCAGGGGGGATGCGGGACTTGCACCCCACACATTCGGTGAAAGACTGCAAGTCAAACACAGAATGTTTAGGGGTGTGCATGTGTGTAAGTGCAATGTTTATGTTTCATAAAAGTGCATCATACAAACAAACGCAGAGGCGCTACTATAATAACTAAGCACTCGGCAAGTAATGAATAGTAAGCCACTGAAAGAAATAGAGCATGAATATACCTAGTATATCTTGCCGACTGAGACGATAACCCCGAGAATGAAACAAGGCAAAAGTGAGCGCAGCTCACATACCCCCGCCTGTAGTTTGACCGCCTTTCTTTAAACTATGTAATCATAAATCATATATTATGATAAGGCTTAGGAATGTGGTTTGGTCAGCACATAACATAGAAAACAACAGGAAATGTAATTGTTTGCATAGGTGTGAACTGGACGAGATAACTAAATGTTTTACATCAGAATCTCACCTTCCAATCAGTTGCTTGAAGGTCAATATATATTCCTATGTATAAACTGTAGTTATAATCTTTATAAATAATTTATTTTTCATGAATTCAAAAAAGTTTAAAGAAGTGAAAGATTTTGAAGATGATTATCATTTTCTGAAATATGTTGCCACCATGAGTTCACATATCTCATGTAAAATGAAAAAATTTAATTCCTCTTCAAGTTATTCCTTCAAAGGGTATTCAATAGTTCTCATTTCAAATAGATTCACATTAAACATGTCAATGATGTAGACATCTATCTCATTTCTTGTTCCTATTGAATAAAATTAACTGCAAAGTTAATAGAAAACTAAATCAGTTATAAAGTATAAAATATGATATAAATAAGGTATACCAAATTGACTTGTACTGGAAATTCTCAATAATTAATTAATTAATTCTCCAAATAATTACACAATATCATGAGATATTAAAAAACTCCATTATTTACTCTTAAATTACAAAGAACATTATATTAGATTTAATAAAAGAATCTGTATTAAGTCTTTAGAATACTTTTAGACTTGTGTACCTTTATCAGCAAATTCACTTGCAAAATACAAATAATTACTCATATGTGAAATGTGAGACAAAGATAAAATATGACTTATAATTTCTGTTAGACCTCCAATTCTAAGTTTTTAATTCTAAATATCTCTTTTTCATCAGACATATTATATTCTCAAAGCACATGTTAGAACTCTCATATCAGAAAGATGAAATGCCTTTAACTCAGCTGTTTTCTTCAAAATTACCTCCCTTACCTACACTTACTGATTGAAGTGCACATATAATCTCAGAAAGATGCTGTAAAATGAAATAGGCTTTTAGGTTATGATCCCTGTGACCCATATTTGGGGTCACAGACTCACCAAATTTACAATTTAGAATCCCTTACAGCCAAGGAGTCTGTACATAAAATTTCAGCTCGCTTGAGCCATTGGGACTGGAGATGAAGATAAAAATAGCATTTTAGGTCATTGCCTCTGTGACCCAATATTTGGAGTCTCACTGTCACCAAATTTACAATTTAGAATCCTCTTCAGTCAAGGAGTATGTACATAAAATTTCAGCTCTCTGGAGTCATTGGTTCTGGAGAAGAAGATGAAAATAGCTTTTAAGGTTATGACCCCTGTGACCCACATTTGGGGTCACAGGGTCACCAAATCTACAATTTAGAATCCCCTTCAGCCAAGGAGTCTGTACATTAAATTTCAGCTCTCTGGAGTCATTGGTTCTGGAGAAGAAGTCGAAAAAGCGAAAAGTTTACAGACGGACGGACGGACGCCATCCCATGCCATAAGCCCATCGGGCCTTTCAGGCCAGATGAGCTAAAAATGGGACCGTTTTTGGTCAAAATGTCCAAAATTATTTGAACCATGGAGTTGAAACCCCTAAAAGGCACAACAGCAACATGTAGGTTATCGCTATACCAAATTTGAAGTTTCCAAGGGGTATAGTTTCCGAGATAAGCTCCGGAAACGACACAAAGTCCAAAAATGGGACCGTTTTTGGTCAAAATGTCCAAAATTATTTGAACCATGGAATTGAAACCCCTAAAAGGCACAACAGCATCATGTAGGTTATCGCTATACCAAATTTGAAGTTTCCAGGTGGTATAGTTTCCGAGATAAGCTCCGGAAAAGATTTCGGACGGACGGACGCACGGACGCACGGACACGCGGAGCGCTATATACCCCCGACTACGTTGTAGCGGGGGTATAAAAATTCAAAAAGGGAGAAATCCTCATCAGTAAAGTGCTGCCCTAAAATGCGAAGCATGATAAAGAACCTCCAAAACAAACAAATCTCAATACAAGAATAGCAAAGTACTAACACATTGCATTTTGTTTGAGATCCGCCATTTTGAGCGTTTTCCATCCGCCATTATTCGAAGCATACGAAGCACGTGCGAATTGAAAAACGAAGTTACAACGCGACAAAAAACCATATAAGTAACCTAAACATTCGCCTCTACGAATAAAAAGGGGTTACCACACATACAGTATTCTGAGTCTTGTCCATTTTCATCAAATTGTGAAACTCAAGTCAAAAGGTCTCTCAAACAAAAACACGTCTTGTCTGGTCAATGACAGATTGATAAGTGGTGAGATTAGAGTTACATCCCTTGGTTTGCGCTGGGATGGGGCTCTACACAGGGTGGTCACACGTTCGGAAAACACTTATTTTGTGTTTTTTTAACTTATTTTTACTGTTATTTTTAAAAATTAAGTTACAATCTGTCATCAAGTTAAAAATTAGGATTTTTATGCTATATGTACCCCAAGGAGGATCCCTTCTGAAAAAGAATGAGACGTGGCTTCCCTTCTGCTCAGAAAACATAAATATGACAAGAAGTAACATACACTGCACATAATTTGCCCTTCAGTTCCATGGAGTTCTACAGGTAAGCACATTGGTATACAAGTTAAAGTATACAGTGAGACCACTTGAAAATCATCTGGATAGCAAGGTGTGCGGTTAAGCGAATCATTATTTGCATAGAAATGCAAAGAGAAGATTTGAAATACTACTGTGCGGATGGCCAGGTTTCCAGATATACAAGGTCCGGGTAAACGTGACTTGATTGTATAGATATATAATATCAGTGTATGAAATGAGGACAATCCAACAGCTTGAAAATTGTGAGCTGGAAGCTCTTTCAGGGGTTGTTTAATTTTGCAGTTTCAACAGACAAGGTACAACTTTCCGACTGCCTATAGAGTACACGTTACCCTTGCTGAATGGTGCTCCTGAGCCAAATACTCCTGCAGCCCGGGGCGGAGCGTGATGACCTCCAGGAACTGGTTCCACAGGATCACGTTCTCCGCACACAGCTGCGTGATGTCCGTTATCATCGTCTGCAGCATGTCATCTTCGTCATCCAGGTGCTGGAGATAAACATGAGTAAACATGAGTACATAAAGGTACAATGGTAAACATGGGTTTGTAAAGGTATGTAGGTAAACATAGGTAGTTAAAGGTATTTAGGTAAACATTGGTATGGAAAGGTAAGTATGTAAAGATAGGTAGAAAAAGGTATGAAGGTAAACATGGGTATGTCAAGGTACGTAGGTAAACATGGGTATGTAAAGGTATGTAGGTTAAACATAGGTACTTAAAGGTATGTAGGTAAACACGGGTATGTAAAGGTATGTAGGTAAACATAAGAACTTAAAGGTATGTAGGTAAACACGGGTATGTAAAGGTATCGTGCTGTCATGTAAAGTCGCGGACATCAATTTTTGCGCACCTTTCATTTCCGGGTTCATGCGGTCGCTACGCATAAAGCCGTGACGTCAGACTTCATATTTACCTAATGCAAGTCGTTTTTGCTTTTTTGCCATCATGATTTGGAAAAAAGTTTATCAATATTTCGATTTCGATCCATAATCATCTTGCAATCTAATTTTCATGTCTTTGCTATAATGCTAAAAACACATAAGACCCACAAATTAAACTCATGACGGACGGAAGTTCCCGTTTGGTCCTACGCCTTGCCAAATACCGATGCTAAGAGGTCATGACCTCGGCAGGTGGGATGTTTCGTAGGGAATAAATCTCCGAAGGCCTATTTTGGACATAATCCTTATAATTTTTGAGTAAATTTTGAATAAAGGTTAGTTTTGTTAGGCTAAAACCGAACTTGAGGAGTATAAGAAAATTTATTTTTTTGATAAATTTTAGTTTAAGAAAGCGTGTTTCGTAAAATGGAAATCTATAGAATAATTTACATGTTTGAAAATGCAAAATAAAATAGTTTTAATTTCTAGTAAGATAATAATATTGATAATAGCGTTTTGTGAATTGAGTTTTCTCCTGTTAAATGGGGGTATAGACTATAATATTCAATGTTGCTACAAAATCATGTATTAAAATATTTTTTACGATATATTTTACTTACATTATGTATTCAAGATGTAAAATGTAAAAGAAGTGAGACTTATTTTATTGTCAAATTACGATTTTATAAAAAATTTAAAAACAACTCCCTGATATTTTCACTTTATTTCACAACATTCGTACAAGCAACAACTTTCATCCCTCACAGAATGTCAATTTGTCTCACTTGAAATTAAAAATATTCAACACAGAATATTTATTTTGACCATGTCTTCTTTGTTGTTTTTGAAGAATGAAATATTTATAATTAAAAAAATAAATCTTTTTAAGAACTCTTACTTGAAATACTTATGTTAACTAATATGATGTCAATGAATACTGAATTCAATTTTTTTTTATCGTAGAACTATTTATTATACATCTTTGATAAAGAGAGATCAAATGTCATTATTTCTTCTTCAAAATTATTATTTTGATACATTGGGATATAAACTTTAATAATATATCGATGTCATTTGACATAATTAACTGGGCGCCACACTGTTTGTCCGGATTTTAACTATCACGACTATTGATGACGTAGCGCACATCTGACCCAGATAGTGCCGACTTCAAAATGGCTTCTCCCGCTACGATAGCGATTATGTCAACAATCGAAATGTACGTTTTTATAAAGACTTAATATCAAAAAAGGTTTGTTGAAACTTTTATCATTATGTGTTATGCTGTTTCCGCACAGCCAATTGTAACGTGTTAGGTGTGCGAATATTGATTACGCCAGGATATGTAGGTAAACATGGGTATGTAAAGGTATGTAGGTAAACATGGGTATGTCAACACTTATTTACTCATGGTGAGGTCATTATGTGAAATACAATTACTCGAGACCTGATTCCCGAGTTGGTCTGACCTGACCGTGACCGTAACATACCCAGGTCATAGAGAAATATGTACATGTGAAACAAGTACAAGCACCTTACCAGTATGTTGATGAGGACCTTCTCCAACCTGGCATGGCAGTCTTTAGGATCTACAAACAGAAATAGTGTGCCAGAAAAGACAATTTCTACAGTGGGCAACTACTGAAGCCTTGTTTTTATGATTGTGAAGTTACATTTTTGCCAATATTGCAGACATTAACAACATTTTCTCCAGAAATTCTTTCAATACACTTTTATATAGATGAAGCACAAAGTTAACTGAATTCACTTTCTAAAATGAGCTTTGACCATTAGCTTTTGCCATTGAATTCATTTATATCAAAACCTTCATGAGTAATTAATTGACATGAATAACAAATTGCTAAGGGAACAGATTATCCCAGGGGCCACAAGTAAAGGGTTTATGACCCATAACAACTGCAAAAACAATATTCTACATAATAAAGCGATCGCTGAAGTTTATCAGTGTGATTCCAACAAACTGTAGTTCTATACATACCAAGTTTAAAGTTTGTGGAGGCGGGCAGCTTAGAGAGGTAGAGCATAACATACCTAGTTTAAAGTTTGTGGAGGCGGGCAGCTTAGAGAGGTAGAGCATAACATACCTAGTTTAAAGTTTGTGGAGGCGGGCAGCTTAGAGAGGTAGAGCATAACATACCTAGTTTAAAGTTTGTGGAGGCGGGCAGCTTAGAGAGGTAGAGGATAACATACCTAGTTTAAAGTTTGTGGAGGCCGGCAGCTTAGAGAGGTAGAGCATAACATACCTAGTTTAAAGTTTGTGGAGGCGGGCAGCTTAGAGAGGTAGAGGATAACATACCTAGTGTAAAGTTTGTGGAGGCGGGCAGCTTAGAGAGGTAGAGCATAACATACCTAGTTTAAAGTTTGTGGAGGCGGGCAGCTTAGAGAGGTAGAGGATAACATACCTAGTTTAAAGTTTGTGGAGGCCGGCAGCTTAGAGAGGTAGAGCATAACATACCTAGTTTAAAGTTTGTGGAGGCCGGCAGCTTAGAGAGGTAGAGCATAACATACCTAGTTTAAAGTTTGTGGAGGCGGGCAGCTTAGAGAGGTAGAGCATAACATACCTAGTTTAAAGTTTGTGGAGGCGGGCAGCTTAGAGAGGTAGAGCATAACATACCTAGTTTAAAGTTTGTGGAGGCGGGCAGATTAGAGAGGTAGAGCATAACATACCTAGTTTAAAGTTTGTGGAGGCGGGCAGCTTAGAGAGGTAGAGGATAACATACCTAGTGTAAAGTTTGTGGAGGCGGGCAGCTTAGAGAGGTAGAGCATAACATACCTAGTTTAAAGTTTGTGGAGGCGGGCAGCTTAGAGAGGTAGAGGATAACATACCTAGTTTAAAGTTTGTGGAGGCCGGCAGCTTAGAGAGGTAGAGCATAACATACCTAGTTTAAAGTTTGTGGAGGCGGGCAGCTTAGAGAGGTAGAGCATAACATACCTAGTTTAAAGTTTGTGGAGGCGGGCAGCTTAGAGAGGTAGAGCATAACATACCTAGTTTAAAGTTTGTGGAGGCGGGCAGCTTAGAGAGGTAGAGCATAACATACCTAGTTTAAAGTTTGTGGAGGCGGGCAGCTTAGAGAGGTAGAGGATAACATACCTAGTGTAAAGTTTGTGGAGGCGGGCAGCTTAGAGAGGTAGAGCATAACATACCTAGTTTAAAGTTTGTGGAGGCGGCAGCTTAGAGAGGTAGAGGATAACATACCTAGTTTAAAGTTTGTGGAGGCCGGCAGCTTAGAGAGGTAGAGCATAACATACCTAGTTTAAAGTTTGTGGAGGCCGGCAGCTTAGAGAGGTAGAGCATAACATACCTAGTTTAAAGTTTGTGGAGGCGGGCAGCTTAGAGAGGTAGAGCATAACATACCTAGTTTAAAGTTTGTGGAGGCGGGCAGCTTAGAGAGGTAGAGCATAACATACCTAGTTTAAAGTTTGTGGAGGCGGGCAGATTAGAGAGGTAGAGCATAACATACCTAGTTTAAAGTTTGTGGAGGCCGGCAGCTTAGAGAGGTAGAGCATAACATACCTAGTTTAAAGTTTGTGGAGGCGGGCAGCTTAGAGAGGTAGAGCATAACATACCTAGTTTAAAGTTTGTGGAGGCCGGCAGCTTAGAGAGGTAGAGCATAACATACCCAGTTTAAAGTTTGTGGAGGCGGGCAGCTTTGAGAGGTAGAGCATAACATACCTAGTTTAAAGTTTGTGGAGGCCGGCAGCTTAGAGAGGTAGAGCATAACATACCCAGTTTAAAGTTTGTGGAGGCGGGCAGCTTAGGGAGGTAGAGCATCACATACCTAGTTTAAAGTTTGTGGAGGCGGGCAGATTAGAGAGGTAGAGGATAACATACCTAGTTTAAAGTTTGTGGAGGCGGGCAGCTTAGAGAGGTAGAGCATAACATACCTAGTTTAAAGTTTGTGGAGGCGGGCAGATTAGAGAGGTAGAGGATAACATACCTAGTTTAAAGTTTGTGGAGGCGGGCAGCTTAGAGAGGTAGAGCATAACATACCTAGTTTAAAGTTTGTGGAGGCGGGCAGATTAGAGAGGTAGAGCATAACATACCTAGTTTAAAGTTTGTGGAGGCCGGCAGATTAGAGAGGTAGAGCATAACATACCTAGTTTAAAGTTTGTGGAGGCGGGCAGCTTAGAGAGGTAGAGCATAACATACCTAGTTTAAAGTTTGTAGAGGCCGGCAGCTTAGAGAGGTAGAGCATAACGTACCTAGTTTAAAGTTTGTGGAGGCGGGCAGCTTAGAGAGGTAGAGCATAACATACCTAGTTTAAAGTTTGTGGAGGCGTGCAGCTTAGAGAGGTAGAGGATAACATACCTAGTGTAAAGTTTGTGGAGGCGGGCAGCTTAGAGAGGTAGAGCATAACATACCTAGTTTAAAGTTTGTGGAGGCGGGCAGCTTAGAGAGGTAGAGCATAACATACCTAGTTTAAAGTTTGTGGAGGCGGGCAGCTTAGAGAGGTAGAGCATAACATACCTAGTTTAAAGTTTGTGGAGGCGGGCAGCTTAGAGAGGTAGAGCATAACATACCTAGTTTAAAGTTTGTGGAGGCGGGCAGCTTAGAGAGGTAGAGCATAACATACCTAGTTTAAAGTTTGTGGAGGCGGGCAGCTTAGAGAGGTAGAGCATAACGTACCTAGTGTAAAGTTTGTGGAGGCGGGCAGCTTAGAGAGGTAGAGCATAACATACCTAGTTTAAAGTTTGTGGAGGCGGGCAGCTTAGAGAGGTAGAGCATAACATACCTAGTTTAAAGTTTGTGGAGGCGGGCAGCTTAGAGAGGTAGAGCATAACATACCTAGTTTAAAGTTTGTGGAGGCGGGCAGCTTAGAGAGGTAGAGCATAACATACCTAGTTTAAAGTTTGTGGAGGCGGGCAGCTTAGAGAGGTAGAGCATAACATACCTAGTTTAAAGTTTGTGGAGGCGGGCAGCTTAGAGAGGTAGAGCATAACGTACCTAGTTTAAAGTTTGTGGAGGCGGGCAGCTTAGAGAGGTAGAGCATAACATACCTAGTTTAAAGTTTGTGGAGGCAGGCAGCTTAGAGAGGTAGAGCATAACATACCTAGTTTAAAGTTTGTGGAGGAGGGCAGCTTAGAGAGGTAGAGCATAACATACCTAGTTTAAAGTTTGTGGAGGAGGGCAGCTTAGAGAGGTAGAGCATAACATACCTAGTTTAAAGTTTGTGGAGGAGGGCAGCTTAGAGAGGTAGAGCATGAGGTGAGACTGGAGACTCTCGTAGGCGGACAGGAGGATGTTACAGATCAGCTTGTGAGTCAGGTGTGCCTGCTGCTTCCGTGTCACACTCGGGGACGGCACCTGTTCAAGTTTTTGAGAAAATATATCAATATAATGTATCTTATTTATAATAGTCTTGCAAGGGTAATTAGCATCCCTACCTTATAATAGTCTGTCAAGAAAGTCTAAAACATTCCATATCTTGTTGTCATTTATCAGATGGTTTATGTTTATTGATTAACCCACTGCTCATGAGTTTCAAGATTCTCAAGAAAGTAAACATTTTGTACATGAAGACATTTACATCAAAATATTCACTGGTTGCAGAATTTTACAATTTAAAGTGAACATTACTGAAAAATTTTAATATCTACAAATGTCTGAGAAGCTTGAAATGATTGAGATCGTTAAATATTGATGATGAATAAAGCAAACACAGGTCCTACCCCAGTTGGCGGTCTCTGGCCAAAATATACAGCTTCAAGCGTCGACTGATCTGCCCCCTTATTAGCCCAAGCAGTCTTTGGGGGCCGTGGCATCCTGTGATTGGCAAGCAGAATTTTTCATTGACAGATGTACATTAGAATTATTTAGAACTTCATTTAATTATAAATACTCAATTTATTAAAAGGAAAATATGTTGACTACCGGTAAGTTAAGAAAATAATTTTACAAACTATAAAACGTAAGAAATTCTAACCAACCTGCAGAGGTTGCAGATTCTTTGAAGGGATCCTCCTTGGGGTACATATAGCATAAAAATCCTAATTTTTAACTTGATGACAGATTGTAACTTAATTTTTAAAAATAACAGTAAAAATAAGTTAAAAAAACACAAAATAAGTGTTTTCCGAACGTGTGACCACCCTGTGTAGAGCCCCATCCCAGCGCAAACCAAGGGATGTAACTCTAATCTCACCACTTATCAATCTAACCATGTCAGACAGAATAAGGGGAGGTGGGTGGCCGTACCCCAAGGAGGATCCCTTCAAAGAATCTGCAACCTCTGCAGGTTGGTTCGATTCTTTTTCAGAAGGGATCCTCCTTGGGGTACATATAGCATAAGGCAGACTCCCAAAGAAGACTTAGGATGTGGATTCTGTCTGTATACTAAATACCCCTTAAAAGTGCTCTACTCAATCCAAGAAAGGTGTCACACTTACCAGATCACGTGACCTCCCGCGCCGAGGGCTGAGGATGGGTGATCCCTTGGGGACTAACCAATCGGCTAACCAGCCTGATTACCGTTATTCGAGCCAAATACCCCCCCCCCTCTTTTTTTTACAAAAGACTATTGGGGAGCAATAGGAGTAAGTATTTCCCGCTAGGCAGTGCCACCGGGACACCTGCTGCGGAGGATATAAATGCCCAAAACAGTGTAACTGGTTAGGATGAACAATTAAGGTTAGTTTATTAGTCTTCTTAGAAAACTGAACTGAACCAAACTGAACAATAACTCGAAAGCTCAATCAGCTAGAGAGTGTCAACTCTGCCCACCTGAGAGAACCGACTGACCAAACCGAGCGCGCTCTCTAGAGTGCCTGTCTAGTTGGTAGTGTCGAATGAACGTGCTCGGCCGGCTCCAGATAGCGGCGGAGCAGATCTCTTCGATGGGCAGAGCCGCAGCGAACGCCTTAGACGTCGCAACCGCTCTAACCGAGTGAGCTTTCAACTGACCTGGGGCCTCTAAGCCCTTGTGAACGTAGCCCATGACAATGGCAGACACTATCCACCTGGATATTGACTGCTTTGACGCCGGCAAACCAGGCTTGCTACCTCCGTAACAACAGAACAGTTGCTGATCCTTACGGATAGCCCTGGTACGTCTGATATAAGTCTTAAGAACCTTGCGCACATCCAAAATGTGTGCATGGTTTCCAGTGGACCCCGAAGAGGCCGGCTGCATAAGAGTCGGCAGTTCGATAGGAGCCGTCACATGGAACGAGTGGTCGACCTTGGGACGATAGCTGTCGGGCAGCCTGATACTGACTCTGTCCTTATGAAAGACAGTCAGTTCGGGATCAGCAGACATCGCATGGATGTCGCCTACCCGCCTGCCCGACGCCAAAGCCACCAAAAAAGCGGCCTTCCACGTCAGAAGCTGCAGTGACAGTGCGTTCAAGTCTTTGAACCCCGGACCTGAGAGCCAATCCAAAACAATTGAAAGGTCCCAAGTGGGGCTGATACGCCGGACAACCGGACGTATCCTGTCCACGCCTGCTAAGAAACGCTGTACCAGTGGATGCGATCCCAAAAGAGCACCGTCCACTGGTATGTGGAAAGCAGAAATAGCCGTAGAGTATCCCCTGACAGTCGATGCGGCTAAACCAGCATCTAACCTGGACTGGAGGAACTCCAAAACAGCGACTAGATCTGTAGAAAAGGGATCGAGAAGCCCTCTATCGCCACACCAGCGCGCATAACAGGCCCATCGATCTTCATACTGAAGGTTTGTCGAATCCCTCCTCGAAGCCAGTATTGTGTCTGCAACTCGTGCAGGAATACCGCTCTCCTGGAGGCGATTCCGGACAGTGGCCAAGCCACCCACTGAATCCTGGGATTCGGGTGTGGCGCCCCTTCCTGAAATAGTATGTCTCGTCTCGAGGGTAACAGTACAGGAGGCTGTACGAGAAACCTGAGAACGGACGGGAACCAACTCTGAGCCGTCCAAAGTGGTGCGATAAGCACCAGGAGGCGAGCTGGTTGATTGGTCAACTGAGAAAGAACCCTGGGGATCAGAGGTACCGGCGGGAACGCCCATAGTACTCTGTCCGTCCAGTCGATCGCGAAGGCGTCTCTGGATAGAGCCCTTGGATCTGGAATTCTTGAGCAGAACACAGGTATCTGATTCGTCATCCCTGACGCAAACAGATCCACCTGGAACGACCCGAACAACAGGGAGATAGTTCCGAATATCCCCCGGTCGAGCATCCACTCGTGAGGTGTTAGGATGCGCCGAGACAAAGCGTCCGCACGGACGTTGTCCACTCCCGGGAGATAAACAGGGACCACCTGAATGCTGAACTGGTCGCACCACAGTAGGAACTGCCACGACTCCTGAAGGAGAGATGGAGACACTGTGCCGCCCTGTTTCAGAATGTAGGATATGGCTGTTTGGTTGTCCATCTCTAGACGAACCACAAGCCCCCTGATCCGCTCTTTGAAGCACTCGAACACACGTCGAACTGCCCTGAGCTCTAGCACGTTGATGTGCAATTTCGACTCCTCCTGTGACCAAAGGCCCGAGGCTGTCAGGTCTTCCAGGACTCCCCCCCAGCCTGATAGGGAGGCGTCTGTCTGGATGGTGACCGAAGGCGTTGGAAGCTCTAGCGGTAGACCCTTGAGAAGGTTGCTCTCGGGAACCCACCACCGAAGATGCTCTAGCACCCACACCGGTGTGGTTAGAACCTTCTCGAAGCTGTCCGAGTGTGACCACATTCGTGCCAGCGCTTGCTGAACCGGTCTCATACTCAAGCGAGCTCTCCAAACCACGTCCACTGTGCCATATGCCCCAACAACTGAAGCCAAGTCCTGGCTGTGTGGGTTGGCGATTGAAGGAACAAGTGGACTGCCCCGATCACTCTGGGCACCCGATCCGGGGCCAGGGACACGGAACCGGAGGCCGTATCGAACCTTGCGCCCAGAAAGACCAGGTCCTGTCTGGGGGCTATGTCTGACTTCTTCAGGTTGATGATCCAACCCAGCTTGAGCAAGATGTCTAACACCTGCTGGGTGGCTTCCTGATTTAGTTCTCGAGACAAGGCTCTGATCAGCCAGTCGTCCAGGTACGGATGACAACACCTGCCCTGCGACCTGGCGGCCTGCGCCGGTATCAACATCAACTTGGTGAATACCCTCGGAGCAGTTGAAATGCCGAAGGGTAACACCCGGAATTGGTAACAAGCCCCGTCGAAGGAGAACCGAAGAAACTCCTTGAAGTCGGGGTGCATTGGAACATGGAGATAAGCATCCTTGAGGTCTATTGACGACAGCCAATCTCCCCTCTCTACTGACGCTATGACCGTTCTCAAGGTTTCCATCTTGAACGTTGGAACCTGTAGACTGCGATTCAAATATTTCAGATTGAGAATCGGTCTGAACCCTCCGTCCTTCTTGGGTACCAGGAAGTAGGTCGAGTAATAACCGCTCTGTTCCTGACCCTTCGGTACTACCTCGATGGCTGCTTTGTCTAGCAAAGCCTGCACCTCGGCACGAAGGACTTCCGCCTTCTCGGGCAACTCGGGCACCTTCGTGTGCCGTATCCCGGAGAAAGTCGGTGGGTCGTACTTCCAAAGTGGTAAGTGGCCCTCCCTGAGTGTGGACAGGACCCAGGTATTTGAGGTGACTTTCTCCCACTCTGAGATGAAGTGAGATAGCAAGAGTGCCGGCCGACCCTTGGGCATCAAGGTCCGGCAGGGCCACGACGGTCAACTCCTTACGGAGCTGTTCCATCATCGACCCCACCATCCCCGTCATCTGCCCTTGGATTATGGTAGCGATAGCTGCCGCGTCCAGATTAGTATTAGTCATGGGTGTGTTAGCAACAGCAACTTTTACGTTAGTCTGTGGTTGTGGAGAAAGAACTGGAGGGGGAGGCGAACCCCCCGCAGCCGGTGACCCCACCTCCATATCCGCCTCATCCGATGAGGAAGAGGGGACAGGAGTGGATTGCACCTTCTTTTTCCCCTTACCCTTTGACTTACACCTTTTCTCTTTAGAGGGTGGGATGGCCCCTTTAATTTCCTGCCCTGCCTTCTGGAGGTTACGGAAGAAGAGCATGTCAATGCCCCTCTCCTTCTTCGCCCTTGGTGTGAAGTTGAGGCACAGCTGGCAGGTAGAGTCGTCGTGCTCATCCTCTACCAGGCATGCTAAGCACCTGTCGTGCTTGTCAGCAGGGGGGATGCGGGACTTGCACCCCACACATTCGGTGAAAGACTGCAAGTCAAACACAGAATGTTTAGGGGTGTGCATGTGTGTAAGTGCAATGTTTATGTTTCATAAAAGTGCATCATACAAACAAACGCAGAGGCGCTACTATAATAACTAAGCACTCTGCAAGTAATAAATAGTAAGCCACTGAAAGAAATAGAGCATGAATATACCTAGTATATCTTGCCGACTGAGACGATAACCCCGAGAATGAAAAAATTCAAAAAGGGAGAAATCCTCATCAGTAAAGTGCTGCCCTAAAATGCGAAGCATGATAAAGAACCTCCAAAACAAACAAATCTCAATACAAGAATAGCAAAGTACTAACACATTGCATTTTGTTTGAGATCCGCCATTTTGAGCGTTTTCCATCCGCCATTATTCGAAGCATACGAAGCACGTGCGAATTGAAAAACAAAGTTACAACGCGACAAAAACCATATAAGTAACCTAAACATTCGCCTCTACGAATAAAAAGGGGTTACCACACATACAGTATTCTTAGTCTTGTCCATTTTCATCAAATTGTGAAACTCAAGTCAAAAGGTCTCTCAAACAAAAACACGTCTTGTCTGGTCAATGACAGATTGATAAGTGGTGAGATTAGAGTTACATCCCTTGGTTTGCGCTGGGATGGGGCTCTACACAGGGTGGTCACACGTTCGGAAAACACTTATTTTGTGTTTTTTTAACTTATTTTTACTGTTATTTTTAAAAATTAAGTTACAATCTGTCATCAAGTTAAAAATTAGGATTTTTATGCTATATGTACCCCAAGGAGGATCCCTTCTGAAAAAGAATTTTATATTTGATAAAGAAACTAAAGCAAAATTCTGATTAATTATACTGGGTGTGTTTGCAAGTGCATGGTCAGTCATAGTATCTGTACTCCTGCAGTAGAGTATATGTTTATTAAATCAAGGTTAGACCTAAGCATAATCAACTTCTTTATTGCTACAACCAGCATTCATTGCAATAAAGAAGTTGACTATCCATAGATCTTGGTTTTCCTTCATTTCCACTTGTATCAGCTTTTTTTGGTTGGAAAATATACTTTGGAAATTTTCTATTGATGAATAAGGTATGGGATACGATAGCCATCCTGGTGGACAACAATGTTATGTTTCTCAAGTATGGAAAGCAAAAACTATCACAACAAGAACATTGAAGATGGAGGCTAGTAATCTTACGTGAGATACGGCTGGTGGATGGCAATGAGGGTGGCGTGGATGGTGAGTTCGATGGTGGAGAGGTGGAAGTAGTCGAAGAGGACGGGCACATGGTGATGCAGACCCTTTGTAGGCAGGAAGTGGAGCTGGAGGGTGCGCACACTCACACACTCCATCTTGTCTTGCAGCACCGTCCTGCAGGTAGTAACACCAATATTTCCATCCAATACAAATCAGATATGATGTGAGAACTATACTTAATACATGTACAGTCACCAGGAAAAACAAGGATCCATGGTCATCAACACTGTTCCATGATTTACTTCGGGCACAAGAAAAAGTCAATAGCCTTAATGAGAAAATCTCTACAAGCTTCCCATACTCCATCCTGTACTGCATACAGCACTATCTTGGTGAACAGAATAACGAGTTGTTCACACTTGCACAAAGCTCAATCAAAACTAAATTACATTTGTTCAATAAGATTTTCGTAGGCTGAGAGTCTTCTACCCAAAGGATTTGAATCTATTGTACAACAACAGTGGAAATAAGGCATAATCCAAACAAATAACAGAGATAGGAAAAGCTAGATCCAAATTGAATTCAAGTGTAGAAAGCTTTCCTACGGCACAACGTGGTATTGTTCAAATATACAGTATTTGTTACTTTGTGAATAATCTATCAAATGTATATATTTTATTATTTTGAAAGAATTAAATTATTGAAAATAAAGCGTTTTCAATGCACGTTTTGCAAAAAAGCAAGATGGCGGACAATCAGAAACAGAATTGCCTCTTTAAAGACTGCTGGAGAGAACAACTAACCCGTTCTCCTCGTCCCCGAACCAGAGCTCCACAGACAGCTGTAGATCCAGCTTCTCCAAGCTATCCAGCAGCTGTAACAAAGGTCAGAGGTTAGACATTAGATGGGAATTACAGTCCATACTGCATGGCACTGATAGGGATATCCATCTTGACCATGGAAACTGCTTGTGCAATACCGATTTAAAAGGCCAGAGACGGAGACTGATGCAAGTTATGGCTTCCAAATAATTTACTTTACTTTCAAAATGAAAAGAGATGGCATGATTGTCAACCTTGGTGCTGTCGACTAGTGTGTGAAGTCTGTAGAGGAACACATCGTTGACAGGCAGGTCCTCGTTACGGTAGAGAATTTGGAAAGTTTTACTGACCGCCACATCGTTGATCACACATGCAGAAAGGCTCTGGTTCCCACCTGCAGGGAGAGGGAGGAAACATTCATCAACATGAGTACACCTCACATACCCCCGGCTGTAGTTTGTATAATATCCATAAATTTGGAAAATTGTAGTCAATCATGTCAATGTATGATGTACATTTTCAGTGAACACTATGGACAGTGCCACCACATTGATAATTTCCCCATACAAATTCAAGGTCAAGTCGTAAAATTTGGGCTTTTGGTCAACTTTTTATAAATCATTTGCAATGGACAGACATAGTTCATAGCGGGGGCGTCAAATTATTATGAAGATAAATTACTCACCCTGAGCAGACGGAGATTTTGCGATGCTGACTTCAGTTTTAGCAGGAGCTTTTGGAGGTGTCTTCAAGCCACACCTTATCTGGTAGAAACTGAAACAGTAAATATATTTATCATTAGGACATCCATGAATCAAGATGAAGAAAAGAGTACAGTACTAACAACATAAGAAATTATTAATGATATAGCAGTGTGCTGTATAATTACACAATGACAATCAAACCAGGTAATATACCTCTCTACTGTCCTGAGTACATTATCTACATTGGACATTTATGCTGAGTTTCAAGAGCACCTGCCACTGGCGTGCAGCACTAGTCCATGTGTTCTTCTGTACTTAAAATGTTAAGCATCAAGCAAGGAAGTAATAAATTCGTCATTCCTTCATTAGTGATTGCACAGACGGACACATTTTTTACCCTGAAGATATTGGGCAAAACACATCTTACAACTCGGTTGGCGTTTGCAGGGCACCACAAAAGCAGAGCAACCGCAAAACTGAGGGTTTCGTCTTCCCTTCTGCTTTCTCCACAGCCACAATAAAATGGGAACTTTTTAAAAATTATACCACAAGAGAGTGAGTGTGTGAGTGAGTTGGGGTTTAACGCCGCTTTCAAGATTATTTCACTTATATCGCGGCTGCTAGTATTATGGCAGGGAGAAAGCCCGCAGCGCCATGTGGCTATGCACTGTGGTGAAACCTGCGAGCAGCGGCTGGAACTAGCGAACCATGGGTGGTACTACGCTGAAATTCAGTGTAGCATTGCACCCAAACCTGACTGCGTGTAGAACAGTTCTCTACTGCAGACAAAGTTGCCGTGCCCCTGGCGGGATTCGAACCCCGGACCTCTTGCTCCGAAGCCGAACGCGCTAACCACTGCGCTATCCCGCCCCCTATACCACAAGAGATAATTGAAAGTTAAACTAAACAAGGCAAAAGTGAGCGCGGCTCAGTAGCCTTTCATACTCCAGCCTGTAGTTTGATTGCCTTCATACAGTATAAATAAATTGGAAATTATAATCTAGTCAATCATGTCAATGAATAACAATGATTGTTTTTAATGAAAATATTTTTAAAAATTATTTGAACCGTGGATTTTAAACAAATGAAAGGCACAACAATAGCAGACAGGTAGGCAACATCCATATTTATGTTTTTAAGTTATATAGTATTTTAGTTATGCTCCAGAAATTACAAAAATGACAAAATTCCAAAAATTATTTGGACCTTGGGACCCCTAAAGGACACAATAGTGCCATAAAGGTTATTTCCAAACCAAATTTGAAGTTTCAAAGTCAAATAGTTTTTGAGATATGCTCCGGAAACGAGACAAAAGTTTGTTCATCATTGGAGTCACGACAAACAAGTCGAATCATCACTGGAGCCACTACTAAGATGTTTTAAATGATTATCACTTGGGTTTGTACACAAGTTTGTTTTTTATTTGAAAGTTGATGATTATCATTGGTCTTCTTGTTAGGGAACTGCCAATATTGCTTGATTTTAAGTCATTTCATTGGCTGGTCGGTTATTTTATGTGTTACTCGTGACACATTCACACATGAAATCTGGGGATTTTGAGTCGTCTTACAGACTAAAATACCCTGAAGGAGTAGGATGTGTTAACAACCTTTAAAATGTATGTCTTTCATAGATAATATCAAGTGCAGATTATAGAAATAATGAGTTGAGGTGAGATGAGTTGGGGTTTAACGCCGCTTTCAAGAGTATTTCACTTATATCACGGCTGCTAGTATTATGGCAGGGAGAAAGTCTGCAATGCCATATGGCTATGCATTGCGGTGAAACCTGCTAGCATTGGCTGGAACTAGCGAACCATGGGTGGTACTGCACTGAAATTCAGTGTAGCATTGCACCCAAACCTTACTGCGTGTAGAACAGTTCTCTACTGCAGACAAAGTTGCTGTGCCCCTGGCAGGATTCGAACCCCGGACCTCTTGATCCGAAGTCGAACGCGCTAACAACTGCACTATCCCGCCCCCTAGAAATAATGACAATAACGATTTCATTCTAGTAATGTGCAGTAATTTCCATAACTATCTCTAAATGTATTCTCATTATTCTCTTCAGCATAAATTGGTCATCACTTCTGAAAATCAAACTACAGAAGTTCAAAGAAAAGGTATTGATTAATCTCTTCTTTGAATGACGAGGTAAACATGTTCTGTATTTGGTCTGTCATATCGATGTCTGTCCACTAAAGAGAAGCAACATCTGTCTAGATTACAGAGGAAACTTGAACAACAGTGCTTTGAATACCTGTCCTTTGAATCTTTACTTTTCCTTCTGTTAGTTTAAAAAGAACCTCTATGTCTTTAAACTGATCTCAAACAAGAAAATGCAGCTTAGCAACCGTGAACAAACAGTACTTTTGATAACTATCAACTCAGTTATATAATATTCAAAAGATTCTGTATCAAACTTTGAAAAACAGTACTTTTGATAACTATTAACTCAATTATATAATAATCTAAATTTTCTGTATCAAACTTTGAAAAACAGTACTTTTGATAACTGTTACCTCAATTATATAATATTCTAAAGATTCTGTATCAAACTTTGAAAAACAGTACTTTTGACAATTGTCAACTCAATTATATAATATTCTAAAGTTTTTGTATTAAATTTTGAAAAACAGTACTTTGACTTTTTAATTAATAACATTAATTCAAGAATATTCTGTATCAAAATTTGAAATTTTTTAACAGATCTTTGAATAATTGTTAATTCATAAAATTACTAAGAAATTTATTCTGGAACATTCTGTATCAAAGTTTGTCAAATTGAAATTGTAGGATGGAAATTATAATTGTTGCAATTAATAAGGGGTTAATAATGATGTGTTAACATCATTTTCAACAGACCTATCTCTTTTCACTGGACCATAAATACAAAACCACAGAGAAGACAAGACTTAAAGTAGTTTTAATAAACTTGGACAGCATGTAGTACTTTGAATAACTAGCACCTCAAAACCTAACTGAAGATGCTCAAAGTGACATTATGGGGCAGTGTTTCCAATCTTTTTTTGAAAACTTTATCAATATTTGCAACAATGTCAGAAAAACAACATAAATGACCAATCTTTTCAAACTAGCCAAGTAAAATATAATTGAAGCGTCTGCAGTAAAAAAACATTTCTAAACCATTTGACATAGATTTGAGTGTGTATTTCAATAAATGTACAGTGTAGGCTGAAATGAAATACATCCAAGCAACCAACAATGATCCTTTCATCTCGACTAGAAAACCTTTACATGGACATTGCATACATCAACACACTAACGCTGGTAAAGCGCAGTAGTCATTAACCAATTAGATGCTATATATGAATTAGCGCCAAACCATTTTAGACACCAATTTACAGTAATCTTACAAGCGAGTAAGAAAATGGCAAGACAGATTATCCCTGAACACACAAGGATAAATATTTAACAATATCAGGAAAAAGATGTATGTTATAAAAAGCATGTGCTCTAATCATATAGAAACTATTAGGTTAAACATCATACAGCATCAGGTTTCACTCAAGTACAAGGTATAAACTCATCTATTCATGTTCAATGTTTATCCACTCAGTCAAATTAACATGAAGAAAAAAAGTCTTCAAGCTGTCACAAAGCCTTTGAATTTAACAAAAGGTTTTAGCTTTATAAAGATTTGAATGATAATATTTATATTTGATAGATTTTCAGTAAAATTCAATTCATCATTTGAAAAGAATTAAGAAATTCATTTAATGAAATTATCATTGAATGCAATTGATCAGCATTGATTCTTTAATGCTGATCAATTGAATTTAATGATGATTTCATTAAATGATTCTGATTCAAGGGGCGGTGATACTCTGGTTGTGAGAGACAAGAACTGAAAACAAAGAAATACTGCATCTGTGTAAGCTGGGACTGGATCAATGCCGATCTCACGTACAGACAGCATTTGTATGCACACTGCTGTTGTACAACCCCTCCGATAACATTCTCAAAGGCAGAAAAACATGATGTGTCTTTTAGCTTGAATATAATGATGATAAAATTGGAATGGTGTATATATTTACAAATACTGATGGTTGTTTTAACCTTAGCATTACATCTGTTTGATAATTTGAAGCTGTTATTTGATAACATGAATTGTAACGGTTATTACTCGTTGTGACCAATATCCGATATCAGATCACATTCATGAGGTTATATATTCTCTGTGCTGAATACTATGCTAAGGTTCTACATCATCTGGCAGGGAAATATTACAGAAAGGTCACTAATAACCCGTCCTCAGTCAGCCAGGGCCGAGTGTTCTGATACTCTGAACTCACATCACCCTGGGATCTTGCCATGCATGATGATTTATCAGGGTGTTGTATCCCCAGCTTCTGCTTCATAGCGTGTTATAAATAACCAGCCAATCAAACGACATTATATCTAGCATGGTTATATTTGGGATAACACTACCTTCAATAGTACAAATTCTTGTACTTTTTCGAGCCGAGTCCCATGCGGGATTCGAACCCATGCCCTCAGAGTAAGGCAACTATCGCCAGCATTGACTGTACCAACAGCTTACCACACAACCATTTCGCCTTTATATCTAGCAATATTGGCAGCACCCGAATGAGTAGACTGATTATAAACAAATTTTATATCATAACACTTCATTGGCTAACAAAATACATGCAACCAGTCATCAGTGATACAAGGTTGAAGCTGCTTGGACAATCAGGGGATTTTAGTAGCCTTATGGATACATATACCTTAATGGTGCAAGACATTTTCATTAGGAAAATAGTACTCAAAGTACCCGCCCTTGACTTAAGCGAATATACCTGCTATGTTGATTAATCCTGTAAGCCTTGAAAAAGGCATCTTACAACTTGCTTCAGTTGTACATTGAAGACATTTACTCAGAATTCCAACTCTTAAAGGTACATCCATTGTGTTGTTGGGGGTCACATATTGCAAACGTTATAAATGGTGTTACTTTATCGAGAAGTACCGACTGTTACCAAAAACTATCATTTTGATGATAGTAGACTTAGCATATTGACGATATGAAGGTAAAAGTAGTGATTTCTGATCGAAAACTGGACAATGCACAGCATGTGGCGCGCGCCAATGAGTCAAACGTAATTTTGGAATCTTATTTATAACAGACAAATAGAAAATTTTGAGTTGATAATGTTTAATAGGTCAAATAACTACTGTGCATGTAAATGGGACGTGCAGTTTCGGTTTCTGCACATGCATAATGATGTTACTCAATTTTGATTGGAAACTAATAATTATGATATATTTGGCGATTGGGGATAAATATGCAAGC
Source organism: Gibbula magus (assembly GCA_936450465.1). Classification (NCBI taxonomy): domain Eukaryota; kingdom Metazoa; phylum Mollusca; class Gastropoda; order Trochida; family Trochidae; genus Gibbula; species Gibbula magus. The sequence continues at coordinate 32,457,121 of OW388292.1, read as the reverse complement.
TGAGTGAATTTATTTGTATTGTAGACATCACATGTGGTGAGTTGGAACGTATTAAAGCAAAATTAAATTTTATGAAACACAATGGATGCACCTTTAACTTTTGGATGCCTTTGCTTTCATGCGCTACATTGGATGGTTGTAAACTCTACGAGACCTGACGAAAAGTCAGGTGGGCAAAATAAGTGTTGGGTACCGGAATATTAACCCGGGTGAATGAGGATGCTGTGTATCTTACATGCTACTTGGGTTCTATATTGCACCAAATACCGGTAACATTGTTCAGCCCTACATACACACTCCAGTAATTACAAGGGTTGTTGGCTGGTTGTGAGAGACAAATACCTACCTATTGACCTACAGGCTTAACGAAAGCACCTGTTAACTTGTTGCCTGTGGTTATGTTTTAACTGTACCTTGATAACCTGCACATTCTATTACCTAACAATCAATAACGTCGGTCTGTATGTAATATCGCTAATCAAGCCCATCAAGTAATTATTGTCCAGCCTGTTATATCTAGCTGTGGGCGTGTCATTATACGGTAAGCTCAATAGACTGATTAGTGTAGTTCCCAGACTAATCTTGGTCAGAGCAAGGTAGGCCCATAATTATCTCAAGTAAATAGCCAAAAAAATTGTACTGAACCCAAACATTGATGCTTCCTAATTGTTCTCTCAAAAACTTCAATTTCAAACCATTACAACAACAAGACTGGCTGTAAATTCTTCCTGAATTGCTCTGTTGCTTGTTATCAAAAAGATTGGTTGTAAATTCTCGTTAATTGTTACCACAACAAAATTTGGATGTGAATTACTCCTTACTTTGTTGAGATTTTACATCATTACCAACAAGATGAGTTTGTGAAACACTAATACATGTATAAGCAACTGTTTATTTTTATGGACTCTAAGGTCATCTGAATGGTCAAGTAACAATGATTCCTCAAGCAATCAAAGGCCTATCAGTGGCCAATCAGCAGTAATGAACAAGATTAAAAGCTTCGTATGCCAAGGTCTCATCACAAGGGCAAAGATTCATGGGCCTTTCACTGTCTAATCAAAAGTTTATGACCAACTTTTTAAGGTACTGCAGACAAACAGATGAATGGACAGGTAAAATACAATTAAACCCCGTAATCTCTTATTATTGCAATTGAAATGATGAAATTATATAGAAATTAAAAAACGTTACTCACCCTCTCTGGAAGAGGTCGACATTGTAGAACTTGGTCAACTCCACGGAGAACTCTAGTGTGGCCTGGAGTTCGGCCATAGCATCTGTAAACACAGAGAACAGACATCATTCTCAGTTGGTTTTATATGGTATATGTATTGGTTACTTTAATTTGGTATATGGTGACACAGGGTTCTATGGCCTTCTCAGTTGATCTCTATCAGTGAAGCAACAAAAGACATGTTATATCAACGGATGGGTCACCCTCTCCATAATCTGGCTAATCAGAGAGTATGAAGAGTTTATTTCTGCGAAGCACTGAAACATGAACTGAGAGGACTGTGTTGTATAATAACAGTTCTTTATAACAACTCTTTATTGTCACAAAACAGTGTATATATAAATTCATTTTGTACATTTTGCATCCGGCAGCCACATGGAAGTGCCAGTTCTGTGTTGTTCTGTCCTTATCATGCTAAGCGCCAAAGCAATGAAGCACCAACTCCCATCTTTAAATGTTTTTAGGTATGATGAGACTGGGATTCTAACTCTGGTCTTCCAGGTGACGAACATATACTCTACTAACTAAGCTCCATCCCTGGTCCTGGATGATGGACACTAATATTCATGTGTAGATACTAACCTACTGCCAAGGCAGTACAAGTTTATTGTCTAGAAAGTAGTGTTACTGCCTTATTCGTCTTATTGCTGCTAACTTATACACCAGGTTGTTGAGGATAACGATAACTCTCAGATATTTATAAACTCAATAAACAAATTTCCCTGGTTATTTGTTTAGAACAGTGTGCTTCAGAATCCCCTCTAATAATACCGTATACACATTCTGCAGTGCATACACAACATCTCGGAGGTCCGATAGGTGTAGAGAATATTACTGCTTCACATACCAAAGATATTTGTTGTTCTTTTTTTACTGTCTAGGCAGATAAGGTTGTAGTTTTTATTGTTTCTGTGTTACAAAAAGTCAGAATAGGATCTCCAGAAACAACTTACTACTCACTCATGTAGCACAGACAATTTTGAAAACATTTCTCTATGTTAGTGAACATAGTTCCGTAATTCATATTCATAAGCACCCCTACCCCAAATCAAATTGCCCTCTATTTCAAGTTCAAGCTTAAAGAGCCCCCTACATCTTCTTAAACTTGGTGATTACAACAAATCATAAGCTATGTACATTAATGTAGTGTCTATTTCCTGACCTCCAACTAAGTCTGATAACAAAGGAATTTTGTAAATTGTAGAAAACATACCTCTGATATCCTTGCACTTCTGGCAACATGAATGGCTAAATCAAATTACATTATTTTTAATTAGCACTCCTAAAAGCGGCATCTTAAAGGTAAAGATCTATCTGCAGTATTCACCATTATATTTTTTGGCATTTCATGAATTGACAAACATGCTGTAATTTGACAACTTTTTAATAATAAAACATACACATTGATAGAATATCAAGAAAAACATAAATAAAAGAATCATCATCAAACTAATCAACAAGGTCCAGTTATGCCGTAGCCACGTATTCCGTCTCGTAGTGCCATCGACTGGCTTCACTTCCAATATGTTTTTATTTTTGAATGAATGTACATTACCCTTTGTCAAATTGAAAAATCTTAAGTCACCAAAATGTTACCCTCACCAATATGTTTCGACTGGATTGTGTTATAATCGAGCATTCATAACATATATGTATAATCAGATTATCCCCTCTAATTTTGATACCACGAAAAATACTCAGAGAGAATCCTCCTTTTAATAAGAGCCCCTTTGAAAATATCACAGCAGTGCAATGTTGAGCAGTGTAAATCACTGACGAGGTTGATGATGGTAACGCGTGTTATCATGCAGAGTTCCATGACAAATGTTCTGTCAATAACAGAACAGTAATCCTCTGAGCAGCTTCTTGACATCTTGCTAGGATCAGATAGTGTCAGATAAAGTATATAGACACAATAATTATGTGGCAGAACTTGTTACATAGTCAAATTCAAATTCAAATTCAAATTGTCTCATCAGACATTGAGAAATTGGATTGTAACATTCAGGGTTTACATGAATTACGATCATGAGACCTTGCTAAAATTATCATCAGTTATGTTTTCAAACGACGCATGCAGAAAGTTTTGTATGAATATATTGAACTTATAAAACATTAGTGAAAATTTGTAACAATACATACAACTCATGAAAGAAAGGAAAACTGTAAACAGGCATTCTGAATCAATGCAATTTGTCACAAGATATAAGAAACACTGGTATCAGTACAAGAGATTCACAATACTCAAGGGAGAAAAACTATGCATACCCAATCCATCAGCCATTTGAACAAATTCTTTAATCTTCTTCCACTGAAGAAGCGCAGGAGAGGAAAAACTGCTAGTCACAACATTTAGTAATAAATGAGAGAGGTACGTGGAAGCAGACAATTATACTGCTGTTGTTCGGGACTGATGGCTGTGAAGTCTCGTCCGAGATGAGAGAGAGACGTTGAGAGGAAGTCTAGGAGGAAGTGAAATACACTCGGTACGAGAGATAACACACTCTTCACTTGTCTTCCTGATTCCAAGAAATCTGGGTTTCGGATATTGTAAATCTTAACTCCACATTCCAGTGCGTTCTTCTTCGACTTCCAGGATAGTTTTAACATGAACTATAGTTTCCATGGGTTCCATAAAGGTATCCAGTGACTCAGTACACTGAGGGAATGATGCTGTAATGTTCTCGTCTTTCACAGGCCTGTATGTCCTAACTTTCACATGTGCATGCATATCATATAAATTCTGAGATTACATAAAGTATTTCACCAACCTAAAAACACAATGAGTTCCAATATGCTGTACAGTTGCCCGATGTTATTTGTGTTCTTTTAAAACAACTGTAAATTATTTTCTTCCACAAAAATTCAAAATCCAACTTTTACTAAATCTCAGAATTGACATTCCATCAAGTTATCCTGGCCTGACTCACTATGAGGGTTATTCACTGGAAGTAAACTAAGCCACACTAAGGCATGTAATGTTTATACCAGCTACTAGCCCAGGTGGTGTATACATACTCATATCCCACTGTCCTCCAGGAGATAACAATAGGACTATCCCAACACCTCTATTGTCCATCAATAGGATGCTAAAAGAAAACACAAATATTGAGCATGAGATGAAAACAGCCACACCCACACGAAATGTGAGTTAATGACACTGGCTGACGAGCAGATCAATAGCAGCACATGGATCTATCCTGGAAATAATGCGCAGTCTGTCCGTAACACAGAGAATTCCTCAACATGTGAGAATATCATCTGGGACAATTGTCAGCAGTGACAGAAATCTTACAATTCTTACATTCCAGAATCCACCCGATAAAAGAGTATGCATATACTTTGTAACCTTGAATATTTCCTCATTTAAAAATTGTTTATCCAGAAAATCTTTGTGTTCATACAATCTATACTCTACATAAACTTTGAGAACCACTCCCCTCCAGCGATAATATCAAGTTATTTGGTTAAATCATGACGTATACAGTACTTGAAGATAGAATATTGGGCTGGTCTACAACTATATCCTCAAGTATCTGTATTTATCAATTGTTTACTGTTTACACCATCAGTATGTAAGTTTAAGACACAATTCAAGTGTGGAGGATACCCCTTATGACAAATGTTACCAATATCCTGTCACATGATGTTATGAACAACCGTGTCGTGATCTCTTCATGCAAATGTCCACACAGGACCAAGCACTTAACAAGGTTTAACAAGGAATCGTTCACACTACCTGGGACAAACAAACGAGCAGGTCAGCAAACAAGTGGCACATTCCCGACTGGTCTCCATCTGCAGGTTATCAAGCTCTGAATCAAAGACAGCACCACAGCTTGGTCTCATCTAAATTCTCTCTTTCTCTCTCTCTCTCTCTCTCTCTCTCTCTCTCTCTCTCTCTCTCTCTCTCTCTCTCTCTCTCTCTCTCTGTCTCTCTCTCTCTCTCTCTCTCTCTCTCTCTCTCTCTCTCTCTCTCTCTCTCTCTCTCTCTCTCTCTCTCTCTCTCTCTCTCTCTCTCTCTCTCTCTCTCTCTCTCTCTCTCTCTCTCTCTCTCTCTCTCTCTCTCTCTTTCTCTCTCTCAGTCTAATTTATACAAGACTTTCAAAGTTTTACACACAAAGGATTTAACCCTTAACCAGTGTATAAATTAAGCCCGTCCAACAGACCGTAGCCTGGTAATTTTTGGTCTGGCTTGGTAATTTTTTAAGGTTTCTGCCTGATTGTGCTTTAACAAATAACAAAGTTCTACTTTTGGGCTGGAAGCTTGTCAGGCTTATATTAAAAAAAAGCTTTAACAAATAATGGAGCGAGAGAATAAAAGGATGTTATTTAATGAATGGCTAACACAGTGTTGTTCTTAAAAGGGTCAGAATGCTCAGAATGGTATTTGAAAAACTATCAACATACACATTTAAGAAAACAATTCATGACATTTATAAGAAAATTACACAGAAGTAACTAGCACAGGGTGTGGGAACTAATCATTGCTTAAAATTTACATTGTTCCAGTTACTCTAGATAATAGTGTTGGGAATCGACCCCTAACACCCTAATCGATTATCGAAGTCATCTGGCGATCAATTATCGATAAATGATCGACTAGATATATAAATCACCAAGTGGAATTCATGAAGACAAGACAAGCTGCCTGGATGAGACGACGACTCAGTCGTACTGTCAAGTTCAACTGCTACGACATCGCTTGTAAAAGATCGTAAAGAGTATAACCTACTTTTCGTCTCTGCATTAAACATACACCAAAGGACGTTGGTAATCTTGAATAACTGACAATACATAAACCCATTCATATAGTTCAAACTTCAATGGCACACATACCGTGTCGATACGTCAAATCGTTGAAAACAACCACTGCATACCAAACAAATCTCTCTGGTCAAAATGTGAGGAAATTGAGAACGGAATCTACGAGATAAAATTCAGGTTGAGGTGCAAACATTTGGCCTTCGACCAGCATTTGACCTTCTGTAAAATTTTAAAAATAGGCCTATTTAATTGTGTTTCTTGAAGCGAACACGTGTGGGAGACATGACAGCAGTCATTTTGTTGACAGTTTCATCATCACTCATCAGCCAAGCATATCACTTGCTTTCATCACGTGACGAAGGAGTATTCATTGTTTTCAAACAAACACGAGCTATTAAAACATTTCTTCAATATTTGTTCACAACATTTAATGAAAATAAATTTTCATGTAAACATTTATGTCTAAGGGCACTGTCAAAACGTAACTATCTGATTTAATAGGTATGACAGCACCTGATAAGAGCTACGGGCGGAAAGGGAAAAATGACTGCTCCCTCACAAAGTTATAAATATACTTGACTTCCTGTATTACGGTAGTCAGGCGATGACGCTATTTCGTGTCAACTTAGAGGTGTTTCCAAAGCTTGCATGTACAACAATCGTTTGTTAATTTTGAATATTAAATTCAGTGTAATCGATTTGGATTTTTGATGATCGATAATCGGATTGTTAGCCTCAAACGATCAATAAACCGATTATTTGATCGATCGGTGCACCACTACTAGATAACAAATAAAAAAACTGTTTTTATCAAAACTGACCTTGACATTTTCTAACTAACTATTTCACCTATTTTCTATTCTATTAGAAATTAATTTCAGACCAAGAGCAATTCTGTTCTGTCATATTCTAATTGTGTCTGTTTTCAAGACTCTCTTGAAAGGTGAAGTAAATGTAGGCTATAAACCTTTTGAACATTGAGTTTGTTGAAAATAGCGATACATCAAACAATAGCATTAGTGGTTGCCATGGCGAACTGTGCATGTGCTAGTGATTTGCCCAAATCATTGCAAATGATGGAGGGACACAAATAGTCAAGTGTTTCACTACCAGCTCTCTTCTTGCTTCAACATTAGACAGATATTGTCAATACAATTACACATTATACACATAAACCTCACATATCAAGTTGAAGTGCTTTTGGAAACAGGTGAGGCCAGATGGGGTTTAAGAGTATTTCACTTACATCACGGTTGCTAGTATTATGACAGGGAGAAAGCCTGCAAAGCCATGATGTGGCTTTGCATTGCATTGAAACCTGCGAGCATTGCTGGAAACTAAGCTAAGGTGAGTTGGGGTTTAATGCCGCTTTCAAGAGTATTTCACTTATATCGCAGCTGCTAGTATTATGGCAGGGAGAAAGCCCACAACGCTATGTGGCTATATTTTGCGGTGAAACCTGCGAGCATCGGCTGGAATTAGCAAACCATGGGTGGTACTAGGCTGAAATTCAGTGTAGCAGTGCAACCAAACCTTACTGCAAGTAAAACAGTTCTCTACTGCAGACAAAGTTGCTGTGCCCCAGGCAGGATTTGATCCCTAGACCTCTTGATCCGAGGAGAAACGCACTAACCACTACGCTATCACGCCCCTTTTGGAAAGAGGAGTTTTTTTTATATAAAGCCGAACATGTTGTAACAGTGACTTTACCCTTGCATGGCTCTATTTCATGAGGTATATTTTAATAGATTACAATAATAATACTCCTAATTGTGGTACAAAATCTTCCAGGACAGTAACTGCACGACTCACTATCCAGATAAACTTGTCTGTCAGAATAGGACTGTGTGAAGGATTATTAATAAATGAACATAACATTGCCTCAGAGAAGTTCACTCCCTGTCTTGAATGATTGTGTCTTATTCATGTCAGTTTTAAATTGTTTGCTGGATATCTATTGATGATACCAAGCATAAAAGGTTTTCTTTGGGATATAATGCTTAAGTTTCTCAAAAAATTCAGTTTAAATGTGAAGCTATTCATAGTTCATCATAAAATCATTTATTACCTACGAGGGCAATCATATCGTGGTTCATATTTTCATATGATGCCTTAGGGCAAAATATCACTTTGTCTCTCGCTCAGGAAATACTAATATTCGTGGTACTATATTATACATAGTATGACATATACACTCACATAACCTCCTCTATATGTTGATTATAAAACATGAAGAAACATTTGGGTTATGACAAATTAATAATCTCCATAAAATCAGTTTATGGCAGTAAGCTATTGTCAGAGCAGTGTTTCTTATATTATACAGGGTAATCAATGACATACGGTAAAGTGAACTGATAGAACACCACAGCTATGAGTAATAGGTCAGTATTTACACTCAACATCCCACGGCTTCCATCAATGCAGTCACTAAACTCTCATTCATCACATTAACAGATCCATATTCCTCGGTACATTGCACTATTGTTTCTCGTAACTAGCATGCAACTCTCATCATCCTTGCAGATAATGTCGGTCAGGAAGAATACGAGGGTGCATTTTAATATTTTGAAGAAGTTAAATAATATCATGTATAAAGTGTATAAATTATAACCCTATCCTGATACCGATAACATCTGGTTTGAGCTGGTAAAATTTTGAGGTTTTCTTTAATTTTACGATTTAAATTGACAAAATAATTATGTTACTTTTCAAGTTTATCTCATACTCAGATGTAAACCTGTATTGCTATCACTAGAGACTTCTACAATAGAGATGTGGTGGTAAATAGGTGCAATGATGTATTATATATATATGATCAGGCCTCAAAATAGAAACTTATTTAGGAGCATTTGCTCCTTAAATTTTCAGTTTCATCCCTGTAATTTTGAGTTAGGAGCACACATTCTCCTTGGCAAAATTTGGGGTCCACTTAACAAATCCATCCATCACAATTGCTTCAAAACAGTATTGAATATTAACTAGCTTACAGTTTTCTGCTTATAATCATTAACTTATAGGTAATTTTAACAATCTCATTTTATTATATGTGCATCATTGCAATTTTCTTTTGCCCCTAAGAATAAAATGTTTACTGTGAGGCCTGATATGATATCACAATATTATTTTGGGCTATTTTATTTTAAACAAATGGTGTTGATAGGATGCAACAATGTAAATTTGGCAATATCTGAAATTTAATGTTCAAGTTCATAGGTATAGTAGTGTGGGTATGACAATAAAGACAAAAAGATTAATATATTGAATATGCGGAGACATTTAACCCAATCCAAACTGAAGACTAAAGTATAAACATTTCATATGTATGCAGAAGACTACTGATGAACTGAGTTTAGAGAAATAAAACAGCTTGGGTCATTATGGTGATTAATGTCGCAAGCCTGTCATCAAGCTTCCAATACTTTCCTCAAAAATCAATTGGAAAGAGACCCTAGACACAGTCATATGAAAGATTCCAATGCAAATGTTCTCATAACTTTAGGATTCAAATGAATTGATACGTATTACCACATAAACTTGGAGTTGCAACTTAAAATCAACACTATAAATCCATGATAAAATATCGGTACACAACAACAACTTCCGGCAAACACAGAGCTCCACAGGATTCCGTCAGATCTTGGATGAGTGAGAACCAAATATGTCTGGCCTTAGGAGCGAATCAAAGATATAATTTTAATGAGATTAGTTGTGACATATAAAGTCATCAAAATATTACCTTCATTAATACATTTCAATTTGATTATGTTTTAAGCATGCATTAATAACGTATATGTGTAAACAGGAAATCCCCTCGAATTTCGTTTCCACAAAAAATACCCCGATACAACCCTCCTTTTAAATCATTAAACGTTTTGGGTTAATACAGGTAAGTGAACATCTTTACAATCAATTGCAACAATATAGCCAACTAGAGGTAAATACAAAAGATCCCTCTGATTCAAATATCAAACCTTTTGAACAATGGCTAATTTACTTATCCCCATTCTCGTGAATTCAAAACTTTAAATATATTACCACAATAAAAAACAAACTACTTGAGAGAAATAACACACAAGTGTATACATGCATAGTTCAACATTGTTTATAAGCTGAGCTTTATCCAACAGCAATAATAACCCAAGCTTAGGGTGTCTATAAGGAGTATCAGATAAGATTGGCTGGAATGTACAGTCACACATGGCTGGTTAGAACACACTACATAGCTACATGTACTACTGTACACAAGCCTGGGTGGAGATCACATCTACTTCTGGTTGAACCCCAGGCAATGATGTTTATAATAGCAGTTTAATGTCCATTTACTGAGCAAATGAGTTGCTTTGAAAGAGTGTGGGGACATACAAAAAGTTTCACATACCATTGTTATTCCTGGTGAACATTGTCTATCAGTGAAGTAAACTGTCATCATGAGTGAAAACAAAAACAGATGTTCTAAGGTGAACAAATACAGTCCTCGGTTGACATTACAACTTGGTAGTGATACACAATGCTCTGTATCTAATACTCTATAGTACTGACGCTAGTTGTTTAAATTCAACAAATTTAAATTAATCTTTGTAAACATACATCTGTCTGCCCTGGCTATTTTAAAACTCATAAATAATTCAGAGTAGTTTGCAGATTTACCTTGTGTCAGCAGGGAAGTTTGCATATTAGAAAGCAATATTAAATGCAATGAAATAAACAAAGAACAGATTTGTCAACAAGCTATTGAATTGTGTTGTCTCAAAGAACACCAATACAACAGATTACTTTCATGATATGTGCAAAAATTATTTCAAATGACCTCAAATTTTACCTTTGACTTTGTTTTAACTATTTAAAATGTTTTACAATGGGGATCATCCGGGTGAGGAGATTTGGGTTTAAACAACCCTATTAAGAATATTTCACTTATATCACGACTGATGGTATTTCTGCAGGGAGAAAGCCTGCAACGCCATGGTGGCTATTCATTGCAGTAAAACTTACGAACATTTGCTGAACTAGCGAACCATGGGTGGAACTACGCTGAAATTCATAGTAGCATTGAACCTAAACATTACTGTGTGTAGAACAGTTCTCTACAGTACTGCAGATAAAGTCGCCCTGCCCCCGGTGGGATTCAAACCTCGGACATCTTGATATGAAGCCAAAAGCATTAACCACTGCGCTGTCCCGCTCCCTTTTACAATGGATATTGGATAAACAATGAAAAGTATTTATAAAGAAAATAATTAATACATAAAATATTGAATGTTGCCATTATTGGAATTTTATATTCACAGCTTTTAATACATTTATCCACACAGTACCTGTTCTGTCCCACGACAGGTAGTATAACCGTTTCACATGTGCACCCTACACATCTTCAAGTCAATAACAAAGTTCTTCATGATTTACATTCTTGTATTTAATCCATATTTTGACAGGACATGTAAGTGAAGTAGGATCGATAGTGAAGTGAAGTAAGGTGAAGTGAAGTAAGTGTTAAAAAACTGAAATAATAAAGAAATAACCTTGATAAGTTATAATACCTTTTACAATGGCATAATTACCATACTGAATGTTACTTTTAACAATGCTAGATAACATGAAGTGTTATGTTAGCTTGAACCATATTTCAATAGAATTGTGGAACTGAATAATGCTAGATTTATAACATTACATGCCATGATATTGGCCAATACCTTATAGTTATGAAATTACCATTTAAATAGTTATTATAAACAATGCTAGACAACACAAGAAGTCATATTAGCTGAAATACCTTCAATACGTAACAGTGACACGAGCAGACGACAATCCGCCATGTTGTTTACCGTAGTGTTGTAGTCTAGCCTTACAATATAGATTAGGTAAACTTACATACCTAATACGATAGTATGTTGAGAAAATATACTTTACACGTTAACAATGATGTTATAAACATTATTTGATTACTTACATCATGGTGCAGCCATTAATGCCAACGATAGTGAGACGATAAAACCTTTGAAGTGAAGACACTTTTGTGACCTTTACGATGACGATGTACAAAGGGAAGTAACTCAGCGGTAAAAGTTCATGAACAACCGCAACACAAAGAGTCAGCAAGTGGTCTAAGGGAGACAACTCTACCTAGTCTAAGACACTTGACAGATTAAATAATTAGTGAAAATAAATGTAACAAAACACTCCCCGTCTGATATCAATGATATCACATACACGCAAAAATACTTTTACTTAAAATGGAAGTTGAAACACTGGGTGGGATACACCTCATTAACCTTATTGAGAAATGCAAATTATGCATTTAACTTTAGCAAAAGTGAATACAATCACAATTCAGCACAAAAATATGGAATGGTTTACCGATTACAAATACTGAAAAATCTGCAAGGTAATTTTGAATGAGAAGAAAAACACAATGAAATACTATGAAAGGCAAACTTGAAATTCATACCAGCAGTATGCAAATTTACAAAAACCTTGCAAATACTCAAATATTATGGAAAGAGATATATACACAATGAATGTATTATGAACAACAATGGAAACTACTTTAACAGTAGGTATTCATTCAGTTGTCTCAAAGGCAAAGATATGTAACTAACTACATTGTTACATGAAATTCATAAAATAGGAACATCCAAAGGGAATTATTAAATCTTAGAGTCTTTGGTCTCATGGTTTACATTACAATGAGATGGTCATCCAATCAGCAGAACAGTCTCTGACACAGGACGTGTCAAGATGTGAACTTTGTTGTTTTTCAACAACTGAATCTGAAGTTTACGAACCATGCCATCATCGTCAGGCATAGTTTTGATGACACGCCCCATAGGCCAGTCATTACGCTTCAACAGTTTGTCTCTGAGAAGTACAATGTCACCACATTTCAGGTTGGGTTTCTTATCATTCAACAGATACAAATATTCTTTCCGCCAACGATTCCAGAAATTGTTCGTTAAGTACTGCACCATCTTCCATTGAGCTCTGAACATATCAGGTAAGTTGAAATCCGTCAGAGAAACGTTAGCAACATGATCTTCCAGCAAAATTGTCACCACAAACTTGAGAACACTTTGAAGCAAACGTTTGAGGTTGCTCCCCGCCATGAGGGAGTCCGGGTCGTTGAGGAGGACGAGAGACTGCTCCATCGTTTTTCCATGTACGTTCGTAGTTATAGTCATGCATGATATCCAGGTGGCGTGTACTGTCACAGACTTGACACTTTAATTTCACGTTGCATTCTCTGGAGGAATGATGATCTGAATCCAAACATCTAAAGCATCGTCGGTTCTTGTAGAGGATATTCTTTCTCTCAGCGATTGACAAGTCTTTGAAAATCCTACATTTTGCGATAGAATGGTGAAGTTTATGGATTGGACAAAACATTATGGCAGGGCTGGTTGATTCTGTTTTGATCTCGGTTTTCTTTGTTGAAAAGGATTTGAGATGGTATCCAGTTTCTTTGATGGCGCTTTGTGATGTACTGTCTTGAATTTCGAGGTGAAAACTTGGATCATTCAGGGTTGTACTCACGTCACGTATAAACGCTGCGAAGAACGAGAATGGAGGGAATGCAACACTGTGGCGTCTTTTGTATGTTGATGCCTTCTCAGTCCATTTTGTCTGTAAGTGAAATGGCAATTTTTGAACAATAGGGTTAACTCCAGTAGGGGCATCAAAATATCCTAATATCCCGTTGTACCTTCTATCTTCTTTTAGAGATTCTATTTCTGTAAGAATGTCAGAAAGATCAAATAGCTCCTTGTAATTCTTGTGACTAATTTTTCCAAAGTTTGAAAGTTTTGTCTTGATGGACATGTCGACCATTTCACAGGTGCCATAGCGCTCTTCAAGGCGATCCCATAAGCGTTGAAGGCCTCTTTCTGGGTGTGCACTGTTCGCTGCTCTGAGGTTTACAGCATACTTTCCTGATTCTCTGCCCAACCATTTGACCAACAGGTCCAATTCTTCCGAAGGGGTAGCTTGTAATTCGTTCACTACACTCCTAAAACTATTTTTCCACGATTGATAAACACTTGGTTCGTCAGTAAACAATGTCAGTCTCTGTACAATCAAGTCTTTCTTTAGAAGGAACTTAGAAAGTTCTGAAGCACTGCATTGGCTCATATCGTTAGTTTGTGTATCAGATTTACCTTTCTTTCGGAATGTAACATTATCTTCACAGATGATAGTTCCTGGATCATAACAATGTTCATCTACATACTTTTGAGTCATTTCTTGTGGGTCAGACCTTGGAAGAGAAATTTTGGAGGGATCTACCTGAATCTCTAAGTCTTTAATAGCACTTAATTCTGCCTCTGCGACTGCAAGTTCTCGTTCATGGTTCAAAAGTTCAATGTCATTTTGTTGTTTTATGAGCAATAATTGCTGTTCATGTAAAACCTTTTGATGTTCTAACCTTAGTTTTGCTTCTTTTGAAGCAAATAAAAGCCTAGCTTTTGCTGCTTCAGCTTTAGCTCTAGTTTGAGCTAGAATGAAACTCGATTGGCTAGCATGTGAGCTAGAATCACTTTTTCTTGACAAATTATCCATTGTGCATTATTCAGCTATTCATGATTTTTTACTGTTCTGTCCCACGACAGGTAGTATAACCGTTTCACATGTGCACCCTACACATCTTCAAGTCAATAACAAAGTTCTTCATGATTTACATTCTTGTATTTAATCCATATTTTGACAGGACATGTAAGTGAAGTAGGATCGATAGTGAAGTGAAGTAAGGTGAAGTGAAGTAAGTGTTAAAAAACTGAAATAATAAAGAAATAACCTTGATAAGTTATAATACCTTTTACAATGGCATAATTACCATACTGAATGTTACTTTTAACAATGCTAGATAACATGAAGTGTTATGTTAGCTTGAACCATATTTCAATAGAATTGTGGAACTGAATAATGCTAGATTTATAACATTACATGCCATGATATTGGCCAATACCTTATAGTTATGAAATTACCATTTAAATAGTTATTATAAACAATGCTAGACAACACAAGAAGTCATATTAGCTGAAATACCTTCAATACGTAACAGTGACACGAGCAGACGACAATCCGCCATGTTGTTTACCGTAGTGTTGTAGTCTAGCCTTACAATATAGATTAGGTAAACTTACATACCTAATACGATAGTATGTTGAGAAAATATACTTTACACGTTAACAATGATGTTATAAACATTATTTGATTA
The DNA here is from genome assembly GCA_936450465.1 of Gibbula magus. NCBI lineage: Eukaryota > Metazoa > Mollusca > Gastropoda > Trochida > Trochidae > Gibbula > Gibbula magus. The sequence goes on along the minus strand of OW388292.1, from coordinate 32,441,912 downwards.
CTTACATCATGGTGCAGCCATTAATGCCAACGATAGTGAGACGATAAAACCTTTGAAGTGAAGACACTTTTGTGACCTTTACGATGACGATGTACAAAGGGAAGTAACTCAGCGGTAAAAGTTCATGAACAACCGCAACACAAAGAGTCAGCAAGTGGTCTAAGGGAGACAACTCTACCTAGTCTAAGACACTTGACAGATTAAATAATTAGTGAAAATAAATGTAACAAAACAGTACCGGTTTATTTGTTATAAATGTGCACATTGAACTTCTATACAGCCATTTCATGACTAATATGGAATGGAATATCATAAGCAAAATTAATCCATAGAAGGTTAATCTTGCAGCTGTTTTTTGGTTTAAAATATTGCATTGAAAAGTTAAGATTAACTGACTGACAGGTTCATCCATCATGTTCATATCAGACTGTACACATGATTGTGTTGCCAAGTCTTCTTACAAATTGTGGTATTGACAAATTGTCAGGGCGTTATCCATAGCTTCACAATAAGATCAATATACTTCAATAAACATTTTTGTTTGGTCAAAGCTTGACAGGACAGGTCATTCAATTCATCATTTGTACCCATCAATGTTTATGTCTTACTCTAATACTAAAGTTTAACAAATTGCATATCAAATAACTTGTTTGTGGCAAGTAAAGGGTCAACCGAGGGGGGTGAGGGAGAGGGTAATTTTTGCCAATTTAAATGCCAAAATAACACACGTATATAGAGAATCTCGCCCATGTGTCTTCTGATATCAAATGATAAAAAGAAGACGCCCAAAATTAATGCAGGATTTATCATTCAAAACGGGGTGCCACAGTAGATATCGCTTGTGTGAGATCAAGCGATATCTACAAGCGATATCTATACATGCTATGATGCGATAGTGCTAATGACGTCACAATGATATGACCTCACGGAGATGACTGGTGAAGAAGCTAAATGGCAGTTTTGTGTTTCAGTTATGACATTCTTCGGCAAGCCTCGGATATTTGTAACTTTAGTCAACTTGTGTTGATAAATTTAATATCAGAAGACACTTGGGTGAGATTCTCTATTTCAAGTATATATTTAGTCAAAATGTCTGAATATTTTTAAGTAATTCATCTTCAATGGCAAAAAATTGAAATCACAGGAACAAACTTAACATCATGATAACAAAAAGTAGTGATGGAATAGATTGAGACACGTCATGGGCCACTGAACACACATCAATCACATTCATCTGTGTACTAAGGCTTACAGTTTCTCATCGATTTTTGACTTGATGTTGATCGAGAAAGCCTGTCAGTTGGACGATGTCGTTATCTTAAACAGATTGTACAAACACCTTGGCTACAATATGTACAATCGATAACAGAATATTTATATCTTCAGTTTATAGAGCAATGGCCCTATTTTATCTAGCCTAATTCAGAAAAACAGTTCTAACTCGCATGATAAAGAGTCCACGTCTCTCAAAGAACGCTTCCAAAGAAATTATTAAGAAATAATTTTGGATATCTAATTTACCTGACAGCACGGGACTAACGCGTCCTCTTTCCAAGTTCACAATATCCTATTTAGTTGACATTTCGTGACATTTTCGGTCAAATTCTTCTGCTTAGACTGTCATTTCAGTAAGCAACAATCAGGAACTTGACCTGCGCATGCGTTTGGAAGAGTTATCCCCCTTACTTTAGCAGGTGCCCGTCATTCAGCCGATATGCGGTCAAATTCGATATCTCGGCAGCAACTTTATTTTCGTTGTTAGTTCTTATTTCGCCGCGCTCGCTTTCACAAATAGTTTGGAAAGTCTTCGTTAAATTTCAATACACTTCAGATGTTACAAGCTATTTTTCTAAAAAAACAGTTTTGGAGAGAGAAAAAAATCAACAATTAATTAACTGACTTATAAAGTATATATGATGTCATTAATTAACTGATGATTTTTAAAAGGATTATGACGATTTGATTGTAGCGATATCTACAATGAAGATATCGCTTGTAGATATCGCTTGATCTCACACAAGCGATATCTACTGTGGGAGCCAGTTTTGGATGATACATTTCTGTATAGCTCAAACCATTATTATTATCATCTGCACAACGTCACGGCCGCAACGAAAAGAAAACGGGTAGAGTGTATCTCGATACGTCATCACCTTGCAGTGGGAAGATGTTTTGCTATTGAAATGGGAATGCGAATGGATATGAATTACCGATGGGGGAAGTTGATAGTTTCGTCGTCTGTATGAATAAATTATATGTGTTTAGCGATGCTGGTATGAGCTTTATATTTAAGAAATAGAAGTTGGAGTGCTTTATCGTTGAATAAAACATAGCAGGGAGCATACAACACGAAGGCGCAGTGAATCAAAGTGACGTAACATATGACGTCATTTGCTAAGCGAGCTCTAACTGACGTCTAAAATCACGAGCATGTTTTGTACCCCAATGTGTTTAAGAAATAGAAGACGAGTTGGCGTGCTTTATCGTTGAATAAAACAAAGCAGGGAGCATAAAACCCGAAGGGCGCAGCCCTGAGTGTTTTATGCTCTCTGCTATGTTTTATTCTACGATAAAGCACAACAACGAGTCTTCTATTTCTTATATGAGATGCCCTTAAATAATTACTCGCTTTTCTATAAAAACCGCGGAGATATAATGTTGTTTGCATAAACTATATTTTGAAAATATTAATGCCTCCCGTCGTAGAACACATTCTCTAGCATTGGACAATCAAAGTGACTACCATGGGCACACGTGACTACGAGGGGAGCGGAAACGTCATTCAATTGTTACCTCATCACAAAAACTATACCTTTATCGTCTGATAAAGTACTTTTATTTCGATTCTTCTAGCCGCTAGGCATCTTAGAATGTCTGATAAAGTACTTTTTTTTCGATTGTTCTAACTGCTAGGCATCTTAGAATGTCTCATAAAGGACGCTGTAGGTCCCATTGGCCACTTGTGTTTTATTGCCGTGGGTATCTTATATTACATTATAAAACAAATCACTTTGCATTGTTCTTGTAAAATTATTAATGCAACCTGTCGTCATAAGACAATATGTGCATATAAATAAATCAATACACACCTGCTTATATCGTATGTGGTGACAGCTGTTCACGCAGTTTAGCATTGGGTGAACGAACGGAGGACTAAGGCTAATTATAACATATGACTTTCCTTTGATTGTTATTATATGCTATATTTAAATAAATCTTCGTACGAATCAAAAAATCTGCCTGTAGTCTTGGATCGTGGATGACGGAGTACAGATTAGAGCAAGGAAAACTAGTCCACTTTATCATCCAAAGTTACATATTTTGATATTATATATTCAAATATAACTACAACCTTTCTACCTCACTCGATGAGACAAACATGTCCGTATAGCTCAAACCATTATTGTTATCATCTGCACAACGTCACGACCGCAACGAAAAGAAAACGGGTAGAGTGTATCGCGATACGTCATCACCTTGCAGTGGGAAGATGTTTTGCTATTGAAATGGGAATGCGAATGGATATGAATTACCGATGGGGGACGAGTTCATTTTGGTACTCGCGAATTCAAATAAGGTCACTGGAACGATTATACTGATCTCCAACGAAAGGTCGCTGCCTATAAACAAAGAAGTTGATAGTTTCGTCGTCTGTATGAATCTACGATCTACCATTGCTACTTTGTTTTAACGAGAAATGGTGATTGTACGCTTATAATATATTTACACGTGTAATTATTTGAACTGAAATAAGCACATAATTATACGGAATTGGCACGTGTCAAACGTAGCCAAATACATATTATAAAACACTCTCGCCTAATAACATCATTAATAAAACGCCGGGTTGATTTGGCATTCTGGGAAAAAACCCAACTGAACTGTTGTTCATGTTTAGGAATGTGAAATAAAGATTAAGACTACTTCATTCATAATTATTTCATAGTGTACTTACAAACTATATAACAAGGAAAAGGCGAGCAAATAAATCTATTAAATTAATATATTTTAATTATTTTAATTCCAATCAAATAAGTTGAATCATAGGTAAGTATATTTAGAATTTGTAGTGATTTCGCATAAAACCGCATTGACAACAACAAAGACATAACTCCCCTTGGTTGCATTCTCTCCCCAGAGTTGTAACTCAGTCAGTTCTGCCTCTGGAGAATGCTTTGCTGCCGTTACCATCCAACAAGAGTAAAACGCCCTCTGGCGGTAAATCTAAGGGAGGTAACTAACAAGTCCTTGGTTAATGTCGTGGCGCACCACGAAGAGGAAGAGGCTGTCGAAAATAGAAATATGTCTGGGCGATTTAAGCCAAATGAAGGGGACTGGATTTGTCCCGATTCTAAGTAAACACAAATTCAATACTTTTATGACTCGCATGTCCTATGTTGATATGCACACATCAGCAAAACATGCACCAGCCGACTGGCAGCTATGCCCGCGTTTTCACTCCTTTGTAGCAAAATGTGCTGAGATTGTTTTGTTTTGTCTTGTTATTGTTTCTTGTATGTGTGTATGGAACAATGGCATTTGCAGTGGTCACCTTAAAACCTTTTAAACTTGTAATTTTAATGTTTGTATTAAATGTGATAAATTTTCAAATTACTGACTATCTGCAACTTTGATTGTTTTAGTAGGCCTAATATAGGCCTAGGTAGTTGATACTGCTGTGTAATGGACAACCCTGTTGACAAGGAAGTACAACTGTAATGTTTGTCAATATCTAATAGTTAGATCACAGACTATCAACTGTCAGAGTTAATTAATCGATTTAAACTTTACACAATCAGTGATAAATTTACCCCCAAGTCCTGCATCAAATACTCATAAAATTTGGAAAGGATTCATAAAAATAAAGCGGTGAGTCCCTTGGACTCACAGGGTTTTTATCTAATATTTGCTTACTCATTGAGGGACTCATGTTTATATGCTGGGACTTATAATAGCTTATGTTAGTGAGTCCCTGGACTCTTTATGTCATATTTGCAAATTTATCACTGCACAAAAGTGACAATGAATATGTTTCACAGATGTTAGGTTCTCCAATGAAAAAGATATGTAACAAAGGCCAAAGGGGCTTCTTTTTTTGTCATGGAATCATCATGGCATGCTTGATAGTTTGTACATTATCATTTCTTCCAAGCTGTTAATTGTTGAAAATGTTCAGTGCCTGGCCCTGCAACAGCTTTTTTGTTGTATACATGTATTTATTCCTTTATTCTTTGTCCATTTAACATTTATATATACATTTGGTTTCAGGTGTGGCAATGTCAACTTTGCACGCCGACCAACATGTAACAAATGTGGGAAAGGAAAGAATGGTGAGAAATGAAAATTTCTTGTTCTTACATCTTAAGAAACATGGAAAACAAGTTTTGGTAAATAAAAGTCAGACAGTCATATGTATCTTATCTTCATTCTTGGGAAAGTAATTCAATCCCCACACTCACTCTCAGTGTTGTTTTTGTTGACCAACACATGTCATTTTTGCCAATTTTCAACATTTTTCACTCTTTGCAATATAATGTTATGCACATCCAGCCAAAAAGGGTCAAATATTACATTATATATATACCCATGCAAGACATTCACTTATGGAAGTACACTGCAACGTTATCAGTCTGATATAAAACCCATGTTGCAACTTGGACTAAGGAAAGTCATTCTGATGCTTTCCATAAGCATTTAGGATACAATGTCTGACATGGATTTATTCTCTCGTCATGAGTTTTTCCTGTGTTCCAGAGAAGAAAGACAGTGCTGTATACAAGAAGGGAGGGCAGGAGATCGGCAAGGCTATGGCAGAGAAAAGTCATGGACTCTTCAGTGCTGATGACTGGCAGTGCAAAAGGTTGATAAATAGAGATTATTACCCGAGGAAGTGTGTCATATGACTTTTACGAAACGAGTGCGAATTTTTGTATTGCCCAAGCGAGAGCGAGGGTTATACATAAATTTGAACGAGTTCTGTAAAAGCCATATGACACACTTTCGAGTGTAATACTTTCTTTATTACTCATTTGATTCCATTTGATTCACGTAAAATTAGCCCGGAAACGACCCACCTCTCTTGCGACGGCAAGCTACAGTGACGTCACGAACAATCGTTTTATGACGTCACAGACGGGAAGTCGCGGTGAGACAATGATTGCTAAGCAAACGTGATATGTGCACATGTGCTCATATAAAAAATATTAACTCGGTTATTTTCAACCATATGGGTAATAATACTTTATATGTCTGTAGCATATTGCTAAGTCTGCTGCTATATGTGTCCAATCTTTCAATTTGCAAAGTCTAAGTTAACTTTTGTGGTTTGCATGCTGGGATTTACACTGACAGAAGTTTTGCAAAGAATTTTAATGTGATCATGATTATGGCATCAAGTTCAAGAGATCCTAGAAATCTTACTCAGTAGCAAAGAATACTTATCAGTTCCGAAAATTGCACTTAACATATTTCTAAGACAACAGTGACAAATTAAAAAAAGCAACTGACTATGTGTCTTAGTCCATCCAGCTATGTATGGGAACCTCTTAAGGATCATAAGCATGCTGCTTTAACTTGGTGAGCCTTATGGCTGCAAAAGTGCATACTAATGGAACTGAGATTGACAAAGAGTGTCTTTAACCCTTAACTTACGCATCCTGTATTGGTCCGGGAAGCTCATAGAGAATAATGTTTTACCCCTTGGCGAGATGCGTAAGTCATTATCATGTTTGGCCTCCACGCGAAATGCGAGACGGTATGTGTCCGTGGATAGCCACATTAAAACTTGTTTATATATATCTCGCAGTTTGCTATGAAAACAAGTCCAGTCGAAATGTACAGCAAAAATCACATCAAATTGCATGTGCATTGTTGACCCGGAACGCATCTATAATTAGCTTTAAAAAAGGCAAATTTTGTCGGGCCTCGCTCCGAAGCCTAATCTCCCTGGGAGCTAATTATCCCCCACATGTTTGCAATGCCCTCCAGCCCAGTACTCATGTCCCGTTTACTCTGAGAATTTATAACTGAGCCCATCTTACTTTCACACTTCATATCTTCGCAAATGTGCAAAAAAAAAAAGAAGACACAGCAAGCGCAACAAAAAAGTCATTTTCACACTTCGTATATTTTTAAACAAGTGGCGCTTTTCACAACTTCTTGCATGATTTATATCTGCTGAACTACTAAGTACATTTTCATATTTTTTATATGATATATGATAATTTATTCCATATAAATTGCGCATAGTTTACTCACAGAAATAAAGAAACAAGTTTACCTTTGAAAGGCATATAAAATCATACGACACACAAACTAATCAACAGTTTTACATCAGATATGGTTCGAGGTTAGCATTTATTGGAAAGGTCAAACAACACTACCATATTTGCCCCATTATTTGGGTCGACATTCTAATAATGTTTATATCATTGTGAAGTCAAACATCTTGTCTTCAATTCCATATAGAAATCAGACTTTCTTGTTTCGAATTTACGATATTATGAGGCCCGAATTAAAGACAATCTTTCAAAAGTAATGGAAAAATCGTAGAAAATTCATTCAAAGATGCGGGTATGAATTAACCATTTTAGCTCATCTGGCCTGAAAGGCCCGATGGGCTTATGGCATGGCATGGTGTCTGGCGTCCGTCCATCCGTCCATCCGTCCGTCTGTAAACTTTTCGCATTTTCATCTTCTTCTCCAGAACCATTTGGTCTAGGGAACTGAAATTTTGTGTGCAGACTCCTTGGCTAATGGGGATTCTAAATTGTAGATTTCATGACCCTGTGACCACAATTGGGGTCACAGGGGTCACAACCTTAAAAACCTATTTTCTTCTCCTTCTCCAGTGCCAAAAGGTCTAGAGAGCTGAAAAGTTGTGTGCAGACTCCTTGGTCAATGTGGATTCTAAATTGTAGATTTGGTGACCCCGTGACCTCAATTGGGGTCACATGGGTCAAAACCTTAAAAACCAATTTCATCTTCTTCTTCAGTTCCAAAAGGTCTAAATACCTGAAAAGTTGAATTAGTTAATGTATATAAAGCCTGATGAGCTACATAGCCCATGGCTCTATTTTTGTACGGGTACCGTGACCTGAAATTGTATATAACGCCTGTATATAGTCCGTTTTCGCGATTTAGACATGATATATTTTGCCGCCTAGAATATTCCACCACGGGTGCAAATTAGTGCTTTAGCCAAAATACGGTTGTGAGCTAGGTGGTCAGAATATTCCGCCATATGGGCTAAAATGGGTAAAATAGAAATATGCAACTATGTCTGTCTGTCTATAAATGAAATTAATCACATAATTTTTCGTTATGTTCCAGTTGTGGCAATGTGAACTGGGCTCGGAGGATGAGCTGCAACATGTGTAACTCGCCCAAATATGGCAAGGTGGAACAGAGAACAGGTGGGGTCTTCTCTCAGTACATCAGACTCTCAAACTCGCAGTATCAATGAAAATGGGTTGTGAACTATTTCTGCCAAAACATTGATTGCAGCATGCATTGTAAAACCGAAGCAGCTTTTTATCTTTGAGTAAAACTCATAAAAATTAAATGAAAGAAATCAATAGCACCTGAGGTGTGAAATAATTTTGCTTTGATTGTCAATTGTTAATGTTTGATATTACGTTTTGATGGCATATAATCCAGTAACTAGTCGAGGAGGAAATAAATGTTGTATTCACACACTGCAACCCTTACAGCATTTTTTCTATTTATCCTTTACTGCTTAAAGGAGAATATTAGAGAAAAACTTTGTTTTAACATGTTTAACAGTATTGTTTAAGACAAAGTGTGTCAAAACATTTATTAAAATGCGACATTTTATGTAGAAACGTTGATAAAACGTTTTCGGTGCGAGTCGTTTTCCGGAAATCCCCGAGAGTTAATCAGGCTGGCAGCAGTCACGTGATATGATGTCAAAGATGCTCTCCCGCGCGCTGAGGCAGTGTATTTTCTACGTTCGTAGTGTTGTTATGGCTTTCTCGGATAGCGTTGATTTTCAACCATCTGACATAAATAACATCCGTCCTTATCAGTATGAACAACATTGAGTTGAACACCAGGAATCAAGTGAGGATGAGCTTTCAGAAGTAAACAGTGAGAGAGTTGGAAATACAGATTCGTACGTAGGGACTGGCAAACTCTAACGTTACAATTTCACAATAAGTAGTGGATTATGCCGTACATTAGATAGTTATTGTCTTCTTGTAGATAAAATGAGTGTCAACAACTTATATGTAGTTCATTAAAATATGTTACTACAAATTATACTGCTTTTTTCGTATATATACTGTACCGGTGAAGTAACCAGTTGCACAGGACAAAATGAACCATCTCGATTATTCAAATCATGTTTGCTTTAAAAAGGTTTTGATTTTTATTATTATTATTTAGATCTAACGTACAAACCACTGTTCAATCCTAATCAAGTAAGACAGACAGTAAGATCTACACATAGCTATGTGAGAGATTTGGTAGTCACGAAAACCGGACTAACACGATAATAAGGAACTCCGATATTAGAAGCCTGTAATAACGTAGTGTAAAGCCCTGTTTATACGGCGAACTTTGCAGTGCACATATGCAATATTGCTTATGGTAGTAATATTCGCCTGTTTACAGTTAGTAAAAGTAAATTTACTAAGCGTTCATGCGTGTTTAATTTCTGTGTAAGAAAATGGGATTCCAACTCTTTTAATAAATGAATAGGGAATTTCTAAAATATGTCAATTAATATGTATTAGATGTAAACTAAATAAATGACATTAATTTATATCTGTCAACATTGGTTTGACTTTGTCACCCTAATTATAATGAAAATCGAAATGTCGGATAGATTTCGAAGTTCATCGCGTGCAAGAAGGAGATTATCCTATAAAGAGAATTTGTGTCAATTTATCTGAAAGTAAATCTTGCATTTGTGGTGCTTTAGTTGAAGATGTTTATCATTTCTTCTTGAGATGTCCAAGACATGCTGATCTTCGTTTAGAATTAAAGCAAAGATTTTATAATTTAAAGGCAGAATTTGATATTAATACAATCCTGTATGGAAACCCAAATCTTCCACAAACAGTCAATGAAAACATATTTCACCATGTTCATAAATTCATTGGAAAGAGTCAACGGTTCAAATAATACATTAATACTAATGTACGTATTTACCATATTCAAAGTGCATTTTGTCATAAGAATAACATTTCCAATTGTGTCTTGCCTTAATAATGTATATTACATGTTTACCCACTTCGTCACTTGTAAATTTCTTACTTTCTTGTTATGTATTCTAGCCTTGTAAAATAGTTGTTGATTACCTGGAGAGGGCTTCTATAAGTTTCACAACTTGTGCCCAATTCATTTCTTAAATGAATAAAATATGTTTTCAATCAAAAGAGAATTTGAAAAACAATATTAAGAATTACTAAAGTTCTCTAATATATTTTTTCAACCGATATGAAATCACTATGTCTGTAAACGACGAACTGTTACTAGAATAGTTAAAATATCATCATTCACTCACGGTAGTAAACAATTGCAACCGTCGCTGACTAGGTGAAAATTTGCTTACTGTAGTAAAATATACATTTTTGCAAATGCGTCCATACGGCGAATTTTGCTCATATGAGCAAATTCTAATATGTGTAACGATTTACTCAAATGCAAACGCTTGCCGTATAAACAGGGCTTACTATTAACCGATTTTTTTCAATAATCATTTGTTTTGATATTGTGAACATATACAATCAGTGGAAATGCATTTTTAGTAAATATATTAAAAAAACGGGATCCAACATAGACGTAGGAAGGGTTCAAAAGTTGGGGCAAGATTTAGGATTTAGTAAGTGGGGGTGGTGGGGTGTAATATAAGCGGCTGTCACAACCCGTCGTACGTGCAGCTGCGTGCTGTCTACCGACATTTCACAGACTACACATCCCCATCCTCGGTGGTACCCAGGGTTTTTATATATGCTCCGTTATTCTCAGCTGGAGCATATATAAAACTCTGGGTAATCGAGGATGACACATCCCATAAGAAAGCATTATAAGTTATATCCTTATAAAGGACTGTTAATTGCGAGACTCACTATCACTTATTTATAAAACTGTTTTAATACAACGGATCAAAATGCTCTGAACATAGTGAGACAGATTTCGACGGTTTTCGGTCCTTCTTTCCTCTTTGACACTATCCAAACCTTTCGCCACGCTGCATCCGTCTTTTCACTTGAAAATTAAAAATATGTAGACTTCTGTCCAGACTTTGATGAATTACTGCACACCAACGCTGCACAATATACCATATCAAGTACAAAACTACCCGAAATCTACGTTTTCAACCGATTCTTCATCTACTCTAATGCTTTTCCTTTCACTGCGCTAAGGACCAACGCGGGCCGTAGAGCATCTCTGATGTCACAGCCTAAACCTGCCGAAGGCTACCGGCAAATATGCATACGCGCACAGGCAACAGTAGGCGCGTCTGTTATATCGCGTAATTAGTAATTAAACACGGCTTTCCATATTATTTTCGGGGGAATATGTTTTTTAAAGTATATTTTACTATAACAGAATATCAATCTTTACAAATATTCTCCTTTAAGTCAAACAAGAAATAACATCTTTTAACGTTTTTTGGAATGCCTGGCAAGTGAAAGGCGCTCTAGCATGTTTTGCTTACTGGAATAAAGTGCTCTCACCAAAAGGCAAATAATTGTTACCAAAATAATGCTCCTGAATAAAAAAAAATAGTTCTAAAATGTTTGTTCAGTTGAGCCGTGCGAGTCTATTTGTACACATTAAAATGGCTGCTCGAAGGTAGTCCAAGCGTCTGACTGATGTAGTGATAACTAAAAACTCACAGTAGAGTTTTAAATATGATACAATGATGGGATGGTCAACCATCTTGCTGTTTGAAATCTCAAAATCACATATGACCTACATTTAGACCTCTCACACTGACGAGTTCCACAAAATTGTCGCCTTATACATCACACTATTTTCTACAGCTCAAAAATGAGAAGTGGTCAAAGTTTTTTGATAGTTTGAATGAGACGAATCTAATATGGCGGAGGATGGTGATGCCCATGGCATGTCTTCTCGTGATTTCCAGGTTTTGGAGGCGGTTATATGGAGAGAGATGAAGTGGTGGAGTATAATCAGCGGGAGGAGTCGGATGATGAATATGATCAAGTAAGTACAATACTCTCAGTCCTGCATGAATATAGGACTGTTTATACATAGATAATAGAATACCTATTATGGAGAGTTGTATGTTATGTTCATTTAACTGTTTGAGTATGTGATGTTAACTAAGTGTATATATGTGAATATGTGTAATTAGTTGAAAAACTGATGTAAACATTTCCACAGTTTGGCAGAAAAAAGAAAAAGGGTCGAAGGTCTACAAATGATGACGATGATGACACCGAAATGATGGAAGATCGAGATGACAAAGCAAAGGTAGGAGAACTCCGTATGGAGTAGTTTCTTTATTTTGTCTTAGTTTTTCTAATCTAGGCTGACAGAAAATAGACTAAAACTTTTATTCATAAATGTGTATATTCTGCCATAAATATATAATTATATAAATGTTGCCATTTTTATAATGTAAATAAGACACTAATATGGTTTAAACATAAATTAGAAGTTCTTCATTATTCAAGTCATCTGTGACAACCGCACAAAAATCAACAAAGTGTTCATGGATTAGGGTGTCATGATCTCTAATATTGAATAAGATGAACCGATACCTTTGACAATTTGATGTTATTCACAGCTGAAAGAGGATGATGACGAAGACGACGATGAAGATGATGACGATGATGATGTTGACCTCTCTAAATACGACCTTGATGCCAGTGAAGATGAGGAAACAACAGACCAGAAGAATGGAACAGAGAGTAAAGCTCAGGAGTCAAAACAGGAACCAAGTTCAAGGTCGAGTTCCAGATCAGGCTCCTCTTCTAGCTACTCTTCAAGGTCGTCATCTCGCTCAAGTTATTCATCGAGGTCACGTTCAAGGTCACGTTCAAGGTCACGATCAAGGTCACATTCTAGAGATGGGAAATCGTCGAAGAGAAGCCGTTCTAGGTCCAGGTAACCATGGTAACGAGGGTAAAGGTCAAAGGTCAATATCAAGCTATTCTCCCTTTCCTGTGTATTTATGATTGTTTATTTGTATATTTATTATGTTTGATAAAAATTTTTAAATGTGTCCACAGTAACTGTAACAGTCATTTTATATTCAATTAATTTCTCTTAGTTGTCCCTGTTGTTTTTCATAAAGTTTGTTGGTTAGTTTTTGGAAATCTTTTTATATTTTACTTTTGATCATTTTGTTTTTGCACTTGATGACAGGTGGTTTATATATTTCACATGTCGTTACTTTACAATTTTCTGTAAAATCAAAGATAAATCTCATTGGCTTCTACAGTTCTTCTACTGATTTCAAGTGAAATCTTAATCATACAAATGTAAAAGGGTTTTGAAAGAGTTACTTTCTGCCACATTAAGTTTCCAATGAAAGTAACTTTTCAAAGGCATTGATCAATGAGGACAGGAGTTTGGGGATATGTACCCACTGAATTAATATTGATTGCTTGAATCATAAAACATTTCATTAAACTTTCTGGTGGAAGTTATCTACAACTTGCAAAAAGACAAATTTAGGTTGCTAATGTTAAATAGGTCATATAACTACTATGCATGTAATGTGTAGTTTTGGTTTCTGCACTGTATAAGGTTGTTGCTCAATTTTTGGATTGGGAACAAGTAATTATCATATATTTGGTGATTGTGGATAGCAATCTGTGTGAAATTATTTGAATTGAAATCAGCACGTACAGTATTTATAGCCAAATAACATACTATGAAAGACATAGAATGTCCAAAATATAATGATGTTTTTGTCAAATTTATACAGGTCTCGGTCACCGTATGACAAGTCCAAGTACAAGAAGAAATCGAGTAGGTCAAGGTCATCTTCAAGGTCCAGGTCACGGTCCAGGTCAAGGTCACGTGAAGATCAGAAGAGATCAAGACGGTAGAGGTTTGGATAAAACGAAAAACTCCCGAGTCACGGACTATAGGGAATTTTTCATTAAAAAAAAATCATAAGCATCTTAAGTGAACAAGTGAAAAATAGTTTATCTCAGATATGAGAATGAAAATGTTTGGTTGAGAATGCTAATATATAAAATAACTTTAGGTCTCATGGTGGCAAACGAAATGTGTTTAAATGCCATGCAAATAATTCATGTTTTAAAACTTTGTTATTTCAATATTTTATATGAAACCACATTATTTAGTGTTTTCCTTTTTTTTTTCAGGCGCTGAAACAGTTGAAATCCTGCCAATACCTTTATTTTATAAATGAAATATGATAGCAAAAACCAAAGCAGAATGTGAATGAATAATTAGTAAAGAAATGAGCGTAAAACAAGATAATTTGTGAATTAATTTATGATTATTGGCCAAGGTAAGTAACCTAAATGTTTTATTGATTTTGATTATAGTGTGTGCCCTTTTGTGAGATATCAACACAAAGAATACGAAGAGTAGAAGAACTTTGGACTTTAGATTATGTATGAGGATGTGGAATGTGTATTAAGATTAAAACTTGGATTGAAATGAATTGTGAATGCATGGTATAAGTTACTTATTAAGATTGTCTTTGCAATGTAACATGTATCCTGCTGATCAGTATATTTGTATCCGATACCCTACAACAGTACCCTGATTTTATAAGCCCAATAACTATCTATAACTGTCGGATGGTTACCCATTGCTATAGCATGTTATTTTTCCAGCCAATGAAATGTCGTGATTTGAATGTTGATGATCGTTCTATGGTCCTCTCATTTGAGTACTGCCAGTTTTGCTTGAATTTATGTTCTTTCTTCATTTAAGGCCATATAAGAGTTATGGGCTGGGGGATAAGGGTATTGCAGTAGAGTAGCAGATACAAATACACTGATGGAGCAGGATAATTAGTTTGAGATATTTGATTTGTGTCTTTAAAATCTACAGGATGAAATTTATATTTAAAGGATATTTTGCTTTCCTAAACTTTAGAAAGGAAATGCAGTACTTGTTAATAGTAATGATCCTCTAAAGAGAATGATGATAGATGACCAATAAAAAAGAATTTAGATTTACTCTGAAGAGATTTTCAAAGAACTAAATCACACCAATTTGAATTCATTAAAATTATATGTTTATATATATCACAAAGACGATAAGAACAGTTTTTGTGACCAAGGGGTTGAAAACCACCATGCTGTTTGGTACAATTAACTTTTCGTGTTTGGCGACATCAATGTTCCTTTAAACACCGCCATCATCAAGTATTGCTGCGTGACTAGTTGCATTAACTCAAAGCCTTAAAGTGATATTAAATATTGGATAAATTTGCTAATTATTTGAAAAATTTTAAAGGTGTTTCCAATCTAAATACAGACCAAGTATTTGCCTTTCATCATTACTCAGTGAGAGATAAGTACTGCTAGACTTAAAACAAAGATATCCTCTTTAAATAATATGGTATTTAACTTTATTTTAAGGACTATCTTCAAGTGGCTTGCTTTTATGCTATTTCAATGTCCTACTGCTTTTCTCTGTATTTTCAGGTTCTTTGCTTGAAATTTTATTGCATGTTTGTTTGACCGTGTCTCTTCAGTATGAATCACTTCAAGTCCCATGTAAATTTCTTTGGCTAAATAAAATAAATGAAATTTTCTCGGGTATCGGCACATAACTTTTGTTCGTGGTCCATGACAGCTTTTTCTTGTCATTTAAAAAAGTTAATTAAGAATTTGGTGCATCATCTATTTGTCCACCAAATATATGGTCTGCAGAAACGGATGCGTGTCTATTTTGTTTACTTTTACCTCTTCCAAGCAATATTTCGATGAGAAAACAAATACAAAGAAAGTCCTACTTTTGAAAAAAAAAAGTGCCCGAGAAACATTTAACTTTTTTTATGCAGGCTTAGCAAATGGTTACAAATATTCTGTTTCAAACATCGATTTTGTGGTCATCATCCTCAATAGAAAAAGCAATGATGTATGTTTGTGTGAATGCGTCTCTTCGACATAAAATATTGTTTACTAATACACAAATATTTACAAATTATCAGTTTCAGGTATTGATTTTATGGTTATTGACTGCAGTAGAAAAGAGATGTTTACATTTAATCTTTTCTCATGTTAAAGCTTTGATGCATCATTCTCCTTTAAACATCAAAACATTTTTAGGTTTATTTTAAAGGAAAAAGTTTAAATTAGAGGGTGGTAGTCATATTTTATTACATCATTATTGATCAAAGTTTACAGAACAAATTGGTAATCCTTGAAACATCTGGTTTTGTTTTGTTTGTATTTCTGTTTTCTTAATGAAATGAATTCCGTGATCTTAAGAATACAATTTACTTAATTATATTCTTCATATTGCATGCTTTTGAAGTCGAACAGCTTTTGTTCAGTTATAAGATGAATTTGAATGCAACATTTGTACATAAACCATTTAGCATGTACATTTATAGTGGCTTGCTTTGTTTTCATTTCCGCAATAGTTAAAGAAATCTAGCATAATTCTAGATGTAGACCCAATAAAAATTGTTAAATTGTAATCAAGACGTAATGTCAGTGCTGGCAGTGCTGGCATTGTTTCTGGTCTGTTATGCAAAAACAAATGGTTGTCCTGAGATATCTAATTAGTTTCAAATATAATCTCAAGTCTAATTACATAAATACACATTTATCAGTCGGTTTGAAGTGACCACATCACACAACTATTGATTTTCTCACTCTGCAGACAAAGCACATAGAAGCACTTTAATCAACTCTTCTATAATTCACCTAAAGTTTAAAGAGTCGCCATCTTGAAAAGATCAAGATCAAATGTCTGTTTTTGTCAACGTGATCTAAGGAAATTGCCATACAGCCCGGGTAACATACGAACATCTACAAGCCAGTGAAATTGGTGCAAAATCAGTGTTTCAGTTATCATTGAGAATTCATTCATTTATAATGAGCCTCCTGCACACGCTCCAAGATCCTGTCCAGATTCTCCCTGCCATGATCTCCGCGATTTGCCCTTGAAAACAGCCTTGAATCCTTATCATCCGCATGATCAACCTATGGCAGATTCCTTAGGTGACATGTTGAGTGGAGGGGGAGTGAGATTTATATTTTCATTTATTGTAAGAGTACTCCTGATCAGTGTTTGATATTGCTGCATGCTGGCCAATAGACATTCTCTCCCCACAAAGCTTACTCATATCATTTCTTCCTACGTAACTTGTTACAAGTGGACCACATTCTTGACCAGAAATAGAGAATCTCCGACTGGTTGCAATGAAAGTTCTTCCGCCTATGCGAAATTCACATATTTCTTAAGAGACAGAAGTCAGTCGGCAATGATTTTTGATTAAACTGAAATATAAATGACTGTGTCTTTGTTTCAAATTTCCTGGGTAGAAAAGATGAGAGAATGGTCAATAGCTGAATAACTTCAATACGCCCAGATGTCTGGTATTTGGTCAACCATCTGTCTGCACGTAGGAGACTGGGTTACTTTATTATGAACGTTATTTCTATTCTAAATTGATGTGCATGGTCCACCCCTTATATTCTGAGGTAAACATTCATCTTCAGTTTCTTTGCATTAACGATTCTTCAAAACTCACCTATTTGGTTCCCATTTAGATTTATTGCACATTGTGAAGAGGACCAATGTTGTGTGATTTCATAATCATAGTTGCACTTAAAAAGGAAGTGATAAATACTTAATTCTATGCAATCTGACCTCTTTAAAATAAAATATTTCAATGGCATTTAGAAGTGGAATATTTCTTAATAACATCTTTATTGTGTTAGTCATTAATCTCATGAAGGTATATATATTCCTTTACTACTTGACAATATTTTATAAATTTTGCTTTGAAAAAGAAAAGCAACAAATACTGTACAGGAATGAGAATTGTTTTTTAAAAATCCAGTAAAGTTTAATGACGGTCATTATTATGTCCAATATTCATTTGGAAGTAACATGCCAGTGTTTTTTTTCCCCCTAACTCTGCAGTGTCATCCCATCAAAACTGATCTGTACATTTCAAATAATTTTTTAAGTAGATTAATTTGTAGAGGGATGCCCTTTAGTTATCTTAAATGGCTTTAGTTAGTTGCTTTGGAGCTATCGATTACATAATGCAGCTCGTTGATAAAACTTTGGAGTTCGACGCTCAAATGAAATGTTAGTATTTTATGTACTTCCGATGTAATGCCAATTTTGATTGTTGAATAAATGGTGTCAAGCACAATCACTTCTGTTGTTCAATTTTGCAATTAAAATCACGAGTTACAAAATAGAATTTATTCCCTTTATTGAACAGTTGACATTTAAACCAAGTAAGTTTTCAACCTGCTTATCCAGAAATGAAAATCACACCAAAAACATTCTGTATAATTATAATGACATCACATCTGAACGAGTGAGCATATACTCTGAAACGTGTATTTTCACATTAAAGAAATAATCCAGAAAATCTTCCTGTTCTTTAGTTTAATAGCTATCACAATCAGAACTATTGTTTATCAGAAAAAAAAATAGAAATTCAGTTCTGAAAAAGACAAAAGTTTTCACTGTCACATTTATTGTTCATTACAGGACATGTTATAGATAGATGATACTTGCTCAATATTCACATTTTAGAATCACAACTTGTGCCATGTAGTAATTGACTGTCATTCTAAATAACATGGAAATTGTTCGGATAATTCAAAGTGAATCTATAAATCAATAAATAAGTGAATAATAAATAATTTATGTTGGACACTCTAGAACAGGACGAGACAACAATGACATCACAGGAAATGTATGACCATGTTCTAAATAATGCAATTCCCAAATGTATTTCACATCTTTTGAATCATTATTATGGCAACAATGGTTGGTTTACAAAACTGCATTGAATTCTTTGCAACACAATCTCATTAAAATCACACCTTAATTACACTACAACTTCTGTTTTCTGTTATCGAGCTTGGTCAGATCTTAATGGTAATTAAGATAGGATTTTAATTATATTGAAAGCAGCACTGTAAACAATCCCTTCTGCATGGTCTTAACTGCAGATTGAGTTGGGAGCCAAGGTTTGAACCTTCTTAAAGAGCCATTGAGTATTTTGTGTAATGTTTTATTTGGTGTTTCAAATGAGGTCACCTATCTTGCATATCTATTATACCCAATCGCCAAATATATAATAAGTACCCGTTTCTAATGAAGATCAAACGACAGCATTTACATGCAGAGAAACTGAAATTACACGTCCCATATATACATGCACAGTAGTTACGATATATTAAACATTACCAACCCACATCTGGCTGTGTCTGTTATAGGTAAGTTTTCAAAAGTACGGTTTACCAATTGGCATGTGTCAATGTCTGGTTTTTGATAATTAATCATGACTTTTACCTTTATATTGTCACTATTCATAGTGAACTAGCATTAACTCGATAAATTTCAGCAACAGTCAGTACTTCACGATAAAATAACACCATTTATATATTTCACATCATGCGACTCAACATTCTCAATGGCTCTTGAAAATGTGTGCAGTTCACAGTGCTAACCTTAGTCTCCAGATATATCACATAACATTGGAGAGAAACTCCCTCAGAGTAGAGGTCTTCCTCACGTTACACTGTCCCCCATACATCTTCATCAAGTCTTCATCGTCTGAACACGCGTCCTTTACATCCGCCTTCTTTGTGACAGTTTTATTTTCCTTCTCACGAGGTAGACAATCACCTTTTGGCTTCTTTGACTTGCAGAATGTCTTCAGAATATTGACATCATGGATGGTGATGTTTGTGTGTATCTGAGATAAGGGCGGTTGTCCTACAAGGAAGTTGTCAGCCACCAGCACATGCCTGTAGACGGGATCTGGAGGTTTGTCTGAGGGTTTACATTGATCAGTTAGCTCTTGAGATCTGCCGTCTGAAAATACATGTCAAAAGAAACGAGTTGAAACCACTTCAGTAAAGTCTTAACTACATTGTACTTAACAAATCATGTCTCTTGAGTTTTTGAAATTTTAGTTATTTGTCTAATCTTACCATACAATGTATATAATTTATTGTACCAAAATTTATAGAAATATATGATGCCAACCCCTTCAGAGATACTTTTTTGTTCAGAGACATAAAAATGAGTTTCTTATTCTTACTCCCTTTCCATCTTCAAATTCAGTCAATTGACGCAGTACGCAAATACCAGTTTCTTACCAGAACACAGTTTAAACATTTACAATTCAACCTGAGCACATACTATGTAAGACTTGATCAAAGCTAATGAAAGGATTATTCACTTACAAAAGGAAGACTTTTTTATTTTCTTATCCTGCGAGAGATTTGCATGCTCTTGACACCAAAAAGAGATAACTGGAGCAGCCCATCCTGAAGTGGTAACGTTAAAGAGCTCTGTACAAACACTTTTCATGTCTGTGTTGAGGTGGAGCCCTTTCACTGTGACAGCACTGTAGTTCTGAAACCATAATAGTGACAAATAAACTTTATTGTGCTTTTATGTACTTATAAACATACAATCTAGATAAAACTGTAACTTAGTGCTTAGAGATTTTCAAAATGTAGGTCCATTCTGGAGATTTATGTGTCTATAATTAGCCAATGGATTAGGAAACTAATAAGCATGAGCATACCTTGATCTTGTTGGTTGATATATTCACGATCTTGATATTTTCAAAACATTCCACAAATTTGACTCCATTTTCTGTCAGTTGATTATCTGAAATGTGTATACTTTCATAAACAAATATGATAACACAATTTCTGAAAGTTTCAAAACACTCAATATTATTATCATCATATCTCAGTTATCAAAACCATTTATAATGATTTTAAAGAAAAAGTGAAATAATTTCATTGAGCCAGACAAAACGGGCGAAAATGGTTGAGGGAAATGTAAATGAAAAGGAGTGTGAATGTTTTACAAATTGTAGGTAAATTTAGCATTTTTAATGGAGAGATATCCTGAATAGCATTTTAATTCTAAAAAAAATCAAGTGGGGAGATTCTGTAAGAAAACAGAGGCATTGGCTCTGTAGCTCATCAGGATTTGCAGGATTTATTACTGAAGGTTAGACCTAAAAATGTCATAAGTGAAACAATGGTAATGTTTCAGTCAAAAGCCAGGCCTTGTAATAAATAAAATAGTTTCAAAACATGCATCCTAGAGTAAAAAAAATCCCCATCACCACTGTACCACCCCCTCCAAATGCTTAACATAGTTTGAGAGACAGTTGTCTCTAACCCCACATCCTTAAAGAAATTATAATCCCTTCGTTTTTTTAAATATTAATCCATTTATTCATATAGACAATACTCTCAGGTTAATAAAACACCAATAATTGTTCCGAAGCGCTGTCAGCTCAAAAAGATATAAACGTTCGTTTCAAACTTAAATACAACTTTTGACAATGAAATAAATGGAATTGTGTTTCTAGAGGGGGGGGGGGGGGGGGGGGGGTTGAAGTTGGAGGAACAACTGTACAAACTTGATCAACCTAGGATCAAGGTACCATGAAATTTCAGCTTTGTCAGTGGTTGAAGCGTTGAAAATATGGAATGTTAAATGTGATGCCAGTTGCAAGTCAATGCCATTAGCTTGTTTAATTAACTAAATATACACTGAAAACAAGATACCTGAAATGTCCAGATATTCGAGAGAAGAGTCCTGACGAAACATTCTGATTGGAGCAGTCAGTTTTCTCAAACCATCATTACTGAGTATGTTTCCTCGCAAGCTTAAAGTCTCAATACTGGAATGGAAAAACAAAACATGTTTATGGTTATTGTTATCATTGTGAATGAGCAGTGAATGCAAAGGCTTAATCATGAAAAACTTTACTGCATAACCAATGTTTTTGGGTGACCATTTGTGGTATTGAGATAACTTTACTTTTCGTATTGTTTTATAATAATTTTAATACAACTTTCAAAATAAGTAAATTCACTGGCACAAAAAGGTAAATTGTGCAGGGATTCTGCATGAAAAAGCCCCCCCCAATTTCCTTCTGCCTGGGGCTTTCTTTCTCAAACAAAACCCAGGATTTGATCCTTAACATAAAACCTGTAAGCCGATTCTGGTATCTGAAAATGAAGGCAATAATCAAGTACGGTATGACAGTTCTATATATATATATATGTAAAGGCCTACCCAGTGTCTTGGACTTTACAGAAAAGGGGCATTTTGAAATAATAGGAAAGGAATTGTATTGCTTACAATAGTAAACATGACAATCCCCCATATGAGATTTTATTTGATAAATTCCAGCATGAATGACACGCCCTAGATTGGTCAGGTTAGGTCAGTTTGCATTTCATGTGAGACATTTTACGACTGAAGCACCCAAACTCAAAATTAATTTACCTTATGACATTATTTCATGTTAAGATATTTAGAGAAATGAGAACGAAAGTGTCCAACAATAAAATATGATGATATAAAACAGATTACTCAATTTATTATATGACGAGGAGTGAAATACTGGGATTTATCAGTGAAATAAACTGTCTATCAAGCTACAGTGAAAATAACTTATATTTTCACTGCGAACAGTGACTGATATAATTTAACGTAATAATAAAACAATAGTCTCACGCGGCGAATTGGCTTATGACGTCACAGTGTTACTGTGGTGACAGGCTGTTCCTAGCGGCCGCTCGGCGTTAAAACAACCCTTTTCGGACGTAATTACATTGAGATAATATCATATAATAAATAGAATATCCGTCAATTCTTGACAAATACCATGTATATCTCATAAGGTAGAAAAGTTATTATATTTTCACTCGTGGCGCACCTTTCTATCTCACTCGATGAGATAAACATTGGATAAATTCCTCAGAACTTTGGTTAAATTCCTCAGAACTTTGGATGAAATCCATAAAGGAAGGAACAACACAGGGAGGGTTTCTCGTAAACTTGTATTGTAAATACAGCCACGTTCTGTAACAAACAGAAACAACACTTGTAACTAACAGCTCTGTTCTCAAAAACATTCCATATCATGCAGTTACAAATAATCATTATTACAGTATAAACACTACTAGCAAACTATCTCTGAATATAAGTTAACTCTCAGTAATATATAGTTGCATAGTAAAGTTATTTTACACTTGGTTACTCTGAATTACTTACTCTGAAATGATCTACTCAATATATTGTGAATAATATCATGATACATGTAATTCAATTTAAATGGAGAAATATAAGTAGCAAACATGAATATTACTTGAACAAATGCTACTTGCAAGGAAAACATTGAAATATAACTAATAAACTTGTGATAAACATCAATCAGGAATATTTACTACATGAAAGTTGAGCACAATTACATCTCTGCTCATTTTACACATCAAATGAAAATATGATAGTAGTTTGCTTATAAAACACATTACATAGGCTGAATATAAGAATAAAGCATTAAAAACATCACTATACCTGAGGGTGGACCCTCCCTGGCCTTAGAAATAGCTAAAATGCCCATAATTTGTCGCTGAAAACTTTAGGTCATCTTTGTTTATATTCCCGCCTCACTGATGTTGACGTCTGCTAAAAACAGAAGCTCCAGACATCGCTGTTCTATAAGAAAAACTGCAATAAACCCTGCAAGGAGTTAGACTCCTTGCACTGACCCTAGCAATGATGAGCTAAAGGGAAAATGCAACACACACTGCTGTAGAGCTTGAAAGTCAGGGAAGCACTCATAAAATGAATTAAAACTACCTTATTTTAGGAAGTAATGTTATTAGAAAATACAACAGGTGGAAATTACCTTGTGAAATGAAAGTAAATAATTAATTGGAAAGATATTACATAAAAAGATAATTTAGAGGGAAGTATTTTAACCAAACCCTCCCGGCCCCAAAATATGAGCGAGGATAATTATTGAAGCATACAAATAGTGGAAAACATCACCACTCAATCAATGGCAAACAGCAAAATACAATATGCAAACTTGAAATATATCTACACAATTCTTTTTTTTTTCAGTCACAGTGTCAATAGAATTGCATAATACTCTGCAACATTACAATTAGATTGCATAGTAAAATATTAACAATAGATGATGATGAAATCACTGAAACATTGCAATCTTGATAAAGATGTTTAGGAAATATATGGTCCTTTTGAACTTGTCAGGAAGTTGAGTAATAGCAAATATCCATATCACTCTATGGTAAACTCTTTCACTCCATGGAGAATTATTCAATTCACTTCACCATGGAAAGTCAGTCAATTCACAGTAACTTTATCACGGAAAGTTAGTTAACTCACTTCATCGCTGAAAGTTAATCAGTTCATTTCATCACGGAAAGTCACAATCAATTCAATTCATCACAGAAAGTTGGTCATTTCACATCATCACAGAAATTTAGTCATTTCACTTCATCACAGAAAGTTAGTCATTTCACTTCATCACAGAAAGTTAGTCATTTCTGCAATGAAAATCAGTTCACAGTCCATTGTATTAATAAATTGATACACTGGAATTACTTTTGCTACAGTCCCTGAAAAATAACCTTATTTAGGGCAATTTGAATATTTTATACACTCACTCTGATTTCATTCTAGAATCAGAACACATATTTACACTGAGCACCGATAATCACTGGATTTTCACTCTTACACTTCTCACAACTGTTGAACACAATCTGAACCAGGATAATACAACTCTACAACTCTGGCCAGCTGCCATTTACCCCTATTCGATACACATGTAAATATGACACTTCTATATTTGAACTTCAAGGGTTGGAACAGGTCTACACCTGTCATAGAAAACGATGGGTAGATTGGTTCCATCTGATCAACCATGAATGTTGAGCATACAGGTTGGTGATAATCACAACATTCACTTTCACACAATATTTTTCCTGTCCCAACATTGTTAAAATCTCTCTTCCAATCGGCATGAGGGTTATGAGCACCCATCAGGTACTCCTCTGACGCAATAAATTCATCTTTTCGCGACATTCCTCCAAGATTTTCTTTGACTCCCTTCAAGATACATGTGATCATAATGACGAACATGAGTAAGTATGCGGTGACATAATTCAAACTTGAAGGTCTCTCTGAGGTCATGGGTTTCACTTTCTTCAATTCACTCTGCACGTCATCATCGCCAGTACACTGCTTCAATGAAATGGACTCTACTTTCTTCTCATCACTATCAAGACTCTTCTCTGATGAATGAAACAGTCTCTCAGTCAACAGATAACTGGGTTTCAATGATAAGTGACAATAGTCAATCACATGTTGATCTCTGACTTCCTCACATGATGTCTCCAGGTTCTCCATAGAACTGCCACAAGTTGAGTTTTCCGTTACAGTCTCATCACTTCTTCTCGGAGCGTCCGCTCTCCGAAGTACTTGAACTCCACCCACTGGTGATAGTTGCTGTACATTATCTGCACCGATAACATACCATCCTAACTTGGACTTCTTTGCTACAGGTTCAAATGCTAAACCTTCACGAACAACTGGCTTAGCATTGCTATTCTTGTTTTCTTCTCTGCTTAATGGCTTTTCACTGAGTGCATCACTGAAGTTATCCTCTAACTCCACATCTCCATTCTCTGCCATCTTCCTCTTAGAATTATGAGTCTCTAAATTGATTTCTGACTGTAAGGTACGAAGGTATGCGTCCAGTTGATCTTCTGTATTATAAATTTCTTCCACTAGCTCTTCTTCCCAGTCGTCCAGTTTTGGGTGGTCATCGATGAGGGTGTGTTCATATAGTTCACTGTGAAGAAGTCTGATATGGTTAAAGTCTACTCTTATGTCTTTGATCTCTCTCTCTACTACTGATGCTTTCTGTTTTCTTGTAGATTAAATCTTTTATCTGTTTAACAGTTCTCGTTAATTTACCCCTTAAAATTCTCCTCTCTTTCCTTAGAAACTGGGCTCTCTCTTCTCCTACGGAAGAATCAAGTTGATCTGCAAAACTCATGGTTAATATCTTCAATGTCAAAACTAGCACTTATAGGAGTAATTCACCACTTCTGAAAGTTACTTTATGATTTATCTTCAGAAAATATGAGGTTCTCTCTCTGAAGCTTAACTCTGGTGACAGTCTGTCATCTCTCTTCAGAAGTGGGCGAGTTCTTCTAGTCTGTCGGTTCCTTCATATCCTTAAACCTTGGTTCCCACAACCTCAGAACTTTGGTTCTCCTCTGTTTTTTCAAACACTGAGCTCTTTCCAATTCAATTTCATCTGTGGAACTCATCTTCAATTTAAATCATTTACCACTTCTGAAAGTTAAACTCTCTTCAGAAAATATGTCTCTCTCTGAATATGTTGTAGTCTTCTCTCTTCAGAAGTGCGTAAGTTCTTCTAAGATTCCCACCTCCTCAGAACTTTGGATAAATTCCTCAGAACTTTGGTTAAATTCCTCAGAACTTTGGATGAAATCCATAAAGGAAGGAACAACACAGGGAGGGTTTCTCGTAAACTTGTATTGTAAATACAGCCACGTTCTGTAACAAACAGAAACAACACTTGTAACTAACAGCTCTGTTCTCAAAAACATTCCATATCATGCAGTTACAAATAATCATTATTACAGTATAAACACTACTAGCAAACTATCTCTGAATATAAGTTAACTCTCAGTAATATATAGTTGCATAGTAAAGTTATTTTACACTTGGTTACTCTGAATTACTTACTCTGAAATGATCTACTCAATATATTGTGAATAATATCATGATACATGTAATTCAATTTAAATGGAGAAATATAAGTAGCAAACATGAATATTACTTGAACAAATGCTACTTGCAAGGAAAACATTGAAATATAACTAATAAACTTGTGATAAACATCAATCAGGAATATTTACTACATGAAAGTTGAGCACAATTACATCTCTGCTCATTTTACACATCAAATGAAAATATGATAGTAGTTTGCTTATAAAACACATTACATAGGCTGAATATAAGAATAAAGCATTAAAAACATCACTATACCTGAGGGTGGACCCTCCCTGGCCTTAGAAATAGCTAAAATGCCCATAATTTGTCGCTGAAAACTTTAGGTCATCTTTGTTTATATTCCCGCCTCACTGATGTTGACGTCTGCTAAAAACAGAAGCTCCAGACATCGCTGTTCTATAAGAAAAACTGCAATAAACCCTGCAAGGAGTTAGACTCCTTGCACTGACCCTAGCAATGATGAGCTAAAGGGAAAATGCAACACACACTGCTGTAGAGCTTGAAAGTCAGGGAAGCACTCATAAAATGAATTAAAACTACCTTATTTTAGGAAGTAATGTTATTAGAAAATACAACAGGTGGAAATTACCTTGTGAAATGAAAGTAAATAATTAATTGGAAAGATATTACATAAAAAGATAATTTAGAGGGAAGTATTTTAACCAAACATGGTATTAATCAAGAAAAGACAGATATATCTTCTATATATGAACTTTTATTAATCATAAACTTAATTTTCTTAGTACACTCAAAATACTGTATGCAACAATGTGGAAATATATTGAAGATAAGAACGAATTATTAATTACCAATAGAACTTGGAGATTTGATGAAGCATCTCATGATTGTCACCTAAACCACAGAATGAAATGTCAAGTTTTCTGATGTATTTAAAAAGACAAATTGTTTCCAGATAGTTATTCAGCACCAAATGCTGGCTTTGCAGTAAAAGTGAATCCAAAACAGTGCTTCCATATGCATCACAGAATGGATTTATTGCATTCTCAAGTTTGGGGTTATTTCTGTTCAGTTTACCAAGTTTTACGGCTGTTTTAAAGATCTTTTGACCAATAATATCTGGAAATCCCCAAAAAGAGTCAACAAAGTGTGTGTTCTGGGCGACATAAACAATGCAGATGTCCAACAAAGATTTGGTAGAATATGGTTGAGAACTTTCAAGTCCACTGTCGTTTTTTGTTGACTGACAGAAGTTTGACTCTCTCGTGCACACTCGTTTGGTATCTGACATTGTTTTGTCGATCTGTCTACAGCTGGTCCAGTCAGCTATCTACAACCCGGAAGTCATGTTAAATTTCCCGCAAAAGTTTAATACTACTAGAATACAAACTTATTTTAATAAATATTTCCATGATAGAGAATTTAAAACTCAAGAATGTTAAGGTGTGTAAGAAATAAAATATTAATTATAAGTTCTATGTTAATGATTAAGTTACAAAACATTATAAAACTAAAAGTGTTTTTTTGAAATGTGAAAAAAATCGTTTACAATTCACTAGAAATAAGTTGTCCCAAACCGATTTAATAGTCGCGCATGCGCACTTTGAACATTCCATAAGGACACTTCCTGTTTACATGTGATACCAAACTCAACAACTGTTTGAAATCAAAAACACGAGGATTTCAAGATGTTTGATGTCAGTCTTGGGTCTGCTGGAGCTCAAATACTCATAGCATCATCTAGTGATGATCGTTTTCCTCCAGAAAACATTCTGGATGGGTGAGATTCTATATTAAATAACGAATTTCATTACATTTATAATTTTTTCCAATATTTCCCAATCCCATGACAAGCTGATGATCAGACTGATCATGATGGATTTCAAAAGCATTTCTCCTTTCTTTTGTGTATCTTTTCATATGTTTTTTTTATTTTTATCTATGTACCCCCAGAAAGGTTGTAGAAATAAATTTTAACTGCGAATAGGCATTTAACCTTTTAACTTTTTAGTAAGAAATTATGCTGTCAACAAGCTAAAATAATATGACATGAAATCGTTGACGGATGGTACACATTCGCTTAGTTTTTTTGGTAGTAATTTGAAGAAGAGCTTACTGTTGGGAGAAACTATTGTGTGATTTAGATATATGTAACTCTCTGGTTAAATGGATAGCTAGCCTAATTCTTGTCTGACAAGACCTCATATGTCAAAATGAAAAGAACTTGTTCCCCGACTGTGTCTATTAACAAGGATGTGTACACCGAACATTGAGGATACCCAATATTTTGCTAAAAACAATGCATATAAAAGTGTCGGCTTGACATTAGAATCCCTCATCAGATAAGGGCTCGCTTTTCTGTTCCATATTATTTATGTTCTAGAATATTATTTTACCTATCGGACATGCGCAGACGCTTCTCTATATATATACATGTTCACTTCGCGAGCAGTAAACTGTACTTACACGTGTTTACACGCTCCTTCGGCGCATGCTTATCCCGGTGAGGGATACTGAAGGTGATCCAAGTATCCACTATCCTCTATACCAATACTACTGAATAGTCTAAAGGAGCATTAGCCACCATGTTGGATTTGTTTTCAAAATTCCGACTCTACTACACTCATGACTTATATCTCAAATTATACACATTGTCATATGCTATATCTTACCGCTGATATTTTACTCGATTTCATATCAATAGCAAATGACCAACACTCTCTTATTGCTTCTTATTTTTGGACAAAAATACTCTGACAAATCAATTCTATGTGAAAACAGCATCGAAATAGAACTCACCTAGACGGAAGTTACTCCGACCATACCAGATTCGTTCAAGCAGCGTATACACTGACCATGTGACAGCTGACCCTCCTCCTGAAACAGGTTCAGGTTGAATCAAGTGCATCGGTGTACAATCAAGCAAGTGTACAAATAATAAGCAGTACAATAAATTTTCTGGCCTTAAAGGGGCAGTAGCACGTTTTTTCGCTGAAATAAGTCAATGAAATTTATTTGAAAAATAATTTCACCAATAGTAAAACACCCTTCTATCTTCAGAAAATCACGTTAAAAATGAGTGTACAATGCCATTGT
This sequence comes from Gibbula magus, assembly GCA_936450465.1. Classification (NCBI taxonomy): domain Eukaryota; kingdom Metazoa; phylum Mollusca; class Gastropoda; order Trochida; family Trochidae; genus Gibbula; species Gibbula magus. Next base: position 32,412,044 of record OW388292.1, on the reverse strand, counting down.
TCTGTAAAGCTATGGGAATCGTTTTTGTCATTAAAAATAATAAAATGGCCGCCATGCAATTTTTGCTTTATAAGCAACACCGTTATTACCACTACAGATAATTGGTTTGTGTTATAAGATGTCTTACCCTCTAAAGTAAATATAAATGACATAAACTAGATCATTATGAATTGGAAATTTGACCAAAAAATGTGATACTGCCCCTTTAGGACTCTTTTATTGACCCACTTTTCAATTTGATTTATTTGTTTGCAGATCCAATGCAACATTTTGGTCAACAACAGGGATGTTTCCTCAAGAGTTTATTGTGAAATTCTCCTCAGTGATGGTTATTAACAGGATCAGAATTTCCTGTTTCAATGGTATGTAAAAAATAATAGATTTACATTGCAGCATCAATTGTGTATTAAATGAAGGTACCAATGAAAATAATCACATTCAGAGTTTTGCATAAAGCTCTCCTGATCAAACTGACCATCAAACTGTCAGTGTCACAAATCGAAATGGGTGTTTTTGTGGTCAGGTACCTTGCACCTAGGGGATCAAAGTTTGTTCATCTGGTCCTCATCACCTCTCAAATATGGCATTATTAGTGAAACCTTTCAACGACTTCTTCTCCAAAACCAGCTGACATAGGCAGCTGAAATTTTCAGAATAACATCTTATAGTTAAATCAAGACTTAAGTTTGTTCATTTGGTCTTGTTTGCATATGGGCCTGACAGGGGGTCTACCCTAAAATACTTAGACAACTTCTCCCGTCTATTACCCGTAGAAGGAAGATGGATACATTTGGAAGGGAAGGATATTGCATGGGGTTATATTTTGGTTATCTTGTTTGAAAAAAAGACTTGACAAATTTATTAGTGGGAGTTCCTAACACGTACACTTACTAAAACTTATCTTTTAAAAAAAATTAAAGACAATATTTAAATGAAATGGAAGTCGCTTGGGTCATGCTCTAAAAACATATTTCGTAGGTAAATCCTCAACCTTATATTATAAATCCAACAAAGGCTTATGAGCTACAGAGCCTATGCAGTGTCTGTGTCCAATCTAGAACCAAAATTTGAGGAGGAATTTATCACCCCTCTATACAGGAAAGGGGGGGGGGGGGATTTTGATAAAGTAGAAGTGGATTAGTACTTCTTTCAAGGGTATGGTTAAGATTACAATGATTGATATTTCCCCATATGATTTTTTTAAAAGAGGCTTTTTGATCATTTTCAGGGTGAACCACGCAGTCGCACATTCTAGATTGGACACTGCCTAAGGCTTGTTTCTTTTTGAATAGGCTAACAAAAGGATGTATGAAAAGTGTATTTGAGTAGATGATATATATCTCAGCTGTTATTCTGGTGTTACTAGTATGATATATATATATCAACTTGATATCATCATATTGTTTAGGGAGGGAAATGTTTGACACAATGGAAGTAAGTGAGCTGTTGTAAGTTTAAGTTAATTTAATCATTTTATATTTATAAATTACTCACTTGGTATTTTTAAATGAAATGATTATTAATGTGAATCTGATATTAATGAATGCTCTATTCTTCTGCAGTAAAGAAACTGGTTATAGAAGCAACCCAATGTGAAGGCCCAGAGAAGTTTGACGTTGTTGCAGAAAGAGGTAATAATAATTTGAAATTAAGTTCATTGATGTCAAATTCAGATTAACACATGTTGAGGAAAATTTACCTAAATATAATCCACTAACTATATCTATTCAAAGTTGTTGAAACCACTTTAGCATAAGTTTTGTCTTGTTCTTTTGCACTAAATATCTTGTTTTGATACTTTATTTAGAGCTTACACAAATTTATGAGTGTCTTACAATTTACCAAGTTCAAAACTACTAGAGAATTTGAAATCGAGATTTGAAACATCTACGGCCTATTGTTTATCATAATTTGGATCTTTCAATTTTGACCTTACACCTGAAAAACTTGGAAGAGGGGGGCAGTCTACTAGACATACACACGAAAAGGCATGTTGCATAAATGAACATTTAAATTACGATTCAGCACCATTTCTTGTACCTTCATCAGACCTGAAAAACTTGCAATTTAAATGATAAAAACAACCCTATGTTTCAGTGTTAGAGTCAACAGACAGTCATCTACAGAATGAAGACTTCACAATGAATGAAGTGCAGGCGCAGTGTTTGAGGTTTGTGATCGAGTCTGGACATGACCATTTTGCATCGGTGCACAGTCTCCACGCTGATGGGCAGGGTCTGCATGGATGATCTCCTTGTTCTCCTAGTTTCACATGCCGTCCTTTATGTACATTATGTAATAAAATTATTTCTGTTGATTTTGTGTTGGTTTCTTCTAATCAGCGACATAATGCCTGAAAGGTCATATGGGCTGTTGTGTTGTGCCTGTTGCTGCAACTCCAAAGCTGAAATTTGGAAGGAGATATCTTGCACTTATAGTTTGGCAGGAAAGTAAGTGACACCCCTATTTCGTACAATAACTACAAAACCAGGCGAACTAGCAAACTCATCTTTTGCCAATCTTAATGTTATGTTTGTACCTAATAGGATTCTGAATTTGAAAATTTTGTGAAACGAAATAAAAAATCTGTCTATTTAACCATTATATGAAATTTTTATGTAAACACACAAGGCTTGCAGAGGGTTGTGTCCAGAGTTTGAAACAGCCACAGGTTGCTATTTTAGGATGTGCTACGTCACAGCAACTAGGACAGAGGACGGTTTTGTTTGACACCTCTGGGTATCAGTCTGGGTTCCAAAGATTTGTTTATTTCGAGAATGACATTGTTGTTTAATGGAGACTAAGATATATAAATTTCATTATTCTACCTCCAAAGAATAAGGGTATGGCAGGAGTTCAATATTTTAAGGGCTGTGATTAAATGTTGAAGGTAAACATAATGTGTTGTTGTGACCTTTCAATTGCATTTTAATTTTATGACACGCACATACTCATTCCCTTTAAATCTTATTATCTTGTTATTTCTTCCTTAGAGTGCACAGTTCTAGCCTTGTAATATTTTTGTAGACAGACCGATATGGATAATGTTTGCTGACTGCCCTAAGTGAAATAGAGACCACATTGGCAATATCATATTAATTGTTATTATCTACGAGGGCAATCATATCGGGTTCATTTTCTTCATACAATGCTCCAGATCAAAATATCACTTTGTCATGGCAACATGGGGTCATAAACAATGCTTTGACGTCACATTTTGTCTATGACGCTGCATATCAAATGCTTAAATGGCAGGACGCCAGCCTATAGCTGAAAGTGGATTTTCATTAATTTAAGGCCTTACATTTGTGTCTATGTCACAATATATTTACGACACTGGCTCAGGGAATATTAACATTCAGGCACTCGTGTCGTAAACGTAGTGTGACATAAACACTCATATTATATCCTCTATATATGTTAGTCTTTACCTAAGAAATAATTAATAATGACGCATTAATGAGCTACAGAGCCAATGGCTCTATTTTTTAAGTTGTCCACAACACATTTATTATGGGAAGAAACTCTCGATGTCACCACATACTTTACATATTTTGAATCCATATCAAGGTAGCCCGAAATGTAATGAGAGAAAAAAATTATAACATAAAAATATAACTTAACGATACAGACTCGAACCATTAATATGGAGTCCAAAATAGAAATCGTTAAATCGGTTGAAACGGGGGGCAAGAGTTGCGTCCCCTGGTAAAGGTCTCCACAAACTGGAACATGGGTTCGTCACGACCTGTTGTGCATTTTTTGCGACAGCTAGTTGAGAAGCGAGTGGCCGTGAACGGGTTCGAATCTCTCTTAAAACAGGTGGTTAAACTGTTTGCTTTCAGATATATTATTACACTTATTAATTAAGAAGCAGATATCTAGTCAGTATAATTTGATAATACTCGCGTTATATTTGTTGGCTTAAAATAAGATAATAACTCATATTTCTTGTTGATTCAAATGCATAGACTGAAATAGCAGTGATGTTTTTGTTTATCAGTCTTACTGAGATGCATTCATTGCCGTTGCTAAATCTGAATGTACACGTTATCTGGAGTACATCTACTGGTTGTCAGGTGCATGAAGCGGACTTAAAATCACACAGAAGCTTTCACGTGGTAAATAGTAATAACCCATTAACAGGAATATTAGAAGAACAATTAAGTATGCATTTGCTCATGACATTTCGATTAACTGTATAGCTCATTGTTTGAGAAAGTATTTTGGCAATAGGACATTTTATCTTAATTTTGTTCTCGTTGAAGTCTTCAAGATTTATTCATGGCTTTACAATATGCGGTCAGAGTTGTGTATTAATCATGAATTTGGATTTAAAACGAGAAGTTTTATTAGCCAATACAGTAGTATTCTTCAGATGTTCACAGAGATTTTCAAACATTCCTCTCGGCTAAAACATGTATTTCTCTACAAATTCTCTAGAAATAAACATATGAAACACATAATCATTTTTCATTTTTGTCAAAGCTATTTTCGCGTTTTGTTCTGATTTATGAGTTTGGTATTGCTATAAAAAAAAGTTGGTACAAGTATTCGAATGCACGTTTTTTAAACTTCGATCAGACAGAAATAGTTCATGGATAGATCTGTCTATGTCTGATAAGTAGACGTAAAAATATACGGATATAGGCCTATACATACTTGCTAAATACCATCGTGCCTATCCATAGGCCTATATTATTCAGGAGTTCATTCATGGTAGATTTCAATTAATCATCAACTAAGAAGGCGTGCTTCTCCATGTATTCTTCAAGCGTGGGGTTAGCCAGTAGCTAAAACCGCTTGTGCCCTTTCCTAGACATTGTCAGCAGTAATTGTATACTAACGTTAAATTTGAATTTAAAGCAACGATCTTTCCCTGATACAATCTCAATGTAGTTAAAACGAAACGTGTGGCCTTTCTCCCTCATCTCCACATTACATGAATGAAAATCGCCGTTGTCTAGCTGATATTTCACGAAGTTTTACCAACCATTAATATTCAAGTGACAATACATTCGCAAGACAATGCTGTTGATGTTTCAGTGGTAGATATGGGTATTACATGAATTTAAGACAAGCGGCTGGGGATAATCTTACTGCTAACATTTAACCAGGCTGTCTAAGTTACCGCATTTTCTCGAATACTGCCTCTGCTTCGAATACAACCTGAGGAAAAGCTGAATGAATGTCTATTCAAGTCAAAGGCCATGCACAGACCCGAAGGACATACATTTGCAATATCAACACATTATGTTTCAGTTGAACACAATAGAAATATAAAGTGCAGCAAACCATACACAGTAGACATGAAGTAATGCAATCATCGATGGAGCGACGGGTAAAGTTTAAAAGCGAACAAAATAAAATAAATTAAATTTAACAATGTTTGAGAAGACGTGGAATTAATTAAATTAACAAATGTTTTAACAGTAGGATGTTTGCAGGAAATAGGTTGGATATATGAATCTCGTAGTTGGGAAAAGGCTTTGCAAACAAGAAGAAAGTGGTATTCGTTTTGAGGAAAAGAGCTAAATTTGTTAAAAGTCCGACCTTGAATAGAACTCTGGTGGTAATTATTTTTCTTGAGGTTATCAAATATTGGTTTTAATTCGGGGAATCACGGTAGCTAATTCGGATCGCATCTGCCCATGTTTTTCTGCAGATATCAGTGGTGGATGGGGGTGAGGGTCGGTGTGTCTGCGAGCTACTGGTCACCCCCGAGATGTCGAACCCCCTGAAGACGCTGCACGGCGGGATGACGGCCACACTAGTGGACGCGGTGTCCTCCTGGGCGGTGATGACGACCGGCGATAACAAACCCGGCGTGTCTGTCGACCTCAGTGTTTCGTTAGTAAAATCTATTGTCTTTCACCGAGGATATATCCATTTAAAACCTGCATGGTATAACTGTCAACCAATAGATCTCGTTAGGAATGATTTCATTCCTTATTCTTTCAATCTCTTACTAAATATGAATAATAATGGTAACATTTCTAAAATTTCGAACGCTGTGCCATTGCTTCCGAATCATATGAAATGCATTTTTGTATGTGAATATACGAGAATGAAGAGAAGTAGAAGTTGCCAGTATAACAGGAGGTACTGTTTTCTGTCACATTCCCTTGAAGCACCGTTTTCTGTCGGACTTTCATTGAAGTACTGTATTACTTTCATTGAAGTACTGTTATCTGTCAGACTCTCATTGAAGTACTGTATATTGTCGGACTGTCATTGAAGTACTGTTTTCTGTCAGATTTACATTGAAGTACTGTTTTTTGTCTGATTTCTATGGAGGTAGTGATGTCTGTCAGACTTCATTTGAATTACTATTTGTGTCAGACTCCTACTGAAGACCGATAAAAGGTCTACATAGGACCATTAATTGAATAATAATACCGTTCGACTAATACAGTACTTGTTTCCTGTCTCACATCATTCATGAAATGTTGTTTTATAAAGGACGATTTATCAAAGACCAACGCTCTTGCTTCGAAAACGTTGAACAGTTAAGTTGACACATCTTTTATAACTTTGAAATCGATACATATAAACTCTTCATTAAAACATTAGAAAGGTCAAATAATAAAATTGCAATTGATAAAATAGTTCCGTATTGGCCAAGTTACAGGTTCATGACCTTTGACCTTTGAAGTGTAACTGGACCAATACGGACACATAGTTACTGACGTGATGTTTGGATCAGGTCCATCTCGCACTGTGTAACTGATGTTAACCTTAATTACATAATGTGATGTCCCAAAAACAATATCTAAAGAACGTTTTGGGGATTTCTACGGCATATTTATTATTTAACATCCTCAAATTCTTGCATCAAAGTTAATTTTTTGAAATCTTGGAATCGGGAAGCGTAAGGAAATTTGACAGAGTGTTTTCGTTCTGATTAATCATCTTGAAGTGGATTGGAACATTGACTTGCCATGTTAGTTGTGTTGCAATGAGAAAATTCAGGTCGGTATGGAATATAAAATTCCTTCAAAATAAAAAAGGTTATCAATAACTTGTATCAATAAGTTTTAAACATTTTTCTCTTCCAGCTACCTACAGCCAGCACCTGTAGGAGAACGCATACTGATAGACGCCCGGACACTGAGACTGGGGAAGAAACTAGCGTTCCTCACTGTCGATATAACTAGAAAGGAAACTGGGAAACTGGTGGCACAGGGAAAACACACTAAGTACATGGATAGCATAGTGAGGGAGTACCCACCAAAGAGTAACACATAATATCCATCTCGAAATTGATGGAAATTAAAACATTTAAGGAATTATTTTGAATGACTTAATGTGAACAACGTAACCACAGGCGCCAGACCCTAAATATACACCTACGTATATATATATATCTACCTACCTATGTAACATATAAAGAAGGTATGACACTGTCCGCCATTTTGAATCCTGGCATAGGACCGGAAATGTAAACTTGGATCAGTCTACGAATGTTACAAAACGTATTTGAGCCAGCAAACCTGTTTCATGTATTTACCTCATTTTAGTTGTCGGGGCTTGTTTCATTCTTTATACAACCAATACGGGTTATCTGTAAGTCTACATAAGTTAACAAACATGACCTTATTATTGTACGAAATGACATCTTTTTGTATTTTATAGACAGAGATCCTAATGATGAACTATTGTCATGAAATGAAGTTTAAACTAATTTGTAATCTAATAAAATATATATGTAAGAATATGTCTTGTTGAATTTAGAATGTTTTAGAACTGCATTTACATGCCAAAGCTTTACCAAATGAATACTAGAATACAGATACACATGTAATACGATTTAAAACATTAATCTCGCATTCCAACGATCAGAGAAATACCTTCCTTCGTTATCCATAATCCTCCCAAGACGTTCAACACGAGGTTGAGGTGCTGAGAAATATTTCCAGTCGAGGTTACTCAAGCTCCATACTGATAAAACACATATGTTTGTGATTCTTAAAGATCAAAATACTACTGTAATTGAAGGCGTCATTGAATTCACCCAAATGGACAGCAGACTCAGCACAACCAGTGTAGACGATGGTGCAAAGACCAAGGTCTGCTTTCACTAAATACGAAGATAATCGCAACTCACTAGGGTCATATGGAGAATTTATGTGCTTTTATACAAATGTGGGGTCATGACCTAAAAACTGTTTCCATCTGCTTCTCTAGTACACAAAGGTAGAAAGCTGGAATGTTGTGTACAAACTCCTCTGGGGATTCTTAATTGTATATTTCGTGACCACGTGACCCCAAATATGGGTCACAGTGGTCACGACCTAAAAATAACTTTTTTACTTGTTAACAGTGTATTGCTATTTCTTAGATCTTCAACCGTGCATAGAAATAAATGAAGTTCTGGTGAGATACAGTGCCCATGACTATGTTTTAGTCTTATCGCCTCTCAAAACGATGAAGTCCAAAAATGGGGGCAAAGCTGAAACCATAAAAACTATTTTCATGATAGGGAGGACCAGTATACCAAATTTGGTGAAGAAAGGTCAAGTAATTTTAGAATTATACTCTGGAAACAAACCGTACCTTCAAACGGCAATGTTGAATTGTTACCATGGACAAGGGAAAAAAAAAATGTATTGACTTTGACATGGTATATAATATTGAATGATGATATGATGACAACATTCTGAAACATATCCCCCCCCCTCAGATATGGGAGTGGCAGGCAGTTTCCCTAAAACATTTCAACGACTTCTTCTCCGAAAACAGTTGGTATAGGAAGCTGAACTTTTCAGAATAACATCTTTATAATATGAAGTTTTAAGTTTGTTCATTTGGACTTGACGTCTTCTCCAAACTCAGTTGATACAGAAAGCTAATTTTAAAGAATAACGCCTTTATAACATATAGATTAAAGTTTGTTCATTTGGTTAAAATCCCTTCTCAAATATAGGCGTGGCAGGATGTTAAACTTAAACCTTAAATTTCAGTTCGGGAACTAGTAATGCTATGAAGCTCATGTTTAGCTCATCTGGCCCGATGGGCTATCGCATGGCATGGTGTCCGGCGTCCGTCCGTCCGTCCGAGATAAGGGGACAGCTTGTTTCAGAAACCACTTAAGATAGAATAACCGGAGTTCGAAAATGAGAAGCGCGCAATTATTTTTACCGGAGTTATTGCCCTTGTTCCGTATTTTCTTTACTCTGTTCATGGTATCTTCAAAGGGGACAGCTTTTTTCAGAAACTATTTAAGATAGGATTCCCCAATTTGGTGTGATTCTTGAGAGTATTGATACCTTTTGCGAGTTTGATTATTTTGTCCGGAGTTATTGCCCTTGTTCTGTTTCTTCGACTCTGTTCCAGGTATCTTCAAAGGGGGCAGCTTTTCTCAGAAACTGTTTCAGATAGTATAACCAAATTTGGTGGGATGCTTGAGGGCATAAATACCAAGTGGGATTGTAAATGAATTCATCAAGTCTACAAGGACTTTTATTACACCATTGCTCACTAAACCATATAATTCCATTCCGGCTTCAGGAGTATTTCCCAAAGACTGGAGGGAAAGTACTATATGTCCATTCATAAAACTGGAAACATTAACAGTGCTGATAACTATAGAGGTATATCCCTTATTGAATCACTTTGTAAGATATTGACTATTCTTTTGGATACTACAACATTGGTGTGATAACAATGATGTCATTCATGAATGTCAAGCTGGTTTCAGGCCTTGATACTCAACAATTGACAACAATATTCAAGCTTAAAGAGATACAGATATAATGATAAGTAATAATACAGAAATATCTCTCAAAAAGTATGGGTAGAGTTTATTGCATCTTCATTGACTTTTTCAAAGCTTTTGATAGAGTTGATCATAATATATTACTCAAAAGTTTGAGGTAAGCAGGTCTCAAAGGTAATTTTATCAAACGCATCACATCAATGTATTCGAGTCTATCATCATGTGTGAGGACATCAACCGGGTTGTCTGAATATTTTACATGTGATAGTCGAACCCGTCAGGGATGTATTTTAAGCCCAAAACCATTCATCATATACCTAAATTCTTTTTTTTAACTTGAACAGTAAAAGAGGGGAGGGAATTTTTGTTACAGCTGGTTTTCCAAATATTAATGCACTATTGTATGCAGATGATGTGGCTTCTGTAGCTGATAGTGCTGCACAGCTTCAGAAGAAAATAAATGTAATTGAACAATTTTGTGACTCTACAAGCATGAACAAGAATCTTAAGAAACCAAAAGTAATGGTATTCAGAAGAAGAGGCCCTTTAAGACATTATGAAAAATGGACATTTAACGGAAACATTCAGCTCTTTTACTGCTCAAGTTGAGAAGGCCATGTTTAACATATTTTGTTTTCAAAGGAAATTTTGAATATATATAAAGATCACTTTGAACTGTTTGACAGTATGGTTGTGCCCATCTTATGTTATGGATCCGAAATCTGGGGAACTGCACATAACAAGCTAGTTGAAATTTTTCAATCATCATTCTGTAAAAGATTTATTCGACTCACCAGAAATACTCCAGACAATATGGTTCTTGGGAAGTTAAGCAGCCTACCCTTCAATGTGTTTACATGACTAGAGCAATAAAATAAGAGTAACTCATCTCGGGAACAACAGATTACATCATCAGACATATAAGATGCTTAAATCATTGCATGACGTGGAGAGACACACATGGGCTACCTCTATTAAGAACATTCCTTTTCGACTTGGCTTTGGTGTTGTGTGGCACCAACAAAATATTGGAAATATCGACATTTTTCTCCTTGAATTCAAACAAAGACTTGTGGACAACCTCAACCAAGACTGGCACTATTCTCTGCCTGGCATCTACCTCTAAATGTGAAAACAATCATCAATTTACATCTCTACTCAGCGTAGAAACATATATAAGAAGTGATATTCCATGGTATTTAAAATATATATTAGCAAAATTCAGATGTAACAATTGAAAGTTGAAACTGGACGACACCACAACATTTACCCATGAAGAAAGATACTGTGATTATTGTTTAAGTAAAATATAAAGACTGTAGAATATGAATATCATGTGCTTATGATATGCGAATATTTTTCCTCATTTAAGAAGAAAATACTTACCAGCACACTATACAGACTATCCAACCCCTGTCAGTTTCAAGTTCCTGATGGCAGCACCTGATCAAGTAATGTGTTATAAACTTGGACTCTTTCTATATAGAGTACTTACTCTTAAATCATATCCAGAAAATTAATATCAATAATGCATTCAGGATAATAATAAAAATCGCATTTATTATGTATTTTGGGCCAAGGGCCTTTTTACAGAATAAATCTGCCTGTCTGTCTAAAATGTTTACAGGAACCCTTTACTAAAAGTATGTATTTAAACTTGTTCGACGAATCACCGAATAGTCCAAGCTCTGTGTTCTTAACGTTTCCTCAACTTCATATTCAGCTGTGATTCTATTCGAGTAATACAAAAAATGAGTAATAACAAATGAATGTAAAGTTCACGAGACGTTAAACAACATTAATTTATTGACTCCTGTTTCGCGCTACTCCATTTCAACACACTTTAAGATATTCCCTTTGTGTTTGAAAATGACGTCGTGGTCGTTTGATGAAATCACAAAATCACAGGGGGATTCTCCTCCTCCGCTTCTTCTCATTGAGTTGTATGGAACTGACAGGATTGTTTAATGATTGCCTCGAGTTCATGTCTTTCATCTACTGCTTTTTTGTGAACTGGTATTTGCCTGACCGGAAGAGCCACTTGGGTCGACGGAAGAAACTCTTCCTGATAGTTCCTCCCAGGAACTGCTGCGGGAACATCTTGATTGAGTTATCTACCCTTGGTGACCTCATGGAGGCGGACAGCACCGGCACGTGACGTGGTTGTGGGGGAGGAGAGTCGGGCGTGTCTGATGCAAATGATGGAGGGATAAATTAAGCACTTTCGTGTTAACAGTAATTACAAAAATAAATTTTATCTTAAATATGCATGATCAGTTTTGCATGATATGTTATTTGGTTCTAAAATGTTCAATATTACAATAGCTGCTGGTTTAGGTTACATCTTCCCACTCGACTCTCATATCGACCCCTAAATGCTTAATATATCTAATATATATATACACACATGTGTATCAGCCGACAAGTGTGGCTCTATCACACGTATGTACTCGTTATAAGACCTATTAAACGCTATAGAACGATATCTTTCCTTCTAGACTCACCTTCAAAGCGACCAGGGTTTGATTTAGCAATGATATCAGCGATATGATCGTGATCCGACCTCCTGAGTGCCCGGATGAGGATGTCAGCAGCACTCGGCCCAAATATGGGCATGATGTCGAGTAGTCTGAGCGCCTGTTCAGCAGAAGAGGGGGGTTCCAGTATGTACTGGACGAGAGAGGAGGAGAGAAGGGCGGAGTCTCGCAGGTAGATGAGGACCAGGGGAACCAGCAGGTGCTCTCTCAACACGGGATAACATTCCTCGAGGATACACAGGTCCTCCGGGGGTACAGGGTCCGCTGGAATAAAGGATCAATGCAATGATTCTCTTAACACGGATAACGTTGTCTTCGCACATGTCTTTGTACATCAATCCTTCATAATGAACTATAACAGCCATGCAGACAAGCGTACACTTCGCAGGACTGACGTGTTGGCAATATAGCAAAATACCAAGTTTTCAAGTTTGAATGTGTATGAACATGAACAAAAATGAAGAAAGTTATAAAAAAAAAAAGTTTTCAAACTTAAATGTTTAAAACAATATATCATTAAATAATGCCTTCCGCACAGATAAGATTTGTTCCACTGTCTGTCGGTATCTCTTCCAACACCTACTGCAGATAGTTTATTGAATATACAGTTTAGCGAACGTGAGCGACGTAAAGGACATAGCTGTTTACAGGGAGCCAACACTCACTACTCACCACGGAGAGGGTTGATGATATGACAGTCAGTACAGGCCTGTATGAGTTGTCCCACCATGGTGCCTCGTCTACCGCCCTTACACCGTCTGTTCCACTCGCTCACCACAGACCAGAACAAGCCGCTGAAGTCTTCATAGAAGTCCAGATCCTCCCGCAGTCTCACCAGAGTACCGTGGTCGGACAGCAGACTGAGCGAGAAGTCCCACACTCTGTCATCTGAGGAGGAGTCCAGTAGCACAATATTTAAGTCACTAATCCATTGATACGAGTGATTGTGGTCCATCTTTATTAAGTTACATACTTTTTTGATTAATGCTTTGAAGATTTTGTTTATGTCAAATATGAACATAATGATTCCTAATAAACTCCATATTGAAGATCTAATTTACATAAGAAACACCACCAAGTACCTCTGCGGCGACTTTATACAAATACATTGCGATAACATGAATTTGAAAATACATCGCCATTACAACAACTATATTCATCTTAGTCGTCACGAGAAGAGAGATATATGTGTTTATACTGGAAACCCGATACACCTATTTATAATATGATTCAGTAATCGAAAATTAGGCATACATTATGTATATACAAAATGTGATTGAATTTTTGGCAGTGCCACATAGCAACGACCGACGCTGATTGTAATGGTGACGTCATGCCAATGTACAATGTTACATCATCCTCTATGATACATTTTCACAGTGCGGAGGAAAATGATACCAATAGTTATGAGAACAAGTTTGTTAGACTGAGAAAACAGACTGAGAAAACAGTTTGCTGCTCAGCATATAATAAAACTCACCGAGAGACTTGAGGATCTCGACGCCCATGCCCTTGATGTGACTGGGGATGGTTTTATCCATCAGGTCGGAGAGAGGACACTGACAGCTGATCTCTGTGAAGTAGCGGATCTTCTTGTTCACCTCTGTGATGCTCTTGTTGGCGAGCACCGCCTCCTCGTGACTCTTACAGATCTGAATGGTATTCCATGATAATGAACCATTATTACACGTGCAGATTGAGGTCTAAAGTACTGCGTTTAGTCGAGCATAATTTGATCAATTTGGAGAAACGTAATCGGTGTTTATACATTTGTTCATGTGCTCACACGACTTCAGCACAGCAATAATATTCGCATGTGACATCATAAAACAATTCATCGGTCCATTACTGTGCCAGATATAAATGAAACGTTTTACATCGTTTTTACGGGATTCATATTGGTGAAAAGGGGTAGTCAAGAAAATACTACACTTTAAAGTGTCCTTTATGACTTTTAGATATGTTTTTGTTGTATAACCTTTGCTTTCGCTCGGGTAATACAAAATGTCGCAAAAGTCCAAAGACACACTTGCTCAGGTAATAAAAGTTAAGTTATTACTGAGGTGTGGGCCTCTTGTAGACAGTTAGCGAAATAGCTGAACGAGTACCGTCAAAATACTCTGTCTAATATATATCACGGTTCTAAAAATGTATTTTTCCCCATCAGTTGTTACGTAACAGTGTACATTTATATAACAGGTTTATTTCACATATTACATTGTTGTCGTAAAATTTATTTTTATTTCCAGAGGTTATTGCAATCGTACATTACATTTAATTTTCGTTACCAAATGGATGTTCAGCTTCTTTCACACGGTGAAAGTATTAACTTCCATAATGCATTTAAATCACTTTACCCTCCGTCTAATGAGTGATGCAGTTAAGCACATAGCGCAAAACAAACAAATGACAATCGGGAACTTGGGTCAACCACGGAATAATGTTCTTCTAGAACTACTTGTACCTACTTCTCTTTTGATATACTTGATGAGTTTGTTCCTCTCTGTCTCCATCCGGAGCAGCTTTTGTCCGGACATATCCTTTCTCGACCGGTCAGTCGGGCCACTGGACAGTGCAGTGAGCGATTGACCAATGTGTGTTTCACGTCTTTCAGTGAATACGTCATCTTCCTGGATAACAATCAGTAAAGGTTAGAGGTCAGATTTAGTTAGCTACCAGTGGCGAAAGACTCAATCGGACGTTTTATTGACAACCTGGCTACGATAATACTGAACAATTTTGAGAGTTAGAAAGGACACACTCTGGATCGGAACAAGTTTCATTGTCTTTATGTGTTTACAACGCAAAAATGGACAGGTTTTAAGCAAAACTTATTTATTTGAATTATATATCATCGACCCATTGATGCTTAATTTATACGATTCGGCTAGACAGTCCTTGACAGTAAAGTTGTGTTTATTATACATGATAAATAATCAAATTGAGGAACAGTTTCCCGGGTGGTAATTAAAATGATTCGTCTGTCTCGGACAACAAAATTAGGGAACAATCTGTAATGGGTTAATTAACATGAATACTACAGACAGTCGTTTTGAAATGTATTTAAGTTCAAAATAGTCCAGCCTTTAGACAACTTGTCATTCTTTAAAACATTTACAGAAGCAATCTTAATAGACCCAAATTCTTATAAATGAACAATTTAAAATGATAGTATGTTAGCAACATTTGACGGATGAAACGTTATCACTTGCTATTGATCCTCACCCAGGGCAACGTTATGTTACAGCACACTCGCAAGTGACACTACACTGACACTGTAATTGTCAGATGGTGCATGAACTTACAAGTGGTACAGATAAAGGGATAATCATTATGTTACTTCACAGTTAAGCACATTTTAAAATCTTAATGGTAATCTCTTAGCCCGAGGGTAGTATGACAGGACCATCATGTGACTGTGATGTACTTTGTACTATGTATCTAATAGTATCTCATCTTCACATAATTCAAATGATGAAACTGCTGAATGTGACTGAAGGACGTCACTGACGTTAAACACCTATTGTCGCATCTTTAAAAGGATTGAAACAATTTCAAGAAACGTGTATATCAACCTAAAGTCATTAAAAACTAAACCTTTTCAGACTGCTTCAATTGAGTATTTCGATAAACCACTGCACATTACCTGTTCTCCTTCCGACTCGATGTCCCCAACAGACAGTGACGTCATAGGAAACGTTGGACCGTTGTAGTCTGCCGTCAACAGCTGGGTGCAGCTTTTCGACTTGGTCCTAAACTCTGGGGGAGGAGGCAGGATTTGGGGGTCTGTCACACTAACCCTAGACAGTCTACATTCATTGAGTTCAAAGTTCAGTTGAGAAACAGCTTCTCTATATCCAATCTCGTTTCTTTTAGCAGTAAGCAGCTCTTGTTCAAGGGTGGTAACTCTGTGTTCAGCTTCCGCTCTTGCCCATTCACTTCCTTCTAGGAGAGTCTGTAGTTGGCGGATCTTTTCCAGGTAGACATCGTTTTCCTGCCCCGTCTCTCTGAAGTCGGTTTTCATTTCGGGAAGAACCATTCCATTAACTACAGTCGGGTCATAGTACTCCATGGGTGGGAAGTGTCAAACTTTATAAGTTCCTTAGTGAGTCTCAGATACGGATCCACTTTGTGAGTCTCAGATACAGATCCCTTAGTTATTTTCAGGCACAAAACCACTCAGTGAATCTCAGATACAAAATTAAATATCCACTCAGTGAATCTCAGATACTGATGCAAATATTCACCTTGCCTGAATGTATACAGAAAAAAACGAGGTTACTCACATTGATAAATATTCACATGTAAAACATTATCACGAGAAACACGTACCACTGTCAGAAATATGTTTAGCGAACGATATCGGATTATCATAAAACACACCAGAAATACATGTCGATACTCGTAACCATATACCGAAATCAACGATGTCATACCAATACTTACAGATGAATCATCAATCAACAGTCCACAAATACAGACTGATACTAATTTATTAATCCTATTATTCATAAGTGTCCACGTGTATATTTCGTACAATACATTTAACATATTCTTCATTTTCATTAACATAAAAAATAGAGATTATTTGTTAAACAAATTCTTTCTTTTCTTTAAACCGGAAGTGGAAGTGCACAGGTAATTGATGACATGGAAGATGTCATGGTCACTTGGTCAGATAGGAAAATATGAAGGATATCAGTGACATCAGGATATCCCTTCTTAACGGTAATACACATGGTCAATAGTCCAGTTCAACAATCGTGTATGCGGGGAGGGATGGAGGGAGGGGGAGTGACACCGTGTGTATACTTTGATTCTGATGTCGATTTCTCCAGATCGATACCTATAATTCCACATGCAATAAAACGCTTAATTATAAATATTTGTTATTGTAATTGCTAAGCTATCGGCTTTTACCCAGTTTGAAAAAGGAAATCGATATTCGTTGCATTAATCGTCTTGTGGCTACCAGTGATCCGATATAATGTTTGAGCTATTAAATATTAATGGGGGAAATAGAACTCGTTTATGTCGCGCAAATTAAGTACTTGACGTATTTCCAAACAATCGATCACAAAGGTAGATTGCAAGTACGACTAATGTGGCATAACGGCACTATCAAACGATATTGTACTGCTGTAACATGTACTATTAAATGGTTTGTAGCAAACTACCCGAAACCTCAATCTGCATTTAGTTCCTTTTCAGCATCGCCTCAATATCATGTCTCAGGTATAACTACACAATGTCATGTCTAGCCGACTAATATAAGAAAAGGATATTACCTACATACCCGAGTATTAAAGACGTCAATGACGGCCATGTTGCCTATCAATCTCTCCGCACATCTGTAGACTATACTTTAACATTCGGAGTGTACTTTATTGATCTTTGAGGCTCGGGTATCGATCTCGAACATGGGTAGTCTTGTTTAGCTTGTTTACATGTATTGACGATTAACTGCTTGTGTTTAATGTGCTCTTAGCATGGGACGTCAATGCTTATCCAACCTACATTCAAACGACACGACAATATGATAAACGGCATACATATACGTAAGTTAAGGTATTCTCGTCAACCTACTAGTCACATTAATGGATTATCGACATAGGAGTAATCACTTACCAGTTGTAGATCACTGCTGACCAAACCTCACATTCAAACAAGGCATATGCTACAGATATACGGTAGATTAGAAGACATGTCGTCCGAATCGCGAAGATCCTTCCAAGTGAAGTTCTTCATCAATATCGATTAGTTTTCTGGCAGCGTGTCAAAACGTACCTCCTAAAGATAACATTTCTGTTGACAGTATCGACTATGGATGCACGCCAGACTGGTTGTCACACTTCACTGCTGTATCGACCAGTCCCCGCTCTCTGTAAATGTTTCCGTTACTTTGTTTCTACACGGGACAACTAACTCATTGTAATCTGCTGACACCGTCCAAGAGTTAATGGTATTGATGCTGGTAATCATGAAAAGGTAACAGTTACATGTCTTACGTAGATGTTAATGTAATTTGATGAAACCATGTTTAACACAGGTACTTCTTATATTTGTAGAAATGTGCAACACGATGAGGGGAAACTGTCCTCCAGGTACGAAGACGAATACAACCATTCATAAGAAACAACTGTAGTTATATGTGAGGAAATTAGAAGTAACATCTTCTCTGAGTTACTGATTTTGAGCTGTAAATTTTGCGAAGATAACCCATGTTTTCGACAGTTGTTTGAATAGGACATTATATATGGACGTTTGGTGTGATGTGTTAAATGCCTTGAAATACTGAAGCAGCATCTAAGACGTAAGAAAACCCCATTACTTACTGGTATCAAATTATGAACGTTATGCTGTTACAAACCCGATCTGTTTCAACATAAATTAATAATGGAAGCCATTCTTATCCTACCTTAAGTATCCCTTTCCAACCTGCAGTTAACAATGAACATGGGGCAGCTACTGTAGCTTCTATATTACTGTCAGATAGGTTAAACAAATATTTATTGGATAAGACGATTATAGCGTTTTAAAAGGATTTAATAATCTAAATATTCATTGTAGCGTAACATTATTTGTTTCTTTAAAGCTTCATTAAACTCACCGCTGCATGGTTTTGGTCTGTAATTGTCTAGACAATAATGTTGACTGCGCAACGAACCATGCATGATTTTAGAACACTAACTGCTTTCAATATAATATCAATATTTGCTTCCTCAACGAAACACCATATGGTTAAACTAGTTCAAGTTCTCTACGCTTGGGAATTTTCAACAAGTGAAGATTGAATATCGACTCTCATGTTAGCAGAGTATAATGTCCTATACAACATATGGAAATTTAAAATAACTTATACCCGCTTTAGTGTAATTGCATATGTAGCCTGCTTCAATGAAAACATACAATGATTTATTACCTACGGGGCAATCATATCGGGGTTCATATTTTTCATACGATGCCCTAAGGCAAAATATCACTTTGTCATGGTGACGTGACGTCATAAACAATGCTATGACGTCACGCTTCGTCTATGACGTTGCGTTCTACTATGTTTAAAAGTGGATTTCAGCGTATTTTCATTAACTTCACGACTTCGGTAATAAACAGAATATCATATTCGTGTCTTTGTCATACTATGTTTACGACACTCGTGCCTGAATGTCGGCATATCCCTCGCTCTCGCTCGGGAAATACTAATATTCAGGCACTCGTGTCGTAAACATAGTATGACATAGGCACTCATATAATATCCTCTATTTATATTTAGAAAAAGTGTATAATACTTGATGTGTACTTTTGAAACAAAGACTTGTAAATACTGTAAATTAAAATATGAACAGCAATATGAATTATATATATTGTTACAAAGTCATTGTAGGATGTTGAGTACTAAATGTATAATACAGAAATACATAGACCCCGAGTATATTAATGTTACGTTGGTCAACTATCTAAATGATAAGTATTTCCAATTCATTCATCCGTGGGAGCTGTGTCACTTAACATCTAGCAGAGGGGTACTGAGTGTTAAACTGGTTTAACTACCGGTTGGAGGACCCTGATTTGAACGAGGTCACTCTGGCCGAATGAGTAGTGCTGGCGGTTGGTGCCTGACCTAGAGGGTGTGGGCTCGAATCCCGCAAGGGAAAAATAGGTCACTTCAATTTATCGAAATGAGAATTTATCTCAGTTCTAGATAAGATATTTTACTACAGAAAATATATACAACAATTAAATCGTCTTAGTAACGCATGGGATCAAATACATCTTAGTCCAGTCTATAAGACAAAAGATGACTACAAGACAACAGAACATATCCATGTGCACCGTGTGAACAAATACATTGTGATGGTTATGTCTCTTATACTAAGTGATTCAATGGTGTTTTCTTTAATGATTAAGTACTTTTTTGTTTGCAAATTTTGAGTTTCTGATTATTTCCTGTAATTGCCATTATCAATGAGAAGTACAATATGTATAAAAAAAAAAACAGAATTTCGATAATTTGTTTTCGCTATTTATTTGAACGTCAACAATCTACAATCGTCCAATAGAGGAACGACGAAATAAAAATACACTATTTACATTCGCAACAGTAACTACCAAGCAACAACTCATTCACTCACAGTATACAAAAAGTATTAAAACTAAACAACGACTATATATCACCCCATTACTGTAATACATTTGAGCTTGGAATGGTACAGACGCATTCATGTATACCTGTACCTACCGCGATCAGATTGTTATCTGAACGCAGTTCACCACGACCAGACTACAACCAGACCGCGGTTTTCAGGTAACTAATTCTGCAAGGGTCTGTACAATGGCGTCAACAAGAAACGAAAGGTGATACATGTATCTATATAATAGTGTCTATCTATAACATCTATCTATCTGTCAGAATGAAGTCTAACTCATTAAACGTGAACAATAACTGAGACATTATTATGCAAAGTCTAAAACATTAAAAGCGTTAGCAATTACAGAGACATCGTTGTGCATGCATAACTAATATAACAACATAATCAGAATTCATGCTCAAACATTAACAATATTTACGATATTTTTGTCACGAACACGTCGATACATAGAGAATCTCACCAAAGTGTCTTCTGATATCAAATATATCAACACGAGTTGATAAAGGCTTGCCGAGGATATTTTTACTTTTATCAACAAGTGTTGATATATTTGATATCAGAAGACACGAGGGTGAGATTCTATTTATCATCCAAAATCATTCTTATTACGTTTCAGTGAAAATAGTATACATCTCTGAGCACATCTCTGCCATTTTACTTCCAGTGCGGTGAGGTCATAGCATTGTGACGTCATCATGTTTATGACGTCATAGCATTGTGACGTCATTACTTGCTGATGTCGAAGCATTGTGATGTCATGTAGCTGACGGCGACAGGGCATTGTGCAAAATATACTGCCAAAAAGATATCTCCTAGGAGATATCGCTTGATCTCACACAAGCGATATCTCCTGTGGAACACACTTTTGGATGATAAAATGAGTTTTTAAAACGAACAATACCTTGTTTACCAGGAATATTGCTTTAAAAAGAACATGCATCTCGCGTGAAGTAACATCCCTGTATATTTGAAAGCGATTTACATTCAATCACAATACCGGACAAACAACGTGTGACCGGAAGATTAACAGAGAAAAATACTAACAGACATGACACAATGCACGACAACATTTTCACGACACGTTCCCAAGCCTCCTTAAATGTCATTACGGGTACCTCCTTGTCATGACAAAGACTGGGAATAAGGTTAACTAGTAAAAAAATCAAGACTTTGGATGACTTTTAGAAGTGGAATACATAAGTAATGTAAACGTGAGTAAGTATAGTATTGTAAACATAAACTACGTCATGTACTGAGAAACTTCCTGTTTGTTCACAATAAAGAAGTTGTTTTTACAGAAACATTGTTGTTCTTTAGTCAACATTGATTTGAAATAAGCACCTGGTGTATCTATAACAAGGTTTAAGAATACATCTATACAACCGGCTCACGTTACGATTTTTAACTAACTGTACGATAGAAAATAATGCTCATAGAAAGAGATCGAAAATGAATATAATTTAGCATATATTTACATTTAATTTTACACGTGGCCACATTATAACTGTATCTATTTCTAAATTCATCATAGATAAGTATCAGTTCTTTATAATGATATTGTTTGGAGAAACATACAAACAGACATGTTTGCCATGAGAGTAAAATCAAGCACATCATTAAATACCAAACGGCACCATTCAACAGTCAAGAACGAATAACTGTGATGTATCCTGGATAACCACACTACTATGAACAAGATTCAAATAAGCAGTATACCCACGGAAACAGCAAGAGAATAATTTCTTGAAATTTACAGTAAATCAAAGGTCACAATTTCACGTTATGAGTTATGAGTTATGAGTATGCAAGTTTCATGAATTAATGCCAAATAGTTTTAGAGATAAGATCATACAATGATTAACGACGAACTGAGAAAAGGGCAAACGGACTCTTAAAGAGGTAGGATTCAAAATAAAAAATATATTTTACAAATGCTATTTTTTTTATCATGTTGCAGATGAAAGAGTTGGAAGCAATACGGCAATAAAAGGTTTCATCTAACGTTTCCCATCATTAGTGTTTCGAAAAAAAGATTTGGCACTATTGATATAAAATAAAGCAGAAACACTTTTTTAAGAAAGAAATGTAGTAATTTACACATTAACTTTCAGGAGAAAAATAATAATTTAAAAACAGTATTGATTCATCAGTTATAACACGATGTGAATTAATCACATTAAAATTTAACTATATCAGGAGATAATTGAAATATTCTCAATTCAAACATAATACTCATTATCTTTTTATATACAGAGGAAATGAGTCTTTACCCTTCGTTATATCTAAGACCAAAAAATTAAAATCAAATAATAACTAGAAATGTGTGCATTTTTTGCACTGTGATGTCTAATCCAACCTAGTCATCTTACCCTAATTTTCACTTATGCCAGAGACAATCTGAAAAGGACAATCCAAACAGGTTAATCTATTAGAATAAATTAACGTGTTTCCATGTAGCCTCTTAGTTCAAATTGTGTCCCTTTTATGGCCGTTTTGTTTAAATTGTTTCAATGGAAACCAGAAAAAAATATCAGAATGAGTAGCAAAAGGCAGCCACCATTACATCTTTCACATACCAAGTCTCATGAAATAATACTGAATAGATTTTGAGATGGAGGTCAGAAAAGTTTGCTAACCCCCATACTTACACCACTTAGATCAAATTCTTACCACTGAAACCAGAAAAAAACACAGAATAACCTAGCAAAAGGCACCACTTCAACAAAAGGTCTAACCACACAACAGGTTTCGTAAAAAAGAATACTGCATACATTTTGAGCTAACGGAATCACGAAATAACGGACGGAGACGAAAACAAAGCATTGTGGATGACATAATAAACAAAATTATAATACAATCAGCTTGTTATAAGTAATAGATACAGGACGAGTAGCAGTACATTATCGGGATATAAATGTACGGGTTTGAGAGGGTTGGGCGAGGCGTTAGCTACGAGTTCTCTATCTATCTTAGAGCACAGTCAAATGCTTCAGTGAGACGACAATGCAGTCTCCATCCTCTAACATTCCAAGAAGGTAATTTTGTATAACTTTATTCTCATTTTTATGTCGTTCTATGTAACTTCTGAATATTATTTTTTATATTGTGGTTGAAAATATATAAAACATTTAGGAATATCAAGCTCCTAACCATAGAAGATCCCAATCGACGGAAGCGACTATTCCCTTTCGGAAAGGGAACACAGCAGATCATTTGACAATGTAACAAGTGTTTAATTGTGTATTATCCACACAAATAAAACATTCAGTTGACATTGTTTGTTGTTTCTATTGAAGCCTGTAAACCAGTTTTATGAGCATGATACCCGAACTCGGGATATATGTACTCCACGTGACCACAATACAATCATATTATTGGACGAAGGCATCTGACTGTGCTCTAAGTAACAATAATGCATTTTTAATTCCATATGTGCTTGTCGATACACTGTTCAGGAACATTGACACAAAAGAATAACGGAGTACACAACTTTAGATGACATTAAGGGTGCGCAGCACCTATCCTACATCATTAATATGTTGTGATAACGTAAGGAATACCATCATGCCGACATATCGATAGTTTATCATATAATGGCGGGTGTTATCGATACAATAAAGCAATCTGATAAACTTGGTATCCAAATCTGATAAATATGCAAAACAGGTCAAAGGTCAATTACACGAACTACTTTCGGAAAAATTCCAATCTTTCATGCGGATCCTAAAACTGTTTACGAATCATTGGAAAGCGTAACCGGGAGTTTATCCGTGTATTTCCGCTTGAAAGAATGGACATTCGAAAAAAAAAGTCATCTGATATGAAACTGTGCATTTTTAGTTTTAACAAAGTAAAGATAATTGTAGATTTAATCTAAGAATCATTCAAAACTTCAGTGCGCTCTTGGCCAACAGAATCAGCAAGTAGCTGCAGTGTCCTGTGTACAAAATGAATTTGATGTGTCAGCGTCAAACCGACACGCCTCGTCGATCGCACTAGCGTTTCGGCAGTTCTTGAGGGCTGAGCATACGGTATTAGATACATTTATAGGTACTTATTGTCATAAACGAAAGAAACAACCTCTTCCCACAAATAATTACCGTTTAAGTGTGAAAGATACTGTTATGCAGCAATCCGAATCAACCCTGCAACGCAGCTTCCAAAACGTTGAAACTAGAGTTACTTCCCTTGTTCTAGCGACGTGACCAAGTGATGAGTGCTTTTTAATTATTAGATAGGTGCATATGAATTGATTGAAAATATCTCCATGAATAAGAAATCAGCGACCAATTGTTGATTTTTTAAAAACGCGCACATCGTGTTTTATTTTATTTTTTAATTAAGAACTATTTCTAGGCACTTCACAGCCGTTGTCGTGACCATCATTTTGATGTACCGTCTATGATATTACTACGCTAAAACTAGGTCAATTCTCTTTCCAATTTTACTACAAAAACACGCTTATTTTAATAATGACATATATGATAAAGAGATTATTAACCTCGTGTGTTTCCGTATCATTAATATCATATATTTGGAATAAAAAATAATGTATTATGCTCGCCAAAGGCTCGCATAATACAATTTTTATTCCAAAAATATGATATTAATGATACGGAAACACACTTGGTTAATAATCTCTATATACAATTTGAAGATTAACAACACGAGGGAAACTAAACTGCTGGTAACGTACCGAGAATCTCTAAGACCACAACAACTGAGAATGTTAAAGGTCACGCCCACTTACTAATCATTATGCCCCAAAAGAAGATAGGGCCCAGCTTGGATTAAATGCGTTACCATACATTACATAATCACAGCGAGCAGCCTTTCACAGTCACTCCTTACACAACTTATACGATTTGGATTTGGACTTGAACAATTTCTCCTTTATCTGTTTTAACATTTTCTTCTTCTTTTGCCTTTCGATGTTTTGACACTTGGCTGGCATGTCAACGACGTGTTCTTTGTGATGCCCCGCTTTGAAACCTGAATTGTAATGAACATAAAACGTATTTAAGTACGCATATAAAGAAGGCTCTTGAAAAATTCATTGCGAATTGATAAAAGTTACAAATATCCTAGGCTTGCCGAGGATGTTTTGACTTTTATCAACGAGTGTTGATATATTTGATATCAGAAGACACGAGGGCGAGATTCTATTTATCATCCAAAATCATTCTTCATTAGTTTTTAATGAACAAATAACTTATCTGAACTCAAAACTGCCATTTGGCTTCCAGTGCTGAGATGTCATAGCTTTATGACGTCATCATGGTTATGACGTCATAACATTGTGATGTCATTACTTGATGATGCAAAATCATTGTGATGTCATGTAGCTGACGCCAACAGGGCATTGTTCAAAATCTACTGTCAAAACGGTATCTCCTAGGAGATATCGTTTGATCTCATACAAGCGATATCTCCTCTGGAACCCAGTTTTGGACGATAAATAGAGGATACTAAACGGCCTTCTATTTAATACCATTTTTATTAAACGAGTTAATGAGTTTGTATAAAACGAACGAAAGCGAGTTTGATACCAATCATTCACGAGTTTAATAAAAAGGGTATTAATTAGAAGGAAGTTTAGTATTCTGTTTATTACTCGCCCACCAATAATCCAGCAAAATAGCCGACATGGCTCTCAAAACTGTGATTCCCGCAAGCCCGATGCCATTGCGACGACGTTACTCCCATTGTGACGTCATAACCGCAAACTATTGTAACGTCATATGTGCGGCGGTATTACACTAGTTTAATATTGCCGTATAAATATTGCACTGCCGTATCTTACACGGGCGAGTATTAATAATTATTATTAGTTTTCATTCTAATGGAAAGAAAAACGCTATCGCATGATACACCGTTCGTGTCTGATTTCGATTAGGACATGATGATAACGACACTCTATTATGTTCACAGTTGATTAATTCAAGACTTCTCTTTTTATCGACTGTCCCTGTTAGGTGTTTTAAATAGGAGAGCTTTCCATATGTCATAATGATGACATTTTGATCTGATATACTGTAATAATACAACCCCGAATATGAAAATCATTGTTTGTAAACATGGGTAGCAGTAGTAGTTGAAATATCAACAGTAAAAACTAACGAATCCGTGTTAATACCAAAATTAAAGTTATCAAAAACACATATACGATATGTTCAAACGTGAGATCGAAGCAGACCCCTCAAGTTTCATCGAGAAGTAAAACTTTAGTTTCGTGACAGTCCTCCAAACTTTCCCGTCCGAGGGCTGACTTGCCAAATAAATCTCAGAGTCGCTTTTGTCCTTCAAAATAAAACTTCTAATTGTATATGAAGAAAGTTTGATTGTTATATATTTGTGATTTCATGAATTACGTTGATCACGCAGACAGATTGCCTTATACAGTACCAGAATACTGAATAATAAGATTAGAGGAATCACAAATATGATGAGCATGTATACTATCAAATTGAATCACAACATACTCATAAAGCCCAAATAGAAACAAGTTAATAAATTACCTGCAAATCGTTCTGGGTTTGATTCCATGATTCTTTCAGCAATGTGACTTTGCTCCGAATTCCTCAAGGCATTAAGGAAGTGATCCAAAGCTCGCTGGCCACAAACTGGAAGTATATCCACGAACCTCATGATTCGTTCTCGTTCCGGGTCAGTCATGGGGTCAGTTACATAACGGACAATGCTTGAGCTGAGG
This sequence comes from Gibbula magus, assembly GCA_936450465.1. NCBI lineage: Eukaryota > Metazoa > Mollusca > Gastropoda > Trochida > Trochidae > Gibbula > Gibbula magus. The sequence continues at coordinate 32,384,927 of OW388292.1, read as the reverse complement.
AACTGGCAGTCCCGTAAGTAGACGAGGGCAGGATAGACCATCAGGTGCTCCACAATGTAGGAGTAGTTGCTCTCGATAATCAGCCGGTCCTGGGTAGGCATCGGTTGTACTGGTAATTGAAAATTCTGGCTATGAAGAGGATCTTTTTAATTGAATAAAAATGAAGTAACAAAGCACAAAGACTACGCTACAAACAAATTTTGAATTTTAATCTTAATTTAAATAAATGTTTAATTATTTCAGACAATCCGAACAATTACGAAAGTATATGTTTCATCTCACTACCAAAGTATTCGCCATGTTTTAGTTTAACACACTCTCTCGCTTCAGGTGAACATTTCTTACCATCAAGAGGGTTAGGTACACCGCAGTCGTGACACGCCTGTATGATCTTGTTCAACACTGTAGCTCTGCTCGCATCCGTATCACAGCTACTGTACCACTCGTGTATAACTGACCAGAACAAACTGGCCATGTCTTGTCCGTAGTCTCTCCTCTGTTGGGTACACTGAGGATCAACACCCAAGGATCTGGAGAAGAGGTTCAGTCGAAGCCCGTCAGGAGAAGCTGAAGAGAGGAACACAAGTTGGCTCTTATACTCTCATCCTCCTGCTCTTATAATTTTTAGTTCATAATACAGTTCTTACTAATCTCTAATTGATACTAATACCTCAGTATCAACTTTGACTTCAACAATAATTATCAACACTATTTGAATTTAAACACTTCAAATTTGTATCCGAAGTTAATACTTACCAACCGATTCTTGAATGTTGACACAGAATCCCCGAATGAGAGTCGGGAGTTTCAGCAGTGCAGTTGCTGTTTTCGGAGCCTCTTCTGCAAGACAGATGAGCCTTTCTACTTTCTGGTTCAGTTCACGTAGTATCTGCAAATATAAACTTATATGATGCATGCAGCCGTTAGTATGATGCACCGTTCGGCTTCGGATTCAGAGGTCCGGGGTTCGAATCCCGCCAGGGCCACGGCAACTTTGTCTGCAGTAAAGAACTGTTCTACACGCAGTAAAGTTTGTGCAATGCTACACTGAATTTCAGAGTAGTACCACCCATTGTTCGCTAGTTCCAACCGTTGCTCGCAGGTTTCACCGCAATGCATAATCACATGGCGTTGCGGGCTTTCTCCCTACCATAATATTAGCAGCCGCGATATAAGTAAAATACTCTTGAAAGCGGCGTTAAACCCCAACTCACCTCACCTCACCAAATCAAATGTTTGAACCAGCCAAGTTCAACCCAGAGACTGAAAAAGGTAAGTCCAACGCTCTATTTCAAGTTTGATACCTCTGAAAATATTCATCCGATTGGTATCACCAATGTATATCCAGAGCATGTGTAAAGCTTCACAAAGATTGATCATAGACTGTAAGTTGATTTCAGAAAACAGGTACTGTCAGTCTGAAATCTGAGCGCTGTAAGTAAAGGGACATAACTATGAAATATTCACCCGATCAGTCCCAAAAAGCACCTGCGTATCCTTGATGTATAACCAAAGCATGTTCAAGTTTCAGAAATATTGATAAAAAACTGAGAGGAGTTGATTTCAGAACATAGGGACGGGCAGACGAACTGCGCGACGACATGAACCCCCTTCGATTTCAACCGGGGGTTAAAAATGTAAGTTTATAATATTTTACCTCAGCGCACGATGATACACTTAACCCAGAGTCACTGAATGCTGAGTCGAGTGTATCCACAGAAGCAAGTGATTTAGTATCTGGTTTCTCTACTCTGTGAATGAATTCCCTCACAATCTGAAATAGCAACATATACAATACGTTTCACGTATGAAATAGGTAAGATAAGGTTTACGCGATGTATCAGAAGTTACGATATATGGAGAAAGTGAAAAAGAGAGATATACATAAATTAATTTAAGTCATGACATATTATGATCATCTATTTGGATGTTTGAGGCCTACCTCATCGTCTGAGGAGTCGTAGCTTGACAACGTTTTCTCAAGTTGTCGTCTCTGTATTTCCAGACTCTGGTATTTCTCTTCCAGGCATTTTACTTTAGCCTCTGAGTAATGCAATTGTTCTTTGAGATCTTTTATTTGCTTTTCCTTTTCCTGTGTCAGTTTTGAGAGTTCCTTCTCTTGTTCTTTCTGTTCTTCCTCCCTTTCCTTCCTCACTTTGAATAGTTCCTCTCTCAGCGTATGTTCCACTTGACTCTGCTGTAGCCTCATCTCTCTAAGTTCTTCTTCTACTCTCAATCTGGACGTCTTCTCCTCCTTCAGATCCTGTTTCAGATCCTGGATCCTCTCCTCGTAGTTCTCCTGGGATCGCTGATGGATGAGATCGATGTGCTCGATTACTCGACTCTCCGTACATTTCTGTCCTTCCAAGAATACATTGCCTAGCTTCTCAAAATTCAATTCAACATTTGTCGTGAGCTTTTGTATTTGTTGCTCGATGTTACCATCCTCATTTATCTGGAAAAGTAAGGACATCATACTTTTTTGAAAATTTTAAATATGATGTATTTTGAAGTCAATAATATATAAAGGTGCATGTTAATATTTCTAGAATCGATTTATTGTCAAGTTATTCATATGATATATATATGAATCATGATATCTATTACAATTTATCAAACAAAAGAAACCAACTGAACGGAAGTTCACCTGTTCTGAAGATTTTATGATACGGAGGAGCCGACCGAAATCCTTCCTCAACGCCTCAAATCTGTACCTAGGTGTGTCGTCCATCTGTAAAAAGGTAAATACTAAGAAAACTTCAAACGATAAAAACAAGATGACGGTCATTTGTATCTGATAAAATACCGTGACTAAAGACAGCTGTATCCCAATTGCAATATTATATGGCCTCACATTTACATACAATATTGATTATTAGACATTTATTTTGATTTGATTAGATTTCGACCCCTTATGTGTAACGCAAGGCCAAATAACAAACCTTTAACTGTCAATGCCAAGTGGTTGAAAAAAAAAAGTTTTAGAGGTATAGGGTGATAATGACTGCCACGCCCAGATTGAGAGGCAATCAAGATCATATGATACGAACTTTGATCCCGTATGTACAAGTTACATCCCCTGAAAAGGATTCGAGGAGACCTCGTCGCTTGTACAATCACAGTTTCTGTGTCTTCGGCAAGTTTAATGGAATGGAGTATCGAGACGATATGTTGTGCCCTCCTGTTCTCCCAGCAAAGACAGAACAGAATGTATTGCTCATAATTAACATTAGTGACATAGAGAAGAGAATGACATAAATTATACAAGTTCTCTACACAAGTTACATATAAACATATAGATAGATGTAATACAAATCAGATGTCAATGCCGCAGCACACCGGACTCGAGTCGTTAGAGACAATGTTTATGTTACATATTGACCACCTTATTCAAGGGATTTGGGAAACTGAGAACGTTTGTCACGTCATTGCAAAGAGTAATCATGACAAGGCAACACATCTTGGGAGAAATTGATTCCACAGCGCATGCGACGAAATGGAAGAGAACCCACTCATTGTTGAAACTCGGGTGTTCTTTTGCTTGTTCGCGAGTTGCAAACAAATAGCTAACTGCAAATGCATATCAGTGCATGTCAAGTTGATGATTGTCTAATGAATCGTTATAATAACACAAACACTTATACTCTGATATTTTTCGAGTTTCGATGCTTTTTTCTTTCTATATCCAAGAGGATATCTGCACAGTTTTGTATGAATGTTTTAAATGTTTACATACACAATGATATTCGGTCATACACATATACTATTGTAACATGACCAGTTACTGTTATATGGTACAAATCATAAATTTACACATCTGTTAATAAGAGCATACACAATCCGTTAGAATTACATCCTATAACCATGGTAAACCCTATCACTGCACTGACAAATCGAGTGGCTTGTCGTGACTTGGGGTGGAATGAGTCATGGGTGTTTCTTGTTGTGTAGTGTGTGCCGTCACTAAACGGGTACAACTATAAATAAACACTGATATCTGTGCCGTTATTTTTCCGCCAATCGCCATAACACAACGTTAAAGTAACATATTTGATTAAACCACACTGTTACATTGTGATTAAATAACACTAACACGTTTATAGTGATAGTTAATGCTACGAGTGTTCAGGGCGGAGTGGATCAACAGGGTTGACGTGTTGTGTAATGTACGATGTAGCTGAGTAAGTTACTACAAATAAGCACTGATATCATACAGGCTTTGTTTTGACGCTGTTAACTGACCTTACTAGGAGTACCCGTCTCGGGGCAGGCTCCCGCCATCCACCTGTAGTTCTATCCCATGTTCGCAAAAGTCATTGTACTACATTAAAACCTTGCTTGTTTAAGATCCTACATTTAATTGTACGTAACATCGCCAGAGTATTTCAGTGACGTAATAAAGCCTCGATGTGAGTTTAGTTTCGTTTTCTATATTAGGATATCGTTTCTTTTAAGACACAAACTTTATTGAACTTTATTACCCTTTAGATAAATTTGTTGAATTGTGATTGGTCAATAGCCAATGCATACGAAACCGTGTAGGCGGATTTGCCAGGGTCTACCCTCCGTATGACCCGTGAGACAGGTCACGTGACTGACTACACAGGTTTTACGGATCACCTTGACCTTAGATGGAATGCGGAAGTAAAACGGTTGCTCGACTCGGAATTTCAGGATCGAAACTTACCTTAACAAACATAAGTACGGTGATTTCAACCAATATACATTATTTATTTTGTTTGCGTCAATAAACTAATTCAATAAAAATACGTGTCTCTCTATTATTCATCAGGTAATAATAATTTAAAAATCGATTATTTTTTAGCCGCAGAGTTCTCTCCCTTGATATGGAGCGGTACACTCTTTACAGTGTTTTTGCTGTTTCACACTGTGTGGAGTTTTTATCACAAACGGAAATAGCTATGTAGCCTATATATTTTATCGAAAAATGAGTGAAATAAGTACAAATAATAGATCTAAAGAGTAATAAATTCGTTACACGGTGTTTTGACAGGGTGTACGGGACTGTAAGACCCTTGTATATTCCGCATTTCCTTCGGCTGCGCCTCAGGAAAATACGGAATATACAAGGGTCTTACAGTCCCGTACACCCTGTCAAAACACCGTGTAACTAATATTATTAATGTATATTGATGATTAAAATGTTTTGTAACATTTTCAATTTTCTAAATGAGACATTTCACTTCCGGTTGTATTTATCAATAATGCTCGCACGATAGTGTGTATGTGATATCAAATGACATGTATTTAGGTAATGTCAGTTGAATCTCGTCTCACGGTTACTCCTCGCACACCAGAGATTCTTAGGACTTTTCCGAGAGAAATATTTTACTTCAGCAGTACTAGATATTTATAATAATCATACAGTTATATCACAGTTAATTAAACGTTGGAAAACAGAATGTCAGTGAAAAAGATATATTTGTATTTTACCATGCATATATTGTTTGTATGTTAAATATCATATTACCAAAACCATTTTTCCCAAAACAATATAGCTTTATTTACTGACCAAGTTTGAAATTATGTTATTGTTGTTGTTATTTTTTGTTTTTGTAATCATATTTTTAGGGGTGGCGGGGTGAATGTAATCAATATCTGACCGTTAAGTGACTATTGCTGAATTATAAACATATTTTTTTTGTATTTTACTCCACGTATTGTGCTTGTCACACCTTAACAAGTAGTAAGCTCCCATTTACAATTTACTCTAATTCACATTTGTCTTGTTTGGTTTTCTTTATTATAACAGATACATAGAGGATATCTGTCTCTTTCCTTGACAAATACCATGTTTATCTCATTGAGTGAGGTAGAAAAGTAGATATTTCATGAATTGCGCAGCCACGAGTGAAATATATTAACTTTTCTACCTCACGAGATGAGATAAACATGGTATTTGTCAAGGAAAACAAGTATTATATTTATATATATTATATCATTATTTCTGTGTTTTACGTTGAGTTGGAGTGATTTCAACGGCAAACGTACAGCCTTCGCAAGCTTCCCGATGACGTCACCCGAGTGGTGATAAAGTTTATCGTCACTCCGTAGAGTGGTGATAAAGGTTATCGTCACTCGGTAGAGTGGTGATAAAGGTTATCACCACTGTACATGTAGCTTGATAGAGGGTTTATTTTACTGATAGAACCGAGTATCCCACTCCAAATAATGTAATAAACACGATGAACCAACTTCCCCCTCAAGTCATGACTCGCGCCAGTCTCCATCGCATGATCAGTTGATAGGTGATGATAAACCATACAGGACCATTGTGAAGTGTATTATGTTGTTGCATTTCAATGAGGATATCCGTGACATTATATACATTACTGTGTTGAGTACAATAATTAAATCAAGGTGCGTTGTGTGTTGAAGACGGTGTATTAATTTTTTATTATTACAAATTTTGAAAAAACAAGAAGTATTCATTATGAAGAGTATATCTATTACAAAAAAAGAAAACATGATATGATTCTATTTGTCAAGCATTCTTGTCACAGCGCTAACAGACAGAACTATCACAATTTCATTGATTTCTTCTCACGTTGATCAACTCGAAGAAGTCATTGATTTTCAGCTTATCAAACTCATTGATATATGTTTCCATTTAGAATAAGTGAATACTTCAATCAATATTTATTCCGGTACTCAAAATGTCCCAGGCATGTAGTACATTGCATATACATTTGCTTAATAATATTTATAATCATTCATGAAACAATATGGTTTCTATGTACAGATGCATAGAAAATATAGTTCTCAGGTTTTCAATTTATTGGATATTTGAACTGTTTAACAGTAACGAAATGTTATTCTTATTTGGAGGGACATAATATATATTTATATATTTCGAATGTTACTGTAGATAGGAACTACCAGAAGAAAATGATACTCGTCTTTAATTTCATTTGAATGGCATATTTTACACGTTCTTTGTTCTCTCCATATATTTACATATCTATCTGTCTCAATTAAAGGTCGTGGGATGAGCATCGAAATCGTGCTAGACTTATTCTATACGTTTTAACATTTAAAAAATACCAATATTATTCGGCATGGATATCGCTTTTGAACATTAGGTTATCGAATATATATCATTAAAAAGTGTGTAAAATATGTAAAGAGTATTACTCGAGGAAGCGTGTCATACGACTTTTACGAAACGAGCGTGAATGTTTGTATTGACCGAGCGAGAGGGTTATACACAAATTCGAACGATCAAGTGCTCGTCTCCATAATCGCGATCGGTTATTTTCAACCATACGGTAATAAAATGATTCCATACTTTATTCCAAAACAACCCATATACATCATCCAACATATTTTGATTGTAGATACACATCAGTCGCAAAACCAACATCCTGCAGCATCAACTAATATTTCATGAACGAAAGAACAGTTAACATTATCAGATTCGGCAGTACTATCCCACCTATCTAGGTCATGCTTTGTTATGCACTTGCTCTAAGCATATTCAACCACGCCGTGCAACTAGCGGCTTACATTATAAAGATCTCAAGCACACAAACACTGTCCACTCACACTTCAAATCGACGGGGCACCTCACTCAACACACGATAGCACCTGCTTATGAATGTAGGTTACTGGATTATCACTTTCACAGACCCATTTAGTTTTATATGTGTAAAAATCTACATAATTAAAAGCAGAAATACAACGTTTGGGGTACACTATCAGCTTTCATTACATAAGAGTCCATTTTTAGCATATATGATTGGTGATTTCTCAATATACAAGGTATTTCTTCATAAAACTTTCAAAAGCTGAGTTTTGGTCTTAAGTGTGAAGATCAAAATCCTTCTTTTCACATGGAATAACTTAATTGGACAAAATATTAACAGATTCATTAAGAATTTGAGGTAACCTGTGTCCCCAACATTTTCAGGTTGTTGGATATTGAATTCTGACAAAATGTATTAAGAGCTCTATCATTATTCGTTATTTACAAGTTTATTTAATTTCCTTAAAGTTTGAAACTTTCACCGTTATTGAAGTGGCATTGATAAAGTTTCTGAAAATTTCAAATTACTGTTGGCATTACGACATTAGCTGAACGTGAAAGCAAAATAAAGAGAATGCAAGTTTTGGAGAAAATTTATTAACAATTCATGAAGATATGTGACATGTATCCTCTTCAGAAAACTAATTGAAATGGTTACTCTGTACGTATATTCAATAAAATAACTGGCGAATCATTCATCCTTGGTATTTGTTTCAAGTATTGTACATGTAGATGCAGATCTCATTTCATTACAGCAGATTTTAATACCATTAAAATTTCATTGCTTCTTTTTTTCTGTCAGTTATGTCAACACAGCTTTCAAAACACATCATATTGCACAAAACAAAATAAGGAGTAACGAGACATCTGACGGCTCTGATGAACAAACATTCATGTGCATCGCATTTTCATTACAATAATTTTATCACAACTTTTCAGACAAACATTTAATTTTGAACCCTTACTGTTACTTGTTTCCTACCTTCCTTCTACCATTCGTCTACCTGGAGAAGGAGTAGGAAGCTATAGACATCTACTATGTCACTTCGTTTGCAACTTTTTACTGACTAAAATGACGAAAAATGATATAAATGAAAATAAGCAAAATCAGCAGAGCTTCGTAAAACTAAAGAAATATAATATCCCGAGGCTCCTTTCACAAATCAACTTTTCCTAAACTTAATATAAAATCCTTTTCTTGCCATTACACAAAGGAAACCGTAGTCAATTCATATCATGTCTTACTTTGTGAAACTGGATTACCCCCATCGTTCCCCTTCACGTACAACACTTATGAAACATATCTGTGGCACTTCACTGTTCAACCAAGTGAACACCTTATGAGGAAAAAACATAGTCGGTTGTGCATGTGGCATGGTATTCTCCCACAAGACGATGATATGATAGCGTCAGTCAAGCCATTAAACGTGTCCTTAGAGTATATCTAACATCTAAGTTATATTAATATTATTATATCATAAAGAGGCCATCTAGTAAATATAGAATGAAGGCCATTTCATCGACATAAAACTGCTAGTATACTGTGTTTTCGATTAGACAAACGGCAAGCATGTGGTGGCGGATATACTCCGAAATGTCCACAATACAAACTACAGTCATATATCTGGAACATAGTTTAGAGTCTGTATATAGAGTAGTCAGGTATATGTAAAATATGTAAAAATATACTATACAGCTGAAAATCAAAAGAAAACAAGTAATTTATCAACAAGAAAACAACTGTTACAGCTAGTATAACAACATTATGAGATCAATAGATTATACGATTATGAATTTGATAAAACTAATGATGCGATAATTAAACATAAGTAAACATTGATTATATTAATACAAAATGCCTTTGAGGTTACACAACAGTCATCTCTGTAGCAAACGTATACATACTTCGAAGAAGACAACGAAGAACGAATAATGAAAAAATAATATCTCTGATGACGTATGTACAATTTAAGAGAAAGTCCCAACTTATCTCCAGCGGATGGACAGTGGTCCGTATATGATCCTCTTTGTATTGAGCGGAGTATAACAGGTGCACGCTCGGCGGCTTTGATTTTGTGTTTGCGTTTAAAGAACAGTATTAATAACGTATAATTAAGTGATATAGATGAGGGTGAAAAAAGGTGCTTCACCCAAATAACAAAAAAAACATGTTCGCTGAAAGCACAAAATAACAAACCCATTCAATCCGTAGTGGCTTACGTCGCGCGTTGTAAGATTCATTTTACTGAAGTAATGTCAGTGTGAAAGTAAAGTCATACATGAATGTCGTAGGTGGCGAATATCGTTCTATGACATCATGCCATAGTGCCATCAATATATCACTGCAGTGAAGAGAGCACTTTTCATTTGAGACAACTCGGCGAATCACCGACATGTGACCATCCTCGGTTACCCATGGTTTTATATATGCTCCGTTACTCTCCTCTATATCACCCATTGGAAATCTTATCAGGGGAACCTGTTCTCAAATTACCCGCCCTTGGCCAGCGTGACGAAGTCAGTAACCAAAGAAAATGCTCAATTGGATAAGACGGAAATGGTCAAGGGAGATAAGCGGTGACGGATGGCTAACACAATGACCTCGCTTGCGAAGTGATATGAATTGTCATTGGCTCGCAGGTCCAAGCTGCGTAGCAGTTTGATTGGCTCACGCCGGCCAAGGGCGGGTAATTTTAGTACAGATTTCGCTGACAGAGTTTCCCATGGGTGATATAGTGGAGAGTAACGGGGCATATATAAAACCAGGGCCGTGTTCAAGAGAGGTTTCAAAGTAATCGCTCAATTAGCGATTACTTTTAAACCTCTCTTGAACGCGATTGCTCAATGTAGCGCTAAGTAGCAAAGTGAGCGAACTTTGAGGTTTTGCACCGTATCGTTCAGAAGAGAATGAGCGCTACTTGAGCGCTACTTAAGCGCTACATTGAGCAATCAATGAGCGATTATAAGCGCTCGCTGTTATGGAACGGGGCACATGGGTAACCGAGGATGACATGTGACAAAAGTGACGTTAATACCGGAAGATGACCCCGAGCATGTGAATTCCTGGTATTGGTACTACGTTATGTAGTGGGTGTCTGTGTCTGTGGCTGGGGTTAAGCTGGTGTATACTAGGTAAAATCCTTATCTTCATCCAGAGATCCATAGAAACACGATGCACTGCCCTTAGCTTTCTCTCTGTAAGGAAAAAAACCCGTCAAAAGTTAGGTATGTTACCCTATATGAATGTTATGATGTCATTTCAAATTGTTAATCAACATTTCTTTATTTCTAAGAAACTGTATACTACATGTACTCATGTCTTAAAATCATGTCACTATATTCTATTTTGTAGGTACATCCAATGCTCTGTAACACGTATTTATATTATGTTTACACAATTTGCCATTTATTTAGTTTACGTGAGAGGGTAAAACACCTCATTACACGACCGGTTAAGCCGTATCCATAGAAAACGGTTATCCGTATTGGTAGAAAGTGGTGTTGACAAAGCGACTGCTGTGTGGAACTAATCAGTTTGAGAGGTAGATTTGTAGGTATCATGGCTCACAAGGCTTACCCGAACCATGTACATTCATTTAGAACTCTTTTTAAAAATTGAATCAGGAGTATTATTTAGCCTTTTGTAACACTCATTTACCGTTTTGTGGGAGCGCTTTATATTTTGTAAGAACGGCGTGCTAGAGCGGGCAATGAATTATCTGTTGTTTTTGAAAATCGAAGTAATGTTTTTACTTTTTCTTAAACATTTTCTGAAAAATGTTGGTCTTCTTCTTCTTCACGTAGAATGGTTGTTGCTGACTATCGTCAGTTTCTGACGGAATCAGGGTCGACTTGTAGTCCGACTCGAAATGATAGGACTTGGGTCGTGTTGTCGATGAACGGCGGACATGCGCAGTGGAGCGACGTCTTGAAATGTGATCGCGAGCCTAAGAAAGTAATATAACAGTTTCAGACACATTGGTAATAAAGATAACATATCACCTCTGCTGAACAAGTGGGCTCCTTTTGCCATTGCTCACAGTTCATAATTACTACACTTTCATTTACCATATTGAGAGCAAATTAATCAATTGTACTAGTCATCTTCACACTTTATTTTATCAGCTACTCAATAAATGTCCAATCTAATAACGACGTTACATCTACAAACACTGATATTTACCTATCAACAACTTAAAAATGCTTCAAAATCTTAAGACCTTTCTCAATGATTTCCACTCAAACAGCGTGGTAAATTTTGAAGGTCAGGAGTATTACTGACAGAGGGAATTCGTTAAATCTAAATCTAAATCTAAATCTTAAACAAAGTCCTTATTCCTACATATTATATCTACCTCTGTGACGTCACTTCGCCTGTACTCTTTAGCGCGGGCTCCTGCTAGTAGCGACATTATCTGACTGAATGAAGGACGCTTGGACGGGTGGAACTGCCAGCAAGTTGTCATGACGTCATAGGTCGAGTCGGGAATTGATAACTCAGTGATTGGGTATGGCATCACGTGACCACACTTCACGCTCTCCTCAACTTCCTCCAGACTCATATCTGGTTGATACAAAACAGACTTTGAAGATATTTGAAGCACCTAGGTTTGAAATAAGAAAGGTATTCATATGGCGGAAACTGTCACTACCATGCACATTCAAACAATTTGGCCATACCAGGTAAAAATATGATTCACAGTGACTGTATCGTGTCCGTATCGAATGCTTCAATTCTCAGTATCCACATCGGAATATAAATTATAGTACATGAGGATGTATGCGCTGGAGTGAAACTTGTTTCATCAGCGTTGAGAATGGATATACTTCACACATGAAGAATATCTAAAGTATTTTGCAAATGGTATTTCATACATCTTTGAACTATGCAAGTGTAACACAAGTAAAACTGGAAATATGCAGCACTAGAGCAAGTCTTACTTGGATATGGCACTAGCCCCAGTGTGCACAGCTCCCACAGCAGAACTCCGTATGCCCAGACATCAGCCCTGGTAGATATGGTCTTGTATTGTAGGGTCTCGGGGGAGGACCATCGGACAAATGTGGAAACTTGACACTGGGAATCTGAAAATTATCCTTATTAGTAAAATGAAATGTAATCGCATGAGTAGCAATAGTATAACTAGTTATGATAATATACTTATATTGGTCATGATGTTGCTTTTACAAAACGTCATGATGTTCCTTATAAAAACATCTAAAAGAGTCATCCGAAGAAAGTAATTGAAAGCAAGGAAACTTACCTGGATCCATCATGTTTTCCGGTGGTCTGACAAGGAAGTTGGCCACTTTGAGAGTTCGACCATCGTTGAGAATAAGAACATTCTCGGCTCTGAGATCACCATGGATACACTGCTTCGACTCCATGAAGCCCATACCTTTACATATCTGCAAGAGGAGAGGGGGCGTGTATTACACTACGGTAAATGCATTATGTTGTGATGCTTATTCAGAATATCACTACCAGTAACTGTATTTGTTTTAAACCCGTTATCAGATACAACGTCGCTGGAATGAAGCCTCTCTAGGGGTGGGGGTGTCATTGATGTATGATTGGACTACCAAGTCCAGGTGCAACTATGCTTTCTAGTTGACGAAATTCATAAAGACCTTTAGACTATTTTTTTAGACTTTTAAACTAGCCAGTGATTGAGAAATGCGCGAGTAATGCGGAAAATGTTGGTCTCTGACCCACCCACCTGAAGAGCCATATTGTGTATACGACTGAAACTGACGCCTTTGCCTTGCAGATTCCTGACATGTGTGAGTAGGTCCCCTTGCACTGACTCACAGATGATCCAGGGAGGGTTGACCTGTCCGACCACACCCAGCAGCTGCAGCAGGTGCTTGTGGTTCAGTCTGCGCAGCTGGTTGGCCTCCATCATCGTGAACACTGCATCTCGGGAGGAAGACGGGATCTTTACTGACACTTCCATGTTCAGGAACAAACCTGGAACACAGAATCGATATTGGTATGATAATGCTGATCATAATGATTGCGGTGATGATGATATAAATGTTATTATAACCTTTAGGATGAAGCGGACACGAATTGGAATGGAGATGGATAATGATGGTCATATTAGATGAATATGATAACGACCAGAAAGAACAGACGGTCAAGGAATGGAGATGAAGTTTAATGTTAATGATTGGTTTATGTGGGAAATACAGATGAACATGAAGCAATAGTTATGTTTGATGATGATTTTGATGATGATGATGATGATGATGATGATGTTCATAGTCAGAATGATTATGTAGAGTTGGTTTATGGAAATACAAAGAGGGGAATTTCCACACTACTTGAACTGTAATAAAATCATGAAACTGGAGTTAGAAACATAGAGATCGATTAAAAACTAACTTCTTAGAATATGCAAGCTTATAAAGATCAGTAAAGCAATATTTTAAAACGTACAACATTATTTTGAGAGAAAAGTTATAACAGCCATTTATTGCTTACTACATTCAAGACATTCTTACAAACAAAACAGGCTGTAGGTCATACTGCACCATACTAAGTCCGATCTTAGACCCTGCTATATTTACTATAAACTAAAATGGCAAGCTGAGCTTAAAACTATTGTATGTGAAAACAAATAGAAAATTCCTTCCAAAGGAGACTATTCCGAGCACATACAAATTCAGGTTTTAGATGGTTCCAATACCCACTAGAATCTTGCCAACAAACCTACTTTTGTTTAAGATAGGATATATCGAGAGTCAATTGTATTCATTTTGTAATAATACACCAGAAAGCCTTATCCATCTCTTTTATGACTGTCCGAAATAAATTAAAACATATGGAACAAATTGTTCATTTGGATTAAAACAAGGACAGATATCACATTAAATGTTGGTAAGAAAAAAAATCATATTTGGATACTCGGAAGAAAGGAACGATGTCCTCACCCTCCTTATAACGGTTGTCAATTTCACACTTTTCAAAATAAGGTCATACACATGTACTCCTAGTTTTGATAAGATTAAGAATGAAATAACTATTATGTACATTATTGAGAAAACACATGCCATCTCTTCTTGCAACTACACTAAATTTGTTGGATTCTGGTCCGATTGCCATCATTTATTTGACAGAAAGCAACTTGATAAGTTGGATGACTATATCCTGATTTTATCAATCTTCTTAATTACACTTAACATTATTGTCAAGATAATACAAGATGTAGACACTTGATTATATATTGTTGATGTTTGATGTGATGTTGTTGTTTGTACCCCCAAAAAGGTGAATTAAAAAAAATGAAACTGGAGTGAAATAAGTGTGAAAAGATCGTATGGTCTCTCGGGATTCTATGCAATAACAGCATAACTACTGACACGCACCTGCCCAGTACTTGCCGGAGGAGAGATGACACAGCTCGTTGAGGAGACGCACCTGTTCCACGAGGGCCGAGATGTCCACTAGCTGGTACTTGAGACTCTCCCTCAGTCGGATTGGGGGGTCAGGAATAGCCGTTACTGCAGATGCTGCGGGGGATAGTGGGAGATTAGAGTGATATCAGCCTTTGATATTCCAGGTAGTTAGACGGCTTGTCTATACAGAATGAGAAACACTTGAATGCTCTACAATTCACGATGACCGCATTTGAGCAGCTGACTGATCCATTTGAGTTATTTGGGCGTCAACAATAAAAACAAAGGATGCACGTAACCAAAAAATAATTAGATTATAAAAGCATAGCACGAGATACCATAAAGACGTAAATATAAAAACAAACACTTCTTTTAAAAATATTTGTTCGTTTTTCAAAGCTGCAACGTTACAAAGTAAACATTGGGGGATGGAATGAGCTGTTTAATCTACAAGAAACATTTATTCAAAGCACTACCGGGATCAAGAGCCTCCTCTTCGTGAACCAGTCCCTCCGCGATGTGACCTTGACCCGAGCGTCTCAGGGCTTCCTTCAGCAGATGAAGGGCATGTTTCCCGAACACGGTCATAATGTCGACCAGTCGGGTCACCTTTTCAGGTCGAGGTTCGGGGTCAAGGACGTATCTGACGAGGTCAGGGGTCAGCATGCCCGAGTCTCGCAGGTAGGTGAGGACGACAGGTACAATAAGGTGTTCAGACAGGAAGGAGTAGTTCCTCTCTAACAGTCGTCTGTCTCCCATTGGCATCGGTTCAACTGTAGACGAGGATACGTTTAGACTGTGAAATATTGTAATGAAAAAAAAGGCTTGATACTTCGGATGAATTGCTATTCAGACAACGCACCAAGTTCAGCTGAACATAGCTATGATGTGGACACTATTTTACAACGTCTAATAGTAAGATGCGTATCCAAACACAAAACCAAGTAGACAGAAACTTCATTTCCAGTTACTTCTCCTAAGAAACCCCTTTCCCTCTGAATTAAAATCAACTGAACTTCAATCGAGAAATTAGGAGAAACAAGAGAAACAGACCTGTTCACAAATAACTAACTTACTGACCACTGCTACCTCTTACGCTAACGCCACTGATCGGTACTCTACAGAATCATTCAATTTGATATTAATATCATCCTGAAATGTCATTGATGACCAATGAGATGTACCAATAAGTCAAAACATGAATCTGTAAAAGTATATATAATATATGTAAATGAAGTGATGAGGTCACTGAGGAGAAGGAGGGTACCTACCATCTAAAGGGTGAGCCACTCCACACTCCAGACAGGCGTGTATGAGCGTCTCCAGTAGAGGGAGGGTGCCTCTGACCCTGCACTCCGCGCTCCACCTCACTATCACACTCCAGAAGACGTCCCCGTAGCTGCCACGGATTACAGCGCGTTCAAACACACCCAGATGTCTGGCCAGCTCGTACACACGGAAATCTGAAATCAGAACCTGACCGTCCAGTCACACTGATTTATGAATAGTAAGATCCAATATTAGCTTCTGTAGATCCAGACTTTGTAAAGTGCCATATTTCAAAGGTATCAGCAGACATGATAAATATATGCATGATGTAAAATTGAAAGACATAACATAAATCGTTTAGGCAAGATGGGCTAATGGCATGGACCTGCTACCGGCAACCGTCGTTTGTGGTTCGTCGTCTGTCGTCTGCTGTCCGTCGTCTGTCGTCTGTCGTTTGTCGTCCGTTGTCTGTCGTTCGTTGTTCGTCGTTCGTCGTCCGCCTTGTTGTATCTTGCTTATTTCAGGCACGTCTTCAGTTGTCTCTTTAAGGATGTATTTCACAAGATATGAGGTTTGGGAACACATGATTAGGAGTTTGTGGTATTGAGGCACGAAGTGTGTCATAGAGATCACTCCATAAAAGTACTTCTTCTCCTGAACGAGAAGCACGGGAATGGTGAAATCTTGTGTAGAAATCATCTCTCGGCATCTGGACAAGCAGATCGTTACTAAAACAGCAAACTGTGTACTTAATCAATGTTTTCCTTATCAAAAAATATCCAGATAACACTAACGTATGACGTCGACGATTTTGTGACAGAAAGCTTCGATGTGGGGAGGGAGGGAGTGGGAAGAAGAGACGAGGTCCCTCGGTGCCCAGAGCTGTTGTACTCGGTTCTGCAGACTCCTAATTTCCTCAGATATCTGCTGCCCCTGTAGTTCGAGTCGTTCCATGTGTGTCTCCATCTTCAGCAGCTGTTGAATACAAAACAGACTGGTGGTCACTAACCCGTATCACCTAAAAGTGTTGACGTGTGCCAATATGGTTGGACTGATGTATTGTGTTTATAGAGTTGGACGTATGTTTATATACAACCTTCACACTTAAAATATTATGTAATCTACAGCTTGCTACTCATTTAATGTTACAAAATCCAATTTATGTGTTTTTTCTAAAACTTGCTCGTGCCTGTGATATATTTCGTCGGTCAATTAGATAACAATCCATCGATATCATATCTTGTCTTTCTAAAGAAAAACAGTTCTCAAACATATATGCTTACCTCTTTCGTTAGGCACGCTTCTAGATTGGCAATACAAGAAGAGGAGGAGTAGGCTGATGAAAAACCTCCAAATTCAGAGGCGGGTCTAGGCGTGGAGGGGTGGAAGCTTGAGAAGCTTGTAGCCTGTAATCTTTTCTGAAAATAGACGTGTGTTTCGATAGAGCATACTTGCAACAAAACACAAACATAAATCGTTATTTGAACAGAAATACTTAACACCTAGACGATTGCCTTTGAAAAACACAATCAGATCGAACTTTAACACTCGTACCCCAGAGTACTGCCCGCCAGGGGTCATTTCTTGTGATGTTGACTCTGACCTTCGACCTTTTTTAAATTCAATATTTCATAAGCCCGAAAGATATCGAAACTGTTAAACGTGTTCCTAGCCTTAAACAAATTCACAAGACACGGCCCTCCGGAGCAGTACTCCGATCAAGAACGCAGCGAGGTACGAGTGTTATGTTCGATCCGATTTTTATAAGATTATCCGCATGTTCATGCGACGGAAAATTACAATTTTGCAACACAAATAAGTAAAACGTAACTGACAAAAGAAGTAAGATGACACGATTGGTAAATATCAACATGTATTTGTAAAGTAAGAATACCCTGTAGAAACCAGGTGAGGTGAAGACCGAGGTGAGATCACCCATACTCCTGGAGGTCACCAAAGAGTTCTTTAAATCCTGAACTTGTTCCTTTAGTTCCTCCTGACCCAGTTTCAACTCCTCCTGGCCCTGGCTCTGTCTCTTCACTTCCGTCAACCACACACTCATCTCTTGCTCATTCACGGCTTTCTGGGGAACAACATTATACGGAATGTCTAACAAAGTTATATAATCATACCCATGGACATCCTATGTTACCCAGGGTTTTATATATGCTCCGTTACTCTCCACTATATCACGGAGAGTAACGGAGCATATATAAACCCCTAGGTGACCGAGGTTAACACATGGATGGACGACACGGATTCTCATGTACTCTGGTCTGCTACAGCTCTGGAGTCGAGTCCAAGTATTAGAAATGGCTTTAACAAACGCCTGCAAGAACTGGTGTGGTCATTTTACATTAATTTATATATTTTATATATTTATATTTTATATCAACCTTTAATTAACTCCTATTTAACCATCATGAAACTCTGCATTCTTTAGAGTATCGGGTCCTCGGATTTGGCTAATTGCATGCAGGTACTGAATTTTTTTTTAGCTCCATGATCTCCTGCAATACTTGCCCTGCTAGCTCTATGCAATGCAGTACGTTTAGTATTTTACCAGTGTATGAGAGCACACCAGCGCCAAAAGAAAAAACTTAAATTTTCTGCAGTAATATTTACTGGAAAATAAAAACGATTTACATGGAATTAATGATGTAAATTACTATGGCTTTGTTTGATGATGATGGTCATAGTGACGCTGATGTTGACAATAATGCTGATTTGATGTTGATATATAAGATGGTTTTAGTGATATCAGAGTGATATCAGAGTTGATATAAACTTATGTTCCAGTACGGGGACTTAGATCACAACATCAGAATCTATGTTGTGAACATTTTGCTCCTAACATGTGGAACTCTCTTCCCAAAACTCTGAAACTATCGCCAACATTTGAGTCATTCAAATCAAGTCTAAAAACCTATCTTTTTGTTCAGTTCTATGGTTTGTAAGAACTTTCATTTTCGCAGCAATTTTATACATGGACTTGATATTGCTAATTGTGTGAACTGAGCACATTCGAATGTCCCCGATGTTTAGCGCCTTGAGCATGCTTTCGAGCGTGGATATGTACGCTTTATAAATATGCACTATTATTAGTGATAATTCTGTGACTGAGGTAGAGACAATATCTGATGGTGTAATGTTGAAGATACTGTTTGTAAATATATCAACCAAATATATAATCATGATGATAAAGATGGTGATTATAATTACATGGTTACATGGCCAGCACCAAAGTCTCTGTTCGTGTATTGACATACCATAATGATGGCATGTATATAAGCACTTACAGAGGTGCTTGTTTTAAGTTGGGAAGTTGGGGAGACAGGTTCAGTGTCTATCACAGACACGACGGCAGAAAGCGTTTTACAGCATCTTCGAATTTCTCCAAATTCAATTCGTGCAGTCGATCCCTTGAAAATGAAAAAAACCCCACATCAGTTGATGTTCGTTTGTGTACGCTAGTAGTAAAGTAACATTCATACGATTTCAAATCGTTGACAAAATGAAAAAACGGCGATGTTGGATACCATCTTCTACACATGATATATTAAGATCAAATGTTTTCTTGTCTCAGTTTAAGTACTATAAAGACTTGTATTAATATATACTTTTTTTAGTATTATATTTGTGTGTATTATATTGAACAATGTCATGTCGTAAAATTCAGTTAATATATGACACATGCTGCATTTAAATTGAAGGCAATCGTATGTACCATAGTCAGTTACATAAAACTTTGATCACTGACGTCTTACACATTCATGTCTGTATTGATATCTACAGCCAAAATATACCATATAAAATAACACTTAATAATCAAGCAATGTTGCAACTACGATGAGATAATTTCGTTTGCAAAAAGAAACGTAAAACTACAAGAATATTTTACAGCATACCTCAAGGGTTGGGTCCGTCTGTGAGTCAGGACTCTCAGTTTCCGTCGTGTGACACGGAAGACAAGGGTCTGACCGGGCCGCCATTATCTACCTACAAGTAGGTGCACGTGAAGGTTAGCCTCTACTGTAGGTTTCTTTCATCCACTTGCTTTGAAACTTCTTATTGTGAAGCGGAAATGTTATCGGACTATCTGTTACACATGGAAACCTACCACAAATCCTTAGCTATTTTCCTAAATTAAGGTAAAACTCTTTTGTATAAAATGAGAGTGATTCATCTTAATTTTTTTCCTATGATATGTATGTATAATATATGTAATGTACAAATTGTGCCTCACATGAGAGTTGAGACTCAAATTAAAAATATGTTTGTATGTCTGTTCAAAATATACCTAAAGACATATGTAACTATGACGTTTTTCGTTTGAAACCATAAACTAGGGCAACAAACACGTCTACTCCTATAATACACGTTCGGGGTTTCTAAGGGGGTTCCCCTACTCTACAACACCGTAACGGCCAGGTTAGCTAATCGCCTGATCAAGGCTTCGTGTGCTGACAACAGAATATACGATAGGGTATCGTCAGTCTTTGTAAAATTAAACAAGCTCATTCTTATTAGGGACATTATATTTAGTATTGCAGTATAGAAATTCAATCCTTCAACAATTACCATTATGTTGTTGTTGTTGTTGTTGTTATTATAACTGTTTTGTTGAATTAGTATTGGATAAAATAACGTTACTATTTACATACACTCATTTTCTATACAGGACGTCCGATGAGATAATAAGTATTGGATATTTACTGATTCATTTAATCAGTTTTTTTAAACACAAGTAAAGGTAAATCCTGAAGTACCAACTTTAACTTAATGTATTGGTTAGTGTTCCATACAACCATTAGTTTGGTACAAGCTAATACTTTACAAAAACGCAAATTTGACTTGACAAAGGCGTCCCTTTTCTTGAGACTCAAATATGAAATGACATCAAATGGTAAAAATAGAAATTACGCAAGTCGAGGACAAAAGTGTTTACAAACAAAAACACATATACAGCTTTAAACCCTTACCTTCATCACCTGGTGTCTTCACACTCTGGCGCAGATGGTTGTCAATCTGGCGCTATCCAAAGAACTGCTTTCATAGGAAAACATTTGATTTTTTCACCAAGGGATATGAGCTATCTTTGCTAGGGTAGCCATGTTTACAATGGAAATGCGGTGAGTCATTTACAACACAGATAAAGGACTGTTGTATATCACCTGCAAGTGGAGCACACAGGTATTATGTCGCGTTCTCAACTTGACTTGCACATTTACGTGTGTAGCATGTAACGATCTTGTAACATTTATTGAATGCAAGTATGATTAGATTATGGGCTTTGAACGCTCAAAATAAGCAATACAGAAATTCTGCAACCGGCATATTAACATATGTTACGCTATAAATTCACATTTCGTTGTAGCTAAACATATGTCCATTCAATACATTGAGCAGCAGCTATTATTTATTTGGAAGTTTAATCCATTCATTATGGTCGGTCGCTAATGGTTATGTGTACTTTGAAAGTGAATTCCGCAGTGTTATTGAAAGGTGGATACAAATACACGATACTTCGATCTTAGAAATTATAATCACTGAAACCTATTGGCACAATTTGACAACTGTTTAAAATAAACATACCTTTGAAATGTGGTTATGCTTTCTCAAAATATATATGTTTATCCTTTGTTTGTATTTTCTGCCAAAGTCTTATAAATAATGTTCTTTCTATCACGAGTGTATCATTGTGCCACATACGAATTAGCAAATTCAAATTAATGACCTGTGAGGGAGGAAAAAGAAGACCCAATTGCTTGGTTTTTTTGTGATAGACATATTACCAAAAGGAACAACATAAAAACACCATCATTAACACAATTTAGCAAGAAAATAAACATCAGGAGATTACGTCTACAATTAGCATTCCTTAATAATTTATCAAAATGACAACAAAATACATTTTTTTGGGTTATTTTATGAACTTAATTTGTGATGTAGTGTCTGATAGAAAGGATGGCATATCGCAGTGCAAGAAGCCTGATTTCAGTAGCAGCATAGCAAACAGGCATTACGCTGTATGAAACAAATGCCAATGGTCCTTTCTTTACAGACAGTACGAAATATACGTACAAACACTTCACCCCGTGACTTGTAAAGTCGTCGTTTACAGGGTACAGTCGATCGTCACTGACGATACAAGATATAACAAACGCTTTCCACCTTTAGAAAATAAGAAGCAGGGTTGACAAATAGAAATAAAATATTTTTCATTCACATAATTTTGTCTGAATTTTAAAAAAATAAATGAATGGTGAAACTGAATTGCAACTTTGTTAGTTATCATTCTAACAAAAAGCATAATTTCGTAGTGTCAGTGTAGTGATGTTTCATATCATGTATTTCTGGTCATGATAGAAATAACAGATGGGTGAAAAAGGCGAACTTTTTGTCAATATTTGAAGAAGTAATCGTAAAATCTTCCAGGGCGCCGCTTAGTTCGATATGCCAAACAAGCTGGTATTGTTTGAAGCAGCCGGGTGCACGTACAACTCTTCAGCTTAAAAGACATGTTAACATGTTATCAGGAATAATTGTCTAAATAGTTTGAAACAGTTCATAAATATTGACCAGGTGGTGCTATCAAAGGCACCTCCCCGAAAGTAAATTGTAATTCAATCATACATGACTACAATAAAGCTGCAGGGAGGTTACTGTTTCAGTTGCTTTAGAGTAGAGACGGAAAGCTTCAGTTATCGACAAATGCTGCAATGATAGTTATTGTTTCAGAAAAGTCATGGCCATTTCAAATATTTAGATAGTCTATTTGGTAGCATATATTAAATATTGTCAGTTTAGTACTAGTGTTCCATGTTTAGACAAAACTTCAGTACTAAGTTTTCAATGCTCATCTATTTATTCATTTTTCATTTTTGATGTCTCTGGGGATTTGGCATGTCAACTTTTTAAACTCCGATTACAAGGTGGCATAATAAAAAAGGATATAACAAATGGAACAAAATGTATGTATGCATCCTCAAAAAATAGATTTTACTTCGGAAAATGTGCAATTGTACCTTATAAGTTAACGTAATTTTCTGATGTGCGGATTAATACTTCAAGTCTAACATTTACACAAGAAAAAAGTGAAAAAGAGAAAAGTGTACGACATGACATTTTATGTAATGGATAACACCTGAATAGAGAGGCCTTTGCCCTAGGGACGACCCGAGGGCGCGATAGCCCCTCTTTGCTAGAACGCCCGAGGATGAGGGTGTTATCTATTTTATATACCGAAAAAAAAGACTAATGTGTGGGTGAAATTGTCTATGTTTTAACTGCAGTACAGGTGATTCAAGTCAAATAAAGCGCACATAAAATATCATCAAATAGAGACCAACAATCAAACCTTCCTAGTCACCAATCCCCTGTGACCTAGTGGTAAGGTCTTGGGCTACTAAGCGTAAGGTTGTGGGTTCGATTCCCACATTATTTGCATTGAAAAATTTAAATTTGCAAGTTTGTAGATAGATTATCTTACTTAATGGGACTTAGAATGTATTGAGTGCAAGATATCCTATTTAGCAGGCCTTCTACTGTATAATACCCCCCTGGAAGGATAATATCCTGTTTAAGGCCCACTCGATAGGATTTGTAAGGCCCTGCTCCCTTTCTCAGGGATGTTCTCCAGGAAAAAAGTGTTAAATGGGCCTTGAGGTATATAAGTGCAGACACAATAAGTTACCTCCCTTCCCCTGTGGCGCTATTTCAAGGTATATTTATTATCGTGATACTAAATCAAGATATTGATATAATACGCTGTTATAATTACAAAGAGGTTGTATAT
Source organism: Gibbula magus (assembly GCA_936450465.1). NCBI lineage: Eukaryota > Metazoa > Mollusca > Gastropoda > Trochida > Trochidae > Gibbula > Gibbula magus. Next base: position 32,360,913 of record OW388292.1, on the reverse strand, counting down.
CACCCCTCGTCCCTCGTCAAGGTAGACGTACTTTGCTATAAAATTATATCTCTCCCATCCCACATACCAAGTTTCCAAGTAGATAGTATATTACCATTTATGTGATTTGTAAAACAGAGGGTAGGTTACTCCGAACAATAAGTAGAAGAAAAATGGTGTTTGACACGGCTGTGTTACTGCCATGAACGCAAAACTATTAATATTTAATTTCGTCATTTTGGAACACAGTTTTGGATAATTTGTAGATTGTATGTGTTAAAACACACGTTTAAAGCATATTTGGGATTCGACATAGAATTACATGCATCTTATGTCTTATACCAAAACGGTTGATCTGATTTGTTTATATTACATACCTTTCGTCCTTCCTCAAACATAGATTTGAATGATTTACAAACTGAATGGAATGGGATACATGTTGTTATTATATTATTATAAATACAAGCTAAGTGTTGAAAGCTGTAAAACGACAATGTATGCAAATATGAACTGCAAATGCATACTGATTGATAGAGAATCAGTTGCTGTGTATCGTCTGCCTAGCAGAACATTGGAACATTATCTTACTGCTTGTCAATATTGTATCACGATCAAGAACACTGACAGTGACTGAGCTGAAAACAAAACACGTGATTAAACCTGAATTATCTAAAAACTGAGACAGTATTTTTACTTTTAGATCACACACCAGAGATTGTAATTTAGTTGTGTAACATGTAAGCTACATTCAGACAATAACTGTAAATAGATCAGAAGAAAGCTGTGCCTGCACGACATACGCATCACGTATAGGTTCGTGTACATCTTGGTTATCGATCATGAGGTGTGTATGTTATTATACCTCTGAATATAAGTATATATGAATATATCAATAACAATGTATCATCTGTACATACCATGATGATATAGAGCAATAACAATGTATCATCTGTACAAACATCACAGGGTTAAAACTACGGTATAGATCAGAGCGTTTGAATCAGAGTGGTACACAGCGGCTTTTCGCGAAATGTTCATGTCCTTCCCCACCGTTAGCTCTCACCACTCACAAAATCAAAGCTTTGTTCATATACATATTGTTCTGGTAATTTGGTTACGAATTCGAGGAAACACGAAGAAACGAAGACTGGACTGGCAGATAATTTGCCATATACATGGGTATGTTTGATGTTAATCGCAGAGTGAACTTACTGTCAGTGATGGTTTGCGTTGTGTTGCGCTGTGTTACGTTGTGTTGTAAGTGTGTAAATGAGTCACTGAATGGAATGACAGGCCGTGTTAACAAATGGATGTTCTCGTTTGCACTTAGTCAATCGATGATTTATTTTTTTATTGCAAGATTATAGTTACGGTATTGTGCTTATTTTAAAATTAAGGTTTGAATCCCACGGATAAGGTTTCCAGTTGAAAACGACGATATCTTAAGTGTTTCTCAGAAATGTAAACAGTTGTTTTGAAATTTCAAGGTTAATTTAGTTGGCTTATGAAGACATTATCTAACTCTATTTCAGTCGTGAGTATCGCTCGTGGGCTGAAATATCTTGTTTTTCGGTTCTTTGTTTTCATACATCGGCGTGACCATTAGTTCTATGTCTTTTTTGCGTTCTAATGAAAATCCCTGTTTGGCCATACATTATAACGATATCACCAACTTCGAAATCTTGACTTCGTTAAGAGGCATATAGAAGTTGGTCAGATGAACGATAAACTAGTTCTATGGATTTACAACTTCTTTATTGCAGTGAAGCGACTTTTCGGTGAAGATGCTAATACCGTTATCAAGCAAATGATGATAGATCTTAGCATTTACACTTAAACGTCACATTACTGCAAGTTGCAAATCCATAGAACTAGTTTATCCTTCTCCAAATTGCTCACGTTCACATCAAGAGGAATTTATTATTTGAAAGGCGTTCACGGACCGACAAATAAACTTCTGAATATTATTAATGGTCAGTTTATGATGTCATCAGGTATCTTATCAGAGTGCGACTGTTGTGTAACTCTGACCATTGTCCGGTATTATCAGGTTATGACATGCTACATTCTCACGGTGATGTTCTTGTTAATGTAGCATCCATAAGAGTATCACATGACCATTGGCCCCTGGACATTGTGTGGTTGTAGAGCCCAACCACTGCGTGTATGCGTCACCAGTGACCTGGGTGTAAACATGCAAGTTAGAGAGCAATGCGCCCAGGGTTACAAGTCTGACATGACAAGATGGATACCCTGTATATTTGTGACTTATCCTTGACAAATGTCAGAAATTTTGAAAGCAATACTTCCCTTTGCAACCGCCTTTGAAGTTATTCCTTCACCGGGGTTCTTGACTTCCAACTATTTTAATTTTCTGTACTTCTGCATTGTATAGCGCGTCCACAACTGACTCCAACTGGCGGGTGTTCCACCTCGGGTAGAGGCAGTGTGTTAAGCTTGGCAAGGCGGACTAAAGAATGGGATCAAATTTCTTTTTATGTGTGGAGTTCGTGACCCCTCGTCCCCACAAAGCGTGCCCCTCTACCACTATACCTGGGCTGCTTGCTAGCCTCAACACAAGCGGACAGGAATACGTCCATCTTGTCATGCCTGACCTATTTACACACGTCTTCAAACAAAAGTGGTCTCATTATGTGGGAGTGCATTCACCCCTCACTCACTCAACACATGGCAATACGATTGATCATATTTGATGCACGAACAGTGTATGTAAAGTGTTTGCATAAACATATAAGGAATATGTTCTTTCAAAACGTGTCACATGCTGATTTAAGCAATTTTGAGCAGTTTAATGACGTAATGATGACAACTATACGACGTCTGGACATACGACCCACAGGGCAAAGCTAGATAATAGATTATCCAAACCATAAATAAATCCAATATTTAGCTTTGCAAATGTAATGGTATTGCCCTTTACATCCAAGTTTCCTTTCTTGCCGTTAGGATGTAGACAAGGATTTACAGTAGTAGGGATCTATTATAAACTAAGTCAACGTTTAAAACATGACAAATGTCACCCAGCGTTAAAAACAATAACATACCACAATATGAGGTAAAAATAATTGCTCAGGTATTTGTTACAGTTTAACAAGAGCGGAATGCGAGAATCACACAAGATTAACACGTAAGTGGGGAGGTCCCGAGACCGTCAGACAAGAAGGGGGATGGAGACAGGACTTGGCAACCAGGCAACACCACACATCAGCAGAACAGCGCCGACGTCTCAAACCTCGGTTAGCGATGTTACGTATAGATAGATCCCATGTCCTTGACTTAGTCCCAGATGGGCGGGGTCAGGTGGGCGTTCCGGTTGACTTCTGGATGTCACACCTGGACAGGTGTCATCAAATCAGCAGGTGAACCAGACAGGTAATAACTCAGATGCCGACATCAGGTAAACTTCTTGCTGATTAATCACCAGAATATACCGTTAGAGGTGTGTACATATAAACTCTTGTCTGGTTGCGTGGTCTTGTGTAATATAGAACAGGTAAAGGCTCCGATGATGACGCCTTTCATCTTCAGGTGTGTCCCGCGAGAACAACACCAATACCTGTGACGAGTAATCACTTGATTAACCTTAATGAAGGCCAGAGTTACTAATTAGTCATTAGTGAATACTGTACATGCATGATCATTGTCATTTCGTTAACAAACGGGGTTTCCATAGTCCAAGTGAAGGTAAAATTCAAATTAACATAGCAAAATAAGCAAAACCTAATAAATGAAAATGAATCTCTTGTGTATACTCAGCAGTGAGGTGAGAATACCAGACGGATAGTGTTAGTCTCAAATGAAGGAACGAATGTGGCTATACCTTGAATAAACCGTGGCTATTGATCAGACCCAAATAACAGTCCGTTTGTTTTGGTGGAACGAACACGTTATAGTAATCTTGTAGCAGTTGTACACAGTTAGACTAGAGGTAGCAGTTGTACACAGTTAGACTAGAGGTCGCTCAATCAGTAGAGATACACGCAAGCTATATCTGTAATAATGCATATCAATATAAACAATCATTTGAATAATACATAAATTAACACAAATAAATATACACAAAAGAAACCATGATCTATGGAGTGAACTTCGTTAAATTATTGACTATCACTATATCATAGTTTTCCACGAACTCTACAACTCTCAAGGAAATCAATATACACGTGTAACAGATGTGATTGTTAAAGATTTTAAATATAATGATATCTGGTGATATAGAAATCATAAGTACATAATTTAGCTATATTGTGCAATTTCACGACATTAGGGACTCTGTAGGTGAAGAAAAACCACGATGTAAGAATAGTCAACTTCATTATTGCACATTCATGCAATAAAGAAGTTGACTATCCTCTCAAAGAATGACTCTAGTCTAGGTGATATCCACCCACAGAACAACAGTACACATGAAAATGTATGTAGAGTGAACATTATTTTATAGAATAAGACAAACTGTTAAACTTACATGCTTTTATATTATGGTAACATTAGTTAAATACAAACGGCCAGTGGCATATTCACATACAGGGCCCTCTGTGAATATATAGTGAAAATCAGTGCCGCTGTCATCATATGTATATATAGGCCTAAATGATAAATGGGGCGTATACATGTTACGGCTTGATTTAACTAGATGGTGGTAACCATATTGAAAAATACCAATAACAAATAATATTGAACAAACATACAGACATTATCAATCAAACGCAGTCACAAAACATTCGTATAATTAACCGCTCATGAATGTTGCTTACTAGGCAAATACAGGGTAATGTATCTCTGTTGCTAACACGCAAGTCTTCCTGGACCAAGTCAGAGTCAGAGGTTAGAGGTCAACCAGCATGTGATACGAACATGTCGCTAGTAAAGTGTTCCTCCACATACACGAGTGGACGACGCAATACATAACAACTTACCACAACAGGAAATAACTCTATATAGCGGCCAACTCAACATGACAAGCAGGAAACCGCATGGACAAGTGTATCTCGTATTATGTGATCCAGCAACGATAAACACAATACATGATATGTGTCTTCATGTTTCATAATATATATGATGTGGTAAACCAAATGTGCAAATAATAAATGCAAATACAATGTACGTCTCTATGTAGTTCTCGATGTCGTGAAGCATAATTATGTATAATCATTGATGCATCTGAATGCATGTTATGCTGAGTGAATGACAATTGCAACGCGGACGAAACCAAACTTAGGCAAATGCCACCTATTTAAAGAAAAAAAAATCCGGACAAATGCTATCCGTACATGTCTTTCAAAGGCTATTTCAAAGCGAAACACGCCCCTGTACTGTACAAGATAAGGCCGATGTCTTAATTCTCGGTTGTAAGTGTCATATACGCGTTTGTCTGTGTATATCATAATAAGTGAACTGGATACAATTGATGCAGGTATACTATAAGAACAATACACTTGTCTGGGAGACAGATATAATTTATTTAAAGGGATCTGTTGTCACAAACACAGTTATCGTATAGCAGGAAAGCGTTGACAGACTAAACGTTAGTTAATAAACGAGTTTCCTCCTGGAATAGTGTAACACCGCTCCCTTAATGAGGAAGTTTTAAAGACTCTAATTTCATACTCAGCCATGGAGAAGGACTAAAGCGTCGAGTTGAGATCTTTCTGGACGAGCATCACCAGTGGCGGATCCGGGGAGGGGTGGGGAGTGGGAGAATTTTATACCCCCTCGACCCCCTTTCAAAATTCCTGGATCCGCCACTGATCTCCATTTTGTATACGTTGATACGGAGTTAACTGTATCGAAGTGTAGCGTCATGTGGTCCAAACATTACATATACATGTATACACTTAACACGACCTGGAATCAATCAGTGAGTTTATCAGTGGCTCTGAATTTAATTTGTAGTGATACTGAATGCTACCTGTTGCTTCAACGACAAGTAATGTGCAATTTCGAGCAGTGTACTTGTTTTGTAGACTTACATTCACATTCCTTTGAAATGAGACGTCGAATCTAACATTGTTCACTATCAAATCATAAAGAAAAATTAAAACAATAGTTATGGATACACAACTTCTTTATTCTACAAATGCGACGTTTCGACATAGGTTCTATTGCGTTGTCAAGCAATTGTGTTTTACACTTACTTGACAACGAAACGTCGCTTATGCAGAATAAAGAAATTGTGTATCTACAAATAATTCTAATTGTTCACCATAGCAACTTTTAAAATGCCACTCAAAGAGTTAACCGAACCAAAGGCAATACACATAAAGCCCAAGTCTTATTTACATATGTACCCTAAACCCGAACCTGACTGCTGATAAGTAAGTAGTGAATGTTATCTTCGTCGTGTAAATCAATACTTCACAATGAGGCCGGTGCTGTAACACATACCATCCCATCACAGTCCCTACATGTATCGAATAGCTGTTGAGGAAATACAGCGGATATTTCACATCTACATGCCCAGTTAGGGCTTATCAGCCACACGACATCACGACTATATATGTACCTTCATACTCCACACATCACTACCTTATTTGGTAATAATGACGTGTATATCGTGTTTCAATATATAGACATAAATGGTATTTGTCAATTTTCAGATTTATTTGCTTATTATATGTTATTTTATGGTATGACTATGGTATGGTAAGTTAATTTTCCACAGCTGAAACTGTTGCGGTTTGAGCCCCAATTCGTCGATCGTTTGCAATGTAAAATTATGTACACAATGTTGGGAGTCCAGAATTTATTTGCAAGTCAGGAGTTCAACAGCCCGTCCCGGGTTTCAAGGATTCCCAGAGCTCACACCCATGTATTTCTCATGATGTATATTGTTGTATTCTTAGATATAGTACTCTGTGTGTATTATTTAGGGCGTCGAAATAATACCCGTGGTGAATGACCGATAAGCAACATATTGATAAGTCTTCAAGTGTGTAATCAACTGGTTAGGAGTTTTGAACTACCCTGTGAACCCGCATATAAACAATGTCAGATGAACGTCCCTATGAACTTTACTATGCTATGCTAGTACTATACTAAACTATGCTATGCTATGCTATGCTATACTATACTAAACTATACTAAACTATGCTATGCTATGCTATACTTGCACTGCTCCAGCTGTGGACACGTAGAGGTGAGGTGAGGTGAGTTGGGGTTTAACGCCGCTTTCAAGAGTATTTCACTTATATCGCGGCTGCTAGTATTACGGCAGGGAGAAAGACCGCATTGCGGTGAAACCTGCGAGCAACGGCTGGAACTAGCGAACCAGTGGTGGTACTACTCTGAAATTCAGTGTAGCATTGCACCCAAACCTTACTGCGTGTAGAACAGTTCTCTACTGCAGACAAAGTTGCCGTGCCCCTGGCGGGATTCCCCTGACCTCTTGATCCAAAGCCGAACGCGCTAACCACTGCGCTATCCCGCCCCCTAGACACGTAGAGGCTCCAGCGTTAATGTTTGCTTTGCTGAAATGTTAGTAGTTCCTGTAACGGGACTAGCTCCAGTTTTTCATAAACATTATAACTTGCATTTTTGGTTACACACGTGAAGGATCAGGCTGGGCGATCAAGCTAAAATCTAGACTTGCTTTTAGTATTAATGAACTAATGAAATGGCCGGGCTTGTGATAACGGGTCAATGATATATGGTACGTAAACCTACATGTACTATACACAGATCAGCGACTGACATCTGTTGTCAGTGCACATAACATCAACGTTAAACATGCTGGTAACCACTGTCTCCTCGCTACACTGATTTCTATAACGTACCAGTAGCCCCGCCCACACCGGAAGATACTAGCTGCGCATCCGTTAACTGTATAGCTGACTTCCGGTGGTCTGATGTACAGGCTTGCAGCAGGTAATGACGTCACGGATTTCAAGTGTTTGTGATGTTTAGTGTCGTCTTCGTCCCTGTCAGAACGTAGAGGAGACTTCTTATTGTCCACTTGACAAACTCGAGAATACCCTATTGTGCTGTAAGATGGCTTATGAAGTTGTTAAGCTGTGTAAGAAATAAAGCTACAGTGGACAACTAGTTAAGGAAAATGAACATGAAACTATCACCGAAATGTCGAAATATGATTAAATAATGTATTTTTTTCATCATCCAACTACATTTACAACAATTTAAATTCTTCGTTGTCATAATATGCAGGTCAAAAACCAAGTCTGTTCAAACACAACATTGAAGAAAGCTATAGTCGTGAAGTTAGTTATGTGTTCAAAGAGTATTTTGCAAACATATTGAACCAATCTGTAAGCGTTTTAAGGAAGGTATCACGTACACGAGATCATAGCTGTAGCATGCCCCAATATAGTCCCGTGTACAAGTTACTTATGACCATAATTGTAGAAGATGTTGATAGATATGGAATACGGTTATGACTATATAAGGTTATGCGTCGTTTAACTTCCTGCTGCTCGACTGTTCCATTGTATACAGCTGCATGCCGAAAGTTTGTTCACGTACATGTGTATCTGGTGTAAATACCATGTATAGTGGCGTTCATTGTAACATCAATAAGTTTGCATCACATACAATGATATTGAATCATCATGTATCCATGAGTCAAATATTCATTCTCAAACTATTCTGTGATCGTCACGTCAGTGGTAAAAAATTTTAAATGAAATTTGGCCCAATGAAACAGACAGAATGGGTCAAATTTTGAAAATTCAAATTTCATTAACTTTCTAATCCAAGTTTTCACATCGACTTAAAGAGAAAGATTTCATCACAAACGCATTGCATGAGTATAAGAGGAAATATATAATGTATGTTTGACCCAGTTCATCACTTACTGAATATTTCACAGAAGAAAATCAAAACTGTATATTGACCCCTGATGACTTCAAAGAGATGCCAAAACTGTCACTGTTTACTATGAGGCATCAAATTAGATTATGTAATGGGACTCTCAACTGGCTTCTTATAATGCAAAAATGCAAAGTGATCGGTTTCGTTTTGGCGTTGATACGATGCTTCAAAGAACTACATGATATTTGCACTGAAATACACGAGCAGGTGAACAAACTTTCGGTATGCAGCTGTAGACTATCACGGCGTTTGTCGGGAGTACGGGATACTTGGAACTAGTTCATTGCACTTCCTAGTTTTATCTGGATAACAACCAAAGACAGATATATCATTTCACAAACTGAGATACAAAACAAAACTATATTCATTTATGAACGTCAACTGTGTCGGAATAGACAAGACAAGAAATAAACAATATATACCAGATAATATCTGAGCTTGTCATAACATGGAGGACTGGAGAACATTAGATCAATCACGGTTTGTTGTGTAATCTTCAGTTCAAAGACTTTGTATAGTGTATCTTCTGATTTTGTAAGAATGCACAATTTAAACCATTCGAGGAAAAATCAAGGAATTAATTCATATATACATGTAGAATATGTTTCATTTTAATCTCTACAAATACATGCACATAACATGAGTCACGATATCCTTGTATGAAGACCGTTGGATTTAATTGGGTAGCGACTATAGTGACTAGTGAATATGATGCGCAAACAGGATGTGTAACGGGATTTGTGAGCCATAACTTGGAGTGTTACAGAAAAGTAATCATCTAACAGACTAATCCATGTACATATCCTGCTTATCGGTAATGAAATATTTCCGGAAAATTACTCTCAATTACTCGGAACATGCACATTTTTGAAGATGAAATACCTATATAATAATGTTGCTCGTTATTACTAGGTTGGTAGATATGTAAATATAATACCCCCTTTACACCAAACTCGTTCTCAATACGTTCTTGATTTCTTTTAGAACGGACTCGAACTGTCCGAGAACGAAATGGACGTAGTGGGAACTGTTTGCGAATTTTATGAACTGGCTCGGACGTACTAATAACGGAAGGATGCTCCAGAACGTTGGACATGTCCAACAACCTCCCCGTTCTGAAATTGGACTGAGTACACACGTACTAAAAACGGGATTATCGTACTTCGAACAGAGCTGCCGTACATGTTACACCAAGGTAGTTCTCACTACGTTCTACTCCGTCCAAAAAGTATTGTAAAACGACCTCGAACGGGACAGAAACGGGTACCTTTTGTTTATAATTTTCCATACTACGATCCAAGTACGTTTACAGACATTTCTCAGGAAGTCCACCCAGTCTTTACCCAGTTCTCTGACAGTTGTTACCACGTTTAGATAGGATAATATTGCCCGTTTATAACGTTTTCAATCAGTTCAAATCCGTTATCAGTCAGTTTTATCAGTTCTCAACTAGACTTGGTGTAACTCAGGCATTATAAGGACGACATTTAGACCAACACTGTGTTGATATGCGTTATACATTAAAGCATGTGGTCAGGATAAACTGTTAATTAAAGTAAACATGACACCTGTAATTATATTTGCCTATATCTTGTATTAAATTTCCATTTTGGAAGTAACCAAAACTCTTATTCTCCTCAAAGAATAGATCTCAAATTTAAGATACTTGATGCTGATACTTGACAGTTTCTGAATACTTGAGTGACTCAAACGGCTAAGGAAGACTATATCTCTCCGGTTTCGTCAACTCAAATATTGTCACAGTTATTAGATTGCCTCATTTGTAACAGATAATCATAAATTATACACATCAAATTAAGTAGTATCCCTTTATGAACTCCACAACTATCATGCTTCATGCTATCAAGGAATGATCACTATGGCAAATTGTATTAGACGAGAGACGGTGCTGTCTGTCAGACATATGTAGGGAGGGCTAGGGAAGAGGAGAGGAGAGGAGAGGAGAGGAGAGGAGAGGAGAGGAGAGGAGAGGAGAGGAGAGGAGAGGAGAGGAGAAATGAGAGAGGAGAGGAGAGGAGAGGAGAGGAGAGGAGAGAAGAGAAGAAGGGAAATAGAGAAGACAGGAAAAAGAGAAGATAAGAGAAAGAGAAGAGAAGTGATTCAGGACACAGTGGGAGAATCAAGTTGTTCGACTGGTTTGTTGTACACATTCTCCTCCGGTGGGACAAGATCAGATAAACATATATATTAAAATACGTAGGTATATAAGAGGACAATGCGAGCTCGTCGAGGACGGGATCACGACTCTCAACATGAATGCGTGTCAGTGTCATTGTGAAATCACTATACAAGTTCTGCATGACAGCCTATCAATAAACTGTGTTGTCCCGATTCCTCAACCAGCTCAACAAATCAATTCGAAATGTAAATAAAAGCACGTCGATATATATAGGAATACATCAAAAAGCACACACAAAGAATAGCTCAGTACATTTATTTCATTGATAATATCTTGCTATGTGTAAATTTCGAGGAAATAAGCGCATTCTTTGTATGTATATACAAAACTGACATCTTGCTTGTTAGATCCGGAGTAAACGCAACATTTTACATGAATTAGTTTGATAGATTGATCATTTGTAGATACAAGATACAAGATAATTTGATATAGAAATTTGAATGAGAATACCATTACAACGTAAGAATGTTGTTCAATAAATAGGTCCAAATTACTTCATTGATCTTATATATACAGATAAGCTGTTACCTGGTCAAAGTGTACATCTACAAGCAGTGACTGGAGGGAGATAAGAACACGTGTGTATATACCCTCTCCACGTGACCCTCTATCGTATATCGCCTTCATTATTGATGTATGTATGAATAAGACGTGAATAGAGTGGTAACACGATAACGGAGTAACGAGACGTCGGCGAGTCAGCCAGTACGAGGGGCGTATCCCCAAGACGTGTTGCCAACATGAAGACAACCGTTAACCGTAGAATGGTGTGCTCGGATGTTTAAGTGATGGACAGGCGTTTGCTAGAAAGTACACAGACGTAAATCGGACAGATTTTACTAGTGTAGATTTGACATTAATGTTATTCAAATTTCTTGTATTGCCTGTCCAATGTACAGAATAAAGCACATACCTAATAGTATATAAGATATAAGATATACGATACCTATTTTATGATTGAGAAGTTTTATAACTCATAAAGGTTAACAGCATACAGTAATTAATATAATAATTAATAATAAATGACAAAGATGCCCTGTCGTAATATTATTGACATATTGATTTAGAATACTCACCTTATTAGAAAGATAAGTCATGGTTTGCTATTTTAACAACGCTAGGCATGTTTTATACTACGATTTTTATCTTTTTATCATTATAAGATAAAACAACGTATGTATTCTTGCCTCAGGCTTGAGTGTGTTCATATAACGAAGCATATTAAATTATGAATCTAGCCTGTGTGCAAGTCTCTAGATAAATCTGTACACGATGCATGACTAACATTTGGCGGGTAATATTAAATGCAAATGACCTGTGAATGTAGTCGTATGTAACCGAAAACTGGCAATATTAAGATAACTTTTTAAAATAATCATTAAAATGAAGGCAATTATTTGAGCAGTAGAGAAAGGACGCAAATAATATCACAATTGTCATTGTCCCAAACTTAAATATCAAAGGTGAAGTGATCATTTATTATTCATTCTCTGAAGGGAGGTTATGAATGCCCTCAATCCAAGCTAATTTATGGTACCGAGCTAATTCGTGCATGGCTGTGAGCTAGGACAGTGTTATCCATCGGTGTTGCTATTGCTGCAAATGAGGTGAGGTGAGGTGAGGTGAGGTGAGTTGGGGTTTAACGTCGCTTTCAAGAGTATTTCACTTATATCGCGGCTGCTAGTATTATGGCAGAAAGAAAGCCCGCAACGCCATGTGGCTATGCATTGCGGTGAAACCTGCGAGCATCGGCTGGAAGCTGTAAATGATGCACATGCAATTTACAACTTACCCTACATGTATGTTCATATTTCTATGATTTGTTTTACAAATAGGGGTATATGTAAGGTACATTGATAACAGTTGTCACAAAAGGCGATATCACCATCGACTGACACAGATAAAGTGGATGGTGACTATTAACTTACGTTATTAATGTCATTTATTAATCGCCATACGACATACATCTTCTTACACCTACACGTGCAAACATTAGGTAAATCTCGACATAGAACTTCTATTTACTGTTACTGTGTTACTGGCAACACTAACAAAGCCTGTTTCTTAGAAATGTCAGACAGTCTGTGAACAACTGAGCATTACAAACGGGAAGTGAGCACGTACGAAGCAAAGAGTCGATCTAATTGAAGTACAAATGTAATGATCGCTTCTCTCGACATACGATATAAAGAAACTGCCAGATTATTGATGTCATACACGCGCACAAAGCCCTTGAGAACATAGAGGACAGCTTAGCAATATATTGACACTTTGGAATTACAGTTCAACGCTGTTTAATGGCTGATTAAAGCCAAACTCGACATTGCCACATGCCAGTTTCTTTAGATTCTATGTCGAGAGTTTCGATTGAATTTATATCTTAATGATACCCAGATGACAAATTATGCACGGTTGATAGTTATCTTGATATGTCATATAATATCTGGTGTATATCAACCACTACCAACAAGTACTGTTACATCTGATGAAGATCAACTACTCACATCCATAACTTCAAACTCATCAAGGCGAAGATAACTCATCTAAACAAGTGACTCCTTCCATAGAGCAACGTTTACTAAGACTAACCCTATCTCACATTCTTTAGCAATTCACAAAGCACTAAGGCCATCGTAAGTCACTGAGGTAAGAAGACAACCTTCACAATAAGATTAGCCTTAGTGCCATCCTTTAACACAGCACTAAGGCTACCTTAGTGATTTAAGTTTAACTTAGTGTTTAGTGCAACGCCGACCTGGGGCCGTTCCACTAACCAATCTTAGCTCTAAGATCAATCGTAAGCACATCTTCTATCATTGATCTTAGGCCTGAGATCGGTTAGTGGAACGGCCCCCTGTACCTCAGTGAGTGACCTTCACCTTAGTGCTTTATAAAGGAGACACTGGAATGTCCTAAAACTGAATGAGGAGAAGGTATCTTAGTGTCTTCTTTCTCCTGGTGATTGAGGAACCTCATTGATATTGATCACTGATATATTTTAATCAAAAGGAAAAAAACAAGTCTGTAAAATCCCAACCAACTTCCTCATGAGCGTGCTTCCTGGTTGTATGGACAGATAACACTGGTATTTTGATCGATATTGTAACTACCTACATGACTATCAAGAAGGGGATTTAACGATCAAACGAAATCCACACGCAAGAATTCGGTGTGTTTATTGTGAACTATGCTCGTTGTAAATTTCTCCTGAGAGGCAGACTACAAGTTGACAGTGACAGATGACATATCTCTCATGGGTATTCAACTTCTCTTTACATGCAGACAATAGAACCTTTCCAGAAACGTCGTTTTGCTGTTGAAGTTAAATATTCATGAAGAGTTGTCATCTCATCATCTGTCTCGTCACTTGTCATCGCATCACTACTTGTCGTCGAGTCACTACTTGTCGTCACGTCACTACTTGTTGTCGAGTCACTACTTGTCGTCGAGTCACTACTTGTCGTCGAGTCACTACTTGTTGTCGAGTCACTACTTGTCGTCACGTCACAACTTGTCGTCGCATCACTACTTGTTGTCGAGTCACTACTTGTCGTCACGTCACTACTTGTCGTCGCATCACTACTTGTCGTCGCGTCACTACTTGTCGTCGAGTCACTACTTGTCGTCGCATCCCTACTTGTCGTCGAGTCACTACTTGTCGTCGCGTCACTACTTGTCGTCACATCACTACTTGTCGTCGCGTCACTACTTGTCGTCGAGTCACTACTTGTCGTCGCATCCCTACTTGTCGTCGAGTCACAACTTGTCGTCGCATCACTACTTGTCGTCGCGTCACTACTTGTCGTCGAGTCACTACTTGTCGTCGCATCCCTACTTGTCGTCGAGTCACTACTTGTCGTCGCGTCACTACTTGTCGTCACGTCACTACTTGTCGTCACATCACTACTTGTCGTCACGTCACTACTTGTCGTCACATCACTACTTGTCGTCGCGTCACTACTTGTCGTCGAGTCACTACTTGTCGTCACGTCACTACTTGTCGTCGAGTCACTACTTGTCGTCGCATCACTACTTGTTGTCGAGTCACTACTTGTCATCGCATCACTACTTGTCGTCGCGTCACTACTTGTCGTCGCGTCACTACTTGTCGTCGAGTCACTACTTGTCGTCACGTCACTACTTGTCGTCGCATCACTACTTGCACTACTTGTCGTCGCGTCACTACTTGTCGTCGCGTCACTACTTGTCGTCGCGTCACTACTTGTCGTCACGTCACGTGTCATGCCTTCCATCTGAAAGAGGCAGTTTGATCAGAATGATATTTATGTAGAAACGAAATTCGAAGTGCCATTCTGGTTCGGGTGTATGATTACAATATAGTCCAATGAAAAACTTTGCTTGGGGTTTTACATTGATGAGTATTTAACTGCACAAACTGGAGTGTCCCTTTTCATGTCGTCTGTACAACAACATATCCATAGAACTGCCGCTCTACTTGTTGTATCTGTGATTTAGTCCTTCCTAGGACAGGGGTCTTCTATATCCGCAAATGAAGCGAGAAAGAAAACAAAACTTGCGCCAAATCGCCAGAATAAATTTGATGTGATGATCACGTGACTAGACCTCGGTCTCTGTTGGGCTTGCTCATTGATTTGCAAGCTCAGAGGTACATGCAGTGAAAGGAGCTCTCGCTTAATCACGTTTATATAGCGAGATCATTAAATACCGTGATGCTACTTCAGATACGTGTGTGCATTGATGGTTTTAAGGACTATTCTATTGACGGTGTTTAAGTAACGTGCTTTCAATTGTTTCAGTGGCAAGAATCACGAACTATGAACTGTGACGAATGGGAAGTTCTCAGCAGACAATACAATATTAGTCACTTTAGTACAGGAACATACAGCAATATGCATGAAGAAATGGGTTATTATTATTTTATTACGATGCAATATGTAACTTTTTCAAATAATGGAATCTTAAGACAGCTCCATTAGAATAACTCTTTCAAAAAGATCATAAAAATATAACATTATGTATTGATGATTATCATTTAAGTGTCAATTATACCGAAATAAACGAATGTTTCCCAAAGGTTTCTGCTTCATCACAAAGTCCACATGTCAATGTGTTAAAAGCCGCATTAATTTCCAAAGGTTTATGAAGACTCAAGGCAGTATGACGTGTACTTTAACGACGTAACGAAGTTCTATGAAGCGGTTCGGCTTTAAACAATGCGAACTATGACGACCATCGCTGTATTTAAAGAAATGGGTAAAAAGAACGTTACGTGAAAGCTGGGAAGAACAAATTTAGAATTAACAGAAGATTGTTAAGGTTGAAAGTAAACACACAGCCCGCTGTCTCTCAGATACGTGCAACCCATTGTCTTCTCCTAACGGAACACAAAGACAGGGGTATTTCCGTGGAGGCTAAACTTGAAGAGATACTATACATATTAGATATAGCATAAGCAATTTTCAAACCAGTATGTCTGATAGAATGAATGAATGGAGGCGCACTAATATTGCCTTGAATATGTTTAATATATAAATTTATTCACATGAGATTGCCGCGATGTACATGTATTTAATATTTATTCAACATTTACCTATAGCATCATTCAACGTTGTTACGAATGCTTCCTCAAGTAGATTTGCCTTGCCATATAATGAGATCGCTTTTCAGTTCTGAAAGAGACTATCATATTTACATCTCATGTGTATGTGTTTACATTTGTTTCCACAAAAACTACCCCGGTCGTCGTGTCACTTTCGTACAAGGATATATATGAGGAGTATGACAACTGCATTAAGATCGATGTTGAAGGAGTACCATCAGGCAATTGTTGTTTATTTTAAAACCTCAAACAATAATTTAGGAGTCAAAGAGATACAAAGTCAACAAATAATTTTGATAACACTGATTATTAGTAACGAATATATGCTCGTCATGAAATACATTATTTTGAATGAAAATGGCATCTATGCAAATTGATTATCAAATGAGATATTCTATACCAAATATCAGTTTGTCACCCAGATGTAAGGGAAGCCTTATGTATACAAACATAAAACACATTTGATTTTATATTATTTGTTATATTTTATTATTACTAATATTATATATTATATATATTGTACACACGAGATTCTGCTGTGAGGCGTTCTCCGTCCTCTTTGGTGGACAATTCACAATGACACAAAATGTTTGGTCCAGTATATTTATTCGTGATTTTGGCCAACGGCCACAGCGATATAAAATTTATGCTTCTCCGAATCAATGAAACGTAAGGTGCATAAATTACCAAATTTGACCGAATAAACCACTTTCAAGGGGAGGGGGGATGGAACAGTTCGATATAACTGGTATTCTTTAATGAAGTTTCAAATATTGATATATATTTTAAAAGTAACAAACCATAATGGAATACGTGATATTCTCTTATCATTACATAATTCTCCAAAAATCAATAGAGTTTGATAATCTTTCGACATCTGTACTAATTATCTTCAGTAATAACCATTGATTAATGATGCTAACGGGAGGTATCTAGCAACAGGAAGACCAGCTGGTCATCTCCAAGAGACAGGAGAGAGGGTGTGGTTAGTGGTATTCATGTAAACTGACCTCATCGACCCACAAGCTGAGAGTGGACCCGTGTAACCCGTGGACCCGTGTAACCCGCGCATAATACTTCCCCCGCCGGTCTGGGTGGTGGAGCGCCCTGCAATTGTAGATCGAATAAATACACACAGTGTATGGTTGAAAAAACATGCATAGTCATCTTATACCATTTATGATCGAAGAAGTCTTTCGTTCAGCCTAGATAACTGTTGTCTTGCTATCTCAAATATATATGGAAAAACGATTTATTTTAACAGTGAGTGAGTGAGTGAGTGAGTGAGTGAGTGAGTGAGTGAGTGAGTGAGTGAGTGAGTGAGTGAGTGAGTGAGTGAGTGAGTGAGTGAGTTATTGTTTAACGCCGCTTCGGCAGTATTGAGCCATTAGCGGCGATTTATTTTAACAAAAAAAACCATACTATATTCGATATTGTAGTCTGTACGTATATGCACATTGATAATTATTTGGATTAATGTATTAATTATCTTACAGATGTAATATTCAACTAAAATGTATTTCGAGAAAAGTCGTAGGCGACGACTTATGAAGTGTTTACGAGTACATACATGTAGGTGTTTGGAACCCCGATTACGATATTTACATTCAGTTGATAAGTAACTGCATTCGTGTTTTCGGTGGATTATAATTCAGGGTTTTGATTAACTACCTTGATGGAGAAAAAAAGCCTAAAGGCAACCCATAATCCAATGACATTCTTTGAAGTTTGAAGATAAAAAGTTTGGGCAGATTAACGAACCTAATGATCGACCTTCATTATAATCCGCTCATCTGCGTAATCTTAATCCGTTAATTACAGCAGCCGCTATAAGACGCCTTCCAGGTATGACCTTAAGCTTTGAGCCTTTATTATCCACAAGTTATAAACGTGCCATGAAGAGCCTCTGATCTCATTTCAAATAATTCAACAACACAAGTCTCGAAGTTGCATTTACAATATCTGCAAAATTTCTGCACATTCAATGTCGTTAGTCGGACGTAGTGACTTCTATATAAGTGAAAACTTCAAAAGATACACTACGATATAACTGATCATCTCGGTATATGAATGCCTCCTGCTACATTCACCTTATATAACGAACCCTCGTTATAACGACCTTTACCTTGTATAGCCTGGTCTAGTTGAAGCATGACATTTAGCGCACGATTTCAAAGCGAAGAGGATGAGATGAAAACATAAAAGTCACAGATGTATACCGAACACTGACGAATCGCTTGAATATATTTGATAGCCTATATGCCAGGCATTTGTGTCTGAAATATGCAATGATCTCATAATAAAGTGGTACACATCTCTATAATATAAGAAAATGTCCTGGTATTTCACACAAACTCCAGATAACTTCACAATTGACCGTATTAAAAAAGTTTCTACGTTTTTCTTATATATTTGAATAAGTAACTAGTCAGGAATACTAAAATTGAATTCGCTCTTTCGAGTTTATCACGGTCAATCCAAAATGTTTTTTAGGGGGTACGAGAGAATAGAGAATATTCCACTTCATGAACGAGTATACAAGCATATTCTCAAAGTACATTCACAATAAAGAAGTTATTCAGAATATATTTTTTAAAGTTCACACAAAGGCAAAACTAGTAATTGAATAAATACAACGTACATTGAGGTTATGTTATTAAGACCACTCCTATTTCATACTGCAAACAGAGACATGTACCCCGCACATTCCTAGCTGTCCTCGTACATAGCTAATAGTAAATCACCATTGCCATCTATAATACGTAACATTACGCACCTCTCTGAACACACCGCAACATTAGTGAGTATTGTTTAATATGCCATTTACTGGAGAGCTTGCAATTGCCGTGACGTCATATGTCGCAATCAGCTGATCTTAGACAGGCACGGCGACCAAGCCCGGGGTGAAATACTACCTACTATGTCTTACTTACTCTAGCGTGCATGTATATGCTGACCGCTATACTGAATATCGAATTTATAAGCCAAGTTCGTGTGTCAATATTCCCGTTTATATTCATACATATAACGTACGTGTACCCTCAATGCAATGTTTTCATTTACATGGAAATAAATTAAAATTCCTACATTATTATTATATATTATTGATTTTAACAAATAAATCTGTTTAGAAATCTCATTATTAGTGACCTCCACATTACATTAAATCCGGGACCTACATCGCACTGTTTTCGTCTACGAGGAACTATATCAACACTGAAACAAATTGAATATTTACGAAAACGTGATATATAACATATATCATATTATTATCACACACATGCATTGTCACTCGCTTGGTTTGAACAGAAATAGCCAAAAATCAAACTGAATCAAACTTTATTTTGAAGAAATCATTGAATACAACAATATAAAGACATTATTGCACTAATATGCTTGTATGGTCTAATAAAATTAATTATTCTAACGGTAGATGTGTGAGATGATCTATGCAACTGAACGCTAGGTACAGGTGACGTTTTATTGCTAATTATCTACTTCCTCATCCAAGAAGGAAGTTTTAAGTTCGCCTGGCGTACTGCTAGTAACAAAATATTTCTAACTAAAATTACGTATTTTAGAAACATTATATTAGGATGCAATGTATTCGCCAGAATTTCATATTAAGGATAATAATTATTTAAAAGCGGATCGTTTTCTTCACTTTACAACATTATGATAATCCATGGAAAACGTGTTATTACGCTACTTCACATAGTTTTCAGTATACATTTATATTCGAATCTAAAGTAAATTAATATTCGTGGGGGAAAGCAACTTGTATATCGTGTTATTGACAATATATTCCATTTGTTATGTCCTATATTTCCAAATCTAGATTAATGCTTACATTATAAACTTTAATAAAATTCAATTACCATCCTATAAATATATATATCAATGTAACGATTGAAAGTGTAAACTTTCCCAAGTAAAGTGAACAAACAGTACAGTGAACTGTGGCAAATACAACTCCACTCCACAACGTAAACACACAATTCACATTATATCATGCAGAATAAGCTATTTTTATCACATATGTTCATGGATTTATAACACAAAAATCAACATACATCAATTAAATGTCGTGCATATTTTAACTAGTTGTACAAACTCAGTCATACTTGTTTTGTTGAGGGTTGGGTTGGACATTCGTTGACCGTGACAAGGCTTGGGGCGATGTCAAAGGGAAATGCGTGACCTGACCTAATTTAGCTATTGTGATGACGGGCCGGCTCACCATTGCCGGTAGGATACTACCATATATGGCATTCGTTTACCTTATATGGAAACTAAGCATGGATTTTCCTAGAAGCCGAATCGAACGCTTTATAAATAGATCGCATGCCCTCTTCGGCCTCAGTTCAAAATCAGCCAGCGACCGGCGAACTTGTGTTAGTTTTTGTTGTGTGGTTCAAGGAAAGATAAATTAATCAAAATGTGTGACGACGATGTTGCAGCTTTGGTTATCGACAACGGCTCCGGTATGTGCAAAGCCGGTTTCGCTGGTGATGACGCCCCAAGAGCTGTCTTCCCCTCCATCGTTGGGAGACCAAGACATCAGGTACGTTCGTGTTCGTTATTTTTGAAAAGACAAATTCAATTTCATGTTTGCGTTCATTTGTACTGCCACTGCTTCCATTTACTTCTGTACAGCAAGTTGGATACATTATATGTCGTGTTTCAACTACTGCCATCTTTCAAAGCCTTAAAAATCGATTTCGTTTTAAATATCTGATTTCGGTATTGTATGTTCATGAGATTTAGAAGTTGCAGGCCTTCTGAACAACAAATTTTGAATAATGTAGTGTAGTATTTTTCAATGGTAAATTTCCTCTTTATGGGCCGAAATTAGTTTTATTTTTACATCTAACCAATTCAAAATTCTCTTGTCTTCCATGAGCTTATGTAAATATTTGTTGGGTAAAGAAATCGCCTTTAGCCGGCTAAAGCTTTACAGAACAACGTCCTATTGTCCTAATTCACGCAAGTGAGAAATGCTGATATGAAATGAAACCGGCTTGCACTCGCACGTGGTCGCTTAGTGTCTGCCGGGTCACGCCCCCTTCGTGAATCCCGTGCTACGTCTTGTAAAGCATGTCTGAAAACGAAATCTTATAGAAATATATAAAGAAAAATAACTTGACTAATTAAAAAATATTTTCATGGCCGAATTGCCTCGTATCGAATTGATCTAATCGGCATGTATGATTCAGTATCACGTGACCGAACAGGAAGTTGAATACAGAAGTTGATAGATTACCATATAAGGGCAGAATGAGAATGCACTCGATATATTTCAACATCCTTGTTACACTTTGAATTAACATGTACTTTTATTTTGTAAACTATATCATAAAATAATAAAGTTGAATGTTGAGTTACCAAATCAATTGATATTATAGTAAATTAAATATTTTGTAATTTGTTTTCCAGGGCGTGATGGTCGGTATGGGCCAGAAGGACAGCTACGTTGGTGATGAGGCTCAGTCCAAGAGAGGTATCCTCACCCTCAAGTACCCCATCGAGCACGGTATCGTCACCAACTGGGATGATATGGAGAAGATCTGGCATCACACCTTCTACAACGAGCTCCGTGTGGCTCCAGAGGAACACCCCGTCCTCCTGACAGAAGCTCCCCTCAACCCCAAGGCTAACCGTGAAAAGATGACCCAGATCATGTTCGAGACCTTCAACTCTCCAGCTATGTATGTGGCCATCCAGGCTGTTCTCTCCCTGTACGCCTCTGGTCGTACCACCGGTATTGTATTGGACTCTGGTGATGGTGTTACCCATACTGTACCCATCTATGAAGGTTACGCTCTTCCCCACGCCATCATGAGGTTGGATCTTGCCGGACGTGATCTCACAGACTACCTGATGAAGATCCTCACAGAGCGTGGTTATTCCTTCACCACCACAGCTGAGAGAGAAATCGTCAGAGACATCAAGGAGAAGTTGGACTATGTCGCCCTTGACTTCGAGCAGGAAATGGCCACCGCTGCTTCATCTTCCTCCCTGGAGAAGAGCTACGAGTTGCCCGACGGTCAGGTCATCACCATCGGTAACGAGAGATTCCGTTGTCCCGAGGCCCTCTTCCAGCCATCCTTCCTGGGTATGGAATCTGCTGGTATCCATGAAACCACTTACAACTCAATCATGAAGTGCGATGTTGATATCCGTAAAGACTTATATGCTAACACTGTTCTATCAGGAGGTACCACTATGTACCCCGGTATCGCCGACAGGATGCAGAAGGAGATCACAGCTCTTGCTCCCAGCACAATGAAGATCAAGGTCATCGCTCCCCCAGAGAGGAAATACTCTGTATGGATCGGAGGTTCCATCTTGGCTTCTCTGTCCACCTTCCAACAGATGTGGATCAGCAAACAGGAATACGACGAGTCCGGCCCATCCATCGTCCACAGGAAATGCTTCTAAATCTAGACAAACTGACAGTATTATGAACTCTTAAACAATTAAGGCCTTACCTGTGTTCATATATGCATCATTAGGGGTGCCTTGAAACCTCACTGAACAACAAACGCTCAAGATCAAGTGTTGGTTTTTGGTCCAGTCGGGGTTGTTTTCGCCTGGTCTGGTCCATGTTGTACAGTATAAATCCACGTGCAATTGACCATATCTTTGTTTATCTCAAATTGATTTTTGAGTTTTCTAAAAAACAGAAAAAATTCTTTATTAAAAAATGCAAAATACCATTATTGACTTTGTTTTTGTGTTCTCGTATTGTGACGCCCATGGTAACCTATATTTAAACTATACATTTCGCAAATCAATACGAATATACAATCAAAATGCCTGAAATATTACTGTTAAATTCACCGCAACTGTTACTTTGAACGCTGTTAACATAATGATTGTCCCCTATACACTTAACCCGAGTCAACTTTATACTTTTCTTATATACTGAACAAAATAATTAAGGAAATTTGTAAATTGTGAAATTTTGAATATATTAACACTCTAATGAAATATTCATAAAAAAATTACTGTCCATAACTAATTTTTCCAGTATTCATTGCATAACAGAATTTTGGTGGTAATTTTGAAGTTTACATGTTATGTCACGTTAACCCGGCACTGCGGGGGGAAAATGGTTGCATATTTCAACAAGGTCATCTCCGTTACACTGTAATAGAATTGCGAAAGTGTTAACATGTTAAATACAACATTTGCACTTAAATCCGCGCCCACACTCACATTTAAACATGTAATGTAAGTTAGAAATACATTCACATTCCAAGTGATCGATACATGGGTTTGATTATTTGAAACTACGTCCTGAATACCGTACATGTAGAATGTAAACACTGGCTTAACCAGGTTCAAACTTTGTATTGTCTCTGTGCTCCATTGCACATTTTTTGACAATATGCTGTTTGTGAGGTGAGTTGGGGGGTTTAACGCCGCTTTTAAGAGTATTTCACAAATATCACGGCTGCTAGTATTATTGCAGGGATAAGTCTCGCAACACCATGGTTGCTATGCATTGCGATGAAACCTGCGAGCAACTGCTGTAACCAGCGAACCAAAAATTGTGGTACTGTGCTGAAATTCAGTGCAGCATTGAACCGAAACCTTCCTGCATGTAGAATTGTTCTCTACTGCAGACAGTTGCCGAGCCCATGTCGTGATTCGATCAAAGCCTATAACGCGCGGTAATAAGCTGGAATTTCCATCATTTTAGCTCATCGGGCCTGTAAAGGCCAGATTGTCTTATGGCATGGGCCGGCATCCGTCTCTGGCGTCGTCCGTAAACTTTTGACATTTTCGACTTCTAATCCAGAACTGCTTCACCCCCAAAGCTGAAATTTTGAGGGGAAGTACTGTGTTAAATCAAATGTAAAAATTTACTTCAGGAACTATGATTAAAGCCAGGAAGCTAATTTTTGGTTTGGTGAACACCATCTTTATATGATGGAGACCACAACCCGTAAGTTTCATTTTGTTACTGTGAGAAATACAGCAAAATGGAAAATTCAGGTTTTCCCTTTTCGTCCAATATTTTTTCAAGCCAGCATAGAGACACTGCCTGCCTATTACATTATACATCTTAAAGGGGCAGTAGCACGTTTGTTCGCCCATAAGTTGATGAAATGTATTTGAAAAATAATGTCACTTATAGTAAAACACCCTTTTCTCTTCGGAAAATCAATCTCTCTCTCTCTCTCTCTCGCTCTCGCTCTCTCTCGCTCTCGCTCTCGCTCTCGCTCTCGCTCTCTCTCTCTCTCTCTCTCTCTCTCTCTCTCTCTCTCTCTCTCTCTCTCTCTCTCTCTCTCTCTCTCTCTCTCTCTCTCTCTCTCTCTCCTGAATCAATGAAAATAATTCCAAAACAAAAGTACATGGTTCGGTTAACCCATACGAGTCTATTTCCCTTGGAACGGCCATTTCAAGGTGTTCACATTAAAATGGTCACTCGAAGGTAATTCAAGTGATCTGCCTGATGAAGGGATACCACAACAATCGGGGTAGAGGTTTAAGTGTGGTACAATGATGGAATGGTCAGCCATCTTGCTGTCTGAACTCTCAAATTCGTACAAGACCGACAAATCTAGCACTGTACAGTTCAAAACCAGTGTCGCTTTATACATCGCACCATTTTCTTCCAACACGGATAAACGTTTTCTGTAGATATGGCTAATAGATATGGCTTACCGGAAAATGTGAAGTTTTACCCTCTTACGTATATTGTATAAACTTAAATAATAAATGACAAACTTGAGAAAGCATAATATTAAAAAAACTTGCTAAAGCGCCTTTAAACTTTGTTTATGAACTTGCCAACCATACTAGTTCCCAGATCTGAATTGTGGTGGGATTTTTAAAATTCCATTTTAAAATCACAAATACATTTCATATGATATACGACATTGTACATACACTGTTGTATTCAATCTAGCTTAAGATGTAACGTATGAAAAAAGAGGCTAGATGAGATAAAGAACCAGTTTGAAACTAAATACATTGGAGGGCACGCTGAGGCTGTATTATTTTAGTGGCGCTTCAATTAGTTTTAAATATGACGGGGAAATGTGTCCATGTCATAATGAAATTACCTGACATGTTCCGCAAGTTTCTTTTAAAATTTGAAATAAAATGTCTCAGGAGAAAGAGAATGTTATTTTATAGTTGAAACAAAAATGAGTCCTTTGGCTATAAGTAAGATATGTTTTAATATGTTGTTGTGTGAGCGCAAACCAAATATAATCGTGAATTGTAAAATTACGCATCCTCGGTTACCCAGGGTTTTATATATGCTCCGTTACACTCCACTTTATCAGTAAAATATATTACGGTCATCAGCTTGTACACAGTGATCAGTGGAGAGTAACGGAGCAGATATAAAACCCCGGGTAACCGAGGATGAATATTACAGTGAAAATGGGTATTTAGAAACGCTTCCACCATCATCAAACATCATCATCATCAACTAGATTCATCTTTGAATGTTTTTGCTTTGTGTATACTATTCTATCCAATTGTTCAATACCTTTGGGGTAGTGATGTTTTTTCTTTGTCATATATTATCCTTGAACCTTTACTATTAAAGATAATATCTTTGTGAACATGGTTAATGGTTATACGGTTCAGCAAGTAGTTCTGCTAAGGATATTTTGTATTTTGTTTTCATTTACATTTTCAAAGCTAACGAAGCCATTTTTATGTATATATTTTCAAATATATTTTTCCAGACAAATAAAACATTTCCCTCGTAAGGAATATAATTGCCAGATAAGTAATCAACAGCATTAGAAGCAGTCGATGATAACTGCAGGTTAGGGGATGATGTTATTTAAGCTAGAGTTATTTTGAAAATGACACATCAATTATCATAATTTAGGAGCATTTATAAAACTACCTATACTATGTCAATTGACCTGATACCTCCATCCTCAAAAGTTCCATTGATATTTGATCTTTTCTTTAGTTGCTCCAAAGGAAGCTGTAGATTATTTTATTCAGTTTATCAATGCATATTTAGGTATGGTTAGGAAGTCAGAGAAAATAGTTACTATTGAGTTGACATTTCTAGAGTTTTTATCAAAGTGATTTTTTCAATAAGAGTCAAGTTTCTCCAACTGGCAAGTAATCTGTTCTAAGCGCTTTCTTCCATAAACCCATAAATCTTTAAGCGACGCATTCAGGCTAATTTATAAGTCCCCACTGTGCCATTCAAAACATAGTATTTGGCTAAAGTAGTCTACTGCCTACCAATGAATCTATCCATATAGCTTTTGTTTTGTTAAGTTCAGATGCAACTGCAAGGGGAAATAGCTAAAGAGAGACTTGATCGCAACCTACAACCTCTTTCCTTTTGGAAAAATATGAAATATGTCTCTATTTGGTTTAAATAAACAGGTAATTATAGCTCTGTTCTTAGTAATAGCTAAATTAATTCATTTTTTGCAGGGGTTTCTTGCATAAACCTATAAACCCTCCCCAAAAGAACTTGAAAAGCCCAATTGGTAGCCATCAATGCCTGGACTTGTATAATTGTTCACGAAAAAACCCCAAGCCTGACTAATTTCTCCCAAGCTTATTTCTTTTTCCGAAGTGTCAAATTCCTTTAAAGTAAGTTTTGGAATATCAATATTAATTATTCTTTATAAATGTGTGTACCAGTGTACAGCTTACTGTAAAATTCAAACCATTTGCATTTGATTATTTTAAACACATCTCATTTAAATCATCTTAAATAATTTGTTCTAAAAATGTTTTCATTTTTTTGCTAATCTTGGTAAAGAGGTTTCACTTGAATTATTAAAGTCACTTCTAATATTTTTCTCAAGGGTTTGTATTGTTTCTTCAATATCTTTTAATTCATTTTCTCTTTTTCTATTAAGGATGTAGACAGAGGAAAGGAAATCTTGTTTCGACCATAACGGTTTGTCAAAGGGATATTCATTGCATGCCAGTTATTATGAAATTGTTATTTTCATTAATAAGGGATTCATTAATTGTGATTTCCATGTTATTTTGAAAAAAATTGCAACCCCTCTTGGGTTTGATCTGAAAGGAGCAATAATGCAATTTAACCCCCAATTAAATGATTTATGTTTCATAATTTCTTCATGTTTTCCGAATTCTGTATATCTTGAAGATAAATTATTGAATAGTTCTTTCGTTTCCAAATTTAAACGACCTTCTGCCTTTTATCTGAATTGACCTTATCTGAATTATAATATATGTTGGCTAGAGCCATAACCTATATATGTTTGTGTTGTTGTGATCAATTGCTGCTATACCTGTAGAATTGTTATATCGTCCCTGGGAAGTGTATCTCTGAAACTTCACACTCTGCTTTCATAAAACTGCAGTGGCATGTTCATCCGTAGGACCACATATATACATGATATATACGTTGATGTGCCTTCTATACTATTTTGAAGCGTCTTCGACATATGCAGGAGGCTAAGGTATGTGAGTGATGTGGAATTATGTATTATATTATTTGTTGGTTGTGTAACTTACACATACACATCATAGCACCACACTGTTTTCTTACTACCTGCCAATTCAAATCTTGTGAATGTAAATGTGAACGAGTAGACACTTCGATACAATTTAAAGCAACATCGTATCTTCCTCCTGGACAAAAGACGTATCAAGAAAATTGCTTATTTTCTTTGGCTTCGTATAAGTATATTCCAAAGGCGTCGATTTAAATAGGATTAAAATGCTTCTGAAATTTAACGAGTACTATCAAACCAAACCCAGGCACATTGCGAGAAGTACCGGTTACATAACATCAAGGAGGAACGTGTTCACGTCTGTTGCTGTCTAAAATCAACCTAATGTCTATAACGAAACAGTTTAATCAAAGAACAGTTCAAATTAATTTCTTACAAGTACATGTTCTGAATATATTTGATAAAAAAATATATATTTTAGTTTAGAATTTCGTTTAGCCTGCTCCATATATTGCACTATCGGTAATGATTTAAGTTGAGAGCATAAACAAGAATAATAAGCTACGGTAACCCAACAACGAAACGAAACGAAACGAAATGCAAAACGTGCTGGTCATTTCAAAGGTATTGATGCTCGTTCAATAACGACGTGAGCGACATGCTTCTGTCTACAATGTGTGTGCTGTGTACAGGTCAATACGAAGGGGATTATGAGAGATTTTATGTGCGCACAAACATAGATTGTACAGTTAACAGCAAAAACAAAACGTAGACTATATACATATACATGTACATACATATATGCATGTTTATTAATTAACTATCAATGTTATGGCATGTATACGGCATTTACTTACATGATTCGACAACTGGGCCAATACGAGGAAACGGGGCCAATACGGGAAAAACTGGGTCAATACGAGACAAACTGGGCCAATATGAGTAATTATCATTACTCTGTACCCATCAACTCAAATGTGATGATCTTGGTGTCTATCCCCAGGTTTTTTTTGGGGGGGGGGGGGGGGGGGGGGGGGGGGGGGGGGGGCAACCAACACATTAAGATAATAAAAATGGTGTTGCTATTATAGAACAGAACAATCCAATATGGCGCCAAAAATGGCCGCCAACACCTCCAAATGACCACAAGTCCATAACTATTCACTTAAATTTGATAATCTTATGTATACTTCAACGTTTTTGGGGGCAAGGAACACATTTGGACCACTTAAATGAAATTGGGCCATTATATTAGAAGTAAATTTAACTTTGTCTAACATATGGCACTGCCATTTGACCTACGTTACAATTTAATTTGAGAGCATTTAGTTGTTAGTGTCATCTTCCTGCTCCATATGACTTTGTTCGGAAAAGGAAGTGTACATTAATCACCGTAATTTATTATTTACAACACTGGTTCTCGTTATAATAGTATCGTAGATCTTGCTATGGTCGGTTTACTGGGCCATCCTCTTAAGACTTAATTTAAGATTCAGCTTATAGGTTTGTGGCGCCTTACCCAGGATGGTATTTTCCATTAATTCAGCAAAATAAAGCCTTACAAAAATGTCATGACTGTATTTAATGAATACATGCACCTCTTTCACGGCTGGGAATAGGACTATAGTCATCATGTAAATCTTGTTGAGTTGTTTAACTTGCAGCAATAGTATAACTTGCGGTCACACATGACATGGAAAACACCTACTGCTATAGGCCAAAAGAAAAATTAAAAGCCTATTTTTTTTTAACATCGTAATCGGTAATGGTGTGTGGTATAGAATATACAGTATGAAATTTGAAACATATTATTTC
This sequence comes from Gibbula magus, assembly GCA_936450465.1. NCBI lineage: Eukaryota > Metazoa > Mollusca > Gastropoda > Trochida > Trochidae > Gibbula > Gibbula magus. Next base: position 32,331,062 of record OW388292.1, on the reverse strand, counting down.
TGTTTTATAAGTCTTCTTAGTACAAATGATGCACCTCGTCCAGTGTCGTTTCCACGACAATAACGTTGTCTTACCACACCAAAGTAGGTCCCAGAGCATGCACTTCTTATCAGGAGACCACACAGTAAGACAGAAGACCAAGGAAAAGTAACAATTTATTAATCTCAAAGATGATGACAACCTATTCACTCAAATGTTCATCGCTCAAATGTTCTGATTTGACACAATTGTCAATTTCGAAAATCACCAATGACCACCAGCTCTGTAACAACATGGACTCTTCAGACTTCCAACTTGCAAATCGGAACTTTTCGGTTGAGTGAAAATCTCCATGACACTCTTAGTAGATGCTAAGGTGTTTGATGAAGCATCAATTGTCCACTCACTGCCAAGAGGTTATGATCTCACATTTCTAATCTGAGTAGCAAGGCAACTAACTGACTGTTCAAGGAGACATATATAGATAGATACAATGTATATGGGACCACAACAAGGAAGAAGTCTGATATACCAGAGACAAAAGAGACCAAGGCATGTGTCCAAACAAACAAACTACCACAGAATTTCCCAATTTCTCAAAGACTCAAAGAACAGACAAGAACTTTTTGAAGTACTAACAGATAGTGTCAAAACAAGCACTTTTGGGGCAGGTAAAGAAGGACGTAACATTAGGGAGAACAGTGTTTGCCAATGACTGTGGATCAACAATTTTGTCTGATTAAAAGGATGCTAACACCTGACCTGCTGACTAGTTCTCCATTTACAGGATGCTTTAATGAAAGAGCATTCTTGTGAGCAAAGTGGATACAGATGTGTTCGTGGTTCTTCTTGGAGGATTATCTCAACTGAAACAAATCAACCAAAGATAAACCGTTTGGCTATCAATTGGTAACGGCAGAAACTATACATTATACAATGTGAATGTCATTCATCAAAAGTTTGGAGACACATGTGCATTACCTCTTCATTTTCTCCATGCATTTACAGGAGGTGACACAACTTCCAGTTGGCTGGTAGAGGAAATAAATTTGATGTCATGGCAGACGTGGCAAGCCTAACCAGAGATAACAGAAGCTTTTTTTTCCAAAGCAGGAATCCATTCCAGCGGATTGACAGAATCTGATATTGGGAACACTTTGCTCTCATAGAAAGATTTGTGTGTATCATGTATGACCACACCACATCACCTACCAGAGTGAACGATGTTAAATAATACTTATTCAAAGCACACGGATCTGAAGGATGTGTTTCCACCAACACAGAATGTTCTTATTTGGCACACAATAGGGCCATCTACCAAGTAAGTGTTTGGATAAAGATTGTATAAGTATTTGCAGAGAAAAATCCTCCAAGCCCTCGGGATTTGGATGGTACCAACAGGAAGAACATTAGTATCAACTATGGGTGAATATTCCAGAAGTGCAGAGAACTGGTGAAATGTGGGTGCAGAGCACAACCTGTGTGCTCGGGAAATACATTTGCAGGCATTCATGGTTAGAATGTGTTGTCATATCCCCCCAAACCAGGGGATAGATCTAGACCAAAATTGAATCAAATTAGACTGAAACGTAGGTCAAATGGTAGTGCCAAAGTAAGATTTAATTGTAATATAATGGCCCATTTTAATGTTTAATGGTCCTAATGTGCTCCTTGCCTCCAGAAACGTTGAAATATACAGTTAGATCATCACATTTGAGTGAAAAGTTATGGACTTGTTGTCATTTGGAGGTGTTTGATTTGTGCGTTCCATAATAGACAAACACCAATTTTTATGATCTTAATGTATTCGTTGCCCACAAAAACCTGGGGATAGACACCAAGATCATCACATTTTAGTTGATGGGTACAGAGTAATGATCATTAAGAGGTTTCGGCGGCCATCTTGGACGCCATCTTGAAAACTACTTTCCGAGGGTCCTACTTTGGTTAAGTTTTGGTATGTTATAAAGTAAACTAAACCATACCAGAATCAGTTGAGAAACCTTTTGAAGCAATTTTTGGGGGTTTGAGGGGGGTATTTTCCATATATTGACTCGACTATAATGCCTTGAAAACGTTTGAAAATGTATACTGAGATGAATAAGGTGTCATAGTTGCAGCGTTTTGTGGTATTTCATCTTTTTACTTAATTTCTTTACTACTAATTTTAAATTTGAATTCGCCTGAGATTTGATATATATATATATATATATATATATATATATATATATATATATATATATATATATATATATATATATATATATATATATTCAGACTATGTAGACCTACTTTCCCAGAACAACGAAGTCAATGATACTTCAAGTGACAGTGAGGGTGTCCATACGCACACAGGAACATGTTTCTCGTCGATCGTTTGCTTTATTCGTATAATCAAGGATAAAATATACACACATATAATAGGTTGGTGGAACAATCAAAATAAATAATACCATTATACAGGTAAGACGCAATATGAGACGGAGTTTTAAGGCGGCGCACTTGTCTATGGCCCGTGCAAACGCATCTTCTGTAGTTATAAAGATTCAACTTTTCTGTCTCGTTGATCCTTATTTGTTCAACACCATAAATTAAATAGAACGAAAAACCTTAAAATCCGTATAATGACATCACATTTAGTGGCTCGCGCTAATCAAGAATGTAACTGCTCTTGAAACAAACTTACATCGGATTGTCGTGACATGAACATAATTCATCATATGTCAAGTTATCGATGAAATATTTTCTGGCGATTGGTGTAATTTACATGTGTTGAAACAACTTATTTTGATTATAAACATAACATTCTCAATGTCGCTTTAAGTCTTATGTTACAATTGCAACTTTGTTTCTCCTGACGTTTATTGGTTACACTGTATTACCGTTTTCTTCTCGAGTGAATTAAGAGTAATTGAAATAGGTAGCTCTGAATATAAGTAGTAGCCCAGAAACTTCGTAACAAACAATGATTCAGAAAAAGTTGTGTATTGACTTGACACCAATCCCCGAACGCTTTCAAGAAGTCGTGGAAGCGTACATAAAATGTTTATGGTCTCTCTCTCTGGTTGATATATTCAGAAATCATAATGGTTGGGGTTAACTATACTACACTGCATTTTGTGTCTTTATATGTGGAATTGTTTCTTGTATATTCTTACATATAGTATAAATATACGTTATTTTTACAAAATGATTAACGGCACATAGCCTTGTCTCCCTGTAGTTTTCGGTACACACTGGGGCAAGCAGGGAACAGCATTATTCAATCACATATCGAGTAGGTAAGTAAATACAGACCTGGCTAGGTTATCTCGACATGGATCAAACGAGATTGCAATTTAGGTTGAGCAAACAAATTTCGCTACCAAATGTTTGATCATTTATGTGCACTTTCCCGTTGCTTGCCACAGAAAACTTACTGTCAGTTATGTTAGCGGAATTCAACACGAGCGTGTTGTTGTGTTTGAAAAACCATCTTTGTAAATAAACGAGTTTATTTTACTTCCTTTAACAACACTTCTTTAATCTTGATATACACGTATAACATAACATGGTTATTATAGGCACGGTATTTAGCTATGTTCACCTTGTGACACTAGAGAACAACTGGTCGTCAATATTTAGATTAAAAAATCCTGACGAGGTATGTCCAATGAGTTCGGTTTACATGGATTCCTATTTAATGTATTGCAAAATGATCAAATACTTCAATGAAATGAATACGGCTATACATATTACATCAATGTCCTTTTTTAAGAAGTATTTGAACTAAGTGAACGGACTTTATCTCTGGAGTAAGTTGGAGAACAGTATCGATGTTTGTTTTATCATAAATATGTCAAAAGTGTAAATTTAAAACAATAAATATGAACTAAGCTGCAAAAGAAACTACATTTATATCAAATTTCAACAGAGTCAAACACAAAATAATGCTGTTGGATAAAGTCTATGTTGAAAGTCTGTGATGAGAATCTATTTTGTAAAGAAGTACATATCAGGGTATGATATCTAAATTAATATATTTGTTCTAAAATGCACATGAGGTACTAGACAAACATTTAGTCTCAGAAATATTTGTTCTTACCAACAACATTTTACAAATAATTCAAATAGTTATATAAATACATGTACTCATGGTTAAATTGGTTGACACCCCCTAATAGTTATAGCAATGAAATGTTATATAAACAACGTAACGTGTCAGTTTCGATTATTTTTTTGGTAAAACATGTAACTACATGATGTCTTTTTGTGAATAGCGTCCTTGAGCATGTGCTATTTCTCCACTTGTACTTTAAATTACCAAAGAAAGAGAAATATCAGAAAAATAAAATTTAGTCAAACGAGTTCATTCCTTTTGTCTTGAGATCTTGGCATTGGTACATTGTTACAGTGTTTGAGTGTTCTCATTTCGGTTTTAATAAATATGATGACTAGAGCTTAGTAATCTAGACTTGCTATAATTTTCTAGACTGGGCTGGTCGTCATTCGAATATTTTCCTCTAGGGTCTGGATGCAGACTAACTAGGTGGTGAAATCTGTATTTTTACAGGCTTTGTTGAACACAATGTTTGGTCTTTAACCTCAAAGTTTATAAAATAAAATTAATGAAAGAAGATGTCGACATACTGTACCTTCTTGAATTTTAATTCGTTGACGCATCATTACTGCAGGATGTTATAAAACAAACAATTAAAAAGTTAAGTTTCATTCTCCTATCTCGCCTACATACAGTTAAGTCGAAAACGACGATTTTAAAAGGCGTGTTTTTCAGAAACATGAACAGATAAGATTAAAAAATACTCGTCTTTATTGATTAACTTATATTGTTTGGTTGTAGCTGTATGTTCTTTTGGCGCCTAGTTTATTTTGTTCTATTTTTAGAAGTAAGGATTATTGAGATTCGTGAGAAGTGTTTTAAAAAAAAAAAAAAGTATGCCTTAATTACACCTGATGTCAAAATAGAAGTTGACTTGGAAGAAACGAAACTTGAGAACAAAATGTGCTTACGCATGTTCTTTATATTTTAATTAAAATAATAAATCTTAGAATAATATCTTTGGTTTTGTTAAAACATATTATATTGGTATTTATCATTAGATTAATAAGGATTATTAATGTTTATTGTCTAATTTGCATTTCAAATCTGTGTATATAAACAAGTATCTCACTGGAACATTAATCACGTCGCGTAAGTATTTTTTGTCACAAATGTAATTATCGAGCCAGGTGCAACCCTACCGGTTGATAGCCATTAGACTAGTTATTTCATTACACACTTATCACTTTGTATCCAGAGCTATTTGTCACCACTGACTTTGAGAGGCATGTTTAAGAGGTGGGGTAAGATTGATGAACTTTGCCGCGCAACTCTACACTTTCAAGTGGAATATTTGCCCCGTTCCTGGCAGCTTATGTGTCCCAGCACACGGCGATCTTATCTCTGACAAACCCACACCAGCGCCGTCGCTAACCACTCCCTGAGTGCCATATATATCACGTCTCAAACTATTTACCTTATATCCGGGTGGATTTAAACTAAAAGTGAACAATAATTAAGTTTTAGCTTTCACTGCGACCACCGCGTCATGTATGCCAAGAAACCATGCAGCGTTCATAAAGCCAACTTGCCAATCACAGCGTTGCTAACAATAACACCGAAAGCTTACACTGACTTACGGTGAGTGTACACGGCGCTTTCACCTGCCTAGTAGAATGGAACGACCCACAGCAAATTCCGTTAAGCTTTCACCCGAGCTCAGTGGCTAGCGGCAACAGGTCAGAGCATGTAACATGCGTCAATCAGTCGGGGGACGGGCGGACAGAAGTGTGGCACATCCCTGTGGCTTATCCTCGCACCCTGGGTGGAGGAGTCGTTGAGAGCGCTCTCACCCTCGTGGATGTAGAGACTCTTTAAATGACTGTATACCATGGAAATACGTCTTAATGTAGATGAACAGTTTTCAGTGTTTGAGAAACATCGTTCAGGCTATATACGCATGTACCGGCTAATAAGGATAAACATATCAGCTGTGTTTGGAGAACGTTTCGGTTGGAGCGGAAATTTCTCTACGTGTTAAAGAAAAACATATTTTCCCTGGGAAAACATGACAGTGGTTATATCGTTATTTATGGTCTGTGTCTTCTGAGAAGAAAGGTGATATTGAAATACAAGAGTAATTTTACAACCCTTATTTATGTCGATCCTTAAAGGAACTGAGTGGACAATAGCGGGTATAAATACACTATAGAGAGAAAGCAGTATCTAGTGTTGACAGCGTCGTCATTATTGTCCAAGTGAACAAGTGAACTACACTTGGTATAGCTGTCTATATGTTTACTTGACGTCACGAGCAAGGTTACACTTCTCTGTGTACTGTCTAGAACACCAGTCAACCTATACGGCGGTCGTTATGAGATATTACGGACTCGATATTGACCAATATCACTCATATATGTCAGAGAAAAACCAATAAGTGCCTGAACGATTTACTCTGGGCACACGATGAGGCCCAAGTCCGCGTCTGTGCTGTTACGGGGTCCGGCCCTGTCCCTGGGGGATGTCATGAAGCAGGGATACCTCCAGCGGATCCGGGACCTGGTCGACCTGGGCCTCGATGTGGATAGTCGGGACGGGGAGGGCAAGACCCCACTCATGATATGTGCACTTGTGGAGCCCGAGGGATGGGGGGTCGGCATCGCCAGACATCTCATCGAGAACGGGGCTGATCTGCGACTAAGGGATAAGACGGGTCTGAACGCACTCCACTACGCCTGTATATACGAGAGGTACGAACTATCTAAGGTCTTTCTACGTGCTATTGACTTTAATCTGAACCAACAAGACAGGTACGGGAATACTGCCCTGCATTATACCGTCAGATCGGGCAATGTAAATATGGTGAATCTTCTTGTCGATTATTTAAAGAAATATGGGATGAAGTTGGATACAGTGAATAAGATGGGATTCACAGCTCTGGATCAAGCGTACAGACATTGTTCACAATGCGTCTATCTCCTGAAGCCAAAACCTGAGAGTACGACCAGTGACGAGGGCGAGAAGGGGACGAATGAGACAGAGATGGAGAAGACTGATATGTCAGACAGGGACGACCAGAGTGAACACCTCTCACTTACTGAGAGTAATTTGAAGACCTTCTGTGAGCAAGCAGTACCGAGTGCAACAGCACAACGTCCTAAAACGGCTCTGCTGAAGCGCCGTCGTTCGTCCTGTAGTTCGACATCTAGTATATCGTCAGGCGGAAAAAGTCAGTCCAAAATAAGTGCACGCAGCACTTCTAGATTCAGAGAACCACGAGTTCCTCAGCCAAACGAGAAAAATGCTGCTAGGATCATACGATGTGTTAGTCTGTCCGACTTCCGGAATACGAAGGAATACATCTTCAAGTTGACGGCTATCCCATATGACGAACTGGAAGCAGATAAAGGTCTTCCATCAATTCGCAGACCTCAGACCGCCTGGACACCGCGACCGGAACCTATCTACCTGAACTCGGAATCAACGCCGTTCAGCTGGCGCACAGAGTTTAAGAAACTGTACGTGGAGTACGAGTTCCAGTGCACGCCTTCATGGCGAGACGCCGCCAAACCAATCTTAGACCTGATCGCGCCACCATCTACACCTCCGCCACCGGAAGAAGAGGAAGAGAAGATCCGAGACCGGAGAGGTAGCAGACGGGCTAGTATGTCCTCCAACAAAAGTCTGAATGTTGAAGCACTGAAAGACAAAAGACGTTCCTCGGGGAACATCAAAGCCCGCAAAATGTCCTCGTCCTCGGCCACTGGGCTGACTCCCCATTCTAAACCCTCCACAGCAGAAAACGCACTGGGTTCGAGTTCAGAGTCACTCAACAGCAGCAACTCCTCGAGGAAGAAGGAAGTCCAGGGTAAGCCTGATCCAGGAGGTAAGAGTCCGTCTTCACCTGATAAGGACTCACTGAAGAACCTGTCTTCACCTCTCCAGATCCCGGCGGTAACGGAGACCTTGGTTGGAGATACTGATGAAGAGGCAGTTACTGAGGACACGAGTCTATTGGACAGCAACCGGCTGTCTGTCCTCAGTGACATAGACGAGGACACATAGCAGTGCTATACCAATGATCAATTACATATTTATGTAGTCGACTTTAGGATAAACTATGTGAAAATGTTACTGGTAAAATGGAACATTCTCTAAAATTTCTGCATCTATATTATCAACATACGTAATCATGAAACATTGTCTCTTATGGACAAATGTTCTGTTCTAAAGTTCTAAGCTTTCGGGAAACATTGATAAGAATATTTTCCTGGTGAAGTGGAACATTTCCTACGATAATGAACCCGAAGTGCACTTCATCCTGACAGAAACATCTCGTATGGATTTGGCTTCACATTCGTTCATCACAATATGTTCGAATCACAGGGGCTCATTGACAGAGGAACAGTTTATAATGGAAACCTAAACCCCATTATGTAACATTACACTACATCGAATTCGGTAACTTCAGTGCTGTGCGAAGGAAAGTCCAGGTTGTCTGTCTCAGAAGACATGTTGATGCCGGTGTGTATCAGTTTTGTGGACAACTGAACCCAGAGAGGGTGTAACATGCAACAGGCTGTGATATATATGATTGTTTTTTTCAATCTGTGCTGAAACGGTGATTCCTTTACGTTTCTTTTATGTGCCAATACAGCATTATTTAATCCTCCTTATTTTGTTTTATGTTCATTGGGTTAAACGCATTTTTATTTCTATGACGTGCCTTCATGAATATTATAGCATCGACGACACACTAGGTCAAATCCATGTCTTGATGTGACAGTGAACACTGTGTTTTGATGTATTTCCGTCTTAATTTAAGGCGATAGTCAGTCAAATTTATAACTACATCCAAATTGTGTATCAATATTAAGTCTGTGATTCAAATACATCCAAATTGTGTGTCAATGTTAAGGCTGTGATTCAACCTTTTCATCTTTATCTTCTCTCAGCATTGTATATATCTAAAATTATTATTTATATTTTATCACTATTTTCAGTATTTTGTTTTAGTATGATCATGAATTGTATATTTTATTGACGCTAACTGGTATCATGAATCTGATCATCAAGTCGAAGTCGAACTTATTAAGGCAATCGATACTTACTAATGTCCCACTGACCAATATATGAAGCAGTGCCGCAGTTGAAATCGATAATGATCGAATGTCACAATCCTAATCCTATTCGTTCCTCTCTTTCAACACACGGCTAATCCTTCATCACAAGGACAGATCATCCTCTCGCAGTTTTATAGCCAATGTTTTATATCCTGTCGCTTTCCTTTCGAAACAAAAACTTTGATCAGCTTATACGGTGTTAGAATGATTCGGACAATGTTGAATATGTGCCATTGATCATCCGAGTCATGTATTAGAATCAGCGCTGATCTCCTGTGATTGGTATGGGACAGTATATCCGGTCATGTCTTCATTAGAACATGCCCCATACCAATATGACATAATGGACGTGGCATGCACGTGTATTTAGTATACCCCCGACGAACGGTTGCATGGGTGTATTTAGTAATACCGAAGATTTTACCCCTCCTTCCGTCTGTCCTTCTGTCAGTCCTGCCGTCCGTCCGAAGACATTTTTTGTCCGATCACAGACAAACTACTTATCTCATCTATTACAATTTTGGCACATGTTTTCTTCACCTTCATGAGAAGGGCAGTGCGGGATTTAACCCGATTTGGTTAATTTTTGGCGAATTTTCTTTCCTTTCAGACTTACACTGCTGTATATCCCTCACTGTGCTTACAGGGGTGTGCTTTCATGTACCTGTTGTTTCAAGTCACTCGAATGAATCATTATGATGGATTAATTTCCAAAATAAAGTTCATAAAGTAAACTAAAAATGTAAAACTATAACAGTCGGGGTATTAGCTAGTGAGTCATGCTCACGTTTTTGCTTGTTCAAATAGCTCCCATTACTTACTTGGTCATTGTGTTGTAAACACTCTTTCTTTAATATCAACATTACCTTCTTTTTCAAAATCATAATGTTTTGATAAAACCGACAATTTGTTGCGGTTCATTTTCATATTGAATATTGCTGTTCCTCTGATGAGACAAGTATCATTATCTACTTACCATTGTCTCAGTTGTCTCAAACCAACCTACAATGTTTATCTTTAAATCTGTCTCAATATTTAAAAACAATATTTGTTGCATGTAATAACGATTGATTCATGACGCATCTTGTTTTATCTCATAAAATACATCTATGGTTTCAAAAAATGTTAATGCAGCAGCGTTGCTTTACTGGTACGATGACATCGCTTCCTCAACCGTTCTAGTTTGGTATACGCCTTGCTGTTAATCTAGTTTAGTTCGACATGTTCTGTATCACGAATCTCTGTGAAACAGAAGAATCTAGTATGTTAAAGGGACACCGCGTCGATGATAAATATGAGATCAGATGTATATACCTATGCTGATTAACGTGTCTGATAACGAGTCACAAACCCTAAATTTCAGACTATTGAAGTAATAAGTAATAGACACTACTGCAGGTAGACAGTGAATCGAAGTTTAACTCGTTAGAAGACACGTTAATCAGCATAGAGAGATAAAAGTGATCTCATGTTTATCCTCAACGCAGTGTCCCTTTAAGGTCATCTAATACCTGTGTTTCATAGTATCATGCAGACTGGTGTTGGTTCACTTGATGTTAGCTAAATGTTTTATGACTGCAGTATCGGATTCATCGCTTGTTAAAGATGTGATGTGTTATTCATCAACTGTCTGTTTCTATCCTGTTGTCTTTTAATGTTCCTGGAATGAACAGGTCAATTACGATGGTATTTCTATTGATGCTATACACCGTATTGTTTATGAACGTTTTGTACTTGATAAGATTTAAGTGGTCGTTTCAAATACGTTATAACAGTTAACATGTACACTATTTGTGAAATGCTTTTATACGTTCCCATTGTTGTACGATTGGAGAAATAATTTGAACTTATTGTATCTTTACCCATCAATGATGTTTGTGGATCGTTGTACAAAAGCACTCTGTGATAGCCTATAATTCTTCTCCGAATTTCTTTGTCTGAGGTAATGGTATTTTATGTAATAAAACGGTTTGAAAATCTTAATTTGTTATAGCGTTGAAAATAAATTATTATTAACAGAATATTCAAAATAATATTCAATGTAATATTCAATCGTAGGGGACAACTATTTGTTGCTAGAATATATGCTTCGTTCCAAAGATTCTATCTACAAGTCCACATATGTCGGATACTACTGAATATAAGATTTGATTTATGTAAATGTGCGTACCCTAGATATATATGTACAATATACAACAGTTAAGGATCGAAAAGGACAATAGCCTTCAATCTACATAAAACGAATGTTTACTGTATTTTTCACCAAAAGTAAAAGTTTCGAAACTAAAATTAGTTTTGGATATGACTCAATGTCAGAATGTAACGCATCATATGCAAATATGCAGATGCAAAAATATTATTAAAAACAAAAAGGTCTTCAAATTGTAAACAAGGTTACATGCGGCGGTCGACAGGTGACGTGATCTACAGGTAGATAGCATTAACACACCTGGTCTCACCTGTCCTGAACACCTGAATAACCCCCATAACGCTAGACGGGACAGGTAACCCAGGCGAGAAACTAATATCAATAGGTCTCTCACCGCATTGATTTCCCATTAGAGGCGATCTATTTGATTTTCCTAGGGTATTTTGTAAGATATTTTCTCTTTCTTCTATGACGCTAGAGCAATTCGAGCTCCTATAAGAGTATGATAACGTATCAGTTGATAACCTCGTGGAGCAATACGCGGCACTCCACTGATAGCAGCGTTAAGGAAGGGACTGGGCAATCTAATCTGACTCCTCCCTTATATTAGAACACCAGTTACATTTATTCACGACATTTCTAACACCATTGCTTTTGACGTTTGACCATTGACGTTTTACATAATCGTTATTGTTGTATTTTTAAAATGTGTTTATTTTGTGTCGTCGAAAATGATACACCCAGGGGCAAAAGAAACGATACCATACAAAATACAAGCGATACATACGACTGAAATAGAGTTACGTCATCTCGTCAGAACCAAACCAAACTAAATCCGAAATGTTAAATTATCTGTACATATTTCTGAGGAACACACGTTTCAAGAAATAGTCACTTCCTTCACTGAACGAAAGTCAAAATGGACAATTTGGCTTGTTTTATGGCATCCTACAGTAATGATGAGGCAACAAAGTTGCGTATCAACAAGGTTACATGCGGCGGTCGACAGGTGACATTGCAGAATGTACATTATGTCGTCGACATCTTATAGTAACAGAATTTCCATTTATCCTAACATTTGACCTTAAATACATTATGTCCAGAAATCCTCTTTGAAATACACTGTCGGCCAAAAGAAACGCCTACATGATTTTCCTTAAAATGAAATATGAAATAATTTCGGAAATATAATCAATGGTGGTCTCCAAGTTATGCTGAAAACAATTAATATGAAAGTCCATTGACACCTTGGAAAAAAATGTGATTCGAGTCAATAACATTCATGAAAACCACGCCCAATGATAACTGCTATTTCCGGTTGATTCACTTGCGCACCGTACCCACGTACATTTGTAGCGTCATCATCACTTTAATGCGAATGCGTGCCTGTATTGTTGCTCGTGGTTATATGAAAATCGGTTTCAAATGTTTTTCTGACCAAGCACTGATCGAAAATTGAACAATTCATTTGTCGCATTGAACAATTGTCATGCTTTTAGGACATGACAACTTCTGAAATTTAAATATATTATGCAGAAGTGGGTCAACTTCATAATGCTATAATATTACTACACTGCTCATTATAGTTTTTACGAAATCTGATAATATATTTGGTAGGCGTTTCTTTTGGCCGACAGTGTAGCAATTTCAGCATCCCGTGTGTGTTTTAACAGATATAAAATAAGCATGACATTTTAACGAATTAAATTTTGTTTGTCTCTTCACCAGATATCGCCTCATCAACAGAAGTTCAAAATCGACTTTATCTGACAGAAATATTTTGTGTTTAAAATTTGGTATAGTTTTTTTTGCCCTCTTTTCTGATGCGATGTAACACACTCATACAGAAAATGGACGACGCTGTGGTGTACGTGGTGATGGTATGGTGTTGCTGCATTTCGTCAGCTATTCTGTGCCTGTGTAACAGCATGCTTCACGTGGACCTGGCAGTGTAACCGGATGTAACTGTCACAGAAAGGCGACGAAATGTATATCGAGGAGTAATAAAGTGATATAAAAAGATTTAATGACCTTTCGGTCTTTATAGTAATAAAATCCAATGTTTTAATGAACTGAACATACCATTGCAACTTAATTTATTGAGCCTTTCATTCAAATCCTAAGAACGAAGTGAACGCTGGTGTACACTTCAAACGTATTCAATACTGTGGAGGTCAGAACTGGTTAAAACTAACAGACCTGTTTTATAATGACGGCTTATTATTTCGCTCTGGCGCTGACGGTTGCTCAAATATTTACACAGCGGAAACCTGATCTTTTCATTGTTCTGCCCTAGTCACTAACACTTTATTTCTACAGTTGGGTGCTCAAAGCATTCTTTGTAAGTAAACCTGTTTTGTATAATGACCGCCTCGCACTCATTTTGCTGATATAAGTAACCCGGCGTGTTCACAATACTTAGTGATTTGTGTGAAGGTTTGCTCTGGGTTACAGGTAGAAGTTCAATGTCAACGTTGTTTCTCATTGTTACTGGTCCCTGTTGTTGGAAGTGCTTTATAAACGATGTATCACTTCATCTGCTGTCGAGGCGATAACAAACAAACAACACTAATTAGATGAATTTTAGACCAATTACAGAGGTGATGTTTGTTAGTCATACAAAGCTAATTGTAGGCTATAGTGTGTAGTACTTATGTCCTGGCGAATGTGTATATCATCTTACAACTGATCTTGTCGAAACTACCGGTAGCCTATTTGAACTTCTGTATTACATATCCGGGAGATACCGTATGTACTACAGTGTTACGTGTAGATTGAGTTTATTTATTGATATAAAAATTACATGTACCTGTTGCAAGATTAAAACGATTACATTTGCTAACTTAACACCGGTTCCCAGCTCATTTTGTATTTATGAAGTTTTAATATTGTCAGCTTCTCTGTGTAAAGTTTAAGTATTCAGTTTGTTCTTATGAAACATGATAATACAATAAGTAATACACGCTACGTTTAAACGTTCACTTTTGTTTGAGTCACCCTCGATGATCAATCACGTTCTAATCTTGTTCTCAGTATCAGTCGTGATATTGTACACCAGGTTATGGGATACTGAACACCAGGTTATGGGATACTGTATACCAGGTTATGGAATACTGTACACCAGGTTATGGGATACTGTACACCAGGTTATGGGATACTGTATACCAGGTTATGGGATACTGAACACCAGGTTATGGGAAACTGAACACCAGGTTATGGGATACTGTATACCAGGTTATGGGATACTGAACACCAGGTTATGGGATACTGAACACCAGGTTATGGGATACTGAACACCAGGTTATGGGATACTGTATACCAGGTTATGGGATATTGAACACCAGGTTATGGGATACTGAACACCAGGTTATGGGATACTGAACACCAGGTTATGGGATACTGAACACCAGGTTATGGGATACTGTATACCAGGTTATGGGATACTGAACACCAGGTTATGGGATACTGTACACCAGGTTATGGGATACTGTACACCAGGTTATGGGATACTGTATACCAGGTTATGGGAAACTTTACACCAGGTTATGGGACACTGTACACCAGGTTATGGAATACTGTATACCAGGTTATGGGAAACTGTATACCAGGTTATGGGAAACTGTATACCAGGTTATGGGAAACTTTACACCAGGTTATCGGAAACTGTATACCAGGTTATGGGAAACTGTATACCAGGTTATGGGAAACTGTATACCAGGTTATGGGAAACTTTACACCAGGTTATCGGAAACTGTATACCAGGTTATGGGAAACTGTATACCAGGTTATGGGATACTGTACACCAGCTTATGGGATACTGTACACCAGGTTATGGGATATTGTACACCAGGTTATGGAATACTGTATACCAGGTTATGGGATACTGTACACCAGGGTATGTGATAATGTATACCAGGTTATGGGATACTGTATACCAGGGTATGTGATAATGTATACCAGGTTATGGGATACTGTACACCATGTTATGGAATACTGTATACCAGGTTATGGAATACTGCACACCAGGTTATGGGATACTGTACACCATGTTATGGAATACTGTATACCAGGTTATGGAATACTATACACCAGGTTATGGGATACTGTACACCAGGTTATGGAATACTGTATACCAGGTTATGGGATACTGTACACCAGGTTATGGGATACTGTGTACCAGGTTATGGGATACTGTATACCAGGTTATGGGATACTGTATACCAGGTTATGGGATACTGTACACCAGTTTATGGGAAACTGTACACCAGGTTATGGGATACTGTACACCAGGTTATGGGATACTGTACACCAGGTTATGGGATACTGTACACCAGGTTATGGGATACTGTATACCAGGTTATGGGATATTGTATACCAGGTTATGGGATACTGTACACCAGGTTATGGGATACTGTACACCAGGTTATGGGATACTGTATACCAGGTTATGGGATACTGTATACCAGGTTATGGGATACTGTACACCAGGTTATGGGATACTGTATACCAGGTTATGGGATACTGTAAACCAGGTTATGGGATACTGTATACCAGGTTATGGGATACTGTACACCAGGTTATGGGATACTGTACACCAGGTTATGGGATACTGTACACCAGGTTATGGGATACTGTACACCAGGTTATGGGATACTGTACACCAGGTTATGGGATACTGTATACCAGGTTATGGGATACTGTATACCAGGTTATGGGATACTGTATACCAGGTTATGGGATACTGTATACCAGGTTATGGGATACTGTACACCAGGTTATGGGATACTGTATACCAGGTTATGGGATACTGTATACCATGTTATGGGATACTGTATACCAGGTTATGGGATACTGTACACCAGGTTATGGGATACTGTACACCAGGTTATGGGATACTGTATACCAGGTTATGGGATACTGTACACCAGGTTATGGGATACTGTACACCAGGTTATCGGATATAGATTCCGCCATAGTCAATCACAGGAATAACTACACTGTATTTGCGTTAATTGTCAGTACCAAAGCTAGGTTCAATAACTTCGTTACATTACATTTATCGTAGCATACGTTCATAACAGTGACGTCTATTTATGGAGAAATCCATTTACAATCAACTGATTTACCCCCGAATTTACAAAAGTACATTAAGTAAAAATTCCAAGTCAATCTTCACATAGACGGTTACTAAGGCATTCTGACACTTTTTCAGGCAATTAAGAGCATCGTACATTTAATAATTCAATAACCTTTGGAATAAAAGAAGATAGCAATAATCACATTGCAATGTCATTAATTTCAATGAACTGGCTGTAGACGCGAATCATGACAATGATTGACGGATATTGAATGGCCAGTTATGATATTGACCCGACTGCGAGAGATCAGTAAGCCACACCAACCCGGGATATCCTTAGTAGTGTACACACACCTCACCACACACCGGGGGAAATGAGGCGCGAGAGTGTTCATACAGTCCCCTATAGAGCTTTGTCACTCCCGTCTCTCTGCTGACACGTTATCCACGTCACAGGAGATATACATATACAACTCGCTGAAAGGGAAGGTTTTATTCTATTCTTCACAGTATGTTAAGCACAAGCCATTAGTAGCATTTGCTCCTTAATGGGATGTCCTCGTTTGCTTCGAACTGATTGATCAAAGACGATAATAAACCTTTTGCGATTATAAACCTCAGTACCTTTTGCGTCAGTCTCTTGAAGAAGAAATATCGTATATAATACCTAATTACCATTTTCCTGATAGCGATAATGAGCTGTGCCATTTTCAAAACATTCTCGAAGAGGCTATATCTTGGGACGAAAGGAATATCTTGTTGGACTGCTTATACAACCGTGACATATCCAGATCTACAAGTAGGAAGTTCATGTTTGCTATGATACTGCGGTTTGTTTGATAACCTAAGCCATCTTGTACATTATGTGATTGGACATGGCACTAAGCTCAATGATAACGTTTCGAATACAACATTTAACTATAGCTAGAAGGTCCTTTACTCGTAAAGATGTCCCCCCCCCTTCCCCCAATTCAATTTCCGTTATTTTCCAATTAACCTTACAAAAGACAAAGTCCAAGATGTTGCAATAGAAACAGAACAAACTTATATTTTAAAAGTTCAAAACCCCCCCCAAAAACACTTCTACATGATATTGGGAGGCAGGGACATAAAAATTGTCATAAGGTTTCACCGCTTGCAATATAATGTAAGAATTTACCACAATGTATATGTCCGCAAAACCGACAACTCAATATTGGTAACCAACCACACGTACATATATCAAAACTACGAAGCAAATAAACATTATAAATTTTAATCAAAACCGCATGATGTATTCTGTACAGATATGAAACTTGCATTATAACATAATCTAAGACTGTAACGATACAACATATATACACAGACACATTCAAATTGCGAATCCCTTATCTTAGGATAACATATAATAAAATTTAAAAAACCCAAACCCGTTCAAAGCGTAATTCAGTCATGGTGATGCATATTGTCTGGTTGGGTGGCGTACTTAAGTACATGAAGTACAGTGCAATATGTACTTAAGAACACCATATCACTGCACTCGACTCGACTGGTGACATACACTATCTCTGAACAATTCCAAATAAATCAAACAGAACTAACCAATCTATACAAAGGATTGTCAAGCAGCAGCACAGCGTTCTATATATCTACAGTAAACATCTCACATACACAACGTTCTATATATCTACAGTAAACATCTCACGTACACAACGTTCTATAGATCTACAGTAAACATCTCACATTCACAACGTTATATAAATCTACAGTAAACATCTCACATACACAACGTTCTATATATCTACAGTAAACATCTCACATACACAACGTTCTATATATCTACAGTAAACATCTCACATACACAACGTTCTATATATCTACAGTAAACATCTCACATACACAACTTTCTATATATCTACAGTAAACATCTCACATACACAACGTTCTATATATCTACAGTAAACATCTCACATACACAACGTTCTATAGATCTACAGTAAACATCTCACATACACAACGTTCTATAGATCTACAGTAAACATCTCACATACACAACGTTCTATATATCTACAGTAAACATCTCACATACACAACGTTCTATATATCTACAGTAAACATCTCACATACACAACGTTCTATATATCTACAGTAAACATCTCACATACACAACGTTCTATATATCTACAGTAAACATCTCACATACACAACGTTCTATAGATCTACAGTAAACATCTCACATACACAACGTTCTATAGATCTACAGTAAACATCTCACATACACAACGTTCTATAGATCTACAGTAAACATCTCACATACACAACGTTCTATAGATGTACAGTAAACATCTCACATACACAACGTTCTATAGATCTCAAACATCTCACATACACAACATTCTATAGATCTACAGTAAACATCTCGTGGCCTCGCCACTCACTCACTCACTCACTCACATGGTATTAGTCAAGAAAAGCCAGATATCCTCTATATATATTTATGATTGTTAAATTTACTCGGTTCTAGTGGTTGATAATTTGTAATGCAATTCTCTGAATGTAAATGTTTCTAAAAAACAAGTTGAAAACACAAGCAGTCAATAACAAGCTATATGGAAGATAAATCCCTCTAAATATCAAGATCAGGGTTCAAAACTAAAGTTTCCCCCAATAAATGATTAGTTATTGGAAATGAGGAAGGAACACGTTTCAGGTTATTTTACCGATTTCTAAGATGCCTCTCAAAGAAGAGACCAATTTAAGCAGATGGTTTAACTGTCTTGATAACAGTGTTACTATCTAAGGTGAAACGTCGCACTCTTAAATCCACAGAATGTCTTTCAGGTTATTTTACCGACGTCTACAGTCCCCCAATGGTGTTAAACCATGTGTGCAGCTTCCACTATGTTGATAACGGTGTCTGTACCGGTAAGGAAACGTCGCGCTCGTAAATCCACGGAAAATATCGTTCAGTTTGTTTTTACAGACGTCTAAAACCACCGGGCAGATATTTCACTATCACGATATATGATTTATGATCCCCTGGACATGTCAGTATTGCTATTTATGATGTTCTGACTCAATATTGCTAGAGAGACAATATCATTTTACTCGGTGGGAAGACGACAGCTAACCGCGTCATAACGTCTCTAAGTGCATGCAAGTGTCTTACAATCCTGTCTTTATCGATATATACTGGCAGCTGCAACGTATTGTGTTATTTCGATGATACCATTTTACTCTATGTGAGAGTAGGGAGCGACTGGTTGACAAAGCTATGGAAATAGGAGAGAATATAAATTAAAATGCGTTATATTGGCCATTTAGAATTAAGTCGTCACATACAGCAATCACGTGTTTTATTCATGATTATCATTCTACTGTCAAAATAAATGGATGTACTAACTGACATTTATGATCAAATAAATGAAGGCCTGACTAGGAACGCTGAAACCTGAAGTTTAGTCTTACAAGAGTAACCTCCCTTTGATTGTTATTTGCAAGCTTTATTCTTCGTCAGCGAGACATAAAGGGACGTTCACATTGTGTGAAGTAGAGAGTGGTAAAGGGTCGTCTAAACAACATATGGTACCTTTGGCTGGATATAAATAAAGGATCAAATACATGACATTAAATGAAAAGTATTTATACAGAAAGGGTGCCGTTGCACACAACACTAATGTAACCTTAAATCGCCATGGTAGACTTTGTGCAATGTTCAAGTTTAGAGCTAAGGTTAACTTGGGTGTTAAGGTTGTTTTATGCAACGACAACAGGGATCAGCTATTCAAATGTTCTTTAGCACTAAAGAGGTTATAAGCCATATAGCTAGGGTTAAAATATGGAACTTATTACGAGAAGCAAACCCGCAACAGTTCCCCTGTTCCATCACCAGGAGAGAGAACTCGAGTCTGTATTGCACCCGTCACAGCTACAGGCTTGTCCCATGGCATCAACTTGCTTCACTGGAGATACAATCACTCCTGTACATCGATTTCTGACTCATTACATGTTTCAAAATTAACTATCATGGTGAAGCGCCAACTAGGAGGCACGATGTGATCTGCCCTCACATGTTCTCCATGTTTCCCCTGGTTATACGTGTCCTATCTGGGTCCGAGAAGCAGACCCTCTGCAGTTACCTTGTTCCATCACCAGTAGAGGTCAGTTGAGTAAGAATCTGTATTTCACCTGTCACAGCTGCAGACTTGTCCCAAGAGATCAACTTACTGCACTGAAGATAAAACCACGTCTTCCTGTTCATCGATTCCTGACTCCTTCCCTGATAAAACATGAAAGGTTATTCAAAATTAGCTTCATGATTTTCATGTATTACGGGTTGGATTGAAAGTGAGAAATGAAAACAGGTTCATGTTCAGTGCAGTGAAGGTTAACGTTTTATTTTTTAATATTTTACCTGTAGCAATAAGGTTGCAAGCTTACCACTGATAATGCTGAAAAATCAGCAAAATCTCAGGTAATTGAACATCGTCCAAGAATGAACAGCCAATAAGATTGCTAATGTAAAGTTTGGACCAATTTTAATGCTGAATTATGTGTTAGTCGACATTTTGTTGAACAAAATTACTTTTAAGATAAATTACTTTATCGATTTAGGCTTTACCTTTATCAAAGCACAGCAGCTGAGATTTACGCCAGGATATTTCTAATATGTCTTTGTCCTCTACCTCAGCAACATTAGAAAACTGACTGCCATTAAAGACAAACCAATCTCTTCTCTGAAGTGTTTTACTCTGACATTAAAAACATAAGATAAAAACGAGTGTTTTGGAAGCAGTTCGGGAGACTGCAAAACTGTGTAACCAAGGTTGAATCAGCCAAGTACACCAATAAAGGGTAAATTGCTTGTTGTTAAAACATTATTGATATACACTCGCGTGCAAACGAAAGTATAGGTACAATAACGCAAGATATTTTAATAATCGAGTGGTGGACCCGACGGAAACATGGTTACGCCAACTAAACTTTGCAATGTTTTAAACATTATCTGTACATATTTCTGATAAACCCGGCTTCTAAAACAATCGTCGTTTTAAAATCTCCTTAACCAGGCGAGATAAGAGATTCAAATAAGGTGTTCATCGATTTAAAGTCCAACAAGGTATATTATGCGAAAAACATTTGATTGTTTTGACATTTCCTACATTTCACAAACAAATTACCTTGCATACCAAACACTATGTAAACACAACACTTTTGAAATAGCTATTTCAGCACCCCATGTGAATTAGAACAGATATAAAATATTAAGTATCATACTCTCATGAATCAAATTTTGTATATATCTTTAAGAGATATATTCTCATCACAAACATTCACAATAGACTTTGATAGTTTGTGTTTCCCTCTGTTAAAAATAAGATATACTTTCTTTTGCCCGTGAGTTTAGTTTAAAATCGTGCTTAGATAATTGCTGAAGATGAAGAAATTTAATTGTATTCTTAATCAGCAGCAGCTGCAGGGATTGTAAAATACAGTGAACATAACATGCAGGCCAAAATGAGAAATGATCAAAATGATTATTCTGAAAACACCCCGATTACGTCATAAATAGGGCATTTGTAATATTTGCTGGTGAGAATTCGAAAAATCATTGATGACGGTGAAATATCTTAAACCTTACGACGACTCTCGTACTTAATCTTTTTTACGTGTTGGTTGTCATTGATAATTGCTAAGAGAAATGTACGTGGAAATGTGCGGAAAATACCAATTCAATATTGATTCAGACCCTCATACTGCTTGCTGACTACACATATATTGCATTCGTTTAATCCTTCATCAATCATAGTTAAGGTAGGCACATTTATATATAGGAATCAGCACTTACACATACTTAACCATACACATGTCAAAAGCATGTTTAAACGTTACATGAACATGATGGTAAGTTTACCAATATGAACAGTATGTGCCAGCAGTGTATAAACATACATGTACATACATGGAAAATGAAAGACTGGAAAGAAAAAAGTGTAGCATTACAGAAAACAACTCGAAGCATCGAAATCGTTATAAACTTCTACATCATTGGTAAGCTGTCAATGTCTTAGAAAGCAGTGATTAATTTACGGGATTTCAGTTGTTGTAGGTTCACACATGATGGACAGGCTTTGTTCATTATTGAAGTGCTTACAAAGAAGATCATATCAATAAACTCTTTATCATCGTAGAATGACAAAACGCAACATCCAGATTTATCCTTTTTGAAATTCCAAAGACATTTATTGACAATAGAAATTATTGAAGAGCACGAATGAAATAAAATGTTTAACACTTTTTGGCTCAAGGAGCACAAATGAATCTTTATTGATGACTAGAACATACAGGTTGGGTATTTACATCCATGCGCCATGGGAATTATTGATCTTATGAATTCATGTATTTGTCATCAGTCAATGTCATCAGTGTTCACAGCAACATACTTGTATACAATCTAATGTAAAGCATCATTTGATATTCAGCATGCATATATGTTATAGGATGTAGCTCAGTAAAGCCTCCTTGGACCTCTTCTCAAGTACCGCTGATTTGAATCTTACTGCAGGCTCACAGAAGAACTGAGAACTTACTGATTTTCCCTCGTAACTGTAGAGTTGGTGACTATATGTGTCCCCAAGTAAGGGTCATAGGTGACACGACATACCCACATAAGATTCTCACTTTCATTGTAATTCTATGCAATTCAACTAAATCCTTACAAACTTTATATTTTCATTCGTTACTTGAATCATCTTGTTTTGCATGTTATTGGCGAACCCTTCACTTGTATCAATACTTTTGACATCCACGAACACTGCAAAGAAATATGAATTCACATACTAACGATTGTTAGAATATTTCAAAGCATTTAAAATCAGAACAGGGCGCAGGTAAATGTGGTTCCTGGAAAATCTACAGATCGTGCCCGCTAAACTACAGACTATCAAGACCTTGATTTGCTACGTTTGGCGCGACGCCATCGGCGTGAACTTGCATATATCAAGGCACACTATGAATAACAAATTCTTCAGTATGGACACAAGGCCAAAAGACTTGCCAAAGTACCTACACTTTGGGCCAAAACTTGTGTAGGCACTTTGGGAACTGAAATTACACCTCTACTTAGAAAATGGGTATGACCCGAAGTCAACAACTGTTACCATCAAAACAATTCTAAGTAGGCTATAGCATCACGGTGAGCTTTAACACGGCGGTTTTATACTTAGTTACCCACATATGGCACACAATGGTCATTTATTCTTTGCATTTCTATTTGACTTGATCTAAAATACCAGATGCATCAAGAAAGTTTGAACAAATATGGTGTGTCGAACGTAATGTCAACTATGATAACACAAAAGAAATCTGAAAACTGAAAACAAATTCATCTGAACATATAATACCAATTCTCTCAGGGTGATCTTATTTAACATACTTTATTAACAACTATGTTGTGGATTAAGCTATCATTATATTAAACATACCACCTTTAGAAGAAAAGTCAAAAATTGAAGTCCGTATGATGCGATAATTCATTGTCATCATTCACACGTTTTTCTTTTAGGCTTAAAGTAAAATTAAATCATCATCAGTTTATGCATTATTTATGCTGTCATATCGGAAACACAGTCGTGGATCTTCTTGCTTTCTCCTGTGACTTAATAACAACACTGATTCCGTCTCATTGTGTAAAGTACTTTTATTGGTGATATGAAACATAGTTTTGACTTAATTGATCATTGATAATTGAATTACCAGTTCCAGGCTGTTTCAAGGCATTGCCCCGAAATACATTGCCTCGTACAAAGACACCATGAACATTGAATTGCCATTTCCATGCGGTTCAGGGCATTGCCCCGAAATATATTGCCTCGTATAATAAAACCATGAACATTGAATAACACTTTCCAGGAAGAATAATAGTTAGAATAGTTAGAATAATACAATTTTTCTTTGTACTAACAACTTGCAGGTTCTATTTCGTGTTTTTAACTACTAGCTTCTTAGAGCTAGAATTGTAACCTCGTGTATCTATATCTATTTGGAGGGAAACATCATTCAGATAATGCGTTGTTTACTTACTTGAAACTAAAAGATTGTAACAAGTGACGTTCAAATAGCAATGATGAGGTCTGTAGGCTACGAGTGAGTGCCAAGATGATTAGTCCGAAATACAGGGGAAAAACCTCACTTGTTTCAACCTTTTATTTCATTGTTATCTCATTGATGTCTTTGGTACCTTATTATCATACAACCGTGTTTCCTGTTACCTGCTGTTTTATCATCTTTCCCACATGCTTCGCACAGCATAAGTATCTATACCAAAAACGTCGCCAATGTTAAATAAATAAATTGACGATATATAAATATCCTTGTCTTCCCTATAACACCCAACACCTAGAATGGCTCTCAAACAATTGTACCAGTATGCACCAGATAATATTATCACAAACCCGACAAAGAATGAGATTTTATTTATAATATACATTGAATAGTATATACGAGCGTTTTGCATCATTTTCTGGTGATTAATACACTGACACTTTGAATAACGAATATTATGTAATTATGAAATGATGAAGATTTGCCTTTGTATAGCATTATGAATGTGAACATATATATATATATATATATGTACTTTTCCATGTAAACCCCTGGACATAAAAATATCTTTGTATACGTGAAAGGATTGTAAAACATTCACAAAAACACAATATGTACTCAAAACCCACTTTTGTTCAGAATAATGCTTCATTCTATTTTGCTACGACCTGTTTGAGAAGTATATTGATACACAAATGCATATAACGTATTTAGGAAGCAAAAATATCTTTGTATACGTGAAAGAATTGTAAAACATTTACAAAAACACAATATGTACTCAAAACCCACTTTTGTTCAGAATAATGCTTCATTTCATTTTGCTACGACCTGTTTGAGAAGTATATTGATACACAAATGCATATAACGTATTTAGGAAGCAGAAACCAGCTGTTCAAAAGTCATTAACAAGAAGAGGCTGTAAACAACTGCTGTGGACCCGGGAAGCAGACCCTAAGCGGTTACCCTGCTCAATCATCAGTAAAAAGAGAACTCAAGTACGTGTCTGCATTTCACCTGTCACAGCTGCTGGCTTGTCCCATGAGATCCACTTGCTTCACTGATGATAAAAGCACGTCTTCCTGTTCATCGACTCCTGATTCATTACTAGATTCATCATACATCCAAATGATGAATTATTGGTTGGACTGAAGTGAAGCATGAAACATGGATATTTATGCAGTTTATATGTCTTTCTTCTCTCCCTTTGAAAGAGAAGGTTATTTTCTCTTAACTGATTGACGTTCAAAACAGTGTTCAAAAGCGAGTGGGTGGTTTGGAATACAGTTGAGGAGACTTCAAGGCAAAATAAATCGAGATGATGACTACAAAAATAGAATTTATTTTTATGAATTCTTCTTCGATGAAGACGGTTCAATAAAGCCAGACTAATCCTGATTGGTAATACCTGCAGGTCTGGCGTATATGTTCGTGTATGTAATATAAAACTCTGGATATTGTTGTACTTCGTTCTATTTTAGTATCTTTAGTATTCCATTAATAGATTTAAAACCACTTACCAAAGCCGTGTTTCGTGTTGAAAGTCTATGAACATTGAGGGCCAAGTGGAAATTATTCTTTATCTAAAACCAATTGAGTTATGATCTGTTATTGATACGAAGCAATACTTGCATGCATTTAACATGTCGTTACCAATCATAGTTGATTATACTTAACTTGTAAATAGATGTTGTTACATTAGATGGACATGTTCTAAGTAAATAGTGTGCAGCGAAGTAAGTCTATTAACAGTAAACATACATGCCTGAAAACATTGAACGAAAAAGAAACTCGACAAGTGAACTTGTCAGCAGGAGTTTTAATATCGCATTTTCCATTGAAAACACATAAACTGACATTTAAGTTTTAAACGACCTTTTCCAATTGTCTGTAATTACGTGATGCATAACATCAAAAAATAATGCACATCAAAAGTACATTTATATCCTTCTACATGAAAGCTAAACTGCCAATGCTTAAATGCAATGATTAAGTTATCAGTTGCTGTTAACACCTGATGGACATCCCTTTGTTCTTTATTGAATGCTTACAAACAAGATCATATGATGAAATACTTTATCATCGTAGAATGTCAAAACTTCACTGAACCCAACATCCAGAAAGATCTCTTTGATATCGAAATGACATTTATTGATAAGAGAAATGAAGAAAGAGCATGACAATTAATTTCAATGTTCAACACAACTGGCTCTTTATTTCTCTGTTGCTCTTTCTCTTTATTGCTGAACAGAGCTCGACAGCTTGACTAATCTTGAACCATGGTTTTTATAAGTGTTATATGAGTACTTCCTTTATATTTGCGAGTGTCTCTCAGCGGAAATACTTGTTGAAGTTCATCAAAGTATCAATTCACGTAAAACATCATTTAAGATTCAACATGTACATTTTGTATGCGATATTTCTCTATTTGAATGTGCCTCAAGAATACTTAATTGGCGATGTACAATTATTATCTAATGATTGTCATTATCAATCACAGAGAGGGTTTGAGGTAAAATGGATATTAAAATGTAATGGACTTTGAAAGCACATAGAAGGGAAATGGGCGATTTTCCTGCTTTGCTAAACATCTAAACATTTTCTTTGTAAATATCGATTGTAAGTTTGCTTGTTAAGGGTTTGAGAGAGATCTGTTATGGTGACGATGTTCTAAGCAACGATGTCTTTATTTGATGTAATGGCTGACAGACAAAGTTAAACAACCATTGACTCTGTTAGTGTTTCAATTATTCAAAGTATCTTAATTCTTATTCAACAAATACAAAATGTTAGCCATCGCTAGAGAAATATTTCATCTACATCTTGACATATGAGAACTAATTTTCTTGTCACGACAATGTAATTTGGTTTCAAAGGCACATCTTGATTATCCCGTTCCTGAATGTGATGTCATTAGACGGGTTTTCCTTTGTTGTATTAGACATAGTTAATAATGTAGAAAACAATAACAAGGGTTTTCATGACTGCGATCTTTGCGCTTCAGAATGATAGACTCTATATTTGGACTGGAAAACACCTTTACTAATTAGTTCGATTTTTCAGCTTATTATGCAAACTATTTAAAGTATATATAGATATATTTAAATGAAATGAATTTGTGGCAATATTCTGGTCTTTTTTTCCACACACTCAATAGCAATTTAAAGTCTATGTACCACTTACCTTGTGTGTTACGTTATTAAATGTTTTGTTTAATTAAATGTTCATACGTTAAATTCCTAAAATAGGTATTCGGTATGCAAACCTGGTAAAATGAATCAGGAATCACCGTTTCGAAAAGTTGAATTTCTTATTAGACACCGGAAAAACGTTTCTATTAACATGTGAATAACGATAAACGATAAACAGTTTATTGATCACAATCTTGATATTTCTAAAACTTTCTTACACTTTCTAAGATTTTGTCTTTGTTCCTAAAATAGATATCTAGCGTTACATGTTTTCCCCTTTGATATTAGCGCCATTGCTCCAACAAACAGGGTGAGACTATAAATTAGTAGTGGGCAAGAAATCTTAACTAACCTTTCAGGAAATAAGGAAGAGAATAGAATAATCAAGCAGAACCGTAGATGGATCAAGGTTAGGGGTGAAGATTTATCGGAACTTATACACTGGAGATTTTATAGTGGATTGTAAGACTACGAAAAGTAATTAATGTTACCATAAAACTATATGCTATGTTCAAAGTGTTTCTCAGGTTAGAAAACACTTGGTTTAATTAGTCTGCAGAGCGATGGTAGATAAACCAGGTGGTGAGTGAAAGGCAGATATAATATAAGTATCTCACACGTAAGTTATATATATAAATAAATACATGACATTTATGTCATATGGGAGATTGACTGATCTGATCTGACTGCTTCTCATTTTAATAATATTTTTACTTCGATTTCATCATCTTAACTGTAAGGAACGCAATGCTTGGTGACAACCTAATCCACCAATTCTAAACAGAAATACTTTCCTTTTACACGCGTGTCCACAAACTAGATTCAGGAATGGTATGGTATACGTATTTACTAGAATGATGGGACTGATCGAAGAAGAACAACAGTCTGTCTATGTTGGATACTCGTCCATGCAAATCATTGAAATATATAAACATGTCATCGAGATCGAGATCTGTGGACGGAAATGGAGGGAACTAGTCGCATTGAAGTTGTATTGTAAATCTGAATCACCTTTTCGAAGGTAAAGCTGAATTGGTAATTGTTTCATTAAAGTAAGAAATGCCATTGCAGTTTAATAATCAGTGTAACTGGTGTTGTTGATTAAATTTAAAGTTACTTCACCTATGGTGCATATTGAAGTTTTAATGATGTTATAATAGAATTGCAACCACATTCTGAGAAACAAGTGATGAGATTAGTTCCCTGAAGGCTGTCAGTTAATCTACTTGGCTGAATTTTACTTTTTTTATTTGATAAAGATTCAATTTGAAAATATTTAGTATAACAGGAAGATTGAACAACAGCTCAACTCGACTTGAATGCTTTGAAAATGGATCGATGGATAACAACTCTGTGGACTTACAGAAACTGGGTCAGTAGCATTCTGTGCACGTTGGCTGGACATCTGTACATCCATTGTGTGGTATCCTGTTATTGGTTTAAAATTCATTCATGTATATCAACGTTATAACTTGTATATGCTTTTTAGTGTTACCAAACATATAAGTATTTAATTAATATATCATTGATATATACCGTATTTCATTATGTATATATAAAGTCATACAAGGTATCTCAGCAAGACCTCACATCAATGTCGACTTCACATAAAACATCGAAACTTCTCGAAGTTGGTCAAGCAGTTCTGTATGTGTTTTGTCTTAAATCTTGTTTCTTTTCTTGAAAAGGTTAGATCTGATATCACAGACATAATGACGACCAATGGCTGCATTTTTTTTAGATGAGAATCGAGGTCTTCTCCTCGACAGTTAAATATTATTGTAAAACTTCCACATATAAGGTGAACACATGTTACCGAAGAAATAGAATATAATGTTTGGTTTAAGTTATAGTATGTTGTTTATTTCCAAACGGTACATGTAGGCCATAGGCCCATGATGCCTTTATCAGAGGTTAACAGAGTTATCGCTCGCATATACGTGTAGTTTACACATTGCAATGCTGGGCACTTAAACTGTTTTAAACTGTTTTCTAAGATTACTTTATATGCAATTAGAATATATTATTCGTTTCAATAATATAGCCCTAATATATTGTACAAAGCATTCTATTCCAAATCCTTTACAACAAGAAAACTAAAAACTGGTATGTAAAGATATATCATGTTCAGCTACCAATTTTACACTGCTGATTCTGTCATGATAAATCGATATGCAACTACTTTTGTCAGGATTAAAGGCCATCCAAAATACGTATTCACCACAATGCTACGCTGTTCACCATAAAAAGATATAGCAGTATTAATATAGCTCATGAAGACAGATACTTCCATTTAAGGTTTTTTTATTCTGTCATAATGGAGACACACAGTCGTTGATCTTCTTACTTTCTCGTGTGTCTGAATATTTATACTGATAATTTCTCAGCACGGAAAGAAGCTTCTATTGATGTATTGTACGGCAGTTTCGAGTATTTCAATGACGGGACGACTGATGTACTCACCACTAAATGTTTCATCATTTTCAGCTGGTTCAAAACATTACGTTGAAGTACATTGCCTGGTTTAACAATCTTGAGATCTAGATCTAGATCTGTTTTAAGCGATTAATCGAATGTACAGAATAATATGTGTAATAGACGAGTCATCTTAACCCCCTCTCCACAAATAGACAGACAGACATAAACACACACTTTGTGGATTGTATGCACAAACCTTGAAAAAGTGGGTAAGAAATGTGTGGTTGCTCTAAACTGATGTATAGAGATGCTAGAGATGCTAGAGATGCTAGAAGGACTTCTGCTGCATGTGGTTTAGGTACAAACTGTCATCTTCACGGAGATAAGTTCCACACGTGTTTAATATCAGAGATGAAGTGCGGCTCAATTTGATCTAAACTCATCTGAACTACGGGGCAAAACATTTGAAACGATAACATTTTTTATAGTCATATGTGTATGTATGTATATGAAGTATGCACATTTCATAAATCTGTTTAACATGAGATCAAGGTTCATACGTGCGGCATTGTAATGTGGTTTGTATTCATATTGACAACTGGTAACTTGAATGGGTTGCGATTTAGGTTTAATGTTTCCATTGGCTTACATATGTAATGCTGCGGACATGCTAAGATTTATCAAATTATCATTTGCATTTTATGCAACGAGATTAACATAGTAATGGTCCCTTATGAAACAACAAAGAATGTTACAAGTAGTTGGTCAAAAACATACTTTTGAAAGACACGGAATGTATTTCAATATAAAACGTATCTGTGTAACTTTTATCAACTCGCATTGATATATTTGATATCAGAAGACACTTGAGTGAGATTCTCTATACATCTATGATGCTTGCCAAATGATATTATCAACATAAACAAATAATTAATTAATATGGTTTTGTAATCCATTACAGTATACTAGTTTTTTAAATCTAACAAACGCATTAATAATATATTTCCTTAACCAGGTACGTTAATACAAGACGTTAAAGACATTCTTTAATATCTAGTTTGTTAACTTGAAGTTCTCCAGGGAAACTAATAAGAACATTTCTCTATTATAAAACTAGCAAGAACGCATTTGCTTTTGTACTTACGAAATTGTGTTTCGAGAAATATAATCTTATATTCTCTCCTGTAAAGTAGATTTTATTCCTGGATTTGGTCATCATGCATTTCAAAGAGAAAGATTATTCAAGCGTTAAACATGCTGCTTGTAACATAGACCTACATTGTAGATTACATTTCTTGTTTTACATTAAAACGTATCTAAAAGTAATTATAATTTTAAAAGTTAAAAAATGTTTGATGTTTGTATGACAATGTAAGTATCCAATAAAGGTATTGGCACCGTAAACGTTATTGTCAATGAAAAAGGATGATGTAACGCACATATTCATTTAGCTGAGCACGACTGGAATGTGAGACGAAAGCAGAGAAGCGTTATCAATATGTTTTTGGAAATCACTGCGCTCATAATAAAATACGTCATTAAATCACCATTTTCTGCCCTGTCAAATTGCCAGAAACTCAGGAGAGACTGTGTTGTAATTGAGTGATTACCAGGCTGGAATTGAAACAGAAGAACCTGCAGTGTTGTCAATATTGATCATTGTATCGACGATCAACTAAACGTGCTTCTTATATGTCGCAGAAAACATGTTCAAGATTAGAATGAGGTCTAACTTTGAATCACACTGAATTTAAACATCATTCAAATTATACAGTCTGTAATATGGATTCAATCTACACATACTCTTCCGGGGATTAAAACCCATTTACTAAACGTTTGATCTTCTGTCAAGATGCCATGTTGACGAGAACGAATGTCGCAAGTTTGTTCTGTGATTGGGCGATTATCTCACTTGAGTTGGTGAAAGACGGTTTTCTCCCAGGACCTATAAAGAACATATTATCTGTGAATCTGTGTTCATTTCATCGTTATTCCTTATTGAAAAAAAAACGGACTGATCTTCATTAACTTCTTCTGAGACTTTTGTTTGTAAGAAAGAATGTCTAATATTCATATCCAATTTGCATGGACGTTTTCAGCTGTGAAGCTCACTTTGTAATACGTGCAGCAGACTCCTGTATTTTAATTACTCAATGTTTGAAGATTTATTCATTGCATTGGAAGAAGAGTTGTCATTTTTCAAAAAAGAATTTGTAATTTCCTTTCTCATTTATCTCTCTTGTGGTCCGTTCGTATATTTGATCCAAGACATACTTTAGAACAACGTTTTTGGTTAAGCATATTCCGTTTTATTTCAATTTACGAACGATAGCTTCCATCAATGGAAAGAGGATTTCACCTGGAACACAGCATGGCTGATCTCAACCTTGAAACAGATCCACGAGATCGATACGTTAGAATGCATTGAGCTTGCAGTAAGTGGGTCAGTGATGTCCCCTCAACGTGTGCTGAGCGACCAGATTGATTACTTTAACATCTGTTTTAACCTGATGGATAGAGATTCTGCATGGACAATAGATTGCACCTGTTTTTGTTGATATTTTTGTCTTGAAGGTGAGGTGAGGTGAGTTGGGGTTTAACGCCGCTTTCAAGAGTATTTCACTTATCGTGGTTTTGAAGGAGACAGTTTGAGCACTTCGAGTGTTTGGTTGTCGAGTATTTCGGTGTCAAAAGTAAATGAGGATGATAAATTATACAACACAATGACAGTTATCAAGACAGTTATTGTTATTGTACTTCTCTCTCATGGTAAGGAATACGATGATTATAATAATAACTGGAAGTGCCCTTTTCCTTCACCTCACCACATTTGAAAGATGATGTCAATATGGCAGTGACCATTAAAACATTAACAGCAAGATTCAGATATGGCAATTGTCCTATTAAAAAACGCAACGTCTGTCTGTCCTTTGCTTTCAAGGGCTTAGCAAAATGTTATTCAATACTGAACATGGATAATGTATCTAAATAATTCTAACGTTTCCTTCAACGGTATTTCTGGCAGGTATTTTACATCTTCAAAACTACATATCAAAGTTTGTCTACTTATCGTTTATGAAAAATGGAGATGATTAGTGTTGTTGACTTCTTACAACTTTTCGTCCTTGTCTTCATATGCCAACCACCTTTTTCGATCCCCTGTAACGTGAAGTTAAGTTGAAGCGAGTGTCTGTGTTGCTTTTCATAATGTGTTAATTGTATTGGTTTTGTATTGAGTGGCTCGTTCCATCTGCTAAACTCACAGTGGTCCAGGAAGCAACGATATCTTGGCCCAATCCAGTTCAGGTTATGTCGACCAAGAGGCAATCTCGTGTTCCAAAATGGGCATGGGTTCGGCTTGACCTAGACATAATCAAAATTAAGGAAACGGTTGTCCTATTGGATATGGGTTATCAATAACATAAGTAATTGCTACAACTCCAATTCTCGTCAGGTTGTGTTCGGGTCGAATTGAAATTACCTTAATTCATCAAATTAAAGCATAATTTAGTAAAAGCAGATTTTTCGTTTCAATTATTTAATTGTATAACATTAATGTTCATATTTTCTAAACATACATTATATTGTTTATGTAATGTTTATTTAGAATTACAGTTATAACAACATCATAAACGTAAAGCTATATGATTTTAAGGCATTGAAGTTTACACTTAAAAAACTTGTTAATAGTATCAGCTCTTTTGGGAACTATACAGTACTGTAACACACAACTAAATTATATTTTACTTTCTTTATTAACCAGTACCCACCTGTTTGACCGACGGTCCTTTCGCACGACGAAGGTCATAGTCTAGAATTAAAGTATGGAGACTACCCTAGTTTAATGCAAAGATAGCTTTGACAACTCGGTTGGATAAGGAACGCTCTGCAGGTACCCTATTCAATCACCAGTACAAAGAAGCCGAGTGCGAATCTGTATTTCACATGTAACAGCTGCAGGCTTGTCCCAAGAGATCATCCTGCTGCACTGAAGATAAAACCTCTTCTTCCTGTTCATCGATTCCTGATTCCTTAGCTCATAACATTTTTTTTTATAATAATCTTGTGTTGCTGTTTGGACTGCAATGAGAATTGCAAATAAAACTAAATGTTTATGAAGTGGAGAAAAGGTAGCCAATAGTATTTGTAACGTACTTGTTTTGACCTTTGCATTCTCTTTTATCAACTACACATTTTCATCTTTAAGATTATACAGGCAGAGGAAACATACCATGGACAGAGTTATAAAATCTCAACTTATTGAAAAAAGTTCTCCAAGTGACAACCAATAAGATTGCTAATGAAAAGCTTGAACCAATTTTAATTCTGAATTATGTGGTAGTTGGCATTTTGTTCAGCAAAATTACTTTTAAGATAAATTACTTTATCGATCGATCTTAAGCCTTAGTTTTATCAAAGCATAGCAGCTGAGATTTACGCCAGGACATTTCTAATATGTCTCTGCCCTCTACCAACATTAGAAAATTGACTGGCAACATTAGAAAATTAAAGACAAACCAATCTTTTCTCTGGTGTGCTTAACTCTGACATTAAAAGCAGCAGACAAACGCGAGGTAGAATCAACAAGATAGAGCCATACTGAAAACCTGTCATTGGCTCTGTAGGTCATCCGTATTTTCTTGATTAATTTATCTAAGTTGGAAAATCTCAAATAAATCCATAAGTAATGGGTTTTTTTTTATTGTTTTTAAAATGCTTGGTAAAACTGAAAAAATGAATCTGTCTCATGCAAGCTCCACAATTAAAAATAAGCATGAGCGTGGCTCACTAATACCCCCGACTGTTAAAGTTTGACTTTTTAATTTTACATATAGAGAGAAGTGTCTGAACACCTAAGGATTGATAAGCTATTAAATGTGATTGCTAAGATTAAAGTGTTTGTGGAAAGGGTAGGACAAGTCGTTTCATGTAAAAAAGGTGGTTTTGGAAAGGTAGGAGTTATGGAAAAGAAGATATAAGAATAACTTGAAAGGGTAGGAATAACATAACACACAACTGCCATTTCCGATTTCAACTTTATTTTGGAAATTAGTCAACAAATGACAGTACAGAAGTAGTTTTTAATGAGAGTTGCATGATAAATTTTATCCTGAGTAAGTCCACAATAACAAAAAATTGCCAAAATATAAACAATTACCAAATCGTGTTAAGTTTCGCACCGCACCTCTTCTAGTGGTGAAGAAGACATGTGCCAAATTTGAAAAGGATGAGATGAATAGTTTTTCTGTAATCGATCGGACGAAAAATGTCTTCGGACGGACGGAATCGTTGGTATTACTATATAGCCCAAACCGTTGGTCGGGGGTATAATAAATCCTTCTTGTCCGATTCCCTACCCAACCCCATCCAATAATTCCCCTCATAGCTGTACCATCGTTCTCCGAAGGCTCATCTAAGTTTGAGGGACAGATGTCTCTAACCCTTGATTACCCTCTCACTAACAGAGTAACTATGCAATGTAATATCTTGGGTAACAACCTTTTTTCCTCAGCCAGTCTAGTGACCCCTCTGCTGGACCATTCCCCTAATACACACATCCCTATTACTATATCTCCTTCAGCGAATACATGATGCCTAATTGTCACTTTGAACACAGCTTATCCAAATATAAATAAAATGCCTCTTGTTCCCTACAAATATGAACTTGGACTCGTTTGAAGGATATTTACAACACCAATATGATAACATTGACCATTTCCTCTTAATAATTAAGGGATGTACCAAAAGTACAAAGTTTGGACAGCTAGGTACCTCCCCACACACCTTATCAACGCCAGAAACCATATTGGCCTTATATGTTGAGCTAAAACTTGTAGATGGATTGCGGTTGAAGTATCAGAGAAATAGTTAATTAAACCCTAACAAATAACTTCTTACACTATCGGCCAAAAGAAACGCCTTTTCTCATGGAAGTGTTTGAACTACAATCGTGAATACTTGCACATGTCCAAGTTGTCGGAAAGATGGATGCCATGAAACTAATATGCAGGAGGTTCCACACCAGAGAGTTGAATCCAGTCATGAGTTCTTGGACATCTGCAATGCTGATCCCGATAACTTTCATGCCCGTCTGGTTACATCACCGGGATCCTGACACAAATAATCCATGCAATGGAAGTATAAGCACTCTCCTGCACCCAAAAATTCAGGTTTCAGTCTTCTGCTGGCAAGAACAAAGCATACATTTTCAGTGATTCAATGGGCGTGATACTAATATACACTATAAATCACATAGTCAGAAGACTTCTATAGAAAGGGAACAGACAATTTTAAAGACAAATGGCCAAAGTGCATCGAGGTCCAGGGAAATTATATTGAAACATAAAATCAACGTCACATCCATTGGGTCCTGTTTTATATATATTTATTTCTATGAAATTATTTACTTCCCCTCGTATCTTGTTAATTTGATGTGTATTCTATGCAGCAAGCGCACCTCAAATACACGTTAATTGCAAGCAAACATCAAAGACAAGATTTTCTATGTTCAGCTGTTTATAAAGAGGTTTCAAATCAATATGAGATCATCAGTGACGAGGTATAACACACAGACTGACAGAGTCATTTCCTATAGATTTTGTGATCTTTTATCATCATCATCATCATCATTTATTTTAATTCACTGCAGCCCAGTTACACGAATAATGTGAAAAGCATACATGCTGAGAAAATATAATGACTTGTACAAGAAAGTGTCCTTGTTATTTATGAAACATCTACCCGAATCTACCAACTACGCAGAGCATTTTCATAATTAGTTTGGTATTTATAAATATTGAAATTACTGTTAACGAGTTGGAATTGTTTTCCTGGCATGCTGTTAAAATGCTTTATTTTTCTCTGCATCTTCAACGGGTATTTGCCAAACTAGTTTTCAGAGTTAACGTTTTGAAAGATTATAAAAATTATCCACTGATGGTGTAGTGACAATCAATTTACTTTCTTATTTTGATTCTGCCTCAATTAAGTCACCTAAACTCCGTCAATATCACTGCATTTATTTCCTCCTTTTAATATCAGACCAAATCACTTCAGTAAGATGAATGGTTTGTCTTTAATGACAAGCACTTTTCAGATGTGGTGAGGACATATTGAAACCTGATGTAAATCTCAGCTACAGTGCTTTGCTAAAGGTAAACTTCCGATTTACATTACCCATACGGGTTATGTACGCAGGTGATTATTTTTGTGATATTCGCACATGTGCTCTTTATTGATTCTCAACGTTGATTGTTCAGTACCCAGGGGGGATGACACGACGATTGGTTGACTTTTTTGCTGAATTGATAAATAGAACGTGCTTAGCTAACCATCGACATACATTTCGATTTAAAAAAACCCAGAGATCAAGAATATAGATATTTAATTACACGTTCAATTTTTCAAAATTATAATAGGTTTGTTTATCTACTTTGTCATTGTTCCTTTAATTATTACCATGCATTTATTGTTTTATTTATTGCAAGTTGTCGTCGTTATTTGTCAAGAAACATGCCTGCTAACAGATTAAAACCATGAGAATGTTCAATCCGTAAATAATTACCTAACCATCAACGAAAGAGAACAACAGAAAATTTCAAACAACCCCTGCACTATTCTCGTTGTTTCTGAATCAGAATAAGCGTTCAGAATGTAACAAACCTGGCCACTCTCACGCTCAACCCAAAGGAATCCTTCATCAGAGATTACATAAGAATGCAGTGTATCCTCATTCATTGGTTAACAACTTCTTTTGTGTGAAAGTTCATAACGTTTCGGAGTATTTGCTCACTCCTTCATTCATTGGAACAAATCTTTTTCTGTATTGGATACTGATTTGTATGACATTTGTTCACCAGCCTACACTACATCAAATGATGACCAGTGTATTTATTAAAACATATCTTGGAATTCTGTAATAAAAATAATTGACGGATATCTAAACTTCACAATGGCGTATTTTGAAATATGTGTACTAAAATGATCTCGATTTATATTCTGAATCAGATGTGACATAAAGTAGTATTACACAGACAATGTAAGGAAGAGTACCTGAGGGAGAATCCATCGAGAGAATATTAATCATGTTTGAGACCTAAAGACCATGATGGAAAACATATATATTAATTCAAGATCTAACATTTACTTAGTATATTTACAATATACAATTCCTACACATTATTTGCCTACTTAAGCATCATTATCTATATCAAGACAGTAGTATTACACAGACTGTACTGGTAATACCTTAGAAAGAAGAAGATACTTTGAAACAGACCCAAAGCTCTCCCTAGAAACGATACAACTGTAACACATTCAATAGACTTGTACTATAGACAGCATGTAAGCAGTCTGACAGAGAGCTCACCTGACCTAATCAAAGGTGTGTTTCCTGAGTCTCAGTCATATGTACCTGTTGTTAATGCTTCTGACCTTTGAAGTAGATGTGTTGAGAAGACCAATGGGAATAACACGTCCAGCATGTGGAATACCTCCAGCACTGATAGAACGGATAAACTACAGGTTGGTGTTGGTCTTACAGTGCTTTGTTAAAGACTGGTTCTATCTTTAGTTAAAGGGGCAGTAGCAAGTTTTTTCCCCGAAATAGGTCGATGGAATGTATTTGTATAATAATGTGACCAATAGTAAAACACCCTTCTCTCTTCAGAATATCAAGTTAAAAAATGAGCGTACATGGTTTGGTAAAGCGATTGGAATCGTTTTTGTCATTCAAGATAATAAGATGTGTTCACAATATGGGCGCCATGCAAGTTTTTCTTTATGCGCAACGCCATTATTACCACTACGGATAATTGGTTTGTGTAATAAGATGTTTTATTACTAACGTGTTCTGAATATCTTTATGAGATAATTTTGTTATTTGAAACAAGTGTTGTGTAACCAAAACAAGTTATTCACCGATAGTGACGTCATAATGCCATACTACTTTCGCCATCAGCTGATCAAGTACAGTCGCCACTTCAGTTTTTCAGTTCATCATAACCTTTTCGTGTACGTATTTTTGGCTATTAAAAAACTTGCATCATAGCAAAAATAGATGTGCAAAAACTTAAAATAGAGAATTCGGATTCCGATCTAGAATATATTATAGTATTATATCACAATAATAGTTTGCTTCTATTAAGTCTAGGAAGAGTTATCTCCCTTTTGTTTACAACGGTCGTATTTTTGTCAACATGAATTCCGTGTCTTAGAAGTGAAATCAGATAGTTTATTAATGATTGTGTTTAGAATTGCCGCGCATAATCAGTTTTTGATATGATCAACGCCCAGATATACACCTGTGAAGTTCAAAATAGGAAGCTTGCATGTAGAAACGTTTAGCAAGGACGGTTGTTTTGAGAACAGCTGGTCAAGGAATGACGACCTCCGTCGACATCAACAGCGTCAGTGTTTACCTGATACCTTGATTTAGGATATTGATGACGACAAACGTTGTGATATATATATGTTGGAATATTTTCGATATTCAACACTCACTCGTTATGTAATCTCTATTTACCCTCTAAAGTAAATATAAATGACATAAACTATCATTATAAATGGGAAATTTGGGAAGAAAGTAAAATTTGCAAAAGTCGTGCTACTGTCCATAAACATGATGTGCAGTTC
The DNA here is from genome assembly GCA_936450465.1 of Gibbula magus. Taxonomy (NCBI): domain Eukaryota; kingdom Metazoa; phylum Mollusca; class Gastropoda; order Trochida; family Trochidae; genus Gibbula; species Gibbula magus. Next base: position 32,291,374 of record OW388292.1, on the reverse strand, counting down.
ACTTGCTATAAATAGTTTCAAATTGACAATATGACGATTAATGACATCCTGCCATTGTGATGAAATGAGATTACTTTAAATTGTGAATTTTAATTTACGAACGATAGCTTCCATCCATGGAAAGTGGATTTCACCTTGAATGCAGCATGGCTGATCTCAACCTTGAAACAAACCCACGAGATCGATACTTTATAATGCATTGAGCTTGCAGTAAGTGGGTCAGTGATGTCCCATCAACGTGTGCTGAGCGACCAGATTGATTACTTTAACATCTGTTTTAACCAGACTGACACAGATTCTGCATGGACAATATATTGCACCTGTTTTCTGTTTGTATCGTTGTCTAGAAGGAGAGAGGATGAGCACTTCGAGATGAGAGATATGTTTAGTTTTAAAGCATTCCAGAGTCAAAAGCAAATGAGGATGATAAATTACACAACAAAATGACAGTTATCGAGACAATATTGTTAATCTTGATAATTTTTTATTCACTCATAGTTCCATACGAACAAATATTGATGCATATTGTAACTAATCATTTTAAGAGCCCTAGTTAGTGATCTTTCAAGGTTTGAATCATAGCGTGTTTAGTGCTGTAACCACTAAACATAAATAGTAATTCTGTTATTATGCTTATATATTCAGATATCGCAACTGTCCTAGTTATTGAACTATATCAATTGTCTGTCAGTATGCCTGTTATCATGTTTTGTGTGCAAAACATTTTGTTATGTCAGAGATATACTTTGATGAAATTACACATACACATAGATCACGTTGTGGACCGTTTGCTTCATTTATTTTATATGTTTTCTATTCAAATGTTTATTTTCTCTATTGAAATAATGTAAATATAGGACCCTGCTCATGTTTCTGTCCTACTCCAGCCCATATTCCTCAATACAACTGCATCATGTTCATACACTGCGGTAACATTGCATAGGAACAGATCAAGCTGTAGAGGGATGCCCTTTTCTGTTTAGGGCTTAGCAAAAGTTTCACATACGTCATGTGAAAAGTGTGGGTTTATTTAGAGTACCAAGTAATGAAACAAATAGCCTTTCTGTATTGAATGTTTACTCGGTATTCAATGGTATTTCAAGCAGGTATTTCTTATATGAGAAATGAAGACGGTTACTGTTGTTGACTTTTTATAACTTATGATCATTGTGTTCATGTTTCAATTACCTGTTATCTGAAGTTGAAGCGAGTGTCTATGTTGCTTTTGTTAATGTGTATTGGTTTTGTATTGACTGGCTAAACGTATTTGCTAAACTCACAGTGGACCAAGAGGTAATCTCATTGTCTCATTTAACCTAGACATACTTAAAATTAAGGAAATGGTCGTCCTATTGGATATGGGTTATCAATATCAAAATAAAGTATTTGCTACAACTTTGATCCTATTTAAGCTTTGTAAAGAGCGATTTGACATGACCTAAAGGCAATTGATTACAGCATAATTATTTAATGTTATAATTGTAACAAGCTTTCGATTTCGATGTATCGATATCCTTGATTATGATTGGTTGATTTCCCTATGTTGGTTGACAATGAATACCCGCAAATTGGCAAGGGCGACTCATGCGAACTGATACATCATCTTTTCTAGTTTCCGCCCGACTCAAGATTAATTTGTCTGTTACTCTTAATATTCGTACCTGACTCAAACTTGACCAGTGTCATTGTCATTTTATTACGCCGACGGTTTTAAACTAAATTTACTGGTATTGAAAAACAATGAATCCCGGAAATTTTACAAACGCAACTATTTATCTTTTAAATAAATTTATATTTATACTAAACATACATATATTGCTCGTGCTTGTACAAAATAATCTCTTATTTTAAATTCAACCTATAACAATGTTATAAACGTAAAAGCTTTATGATGTTATGTCATTTGTGTTGAAGTTTACAATAAAACAAAACTTGCACTTGTTAATAAACACTTTGCTCTTTGTGAACTATACTTTAACACACAACAAAATAACTTATCTATGAATCCAACTGTTCGACGATCCTTAAGACTAAGAAATGTATACATATTATTAAAGTTTGGAGACTACGTCTAGGTGTAGGTTACTGTAAAGATAGCTTTGAAAAACCTGGTCGGAGAAGGAACCCTCTGCACGTACCCTATTCAATCACCAGTAAAAAGTAAAAAAAAGTCCAGTTAAAATCTGTGTAACAGCTGCAGGCTTGTCTCATGAGATCAACTTACTGCACTGAAGATAAAACCACGTCTTCCTGTTCATCGATTCCTTACCTGATAAATAAAACATATTTATAATTATCTTTCATGATGTGTCGCGGTTTGGACTGGGATTAAAAAGATTCAACTAGATTTTAATGAAGTGCAGAAAACGTTACGTACTTGTTCTGACCATTGTTCTCTCCCCAACTACACATTTAACATCTAACATGTAGGAAAAACATTGTTGTAAAATCTCATCTAATTGAAAAATTCATCCAAATGACAACAGTAAGCTTTCTAATGAAAAGTTTGAACCAATTTTAATTCAATATTATGTGGCAGTCGACATTTTGTTTAGCAACATTACTTTGAGATAAATTACTGTATCGATCGATCTTAAGCCTTAGTTTTATCAAGCACAGCAGCTGAGATTTGCGCCAGGACATTTCTAATATGTCTTTGTCCTTTACTTAAGCAACATTAGAAAATTGACTGGCATTAAAGACAAACAAATCTTTTCTCTGAAGTGATTTACTCTGACATTAAAGGCAGCAAATAAAAGCGTTCATTTGGGTGACTTCTAAACTGTGTAACTGTGACAGAATCAACCAGAAAGAGAATTTGGCTTTGTAGGTCATTGCTGTGTTCATTCTCTATTTACTAAAGTTGAAGATATACAATGAATTCCCAAGTAATACATTATCAATCGTTTTAAAAAGATGCCTGAAAAAGCTTTAAAAACCACAGAACAAAAGTGGTGGAATCCATTGTCCGGTTTCTTTCGGATTCCCCCAAATTGTGGCGGATCCTGAGAAATCCGGAAGGATCCGGCAAGCGGAACTTTTTGTCCTGTGAACAGCTAAGAATGTGCCTAATGCAAGCTCAAAAATCATTATTTTCCCCTAACAACTTACTTATCCCCAGTCAGTCTAGTGACCCCCTCAGCCCAATACGCACATCACTATTACACATATCCTTCACAAATATTCAGAGCACATAACGCTGCACCTGCATTCAATATACAGCCAATAGAATACACGACCCTTCGTTGTTACTTTTAACAAAAACAACAAATTGTAATGAAATGCCTCTATTGTCCTATATACATGAAATTTATGCCGTTTTAAAACTTCTAACAATAATATTATGATAACATGGACCATTTTATCGTAGTATTTAAGGGGTGCACCAATTGTACAAACTTTGAACCCCTAGTTTTGGCACTCAGTGTTTCCGAAGTACAGAATGTCCGAAATGGACAGACGGCAGACGTCAGACAATGAACATAAGCCCTAGTGTCCTTATACAATTTTTGAGCTAAAATGTAAAAGTACATAAGGATTGTGGTTAAAGTATCCGTGAAAATAGTTTAAATTAATAGCTTCACTATTAATCATTCCAAATCAGAAAGCCTCTCTCTGAACAGATTACCTTATCCTTGTTTATTGTTAAACTGGAACCAAAAATACATTACTCTTTGTCTAAAACCTATTCAACGATGGTCCCATATTGGTTCGAACCATCATGCTAGACTGCTGAAGAAGCAAATATTGCCTAAGTTGTCTGCTCGCATTTGTCATGACATCCTTAATCGTAGTTGAAGTGGGTACACCGATTGGAATATATGTAAAACGTTACATGAGAATTGTCTCAAGGTTATTAAAAATAAATGACGTGTGTATAAGAATTGTGAACACAAACACTCAGAAACAGCAGTCAAGAAATAAAACAGTGTGTATATTGTTGTAACCAATTTAGCTTTGAAGAGAATAACTGGAATAATCAATAACATAATTTGTCATATCGTAAACATATTTATAAGATTCCTCATCAAAGCTCAAATGTCAAATTCAAGAGATGAAGTGATTAAGTTATAGGCTTTCAGTTGCTGTTGAATAACATGTGAATGGCAGGGCTTTTCTGTCTTTATTGAATGCTTACAAACTGGATCATTTCTAGAAATACTTTATCATCTAGAATGTCAAAACTTCACTCCACGGAACAGCATGTTTTATCCTTTTCAAACTCGAAATGACATTTATTGACAACAGAAATTGATGAAGAGTAGGAAGGAACTATAATGTTTAATACTCCTTGATCGTGGTGCACAAATACCTCTCTATTAATCAATAGACAAGGAGGCTAGGGTTGTTGTGACCCATGCAAGATACTTTTTACAAATATATCTATATGTGTGCCATGTCATGAGTGTTACTCTGCAAAAATATGTCTTAAAATCAACACAATTTATATCATATCATAAAAAAGCATAATTTGGTATTCGGAGTGTCTGGTCAGCACATAGAATGCCAAGGGTTCTATTCTATTCATAAAAAAGTGTAATTATTATCATTATCTCCCTAATTGCACAGTTTCTAAGTTGACTTCATTACACTTCATTAATGATATTCAAACCGTTGTATTTAATGAGTTCTGCGAACCACCGTGTCAGGAGCAACAGTTCTAATGGGTGCACTTTATGGATATTTGTTATGATTTCAAGAGAGGTACATGTTAATGCTAATATTTTGTCTAGCAACAAATGACTTTTGTAAACTTTTTCAAGGTAAATACCCTCTGAATGTGATAACTTGTGTCATTAAGCTGGAATGAATCTGAAACCATGTGTTTGTTTCAATATTATATATACGTTGCTGGATTCCATTCTAAATAAATACATTAATTCAAAAGAATGGATTGGGTGCGAGTAATCCAACTTAGAAAAACCCTCTCCTATTCACAATGTTGACATATAATAATGCATGTATGTATGTACAGATATATACATAGAGAGAACATTCAATTACAAAAGGAAGGACATGGACATGTGCAAGAAAAATGAAAGGAATAATAAACTAGGAATAATACTTGTATAATAATCTGACTTAACCTTTCAGAGAGAGAAATTTGAACTTTAGAACTTCTTGAAAAGTCTGAATGTTTTTTTTATGTCATTGTCATATAAATCTGCACTGACATTTTAACTGTAATTCTACATTTACCATGCTCTGTTATTCCATATTGTACTTATATTTCGAAAAATTAGATGTCTGATCTTAGAATAAACCATAGTTCAAAAACACAATGATGAGAATTGTCAAAAACCACTTGCAATTACATCCAGGATTTTCTTCAAGCCCAATTTTAAATAAATCTTCTTTTAATGTGATCTTTGAATATCTTAACTGGGTACGAATGTTTAGTTTTCTTTTACCAAATGAAATATTTTTGCCCCTTAGCCGGACGTAGCTATATATACTATTAATAAAAACATATTCTCTTACTAGTAGTGGCAGGTTATTTCAAAACTTTGAGCATGAAGGGAACTGATTCACTGTAAAGAGTAGTGCGGGAATATGACAATTAAAGATAACGCACATTTTAAAGGTTATAATTGGTTCTAGATTCAACAGTTTCATCCAGCATAATGTCACAAAGGTATGATGCGGCCTACTGTTGCATATATATCATAAACTAAACATAGTTTCCGATAGCTTATTCTCCCTTTAAACTATTGGATTTGGATTGGATTGGATTAGATAGTTTGTTTCTTTTGAAGTAATATTGGAGTTAATTTTAATGGGTTGGAATTGTTGCAGGGGATTTGAAATAAATGATGATGATTAAAGATCTAAGATTGCTGATAAAATCCCTGTTTGTGTCGGTCGTCAATGAAAACTAACACCCGAGAGGAAATTACTCTTTGTCTAATACCTCTTTACTGATGATCTCATATTGATTCGAACCCTCAACATAAACTACTGAAGATAGCAAATATTGTCTTTGATGTTTGCTTGCAACTAACGTGTCATAATCAGTCATATTTGAGGTGCATTTACTGCTTAGAATACACATGCACAAGCATGTTTAGATGACATAAAATTTATCTGAAGTTTATCAAAATAAGTAGTCTTTGCAAGAAGTGTGTCCAATAACAATAATCATAAATACTAGGGAAGCGGCAAACTAGAAATACAAAATGCCTTTATGATGATATAACCAATTTTGCATTGCGGAGAATAATTTTTTTGAATAATACATCAATAAAGTAATTTTCAAAGTCTAACCTTCTGATACAAAGCTAAACTGTCAGTTAAGGGAATCAAGTGATTGAGGAAAACATGTGACTGACAGGCGTTGGTGATTTAATGAATGCAAGATCATATCCATAAATTCTTTATCATTGTAGAATGTTAACATTTTCCTCATATTTAGTTAACACCCATAATAATCTTTTTCAAAATTTTAATGAAATTAATTGACAACAGGAATTGATGAAGAACCGCAACAACTATAATGTTCAACTGAACTAATGCTGATGGAAGACAACTCTTTATAAATGGATAGGACATGGAAGCTGTTCTTATTGCGACCCATTTACTGAGTACGAAATATTTGGAATTATTGTGCCTTCGAAATATTTGGAATTATTGTGCCTATTTGTAAATGTTCTAATACATCAAAAATGCTTTTATATCATCTCAAGTAAAATGTGAAAATCAATAAATGTGCCTCATTCTGACCACACTTATAACATTTTAAACACGATAGGGGTGAAGTTTGTATAAATTTCATTTCATACCCCTGTCTAGATCTACATTAAACTAAGATATTTCATCTAAACAATAACCAATTAATTCATTCATTCAACTACTGAAGATAAGTGTTGTTGTTCCATGCAACAATCACATACATCTCATTTCTTTTAAAATATTGGATTAATCAAAACCAACTGAATATTATAAGAACAATAATTGAATTGGAATTACGATTTATCTGTCCGAGTTAATCATTGTGTTTTAGCGAGGAGTTTAACACACAACTTCACGAGAGCCAGATATACTTTGTAATTCCGACGAGTTGCTTATTAAAGGGGCTGTAGCACGTTGTTTCGCACATTAATTTTTTTCAAATTTCCCATTTATAACGGTAGTTTATGCTATTTATATTTACTTCAGAGGATAAAACATCTTATTACACAAACCAATTATCCGTAGTGGTAATAACAGCATTGTGTATAAAGCAAAAATTGCATGGCGGATATTTTATTGGGAACACATTTAAATATATTTCGAATTACAAAAAAAATTTTCACATGGTTTTACCGATGTACACTTATTTTTTTAAAACAAATTTCCGAAGAGAGAAGGGTGTTTTACTGTTGGTCACATTAGTTTTCAACTACATTTCATCGACTTATTTGAGCGAGAAAAAAAAAACAGGAAGATTTTCTAGACAACAACTTCCTTTATGTGAAAATACACAATGTATCGGAGTATACATGAAAGCTTACTCCTTCATCGGGTGAAATGCTTACAATCCACGCGATAAAGGAGTGAGCATATACTCCGAAACGTCTTGTATTTTCACATAAAAAAGAAGTTTTCAAGAAAATATTCCTGTTCTTGCCCTTCAAAGACCAGTTGGTTATTATTTTCTTACAAAGGATATCTGTTAAGCAAAAACGATCCTAGGTAGGACGATAAAATATAATTTGTACTTATAAATCAATGGTTCACACAATTATGGACAAAATTGTTTTTGTGGATATTCAGGTGAAGTTTATTCATTAATGTTTGGTTGAATGTGACTTAATTTATCATATAATGTTGACAACGTAGGTGTTAAAATTTTAAAACAGCGTGTTACAATATTTAAAACTTAACATCAATGAAAATAATAAGAAAACTAAAAACAGGTACTTGACAAATTGTTTCCAGCGACCAATTTTTCATGTGGCTGGTTTTGTTGTAATAAATCGATTCGCAACTACTTTTTTGAGGATAAAAATATCATTCAAATTAGTAATTCACCACAATGTTAATTTGATGTCCGCCATAAGACAAAAACTGACAGGGTGCAGCAGTAAAAGAAATGAGTTGCGCGGAGACAGATGATTCCTCCATAAAGGTTTAGCATGGTCAACATACCGCTTTTTGACTGGTATTCTGTCATAATGGAGATACAGTCATGCATCTTCCTGCTTTCTTGTGAGACTTGATAATTATATTGATTACATCTCAGTTCAGAAATGGGTTTTCATTGATGCATTAAACGGTTGTTTGGACTTTTTAAATGAAGTAATGGCTGATGACACCATGATCATTAAATCATCAGTACATCTGTCATCATTCCCAGACGCTTAACGGCAGTACATTGAAATACATTGCCTCCAACAACTGGTCCAGCAATCTAGTTTAAAAGAGATTGCGTGTACAGAATAATACACATGATAATTAGATCTATAAACCATCTTTATTTCCCCTAACATCATGTAGATTGTATGCACTTAAGTTATAGAACTGGACCAAATTCAAAAGTACAAATTGAAAACTAGCTTATAGCTTAATTTGATAGAGGTACACGAGCTGCTTCTTGAACGGCGGCCTTCATTTTGTTTTTAGCTCTGTCATCTGCAATTTCGACATATCGAAGATTGCATTATTGCAAGAATGCCTACAGTGAGGTTCAAGTTTTACACGTTAACAAAATATGAAATGTGTCACATTTTACTATCAAAACTATCTGGCAAAAACAATACAAAGTTTTCAACAAAGTCAAACATAAATACTGTTGCCGGATTTTGAATTTCTACATGTATGATGACATACATTTTTATATATTTTCAAGACGTAAACACAATTTCATTCACGGAAGGTATGACCTGCTCAGTGTTAAACAATATTATGTTTTGCATTAAGGTATAATTAATTTGTTCAGCCAAGAGAAATCGATTAGAACGAACCTTTCCAAGGATTAACATATATCAAACCATCTTCCTTTGAATGAAACGTAGAAAATCATGCTTGAATAGCAAAACTCTGAGGGTTATGTCAATTGATTTGGTAATTACCAGATTGTTGCTTTCGAGGAATACTCTCTTCATCCAGAGACGGTTAAGTAGATTATATTCTTGGACTAGTCCTCATGTCTTTAGTGTTTGTTTCAAAGGGAAATACTGGTTGATGGAAACCTAATTATTTAACATTAAAGATATTTGCTTGTAACCTAGGCCGAGCCTATATGTTTTGGGAATACTTAAAAGCATGCATCCCATAATAATCAAACTTTCAATGAGCTAATCATATCGATTAAAGAGATTATTTCTAACGTTAATAGGAAGTACTTGTGACTGATGTAATGGAGTTATGATCAATCAATCAAATGCCCCACACTGAGACATGAGTTGAACAACATATGGTGGCACCCTGGGTAATAGACTGTGTCCAATGCGTGCCTCTGTTCACCCAGTAAGTGGGTACCCAGTGTAAGGTGACGAGGTGATTTTCGAGTGCTACTGCAGCGATGGCTTGGGTTGTTCCCGTGGCGACAGCTTGATAGTAGCTCGCTCCTTTTGTTCATGATGTTGTCTCTCAAGCTGAGTATGGCAAGCTTCTCCTCTGTGCAGAGGTTGCAGTTTCCAGAGTCTCTCTTATTGGTGTTGGATTTTCTTTCAATATCCCACTTGATGTTTTGAGTTTTTCCTTTTCAATTTCCATATGTATTTTGAAAGTTCAGTTTCCTTTTCATAGCGTTCAAGGCGAAACGACTTGGTGTGGTTATCTGATCCTATCCTCTCTTACTACTATTATCATTTTTTACATACTGATCAGGTTTGAAAAACCAACATTGCCCAACGCTTCCCCCTGAAGCGTTCCTCAACATATATCACACAGAATTAAAAAGGGACGCTACCCGGTATAGGTGGCGCTCGTGCCACGTGACATCGGTGACGTCATCATTCCCTTATTTGTTGAGCGAGCATACGGTCACGCGTGTGTTCTTCTCTCGACTATTTCGCTACTTTATAGGCTTTCTAAGTCTTCCTAGTTCCTCATATCTTCAGAGTTATTGTAATAAGTACCTTTCTGTCCTTTCCTGACCAACTGCTGAACTAAATATCGCCAATTAGTTGAGTTTTGGGTCGGGTTTGGAGTTGTCAGTTTTGTGCATTTCTCGCCTTGCCAGGCTGCCTGTCTTGCTCGGGCTGCACGTGCTAGTCGAGCGGGTCGTGCACGTGTATATTGCTTGACTGACTGTCGGTTGGTCTCTCGCCTCTCGGTTGGCGTAGGCTCTCGCTAGCCTTCGCTTTCACCTTGGTTCGCTCACCTGGTGGGTTAGTGAACGGGGTGGAGGTATGCCCTACGCTGTGCGAGCATACGCGTGTGAACGAGCACTCGCCAAGCGGGTGAACGAGCACTCACCTAGTGTGAGCTCGCTAGCGAGGCGTACATTCGCCTAGCGTGTGTTCGCTAGGGAGTTAGTGTCTCCTCACCTGTGTTTGTACAGGCGTACGTTCGCTAAGCGTGAACTCATTAGCGAGTGAGTGTTTACTCACTTGTCAGGCTATGGCCACCTTTGCAAAGGAGGCGGGTATGGAGGAGGGTTCACCAGCTCTCTATCGAGGGTTTGGGGCGGTAGCCAGCGGGGTGGCTGAGGTTACCCTGTCAGCCGCTCGTATATCTGCTCGAGTGACTAACCTGTGGAGGGATGGTTTCCTCGCCAGGTCTAACCTGTCACTGGACATTAGGAAGGGGCTGAGGGCGGCGGATGGTGCCGCCGAGTTTCTGTTTTGCTGGTAATATTCCTGAAGCGCTCCGACAGCGTCAGGAAGCCCAGCAGCAGGACATTACCAACAGGTTGGCCAGTAGGGAGGTCAAAAAGAAGGTTGTGACGCCTCGTAAGACCCCCGCTAAGAGCATCCCTGTTCAGTCTGCTCCTAACCGAACCGGCCAAGTTAGCTTTCGCGCAGGAGGTCGTGGCCCGAGACCCACGCCCGACACCCCCTCTCGTTTCAGCGGGAAGCGGAAGAAGGGTCATCGAGGCGGCAAGAAGTGACAGGTGGTCACCGCCGTGCCTCCCATCTCCTGTGGTCCCGCCCACAGAGGGGTCGGTGGGGGGACGACTGGCGGGGTTCGTCCCCAACTGGAGACAGCTGTCTCTAGACCCTTTTGTGTGTCAGATCTTAGAGCGGGGGTTCCGTATCCCAGTCTCCTCACCCCCTCCCCTAACCTGTTCTCCAACGGAACGGCCGCTAGCTGCGGATCGGTTCACCCTCACATTGGAACAGGTGGAGATTCTTCTCTCCAAGGAGGCGGTGGAGGAAATCAGATCTGACCCCAGGGTTCTACTCCCCGGTGTTTGTCAGACCCAAACGGGACTCGAACAAATGGCGGCTGATACACGACATGAAGGAGTTCAACACTTCCTTCCTCGTACAGCCGCCATATTTTCGACTCTTGACGATTCCATCAGTCATGCGGTCGCTGGAGCCCTCAGACAGTATGGTGTCTCTCGTCCTCCAGGATGCGTACCTGCACATTCCGATCTTTGTGTCGGCCGTGTACCTCCGTTTCATCCTGGACGGGAGACATTTTCAATGGAAGGTTCTACCTTTCGGGATCTCCTCCGCCCCTTGGTTGTTCATGAGAGTGACCCAGCCTATCGTTCATTATCTGCACGTCCATCAGGTGCAGTTCATGATGTATCTAGAGGATGGGTTCGCTCACGACCATTCGCCCTCCGCCCTCGGGGTACAACGCGATTTCATTATCCAGTTGTTCAGGCGTCTGGGGTGGCTCATAAACTTAGACAAGTCGGACCTAGTCCCGGTAACTCGTCTCACGTTTCTCGGAGCCATTCTGGACTCCCGCCTGTTCAAAGCGTTCGTTCCCAGGGAGCGGATGGGGAGACTCGCGCATCTCATTGACAGGGGCCTACAGTCCGCACTGTCACTGCGACTATGGCAACGGGTATTAGGTCTCCTCACGTCCGCTCAGGACCTGACCGTCAGGGGCAGACTGTATCTGCGTCCCCTTCAGGTGTTCCTGAACACACACGTCAGAGATCCTCGATGCTCACGCTATCAGCCTCCCGCCGGACCTCCGCCGCTTCCTAGCTTGGTGGCGGGTGGAGGATCATGTTTACTCAGGGGTTCCGCTGAGGCCGACCCCCACATCTCTGCACCTGTTTGTGGACGCGTCCACTCAGGGATGGGGGGCTCACCTCGGTTGGGACCAGACCGCGGGGGTGTGGGCACAAGCTCAGAGGGACTGTCACATCAATGTTCTAGAGTTGGATGCAGTCCGTCGAGCGATAGACCATTGGTCAGCTCGCCTGCGAGGTCACTGCCTCTTAGTGCACATGGACAGCTCGGTGGCGGCCTGGACGATCAATCGCCAGGGGTCGACTAGGGCAAACTCGCTGCTTCAACTCTCACTCCGTCTATTCGATCTGGTGGACAGCATCGGATTGACAATTCGTGCGGTACACATACCAGGGGCCAAGAACGTCCTCGCAGACGCTCTCTCTCGGCCAGACAGCCCTCCTCCTACGGAGTGGCAGCTGAACCGGGTGGTGTTTCAGTCTCTGTGTCTTCAGTTCGGCAGGCCTCTGATAGACCTATTTGCGACAAGGCTCAATTGCCAACTGCCGACGTATGTGTCCCCAGTTCCCGATCCGGGGGCCTGGGCTCTAGACGCTCTCTCGTTAGAGTGGGAGGGGATGGACGCTTATGCTTTTCCACCGCCGGCCATCCTCTCTCAAGTAGTAGCGAAGCTACAGTCCACTCTCACGATCCGACTCCTCCTCATAGCCCCTTGGTAGCCAGCTCGTGCCTGGTTCGTTCCTCTGCGCAGACTAGCTCTGCAGGAGCCAGTTCAGATACCCCTCCGGGGGGACCTGCTCCGGAGCAACCCAAGCGGACGTGTACACGAGAACCCGCAGGTCCTCAATCTTCACGCCTGGCTTGTATCAAAAAGGGGTTAAGGCGGAGCGGTTACTCTAAACAGGTGGCCAAAGCCATAGCAACAGCTCAACGGCCGACCACAAGGAAGCTCTATGACTACCAGTGGCGTGGCTTCGCCTTGTTCTGCGAGGAGCAGGGCTTTGAAGCGGAGGCGGCCTCACTGCCCCAGATTGCCTCCTCGATCAATACCAATCTGGCGGCGATCATGTCGGTAGTTCGCAAACGCTCCCCGGGACTCGACATCTCGGTTCTGAAGGGCCTGGTTAAAACCTTTCGTCAGGTCGACGGTCGGCGCAAGCCTAGACCGCCTGAGTGGTATCTGGCGATAGTGCTTGGGCACTAACGTTCAGATCTTTATGAACCCCTGTCGGATACCACCCTCCTTCGTCTCACTGTCAAGACGGCCTTCCTGGTCGCAATGGCCTCAGCTGCGAGGATATCAGAGCTCCACGCTCTTCATGCTGACCTTTTAAGGTTCGAGCGCCGAGACGGAGGGTCCGCAACGTTGGGCCTGGCCCCAGACTTTGTCTGTAAAAACCAGGCCGCGGACGAGAGGGGAAGGACCTTTCTTATACCGTCATTAGGTCCTGAAGCCGACTCGCCAGAGGTCACGGACCTTTCCCTTTGCCCTGTCCGCGCGCTCCGCATTTATGCAGAACGGACAAGGGGCATCAGACAAGGGAGGCGTCGGCTTTTTCTGCCTCACTCACCACGGACTGTCAAGGAGCTTGACAGACAGGCTTTGGGGGTGTATCTGCGGTCAGCAGTAATCAACGCCTACAAAGCGGCTGATCTCCCTCCCCCGTCATCCCCACGAGATCAGAGCAGTATCTGCTACGAGGGCTTTTCATTGCAACATCGCCGTGTCAGACATTCTGTACATGTTATGTACTTGTTTTGGTATTCACTTGGTTGTGTACAATAAAACTTGTTGTTATTATACTTGTGGTTGGTTGTTTTTTTGCCTATGAGTGCAGTTGTTAACCCAACCGGGGTATTTGCATGACAGCAGTACCAGGATTCTTACTCTACCCCCCCTACTTAACGAGTGAGGGGCGGACACATAGAGGTTGAGTGTAGGTTTGTCTTTTTTAGGACGGCGTCGACCTCTGTACACTCAATTTAAGAATCCGCGTGAGTTCTCTTGGGCCACACGCAGCATGGATGGTTGTCCACCTTTCATGGTTTCACACCATCCAGTGCTCCGGCGTGCCAGCCTAAGGGTAAAGCGACGCGTCTCGGTGGCGCACGTGACTCGGTTCAGCCCACCTCCTTGCTGTGGTAATCTGGGCAATGTTGGTTTTTCAAACCTGATAAGTATGTAAAAAATGTAAAATTTTTGAGTGAATGTCATTTTTTATACTTACCTGGTTGAAAAACCAACGCTCGTTAGTTCCCGCCCTTCCTCCCCTCCTGGGTTTGGGTTTTGTGCTCGCTTGTACTAGGGAATGATGACGTCACCGATGTCACGTGGCACGAGCGCCACCTATACCGGGTAGCGTCCCTTTTTAATTCTGTGTGATATATGTTGAGGAACGCTTCAGGGGGAAGCGTTGGGCAATGTTGGTTTTTCAACCAGGTAAGTATAAAAAACGCTCCCCGGGACTCGACATCTCGGTTCTGAAGGGCCTGGTTAAAACCTTTCGTCAGGTCGACGGTCGGCGCAAGCCTAGACCGCCTGAGTGGTATCTGGCGATAGTGCTTGGGCACTAACGTTCAGATCTTTATGAACCCCTGTCGGATACCACCCTCCTTCGTCTCACTGTCAAGACGGCCTTCCTGGTCGCAATGGCCTCAGCTGCGAGGATATCAGAGCTCCACGCTCTTCATGCTGACCTTTTAAGGTTCGAGCGCCGAGACGGAGGGTCCGCAACGTTGGGCCTGGCCCCAGACTTTGTCTGTAAAAACCAGGCCGCGGACGAGAGGGGAAGGACCTTTCTTATACCGTCATTAGGTCCTGAAGCCGACTCGCCAGAGGTCACGGACCTTTCCCTTTGCCCTGTCCGCGCGCTCCGCATTTATGCAGAACGGACAAGGGGCATCAGACAAGGGAGGCGTCGGCTTTTTCTGCCTCACTCACCACGGACTGTCAAGGAGCTTGACAGACAGGCTTTGGGGGTGTATCTGCGGTCAGCAGTAATCAACGCCTACAAAGCGGCTGATCTCCCTCCCCCGTCTCGCTCTAATCCCCACGAGATCAGAGCAGTATCTGCTACGAGGGCTTTTCATTGCAACATCGCCGTGTCAGACATTCTGGCTGGATGTTTTTGGAAGTTGGGGTTGGTCTTTGCTGACTACTACTTACGGGAAGTGTCCACAGAGGACTTGGCAGGGGTGTCAATGTTGGGTCCTCAGGTGTTCGCCCAGCAGCGGACCGCGGCACCTCTTTCAGTCGTACGACGGAACGCACCTTACCCCTAACGGGGGTGGGCGTATCCACGCTGTTATGTACTTGTTTTGGTATTCACTTGGTTGTGTACAATAAAACTTGTTGTTATTATACTTGTGGTTGGTTGTTTTTTTGCCTATGAGTGCAGTTGTTAACCCAACCGGGGTATTTGCATGACAGCAGTACCAGGATTCTTACTCTACCCCCCCTACTTAACGAGTGAGGGGCGGACACATAGAGGTTGAGTGTAGGTTTGTCTTTTTTAGGACGGCGTCGACCTCTGTACACTCAATTTAAGAATCCGCGTGAGTTCTCTTGGGCCACACGCAGCATGGATGGTTGTCCACCTTTCATGGTTTCACACCATCCAGTGCTCCGGCGTGCCAGCCTAAGGGTAAAGCGACGCGTCTCGGTGGCGCACGTGACTCGGTTCAGCCCACCTCCTTGCTGTGGTAATCTGGGCAATGTTGGTTTTTCAAACCTGATAAGTATGTAAAAAATGTAAAATTTTTGAGTGAATGTCATTTTTTATACTTACCTGGTTGAAAAACCAACGCTCGTTAGTTCCCGCCCTTCCTCCCCTCCTGGGTTTGGGTTTTGTGCTCGCTTGTACTAGGGAATGATGACGTCACCGATGTCACGTGGCACGAGCGCCACCTATACCGGGTAGCGTCCCTTTTTAATTCTGTGTGATATATGTTGAGGAACGCTTCAGGGGGAAGCGTTGGGCAATGTTGGTTTTTCAACCAGGTAAGTATAAAAAATGACATTTACTCAAAAATGTTAAATTTTAGTTGCATTGCAGTTATATGGATACGTGTCAAGCTTTATTTCACAATCAACACCTCTTTTAAATTGCAATGATACTATACGATCATCAACAAATCAATTGCAACATGGAAAACGTTGTTATTGTCAATAAAAATAACTAATTAAGGGAAATAATGAATCCTTCTCATCCACAGAGGCAAACTGAGGAAACGAAGTTATGTAGCACATTTAGTTGATTTTCGCTACTCTGACAAGAAGGATATTGATCGGACTGGAAGTGTTTGCCAATTAAATGATATAATATAACAAACATATTAATTAAAAGAAAATGCAAATGTTCCTTAGCAGAGCTGGACTAGAAAGTTCCACGAAAGCAGAGAAATGTAGTCAATACTGCAATTGGAAATGCCTTGCTCAGGGTACAAAAAAACCCCTATTAAATCAACATTTTCATCAAATTGTCCGCAACTCCCGAGAAATTCAAATGCCAAAATCAGACTGTGTTGAAAAAGAAGACAAATCCCAGGTTTGTGTAATTGGAAATCGATTTGCTCATACTTTTCCGGGGATTAAAACGTCATTAATTCAACATTTTATGTTCTGTCAAGATGCCATGTTAACAAGAATGACTGTCGAGAGTTTGTTTCGTGATTGAGCGATTACCTTACTTCAGTTGGAGGAAGACTGTTTTCTCCTGGGACTTATTAAGTACATTTTATTTGACAATGTGAATTTGTCGTCATTTCATTATTATTCCTTTTTAAAAAGCGGACTGAACTTCAAAACTTCAGAGAGTGGCGATAACTTTATTTGTAGGACAGGAGGTATCATATTCACCTGTGTATAAACATTAACATGTTTTAGCTTTAGGTTCACTGTACACATTGTGGTGTAGCATATTTTCAAACGTTATCATACCAATTACATTGACATACATTACTGGTTTGCAATTGAAAGAGCCATACAAACATATATATAATATAATATAATATAAAATATGTTAGAGCACAGTCAAATGCTTTCGTCAAATCATATGATTCTAGTGTGGTCAAGTGGAGTACAATTATATCCCGATAGATGTACACTTGTCTGGTTGCGTCCGGGTATCATGCTCATAAAACTGGTTCACAGACTTTTCTTAAAAACAAAAACAATGACAACTCATTGTTTTATCTATGTGGATAATACACAATTAAACACCTATTACAATGACAACTGAATTGCTGTGATCCCTTTCCGAAAGGAAGAAGTCGCTTGGTTTTCTATGTTCGGGAGCTTGAGATTCCTAAAAGAAGAATATTAGCATGTAAATAAAGCAAGTAATGTAAGGTCAATTGGAATTTATCAAGTATATTTAATCTATATCTCGAAAGTAAGAGAAACAGTAACACGCACCAACCAATGTTATCAATGTTTGAAAATATAATAGGTTGTTTTATTTTATGTTTTCTCCCCACGATATATAAAAAATAGTATTCAGAAGTTATAAAGAACGACACAAAAATGAGAAGAAAGTGACATAAAATTGTTTACCTTTTTGGAGTGTAAAAGGATGGATGCTGCAGGGTCGTCTCACCAAAACCTTGTATTGTGACACCTTGTATTGTACGACGTTACACGCTAAATCCCTCCCCATAGACAGTTTGAGCACAATTCCGTTGCTGCAGTAACCTGAAATAATTTATATGCAATATAGATATGATGCATATTATTAATGACCAACTCATAAATTGATAAATGCAGTTTAACAAACAGCTTAACATGACGGGAAAGTATTTGAAATACAAAAACAATAACTGTTATTAAATAAACCAATTTAATGAAAATTGGTATTGAATTTTTAAATACACATTTTAAAAGGTAAGGAGTAAAACAGTAAAGTTACCTTTCATGAATGAATAGTGTACTTGTCCTTGGACTGTCCATGATGAAGCCATTGTGTGAACTGAATAAATTAAAAACGTGCTTATCGTGCATGCTCGTGATTCAAGCACGACGCTTATGCTTTAGCACGACTCGTACGTTGAATATAAAATGTACGCCTCATGCACCTCGGACAATTTAAGAAATTAAGTACTCACAGTACCGATGATGACGTCAATGTCCCTAACATTTGCATATGAAAATGAGAAATGTCAATGTTTTTCATGTAGTGTTCGAGAGAATGTTTCCCAAATTTATTGACAATTCATTTTTTTAATATATAATCATTTTAAGACATGTTTTACGACTCAAGCATTTGACTGTGCTCTAAGATAGATAGAGAACTCGTAGCAGTACATTATCGATATAAAAATGTACTTATTTGTGAGGGTTGGGCTCGGTTAACGTCTCGCCCAACCCTCTAAAACCCGTACATGTATATCCCGATAATGTACTGCTACTCGTCCTCTATCTATTACTTAAAATTGATATTATTATTTGAAGTAAACGTATTTCGAAAAACACTTGTTCTAGTAAATGCAGGATTGTTAACTTATATACAATATACATTGAGTACTTTAATTCAATATATATTGTATTCCTCAATTTACGCACTTCTCCTCAGGCATCCTAAGTTGAAAATGTTCATCACTTTATATTGTTGAGTAAAATCAAAACTGTAATTTTAACCAAAAAAATTAAGTTAAATTGTATACATTTACCTTACCAAAATCAAGACATCACAATGGCAAAGACGACACATTATTTTCCGTTATAATACTATCATTTCTTACTTTGAAGTTTACATGGATTCCGAACGTTGGTTGGCTGAGAGCAATGTCATGTGATCAAAATTTAAATGTTTATTACCCATAAACTCTTGGAAAATCGTTCATACTCGTGTGAACGCTTTCAGGTCGTGTGAACATTCGCCGGGAGACTACTACTTTTCTCATTGAGCTGCTTTTCTTCGCAAATTTTTAAAGGTTAAACCACTTACCGTAATGATTTATGTGGTTGAATAATATAATCTCAATATCATACTACCTTCTCAATTGTAAAAATATATAAAGCAATTCAATAAAATATCGCACATAACTGTTTGTTGTTTAAATCACAATACCTAATCTAGAACCGAAAGACATTTACGGTCGCTGGCTGAATACAAATTATGAAATCTAAAAGCAAAATTAATACTAACAAATGAATCTAACCATGATGAACTAAGGGGATTCAATACCAGTCGTCAATATTTCCTTCCGACTGTTGTTTACAAAATAAGTAATCACGAAAAAAAACCGTAAGAAATTTAAGAATTGAATGTCCGTTTGTGTGTTTGCAAGCTCGCCCCGTTCACGGGAGTTTGAATCCCGCTTTGACATCGTTCATTTTCCAAACTGGCATTCAATTCTTAACTAAAGGATTCTAACATGAACAAGAGAAAATATAATATTATAGGGTACACAGAGAGGTTGTCATTATCAATTATTTCCAAGGGAGTCTATCTCTTGTCAGAGCTAATTGTCACTGAAGATCAAAATTATATATTAGTCAACACATTTGACCTTTTGTACAATGTCCAATCATCAAAACTGTACAGTAGCTAATAATGATAATACAACAGAACCCATAGTATTTATTTCAATGACAGCTTAGATGAGTGATAATAATATTCAATGCACTGGAATTTAAAAAGAGCCAGGTTATTTGTCATATTGACAAATGCCTTAACATATTGAACATGGCATTTAGTAGCATTTTTTTTTTTAAAGATTTAGCATATTGTATTCATTGAATAAAAGGTAAGTGGTATCAGTATCCAAAAAAAGAGTTGCATCCCCCTCCCCTCCCCTTTGTTTTATCAGCACCATTTACAGCATTCTATCATCCATTCCGTCCAGTATATTGTCTACGACGGAATACTTAATGTTTTTTTGTGACACACATATATACATGTACCAATGATTATTTTGATAATCGGTGCCATAAATCGCGCTCTTATTACATTTAGATCCTGAAAAACAGAATTCAAGCTACACTGATAATCTTACGGAACTAAAAGATAATTTGAAACAGATATCAACTCAACCAGATGCAATCAAAACACAGTTGCAAAGATGTTAGCAATGAATTTGTAGGTGATGTAGACAGACAGTTCACCTGACATTATAAAAGAAGTCTCAGCAATGTGCCTGTTGTTAAAGCTTCTGACCTTTGAAGAAGATTTGTCGATCAGAAGAGATGGAACACCACTTTCAACATGCCGAATACTTCCAGCACAGGTCGAAAGGATTAAATGTAGGTAGGTGTTGTACCTTGTGTTCTTCTCTTATAATTTAAAGGCAGTGTAGCACACTTGTTGATACTTTTGTGGACAGTCCAGGACTATTTATGTTTTGTACATCCCTTTCAACTTGTTATTGATACCATAAAATAATTATAAACCGTTTTCATTAACCTGTAATCGATAATTAAAACGTCGAGGCGGACAGCTTTAAAAGTGATTCAGTTGCAACAAATGGACTGTAAACTTGCCGATCTCTACAGCGAAAACGCATTGTCATGATTATCAAAATTGATAATTCATACGTTGCGCGTATGATTTTGTGCATGTTATTACTCACTATCGTTTGCTAAATTAACAATTTTGCAGTTACAACTACGTAGAGTGACAAGTTGTCAATATTTTGTTGTCATATCATGAGCTAAAAAATAACTTCCAAATTTATCATAAGTTTACAAAAGTCACAACGAAATAGAACTGCAATCTGAGATGTGAAACCACCGTTAACGATTTCACAATTTAGTATTAATAAGATGCAAAAAACGTGTTTCGCATCATGATATTTCGATTATATAATACTGATATGCATACTGATACTACAAGCCTTCAAACGTATAAACAAAACTGTTGCCATTGTTATTTGTTCATTGTTGAACAAACTGTAATAAATTTGTAAATGTCCCAATAAGCAGGTTATACTAATTTGAATATTCTTATTTAATGTGACGGATTTTTCAAATCTTTTAACGCTGTTTGAACGAAGGTATATCTATATCATATTTGCAAATGAACATCAAATATGCGTGATATTATTTTAACAATCAACCAATTGCCCCCCCCCCCCCCCCCCCCCCTGACTTGGATTTTGGTCTTAATTAGCATGTTTACGATTATACGACGTATATCTTCATGGATCCAACGACTATATGACCAGTATTGCAATGTATAAGGGGAAACAGTTATGCAATGTATGTGTTTCTAAAACGATCAATGATAGCTTGAAAGTTTGATAATTGAGCTTGGTCCTGTCTGTACGTATATATTTTATTGTGGAGTAGGTGAGTTCTTTGCAAATGACAACTCCTTACAGTTGTTGTAGGTCTCGCTTGGAACGATGCTTGGGCAACAGAGGGAGCCAGTGTCGATTTAATGCAACGGTGCAATACTTCATTTGAACGTTTTAATTTGATTATGCGGTCTTATTACGTGCTTATGTTAAGACATATTTAAACAGTAGCTTCCTGGATTATTGGTTTTGAGTATTCTTGACAGAATAACGCTATTTGAACTCCAATCATTATTAGAAAAGGTTGCTCTGACATAGTGCTTTTACAGTTCCGTAAATCATGCACGTCTGTTGTCATGTATGACTGGACCATATCTCTCAAAGCAAGATAAATTATTTGATGCATATGAAGCTGCACTAACAGAGTTGAGTTGTGCCTTTGGTTATTTTAATTTACCGTATTAAAAATGTGACATTATACTGATGCGCTTTTCAGAGACATGATCAAGTGAAAAAGCAGACAATTTATTATATCGAGTTCTCATGACTTTACATCCCGACCTTCATAGTCTGCAATTACCTGTTATCTGAAACTAAGTTGAAGCGAGTGTCTGTGTGGCTTTTGTTAATGTGTTAATTGTATTGGTTGTGTGTATTGACCAGCTAGCTCCATCTGCTACAGTCTCAGTAGTCTCAGAACCAGCGGCGCCTAAGGTTAGTGGGGTTCGGGTTAAGGCGACCTAGAGATAATCCAAATTACGAAAACGGTCATTCGTCATATAACGGTCATCCATTCCAGTTGGATAATGGGTATCAATAAAATTGTTTATTGCTCTTAAAGCTCGTGTATAAAACGTTTCGAGGTGACCATTTTATTATAGCAAAATTTACTAGACGCATATTATTCATTTTAATCATCTTATAACATATAACTACATAAGTACCGTTCAAATCACTTCCCTTAAATCAAACTTAAATCGCAAAATCATTAACATGATGCATAGCACTATCTTATTTTATATATCATTGTTCTGAGCTTACTGGCGCTATATTTCAGTGAATGGCTGTTGCTACCTTGCTTAGAGTTGTCGCGCACATGTGGTGTTATTAGTGTTATTCCATCTTCAATCATATTTGTCCTTTTGAATTTTGCCCTGTCTTGTCCCTTGGAATTATTCAGTGACAATTTGATATACACTGAAACAGCATTCCACACTCAGTCCTGGAGCGTATTCCTAAGTGTAAAACGTGTCAGTTTCGGAGAGGAGTGAACTCACAATGGGGATGTATACGTCTCATAGTATAATGTCATTGGAAGTGTCATTTTACGATATGTTGTATTGTTAAAATGGGAGCAGCTTGAGTAACAGATCAGATGGATGTCATTTGTTTTCGTTCCTGGATATTTCATATGAAAAATGTCTGCAGCAGTGACATGAAAGGCGCTCTAGAACGTTTCTTGCATATAATGTTTTCTCATGTTTTGCCATTTACTAATACAGTTAAAACAATATATTGGTACGTTAATGACAACAACAACACAACCCGATAAGCTGTATCCATAGAACACGGCTATCCATTTCCGAAGCAAATGAGGCGACGTATGAAGGACAGTGGTGTGGATCTTTTCAGCGTGGGAGGTAGATTTGTAGGTCTCATGAGAATTTGAGAGTTCAGACGGCAACATGGTTGGCAATTCCATCATTGTATCTTATTTAAAACTCTACTCTGAGTGTTTAGATATCGCTACGTTAGTCAGATCACTTGAACTACCTTCGAGAGGCCATTTTAATGTGAACACAGCGCCTTTAATGATTTGTTGATAGTAACCATAATGCCAATTGTTTTGTGTTCTCTTCAATCAGCGCGGTTTTAAAAGAAACTTCCTCTCATGAAGAACATTATCTGTCGATAAATAGTAATTTCCGTTAAATTTCCGTACTCACCTTCTTCCCAAAATATGTTTTACTAGATTTATAATAAGATTTGATAATAAGGTTTACAACTTTGTAAAACATGTGTTTATCAGTGGGGTAAAACTTGCAAAATGTAAATGTCTTACTTTTTCTAAAAAATGTGACTATTATGTTACTAAATAGTAATTCTGTTATTATGCTTATATATTCAGATATCGCAATTGTCCTAGTTTTTTAACTATATCAATTGTCTGTCAGTATGCCTGTTATCATGTTTTGTGTGCAAAACATTTTGTTATGTCAGAGATATATTTTGATTAAATTATACATACACATAGATCACGTTGTGGGGGGTTTCCTTCATTTATTTTATATGTTTTCTATTCAAATGTTTATTTTCTCTACTGAAATAAGGTAAATAGAATGCTGCTCATATTTCTGTCCTACTCCGGGCCATATTCCTCAATACAACTGCATCATGTTCATACACTGCGGTAACATTGCATAGGAACAGATCAAGCTGTAGAGGGATGCCCTTTTCTGTTTAGGGCTTAGCAAAAGTTTCACATACGTCATGTGCAAAGTGTGGGTTTATTTAGAGTACCAAGTAATGAAACAAATAGCCTTTCTGTATTGAATGTTTACTCGGTATTCAATGGTATTTCAAGCAGGTATTTTTTATATGAGAAATGGAGACGATTACTGTTGTTGACCTTTTATAACTTATGATCATTGTGTTCATGTTTCAATTACCTGTTATCTGAAGTTGAAGCGAGTGTCTATGTTGCTTTTGTTAATGTGTATTGGTTTCGTATTGACTGGCTAAACGTATTTGCTAAACTCACAGTGGACCAAAAGGTAATCACATTTTCAAAACGGCATGGGTTCGGTTTAACTTGGACATAATCAAAATTAAGGAAATGGTCGTCCTATTGGATATGGGTTATCAATATCAAAATCAAGTATTTGCTAAAACTTTGATCCTATTTAAGCTTTGTAAAGAGCGATTTGACATGACCTAAAGGCAATTAATTACAGCATAATTATTTAATGTTATAATTGTAACAAGCTTTCGATTTCGATGTATCGATATCCTTGATTATGATTGGTTGATTTCCCTATGTTAGTTGACAATGAATACCCGCAAATTGGCAAGGGCGACTCATGCGAACTGATACATCATCTTTTCTAGTCTCTTCATATTCGTACTTGACTCAAACTTGACCAGTGTCATTGTCATTTTATTACGCCGACAGTTTTAAACTAAATTTACTGGTGTTGGAAAACAATGAATCCCGGAAATTTTACAAACGCAACTATTTATCTTTTAAATAAATTTATATTTATACTAAACATACATATATTGCTCGTGCTTGTACAAAATAATCTCTTATTTTAAATTCAACCTATCACAATGTCATAAACGTAAAAGCTATGATTTTATGTCATTTGTGTTGAGGTCTACAATAAAACAACTTGCACTTGTTAATAAACACTCTGCTCTTTGTGAACTATACCTTAACACACAACCAAATAACTTATCTATGAATCCAACTGTTCGACGATCCTTAAGACTAAGAAATGAATACATATTATCAAAGTTTGGAGACTACGTCTAGGTGTAGGTTACTGTAAAGATAGCTTTGAAAAACCTGGTCGGATAAGGAACCCTCTGCACGTACCCTATTCAATCACCAGTAAAAAGTAAAAAAAAGTCCAGTAAAAATCTGTATTTCACATGTAACAGCTGCAGTCTTGTCTCATGAGATCAACTTACTGCACTGAAGATAAAACCACGTCTTCCTGTTCATCGATTCCTTACCTGATAAATAAAACATATTTATAATTATCTTTCATGGTGTGTCGCGGTTTGGACTGGGATTAAAAAGATTCAACTAGATTTTTATGAAGTGCAGAAAACGTTACGTACTTGTTCTGACCATTGTTCTCTCCCCAACTACACATTTAACATCTAACATGTAGGAAAAACATTGTTGTAAAATCTCATCTAATTGAACAATTCAACCAAATGACAACAGTAAGCTTTCTAATGAAAAGTTTGATTTTAATTTTAATTCAATATTATGTGGCAGTCGACATTTTGTTTAGCAACATTACTTTGAGATAAATTACTGTATCGATCTGTATTATCAAGCACAGCAGCTGAGATTTGCGCCAGGACATTTCTAATATGTCTTTGTCCTTTACTTAAGCAACATTAGAAAATTGACTGGCATTAAAGACAAACAAATCTTTTCTCTGAAGTGATTTACTCTGACATTAAAGGCAGCAAATAAAAGCGTTCATTTGGGTGACTTCTAAACTGTGTAACTGTGACAATATCAACCAGAAAGAGTCATAGTAATTTACTTTGTAGGTCATTGCTGTGTTCATTCTCTATTTACTAAAGTTGAAGATATAAAATGAATTCCCAAGTAATACATTATCAATCGTTTTAAAAAGATGCCAGAAAAAACTTTAAAAAACACAACAAAAGTGGTGGAATCCATTGTCCGGTTTCTTTCGGATTCTCCCAAATTGTGGCGGATCCTGAGAAATTCGGAAGGATCCGGCAAGCGGAACTTTTTGTCCTGTGAACAGCTAAGAATGTGCCTAACGCAAGCTCAAAAATCATTATTTTCCCCTAACAACTTACTTATCCCCAGTCAGTCTAGTGACCCCCTCAGCCCAATACGCACATCCCTATTACACATATCCTTCACAAATATTCAGAGCACATAACGCTGCACCTGCATTCAATATACAGCCAATAGAATACACGACCCTTCGTTGTTACTTTTAACAAAACAACAAATTGTAATGAAATGCCTCTATTGTCCTATATACATGTAATTTATGCCGTTTTAAAACTTCTAACAATACTATTATGATAACATGGACCATTTTATCGTAGTAATTAAGGGGTGCACTAATTGTACACACTTTGAACCCCTAGGTCAAAGGTATCTCCCCACAAACTTTTACATTTGGCATTCAATGTTTCCGAAGTACAGACAGACGTCAGACAATGATTATAAGCCCTAGTGCCCTTATACACTCTTTGAGCTAAAACGTCAAAGTACATATGGAGTGTGGTTAAAGTATCAGTGAAATAGTTTGAATTGATAGCTTCACTATTAATCATTCCAAATCATAAGCCTCCCTCCGAACAGATTACCTTAACCTTGTTTCTTGTTAAGCTGGAACAAAAAATACATTACTCTTTGTCTAATACCTATTCAACGATGGTCCCATATTGGTTTGAACCATCATGCTAGACTGCTGAAGAAGCAGATATTGCCTAAGTTGTCTGCTCGCATATGTCATGACATCCTCATGACAGCTGAAGTGGATACACCGATTGGAATATATGTAAAAAGCTGTTTAAACGTTACATGAAAATTGTCTCAAGGTTATTAAAAATAAATGACGTGTGTAAGAATTGTGAACACAAATACTCAGAAACAGCAGTCAAGAAATAAAACAGTGTGTATATTGTTGTAACCAATCTAGCTTTGAAGAGAATCACTGGAATAATCAATAACATAATTTATCATATCGTAAACATATTTATAAGATTCCTCATCAAAGCTCAAATGTCAAATTCAAGAGATGAAGTGATTAAGTTATAGGCTTTCAGTTGCTGTTGAATAACATGTGAATGGCAGGGCTTTCTGTCTTTATTGAATGCTTACAAACTGGATCATTTCTAGAAATACTTTATCATCTAGACTGTCAAAACTTCACTCCACGGAACAGCATGTTTTATCCTTTTCAAACTCATATTGACAACAGAAATTGATGAAGAGTAGGAAGGAACTATAATGTTTAATACTCCTTGATCGTGGTGCACAAATACCTCTCTATTAATCAATAGACAAGGAGGCTAGGGTTGTTGTGACCCATGCAAGATACCTTTTACAAATATATCTGTATGTGTGCCATGTCATGAGTGTTACTCTGCAAAAATATGTCTTAAAATCAACGCAATTTATATCATATCATAAAAAAGCATAATTTGGTATTCGGGGTGTCTGGTCAGCACATAGAATGCCAAGGGTTCTATTCTATTCATAAAAAAGTGTAATTATTATCATTATCTCCCTAATTGCACAGTTTCTAAGTTGACTTCATTACACTTCATTAATGATATTCAAACCGTTGTATTTAATGAGTTCTTCGAAGTACCATGTCAGGAGCAACAGTTCTAATGGTTTACTTTATGGATATTTTTTATGTTTTCAAGAGAGGTACATGTAAATGCTAATATTTTGTCTAGCAACACATGACTTTTGTGAACTTTTTCAAGGTAAATACCCTCTGAATGTGATAACTTGTGTAATTAAGCTAGAATGAATCTGAAACCATGTGTATGTTTCAATATTATATATACGTTGCTGGATTCCATTCTAAATAAATACATTAATTCAAAAGAATGGTTTGGGTGCGAGTAATCCAACTTATAAAAACACTCTCCTATTCACAATGTTGACATATAATAATGCATGTATGTATGTACAGATATATACATAGAGAGAACATTCAATTACAAAAGAAAGGACATGGACATGTGCAAGGAAAATTAAAGGAATAATAAACTAGGAATAATACTTGTATAATAATCTGACTTAACCTTTCAGAGAGAGAAATTTGAACTTTTGAACTTCTTGAAAAGTCTGAATGTTGTTTTTGTCATTGTAATATAAATCTGCACTGACATTTTAACTGTAATTCTACATTTACCATGCTCTGTTATTCCATATTGTACTTATATTTCGAAACATTAGATGTCTGATCTTAGAATAAACCATAGTTCAAAAACACAATGATGAGAATTGTCAAAAACCACTTGCAATTACATACAGGATTTTCTTCAAGCCCAATTTTAAATAAATTTTCTTTTAATGTGATCTTTGAATATCTTAACTGGGTACGAATGTTTAGTTTTCTTTTACCAAATGAAATAGTTTTGCCCCTTGGCCGGACGTAGCTATATATACTATTAATAAAAACATATTCTCTTACTAGTAGTGGCAGGTTATTTCAAAGCTTTGATCATGAAGGGAACTGATTGACTGTAAAGAGTAGTGCGGGAATATGACAATTACAGATAACGCACATTTTTAAGGTTATAATTGGTTCTAGATTCAACAGTTTCATCCAGCATAATGTCACAAAGGTATGATGCGGCATACTGTTGCATATATATCATAAACTAAACATAGTTTCCGATAGCTAATTCTCCCTTTAAACTATTGGATTTGGATTGGATTGGATTAGATAGTTTGTTTCTTTTGAAGTAATATTGGAGTTAATTTTAATGGGTTGGAAATGTTGCGGGGGATTTGAAATAAATGATGATGATTAAAGATCTAAGATTGCTGATAAAATCCCTGTTTGTGTCGGTCGTCAATGAAAACTAACACCCGAGAGGAAATTACTCTTTGTCTAATACCTCTTTACTGATGATCTCATATTGATTCGAACCCTCAACATAAACTACTGAAGATAGCAAATATTGTCTTTGATGTTTGCTTGCAACTAACGTGTCATAATCATTCATATTTGAGGTGCATTTACTGCTTAGAATACACATGCACAAGCATGTTTGGATAACATAAAATTTATCTGAAGTTTATCAAAATAAGTAGTCTTTGCAAGAAGTGTGTCCAATAACAATAATCATAAATACTAGGGAAGCGGCAATAGTGCGGCAGATAAATGAATTTTTCAGGGCAATCTTTCAAAATGTGATACAAGCACCAAACTAGGAATACAATATGCCTTTATGATGATATAACCAATTTTGCATTGCAGAGAATAATTTATTTGAATAATCAATCAATAAAGTAATTTTCTAAGTCTAACCTTCTGACACAAAGCTAAACTGTCAGTTAAGGGAATCAAGTGATTGAGGAAAACATGTGACTGACAGGCGTTGGTGATTTAATGAATGCAATATCATATCCATAAATCCTTTATCATTGTAGAATGTGAACATTTTCCTCATATTTAGTTAACGTAACACCCAGAATAATCATTTTCAAAATTTTGATGAAATTAATTGACAACAGGAATTGATGAAGAACCGCAACAACTATAATGTTCAACTGAACTAATGCTGATGGAAGACACCTCTTTATAAATGGATAGGACATGGAAGCTGTTCTTATTGCGACCCATTAACTGAGTACGAAATATTTGGAATTATTGTGCCTTCGAAATATTTGGAATTATTGTGTCTATTTGTCAATGTTCTAATACATCAAAAATGCTTTTATATCATCTCAAGTAAAATGTGAAAATCAATAAATGTGCCTCATTCTGACCACATTTACAACATTTTAAAGACGATAGGGGTGATGTTGGTATAAATTTCATTCCATACCCCTGTCTAGATCTACATTAAACTAAAATATTTCATCTAAACAATAACCAATTAATTCATTCATTCAACTACTGCAGATAAGTGTTGTTGTTCCATGCAACAATCACATACATCTCATTTCTTTTAAATTATTGAATTAATGAAAACCAACTGAATACTATAAGAACAATAATTGAGTTTGAATTACGATTTTTCTGTCCGAGTTAATCATTGTGAACATCTTCAAGTTTTAGCGGGGAGTTTGACACAAAACGTCACGAAAGACATATACTTTGTAATTCCGACGAGTTGGTTATTAAAGGGGCTGTAGCACATTGTTTCGCAAATTTTTTTTTTTTTAATTTCCCATTTATAATGGTAGTTTATGTCATTTATATTTACTTCAGAGGATAAAACTTCTTATTACACAAACAAATCACCCGTAGTGGTAATAACAGCATTGTGTATAAAGCAAAAATTGCATGGCGGATATTTTATTGTGAACACATTTTAATATATTTGGAATTTCAAAAAACTGTTCACATGGTTTTACCGAATCATGTACACTTATTTTTTATTTTATTTTCCGAAGAGAGAAGGGTGTTTTACTGTTGCTGACATTAGTTTTCAACTACATTTCATCGACTTATTTGAGCGAAAAAAAAACAGGAAGATTTTCTAGATAACTTCCTTAATGCGAAAATACACGACGTATCGGAGTATACATGTATGCTTACTACTTCATCGGATGGAATGCTTACAACTCACGCGATAAAGGAGTGAGCATATCCTCCGAAACGTCGTGTATTTTCACATAAAAGAAGTTGTTCTCCAGAAAATATTCCTGTTCTTACGTATTCTACTTCTAAATGCCCTTCAAAGACCAGTTGGGTATTATTTTCTTACAAAAGATGTGAATTAATTGATCATATAATGTAGACAACCGATGTGTTAAAATATGAAAACAGCGTGTTACAATATTGTAAACTTAACGTCAATGAAATAATAAGAAAACAGGTACTTGACAAAGTGTTTCCAGGGACCAATTATTCATGTGGCTGGTTTTGTTATAATAAATCGATTTGCAACTACTTTTTTGAGGATAAAAATATCATTCAACATACTAGTAATTCACCACAATGTTAATTTGATGTCCGCCATAAGACAAAAACTGACAGGGTGCAGCAGTAAAAGAAATGAGTTGCGCGGAGACAGATGATTCCTCCATAAAGGTTTAGCATGATCAACATACCGCTTTTTGACTGGTATTCTGTCATAATGGAGATACAGTCATACATCTTCCTGCTTTCTTGTGAGACTTGATAATTATATTGATTACATCTCAGTTCAGAAATGGGTTTTCATTGATGCATTAAACGGTTGTTTGGACTTTTTAAATGAAGGAATGGCTGATGACACCATGATCATTAAATCATCAGTACATCTGTCATCATTCCCAGACGCTTAACGGCAGTGCATTGAAATACATTGCCTCCAACAACTTGTCCAGCAATCTAGTTTAAAGAGATTGCTTGTACAGAATAATATACATGATAATTAAATCTATAAATCATCTTTATTTCCCCTAACAGCATGTAAATTGTATGCACTTAAGTTATAGAACTGGACCAAATTCAAAAGTACAAATTGAAAACTAGCTTAATTTGATGGATAGAGGTACTCGAGCTGCTTCTTGAGCGGCGGCTTTCATTTTGTTTTTAGCTCTGTTATCTGCAATTTCGACAAATCTAAGATTGCATTATGTTAGAAAGCCTACAGTGAGGTTCAAGTTTTACACGTTAACTAAATATGAAATGTGTCACATTTTACTATCAATACTATCTGGCAAAAACAATACAAAGTTTTCAACAAAGTCAAACATAAATACTGTTGCCAGATTTTGAATATCTACATGTATGATAACATAAATTTTTATATATTTTCAAGACGTAAACACAATTTCATTCATGGATGGTATGACGTGCTCAGTGTTACACAATATTATGTTTTGCATTGAGGTATAATTAATTTGTCAAAAATTGAAAATGTAGGTTACGTGTAGGTACAGTATGGGTTTTACAATATGATGTGATCAACAAGTAAACTAAAGAAAGTGTTACTACTATTTCCTACAGTTACATTAATACAAAATATCAAAGTGACCATTCTTGTAACATGCATCTTGAAAACAACTGGAACTCCAGTCAAGAGAAATCGATTAGAACGAACCTTTCCAAGGATTAACATATCAAACCCTCTTCCTTTGAATGAAACGTAGAAAATCATGCTTGAATAGCAAAACTCTGAGGGTTATGTGATTTGATTTGGTAATTACCAGATTGTTGCTTTCGAGGAATACTCTCTTCATCCAGAGACGGTAAGGTAGATTATATTCTTGGACTAGTCCTCATGTCTTTAGTGTTTGTTTCAAAGGGAAATACTGATTGATGGAAAACTAATTATTTTTACATTACAGATATTTGCTTGTAACCTAGGCCGAGCCTATTTTTTTGGAATACTTAAAAGCATGCATCCCATAATAATCAAACTTTCAATGAGCTAATGATATCGATTAAAAAGATTATTTCTAACGTTAATAGTAAGTACTTGTGACTGATGTAATGGAGTTATGATCAATCAATCAAATGAGTTAAGACGCCCCACACTGAGACATTGAGTTGAACAACTTATGGTGTCACCCTGTGTAAATGACTTTGTTCAATATCGTGCCTCTGTTCACCCAGTAAGTGGGTACCCAGTGTAAGATGACGAGGTGATTTTCGAGTGTAGCTGCAGCGATGAAGTGATATGAACTTTACAAAATACATTTTTTAAATTTCAAACCAATGAAAATTGTGTTGCAGCTCAATTGTCAAATTGTCATCTTATCGAAGCTGCTCCTAAACAAATAATTAGATGCGATATATATATATATATATAAATATATATATAAATGTAGAAAGTTTAGTCAGTTATCTACAAAAACCATTCATTGTGTATCACTACAGCTCTGTTTCATGCGCGTAGCAATTTTCAAGTGATAGCTTGGTTGGTCTTCTGGCCACTTTTGTTACATGTGCGCTTGGGCTTGTTTGCTGATTGAGTCACTGTGGCTGCGTTTTGGCTATGAGTTCCTATGTTTTTGGGAGTGCTGCGTTTTGGGGCTGGTTTTTGTTTTTGGCTGTTTTTAAGCAAGAATTTATTGTTGTGCCTGCAGGTATTTACCAATTCGTTGCGTTTATTAAGGGTTCCCATATGGGGTTTGCAGATTTGGTTTACCAATTCGTAACAAGGCCAAACTACACAAAACCAAGTTGGTTTTTGTATTTTGCTTATATATATATATATATATATATATATATATATATATATATATAATTATTTTTGGAACGTACATTTGTGCTATCGAGTTACAAACATGAACTGACCCGGTGTATTCGACAGCGGATAGTAGTTTACATTGTCTTTTCTATGTGTGAAATTGTTGATGTCAATGGAGACAGTGAAGTAGGTTGGAGTATCCCCCTGATCCTATCCTCTCTTACTACTATTATCATTTTAGTTTCATTGCAGTAACATTGCAGTTATATGGATACGTGTCAAGCTTTATTTCACAGTAAACACCTCTTTTAAATTTCAATGATACTTAACGATCATCAACAAATCAATTGCAACATGGAAAAAAGTTGTAATTGTCAATAAAAATAATCAATTAAGGGAAATAATGAATAATTCTCATCCACATAGGCAAACTGATGAAACGAAGTTATGTAGCATATTTAGTTGATTTTCGCTACTCTGACAAGAAAAATATTGATCGGACTGGAAGTGTTTGCCAATTAAATAATATAATATAACACACATATTAATTAAAAGAAAATGCAAATGTTCCTTAGCAGAGCTGGATTAGAAAGTTCCACGAAAGCAGAGAAATGTAGTCAATACTGCAATTGGAAATGCCTTGCTCAGGGTACAAAAAAACCCTCATTAAATCAACATTTTCATCAAATTGTCCGCAACTCCGGAGAAATTCAAATGACAAAATCAGAATGTGTTGAAAAAGAAGACAAATCTCAGGTTTGTGTAATTGGAAATCGATTTGCTCATACTTTTCCAGGGATTAAAACGTCATTAACTCAACATTTTATGTTCTGTCAAGATGGCATGTTAACAAGAATGACTGTCGAGAGTTTGTTCCGTGATTGAGCGATTACCTTACTTCAGTTGGAGAAAGAATGTTTTCTCCTGGGACTTATTAAGTACATTTTATTTGTGAATTTGTGGTCATTTCATTATTATTCCTTTCCAAAAAACGGACTGAACTTCAAAACTTCAAAACTTCAGAGAGTGGCGATAACTTTTTTGTAAGACAGGGGGTATCATATTCACCTGTGTATAAGCATTAACATGTTTCAGCTTTAGGTTCACTGTACACATTGTGTTGTAGCATATTTGCAAACATTACTGGTTTTCAATTGAAAGAGCCATATAAACATATGTATAACATGTTAGAGCACAGTCAAATGCTTTTGTCCAATCATATGATTCTAGTGTGGTCACGTGGAGTACAAGTATATCCCGATAGATGTACACTTGTCTGGATGCGTTCGGGTATCATGCTCATAAAACTGGTTCACAGACTTTTATTAAAAATAAATACAATGACAACTCATTGTTGTATTTATGTGGATAATACACACTTAAACACTTATTACAATGACAACTGAATTGCTGTGTTCCCTTTCCGAAAGGAAAAATTCGCTTGGTCTTCTATGTTCAGGAGCTTGAGTTTCCTAAAAGAAGAATATAAGCATGTAAATAAAGCAAGCAATGTGAGTTCAATTGGAATTATTCAAGTGTATTTGATTTATATCTCGAAAGTAAGAGAAACAATGAAACGCATCAACCAATGTTATCAATGTTTGAAAATATAAAAGGTTATTTTATTTTCTGTTTTCTCCCCACGATATTTAAAAAATAGTATTCAGAAGTTATAAAGAACGACATTAAAATGAGAAGAAAGTCACATAAAATTGTTTACCTTTTTGGAGAGTGTAAGAGTAAAAGAGTAAAAAAGTAGACTTATCTTTCCTGAATGAATATTGTACTTGTCCTCGGACTGTACATGGTGAAGCCATTGTGTGAACTGATTAATTCTAAAACTACTTTTTAGGCAATGAACGGAATTAGTGCTTAATTTTTCTGAATAAAAACGTGCTTATCGTGCATGCTCGTGATTCAAGCACGACGCTTA
This sequence comes from Gibbula magus, assembly GCA_936450465.1. NCBI lineage: Eukaryota > Metazoa > Mollusca > Gastropoda > Trochida > Trochidae > Gibbula > Gibbula magus. The sequence goes on along the minus strand of OW388292.1, from coordinate 32,256,520 downwards.
TGCTTTAGCACGACTCGTACTATTTACATAAAATGTACGCCTCATGCACCTCGGACAATTTAAGAAATTAAGAAGTCATGATCAGAGTACCGATGATGACGTCAATGTGCCTAACATTTGCATATGAAAATGAGAAATGTCAATGTTTTGCATGTTGTGTTCGAGAGAATGTTTCCCAAATTGATTGACAATTCATTTGAAATATATTCATTTTAAGAATTTTTTTCAAGCATTTGACTGTGCTTTAAGATAGATAGAGAACTCGTAGCAGTACATTATCGAGATATAAATGTACTGATTTAAGAGGGTTTGGCCAGGCTAACGTGAACGCTTTCAGGTCGTGTGAACATTCGCCGGGAGACTACTACTCTTCTGATTGAACTGCTTTTCTTCGCAAATTGTCAAAGGTTAAACCACTTACCGTATTGATTTATGTGGTTGAATAACATAATCTCAATATCATACTACCTTCTCAAGTGTTAAAATATATAAAGCAATTCAATAAAAGATCGCACATAAATGTTTGCTGTTTAACTAAGCGAATCACAATATCTAATCTTGAACCGAAATACATTTACGGTCGCTGGCTGAATACAAATTATGCAATCTAAAAGCAAATACTAACAATCTAACCACGATGAACTAAGGGGATTCGATACCAGTCGTGGTAATGAAACATTTCCTTCCGACTCTCACGTGAATTTGCTCGCAAGCTCGCTCCGTTCACGGGAGTTTGAATCCCACTTTGACGTCGTTCATTTTCCAGTGCGAACACACAAACCGGCATTCAATTCTTAATTAATGCACCATTCTGTTGTAAGTAAGTAGATTTAAGGATTCTAACATGAATAAGAGAAAATATAATATTATAGGGTACAGAGCAGAGGTTGTCAATATCAATTATTTCCAAGGGAGTGTATCTCTTGTCAGAGCTAATTGTCACTGAAGATCAAAATTATATATTAGTCAACACATTTGACCTTTTGTACAATGTCCAATCTTCAAAACTTTACAGTAGCTAATAATTATAATACAACAGAACCCATCGTATTTATTTCAATGACAACTTAGATGAGTGATAATAAATCTTGAATATTCAATGCACTGTAATTTAAAAAGAGCCATGTTATTTGCCATATTGACACTTGCCTTAACATATTGAATATGACATGTATTAGCATATTTTTTAAAAAGATTCAGCATATTGTATTCATTGAAAAAAAGTAAGGGGTATCAGTATCCAAGAAAAGAGTTGCATCCCCCCATCCAATTTAAACTCCCTCCGTTGGTTTATTGACAAGCACTTACTTACATAATAATTACGGTCAGTTAACCATAAAATATTCTCACGTAGTTACTTAAAAGAGCTGTACTACTTGTGATAATACCTATAGATATCATAAAAACATTATGTATTACAATGAGCTACTTGTTAATAGTATTAAACCAGCGAATGCGATTTAAACACGTCTGACACGTCACGAGTTGTCATAAATACAATATCCATAAGGACTTATAATTAGTTTGCCGTGTATTATCGAACTCTGGATGTACACATACAAATACTTAAACCTATGTTTTATCAGCACCATTTACATCATTCTATCATTTATTTTGTCCAGTATAATGTCTACGACGGAATATTTAATGCTAATTTGTGACGCACATATATACATGTATCAAGGATTATTTTGATAATTGGTGCCATAAATCGCGTTCTAACTACATTTAGATCCCGAAAAACAGAATTCAAGCTACACTGGTAATCTTACAGATCTTAAAGATAATTTGAAACAGATATCAACTCATGAAACAATACAACTCAACCATATGCAGTCAAAACACTGTTGCAAACATGTAAGCAATCAATTTGTAGGTGATATAGACAGACAGTTTACCTGACATTATCAAAGAAGTCTCAGCAGTGTGCCTGTTGTTAAAGCTTCTGACCTTTGAAGAAAATTTGTCGAGCAGAAGAGAGGGAACAACACTTTCAACATGCCGAATACTTCCAGCACAGGTAGAAAGGATTATATGTACATGTAGGTAGGTGTTGGTCTTACAGTACTGTTCTTCTCTTATAATTTAAAGGGGCAGTAGCACGTTTTTTCGCTCAAATAAGTTGATGAAATGTATTTGAAAAATAATGTCACTAATAGTAAAATACCCTTCTCTCTTCAGGAAATCAAGTTAAAAATGAGTGTACATGGTTCCGTAAAGCCATGGGAATCGTTTATGTCCTTTGAAATAATAAAATGTGTTCACAATAAAATGGCCGCCATGCAATTTTTGCATTATACGCAACACCTTTATTACCAATACGGATAATTGATTTGTGTAATAAGATTTTTTACCCTCTAAAGTCAATATAAATGACATAAACTATCATTACAAAAAAGAAATTTGAAAAAATAAAATTTGAAAATAAACGTGCTACTGCCCCTTTAAAGGCACTGTAGCACTTTTTTAAATACTGTTGTGGACAGTCCAGGACTATTTATGTTTTGTACATCCCTTTCAACTTTTTATTGATACCATAAAATAATTATAAACCGTTTTCATTAGCCTTTAATCGATAATTAAAACGTCGAGGTGAACAGCTTTAAAAGTGATTCAGTTGCCACATATGGACTGTAAAATTGTAGATCTCTACAGCGAAAACGCACTGTTATGATTACCAAACTTGATACATTCATACGTTGCGCGTATGATTTTGCGCATTTTATTACTCACTATCGTTTGTTAAATTCACAATTTTGCAGTTACAACTACGTAGAGTGACATGTTTTAAATATTTTGTTGTCATATCTTTATAAGGTCATGAGCTAAAAAATAACTTCCAAATTTATCATAAATTTACAAAGGTCATAACGAAATATAACTGCAATCTGAGATGTGAAACCACAGTTAACGATTTCACAATTTATTTAATTTTTATAAGATGCAAAAAACTTGTTTCGCATCATGATATTTCGATTATATATTTTCAATTATATAATACTGATATACATACTGATCCTACAAGCCTTCAAACGTATAAACAAAACTGTTGCCATTGTTACTTGTTCATTGTTGAACAAACTGTAATAAATTTGTAAATGTTCCAATAAGCAGGTTATACTAATTTGAATATTCTTATTTAATGTGACGGATTGTATTCAAATCTGTTAACGCTGTTTGAACGAAGGTATATCTATATCATATTTGCATATGAACATCAAATATGCGTGATTTTATTTTAACAATCAACCAATTGCCCCTCCTGACTTGGATTGTGGTCTTAATTAGCATTTTTACGATTATACGACGTATATCTCCATGGATCCAAAGACTATATGACCAGTATTGCAATGTATAAGGGGAAACAGTTATGCAATAATAGCTTGAAAGTTTGATAATTGAGCTTGGTCCTGTCTGTATGTATATATGTTATTGTGGAGTAGGTGAGTTCTTTGCAAATGACAACTCCTTACAGTTGTTGTAGGTCTCGCTTGGAACGATGCTTGGGCAACAGAGGGAGCCAGTGTCGATTTAATGCAACGGTGCAATACTTCATTTGAACGTTTTAATTTGATTATGCGGTCTTATTACGTGCTTATGTTAAGACATATTTAAACAGTAGCTACCTTGGTTATTGGTTTTGAGTATTCTTGACAGAATAATGCTATTTGAACTCCAATCATTATTAGAAAAGGTTGCTCTGACATAGTGCTTTACACAGTTCCGTAAATCATGCACGTCTGTTGTCATGTATGACTGGACCATATCTCTCAAAGCAAGATAAATTATTTGATGCATATGAAGCTGCACAAACAGAGTTGAGTTGTGCCGTCGGTTATTTTAATTTACCGTATTAAAGTTGTGACATTATACTGATATTTCAATAAGGATGTTTCGCTTTTCAGAGACATGGGCAAGTGAAAAAGCAGACAATTGATTAAATCGAGTTCTCATGACTTTACATCCCGACCTTCATAGTCTGCAATTACCTGTTATCTGAAACTAAGTTGAAGCGAGTGTCTGTGTGGCTTTTGTTAATGTGTTAATTGTATTGGTTGTGTATTGACCAGCTAGCTCCATCTGCTACAGTCTCAGTAGTCTCAGAACCGGCGGCGCCTAAGGTTAGTGGGGTTCGGGTTAAGGCGACCTAGAGATAATCCCAATTACGAAAACAGTCATTCGTCCAATTGGATAATGGGTATAAATAAAATTGCTTATTGCTCTTAAAGCTCGTGTATAAAACGTTTCGAGGTGACCATTTTATTATAACAAAATTTACTAGACGCATATTATTCATTTTAATCTTCTTATAACATATAACTACATAAGTACTGTTCAAATAACTTTCCTTAAATCCAATTGAAATCGCAAAATCATTAACATGATGCATAGTGCTATCTGATTTTATATATCATTGTTCTGAGCTTACTGGCGCTATATTTCAGTGAATGGCTGTTGCTACCTTGCTTAGTGTTGTCGCGCACATGTGGTGTTATTAGTGTTATTCCATCTTCAATCATATTTGTCCTTTTGAATTTTGCCTTGTCTTGTCCCTTGGAATAAATCAGTGACAATTTGATATACACTGAAACAGCATTCCACACTCAGTCCTGGAGCGTATTCCTAAATGTAAATCGTGTCAGTTTCGGAGAGGAGTGAACTCACAATTGGGATGTATACGTCTCATAGTATAATGTCATTGGAAGTGTCATTTTACGATATGTTGTATTTGTTAAAATGGGAGCAGCTTGAGCAACAGATCAGATGGACACAAATAGGATGTCATTTGTTTTCGTTCCTGGATATTTCATATGAAAAATGTCTGCTGCAGCAGTGACATAAAAGGCGCTCTAGAACGTTTCTTGCATATTATGTTTTCTCATGTTTTGCCATTTACTAATACAGTTAAAACACTATATTGGTACGTTAATAAGTACAACAACACAACCCGATAAGCTGTATCCATAGAACACGGCTATCCATTTTCGAAGCAAATGAGGCGACGTATGAAGGACAGTGGTGTGGATCTCTTCAGTGTGAGAGGTAGATTTGTAGGTCTCATGAGAATTTGAGAGTTCAGACGGCAACACGGTTGGCCATTGCATCATTGTATCTTATTTAAAACTCTACTGTGAGTGTTAAGATATCGCTACGTCTTTCAGATCACTTGAACTACCTTTTTTTAATGTGAACACAGCGCCTTTAATAATTTGTTGATAGTAACCATAATGTTAATTGTTGTAAGAACAGTTTTGAGTTCTCTTCAAAGAAATTTCCTCTTATGAAGAGCATTATCTGTCGATAAATTTTAATTTCCGTTAAGTTTCCGTACGCACGTTCTTCCCAAAATATGTTTTACTAGATTTATAATAAGATTTTATAATAAGGTTTTACAACTTTAAAAAAACATTTGTTTATCAGTGGGGTAAAACTTGCAAAATGTAAATGTCATACTTTTTCTAAAAAATGTGACTATTATATGATTATTTTTGACAACTATATATTTTGACCTGTGGTTGGCACAGACGTTTAGCAGTGGTATAGCTCTTCATCGTCAACATGTTGCCCAATATGAGTTTTTCAGAAATAAAACATTAAAAAACTGCTAGGTAAATATGACCATTGATCTCTTTTTGGTGGTGTCTGAATCATTTACATGCAGATCTATATCTATTATATCTTGAACCGTACCATTTACAGATACATTACAATTGCCATAATGACTTTCAATAACGTTATTAATGTTCCTGAATTCTACTGATTTTACATAGGCAGTCGTGTAAACTTTGTGCAAGTTCCTTAATGTCGTAAATATACAGATGTCTATCAAAGTAGTTGACATTGATGTCAAAAGAGAGCAAATGTGACAAAAAATTGTAAGCGGTTCACGGATTTGTCTAGTTGTCCTAGTCTCTCTTTATCTAAAACTGAAAGGGTATTCTAAATTGTTGACTCACAATTTATCTGCTTGTGATATACCCTAGATGATTCCTAACATATTCAATGTCTGCCTCTTTTGTCACAGGATTAATGAATGTGCTAATATAACTGATGAGTATAACGAGACAATGAAGTGGAAGCGAGACCTTCAACTTCAAGGGAGATAATCCAGACTTCCGGAAAATTTAGAGGGTTGGATCACGTTACCTCATCTGAGTCAATGACGTGTGTCCGCGAATGAGATAAACACATATTCTGTGAATTGCTGATCACGTTTGTTGTACATGGTCAATACTGATCGATCTCGTATTGTCTCGTCTCGTCTCGTCGAACCTGACTGCATGGTTAGTTCATTATAACTACTAGTGTTCATGTAATTTTAATTAGGCCTTGCATATGTATTATTAATGACTATAAAGTCATTATCATTCCCGGTTCAACAGCGGAACGCAATATATTTTGCTACAAGAGTTGTCGAAAGAATATGTTAATATTGTAACTGTTGTGGTAGTTACCTTTATTACTTAGAGCTTTAAACAAAATCATAAATGATATTTAATTTTATTTTCGGCTGCAATGCTCAAGGCAAGCAAATACCTACACTGACACTATTCGTACATTCATAGAGATTGCAATTTCATTATTTGAAACCAACACCGAATTAAAATGGTTTTCACAATTATTGTTAGCAAGACATACACCACATATACTTAATACGTCGACTCTCATGCAGTAAAGACGTTCGAAAAACACTTAAATTGTGTACCCTTGCTTAGATCTACAAAGTCGTGATAGAATATAGTATCATATAATGAATAGATTTACACGAAATATCATTCAATTTTCATTCATATTTACTACAACGTTAAAAATAGAAACACAAAAGTCAACAAAAAAGAATTGATGTTATTTCAAGAACATTTACACCATTATATATTCTAAATGGTAAGAAGCCATTAAGTAACATGTCTATAGAACAAGAGTTGGCTCAAACAACAAAAAACATTTTTCTAGTGGTACTGTTTTCCCCGAGTCTTACACTGTTACAATGTGGCGTCAAATTCAGAACATTCAACATCAACATCCACCACTGACCGCAATTACTGCTTGACACCGTCTCGACACACACTGAATAAGTCGACGAAGGCACTTTTGCTGAATTCTTCCACGTTTTTTGTTCAATACAATGGCCAGATTTGGAATGTCTAAGGTATGTTCCGACGTTTGCCCACACGTCAATCTGTCATAGAGGTCGTATTAAATCTAGTGACCGGGAAGGCCATGCCAAGATAATGTGTAGAAGTTAGAATGCCGAAGTACCGGACCGTAAAGCGTGCTATATGTGTAGTGCCGTCATCATGACAGTTGGAGGAAGTACCGACTTGCTTTTAAAGTCCCACCACTAAATCAGATATTTGTGTGCAGGATATTGAATCCCATACCCTCACACTGCCTGCACCGAATATGTAGCACTGTCGAATGCAATTTGGGGCAAAACGTTGATCTCGATCTCTGACGGTAAACACGCTGTCTTCAGTAGAAAAAAACCGTGATACGTCACCAGACTGGCCTGCAGTTTTTAAGAGAGAGAGAGAGAGAGAGAGATTATTTATTACAGTCTCGCCCAATACAATACAAAGTACAAATACATAAAATATAAAACCTTTTTTTTTATCATATCGGCCACCCAAAAGGGTTACGGGAGACCTTTTCCATAAAATATACATTAAATAAACAACACAATAACAAAAAGACACATTCAGCATACATACTAGACTAATACACACTCAATACAAACACCTGCAGCCACACCCCTTCCTCTGGACACACCACACACCCTGCCATCAACATAACATGCATACACCTAAAACAGCACCCCCCCCCCCCCCCCCCCCCCCCCCCCCCCCCCCCCTCCAAGCAGAAACACACCCCAACATACACACACACACAATATTCACCCAACAACCTTTCACAAACCTACACCACCAATATATCTACTCATCCACACAAGCACCCCCCCCCCCCCCCCCCCACTGACCCACACACATACATCACATATACTCGCTTATCATACACACAAAAACTTTCGTAAACAGGCATATTCATACGTAATATATAACAAAAACATAACCAGGCATCCTTCTTTCACTCATTCATGTACATAATTATTAAAATTTGGATTAAAATACTTAAGCACTAGTTTATAAGATTTCGTCTTCTGGTGAACATAGCAAATAGTGCATCTCCGAGCTGAATTTGTATATCACACAAGCATCGTTTAGTACTTCTAATCATAAATTATTACTTAGAATTGACAAACCAAGCGCTCCAAAATTGGCAAAATAAGAAAGTGGATTTGATTAAAACAAGCTTTATAGGCTTCAGCGGAAAGCATGTTTTCTACGTAGTATAAAAATAACTTCTTGATGGATTATTTTTCATTGGCATGAGCAGAACTTTTCTGAAAAAGTAGATGATAAAAGGGTAATTTGAAAACAGAATATCGCCTGATTCAAAACTGCAGTTGCATGCCGATGTTTCTTTCAAAGTCAATCAGAAATAAAATTATCCTTCATCAAAAATTGTTGATTTGAAACGTTAGATTATTACAACATTGAGACTAGTTTGTATGATTGCGCTTCATATTTCTATTCGTGTATCAATAACATTTCCATATTCAATTGTTGTCATGAAGATAGATTGGCTTTGGACTAACTTTACCACATTTTTCGGTATGATAAAACCGTTAAGCAACTTCAACATAACACACTTCGACATACAAGGTCAAATTATTAAAACAGATGAAGAACATGATTTCCAAATATGAAGTTGTGTTTGTAGAATGGTGTTTGACACGTGACTTTTCAATTTTACTGAGGCAGCAAAAGTCGGATTTAACAAAAGTCGAAAAATTGTCAACATGAGTGAAAAGTATATTGATTATAAATCACTCATGCCTATTTTGATAAAAGAACAAAGTATCGGAAATAGAAACACTTTTAATAACTTTAATAATTTGTTGCATTCCTTTTTAAAACGTTCGTTAATCAACATTAAATTTGATTTAAGAGTTGATGATAAAACACTGGAACTGGTCAATAATGACCAATGGTACTCTTTTAAGTTATATAATAGTTAATCGTCCTGATAACATAGCAGATACAAAGGGGAAATGACGTGGACTGATATTTACTTTCAGTTTGTAACAAGGTTTACTTTAGGTACTGGTCGATATTGGTAACTGAAAAGAAACCGTGGAATACTCATTCCTCTCATACAGGTTTTATATATTCCAGAAACCAGGTTTTGTCATCAAATTATCTTTCCTTTGCACACCTCTTGCTCTCCTGTATGAAGTGGGCAATCTTGCAGAAGGAAAATAAAGGCGAAAAACATCTGTCAACATTTTGTCGAGAACCAGTTCATTAAAAACAAAGACGTGTTGAACTTGAACGTTCAGAAAATTCGAAAGTTCAGTTGAAACTTTTTCAAAAGTTTATTATTTCAAAACCTCACTTAATTGTGTTTAATGACTGAAACAATTGTATAACCGAAAAGGAACGATGTTAATGTTTGTTTGAATCTCTCATGAACACAAACTGTCAAATTTAAGTCTTGATATTCTTAATTTTCTGCACATGAAGAAAAGAAATATAACACATTTATACACATAACCCGTAATTAGGCGTTTACAGGAATATATAGTATATTCAATAATAAACATTTAGAACTAAGCCAAGGAGGTCCACTGGTGTTTCTGAAAGGTATTGTTTATTTATTGGAAGTGAATGGCAGCATCTGGAGCTCTTACAATGGATAAGACAGCACAATGCAGAGCGGTAGTTGTATAATTCATACAGTGTATAAAGCTTTCTTCTTTGAAGGTAATAATGAAATAGAGGCATTTGCCCTGTAGCTCATCATAATTTAAACAAGTATTTCTCAGAGGTATAACACATACGTACATACTTTACGTAATGTAGAAGAACAAAGATTCCTAAGTCGAGGCCCCTGTGACCTATATTTGTGGTCACAGGGTCACCAAATCTACAGTTTAGAATCACCATTGGCTAAGGAGTCTGTACATAACATTTCAGCTTTCTATAACTTTTAGTACTGGAGGAGACGAAAATAGGTTTTAAGGCCATGACCCTTTTGACCCATATCTGTAGTCACAGGGTCACCAAATCTACAATTTATTATCCCCATTTGCCAAGGAGTCAGTACACATTTCAGTTTTCTTGAACTTCTCAACTGGAGAAGAAGATGAACATAAGTTTTTAGGTCATGATCCTTGTGACCCAAATTGGGGGTCAACAGGTCACCAAAGCTACAATTTAGCCTCCAAATTGGCCAATGAAATCGATGTAGTTAAATGTTGTATTGTCATGATCTGTTGTAACCTAATGACAATAAAGACAACAATGTCTTTGTCTTTTATGAAGTTTACATTACAAGACTAAAATGCGTCCTTTTAATAAAGCGAGATTGGTACAGACGCATATTTCGCATTAATTAAATGCTCGTAACCAATTCCGGAACACATAACGGATTTGCCAACGGCAACGTCCTAAAATAGGCATACACAAGTAGGATTCAAATCGTTATGCCATGGGAGATAAGAGTATAACGTCATAGAAAGCGTAACATTTCCTGATTTTATGCTACATTAATGCTCCGGTTTCTGTTAGCTCTGCTCACTCAAAAATGAATGAAACCATGCAAAGAAATTATCCCTCACAAATACGTCAATGGTACGTTTCAAAGTTTAGGCACTGACTCACCCCTACTTTGAAAATGGATTGGTCTTGAATGAAATGGCTGCAGTTTTGTCTTCACTTTCGTAGATTTTGTCAATGCATGCAGCATGATAGACCTATAGTAATAGGTATTGATAATATCATCATCATTATTATGAACACATTTAATAGTTACTATAATTATTATTAATTAATTTTGCCTTTGAAATTTGTGAGAAAATTTAATTGAAAGTTAAACACTGTTTTGTCAAGCAGACGTTCTTTAATAGACATACTGACAGCTCTACTATAGTGCAAAACCGAACTCCTTGTACACACGATTCTCTTCATTAGTATAACACTGTTAAGAGTTTGTTTACCAGAAATTTTCATCCTTAGTGACAGTCTTACATTTACTTTCGATTTTGATATAATGATTTTGACAACTAATCATTGAAATATTCAGACACTTAGACGTTAGTCTCATTTTGAAGTAAGGAATCAGTTTCAAAACATTAACATCACTTGAACATCTTAAGAAGCCCGACGGGCTGGCATTATTTTAATTTTATTAGCTTCGGGCCTACCATTCTCTTCCCACAGAGGTTAGTCCCTACAGTTTTCCGGTTCTACCCTCTGTTACACATTCTCTTCCCACAGAGGTTAGTCCCTACAGTTTTCCAGTTCTACCCTCTGTTACATTACGCTTGAAATAGAGAACAGAACCAAAGTCCCCTGGCGGTGGAAAGAGCAATCTCTTAACCTATCCTTGCTTCTTAACCAATGAGAACTCATGTTCAATTTGACATGTCGAAAGGGTAACTTCATAAATCGACGCATTTTACTCTGAAGGGTCTTGCTCATTAGCATATGTCATTCGAATATGTCTGATGTAAATAAAGCAAATGAACTGTTTTGGGTATTTGTCTCTGATTTGGTTTTCTTTCTTTATAATTATGTTTATGATCGAGAGTTTTCACAAAATCAAAAAGCATAGTTCGAGGAAAACACAGAAAACACAGTAAAACGAGAAAACGTTTGCCTTACGTTTATGACGTGTCATTGGCAAATGTCACTTTTACAACGGCGTCGTTGATTGCACAACTAGATTCAATTGCAACCAATCAGAACACTACCTTCCTGCACACATTATCGAGCGTAATGTAACAGAGGGTAGAACCGGAAAACTGTAGGGACTAACCTCTGTGGGAAGAGAATGCGGGCCTACGGGCGAGCGTTAATTCCTAGGCCTGGGTACCTTTGTGAAATATACTCATATCAACAATTACACATTGGACAAAGTATACGCTCATTGTTTTCTGAGAATAGTTTCCTTGTTTCAGTTTAATTAAACCAGTAAATACAACAAATGATCCCTCACTTAGGACCGAATAACCTAGTTTTACAGAAAAATGTACCGTAATAGTTTTGAAAGGCATTGAAAGTAGCACAGACGCTGTAGTTTTAATAAGTGGACAGCGACATGTCCTTCGCGTCCCAGGAAATGAGTCTTCGTTTGTGATTAAAGATCACTATTTTAAACTCCCGAACCCTTTGTCAAAACAATAAGAGGCGATGTGATGGAAAGGAGTAACGCGTTTATGGTCATTGCTGTTTCATTCGAGATCATTGTTGCATGGGTGTTTTATATTGATCTTAAAATGTCTAAATACGATTCAAATTGCTAATTTGTTGCTCTGTTGACATGACATCTTTTAGGACAGACCAGTATGTTGCAGTGGCAGTGACTCGAGTGCCTGGACAATTAATAGTCTCACTTTTACAGAAGCACATGTGACAATATAAGGATGAATATTTATAAATAATATATACACTCAACCGCAAAAGAAACATCACCATACAAAATACAAGATAATTTAATCCGCGCGTAATAAAGGCGTCTTAAACAGATATATCATGTCTTCAGAAGCCAACTAAACTAGATGTAAAATTTCCAAACATTATCTGTTCATATTTCTGAGAAATCCACGTTTTAAGAACTCGTAGTTTTGAATCTCCTTAAGGGAGTATTTAACGGATTTCCTGGCTTGTTTTATGACGTCCTACAGTAAAGACGCGTCAACAAAGTTACGTTCAAGAAGGTTATTTATGTGGATAACATCTTTTATTTATTCAATTTCTACATTTTATGAAATTTTAAGTTAAACTAGGATTGCCAAGGCAATACTTAGGTCTTCAAGACTTCTGCTTGACCTTTGAACTCAATGTTGCACTCTCGGTTATTCACCAGTTTTTCTGCTTTAAAATGAGCTATGAAACATGTCTCTATCTTCAATATTTTTTTTTTTTAAATTCTGCAAAGACAATTACCCTCTGAAAATGGAAGAATCGCTTATTAATGGACCCCTACATGACCTTTCTCACGATTACGGCAAAATGGTTAATATTTTCGTACAAAATATTGTGCTTTAATTTGCACTTAAGTAGATGTAATCATCATTTAGATTGCATACATAATTAATGCGTTATCTTTTTCTGAATATTCAAGAAAATACTCTAAATTGCTTAAATTTTGACCCCTTGAGAACGTTTGTGATGTTCGGAGTTTCACTATAAATTTGTTGATGAAAGGGTTCAACAGAAAAGTTGTTGTTCTTGAATTTGTTCATCCGGAGCTGTAAATAAAATTTAGATATCCAAATTAGTTAAGCAGAACTAGATTTAATAATGTGTTTATAAACGGTTTGGAATTTCAAGTTAAACTGTAGTATAAATGCCGTCGACAAGCTCCGGCATTTATACCAGTTTAACTTATAAATTCAAACTTTGCAATTTAAGCGATTTCTAACCAGTAAGTTAACTTTTGAAAATAAAAATTCTCTGCAAAATATGTACAGTGCATGATAACACAAATGTTAAGTTTTGTCTTAGATCAGGCGCTAAGCTCCGCCCACAATAACACCGCATATCACTTATGTGTCACCATGCGCAAAACGTAGTTCACACGAAATATGATTAAAGCATTTAATTTTTGGTTCTAACGTGCTGTTTTAATCAAACTTTCAATCAAACTACAATTAGAATCCATATTGTAAGGTTTTTTAAAAAAAAGTTCAATCAAGAAAAGATCATGTGATAGCAGTGTCATAATTACGCAGTGATACAGTGATAAAGTATTACCACATGTTATTTTATGTAAACGTCAGATTATGAAGGCTATCCTTTTCAACTGTCAATCTTGTGTTTATGAGAATGTATACCGGCCACATGACCTTGTTTAATCCAATCAGGAGAGAGCAAATCGCTTAAATTTAAATCAAATCAAAGTCTGAATTTATATATGTAACAATCATCAGTTAATGTATTGTAAACTTTTATACGTTTGTCAATGAAGGAGGTGTTTTCTTCTTTACTGCTCGAAACGCTGAGCACAATGGTCAAAGTATTAATCTAATCTCAGGTAGACAGGTAACACGTATTTGATAACAGATGTGAGGTCAACCTGTAAATATAACCTTCTCTATGCTTGTTTTCAAAGTGCCCACTGTATATATGATTGTATCGGCTACCATTGATGTTTGAAATGAATAACACTAAACTTTCACCGTTGATCTTCAGAATAATAAATAGCATACCAAACAGAAAACAAACGAAACATTCACATATTTAAACATTTTCCACAGTCTTTGTTCTTGTTATCTCATAGTTGAGTGCTCCGATGTCACAATGGATTTCATGACAAATTCTTCCTCATTGCACAAACTAATTTTTTTCAAGAACATTTCATTATTAATTGTTTATAATGGAACATTTTAAATGGTTAAATCGAGGTTTAGATCAGACAAAAAAATTATCAGATAAATAATGGTCTAACCATTTACCGTCGAACTTGCCTTAACGACCACCGATAATGATAATGGTCACCAAACCGATTGATTGTATTATTTATTAAACACTATTTAGCGGCAACATGTTCGACATGGCCAGCGGTCGCATTAATTAGGATCCAATAACAGACGCAATTAAACTGTTGTGATGGATCAGGTAATTAACGGCAAAACCAGGACCTGGTATATTAAACAAATATAGGTTTAGATCATACTTTCATGGGACATTTACCTCTTGAAAAGTAATTTCAAAGCTAAAGTTGCATTGCAAAAAACATGTACGATGTTTCTCGTTCAAAACAATATCCAAATAGAGAAGTGAAAAGATATCAACTGAGACGTGTCTGTTTTGAGCACACATTTTTATCTTTTCTGTTTAATGAACAGTGTCTCCTTCTTCTGCAGCGTCCATATTATATGTCAGTGGTAGATTATTAAGTTGTGAACTACCACAAAGACATTCTTTTAAGTTATCTTTGTCATTATAAGGGCACCAACTTACCTGGAATTATTTTACATCCGCTCTCAAGTTTAGAACAGCTAAACCACTACATGAACTATATATACAGTTGCCGAGAAATCTCTAAAATTATGCGGTATGATAATTAGTCAATCCCATCTCAAGCAGAAATCATATAGTCTCCAGCAACGTGATCGAGTAGAACATCATGATTTAATGATGATTTAATCCTAGGAAAAGTATATGCAAATCGATTTCTGATTATAGGAGTTACTGCTGGTGACCAGATAACTGAAACATGTCTGCGTTCGGATCAGTTCTGATAACATTGTGAGTAAAAGATACACAATCAATATCCAGTACCCTCCAAAATAGTTTCAAATTGAAAGTATATTGTAAAACTCTGGGAATAGTATCAGAATATTAAACATTGTTAGCAAACGGCGTCTATGTCATGTATAATGCTACACTTGGTGCCACACGAATGTAGTAACTCTTTGCCGGCGTTGATTAATGAAGTGTGCTAATTGGTCAGTGTTAAGGATGTTCGCTCCTTCCTGTTGAACTTCAAACATGAAATATGATAAGGTAAAGATTTCTTTGTCATTTTTATTTACTACATGATATTTTACATCATTTACATACTTTTAAAAAACAAAGGAAATAAAGAAAATGTGACTTAAACAGCATAAATGGCCTAAATTTGACTAAAAAGAGGGTTTTTCAGGTACATTTTGTGTCAAATCTTTAAAAAAAAACCGCACTACCATATATATGTTTCCATCGATTTCGGTAGGGGAACATGAACTCTGTAACATATCAAAAAAAGGAAAAACAATTTAATACTAGAAATGTAGTATTTTAAAGTTTTTAGTTAAAGTTTTTTTTCTCATTTTGCCATAGACGCCCATGTTAAAATTGTACTTCACCCCACTATCTGACAGGCATCATATCTCGAAAAAACCAACACTACCCCCTATTTTTTAATGCTGATTTTTCAATCATATACTTTGATCTTTTAAAAAATATAAGTCAGAAAAAAAGTTTAATATTATAAATTTGAGGAGCGAACATCCTTAACAGACAATGAATCGGAAAAGCGTTTTTCACGGGAAATAATTTAGACGTTTGCAGGTTGGGAGTAAGCAATAATGCTTAGATAAAGTTAACTCGTCTGAGATCAAAGTTTGTGTCTGTGAATGAGATATAAAAACCTCAGGTGTCATTTTGGAGGTTTTTCTTTATCAGGTAGACCTCCTTTCAAGGCCATACAGAATATCCCTATAAGAAGATTTTAAAGGTACGTCCATTGTGTTTCATAAACTTTTATTTGGCTTTAATACGCTCCAACTCACCACATGTGCGGTCTACAATACAAAGAAATTCACTAAGCTTGCATTTTTATCCCCAATCACCAAATATATCATAATTACTAGTTTCCAATTAAAATTGAGTAACATCATTATTCATGTGTAGAAACCGAAACTGCTCGTCCCATTGACATGCACAGTAGTTATATGATCCATTTAACATTATCTCAACAAATTTGTCATTCTGTCTGTTATAAATAAGATTCCAAAATTACGTTTGACTCATTGACGCGCGCCACACGCTGTGCATTGTCCGGTTTTCGATCAGAAATCACTACTGTTACCTTCATATCGTCAATATGCTAAGTCGACTATCATTAAAATTATTGTTTTCGGTAACAATCGGTACTTCTCGATAAAGTAACACCATTTATAACGTTTGCAATATGTGACCCCAAACAACACAATGGATGTACCTTTAACGTGAATTGAGGTTTTAATTTTTGAAGTTTTAATCAAGGAACAAAATTAATCTAAGTGAAAATTTCACATTTGACATGAAGAGGATTCGAACCTTCATCCTTTAGCACCTTGAACTGGACACGCTACCACAAAATGAGTCCATCAAATTTCTATAGTCATGTTGCCTCCACCTCAATATAACAACGGTAAGGGAGACATAATCTTTGTGCGTGCGATGCACCAGCTTTTGGTGAAAGTCGGACAATCCGCGGCTGCGTTTGTGCGATACTTTTTTCTGTGTTCACGTTACATCAGAATGGCTACGACATTTCACAGGAAATGTATTTCATGATTTACAACCAATTTTGATACATTTGTCGTCTTTTCGTTTGCTTTATATGACAGATATAACACTCTCCCTCGGTTATTGTTGAAAATGCAAACATTCGGGGTCAACGTATATAATGCCAACAGTCTGAAATTTGAATGACATAAATAATTGGTTGAGGTTTTTTTGCAACGGAGATAAGTGATTTTGGACCGAATGGGCGGAAAATGAAAAGTTTAAAGCAATTCTTGTCTAAATGAATCGATTGACTTGACAACACCACGGAGAATGGCTTCTTTAATCTGGAAATATTCTTACAGCTTGACAACCCCGTCACTCAATATTGACAAATAAATGAGAAAGTTGAAGCATTGATTTTAAGGTTTTTTTAAGACTACGTGGCTGAAAGCATAACTTCTACATAGGAAGCTTGAAAGTAACTACTTTAGGGATTAATTTGCCTTAAAGTGAAGAGTTTTTTCCTTGATATAAAGATAGATCAATAAAAGTCACCTTTAAAGGGAACAACTTTTACCTCATCCACAATTGCAGAATCATATAACCTTGTCCCTACCGTCTCTCAAAAACATTGTGAAACGTTTTATACTTTGTCTTTTAACAAAATATTTGTGGAATCAAACTGTTCATAATTGTAAATAGTAACGTCACGCATTCAGAACAGTCGTTGCCTTGTGTTTTCATATTTCCATTCGTAAACAACTGTCATGTTTATGATCAATTTGTTTGATTGAAACTTACTTTACTCATTCAGGGAGAACGAGCTGTTCGATTCAGAAAAGTCACCTTCAGACAGTTACATAATTCACTGCAACAATGTACTGGAGACGGGCAGGGAGTTAGATTATGCACAAGAGTAGAAGCCGTTTGTTTGACAAATATAAACAAAAATAATATTCTAATTTTCAAACGTATATAGAGAGACCTACATTGCCGTAAGTAGTAAGATTAGTAATTATGACTCTGTTTCTAACAATACTATCTAGATGTAATAATATATATTTTTGAGCAACATAGAAGGGACATTTAACAGTCAGATTAAAATCGACCATAATCCGGGGAACAAAAGTTGCAAAAGAGAACATCTACCGGCATACGAATTCATATCGTTCGTATCCCGGTAGATACATTATTAGCAGTTCAGACTACCATGTAGCTCTGGACTGTTATACATTGATATGCAGTTTCCGCCGCCGCCGCCGCGTTTTGTTTCGGCTATATTTTTTTCGAGTGACTAATCTGTAATCGCTAAAAAACGATAACGATAAATTTTCTGTGCTCTGAAGCTCTTATTTGGTATACATCAACTATAGAGAATTGCCACTTTGGAAAGGTTTTGGCTAAAATCCAACAAAAGTCGAGGTCACGACTTGTTATCTTGTATATATAAACCGATTGCCAATTTTTGTAGGCGGAACAGTTGAATTCGGCATCTTTAGTTTCTGGACTGCTCTGCTTTTGCGGTGCAAAATTATAGATATTAAATTAAATAACGTTTTTACAATGGATAAAACGAGCAATTGTCATTAAGGTGACGTGATCCCCCGCCGCAAATTATCACTTCAATTTTTAAAACAAAATTTGGTAAACAGAAATCAATTAAATACTACAAATACCAGTTCTACATGCCACTACTTTATGGCACATTGCATCCAAAACCCCTCTGCACTGTTGTCATAACTTAAAGTGGGTATTGAAACAGGTTAAAAACATAGATGTACATGTGAATGACAGAAGACAATTTTAAATTTTAAATAATGTACTAGTCCACAATGACAAAAGCTTAAGGTCATTGACATTTTAAGTGATGATATCCGCCATGTTAAAAAAATTAAAAAAATAAAATTGAAAAATTAAAAGAGGATTAAGATAGGAAATTCCAACACCGACTGAATTTTACCAAATAACTTCTTCAAACACACCGCATCACGAAAGACTGCGTCCTTTCTGCACCATTGTGCACTGCCACGTCACTGACGTCTCCAAAATGAGATTATTACTGTATATACCTTCTCGTTTCTCAATGTATTTACCTCTACTCGACACTGAAAACGACTACACATATGTGATGAAACAATTGTTTTACATCTTCCCAAGATCGAGCAGAGAGAGGCCAGGTTAGCTTGTTATGTACGGAACTATTCGCCTCTTTGTTTACAGAGCGGAAGTGAAGAGAGACATCTGGCGATGTAACTCAATACTATTTTCCTATTCTAGATTTATAGGTATGTGATAAATACATACATCTATTATTTTTACAATGCTTTGGGCATATGTTCGTGTTAATGTTATTGTACAATATATATACATGTAGTTTAGATGGTTATAAAATAGATACGATAATTAGATACGACCAATATACGCTTTCACATCTATAATCGCACCCGAACTTCACGCACATACAGCACTCACTTTCCCTCTTCAATTTCATTATTTTATGAGTTTAATTGATTATTATCAAAATAAAGAATTTCCCCTCACACCGTTACATCAAACGTGGTCAAAAGATATGAAGATTAAAACATTGAAATACAAAGACATCAGTGAAAAGCTGAAAATTTGAAACCAGTGAATAACTTTTGTCCACTGGTCGATGTCTAAGAGGAGAAAAAGAAACTGTCCCCGCAAAAGGGTTAAGTAAAAGGTGCATCCATTGTGTTTCATGAAATTTTATGGGGCTTCAAAACGTTCCAACTCACCACATGTGCTGTCTGGGAAAACAATTGCAAGTTGTGTCTGTAAATGATTCATTATTACTCGGGTTCTGATGTTGAGCTGAATGTTGCAGTATAGACTTTCGAAGACATTGAACTTATTTTCGTTGATCAACAGTTTAAGACTACTTTCCGAGTTTAACGAATGCATAGGTGTCGACGTGACCGAGTCAGATTACCTTTCTGTAAATAATTGAAAGTTACATGCATTTTGTAAACATACAGCTGCGTACCGAAAGTTTTTTCACCAACACGTGTATCTTGTGCAAATATCATGTAAATTGACGTTCATTGTAACATCAATAAATTTACATCACACACAAAAACAATAAATCATCATATATCAATGAGTAAAACAATTATTCTCAAACGTATTATGTGATCATCACGGTCGTGGTGCATGTTTATGAAATTTGGCATAATGAAAAAGACAAAAGGGGTCAAATTTTGAAAACTTTCACTAATATTCGAATAAAACTTTTCATATTGACTAAATGAAAACAAATTCATCAGAAATACATTGAATGAGTATAAAAGGAAATATATTATGTTTGTTAGACCCAATTTATCACTCACTGAATGTTTCACAGAAGAAACAAAACTAGTTTTGAAAAGATTGACCCCTAGTCACTTCAAAGAGCTTCAAGCCAAGTTACGTTACGGAATACTAAACTTTTATAATGCAAAAATGTCAAATGATTGGTCTAGTTTTCGCGTTGATACGATGCTTCAAAGACATGCCACATTACATGATATTTGCATTAAAATACACAGTAGGTGAACAAACTTTCGGTATGCAGTATTCGGTATACAGCCTTTGATGCGTATTTCAGTTTATAGGTTTATAAACTTTTAGGCAATTTTCTGCCTAAGAGACAATCTGTCCTGAAGATAAAATATTATACCTTTCCAGCGTAAGTAAAGAAATGAAAAGGATCAATACGCATTTTGATGACCATACATTAGAAAATACGAAGAGAAATAAAGTCGGGAGGTCTGTTGTCCGACCTGTACTGTTTATGTACCGCGGATGTGAATGGTAGCATCTGGTGCTCTGGAGAAGGGATAGTTCCTACTAAGTAGCTTTTAAGTGAGGGAGTAATACCTCTGCTTACAAATTTAAGATGATATTTATGATCAGTTAATGGTTATTTACCAATTATATAGGTTGTAAATGATACAGTGTGCTC
This sequence comes from Gibbula magus, assembly GCA_936450465.1. Lineage (NCBI taxonomy): Eukaryota > Metazoa > Mollusca > Gastropoda > Trochida > Trochidae > Gibbula > Gibbula magus. The sequence continues at coordinate 32,235,511 of OW388292.1, read as the reverse complement.
TTTCATGCGAATTGACCCATTGAACTGTTACCAAAAATATCGGTGTTCAAATAAAAGCAGGGTTTATGATTGTATTGACCAATATTGTTATACCATAAAGTCATGCAATGATTGAGTTTGTATCTGTTCATGTTCTCCCAAAATAGTTTCGAAATATTTTCCATCTAATTGAACACTTTCTAACATTACTGAAATGAGTAGGTATGCATTGTGCATGATTTAAACCAATATTAAAGAAGAGATAGAGTTGCGTGTAGTCTGATGATTAGCACTCAAGTGATCCGGGAAGGGTTCTCTTGATTTACAATACAGGATAGTATGAATACGATTATAGAGTTGTTATTGGGTTTGTTACGCTTTTGATATTTGATATGTTTAAGTTGAAGTTTTTTCAATAACCTGTTGGGTATGACGTATGTAAGTTAATAAAATCTCCAAAATGTCACATTAAATTGCACCAAAATGTGGAATTATCTAAAGTTTCGCATATTCTGACAAATCCTTGACAAATACTACAAAGCCACAAATCATAAAGTTTAAATTATTTAATGCATATAATTTAAGCGTACATAAAATCCCGCAGTGAGATGAATGTGACTTAAATTTAATCATATGAATTGGTAGGCATTATATCTATTGTAAAATGTTTTAATTTGGTGTTATTCATGTGTTTTCTCTCAGTTGCAGAACTGAAGAACAATTCACCCAATCATGTTGAAACTTTGTATGAACATTTCTCAAGTACTGAGTGGTACCCCTTGACTTGGATTCATTACGGGAGTAAGTTCTCTTTACAAACTACAAAAATGTTATTCATAAATAGATCCGAATTTTTTTCCAGCGTATTACTGAACATTACTTTACTGAACAAAATGTTGATATGCAGTGTTATAGGGTATATTAAGAGCTAGCGGCTGCTTGTGTAGTCAATACCTTTTTCTGTATATTAATAGTTGTATTTGTTTGAGAGAAATAGTTTTTGAAATTCCTACATCTACATTTTATTTTCGGACAGTTTGGTGCATGAATATTTATATATATATATAATCACAAAATCGACATGCACGCTGAAAACTTAGATTATAAAACAAGAGTCATCAGAAGATGACATATCCACAAAACTTGTAAAACACATCTTTGACAGATATATCAACTACTTCAATTGGTGGGTAATACACATGCTGAGTTTCAGGTATAATGAAGGGTTTAGTGTTCTGCTCCAGAAGCAGACCTATCCCTGTACAAAGTCAAATTCGATGAAAACGAACATAAATTTCAGAAATATGAAAGCACTACTTCAGTAAGTGGGAAATACGCATGCAAAGTTTCAGAAAAATATGATAACAAGTTTTAAAGCTGTGCTCCGGAAACGAATGTATCTCTAGAAATTCCAAACCAACCCGTTTTAATGGAAACGAAACAAAATAATTGAGAAATCTGAAAATATCAAAAGGCACCACTTTAGTTGGTGAGTAATACACATGAATAGAACAGATTTCGGGTTCTGCTCCGGAAACGAAATGATTACGGTCGGACGGTCGGACGGTCGGACAGCGCGACGACGACTATGCCCCACGGTATTACATACCGGCGGGAGAACAAATGAATATATCCATGATGAATAATCAGATATTCCACACCTTAGATTAAGACGAAGTCTGTACCGTTGTACTTTTATGAAGGAGAACTAAAATCAGTAATGACACTTAAGATTTGGTATGAGGGTAACCGCGTCCATCACTTTCTAAGAAAAGAGTCATCGTTTGTCTTTTAACGAGAACCATTTCATTCTCCTGATTTTTTTGTTGTGACTGTATAAAGTAACTGCCAATTGTCCTTCTACAAATTGAAGGGTCATAAAAAGGGGGAAACTTCGCTAATGGCCATGGCTGCTTGCTTCAAAACCCTAATTTCCTGCCTAATTACACACACTTACATTCAGCTGATGTGGACTTTTACAAGACTTCTTTGCACTAGATATGGTTGTTTAACAGTCAGTTGTTTAACGGCTTTCCGTCTCGTTACAATGATACGGTATCGGTATGCCCTCTAAACTATTCTCTTATAAAGATGGCATGCCATCTAAAAACATATTAGACGGTTTCTCGTCTTTAATGGTTCAGGGAGAGTTCATTGTGTCAAAATGTTAAACTTTTGACGGCATGCTGACCTTTTTTAAAAATGAAATATGACAGTATGACTGAGACCGTGATGTTCCAGTTAGGACCCTCGCGCACGTGAATCCTTAAGGCTGGGTCACACTGTCCCGAATATGACAAAAGATGCCAACACTTCGCACGAATTTGGTTTCGATTTTGGTTAAAAACTAATCAAAATCCGGAGCAGGTACGATGCAGTCAGAAGGCAATACGATGTAACACGATGTAATACGACGTAACACACGACTACAATGCGAATGCAATGCGAATGTCGGGTTGATCGTCGCATTGGCCTAACGTTATATAGTCTGTACGAATACAACACGATGATGGCAACACGACGTCGTATGAAAAGTTCGACGAGTATGCGATGAGAATGCGACGATGAGCTTGGTGATACAAGCATCACCAGACATCCACATTATATAACTCTGTTGCTGTGACAGTTGGCCTCTCGGTTGGCCCGGGATAGAAAGCATAAATCTGATTACTGCTATGAAAAAAAGAGATTGCCGAAATGAGTTAACCGCACTTTTTCTCTTTTAGCTCTGATTACTCCTTTATACACCATGGAGAAGCATCTTAAAACATGTTATATTATATGGAAGTTGGTGCAAGGTGCTACATATCAAAGTTACATACAACATTTTTGAAGTTTTAAAAATTTAAAAATGTTTTTCTTTAATTTAAAAAAGAAAAATACAAAATTTCGAACCCCTGAATCCCCACTACCCCATTACCACTCTGGATAAGCTTATGAGTTATAATTATATAATTAGGATGACTACTGAGCAATTGCGCAAACAAATAGTCAATAAAGTTGCTGAAACCACTCTAGCGTGAGTTGCCATGACAGCAGGAAATCACGTGACCCTTTCAATTCACTGTTCCCCTTCGGTTGCACCATCGGCGGATGTTCGAAAATCTTTGTGTGTTAAAAAACTTCCAAACCCGCGTGCGAATCTTCATTTTCGTGGTCAGCCCGTGTCTCAATCTTTCCCTTCGCACGACTATCGAGAGGCAATCTTGTTACTTCTTTTCATTATCGTACTATCATCGTCTGTCCATCGGTACCATCGCCAAAATATTAAACACTTTGCTCCTCGATTGTCACAAGAAGGCAACGCGACTATCTTCAATTCTCGTGATTACCTGCGTATAACCATCGTTTAGCTTTACGATGCTATCACGATGGAACTTAAGTAAGAATATATTCATTACACACACATACATATGTACTATAAAAAAAAACTCATTACGTACATGTATATAAGCATGCATTATATAAAACAGGAATGTATTCATATGGGTATCGTATATATGAGTTTTTTTTATAGTACAGATACATTTTGAGATGCATGTATACCTAAGTGGTAAATATAAGGTACTATATATTTCATACTCATTGTGATATATAGAGGTATTGTTAAATATATTACACAAGTTATATTTATAATATGTAATATATATATATATCATTACATGTCTCATATTAACATAAACCTTTTGATGTAGTAAATGCCCTCGTAACCTAGTCAATATGACATGGTATAATCACCGTGTGCATTCTTGCAAGGTATGATCGCAGTCGCGTTGTCTTCTTATGACTTCGGTCATCTTCGTGTTACATTCGTATTGCCTTCGCTTGTGAAATATGCCATATGGTCCCGATCGACAGGCGAAGGCAAATACGATGATGATACGAATCATACGATGTCATCTCGATAGACGTACGAAGGGCACGATGAGGACACGAAAGCACCACGAAACTAACATGTCAAATATTTTGCTCGCTCTCCCGATGTTGCTGCCGAACAGAGAAGAATTCCGCCGATGACCAAACGAATGCTTAAGATGCGTTTTCAAATTCGTGTTTCCATCTTTTGTCAAATTCGGCACAGTGTGAACCGGCCTTTAGGCCGAGGTGTTCTTTCCCCAATGTCAATAATGTAAAAATCGCCATCTATCATATAATGTGATGTTACAATGTATGCCGTAGCGAACTTTTCCCTACTCGCAGCGCCCATGAATGGCTTCAGTTCTCATTGGGTTTTTTTTTAGCAAATGTGCACTTGTCTGTATCAAGTTGTGAAATATAACTTCATCAAAATATAACCTTCATTGATATAGTTCAAGTTCATGTATTAGTAGCGTATTTGTGTAATCTCTAATTCGTTTCCACAAAAAATACCCCAATAGAACCCTTCTTTAAAGAAAAGTGAAATGTATGGATATCTATGGAGAAAGTGTTGCACCCCCCTACATTCATACCTAAACTCTGATGCTATGGCAATTTTAGAATACATGTATTGAATTTTACGAGAGGATAGTTAATGACTAATGTCTTCTGAGAAAAATATTCATGTTGACATTTAAAGAAATTACGACTGAATTTGCAATGGTACTGGGATTTTTTACCCAAATAACTATTGTGCCGAAACTAGGCGATGAACATTAGGTTTTAGAGGGCAAAAACAAAAATGTTGTTACCAAGTTGACTTTCACACATCAAAACATTTTTTTCAAGCAAAATATGAAAGGAACTGGTTCTTAAAATTCCATCCCCTTTCTCAACATTTTTGACAACAAGTGAGAAAAAGGTTTTAATCACACGATTTTGGAATTATTCTGAGATCTTTATGAATTCGAGTCGTTAATCAAACACATCTCTGTGATTTAGAGGTGTCATTATAGTAATACAGACCGAATATCGTCAGTAAGCAACTTTGTTCAAATTTGTCTTTTTCCAAACAATCTGATTTTGAAGGTTCATACTGCTTTAACGGGGGCCTTTTGTTTAAAAGTAAGTTACTAAAGCTTCATCAGTTCACTTGAAATTATAGAACTGCTTACATTAGAACAACCAATGCTGATTTTCAATTTTCAGTGTAACAATACTTGTTCCTCGACACCAATATAGCAGAATGTTATGAATGCAAATATCACAAAGATGTGAAACGTTATCTGAATGAAATTTGTTTCGTTAAACTGGTAGATAATGCTTCTGTCAAAGTTGATTGTCCTGAAACATTGTCAACTTTCTTATCAGACAACTTCGGAGAGGCACAAGCATTTTCAGGGGAGCTGGATTTCACTAACCACTAGTAAGATTAGACAACAATTAATAAAACTAATTTTCTCGTTTGTTCAAAGAAAAACTTCAAAGGTTACTACATTGACTACCCTGTGTTAAATATTTGTACCTGTGATTGGAGCATTTCATGAGCATGCCAAGGGCTAGATCGATGCATGGTCGAACTGATAACATCTTGAAGAATGAAATTTTTTTTATGGATTTACAATACTTTAAAGAATTAAGAAATCGTAAATCATTATTTGATTGATCATTATTCATATTACAATCTTCTAAATGCCTCTTAAAGAAGTGAAATCATCTTTTCAAAACTTTTTACTTTCAGAAATGTTCCTGTAATGGAAGATACCTACCAATTTAATGTGTCTGCAAAGTGAATGTAGAGATGTGATTCGTAGCATTCCACTAGATTTAAACCTGGGATGATCCTATACACACAAGTACAACTCTTCAGACTTTTCTTTAGAAAGAAATGTAATTGGATGCAACGCGTCCGTAAGTGCATTGCCGTTTTCTACTACATGAATGTCTACGAGGTAAAAACTTATTTGCTGCCAATTCCATTTCGAGATGCCATGGCAATAGGGATTCTCAATTCTGATCTAGTTATGGTAATAAAATCAGAAACATACACTATACTACATGTACTTCGACTGATCTTAATAAACTCGCGTGCATAGAATCGTCACCATACAAAATACAAGATATTTCAATCCACGGATAATAGACACGACTGAAACAGGTTTACGTCATGTCTTCAGAAGCCAACCAATCTGAATTTATAGTTTGAACACATAGTATATCTGTAAATATTTCTGAAATACAAGCGTTTTAAAAAGACGACTAGACGAGCCAACCATGTTTTTTTTGGCTTGTTTTATGACGTCCTGCAGTAATGATGCATTAACAAATGTAACTCCAAGATGGTTATTTATGTCAATAGTATATTTAGTAACTAAATTTCTACATATTTTTTAGAACTTAAAAACCAACCATTTTGAAGCGATTTCAGCACCCTAAGTACATTTGAACAGACATAAACATAAACGAATCATACTCTAATGTATTAAATATAATCATTCAAAATCGACGTTCACCGGCAGCATTATAAAATTCTGTGGAAGTCAACTTCTTTATCACAATGAATGTGTAGATACTAACACTCTTATGACAACAATCCAAGGTATGTTTCCAATAATATTCTTGTAAAATTTCAACCCACTCATGCAAAATTGCCCTACTCACATACGATGAGATTTATGAAAGGCATTTTTGAGTATTTAACTGAAATAAAAAATAATTCAGTGCAATCAATGTTACATGATAGGGAGTGAATTGTCGACATTGTTTTTAAAAAACTATTCCTTTCCAATTTGACAAAAGACTAATTGTTCGAAACTCATTATCATCGCATTTCTTTAACGCGTGGGTGATTATATTTTTGTCGACTCATCTTACCCTTTGAAAAACATGCATATGCCAAAGACACGATGACCAGCCTACGAATCTAATCTATTTTACAGTTTCTTAGTCTTTCTCCAACTGCAATCCGGTAATCATCCTATCACAGCGAAAATCCTGAGATGTTTTTCATCGTGAATTTTCAGCAGAATGATTGTTTTGGCAAAGTGACGATTTGAGTTTCCAAGTTGGGTCCTAGTCACCCCAGAGGTCTACCTACATTGATTTTCGTCATTCGAATGTCTGACAAATAGGAAGGACGAATAGAAACAAATGTGATGTTCATTATTCAATTTGAACTACAATATGAAAGACGAATATCAAATACATCCATTTTGCTTTTTGTCATTCAAATATGTGGAAAATATGAAAGGCGAATAGCAAATAAATTTGCTTTTCACCATTCGAATGACGAATGAAGAATAGCGAATATCAATCTAAAATATGGTTGATGTGTGTTGCTCAGGGTGGAAAGCTTATGCTGTGTTGTAACAAAACAAAAAGGTATTGTTGAGATCCTCTAACAGGCAGTACTTATATCTTCTGCAGAGTATAAGTATGTTATGAACGTTACCCTGCAAGCCATATTTAGTTTGTACTTGTACGTAATGAGAGACAAATATCATGAATAACAACTTCTTTATTTGTTTCACACGACGTTTCTGGGCTACTTCTTGCCGCTTCTTCAGGTGGATGCTGAACATAGTGGTTGGCACATTATATAAATTTATAAGTAGATTAACGGGAAGCCAGAGAAGCAACTAATTATATACAAGCAAGGAAGTAGATACAGAAGTAATTAGGTTTGTACACACAGTTAAATGAGATAACAGAGAATATAAAATAAGTGAATATGAACTGAAACCGAAACGTTTATACAGCAGAGTGGTCAGCAGATAAGAGTCTATGATTGATTGGTGACAGAAGCAGGCGGTAGAGAGATACACTCCTTGATCATTGATACTTGTACGTACATTTAACCTAAACCACATTAAACCAGTCAATACGATACCAACACGCATAACACTTGATGGCAGTGTCTCTTGGTTGAATGCAAGACATATTTGGTATTCTTCGTCCTTTAAAATATCAGTTTTGATAAACGGTTGCATACATTGTCGGAATTGCGAGTGTGATTGAATCCGAGTTTGATGTAGCAGCTGCCGACATCCAGTCTGTCTGACGTGTACACATAGGACTAAACCTGAACACCTACACGTAAACAATACAGTCTCTATGTCTGACGTGTACACATAGGACTAAACCTGAACACCTACACGTAAACAATACAGTCTCTATGTCTGACGTGTACACATAGGACTAAACCTGAACACCTACACGTAAACAATACAGTATCTATGTCTGACGTGTACACATAGGACTAAACCTGAACACCTACACGTAAACAATACAGTCTCTATGTCTGACGTGTACACATAGGACTAAACCTGAACACCTACACGTAAACAATACAGTCTCTATGTCTGACGTGTACACATAGGACTAAACCTGAACACCTACACGTAAACAATACAGTCTCTATGTCTGACGTGTACACATAGGACTAAACCTGAACACCTACACGTAAACAATACAGTCTCTATGTCTGACGTGTACATATAGGACTAAACCTGAACACCTACACGTAAACAATACAGTCTCTATGTCTGACGTGTACACATAGGACTAAACCTGAACACCTACGCGTAAACAATACAGTCTCTATGTGATTACACTTCATAAAATGTATCTATTGTTTTGAGTTGGTGAAGACCATGTATAACTTCATACATTGTACTTGTCCAAGCTGAAAAGTTTTGACTATGATTAAACCATTTTAACATTTAAATTAACATGTTAATGTTATTTCACAATTCATTCGGAATTACTTTATCGCCCCATGGCCGTCATTTACAATCGGTTTAGGAAATTTATTTAGGTAAACATTAAAGTAAAAAACATTTTAAACAGGTTTTTTTTCTTATTTATGTTGGTTGAAGACTGCATTTCATACTTTGATACTGGGTTCGAATCCCGCCATGCTCTCTGCACCTTTGTCTGTGGTAGACACCTGTGCCACATGCAGTAAGATTTCGATGTAATATTACACTGAATTTCAGCGTAATGTAAAGTGTAAATATACTAGCAGCCGTGATATAAGTTAAAAAAACATCTTGAAAGCGGCGTTAAACCCAAACTTATCTCACCTAACGTGGAAACATACATGTAAAGAAGAAATGAAACATACTAAAAGATTTAAAGATGAAATGAAACTTCCTTGTTTATGTTTGGGATATATCTTAGTTCAATTATGGTAAGTTGAATAATTGATGCATGGTTAGTGCTATTACGAGAGACATTTAAGTTAACTTTATAAAATAATTATTTTCTATAATTTCCTATAAAGTATATCAAATATACTGGACGCTATATCATACCCTGGGAAGATATTTATTACTGTGAGACATTTGCAAACAAACATATACATGTAGCATGTCGTTTGCAAACATATGTAAATCTGGTTGTCGTTATGTTGTCCGACAGTTATAGACAGAGCTTTGACTCCCTGATTGCGTTTAAGGTGAATACATAACTATTAAGGGTCTTTAAAAGGTTGTTGCACCACTCTGTAGGCCTTAATTTCCGTTTTTCAATTGCTTTTATAATCTAAGTCACGTTTCCTCAAAACAAAACTCTTAAAAGAGTCTGTAATCTAGACTGCTATGCTCGTAACTCACACATGTGTAACCTGTCACCTTGAAGACGGCAACACTAGCAGTATCAGTTGCAGTTGTCTGTCTAGGTAGTTCATGTATCTGTTTTCATTAGTTAAGCTGTTGCATACAAAAAATTTTGATTGGGTTTAGTTTGTCGGATCAATATCAAGGATGTAACTTCCGGGTTTCTGTTCACTTCCGTAACCTGAAAGTCAAAACAATCTGCCACTGTCTCCATCCATCAATGGAAGCATACGTATCTGTTTTTCAAAACCTACACGTATTATCATCTCAAACGAGCAGATAAGCAACCAATCAGAGCGCGCACCTCTCAAGTGTGTAACCAATCTCCTTGAAGACTGCAATACTAGCAATATAAGTGCAGTCTTGTATGCGGCATCCTCTCGATCCATCAGATTAGGTCAGCTGTTAGAGTAATCTATCTGCTTGTTCGGCTCACACTGACGGCATATTACTGACCCATTTCCTGACAGTTCTGTATTGTCAATTATTGATCTGGTGGACGTGTTTCAAGGTCGATAGGAGGTGTGCTGCATTCCTCTTGTAATCATCTTTCGATTAATCATAGATTACCAGGGTTTCAATCTCATTTTGAGACAGCAGGTTAAACTATAAATGATTGACGCATGTCCGAACTGCATTACCAGAAAGACGCACTATGAAGTGTTCATCCTCCAGGGTGTATATATTATAGTTTTATTTACACATATAGAACTTATATTACTCTATCGTAACATTTACCCTGGAGATGATCGAGAATGAGCATACTTAATATCTCTATTATATTTAGTTTCTGCAACTAGTAAAGAGAAAATATTCTCGCACCGCTTGCAAAGGACAAAAGGGGTGGAATCCGGATATGCATACTTTGGATGAATCCAGAAGGGAAGAGGCTTCCAACCCTTTCTGTCCTGTGTTATTTGGTACTTCAACTTATACCCTTTTTGTCCTGTGTTATTTGGTACTTCAACTTATTAACTTCAAAATCAGTATAGGGTTGTGGTCGTGCCATGTCCGTAGTCTCTATCAAAACTGACATAACATATCCATAGATTTGCCTTTTGCTGTACCATGTTTATTCTGACGAAAGTGGGAAGAATGTGTACATCAGCTATGCAGACTGGTGTTAACATCTTTATATCTTTATACTCACATAATAGCATGCACATCTGGTTATAGAATTATTCATGATGTTACGGTTTTATAATATATATTATCTTTTTCTCCCAAAGACAGGTTGTAAAAACATTTTACTAAACTGAATGAAATTTGAACATCATGCTAATACAAGCCATATGAAAGCATAGATAGATAGATAGATAGATAGATAGTGGCAGGTTGTAATTATTTTTAGTAAACTGAATGAAATTTGAACATCATGCTAATACACGCCATATGAAGCACATACTCGAAGCATTAATTATATGATTGTAGCATGTGCCAGTGATACTTAACATTACACATTAAACAACAACTAAAATTGATATCACTAATTACATAATAATCAGATTGTTAAGTTAATAATTATAGTGTTTCTTTAAACATGGACAAAGGAACTGAAGTCAGTTTTATGTTTTCTTTTAGTTTGCCAGATACCAAGTTTGTTTCACCGAGTTGCGATAAATAAATACAGGAACGTTCGTTTGCATTGATGGACAGCCATTAGTTTCGGCTAATGTGCGGTCTGATATCTTCATCATCAACAGTAATTAAATGAGAAAAATCACTGTTCTCATATCAGAATTTCATTCACTTAATGTATTCATCTCAGTAATCAATTTGTCATTGTATCAAACATAATCACATAGCACATTTGAACATTTGTGGTGTTTTAATGAACTGTGGTATATTCATGAAAAGAATTCTGATTCAATATCATGTCTCTAATGTATATGTCTGTATTAAAGAGTTGGTATTCAAATCCAAATAAAGTAGTTCATGTCCAGTTGCCAGTTTGTTTTAGAAAGAGGATGTTCGATTGGCGGGATTATTCATCACACAGTATCTTAAGCAGGACTTCGTACCTGCCAATATTAGGAGACTGAAAACACTGAACCGCCTTGGAAAAGAGATCCTTTGATGTTCAGTAGATTTCATCATGAATCATGCTTTCCGTAGCAGTAATGGAATCTCATTTATCTATAAAATCTAAATTGGGATATGAGGAGTTATCAGTATCATCGCCCAGTCACATGAAAAAGCGAAGATCCATGACTTTTTGTCTCCAACATGACCAGATAAAAGTGACAAAATAATGATGATTTAATGATGTTTAAATCCCCTGGAAAGTATGTGTATATCGATTTCTCATTACGCCCCTTTACACATGACAGCGAACGTCCTGTCATCTGTGTTCGTCCTGAAAACATTCGAAACGCCTTGGACGCTCAAGAAGGCAAATTGGTCGTATCGGTTGTACCGAGGGCGTGCAGGCAGCTTTTAAAGGCAATGGTATTGAACACGTACATATCAAATACACAGCGGTCGCCGAAGACGCTGTTGCTCAAAGAATGTTTAAAGAAGGCAGATGTAAGTCTTGTTTAAGGTTGAGGCAACACAGAAGAGTCTGCCTTGACTTACCCGTGGAACGTCTCTCATTTCCCAATAGCGTACATTGACCGATAATTGTTCGTCCATTAACAAAATGAAATATTAACACAACTCAGATACACTCTCAAAGTAGTACCCCAGAAACGGGATCAACCGATCGTTGAAGGTTATTTGTACACTTTGACTCTCAGTCTGATTAAAAATCGACCTTGTTGCGAGGAATAAACTTTGCAAAATAATACATCTACCGTGATACGAACAGGTTCTGTAGATTACTCGCCACAAGGTTTGAGGACACCCCGTATTGGCGCGTGTTCAGTACCAGTTTAGCACAGCCAAAGCCCAGTTACATAGCTGACCAATCACATCACAGTTTTAAAAAGGTCGCCGTTTTGAAAGCATTCGGAAGAGACCAACGGATAGCTGTTTGGAGTTATCTGCCCTTAGTTTCTCGCACCGAAAGCTTTTGTTAGAGGTCTTGTGATTGGTTAATTGAATTGCGTAAAAATGGGAGCCTATGGGCTCTGTTTCTATTTTTTATCTTGAAAATTGGACAGAAAAAAAATCAAGATCATAGGTTTGAAAAGTCAAAATAATAAGTTGTTATTTGAAGATCACATAAATACATTATCTTGAAATTTTAAGTTACTATCTTGAAATGTTAAGATAATATACTGAATATCAAGTTGAAAATTCAAATTACTGTCTTTAACTTTCAACGTGATTATCTTAAAAATTCAACAAATTGATCATGCAGGTATCTTGAAATTCCAAAATATTAAGTTGAAATGTCAAGATACTAAGTTGAAAATTCAAGATTTTATCTATAAATTTTAAGAATTATATCTGCTTCAATATTCCAGTTTTGCATTTTAGTTTGTTACATAAAGTTGAAATTTCAGCATGAAAAATTGAAATTTCTGCACAAGGATATTCTGCTAGATTTTAGTCATTTGGTAAACAAACATATTAATCAGGCAAGCATCTTTCACAATTTTACGATTATAAGTTGAAATTTCAAAATCACATACATATATTATCTTTAAATATCAACTTACTATCTTTAAATTTCAAGATAATATAATTAATATCAAGTTGAACATTCAACTTACTGTCTTGAACTTTCAACTTGATTTTCTTGAAAATTCAACGTATGATCTTGAATGTTCAACTTATATTTTATATAATTACCATCTTGAAATTTCCATTTGATTATGTTTGTGCAGTTATCATGTTATTGTTGAAAGAAAACCAATAAAGAACCTGTCATATCTGATACATGTATTACAGTTAAAACATATTTACTCTCCGTTTGAATTATATAACAGTTTCCAGATGATGAAAGTTCATAACTGAAATGAAACCATTTCGTAAATCATTCATATACCTCGAATGTGTTGCTTGCTTGACATGAATGACCGAGTTCTGTTGTTCTAGAAATGATATTATTTTAGCACCTCTGCCCAACACACAAGACAATGCCAATTAAAACGCGCTGGTACAGATAGGCTACCTGAAAGATAACGATTTTGGATCCAAGTATCAGATGAAACTTTCAGATACCAGCCATGTCATATTCTCCAATGCTAATTTACGTTTTATGTAAGAAAATATTTTAGGTTGCTAAAATTACAAGAATTTGTAAGTATATTCTCTTTGGAGTAAACTAAAGACTCGTATTAACTGCTACTACATGATTACATATTAACACTATTACTCAACCGTGGTGAGATCTCTCATTAGATAACAATGAGTTGGTTACACACATGTGTGATACAACCGCGTGCTGCCGTAACGTAATAATCAACCCGTGACGTCATAGTCGTTTTTGGTTGACGTCACAATGTTAGCCGCTCGACTGCATTAGCGGGTGACCTTTTTGCAACTGAGCGTCACTAAAAACGACTTTCTTGCAATTCAGCGCTATTTACATCATTGAGTAATAAATAAAATACTACACTCGGTCCCGTTTGATAACATGTTTATGAAACTCGTAAATGGCATCGGTATTTAACTCGCTTTCGCTCGTTAAAATACCAAACCATTCACTCATTTCATAAACATGTTATCAAACGGGACATCGTTTAGTATTCTATATATATAAGACGACTGGCCAAAATGTGGTTATTAATAATGAAAATAATAGATATTCAAAAGCATTTCAATTTATTTCATTCCATTTCACTACTGGTTTGAATGTAGAAGGTCCTTGGACGACAATGGAGTTGGGTCTCTACAGTGATAAAAGAGAATTCCGAAAGGTTTTCTTCATTCATTAGATTGATAGTTTTATTCATGACCACTTGTACATGATGGAGATAACTGCACGATGTTTAATGTAAATTTGAGGAAACAAAGCAGATGTCAAAGAAATGTGTATCATCGATTGAACGAACTTGATATATAAGTGACAGGGGATGAGGAGTAATAATATTGTTTTACTATCGTAGTGGTCATACAGAATCATATTCCACCCTAAAAGCTCTATCAATCGGTCTGAGACATGGAAGCTGCACAATTACATGAATATGTCAATTATTTGCCCGGCCAAACAACCGTTATCAACAGACAATCGATTACAGGTCACTAGTTAAATTGTCTAACATCGGTATTATTAGTATTAAACTTTACATCTATTCCTGCGTTTCTTAAATTTTATAAACTACCCTTAGGAAGGTCATTGTAAAGGTCAAATTGACATTCTTATGTATGAAACGGAAGTACAACGGGCAAAGGAAATTACAATGCACCATGGGACGTGCATGGCGGAAGTGACCGTGAGCCCATCAAAAGAGAGTGATGTCTGTGAATCAGGTCCTAACCGAGGCCATTAAAGAGAATGAAGATAAAGTGTCATGGCCCGCCTTCCCCTGGAAGTGTGTGCTTTAATGTGAGAACGTCGCTGTGTCATCAGTCGGTGGGTGAAGATTGTCAAAGATTTTTCTTTACCAAAAAGAGGAAATTAAAGCGTGGGAAAATACGTGTATAATGAATGCAACCTTCTGTTGTAACAGTTTTTAAAAAAGGTTATGTCATGCGTTTGATGAAAAAATAAGTACACTATATTTTTGTATGTTTTTTTTTAAAGACTTGTTTTGAAATGATACAATGTAAGTTAATATATGAAAACAGTTCTTATCGGATATGCCTGCTTATCAAGCGCTCCATGACCTTAAGGCTAATTGCATCATGTTGCAAATAACCGTCCACTTCGCGTCCGACATTAACAGGATATTTTGGCACGGTGACATTGCAGACCAATGGAAGTCAATTTTTATACACAAATACCGAATTGACAAATTTACTGTTGATTACAAGTCAATGTTGCATTAAATGATAATTTGTATTTTTAATTTCAGTATTAATTTGTATCTTTAACGATTCTTGGAGATTTAAAAAAAACTAAAGAAAAATATCAAGTCCAATATCAAGATTTAGAAAAGATCAAATTTAAATATGAAAGAGGTCATGTTATGCTTATATAAATCCCATCTTTATCAATTTACAAAATGGCTGACAAAATTGTAAACAATTGCACGTCCTTGGTATTTTTATCACATTGTTAACCGATATATAATTGTGTGAAGTATATTTCATTAAGCAATTATTTCATAGCATACACCCTTCTTAAGAACATTGATTGAAAAGTGAAGGACCAAATAATCGCTTTCAAAGTGCATGTCCATCGAGCTGTAATTCATAACATCAGTGCATACGTAGAACGACTAACTTTTGACAAAAGAAACATCATTTGAAATAACGTGATAACTATTCATCAGATATCTCTACAGTCTGTAGAAAAGTAGTATTAAGTTACACCACCAGATGTCTCTCTTCACTTCCGCTCTGTAAACAAAGAGGCGAATAGTTCCGAAGATAACAAGCTAAACTGGCCTAGATGGGGTTGATCTGTTGTAAACAGTTGTTTCATCATATATGTTTTAGCTGTGTTTCACTGCCCAGTACATGTAAACAAACAGAGTAACGGGAGGTGATACATGCATTTTGACACCTGCTAAGATTTATAAAAATGACGAAGTACGTACGTACATGTACATTGGGAACAACTATGATTGCTCTTTGTTACTGAAATGTCCTTACCATGCACTATTCTATGATTTTAATGGCTTCTCTGAAAATCGTTTTCAAATTAATTTGACAATGACATTTCTACGTTGGTCTTATTTTCAACAACCATGGAGCAAGTTGTTTATTTGTTTTATGTTTTGCATTATCAACTGTTTTAACCTCCACATAGTCATTGCGTGATAACCTTCTTAAGAAAATTAAAAATAAACAAGTACTATACTGAAATATTCTATATGTTTTAACCGTTATTTTCGTAAAAGCAAGTTTGAAGAGACTCAATATTGATTAATGTAAATGATTAAGTTTTAGAAGGATGTCAACCGAAGTGTACTATTCAGACAATCATCGACTATTTATTATCATGATGTTCCTCCACGTTTTTTCAATATATGTTTCTCATTGTGATGTGAGGTACGGTCATTTGGTTAATTCTTAAATAGCAAACCTAATTCTATTATCAAACATCGACAATAGTTTGTCAGTATATGATGATGTGATATTATGACATATTGCATTATGAGAACCGGGCTACTTGTAAATCAATGGTTCAACCTCATGGGCTTGGAGGAAAGGCTTCACTTGTGGGAATATTTCCTGACTAATAGAACAATACAATACGAGGTTATTGCACCTGTTATTCCGCCAGTCTGCTCCGAATGTAAAATGAAATAAAGTGTGAGAATGAGTATTTTTTCGCTCTTACATTTCTGAGGAAGATATTCACCTTTTGCAAATTGATGTAATTCTCCAAAGACTTGACAACGTAATATACACATTGAAATACATTTTTATCTTATTTATGTTGTGGTTTAAAAGAAAACTGTGATAAAGTAACACTTTGAAGACATTTAGATATTGCAATTGATCAATCTTTGTAACGTGCATTAGGTACCACTTAAGATAAAAAAAAATATTTGAAATATATATAAATATTTAACAAAAGTGGTTTTTGTGTGTAAATTACGTTGGTGTAAAACCAACGAGTATGCTATGTATATTGTCTGATATGTTATTATGTATGTTCATATCACTTTATATGAAATAAATATTTCAATTTTAATTCCGACTTCAATGAACTCTTTCATAAATGTATACTTTACAAGGCTTACAAGCTCGATCACAAGATCTGGGAATTGGTTCAAGTTGGATAATGATGACTTAACAAACTTTGATAATTGAAGCCTCCTATAATACCACGTAAGTTGAATAAACCATTGTGTAGATAGTCAGTGATTATAGGACACAATACAAGATCGATCATCCCTATCTCTATCCCTATACTTGAAACGTCATCAGAAATGTGTTATCTCTTGCACGGACACACGCCGTTGTCACAGAGGAGCTAACCTGATCCTAACCTCCCTGTTTACTCTCAACCTGCCGACATTTACGTCTGAGTTATCTCCCATGGAGGACTCGTTTCTTATTTCCTTGTCTGGAAACACTGAGAAGTTAGCACTCTACATCTATCACGAAGCAAGAGATTATGGATACTGGCACACGGGAGAAGTGGAGGCATCACATACATGTACAGCACAGACTCGACTTTGATACGTTTATATTCTTGAAAACTCATCGCATAGTTTATCCGTTCCTGTGTTTGTACGTTAATTTGTTAGTCAAGTAATTCAGTCAAGTAAAAAAGATAAAACTGAGGTATTCGTTTCTTTTCACTGAGTAAGTGTGCATGGTGTTCTACTTGCTAAAATATCAATTTCAATCTTATGACGTCATCGTTGATCGTGACGTAACGTAACAATGACATCATGAGACGAGCCTAAGCACGTAAAAGAGCTGGATATTCTATTCTATAACTTTTTCCTATATTTTTTGGAAAATATAATTTTTAGAAAACTGCATGATATACATCTCGCGAAGTAGAAATTGTATAGTTAAACGCTAACTTTGCTGAAGAGTTTAAGGTATTTCCAAAAGCTATACATTACTAGTTTGCGGTTTTCAATAGTAAATACATTTTTATTTTGCTCATTAGCGATTTGTAAAATCCCTGAGTGACTTCGACTGGCTCAACTTTTCTAATATTGATTGAAGGTCAATTGTAAAGAATAATAAGTATAATAATTATTATAATTTCATTAACTGTCAAATTAATATTGGTTCCAAATCTTCACGTGTACTTCATGCTTGTGTTCTATCAAATAAGTTTTGATATCAGGTTAGACAAGAAAGTATATTATGGATATCAGTGAGCTTATTTCCAACTAATTTTTAGCTCAGCAGGCCAGATGGGCTTATGTTTTCAGGCCTGCTGAGCTTATGACATGGGCCGTCGTCCGTCGTCCGTCGGCCGTCGGCCGTCGTTCGTAAACTTTTCATATTTTCAAGAATCACCCCCAAAACTGAAATTTGAGGGAAGGTTCCTTGCACATTAGGGATCTAAGTTTATAAGTTTATCCCGACCCCCTTCCCTCAAATATGGGCGTAGCAAGCATTATTAGTGAAACTTTGAAATGACTTCTCCGAAAGCAGCTGGCACAGGAAGCTTAAATTTTCATCTGTATTACATGTAAATTCAACTTTCTTTCAAATTTCTCAAATCTGTAAATAACTTCTCCTCAAGAACCAGCAATGCTAGAAACCCCCAAAAAAATATAATAAAAAGAAAAAAAGAATATGATATTTGTTGAATGGGAGTAAGATTTGTAAATGATATAATGATCCTATTCCAACAAGTTAATACGTGGCAGGGGTTCAATTTAAAGTGGACAAGCTTTCTAATACTATGGTCCGACTTCCAAAGTAATACTATTGATCTTAATGATATTAGCTTTCAAACAAGCCAGATTTCATGCAACAAAATAAATAAGTATGGGGAGAACACCAGTTACAATATATAATTCCCTGGATGAGAGTCCAGTGTCTGCATGTTATGTAATTGTATCGTGTTGACCTGCGGAGTGACCACTCCTGGTAAAGAGTTATCTCAGTACATCTGATGCAGAGGTTTCAGGTTACTACAAACTTTACAGTTGTTGTGTGAGACCAGCTTAGTCTTACACTCAGACTCTGAAAAAAATATTAAATATTGAAAAGAAGCCAATGAGAACTTGAACTTTCAGAAAGGGGCTCCTTTTCAATATGTAATTAATGTTGATATTTCCAGAATTCAAATAAGATTTAAAATAACATGCAAATGTCTATACTGTTTATAATGAATATGGACTAATGTGTAACCAATTTTGATAATAAATAAGTAAATAATAACTCATTAACCAATGACATTTTATAAAGGTTAAATATGTTTTAGTATGTACTGTAGACATCAAGTCTTGTTGACAATTCCACTGCTGGTCATGTATATGTATTTATTCATAATGATCATTGTGTGAAAAAGCACCAGCTGTTTCAGAATTATATATCAGCACTTGGTAAAAAGGTTTTCACAGGCAATAAGAAGGTTTGAGAATTCTCACGTTTAGTGACATCTAGCGGGACATGGATTTGTGTGACCTTGACGACAAATGACAGGTGTATGTCAATGACAAAGCTTAAATTTGTTCGGCGAAGGTACGTACACATTGTGTCACCGGAAAATTGGAATATTCACTGTCGATGTGTTATAATGTGAATACTACGCTTGTTGTTTGTAATACCATGATATTTGTGTACTGCATGAAGATAATGTCAGATAAATGTCATCTTGTTTTGCTGGCGAAATTTGAATATGGAAATATTAAGAAAACCAGAAAATCAAAAACACCATTAGACTTAGTTCATGGAAGCTATTTCTTTTTCTTTGTCTGAATTGTACATTTTACAATCATTATTTCTTTAAAAAACTGTAACGACAAACATTTCCTGTTGTGAGAAGGATAAATGCGATTTCATAATGTAATCCACTGTATGACCAGCTATGCCTTCACACGCTTATACAGTTGAACGAATCATAAACATATGAGAATTGAACAGACTCCAAATCACAGATACATGGTTTATTAACGCGAATGTTAATAAAATGCATGTGTCTGCAAATGAATCCTTAGCTCTTCAATATCAGGAATAGCCCTTCAACAAATCAAATGAATAAATAAAAAACAAACACACAGCAGTTTTGTTCGTGTTAGCAGTTTATTCGCTCCCTTTATAACCATGCTAATAATTTCAACAATGTCAAATTCCCCTTAATAACAAGGAAAGAAAAGGATGAATAAACTGTAATGCCAAAAGTTCAAATCGCTGCAAGCAAATCCATTATTGTATTAACCAAATACCGAAGTCAAAATTACATAATGAAACGACCTTACAAGAAAATGATCATTGCCATGGAGATGGATTCTTCTCGGAGATCTTCACAGTGCACTTCTCTGTGTGTGATCTGTGGGGCAACTCACGATATGAAGATTCATTTCTCAGGGTAATTGCATACTAAACCTATTCTCATCTAAACAGCAGAACGAATATTACTGCTGTTTATTGTCCAAGGAAAGGGCTTTTTAAACGTCAAAATGACATTGAGATGTATGAAACGGAAGCATAGTGGCCTAACGGAAATTACAATGCACAATGGGACGTGCATGGCGGAAGTGTCCGTGTGCCAACCAAAGGCGAGTGGTGTCTGTGTATCAGACCTTATCTGAGGCCAATAAATGGAATGAAGATAAAATGTCATGGTTATATCTCTCCCTGAAAGAAAGTGGTTGATTAAAATAGTGTTGATGTAAAGAAAATCTGTCTGAAGCATATTAAATTACTTTGTTATTCAAAAAGAGGAAATTATTTCTTGGATAAATTTCGGATGGAAAACTATTCAATCCGATCGTCAATGAAATCAAGATTCAGAGAACCAAACAACCAATTTTTCATTGTACACCGAGGAGTAATAGAAACAGAGTCAAACACAAACTATTTCTGTGGAGTAAAGTCGATTTTTAATATCTGTACTGAGGATATATCTCGTAAAGAGTTATACAAAATGTAATTTATGAGAGTATGATACAGCAATAACTTAATTTATTTATACACATTAGGTGCAGAAATTCCCCCCCCCCCCCCCCCCCCCCCCCCCCAGATATAAAGGTAAATCTTGGAAATATGGAAATGATGTTGGTATCAGATAACGTCGGCATTATGTAGCTTCTTGAACTTGTTTTTGTTGACGCATCAATACTGTAGGACGTCATAACAAAACAAAATCCCATTTTGACTTTCCAATCTCGTATAGTTAAGGGGATTTGAAGATTTCCTAAACGTGTGTTTCTCATAATATGAACAGATAATGTTTTGAAATTAGTTAGAAACTTCTGTGGCTTCTGAAGACATGATGTAACTCTATTTCAGTCGTATGTATCGCTCATGGGTTGACATATCTTGTATTGTGTAAAGCTCGCTGGATGTATTCTTAATTGTGATTAAATACAAAACATGATGCAATTTTATTTCAAACCAACAAATTCTTGTATCCGGCAATGTACCTTTACAGCATTTAGTAAAATGAACTAAATGCCGTAATTTAGATAATTATGTTGGGGCTATTTTCCAATTACGATTGAGTGAGAAATTAACTTGTGTTGCTAACTTTCATAAAGTACACAATTATGATATATATTCTTGTTATAAAATATTCATCTAAGTAAATTAATTGTACACTTCTATAGATACATCATATTAAAGGGGCTGTAGCACGTTTTTTGCAAATTTTATTTTTTCAAATTTCTCATTTATAATGATTGTTTATGTCATTTATATTTACTTTAGAGGGTAAAACATCTTATTACACAAACCAATGATCCGTAGTGGTAATAACGGTGTTGCGTATACAGCCAAAATTGCTTGGCGGCCATTTTATTGTGAACACATTTTATTATATTCGAATGACAAAAAAAATTCCCATGGCTTTACGGAACCATGTACACTTATTTGCAACTTGATTTTCCGAAGAGAGAAGGGTGTTTTACTATTGTTGACATTATTTTTCAAATACATTTCATCGACTTATTTCAGCGAAAAAACGTGCTACAGCGCCTTTAAGCGGGGTTATATTTCAATATGCATCATAAGCTAACTGGAGTTGTACATCGAAGTGTTAAAACGGATCTTCTCGGTGATCGGGTTAATGAGGAGAGAAAGCGACTGGATTTATTCTGTCGACATTAGGTCTCATTGAATTCAACTGGTCAACTTCCCCTCGGAAACTAACGAATGGCGGAGAAAAATACACAACATTTTCCCCCGAATTTAATTCTCGAGTTTTGGGGGGAGACTTACAAATTAAATACACCGAGCAAAGATAAATTGCCATTCGCCGTGAAGAGTTGGTTATTGTTTGTATATTACCCTAACGTTAATTTAAAGGAAAATGCTAATATTAAAATCCACAAGTTTCTCTTAAAGGATTCTAAAGGAGGTGATTCTCCATATCCATACGCGTTTGTTGTGGACTAACTACTCACGTACCTCTCTTTGTTATGAAATGTCTTTCATAGCACAAGATAACTGTGGCTGTTGTTTTGTTTTTCTTCCCATAACTATTAATTTAAACATTTTACGATATAGGTTATATTACAAGTCGGCTCAAACCGAAAACCACTTTGACGTTAGCGTCGGCATTGTGACGTCATAGCCGCTCTCGCGTTCTTGAATGTTACCCATCGCAAGTCTTTGCGACTAGAAGATTTCATTGGCTATATAGAAAATAAGTAATCGCTACTTTCTTTAATTTTCGGACAATTAAAAAACTTCTACCAACTTTTCATGCCTCGGTACATGTCAGAAAAGGCTGACGGCAACTTCGGGAAACACATTAGTTACCAGTCGGGAAAAGTTAGATTGAAGTACTTAAAGGAGGTTCGTTTTTTTTAAACAACCAATCAATGTTCAGCAAAGGTGCAACGCCCCAGGGACTTACAGGAACAATATTACCCCGTGTCCATTTACCAATATGGGTAATAAATAAAATATGACTGCAACCATATATGAAACCAAAATGTAATAATTCAGATAATTAATTATGCAAAAAATGTCTATTGTTAGCATTCTCTTCCCACGGAGGTTACTCCCTTCAGATTTCCAATCCTCACCTAACCTCCTAACCTGTTCTATATATCGCTTGAAATCGAAGACTCCAACAAAATTCCCTTGCGGGGAAAATTGGAACCTCATAGTGTATCCCTGCTTTTTAACCAATGAAAACTCATCATTCAGCGGCCATGTCGACCGAGGGACTTCAAAGATCTAGGCATTTCATGTGTCTTTCGAATATGTCTGATGCAAATAACACACATGCACTATTTTGGGTATTTTTCTCTGATTTGGTTTTCTTTATTTATAAGCATGTTTATGATCAATAATTTTCACAAAATCAAAAGGAAAAATATTATTTCGAAGAAACACATTAAACGAGAAAACGGTCATCTTACGTTTATTTTAAATGTCACTTTTACAACGGCGTCGCTGATTGCACAACTAGATTAAATTGCAACCAATCAGGACACTCCATTTCTGCCCTCGATTTCAAGCGAAAAACAATAGAGGTTAGGAAATCTGATGGGAGTAACCTCTGTTGGAAGAGAATGATTGTTAGTTAAACAATCGCAAAGGAACGTTACAGTATTGTGATTATTGTAAAAAGTAAAAAAAAAAAAAAAAAAACGAAAACATCTTTTGATTTTACAATTCCCTTTGTTTGCCTTTGCCTATATATAATTTCTATATTATTCACAGCTTTGCAACAGAATAAACACACTGTCATGCCAAAAGTTCAAACCTTTGCAAGCAAAACGATTATTATATCAAGTAAATTACAGCCAGAATGAAAAAAAAGGAAACTGCCTCACAAGAAATTAGTATTACCATGGAGATGAGTTTTTCTTGAGGAACTCCAAGTGCAGATCTCTGTGTGTGATGTGAAGATTCATTTGCCAGGGTAATAGCATTATAAAATTACCCTCGTCTAGCTAAACATGCAAGAAGAACGTTACTGTTGTTCACTGTCCAACGGAAGGGTTGTGTAAAGGTCAGAGTGACATTGAGATGGATGAAACGAAAGTACAGTGGTCATAGAGGTATAACAATGCACCATGAGACGTGAGTCAATCAAAGGAGAGTGATGTCAGTGAATCGCGACATACCTTGGGGCAGAAAGAAAAGTATTTTACTTTTTTTATGCTGGCTGAAACATATCCAAGGACTATTTTCTTCAAAATTACTTCTAGTAACATGCTGGTTGTAGCATTATGTTTTCACCAATTTTTTTTTTAAAGATGAAAAAAATTCTGAATTTACTGTAATTCGATTCGATCCTATTAAGCTAGTTCTCGGTGACTTGACTCAACGGATGGGTATCCTATTGTTCCATTCATTTGGTACAAATACTGACATACATGTATTGATAATATGTAACGGTTTTGCCTTCTTGCTACTGCATGTTTTTTTATCCTTTTAGATACATCCATCATTCCTTCCTCAGATATAAGGATAAGGATGAGAAAGTTTTAATCAAACAAATAGAAAATAAGTACATATAGCCACTCTACGGAGTGGCGATAAACTTTATCACCACTCGCATGTCGTCATTATGACAATGTTATGGCATCAGATTTTCAGCTTGCGAATGACCTAACTTTACCGTTGTACTTCAACATAAATCACAGAAATAATGATATAATAAATAGAAGACCTTTCGACAAACACCTTTTTTTTTTATCTCATCGTGTGAGTTAGAAAAGGTTAGATTTCGTTCGTGACAGATATCCTCTATATATTGAAAACAATACATACAATAGTTTGCGAATTGTTTTCACTTCAAGCATGAATGTGCTATTGATTGACAGAAACCTTTGCAGTGTCTACCATATTTGGTTTGAACACTATCGCATTGGATATCTGTTTATGGTTTATGTTGTTTTCTGTTGATTCCTGATTTTAACCGCAAATATGCGATCTTTAACCGTTTTTGAATGACTTCAACGAGGTCACTCAATATCTACTTGTGACGACATGGGTTTTTACAAACCAAACTGTAGCCTCAGGGTTTATGTCACAGATAAAACCTAGTATCTTACTCTCAGTTAAAAATAAGAACAACTATCCAACTATCCCATTTGATATGTTGCTCTGCCATCAATACCATACATGGTTGGTCTGTCGATTCCCATCACTCTCTCCTTCACTCGTACATTATAAGTTGTATGATTCTCACGAGGGTAATACGGTCTCATGTACCATCTTTGTACCATCTTTGTACCAGTGTCGCCCGATCATTCAGGCGAAGGATGACACTGGTACAAAGATGGTACATGAGACCGTATTACCCGAGGGAGAAGTATACATCGTATTTATCTTTCCGTCATGTCAATAAAATTAGTATTATTATAGATATTGCGTTTTGACTGCGAGTGACTGATCAGCTGATATCGCTTGAATGACCTTGACCCTAAACGTAAACAAAATGGCGTCATCCGTCTCGACTGAAATGTTAAAAGTCGTATAACGTATTACTGCAAGCTTTTACATACCTTCAAACGAGTTAATATTAGTTTAATTGAATGTGCAAGCAATACAAAATAAGATTTGTTTCCAAACCAAGCAACAAATAAGGCTAAAATGAATTTGTAATTAATAGACTGGTAAACAGCTGATCGAACTGTTCAAAACTCCGTACACCGCGTACACCGCGTGCGTCATTTTATAACGTCATCTGACCATGATGCGACACCTACTTCTAGCTAGGAGCTATTACTATGACAGCGGGGTACATAAAATGTGTACACCGTGAGACTGACGGGGTACATAAGAAAAAACGTAACGACCGTTAGCCAATCAAAAACGAGTATTTCACTGTAAGGAAAGATAAGTGTACATATCATATAATCAAGTTTACATGTACTCTCACCGAATACATCTCAAAGTATGGTTTCTTGGATTTGCCATGTAGTAATTAAAAAATTTTGTTGTCAAAACTATAATACCCACAAATATGCTTTTCTTCTCTATTGCATAGTTCGCCAACCTCCTTCCATTAACACAGAATACCCTATCGATTGAGAAAAAAATGTTAACTTGCATGATGCATCATATTTAACTCGACAATCCATCAGCTTTTGTTCCATCAAAGCCATTACCGACATACCCTCCTGTTTGCTACGTTTAGTATATCTTTAGTTCCATGCATGAATATCTTATCGATTGATTTCCCATCTGTATCTCTTCTACTCGTAATAAATATTACATTAAGGAACTCTCACTGATACTTCCCCACCCGTTCCTAACTTTTAAACCTCTTGAAGATTTACTATTTAACTTCTCAAGTGAAAGACGTTGCTTCCATTGCAATAAGGAAAATTAACTTTCCATAGAATTTGGTTTACCGTCATCTACGCAACTTTAAAATGTATCTTAAAGAGGATTATTTTGTAACAACAATGTGTTTAATGTTATGTGGGCTATGTCGGCCCAACTGTGACTTCACAAGCACATATTGTAGTTACATTTTGCTTGCCAAAAACCTTCATTTTACAAAACAAATTATCGAATATATCTGCAGTACCACTCAGCTACATCCTCAGCTCCATGCATGAATGTCTTATCGATTCTGATCTGTTCCAGTCCACCCGTATCTTTAATATTTCATCAAGCATAGTCTCACAGACTCTCCCTTCCCGTTGTCAATGATATGCATACTTTGTACAGCTGAGGTGTCTGCTATTCTCCCTGCTCACTGCCATGCTTGTTGACACGGGTGGAAGATTGCCGCGTTGGATTACACGTGGAACATCAGGTCACTTGATTTAGGTGACGGGACGGGTTAACGTGGACATAAACATGTACATGGTAGAATGTGGAATTTACTATACGTTAAGGTAAGGATCTTATGAGTGTGAGTTTTCTCTTTGGTGAATGAATCTATGGAGCCAGATTGGCCCCGTGGCCGTGTCCCTAAAACAAATGATTGAAATGGTGTTTCTTGTGTCAAAAGGTTCACGATAGTGATACGTTACATGGTTGATAGAACGTCCTTTCTGACGAATGAATACAAGAGAAACATGGTGTCATAAACATGACATACATGTATTATCGATACATTGTGTATTCGCGTCATTTGAAGAGTGAATGAGTCGGAATATATTGCCATTAAGGTTAAAACTGTCATGATAGTTGTTTTTTGTATCTTTCCTCTCCATGAAGGTAGATCGATGAAGGAAGGAAGTCCGCGGTGAATGTGTATACTAATTCCATGGATGAATTTATGATATACTACTCCCATTCTGAAAAAAATCACGTGAATTATTGCAAATATATTAGATTTTGAACCATTTTCAGACCTTGGCTGTGGCATATGGCATATTTCTTAATGTGAAACATATGCAACGTAGGCATGGGAACCTTTTTCTATGCCTTTGACTTATTCATATTAAATATTTTGATCTTTGCTGTACGTGAAACATAGTCAGAAGCTTACATTTAAATTACTCTCTGTACTGAAGTAATCTCTCTTTATGAGATTTTCAACAGAAACATGATGAATTTACTCATTGAAGAAAGAGATTTCCGTAATCTATATACATATTGAGGTGAACCCTCCTCCAGAGTACATGTTCCGGTAAATCTCCCGAATACCCTGAATTCAATAATGGCTTTGGAGTTTATGAACATTTATAAACTAGCTTTCCTGGCGACGACTTCACATATTAGCCACAGGGTTTTACAACCAGCTCCGTGATTGCCATTGTTAGCGATGTTTATATCATTGTAAAAAATGGACACTACTTGAAGTGTTTAAAAAAATATTAAAACTGTTGCATGTTTATGTTGAAAACTCGATTAAGAGGAAGTAATTGGAAATAACATCATTAACAGTGTACGCTAAACATACATTTAACCAATTTAACAAATAAAGCAGTCCGTTATTATTAATTTACAAATCTGCCTTTCAAAATAGTGCAACAAATTATTTATTAGATCATTGTCGTTGAGTATCTGTGCATGACGTTTCTAAGCATGAGTCGCCCAGTGTTTGTGTTGCAGGCAGTATTCTTTGTGTATGCTCCTGAGATTCCAAAACAAATGTTTGAATCTATAATTTCTTAGTGTATATAAATAAAGTTCATTAGCTACTTGACTACTGCAGTATAAAGCCTGGACACATATCCAATAAAACATCAAACAGAACCATTTGTTGGCATGGCAGGTACGTAGACGACGCAGCCCCTTACACAATGTACTTATTGATGTATTTTGTTTGAACATTGTTTGTTATTGTGTGTTGTTCTCATATGAATCCAGGTTATCAGTGACAATGCACCATAAACTTCTCTACATACTCTCACCTAGTGAAGTCACTACACTCCCATAGTTGTCCCAGCAGGCCGAAATTCTCGTCAAATCAATGAGAGCAGCGCATTGTCATGCTTTATTTATACTGCAACATGGCGTGCTTCCGAGTAAGGAGTTTTATCCCATTATTCAGGCGGCGCGAATAATCTCCAAAGGTAAAACAAAGCAAAAAGTGTTATGAGGAGCTTGTTGGCGACTGAGATTGGAGAGTAAAGTAATTGGAGTGTGACACGAAGATAGCTTAGCACGTAAACTACTGGTAGATGGTGACATGCATACATCTTACACTGACTTATTAACGTGATTACGTGATTGCTGTTCGATGCCTGTTCTCAACGACATATTAGTTATTATTTTAATAACAATAAGGACAACATTAATAATATACATATTAACGCCTACTATCCAGTGCAAACACTGCTCACTGGCGGTACATTATTACCCTGAAGGAATTGTATTTTCGGTGCCACTACTACGGCGTATGGGTCCCTAATTCCCGTGCTCAGGTACCCATTTAAACAGCTGGGTGAACGTGGTTGAAGTGCCGTGACCTAGGTACACAGATCACATATTTTTGGTGTCCCTCCCAGGATTCGAACCGAGGCCCTTGGCGTCAGAAGCCAGCATATTACCAACTACACCACTGTGCACGGTGCACCTTGCCACTTTATATTTGACAATGTATTATATATTTTTAGTAACACAATATAATGTAGTAGTGTGACTTAGGTAATTTTCTAGACATTTATTATGGGTTTAATCTCAAGTGCACAAAAATACAATCAATACTCAGTCTTAAACCTTGTTATGTGAGACATTCATAACTTATCTTCTTTCACAACTTTTGAGGGAGATTTACCAATGTATATTCCTAAAAAAACGATAAGCTTTCAGAACTCATTTTGGTTTTAAACATGTTGTATGCATGGGAAAAGGATTAGTTACTTTGCGATATACAGCTTAGCACAACCTTTCACTACAAAAGCGAATCTCTGAAATGAGGCAAGGCGATGAAAACTTCAATTTCTGACTCGTCACTTTTGTTTTTGTCTTCATGCAACAGATATAAATAGTCGTTTAGTAGCGTGATCAACCAACTACAGATAATATAATGATATCGTAACGCCATTTGAAAGGTTCCCTCTCGACACCCGGAAAGTAAACCTATGACGTTAGTTCGTGTAAGCTTTCAAAACTGCCATTTGAAACATATGTTAATATTCGTGTACAGCATGTTTTTCTGAAGGTTTGAATTTTACTTTGAATCCAAAGCGCTGTATTGATAAAACCTGCCATGACATCTAGAAATACTTTTGCATCCAGTTCTCCAGATACACAGCAAGTGGAAGCATGTACTATTCCTGACAGGTGGGATAACATCTCGTCGACCTGGTTCTAGTTGATGTTTCTTGTATTTGTAAAACCATAGTGTGCCCTGGGGAAGGAAGATGTTTTGTAAAAAGTAAACACCGCGTTGAAAGAGGAAAGAAAGCTTTTTGTGGGATGTCTTCAAATCACCTTGGTTACGTAAGGCTTTAATCGCCACGGACATGCGTTTGTTCTGTAATGAAAGCCAACTGAAGATGTCGTCTGCGGTCCCTGAGGGGACTTCCGGTAAAGTGGCTCGGCTTTGATACAAACCGCTGTACGGCTATCCGCGATCGTTGCCGTTCATTTCCGATACATTCTGATTTCTGGTGGCTGACCCGACGACAAGGTGTTGACGAACAAGACAAGCTGTTTTGTCGCTAGCAATGCGGTGTGCTCAGAAAACAGGGCTGTGGGTCCGATCTCCCCTCCCATCACTCCTTCCCGCGTACACTCTGTCAATATTTGCCAGCTTTTGCGGAGTCAATGCGAGGAGAAGAGATCACGTGCATGGCAGTGTGTGGAGATCGATGTAGGCTGCTGTATGTGAGGCATACGGTGTCGGGAGTACAGAGGGCCAGTACAAGGGGTGAGGGTGGCCCCACAATGGGAGTTGGTGCTGCCTGCTGCAACCCTAACCATTACACTGTCATTTCTAAACGTGGGACTACTTTGTTACCTGGGACTGGTGATACCTGTCCCTCACCCTCGCAGACCTTCGAACTTTCAGGTAATTATTTACCGTTTTAAAAAGTTGGTTTTAATCTGATCATCAGTCCTCTAAACTTTGTACTCGTGTTATGATATTATGGATCGTAGGTTAAATTGTAATTGTTTGAATCCAATCAAAGGTTTATCAGTATTATGTTACCTATATGCATGTTAAGGCTTGATTGAATTTGAGTTTTGAAAGTTTCCCACAGGAATTATATCGTATCTTGCAAAGTACCAACGCAGCAAATCGTAATTAGTTTTCCGTGCAATGCGGTATTGATTCAGAAGAATTGAAAGGTTTTCATTGTCAACTGCTAGGGATAGCACTAATGCTGAGGAAATCTGGGCGCAATGTGATCCCGGCTAATTACTGCCAGTGCTCGTTGCTTCTAGTCCCTTAGCCATCCACTGGATACACAAACCCCGGTAACAGTGCCTGCAGAGATACATGTGCAACTCTGAAGCTTTAAGTCGAGATTTTCACAAACGTTTTTTCCATATTGTAAATATTATATTGTGTTTCTTATTTATTGAAATTGTGTAACTGCACATAACGGTCTCCTCGAGTATTAACATTGATTGGTTGCTAAGCCTTCCACTGGACAACGGAACGTAGGTAATATAGATACTGCAGATAGGTGTTCATACTTAGATAGAATGGTAGAGTAAGATGAGAGGTTTGTGAGGGGTCTTATCCGCATTCATACCTGTCGGGTCCTATCGTGATTACTTCTAAAATCACGATGCACAGCATTTGTAACATATA
Organism: Gibbula magus; assembly: GCA_936450465.1. NCBI lineage: Eukaryota > Metazoa > Mollusca > Gastropoda > Trochida > Trochidae > Gibbula > Gibbula magus. The sequence continues at coordinate 32,204,281 of OW388292.1, read as the reverse complement.
TATGTGTGACAATGTTGGCACTTATGCTACCCTTCCAGTACCAATAGTATTTACTTCACCGATTATTTGTTGTTTATATTTCAGAGTTACTTCGAAAGGTGCAATTATCAATTGGCCCTTGTTTCAAAAGAACACATTTTTATTTTAATATTACCTAAGTTGAATGATTTATGAGGCATCGTGATCAGTGAGATGGGTTATTAGTTTATAATTCACTGTATTAAACAGATGAAACAACGCTTATATCGATCGTTATGGCTGCACCGTGATATATATCTTATACATGTGCCAGTTTTGTTTTTATACCAGAGCTGGATTTGTCTTTGGCATATTTAAATGTAATTATGTAAGACTTTGCAACGAATACATGTCATGTTGGATGAATTATGTAGGTTTCGCCAATAAAATAATTATATATGACGTAGTGTTTTATAACACATACATGCAGATACATGCATGAACATCAACACATTTGGAGAGGGATTGTCTGTGAACCACTGAACGAAAACAAAAACAATGTTGAGAAAACCGGCCACATTGAACGATAACGTACCCACCTAAACCGCACTAGTTTTAAAGACTTTCTGAATCTCTGTATGAAGTGAGGTGAATGTATGATCTCTTCAAGACATTATACTGTCATGATATAAGACTTGGTCTCAGCAGGGTTCACAGGGTATTGATGAATTCTCATAGTGTGAACACTCGCCTAATTAGTCTTTCTCACGTCTTTGATTAATAACCCTCAAATATTGGATATGTGCTTGGAGAGGACAGTCGATGAATTATAACTAAAATATTAATATAGCGTAGCTGCAACTTCTATATTAATATGAACTGAGTGTGATGCATACGGTGATCTGTGAAGCGTGTAAACACGAATACGTCATTAACATTTAAGTTAGTTAGAAACTCGCCATTAGCTGTAGATGGATGATTGAATAGCAGAGAACATGAAATTTGCTCGATACTTCTTTCTAGCTGAAACAATGAGCACATTATTATAAACGCAGCTTTACGAAATAGAATAAATCGCGTTTTAAAGACCCGTGTGGACGGTACAAAGCAATTAGCCTACTGAAATTCCTGATGCACAGGTTGAACAAGGCAATATTGATCGGGACTGAGAGATGAAAGGGCTAGCTTAGATAATTTCCTCCCACATACATCCTCGCAAAGTTAATATATATCTAAAAGGTAAAAGCAATTATATGGTCAGCATAACCTGTCAAACATGGTATATTAGTAAGTATGGATTGTATACATTATTAAGAGAGCGGATGTACACTTATTCCAGCGGAATTCGTATTTGTTGAAGCATGTATCACAATTACGTAAACAAAGTAGGAGTAGTAAGTACAGGTAACAGGTAACTGGCTCTGTCGGGAGTTTGCCTTTAGCTTTTTTGTTCTTGCATTGAGTTTTTTTGTGTGTATAAATAAAGATAATCCTTGTTGATATCGTCATATGTATTACTTTATTTGCTAAGGGATAGTGTTTTCAGTAGTTCATAGAGTTATTACATGAATAACTTTTGACGACTGCATCAACTTTTATCAACATGTTCTGTAATCTACCGGTCGAATGTGATCTGAAAAGTTTGTATTTCTTGTTATTTTAACATGTATTTGAAATAAATAAAGTGCACATGCACATGTACAAGTGGCGTAGAGCACGTACATAAACTTTCATGCGTTATTTCAAAACTGTAGTAATAGTAGATGCATCATTAATGAACATATATGTTGGTGCTCATTACTTAGGATACAATATTTACAAGATTGGGTAAATATTTGTTTAGTTATATGCTACACGCACATTAGCAATCTTGGATAACCATAGGAATTACGCCGGAGGCAGGCATTGGTTTTGTAAATACGTCATGCATACGTTATTTGTAGTACTTGATGAATAACGGTATACGCTTTTAAAGGATCAATAATTGCAAATGGTAGCATGTTAAATAAGATAAATGTATTTGACGTGGATATTATAAAACATAGTAGCATTTTATGTTGATCTTATATTTTGCAATTTACACGTATGTAAAGAAAAGCCAACGTTTTGGTAAAATGCATTACGGAAAGAAGCAAGTGATTAATGAAATGGGTAGGGCCTTTATTTCTTCTCCACGCTCGAATATCAAACGCAACCCCACTGCCATGAGTAATTAAACATTGAACATGCAGGTGCCTGGCCCTGTGCCCAGGCTTTGATGTGTAACCCTAGATCGAGATCTGATCGGCTTCTTAAAGATGATCGCAAGTGTTATCTAGCTTCTTTAAGTGGTTGGTCTGCACGTGCTTTACCATGTATACACTCGTCACGTGCTGGGCTTGAATTCTCTGTATAATGCACGTTGGTAGCTTAAGGTCACTCTCTGGGTTTACGTCATCACTTCCTGTTTGAGTCTTTACTGGTTTATATTCACTAGACCACTTCCCTCTGCTCTGTAAGAAAGTGTTGTATATCATACAGTGAACCTAGAATATGGCTTTAGTATGATTATAAGTCGAGGTGAACGTCGCTTCATAAAATGTGCGTTGAATTCTCTGTACAAACTATACTATACTGATCTCCGACTTTCGAAGGCCAGGCTTTCGTGACATTCCATTGTAAACCATCAATTTTAACTTATTTTAGAAGAGTGGGCTTCAAATGGATGTTGCAACCTTACAATTGATTTATGGAACCGCACATACGAAAATGCCGTTGACTACTATTAACGTATGTAGGCTATGTTTGAAGGCCTTACCCAGGAACATACAATGTATGAAGTAGCATACAATGCACCCAGATATCGAAGCTGTCTGAAAACGTAATGGCACTCGATTACGATGATATTATTTGTGATAGGTCGAAATTCTGAGTTCACTTGACGTAGATTTGTCATGAAGTATATAGTTTTAAAAGATATGGTGCATGGTTGGTGCACTGTCGCACTGATTTGCCTTTACCTTGGTAAACTAGTGTCCAAAAGAATATGTTGTAACTAAGTGGCCATATTCATATGGAAACATGATATTGCGTATCCAACATATCAAATACAGTGTATTCGATCCAAAGTACCAGTAACATGTCATCACATCTGTGGATAACGTGAACGTCTGTCGCACGTTTTGCACGTGCATAAAAACTGTATAATTCGGCTCAGCATACACGTTGCTATCGCAGCAACAAAAAGCACACAGCCATTTGTGGTGCCATATCTTCAACAGCAGCCCCATGGAACCGTTTTCCAGCATCACAATGCAAGGACACACACCGCAAGACGTAACCAGACCTTTCTCATCAACGCGAACATCCAGTTGCCTCTATGATCATCCTTATGCATTGCTGTGCCTCCAGCCAACCTCCAGGAGCTTGAACAATGCCTCCTCGTCGAATGGCAACGCATCACCCCTGACGTCATCAGACGTTTGACTACCTCAGTCCATCGACGTATTCTTGCTTGTATTGACTCTCGGGGTGGACATAATCGTTACTGACATGACTTGGAGACGTGTACAGTGATATTTCCCCTACCTTCTTCATCGGTACTATAACGGAATGTTATGATGTTTACCCCTCCCATCTTTACAGGCCAATCCTGATGATAAAACTGCATTCATTAAAATGAAATGTTGTATACTTGCTGTGAAAAGGTCTCTAAAAATAATTAAACCAATTTGAAATGTCTATATATTACATTGTGTTTATGTTATATCACTTCAAACACGTGGTAGCGTTTCTTTTTGACACTAGTTTATATTTCTTCTCATTTAAACATCAATGCAATGATATGATTGTCAAACGATATATGTACACACCTTGCCCTTCTATCTTATGTAGTAGCTGATGATTTTCTAGTCTATTTCTATCCACTTTACTCAGGCAACCCTGAAAGCTATGAAGTCCCTTTTTAACCAATTTGAAAACAAAATAAACGAAAACGACGCCAAATTATTGTCTTTTGTGTGTTTAAACCGATTTAATCTGGGGTTCGTTTGAATCGAGGCATTGACATGTTCGTACGGTATTTTCATTCAACGTGGTGGTTAGGTTTCTTCAATTTGCTGAAATAAAAGGTTCACGTGTCACATTGGATTTATCGGACACGTGCTGGGAAGGATGGTTAATGAAGTTATCTGTCATCAAGGCTCAAGACTCTTTGATGTTTCAATCTACCTCTGAAAGCTATCGATTTAAAACTTAATTATTTCATCTTCTTGTTTTTCTACTCACGTGGTTAAAATTGAATTTCACTGGAATTTGAAAAGTCCTTTGCGTTTAAAAGTGACATGAACAAAATTAAGCCACGCTATCTGGGGAATTGAATGTTCTCCTTAAACAGCTAATGAACGCGAAAGTATAATATTTAGAATGTATTTGTATTTTGTTAAATATAAGGCAACTGCCATTTTCATTTCAAGGCTTTTTAACAGTTAATACTGTAATTTACATTTTCGGAAACATTAATTTTGCAAATAAGACGTACGAATATATGTTCATAGAGGTATTTCGTCGTTTACACCATATAGTTATACCTGTTATACTAGATGTTTAGAACTCACGATTAGAACGTTTGATAAAGTCACCATTATGATTATTGCAAGACGGTGCGATTAGTTTGTGATCTTTATTCCATATGAATTTGATAGTTTTGTTGAGTAAGACAATGGGCAGTGATTAAGCAATAACTAACTTACACTCACCGACTTACATGACGTAACCATCTAGAGTTGGCTCCACTATTCTACAGATCAAACTAACTTTACAATTCCAACAGATCTGTCGCCAGGATCTCCCCGAAGCACTCCAAGCATCGGGTCGTGACACTTTGATCTTTACACAGTTTCCCCTCTTGAATCAATTGGTAATTATAAGCTTAACACCTATCCAAATGCCGCGATATATCTGGCCGAGTGGACGGCACCTATGACGTCACAACCGACACAAGCGACCACTACTAGACTCGGAGATGACGTGAAAGATCGTAAATAGCTACGTGGGACAAATCAAAACGTGATTAAAATCGGAAATATGGCGTACACTCGACCTTTAATGCCACTTACAAATCTCGTGTGGGAAACACAAAAAATAAGCATGGTGTACTAATGCAGAGATGGAAATTGCCCTTTCTTAACTGTCCTCGGCCTCACCGTCGAATGTCAGCAAGTGTCCATGTGGTGTTTTGTGACACAGATGTCGTCACTTACATGTAGACGTGAGAGTACTAACTGTTATAATTTTTGGACAAGAAAAATTGGTTATTATGTCCCCCGAAAATTTTTTCGGGAGACATAATGTTTTCGCCTCCGTCCGTCATTCCGTTATTCCGTTATTCCGTTATTCCGAAATGCTTTCTTTTCCGGGCCATATCTCAAAAACCGTTCAATATTTTTTCACGAAACTTGGTATGTGGTTAGACCTAGTGGTGGAGTGGTGCCTTTTGCTATTTTGGTTATTCTGAATTTTTTATTTTTTCTGGTTTCCATGGAAACAATTTTAACTTAGTGCAAATTGGGGGTAGGGACCTTTTCCGGCCTCTATTTCAAAATCTATTTAGTATTTCTTTACGAAACTTGGTATGTGGTTAGAACCTAGTGGTGGAGTGGTGCCTTTTTTGCTATTTTGGTTATTCTGAATTTTTTATTTTTTCTGGTTTCCATGGAAACAATTTGAACTTAGTGCATATTGGGGGTAGGGACCTTTTCCGGCCTCTATCTCCAAAACCATTCAATATTTTTTCACCAAACTTGGTATTTGCTTAGACCTAGTGATAGAGTGGTGCCTTTTGCTACTTTGGTTATTCTGATTTTTTTTATTTTTACTGGTTTCCATGGCAACAATTTCAACTTAGTGAAATTGGGGATAGGGACCTTTTCCGGCCTCTATGTCAAAATCTATCAAGTATTTCTTAACGAAACTTGGTATGTGGTTAGACCTAGTGGTGGAGTGGTGCCTTTTGCTACTTTGGTTATTCTGATTTTTTTATTTTTACTGGTTTCCATGGCAACAATTTCAACTTAGTGAAATTGGGGATAGGGACCTTTTCCGGCCTCTATGTCAAAATCTATCAAGTATTTCTTTACGAAACTTGGTATGTGGTTAGACCTAGTGGTGGAGTGGTGCCTTTTGCTATTTTGGTTATTCTGAATTTTTTTTTTCTGGAAACAATTTGAACTTAGTGCAAATTGGGGGTAGGGACCTTTTCCGGCCTCTATCTCCAAAACCGTTCAATATTTTTTCAGCAAACTTTGTATTTGCTTAGACCTAGTGATAGAGTGGTGCCTTTTGCTACTTTGGCTATTCTGAATTTTTTATTTTCTCGTTATTAATGCAGTATTGAACTTAGTTCTTAGCATAAGTGAAAAATAAGGGTAATATGACTAGGTTGGATTGAAAGTTGGAGCGGGGGACATCACAGTGCATCACATGCACATATTTCTAGTTGAGTATTATTCTTCGTCTTGAAAATTGGATCGGATAAAGCAAAACGGTACTGTATTATGCAACATACTAGATCTTAGTGATACTAAGATTCCCTGATTAAGTTATGCCCTGGCTAGCATTTCCTGTATATCTTACTTGTTAATGTACAATGTATATCACCCGTTATTTACCTCATGAACCTGTTCACAAATTAGCTGTATATATGCACTAGGTTGTGGTGTCATATGGTCTTGTGCATAGCTCAGTTGATCAGGGAAGTCCAGCAACAATGGACGAGGCTCGGCGCATGGATGGTTGACCCGCTTCATTGCTGGATAAATAATTTGTCACACATACCAGAATGTAGTGAATTTGTGATGAAAACTATGAATGAATTACTGATTAATAATGTCCTTAGTTCATATATTATCTCGTATTGGACTCCTCCTCGCTGCCTCGTTTAAGTATACTGTAGGCTTAGTAGTAATTTGCAACAAGTTGTGAAAACACGAAATGTATAATTATCATAAAGAAGACCCTCTTCAATCATCATGATCATAAGTGGAGTATCAGTTTTGAAAATGTAAAGAAAACATTTACATGTATGTATGATCAATTCCGTCAGCCCTGTCACCTGTGTGATCCCATGTCAGAAATGACCTATCGGTTAGTAAATGAATTGTATCTGAAGCGGAACATACTTGTATCACTCATTAGCATTATTTGTCACTGACATAATTCACATACAATAATCCATGTTGTACCTCGGGCAGCCCGCTGAATGGTAGAGCGAAAAACTGTCACCACCTAATGTGTTTGGTATACAATAATTATATCGCGGTGAACATCTCTGCTCTGTACGGGACATATTGACCAAGTAGGATACACATCATCTGCATTGTCAGGGAATACAAGTTAATTGCATTAACGATCCTAGTTTAGTCGATAATGAGACCTTTAGGTATGATTTTGTTTGTGTAGTGTGTAACCAGAAGACGTGATCAGATGTACTGAGATTTGTTCTCATACATGTTCGGTTTAACATTTAATGGGATTTAGTTCGATATTTGAGATCGATTGTTCTTGCAAATACAAATAACCAGCCTCGATGGTCGTTAGGGTCTACATTACATCTATGGAACTGTCTGACAATCTCAGGAACTACCATGCATTGTATTTTACCCAATCATATGTGTACGCTGGGAAGCTGAGTGGAGCAATGAAAAGGCTGCTGGCATTACTCACTTTAGCTTCTTCAGTACAGCTTCGCTGCTGATACCTCTCACAGACAAGCTCGATTGTAAAGACTTATCTGATTGGCTACTGTGAGAAGGCATAACTAGGCAAGGTTCATAGTTCATAAATCATCAGGCAGATCCGTAGAAGAATTGTGTTGAGAATAATAAGCACTCTTCTCATTCTTCGCACAGGTGATAATTAAGGTGCATTTATATCACACGTTAATACATTGAAACTGTTTATGTGTGCAAATCAGGCGCTTATAATCTCTTTAGATTATTCCAATGCATATTTGGTTAGAAAGGTTGCATTTTTTATTCTTTCGGTATTTCAGATTGATCGCCATTGCAAATAACATAAAACATCCATTATTTTCACATCCATTACAACTGTGAGGAATGTTAATTTGAATCACCAGTATCTAAAAAAACCTAGTTTGTAGCAGGAGAGTTATCCAATCCACGCTGAATTAATGAAATAATCTTAACTCACTTTGGTCATGCATATTTGGTTAAAACTCGAATTTCGTTTGGTCTGTATTTCAAGAATGATTTCCATTGCAAATGACACGATGGCAATACTAACACTGTATAGTGGTGGGAGTGTGAATTTGGTTCAACAGAATATACGTGGAGAATAGTTTTAGAAATGATATCTTTCAATTCACTGTAAATTACATTGTTTGTTTGCATGCATATAAATTCTAATTTTCGTTCGATATTCGAGATTGATTGACACTGTAAATGAGATGAAAATTCCCCATATCTCATTTCGGAAGCGATTGAAGAAATTTTCGTTGGATTCAGGAGCATTACAGGTTAAATATCCATATTTTGGAAACGTATTTGTTCAGTCCATGCTTATCTGATAGTGTCAGTTACGTTAGATGAGATTTCCCCTTCTTTGGTAATTGTGAATAATATATACTGTGTATACTGTGTATATAATTGTGTATGGAGCACCAGTAGTTGTGATGTGTTTTCTGTAATATGGGCCTGTGGCATTATTTACTTCCGAATAAACCATATAAATAATATATACTACAATGTCAATACGTCATCTTTATATTGTTACGGTAATGCAGGCCCATGATAAGTACACCATTGGGGATAGGTACATAATGTAGTCATCTAATTGTTTATAAGATTATTTGTTCATTAACGATACTAATTTAAAAAAAGACAAATATATTTTATGGATGACCAACTTCTTTATTTCACAGTGGCGACATTTCGGTATAGATCCTTATACCGTTATTAAGCATAAGGATCTATACCGAAACGGCATTGTCTTTCCATTACACCAACTTCTAGAATGCCTCTAAAACAGTTGATAATAATTCCCTCAAATTATTCGTAGATTCCAATTGTCTGATGTATGCTCAGAGTGTATTTTAAATGATTGGAATGAAGGCAGCTTCCATGAATTGAATCAAACGTTAAGACAATTATATGTCATGAATATTTGGATTGTAACAGTATATCATATCGATATCATTAAATAAGCGAGTCGTATATCTTGAAAATCTTACTTAAAGAAGCGGAATGTAGTTGCATAATAATAGGCAACATAATCAACGTCAAATAGGCGTCCTCTATTGTGCTGTCCACGATGTCTCTGTCCTTTAGCCCCGGGTAAGACGCTAACACACTTTCTTTCGTGACGTCAACTCGTCTAAATCTGTCCTTTCAGTAATTGATTAAAATCTAGGAAAAGCTTTCTTGAACAAAGATCGACTATTTTGGGTTGTTTTATAAGTTTGTGTATACACGTTGCTTTTGTTGGTGGGATTTATCCGGAAGCAATAGCAGAATTTCCGAGATGGATTCCTCAATTTGCCGACTGCGGAATGAAAACAAGATTCCATCAGTCATTTCACGATTGAAGTGTACAAACAGAGACGATTCTTGTGAAGTTCTTCAAAGCTTGACTACGTCTACATTTTAGTGCAGTACACTCCAGTGTTTAAAAGTGACGTAATCTGATTTTTGTAACAATTACATAGTGTTTTATTAGTATCTTAAATTTAGAATAGAAGAACTTGAGGGTCGTCATGGTACAGTGCGTATTTTAGTGTACATTTTATTTCTAGATCCAATCACAAATTAAACAATTTGAATATCTCTGAAATTTGTTATCACATATTGTTTTGTTTGGCCATTGCTCGTGTATTATTAAAAATTCTTTAAATATTTGGAGTAAATTCAATTTCGTTATAAAAGACATCAAATATACACTAGTGATAAAAAGCAAATAAGTTCTACGTTATTATTCATTACATAGTTCTTAATAATTCTGTGATATTTGAAATCTAATCATATTAGCATTATTTATTCAATTATAGCATTAAGGCTTATTACATGTCATTCACGTCATTTAAAATACATAGTACTGATAATGATTGGATCATTATTTAGACATAAACACAAGAAGAGCCACTGTGTGTCATTCACCTACTACTTCATTTAAGTAGTTATGAATAAAACCAAATTTTAAGGATTGAAGGATTTAAATATCTGGATTAGCACAAAGCGGGTTTTGTGTAACATCTACTTAACACTTTATTCTATTATAAAACATTTAATTAAGTAGTGAACCTGATCATCACCAGAGCAAATATTTTTTATGAAACAATGATTCCCTTAATTGTTAAAAGTGATGACATTTAACATTCTATTATGTCATGTAATCCAAATACTTGTACAAAGACCAAACTCTGAGCAACGGGATGAGTTAATTGGGTTAATTAACAAATATAATACACATTTTTTATATAAATACATTGCTCTGTGTTGACAACATAAGCACATGAAGACTTCTACCAATTAAAGAAACAGTATCTGGTGGGCAGACAAGGACATATGTAGATGATCAACCTGGTTATCAATATAATAGCCATTGTTAGATGAAGACATCCATTAATCTTCTCGATATATACCAACTACGGCAATGCCTCTCAAACAGTACTCTCTATTGGACAATATATGTTGAACAAATATTCAGAAGACCCACTTACATAGCTATTCCTGCCAGCAGATAAGAGATTAGGCGGTTCAGTGATCTGCTGCTGTTGACCTCTACATCAGTAAGTGCACTACAACAGCGGATGCAGATGAGTGCATCGCGTGCGGAGCGATTTGGAGTAGCACTCTACAAGAATGTACCATGGAATCCATCCCCGTATTGCACTTATGGTAATTTTAATTGGATTGTTTGGTTATGTAAGAAATCTTCGTATTTAGCGATTCGCCTGTCAGATCTTAGCCATTTAATGAAATTATCGACATAGTTTCCTTTCATTACGACATTTGAACACTTATATTAATTTAACACGGATTTATCACGAACGAGGCGTCCATAACAGTGCAACATTTCTGATTGATAACGTACTTTGCGTTTTCTGATAAGAGATAACTTGCTAAATTCTTTGCGATGAAATTAATTAGAAAATGATTTTTAGATTTTAGAGTCTTATTTCTGTCAGGCGTGATCATCTCCATGCATCGAAGTGAGGTGTTTAGACCCATGGCACATGATCATGATTAATAGAAGCGTGCGCAGTAAAAGTTTTGCATTATTTTTGGCAGATATATCTCCCTTATGAAATCGCGAGGAAGAAAACAGTTATCTACACATTTCGGAAAAAGGAACGCAATTCAAGAAATCAAAGCCATGTTTTACTGTAAGCAAGAAGTTATTGAAACATGTCTGATAAGAAGTGTCAAAATGAAGGAACATTAAAATTAAAATAACTGACCCAGATTATTTGAAATTGTGGTTAAAGGCCTCGAAAAGCGAGTATGACTACCTGGTCTACCATTTACTCAGATGAATGCTTCGATACAGAACTCTAGACCACATGTTTTCATCAACTGTCCATATCGAGCACCATGGTAACTGAACTTGGGGGTCGGAGAAACTCCTGCATCGTCATGGTGCGAACTGAACTGATTGTTGCAACTGTGCTTCACGAACAGCGGCTTCGCAAGAAGCTTTTGACATAAGGAGTGTGAAAGGCAGGGTTCTATTTTTGGGGAACACGATATTCGAGGGGATATTCCTGTTAATATGTCCACATATATGTTATCAATACATAATCTGAAATTTTCAAATTGGGGGGGTGGGGGTAGGTCGTCTCCCCTTTGGATCCACCACTGCATACGAAGACATTGTTTATCAGTTTATTGATACATTATGTTCTACTTTATGGAGATTCAGTCAATATATATGTCTATTATTTCTCGTTTCACTTAATGCACACACAAAAGAAATACTATGGCGCATAAACACTAGTAAACCACCTCCTACTGAATACTTTGAATACATATTGTAATTCGACGAGTACATAATTTCTATACTATAACAAAAGCTTAGAATTTATATTGAATGATTCACTCATGTGAGATTATTATTATCATGATTATATAGCCTCTAATACCACATGACATTTTAACCATACAGAGGCTGGTTTTGCTAACGCCAAGTTCGCGTTTAGCGAACTGTATGTAGTAAACTGTGGAGCATCGGATCGTCGTATGACAGTTACATTCTTCCTTGTCTTCACGATGTATCATGTTTTATAAAGACGCACAAGTGTTTCACCAGGTCACCAGTTTCAAGGGAACTGGATCCCTTATTAATCTTCTTACAAATTAAAACCTGTAGATGCAATAATGAATTAATTTCCCATGGGTCACGGTCAAATTAATGGTGTTGATAATGATCCCATATTATCCTGATAATGACATATAGCACGGCTAACACGGGAATACCTATCAGCTCTACACGGGAACAGTGGACACAGGAAATTGAATTGGTATTTTGTGCGCGACCTAAACGACCCGTTCTATCCTAGTCTGTTTTCTGATTGGTCTCAAACGACCAGGACTATCCCAGTCTGTTTTCTGATTGGTCTCACACAGCTCCCAACACGGCAAAGTTAGTGCGAGGAGTTTCCGACTTAAATTGATGGCGAAAATCGGCCTGGCCTCTGTCTTAATTTCCTCTGTCTTCCAAGCCAATCAATAGTTGATTTCCTGCGAGGACCAGGTGTAGAAGGGGTGATATGGACACGAGTTGCCCGGGATAGCAGGTGCTTGTATGACGGAATCAATCTCAAATTAAATATACATATGTAATATACCCTCTCATTCTATTTGAACTTGGCCATAATTGTGTCTTGACCTTTAAGTGACCGTCAGTCAAAATTCCAATCGCTAAGGCACTGGCGAATTATTACGAAGATTTCTCCAGGTACGCATGTCCCTATCAACATTAATATAAGAAGGTGGACTTGTACGGGTTCAACTTTGTGTACGGAAGTTGAATTTGCTGAAATATACTTGGATAATAACATTTATTATGCATATGTTAGATTTTATTGCATGCAATTCATGTTAGTAATACATTTTACCATTTCGTGATGATACCAATGACAACTATACGTTACGAAAACTATACGTTACTTTCACCCTTTTGCCCTACTTCCATAAGTTTGTTGAATATATTATTGCCTTAAGGAGCCCATAAAGTCCATATCGTGAACCGTCTTTAAAATGTACCAATAACGTAAACTGCGTTGATTCCACAAGTGTATAGTACTATCTCATTACAATCAGTATTTAAAACTATAAGTTGTTGTCTACTGAAGGAGTTAGTCCTTAATGAGTATGAACATGATATACATTTTTCCCAAACTCGTTCTTGTCGGTTTTTACGTATTTTACTGTATTTCAATGCAACGAATATAACAGTGCGTACAATGAAATACAGTAACGAGAAAACTCCTAAACGGAAGTTTGAGCATTAACAGTTTTCATGTCAATCTATCAATCAATCTGTATTCAATACTTAATGGCCACAGGCCTAGGCCTTTTAGTGAAAAAAATATTTACACATTTGTACGATACATGTAACAGCATAACACATCACGTCACATTTATCTGTCAACATTTCACATCTATTCATATTACATATAACATCTATCATATCACGTATTTATGTTATCTGTTTAATCCATTATGTTTTGATGGCATTAAATGTATGTGTACGTGGACATAAGTGCCTTATAACTTGGTTTTAAAAGTCTTTGGTCTGTTCATTAAGGTTTGTATAACCCGTTCTGTTATATCTCTGTGTATTTCGTCAGTGTAAGAAAGCACTATTTACTACTGCGGTTTCTATACTGCTGATAATGGTATCGATGTTTATGTGGTGTAAACATTTACAGTTCTTGTTACGGATATGTGTTGGCACACTGCCTTTTAACACCAGTGAATCATGGCAAGCCCTGACCTTTATGGGAACAAACACTAACACTGGCAGAGCTAACACAACTACTTTCCTTCTTCTATAAACACTAAACGTTATGGGAGATACTGAAAACCAAAGATGTCATTGACAACGATGCGTTCCATTTGTTTCGTTTAAGACGGTGATACTGGTGCCGATGATGATAGCTTTGAGAAGCGTCTTATAAATTGTATGCTTTCCGGAGTTGCGGTTTACTGTTTCACTGGATTTTAAATGTTAGCTCTTTTGAATTGTCAGCTTCCAGGAAGCTTGCAAGATACTGTTCCTCTAAAATTATCAATCTTGATCGACCCACCATTACTATAGGAGGTCATAAAGGGCAAAAACATCCCTTTCACTCCTCTATATCACCTACTAAAGGATATTCCAATAAGATGACTTTTTTAAACTTGAGCATAAACAATTAACGATTCCAAAAGTTAAAAGTTTCGATAAGTTTAGTAACCGAAAAAGGCACATCCAGGTATCATGGTTTACACTTGTAGAATCGATGGTTAAGCTATTATTAATATTCATATTTCACTAGTGTACAAACGTACATAACTGATCATAGAGATATGTTGCTATGTTGACTGATTGTTCGCGTTGACATGACTTACATGTACTGCCTTGCTTACTTGTGGTACCTGATAGCACAGTGGATAATCACCTCGCCTTGCTACTGATAGACGCTTTGTTCACTGCATCACTGGATCTGAATCTTGACAGACAGGTATACTAGAAATTGCAAACTTATCATGATCGTGCAATTAAACCTACCCTTGATGTAAATATTTATCATTACTTTCTCGTCCGTATGGATTGCCCAGTCATGACTGGGTACATATGACATACATGGTGCATGTATGCATTTCAAATAATGTTGCCTCTTACGATTTCAAGTACAAGGGTATCGACTCTGCACCAAATATATTTGATTCTAAGTGGTTTATACATTGATGTTCTCGACATTGATCATTGCAGCCAACCTGCTTTAGGCCTCTTGGGGAAATATTTTGAGATACACAAGTCATGAATTCTGTAACATAATGCCACTTCTGCTTCTCTAATTTTTTATTACTGTAACCATCAAACTTGCAATGATATAATATCTATCGACTCCAATGCTAACTGACATGACTGGAGGTTAATATGTTCTTTGCAAGATTCTGGACAATGTCGGTTCCATACACGTGGGATTTCGCTTACTGGTATTTTTACACCTTGTCGAGTTACTAATCAACACACCTGTAAGGAAGCGATCACCTGGTCAGGTATGTTACCAAAGTTATCTCAGCCTGGCGATTCCACCGAGTCCCCTTGGAAGGCGGGCAAGTATATACAGGTGTCTCCTGGAGTTATAAAGTGTTGCCACAATTGCACACTTCCGCCTGCCTTCCTAGCATTGTAAATCGCAAACATGTCATCATTATAATTTCCCCAAAAGTGATCTATATACATCTTTTCCTTCCTACCATGATTGTATCGATTTACATGACTTCTTAGGGTTTACTTGTATTCTGTCACTTCTCACGTACGATTATTTAACACTTTACATACCCTCGTATTATATAACCTCTTGTATCATCGTTCAAGACCAATATAAACTCACCGGGATTTCGATTCAGTTTGACATTTGAAATCAAACGGGTGATTTAAATTAGAGAAATGATACCATGGCTCGATTTACTCACCACTCCTCGATTTTTCATAACGTAGCAAGATTATCCTCAAAATCAAGCACTCCTTCTATGCCGACAGACTAATGGCTCCAGCATTATGTCGGTCATGCCGTATATGCACTTAGTTACATGATATAATGGTGTATTGACGTTATTTAACCTATACTTATGTGTAAAAGAAAATTCCCACTATAATTCCTACCGTACTTTCAACAAAAAGAGATGCCCAGCATGTCTTCAGAAGTCAACTTAACAAACTTTTAATTATTAAAACATTATCTGTTATTATTTGTGAGAAAGACACGTTTTAAGAAATCGTCGTTTTGGCATTTCCTTAACTAGACTAAATAGGAGGGTCAAACATGGCTTTTTGGCTTATTTTATGACCTCCTGCAGTGATGATGCATCAACAAATTTAAGTCCAATCAGATTATTTATGTCGATAACACCTTTTATTAATTAAATGTCGACATTTTATACTTTTTAAAACTAAAATGTCATACATTCTGGCCAAATCAAACGCGATTTCATCAAGCCAAGTGTATATGAACATATATATAAATAAAGTATCATTCACTGACATTTTGAAGTTTTCTTTACCAAACGTGTGTGGATCAAATACATTCAACATCCACCTTTGGTTTATACTTTCTTAAAAAGAGTGGCAAGTTTCTTTCGCCCGCGAGTAATATACATTAAAGTACATGTCCCGACAGAATATAATTTTCAGAATATGACCCACTCCTTAACCAGAATGTATTTGCTTACGAGAGCATTTCTTACATGACGATTTGTGTGTTTATGAAGGGAAATGAATAAAAATGGAGAGTTTTTGGTGACCCCATCTAACCTATACGACTGTGGCTTTAATTATCATATTTCTTTCACCTGGAGAATGCAATTATGAATGGAAGTACGTGTTTATTTCTACTTAATATGCTTCTTGAGTTACGTCGAGGTAACGATCCATTGCTTTAGAATTTCTGAGACAGCAAATTTCAATTTATTTTTCGAAATTACTCAATGTGCCACAGGCACAATATAACTCCATGTCCGTCCCTATGGGCCAGTGTGTATAATACAGAAAACTCGTGTAGAAACCGTGGCACCTTCATTTCGTGTATATTCACAATGATATCATGAAGTCCCTCTATATAAATTTTGATATTAAATAATGTTTCTTACATAAAGTGGAGTCGGAAAGTTTTTGAACAAGTATAATTACTGATATCATCAACTCGTTACATTTTCTTTCGGTGGAGTCCGCATCCGGATTTTTACACTTTATTTAAGAAATAAAGTTCACTGTACCCCAATGTGTTTTGTAATAAAGTATAGTTTTGTCCTGAACTATTTTAGCTAAAGCATGAGGACGTTAGTATTAGTGCTTTGACGTAATAATAGTTCAGGGCAAAACTATAATTTATTACAGAACACATTGGGGAACAGCGAACTTTATTTCTTTTTTAGGAAGCCAATTGACCACATACAGGTAGCAATAATTTCGAAATATACGGACGGCGATTCCGTGCATAAAATCAACACCCTAAATTAAAAAATGACATTTGATTCAGTAAATTTGATACTGAAATTAAAGTTTGTCCATAATTTACTATGAATGTTGTTTACACAAACAAATAAGAAATAAACACCGTTGGTTTACAGACATTAGACTTTCAAACATTCATAACCTGTGATCATTTCTATCCATATTTGGTCAATAACGTGACTAAGATTTCAAAAGAATTATGGGTAGAGCTTCATCACGTCTAGGCGTACATTTACCAACATGAAATGTTTGTTGCTATCATAAACGGTGCTGTTCACTGTTCCACCGCTAATTTTGACCGACTGTACTGCAGAAGTTGCAAACCATGAAAAGAGTATACATTGTATTGTTGCAATGTATGAGTGCAGACGGCTGACGTGAATCGACGTTACATTACCATGGGCACACTTGATCACGCGAGAGCAGCGTGAAACAGAGGAAACGTCATTCGATTGCTACGTCATCCAAGAAACTATACTTTACTGTCTGATAAAGTACTTTTTTGCGAGGCATCTCTGAAAATAGTATAAATTCACTGATTCTGACAATGTCAGTGGCTGTTCTCGTGGCAAATTGGTCAAAGTCATAAGCACAATACACATTGACTGCTGTTCCTTTCGTCCAAAAGAAGACAAAACCCTTTTGTGAACCTGCGTTAGCCCCAATTTGTGTATAGTTCGAAGAATCCCACTTTCTCATTGAAATTGCATAATAAAAAAAATGTAAAAAATGATTTTAAATTATCATGTAGTGACAAAAAGATGTTGAACAAATTTATTGATATCACTCGTTCATTAGTCACCATGGTTTTTGTTTCAATTCTATTAATGCGATTTCCTCTGTCAAAATTAAGAGTTTCAGGTTACTGATTTCTGCAGAAACGGTGACTAATCAATGAATATTGATTCAGCTTTTAAGAACTATGGTTGATTGGATCTTACGAAACGATGCAGCTGTGTGATTGGCCATAAGGGAATTGTTGAATGTGGATATTATCGGTTGTTATGTTTAAAAACAATGGTTCTGAAATCAGAGGTTTCCAAAAACAAAAGACATTTTGTCACTTTTCATGCTGCCATATTCGATGAACATTCTCATATATATTAAGCTATTCGACGGACTGTGAATTAAAAAGCCGAATGTGCACTTTTTGACAATCAGGAAACACGTGGGCCATGCTCTTTTCATGCACTATTTGGGATTGAAAGCACTGCAATGTGTCTACAAACTTTTTTACGTTACACAGTCCCTTTCACAGGCAATATGCATTTCGATTAAAGCTTTCAAATGTGTATGCGTACAGATTACACTGACTCTTGAAACCCGAGCATTGATTTACAGATCAAAGTATTATCATATCTAATGGAAGCAATCTGCGTGAAAACCTTCCGTGCATGGATAATTCAATATTTGTTCCCTTGGCGCTTTGTTCCTCTTCTTTGCAGCTGGATAAATGGAGCTGCAATCTTGACATTACGCCGATACGCCATTGCATTGCCCTTCTGAAAGGACATGGTGTTTTTAATCGCTCCTGACAGCGCCATCAATCAATCTATGGTGAGGAGCCCACAGAACTCCCGAGATTTCGCAAACGTATCCGTCTTGGGCTGTGAATATTGTCTAACATCCATCTCCAGCATGTTCAGTTCTGTTTATCAGCCAGGTTGGCATATGGTCCATGTTGAACGCATCTCCCGAATGTACCTGAGGGATACGCTATTTTATGAATGCGTTTTCTGTCCTCGTCTCTATGCTGCTCTCACGTAAGGTTCCAACCACTGGACGTCTGCTCCTGTTAACATTGCACAGAAATAACTCATGATGGAGATGCTTTGTCTAACCATTACAGATTGAGAAATACCCAAGTAATGAACCAGATTGAAACTTATCGACGTTTCCTCGAGTTCGTGAAACTAGTAGCCTTTACAAATGTCTAGAGGGACTGTATTATTCTATAGAGATACAGTCTGAGTGAAGGGAAGATTTGTGCAGGAGAGTTTGGCATTGGTTTACTTTGCGAATTGAACAGCAGAATGTGATTACAAACTAGTTTGAAGACACTAAATCTGAAGCAGTTACTGATAAAGATACACTGTTATGTGTATGGAACCACTGTCCACTTCTAATCTAAATAGCAGCACCTGATTACATATACTTCCTGAAATCGATGTTCCGTACTATGTAAAGAAGGTTGCCATTAAAAGAATAATTAAGTAGTCTACATATTTGTGAACAATCGTGAAACTTTTGATCTCACTGATGGCAGTAAAGATCTCACAAATGTCACACAGTGTGTTGACAAAGGAGCAATGGGAAGTAGGTAAATGGAAAGTTAGCTATCGATTGTACAGCTAAATGGCTGATCTATCGTCATCAGGTACTCACTTCAATCAGGCCAGGCATTGATTTCATAAACAGAAACGCATAAGACAATGGATTCAATGTGTTGCTAGACAAGTGCCCGTTACATCTTTACCTGGTGCCAAGTGTTCCAACCTATTTACCTGTTCTCAGAAGGTCGACCAAATGTTAATTATGTTAATCACAAGTAAATCTCCTCTCAGGTAACACGTCTTTGATAATACCAGGTACTCACTTTGTCCAACGGTAAACAATGCCTGTCCTTGTTTCTGCTATCTGCCATCTGTCATTTAGTTCACATATTCAGCCAAACATTGTTCTTCCTTCATTTGATTTAATTGCATCCTCAGGGAATATGCTCTGAACAAGGTCTGAGCAAATACTGTTCAGATTCAAAGCGATAATAGCAGCTCAAGTTGAAGATTGTAAAACTGTTGTTAGTCTCTCTCATCAGATATTCTCTGTTTACCAACAAGCTTTTGGTTCCTTATGCGTCAACTTGATGAATGAATTGTTAAATGTAATAATGATAAATATTTTAGTTAACGCTATGTTAGAGTTATTATGTTTCATAGATTAAATCAATTAATCATCAGTCTCTTGTTTAATTGCTTCTTGTCAAGATTCCACAATGCCTTACCTAATCCCGTCTTTACCTTCGAGTACATTTAAACTCCGAGCGCTTCGCTCCGCTGTTCTCGTTATCGAAAGTCTGAATGCAGGCTGTGCGGCGTAATGAGTTGGCCGGAGCCTGGAGCCAGTGAATTTTGTCGCGGTATGGAGCTTATGTATCACTACGCGTGGAACGAGATTACAAAAAAAAATATTTTGAAAAGAAATTCCTGTAAATAATGTTTATGGTATGTGCTTTGAACGCAGGTTTTACTTTGAATAATTACATTTACACTGCATGGAGCAAAATCTGCTTAAAAATGAAGATTCTTTTGATGGATTAATATAATTTATATATATATAGTTATATATATTATTGTTATTTTTTTAATATTCCATCATAGTAAAACGTCACACTGAAAGTAGTCATGCTTTGAGGGACAGCAATATGACCCTTCCATTTGTATGTGAACAAGCATTACAATTTCTTTATGTTCAAACGTTGGAGAAGGAAAGGACACAGATTCAGTTTTCCATCATCCCCATATTTACATTTTATCCGTTTCGAAAATGCATTACTGCATGTACAAATTACAAGCATGGTTGATGTTCATACGTGTGCACCAATATCCAACGTCGGTGAAATCACCACCCGTGGAAACAGCCCCAACCCACAACAACAACCAGTATCCAAGCACACACACTTCTATGGCATATGTGTTGTTTTATTCATTAAAAGCAGTTGACCAGCATATTAATAATTCTTCAACATAAACGTATTGCATATGTAAGCTTCTTAATTTGGCGTTCACATACATGTCGGTCAATCTATCCCCCACGTCCCGTCTGTCTGGTAGAGATGGTATCGTTGACTTTCATCTTTCACATATCACGACTGACAGTCAATGGGAAAATTTATGTTATGGTATCCGATAATGTGTTTTTTTTAAATGTTTATTGGTTCGCAAAGGAGACAAATTTGAGTTATACCTTTCACTTATTCCATAACAGTATCTATCATTTAGCAATTGGAATATATGTGAGTGCATACAATACTGCCAAAGTGAGATCCTTTAGATTGAAGATATGACATATCAAATGATTGAAATACAACAAGACTTGGAGTCTTCACATTGCGCTACGGTAGGTACATAACTGCCTGGAAGAACATTATTAATTAACAAGTATTTTAGTTCATATTGGCCCAAGAAACCGACATGAGAGTCACGTTAGGTTAGACATTTGAAGCTGAGATGTTCGCAATGTCTGTGATCAGTGGTAATAACGGCCATCACATCAGATGGAGGAGTAGATTAGAAGATAATTGATGGTGATATTAGACATATAGGTCACAAGGCTGACGGCCACAACATGAGGCAAGTCAAAGGATTAATTAAGACGAAGGACGTGAACTGTCCACTTTATAGTCATAGACACAGAAGCAGATATTTTGGGTTTGATGTGACTTCAGAAGTTCATGCTGTAAAGTATATTGCTTTTGATTCCCTGGGTATTGATTTGATCGTCAATGTTTGAAGACTTCAATGACCCAGAACACTTGCAGCAAGTGATATAATGTCACTTTGATGAAGATCTGAAATTAAATGAATTGTTTACTAAAATATATATATAGCCCTTTGCGTACTCAATATACAATATAAGTAATATCGTCAGGCATAATGAAATTTGGAAAACAAATACGTACATGAGTAATAATAACAACGATAATATCTTATCATTGCATAGTTATTTATGTATCTTAGTTATCGTTATTTCAAAACTTGGGTGTTATTAGTTGTTATGAATATATTCAATCTAATGGTGGACTCATTTGAGATATTTAAATAAACAAAACAATTCATTCCATTAGTGATCAAAACAGTAAGAGGAGTGCCAACGCCCAGTATCATATTGCATCGATTATTCATTTGAGATAAATATGCAATTCTGTCTATAAAGTTGTTGCTTCCAAATGCTTCGTGATATTAAAATCACTCCAGTCACTTTAGAATGTTTTTGCACCGTCCACCTATAACACACCGGCTGTTACAGTGTTACTTATGAATATTGTAACTGGTCGTAAGGTTCAGTTACCAACAATAAAATACAGCTGTATGCATACAAACACTAGCTAAATGTGACCGTTATAGACAAAGTACGTTTATAGACCCGAATTTGTCCATTTCCGGTCCAGTCTGCCTGAGGGCGCCGAGGGAGTTTGCGCGATCCCGGGTTCGATGAGACGTGAGCAGATGGAAACAGTGGGCACGGACAGAACCAATACACTTAACACATTAGAACTGAACCACACCTACCAGTTTCATAATGACTACCAATAGAAACTTAATCAATGAGCATTTAGTCTGAACCGTCAATCCCGATAATGGCAGACCTATTCGTGTGTACGCAATTGCAGGGCAGCTTAGATAAGACTTCTCTGGTTGGGGAGGTTTGAAGGGCAAAACATATTTATTTTGTAAACTGCTTTGCAACAAAATGACCTTATATAAGATTGGTTGATAGAGTCGAAGGACAAACACAACTGCCCGGACCGCTTTATTGGAATTGTGTCAGGAAAGGAGCAGTAATTACTTTATGCTCAGACAATTTCGATTTGAGGGTAAGCTGATTCCAAGGTCTTGCTTTAGACTGAGCCAAGTAGACAGGGGGAAGAGTTTATTTAATCCTCTGCTAAGTTTATAACCGGGGGAGATGCCACCAGCATTATCATTCCTTGAATTGTCTGACATCTACCTTTGTGGTTTGAATTACATATCATATTTTCTTTTTATAACTTTTTTCTACATATGCACTTTTATTTTGTAAAGTGTGTGTGCATTTGAAAATTTATCCATTTTCTTTGTTATTTTAGGCGATGGCAATAAGCGCAAAGCCGAATCCGGGTGAAGAGAGGTGGAGGGAAGTGACGTAACACTCTGACTGGTCCTAGAAGGCCACAGCTATGAATTGCGACTCTCAAGCAACGACGGCGTGACCTTCACCTTTAACACGTGCAGCACGCACTCAAAATGTTTGTGCCGCACGCGCGTGTCCGGCTCACGGGCATGGGGGAACCCGCCCGACGGAAACGTGGGACCAGACGGAGACGGAGGGCCGTCAGGCGGAAGCTCAAACTGAGAGAACATTTGCGCATGCCCTGTCTCTTGCCAACATGTGCTTCCTGTTTACTGGGACTCCTGGTGTTGCTGGGAGGGACTGGCATGTCTCTAGTTGGCTACCACCCAATGTTCGCGGAGCATCCTACTCTTAACACTACTGTCACTACAACTGCAGATAGTGTTGCTCTACCATACAGTCTCTATCGAAATCCTGGAATAAAAACATTGTCCTATATTGGACCAATCTTTATGGGATGTGGGTTGTTCATGATGATAGTTGCCGGTGTTTTATACTGTGAAATTATCGATAAGTATGTTACTATTGAACAAGATAAGACGATGTCATTACCCAAAGATGAGCTTTACGACATAATAATAACTGAACTGAGAAAGAATTATTTTCGTGGCATTGAAGTGCCTTTACCAAATCTCAACAAAGAACCGCTGAGAAATGACTCTATCAAGCGAACATTGTTCAAAGCGTTGAGTATCAGTACTCCTGCGTTATTACTCACACCAGAAATCACTCGTCGGTGGCAAAAGAGGAATAATATATTGGCTATGAAATATAAGGAGGAGACTCCGGAGAAGATTAAATTAAAATTGTTTCAAAGGCATGAATCATGGGTAAAGACGTCTTCGCTGCCAAACATCCGACCAAAACACGGTCCTGTAAAACAGCAGTCGACGTGTGAAGAAGAGGTGTCCACGGAGGTTTCAAGTAGCTACCTAGAAACAAAACGTATCTCCCGGAGTTGTGGAAATGTGGTGGATATATTCCAAGATGGTGACGACGCCTCACATCTCTCTTCTTCATGTTTCGATAATCCAGCGTACATTCCCGATATGGATAAAAATAAAGCAATCGCCTTAGTTAGGGAACATTGTAAACGTCTTGTTACCGGAAGTAAGTGCAGTGTTCGCTGGGAGGATGAGCGCGGAAGTGACGTCAATATCAGTGCACACCACCCACTTGCAACTAAGGAAGAATTACGTCTGTTTGATGCAGGGGAGGATGAGAAGAAATACTGTGTCGGATCAATGTCTAGCTTAAAGGAAATACAAAAGCACCCTTTGCAGTCATCTTCAATAGAGTGCGAGGAATGTAACGGAGATTCAGATATGGAGGGAAGTAGGGCGAGGTATGGGGGCGTGTCTGTGATAGTTCATAAAGCTTCGGTGCATCAGCCTGACGACCGTTGTGACAGTGCGATAGTGCAAAGATGTTCAGGGAGTACATGTGTGACTGAGGGTGATAAGAATCCGTCACGTGGACAACTTGACGTTAAGAGATCCGAGTTAATTCGCAGTAGTAGCGACGCCGGAAGTAGAGGGCGCTTGCGGCCGCCATTGTTACATAGTCGGCGGATATCACTGCCGGAAGATGATAAAGACCCTTTTCCCGTACCCGAAGACTTGCTTCAGCATGTGGATATGTCAAGGGTGACCTATCTGTGATTTCCTGACATCATCGAAGTCATTTTCACAATATCAACACATATCAAAGATTTTCTGTGATGAGACGTATGTCTCCCACCAGGCAGCAGGACAACCATCATACGTGTGTACATAGTTTCCCCACGTCTCTCCACTGCCACAGTTCCATGGCTTTATGCTCGTATATATAGTAAGAATATGTTTATTAAAGTATGTTCGAATTGCAAATCTTTTAATAACCATTGGACTATTGTCAGCTATGACAGCGCTATTCAGGTTAAATCAATTGTTAAAGGCGGAGTACTACCATGTCATTTGTTATGTTATTTGTTATTTATGTCATTAGTCCATGGATTACTCCCATATGTGCTCTAAATGCTCATCAAAACACTGTCCGAAGCGATATGTTGCAATTGACTGTGTTTTAATCATGCGTTAATATGCACAATGGGACGTATTCCCTCGAATCTCTTCTCCAAACATGACCCATTCGCACTGACTAGTTCATACTGTTTCAAAGAAACTTTTACAAATTATAATTTTCTATAATGGAAGCTTATAATACTTTCCTAATTTGAAATATTGTTTTGGCTCTGTTGGACAGTCTGTTGAGTCTGACAAAAGGGTTGCACAGACCCATGAAATCTAAATGAACTAATTATCTTATGGCCTATTCTCCATGAAAGAGGTGTAGTTTTTTTTACCTTTATTGGCTATCTGCTGTGAACATGAACTGTTGGTTCCATTACTGTTATGCACAGATTCACGTCACGTTTGATAACTAGTTTTGCTGGAAATGTTGCAATGCATAAGTGTTACAATTACCTCTTTGTTTGAGTGAATTTTGCTCAAAATAAGAATGCTCTTCCAATACTTGTAATAATTGTGTTAAGTGTCAGATCACGTTAAGTACATGTTAACGATGAATTTAGAATATGAATTTATGACATGTTGAGATATCAGATTAATATTTTTCATTCCACTTATATTACCATTTTGAATTACCATGAAATACTATGTTACATTGTCAAATGGCTTGAAATGAAATGATAATGAAATTCATCTGGTTAATAATTACCAATTCAATAACGTCCCAATTTAATTCTTGGATATGCAGGCTTCACATAAAATCAATGCTAAATACATATGAGATAAAAAAAAATTGCTTTCTATGAATGTACAACATATTGAGTTTACATTTTATTTTCATTTTCCATCTGATACAAAAAACAAATTCTCGCCTATGTTTTTCAACAATTGTATTTATTATACGTTTATTTTAAGGTTAAAGAATACTTTCAATAATCAAATGAGCAAAAATATACTACGATATTTGGTTAATTTCAGAATTCAGAACATGTTGAAGAATGTCTTTCTCACGTGCATGTCTAGGTAACACAGGCGTTTGTTTGTATCCAGATTGTTGTGTCTAGGAAAACAGTCCGTCAGTCTTGTGAGAATGTATTCCTGTAAACACGAGCAGGTGCGCCCTGGAAGGTTGACATGATGTCAGTATGTCCGTCTATACAGGTGTGTATGTATATAGTGTCTGCTAGACCTGAAGTATATTTTGATAAACACGGCCTGTTTTTAACGTTATACACACATTTTATACTTTACCTAGAGATCACTGCTTCCGTTTGTAAAAAAATAAGTAATTATTTCACAATGTTACTCATATTTTTCTACTATCTGTTGATAAAAATGAGTTGTGAATCTCGAAACTATTTGACATGCTGAATTTTACATCAATATTGATGTATTCAACTTTTTTTTAATAATAATATTTGACGTTATATAGATCATTTCGAAGTTTTGTAAATATGATTGGGCTTTTCGATATGTTGGTGAAACATATGTTCAAGACACATACCTTTCAGCTTTGTTATATCACAGAACTGTTGTCCTTTTATATACGAAATCGGGAACCAATGCTTTATTACGTTTTCAGAGTTGAATGAACGGTCTACTGTCAATAATTGCCTCTGTTAATTGGACTATCCACCATCTGTGTAGTTTGAAGAATTTAACAGCAATCTCAACCCCTGTGTTATCCAATGAGCAATATGCTTATATATACGTTATGAACTACTGGTGTAGAATTGAAGAACGTTTGCCCCGCTGCGCAGCTACAATACTAATATAGTGCTGTATAAAGTTCGACTCCTAGTTGATACTAGACTTATTCAGAGCAATATGGTAGTGTCAAATTTGACCCGTAGATCTCATGGGTAGACGTTTATATATACACACACGTGATGCCCCTCCCCTCACGTAGCTCACCCGACCCCCACAATAAACACCCTCACCGTACCTCCCCACCCCGGGGTGCTGAAACAACGGGTGAAGATTTGCAATGCACTCACGACAATATGCACTTTTATCTATATATATAGTGGTACGCACAAGTCAATAAGACAATGGCAGGTGTTCGGGGGATCAGCTATGGTACCTGTCCTGTTCGACGTTTTGTTTTGTAAGTACTTAATTAGCTGATCCCTCGAATAGATTGTGGACATTGAGATGTATGAAGCCTTTAATTACATGAATTTCAAGTCGGCACCGATATGCCAGGTTCTGAAGTTTCTACACTGATCTAGCGAATATCAGTAGTTTTTGTAACATGCGACCTGATTGGTTGAAGGAACCACTTCATATACATTTATAATTTTCATTTGAACTGATTTTTCCAAATAGCTTCAATACTACCTCCCGTATATTTACAAGGATGAATTGCGATTAATTAAAAAAAATGTCACCAACTATAGATACCGTCTGGTCTTTGAAGGACATTTAGAAGTGACATACATACGACCTGGAAGCTTTTCCTGATAACAGCGTCTATAATGTTACGTTTATAAGTGACATCATTTCATATTTGCATTGTGTAATTGAGCGAAAACCCACTTGTCACATTGTGAAAAGTAAATGCTTTGGCTATGTATCATAATTCTTTATAAAATAATGTCTGCATCAAACAGAAATCGCGATGAAATATAGACTGAAAGGTGATTTACTTAGAACCGTACATCCTCAGGTGGCTTGCTAATTGATAAAGGACACAAACGATGATTCTAGGGCTCTTCATGCAATAAGGGATTCATGCATCTTGATGGCCCAAGTGCCCAGGAACTATGCAATCTATACAAACCGTCCATCAGAAATATGTGTTACGTGTTACACTCTATATCACCACTGCAACGACGATAATAAATAATTTCTTTATCTCATTATGTTTTCTGTTTTCATTTAATTGTTATTCATTATTCATTTATAACATACTAAGTTTTCAGATTAATATTGATCAATTCATTAATTAGGCAAAGTGGATGTGATATCCTTTCGAAGTAGATTTTAATATCTTTCAATTATTACAGGGTAAATTGATTTATGTGGTTTATAATTATCTGTTTGGAGTGTTGTAGGATGCATTATTCATGTCAATAAATTGATTAACAAATTAATAATTCAGCAGCTATTTAATGTATTAAAGAAACGGATTATTCATAGATCGTTAAAGTCGCACATTTTAAAAATCGCTTTTCAGAATTAGAAAGTAGATGATACCCTACATGCATTTCGTACAATAACTACAAGACCATGCAAACATGCATATTTTGTACTTTTATACTTTTTATACTTTGAATCAAAATGAGAAATCGGTCTATAAAACCATCATATATATAATTGTATGTAAACACGCCATGAGGGTTGAGTTCAGAGTTGGGAACAGGTGTTATCGTAGGATGTGAATTACATCTAGAGCAACAAATGAAAAGTTTTCTTACATGTAGTTTAACCTACACGTAATGAAGAGCCACGCAGCCGTTTAGATGTTTTAGATTGTATTGGATATGGTCGCGATGATCATTTGATGAGACAAAAGATGTTTTTCAGAAAGGTGGTAGGAAATTAAAAGTTATAAATATGGGAATCTTAGACTAATGCTTTTCAGACAGGGCAAACAGGTAATACACATATGTCAACTGCACAATCGCACACATTGTACGTATAAGCATATATAACATGAATGCTTTATAAGATGCGTAAAATATTTTTGGTAAAACCACGTATTTATAAAACTATGGTTAGAATTGAACCTCGTATAAATTTTTTCCGAGATTAGTAATAATTTCCATGAAAGGCCAAATATCGCTTACTGTAAAATCATTCAATTAACCAAATTTCTCATTTTAAAAATGTATTCAAATATTAAATTCATATAGTCACTGTTGTAAATATTAACTGTTGTTGTATCTAATTCTTAGGGCCACATATTTGAAGTAAAGTTCAATGTGTAACCAATAACAATATCAATATCATCTGCGAACATACATTATGACATTTTTAATAAACATGAATTTTTAAAATGGAAAACAAAATTAGACAGAACCTTGCCTTAAACCAAACTAGTTAAAGCCAAAGTAATCAGTAAATCCATTTCCTTTATGATAATTAAGAGATGCTTTAGAGAGTTGTAAACACTCGTAACAGCAGTTTGCAACAAGGGTATTGTATTTTAATTTTTAAGCCCGATCATTTGTACTGATAGAGAAGAATACCAATACCATACGAAGATAACTGACGGCATTTCTAAGATAAAACTGGAAATGGAATTTGCCATGTTTGTATTATTCATCTGATTTAAAAACTGAAACACAACATAGGACACAACCTTGCCAACCAGACAGTTAAAGTAATCAATTATTATCATTATTTTAAACAAACAATTTCAAATACTTCATATACTCATAATAGCAGTAAGCATTTACAAAACAAAACTAGGAGGTTTAACCGTTTAGCCTCTTCAAGACGTGTTCACTTTTAAATCCACTGAAAGTTCTTAAATCAAGAAACTACACCATTATTTTCAGCTTTCAGCTCATGTAATTCAATAACCATGTTAATCTGAAATTCAGATGGAAATACCGAAGGGCTGAGATGCCATACCACTCCAACATCAATTTCCGTCTTTTACTGCCCTTAATCCTTCTTCCTGTTGGTGTTTCCGCACTCCAGTGTATCCACATCAGAAACATGCATTCACATGGAAGGAATAAGTCCTAGTTGAAGAATTCCTAATTTAGACTATTCCATAGAACTCTAACCTTGACACTTACAATATCAATATTCTACTTTCATGCGAATGTCATTGCCAAACGTGAACACTAACGATTGTACATTTATATATGTCATCTGAATGTTTAGTTTAAAATAATTATTTATTCGCGACAGAATGATGTGACTGGAATATGGACTTAATTGTCTTAAGATTTCTTTGAAATATAGAATCACTTAAATGTTATTTAACAATGATGTACATATAAAGTAAAATGGATTCATGAACGTTGACTGAAAATAGATTTCATAGGAATACTATTGATATCAGTAAAATCAAAAGTTACTCATCCATTGTGATTTGGTGAATTACAGAATATAGTTTGATAGTTGGCTTACACTCAACCTGCAAAGAAACGTCACCATACCTTCAACAGTGTAAACAATTAATTACTGCTATCGGAGAAAGTCGATTTAAAATTATTTTTACAGAGACATGATGTGTAAAAGTATACTCGCAGTTTCATACATCAGAGTATAATACTTTTATTCTAATGTCTGTTCAAGTACACTGGGGGTTTTGAAATCGCTTTTTCAAAATGGTTTTTGGCCAGAACCTTTGGTATATATTCATGAAATGTAGAAATCTTATTAATAAAAGAGTGAGTGAATGAGTTATTGTTTAACGCCGGCTAGGCAATATCACAGCCATTTGCGGCCTATTAATAAAGGATGTTGTCGACATAAATAACCTTCTTGGACCTAAATTGGTTGACGCGTATTTACTGTAGGACGTCATGAAACAAGCCAAAAAAACTTTTGACTCTACTATTTCGTCTCGTTAACGATATTCGAAACGCGTGTTTCTCATGAAATGAACAGATAGTGTTTGAAATTGCAAATATAGTTGATTTGCTTCTGAAAACATGTGTCTCTTTTTCAGACGTATTTATCACTCATGAGTTTATATATCTCGTATTTTGCATGGTTACTTTTCTTTGGCGGCGGAGTGTATGCATATGTAATGTGTATAAGGAAACGTAGCATTGTATAAAAAGATATAACCACAATGGTATATGTATATTGTGAGCGGCTTCATAACTTTCACATTTAACCAACATCACGATCTCTTAAATATTAAGCCAAGTCACGGATTATTTTCCTCAGTGGGCAGATATATTTACCTCAGTCCTACAGGACGTCGATTTCTCCAGACACGGATTCAATCCCAGGAGAGTCAACAGGAGTAAAGTCTTGACTGGCCACATTGAAGAAGAAACAATCATCCCAGAGAGCTCTGCCCTTCTTTTTTCTGATCACTATAGCTTCATAACTGTATATTATAATTTCATGTTGTTAAAGTAACCTTTTTATTAATTACAACTTAAGCACCATACTTTAAAATCTAATTTCAAAATTGCTATCGCAACAATTCGATAGGTTCATGTTTACACACTTCTGCTATCGTGGAGGTCATCAATAAATTTAATCAAAGAACATAATGCCATTCAAAACAATGGTTAGAATTGAACCTCGCATAACTTAAACTTGCATCTCTAGTACATCTCTTCCCAATAGAAAGCTGGTTCACTTTTTCCAGTTACAGTTACTGTAACATGTGTGCTGTCATACAACTACCATTTCTATAGTATTTGGTGCAAACCAGTAAGAAGTCAAATTCATCTGTGACTCAATGTTTGTTTAATACACTTATAATATACTTATAATGCACTAATGAAAAGCACATACCAATGAACCTTCAAAGGCATTTAGAAGTTGTATGATAATACAAGACACATTTCAAAATCGTTGTTAGAAACAATAAAAAAAAGTTGTTATCAATAACATTTGTCTCGTATCACATACCAACGTACAGAACCATGTGCATTGCATAACATATTATTACTGGAGTACATGTTAACGCGAAGTACCATTTTATTTCATCCTCAAACTCCAGGGAAATAGACAACCGAAGTTTCTATACTGCGCTCCGTGAAATCTCAGGTAAATGTTTTAGTTTGATTAATCACAATCTGAAGATGCTTGATTCTAAAGTAGCCGCGGAAGGTATGACATATGACAGACTAATTAATATCATCTTCGTCTGCATTAGGGCAGTGATTTCACGGTCCCGAACTTTTTTACAAATACCACGCACGAAAAACGTCATGATTGTCCCCGAATACTTACCTTACATCACCAGACGCTTCATTATGACGTTTTCAGTTAGAGCATATAGCTTCTGTCTTAGGCTCAATCTACAGGCTGACGACAGGAGACAAAAAAGCAGATGTTCTGGTGTGTCGGTGGACAAGCAGCGCCAGCAACACTTGATCAACAGTTTTTTCATATTTAACAGACAAGAATGTAAAAAGAATAGATGAAAGTTTGGAAAGATTTGTCACTTCTTAACTCACCTTATGCTATTGTTTAGACAGATTATGGATTCAACAATTCTACACCTAATTATGTAAACGTATAACAATTATTATCATCTATATTTGTTGAAATGACATTTGGAACTTTCACACAGTATGAAGGGTTATAAACAAAAGAAAGGGATTGTAGCACGTAGTAATGAAAGTAAAGAAATCAAACAAAATGGAAAAGAAATGTTTAGGTTACCGATTGAAAAACAATACAACGAATGTTTATGGTTCGGTTAAGCAACGCGGATCCATTTCCCACCTTCGAATTATTAAAAGGTGATCACACTAAAATGGCAGCTAGCAGTTTTCGTTTTATACCTGACACCGTTTTTCTCCGACTACGGATAATTGGACCTCAAGTAAACACATATTACATAAACCTTTATCATAAATGGCAAATTTGAATATTTAAAACATACCAAAATAGCTGTACAGTGCCTTTAATCCTTCAATATGTTGTGGTATAGTTTATTTTGGATGTCTTCGTAGACCACCTAAAAACAACAACAACAAACTGTACAGGAGAAGAAACAGGATACCATACTACTTGACACCATAAGTCAAAGGCCAATGCTTTAATATGTTTTTACAGTATATCATGAAAAATCGTTGGTCCATGTCATGTGCAAACTTTAACAACAATATTACTGAGATAACGTTGCGTGAGTGGATTAGTGTGTGTTCCTTGTGCTACCGTTTCAAAATCTCATCGTAGCCAACACAATTCCATATTTTATCATGGCGTCAACCTTTCTCCACACTTCCCTATGGAACTGTATAATGCAAAAGCAATTTGATTTTTACCTTCGTTATATAATCATTCGTCAAACAGAACATTCGTTCTCATACAATCTGTGTAACCCACCTGTGTAATTAGTTATTGATTGAAGAATGGAAGAGATTGAAAGTAACGCCTTTACTTCCTTTGTCCATGTCAGCTGCTGCAATACCAATATGGAAACATAAATGTCCTAGATTCTGAACTCTTTGTAATAAGAATAGGGAAATATAAATGATATCCCCTCTCTTACTTGATTAAAATTGCAACGAATGCAGGAGTCTGAATATACCTTTGAAGTAAAAAGTGGAAAACTAATACATGTATATGAAACTCTCCGGAAGGTGAACTTGAAAAAGGACAACTTCCATGATATTGGATATTGTTAGCTAATAACTATTAATACCTAATGCTTTTTTATATTTAAGACGATTTGACGTCAGTTCACACTTCACAGATTACAAGAGACAAAGCAAAATAAACTGTCGTAAGCTTACTTTGTCTAATCTAGGCAACGTCTCCAAGGAAATCAGCGATCTCGTTTAATTCGGTCCTAACAACAGAAATGTCATGGAAGATTTCATTCTGTTGGCAGCAATAGGTCAGACCCATCTCTTCTTACAGGAGAAAGCAATTTGCTCCAGACACGGATTAAATCAGGGAGAATCAACAGAGAACAGAGCTTTGAGGAACAATAATGAAGGAAGGAGGAAAAGTAATTACAGAGTTGCACTCAGAAATCCATGGGCTTCAGTAGTTGAAAAATAAATAATGTTACCAGATACATGTTTCACTTTTCCAAGAGATGTCCTGTTTGTGCCTTATCATCTTTAAAATGCACGTTAATTATGACGAAAACAATAGTAGACTGTTGAAGAAGAGATCATTTGTATTGAATTAATATAATATAAACCGAAAAGGAATTATATAATGGTAATTCGTAGCAACCTTTATGAAACGTACATGGAAATAAATGAGTATCTTTTCAACAAAAACATATTTCTAAAGAAAGAATACTGTATTTTGAATCACACACGTTCTATGAGTCACAATTGGTGGAATATTTCGATCTATTTCTGTACTTGCCTACTGCATAAACTCACGTTTATTAATATGACTGAATATTACAACGTGAAGGTGAGTGTGGATCCGATGCTTGTTTCTTTGCACATCGCATCCAACCCCTACTTAGAAACCACCAGCAATCTCGTCAAGCAATCTCATCAAGTTTGTCTCCTTCAAGTATGTTACTGTCTCCTCCAACATGCCAATATGCACAGCAAACACGGGATGTCTTTGTCTGGCGAGCTTTTGCAGTCTGTCAGTTAAAGCATTGCTATGGCAATAGTCCAGCTTGGAGACGACAGTAAGTAGTTCCAAGAGATTGAACTGGTGAGAATAGTGACTGTCAACGTCTATTCCCCGTATGCATGTATTTGAAATCGTTATTTACCTTCCTTGCATCACATTAAACGTTGAGGGAGTTCACGTTATATTCATCATCATTATCATGCCAGTGTATCAAATAAGTTGTGTAATGAAATTGAGATGTAAGCTTTTAAAAAATTTCATTTTCTATATCATTTGCCATTTTATTCAGAGCAGAAGTTCTCTTCAAGATTTCGTAACCCGAATTCTGTTAATAGAACTTCTATCGAGGCGTTTCCCAGATTATATAATGTATCATACACAGAGATTATTTATAAGTGTGTCATATTACTTTATACGAAACGAGTGTGAATTGTTATATTGCCTGAGCGAGAGCGAGGGTTATATATACATACATTTGCACGAGTTTTGTAAATGTTACATGGCACACTTTCGAGTGTAATAACTTCTTTAATACCTATTCTGTTCCAGTCGATTAGCGTACACTAAGCGATGAAACGGCCCCCTTCCCTTGCGACGGCAAGCTTCAGTGCCGTCACGAACCATCGTGTTATGACGTCACAGATGACGAAATACTGGAAGTCGCGGTGTAACAATGGTTGCTAGGCAAACGTGATATGTGCACATATGCTCATATCACTAATATTTACTCTGTTAATTTCAATCATATGGGTAATAGAATCGATTACCGGGTATATCAGAATTCCACTTGCTTGATTCAAATGTCTATCAAGTGAGCATGCCACGACATTGTGTCACCCTATCCATTTTGCAGTCTGTATTTGGAATTTAATTTCAATTCCTTGGAGGAAAGCTCATACCTTGTTTTGCATTCTGTTTGAAAAATGAGTTCAATGAAACAGCAAACGAGTGTAAAGAGACATCGTAATATCTGAACATGTCCTATATTCTCGCCCACGTCTATTACACGTATGTTTTAGAACACAATTTTTAAATTGTATCTAAAATAACCGATGGAAAATTACATTAAATGCAAATTGTTATCTAATAATTTCTGTTGTTCTTAAATAATAAGACAGAGTCATCTATATTCCCGAGACTGTTTCCATGGAAATTTAAAAAAAATAGTTTGGACCAGAATTAAGTTACTTGTAGTATAGCACATTCATGATAATTACTCCATCGCCATATGCCTCTCCTTAAATCAACGTCATTAAAACAAACCAAATGTCCATAAATAAAACTTGCAATCCTTCAGAGAACTTCAATTCTAGAATACATACAAATGTAAATGCTGGTTTCCTTAATTCAGCAACGCTTGCAGGAAGAAATTTGTATGTTCTCACCAATAATAAACAGTTGGATAATGTGTTTCGAGCTTTGATGATGATATGTTTTATTTCCCAAAGAGGAAACTCTTGAACAAATGATATTCTTTAGGTCGTGGAATGCTGTTTAACCTGGTTGTGTTTAGTATAGGACAAATATTATAAATTTAAGTTGGAGGATTAAAGTAAATAAATATATACTTCATCTATTCGAAATGTTCTTGAAGAAATTAGTTACTGATAAAACAAGTCTAAATGCATGTTCAATTTCATATTTAACATAACAACTATCTTGTAGTAAGGACGTTGAATACATATCATGACTTATCATAACTTAATTGACTATTTTGTATAACCCCACACATGTTGATAAGATGTTATATGGTTGTATTGTAACTTTCAATTAATCAATGACAAATGTCACGAAAACAGGGCTTGAAAATATGTGTTATATTTATATGACTTTGCATCTTCTCTAAATATCAATAAGGTTTTTAAAAAGGAAATTTTAAAGATAGGATACAAGCCAAGCTTCAATTAAATTTATTGCTGTGGGTTATTAATGCATATATATATAGACACACATATAATGCACGAATACAACGTTGCTAGACGGACAAATAAATTTTAACATATCCTCACAAGTTCACACCAACATTTTACTTCCGAAATACTTAATGTATGCTTTAATGTGAATGCACTATTCACGATAAAATATCGATCGACTACAATGTTTCAAGAGATTTAAGTTTCACCAAACCTTTTCCGAACAGACGGTTCTTTTCATGTTTTCATTTGGACAAGACATGCACTTAAACAAAAAAACTCATAAATATCCTGCTGGGTGACGTAATTACTGGGCTCGAGCTAAAGAACGATGTCTTCAGCGCATCAACCCTTCTATGGATCAAAGGTGAACCATGTTCACAAGTGCAGGGGTATGGTTCGATGTCAAGTTTCCAATGTTGTTAAGGGATACTGTAATACTCATATTGTTAAACATTATTTTATTTCTACTAAAGACTCCAAATTTCATAATTTCCAATCCATTTCATTCCAACATTTGATTCAAAGTCAGGTTGGAATTATAACCATAGACAAATGTCATCTCATGAAGGGGAAAACGCTCTGTACAGACTACAGACCATGTACACACATTGAAGTACAGGTCAGATATGTTACTCATACCTTCGAGCCATCAATAATTGATCGTCATTGACAGTGTCGTTGTGTTGACCCGAGTGACCCAAACTGTCCCACAAGTCCATTAGGGCTGATTTTGTGAAAACGACGCGTTAACGTTTGATCTGTGTAGATCTTTACAACCTGAAAAGCCATTTGAACTGTTCATTAAGTATCAGGTGTCAAAACTTTGAGCAAAAAACGTTTTACATAAACATGTACTGGACTAAAAAGGTGAGGGATATTTGAATATCTATGATTTATATTTTACCTGTTTGTCAATCAATAAATAGACCATTATTCATAATTTCAAACTTGCATATGTTCCTAATTATTTGTTCCAGTACATTATTAGACACTAGTCGTCATAGTTCTTTTTTAATATTTTCCTTTGATCAATGGAGTTGTGAAACATAACAGTACAGAATCACTACAAGGACTCGCGTCGCAATTGACGCAAAGAAGCTCTGAAATGCCAGAAGGATTACATGTAGAACTAAGTTGTGTTAACAGCCCGATTCTTAAGCATTATATTGTCAATAACGCACCCTGTTATTAATCATTGAATAAGTTATTAAAACTGTTCTCTGACAATTTGAAAATAGTATTTTCTATTGCTTAGAATCGATTTAACCACAATTAATTCAATTGTTCGCATTTTCGATAAAAATAAGCTAT
Organism: Gibbula magus; assembly: GCA_936450465.1. Classification (NCBI taxonomy): domain Eukaryota; kingdom Metazoa; phylum Mollusca; class Gastropoda; order Trochida; family Trochidae; genus Gibbula; species Gibbula magus. Next base: position 32,166,774 of record OW388292.1, on the reverse strand, counting down.
TTCAAATTACATGGCAAAACCAGTTAATTTCTTTAATGATAGCTTGTTACTGACGCGAGTTTCAACTGATAATCAGATCAAATTCGACCGATTAGTTCAAATAAAGCGAACGTCTAAGCCTACCCCCATCTAATTAAAAACACTAATGGTTCGGTTTTGAGTTTGTCTTACAACAAAAAATCAAAGATATCCCAAATCGTATTATAACTACAGTCTATACACAATAGGTGGAATGAAAGTTTCGATCATGATAAACCAGAAGCAGTCATGTAGACTTGTTTGAGCATGTCTGATTTTGTGTGTCATTCTTTCTGTAGCTCCGCCAAACAAATAATGTTAACCTAAATGCCCTCTAGGTATACAGTGAATCAGTATTCTATTTTAATGCAAAAAGCATATCAGTTAATATAATTTCTTAATAATATGAAACATCTAAAACTGCGTCAAACTTTATGTTAATATGAATACAATTCCTTGAATTAAACAGCAGCTGCTCGGTTCTTGCAGGGTTACTGATGAAAGTGATTGAAAATTCCCTTCGGAGGGCAATTATGATCATATTCTAGTAAGATGCATGGTTCAGCTCCTGCTTGCCAGCTTTAACACAAACGGAACTTAGGAAATACATATTCGTGTTATTTGAGTGATACACATTTAAATGAATACAAAACAGGCAAATAACAAAGCAGATAAATTAGCTTGAAAATACTGCATAACCACATTAATAAGAGTTCAGTTATTAATTCTGACGTTGACGTTTATAGAATTAGATTTACGAGTAAGTAAACGTAAATATTCTTTGAAACAATACCACATTCAATGAATCGAAATTCTTCTTAAAACTGAGTCTACATCTACATCACTGTGGAATTGGATATATTGATTGATACACAATGTGATTGCTTGATGTTGTCTGTATTAATGTATCTAAATGGTTTAGTCAAGTTAATGGTCATATCAGCCGGTAAAGTGTCTGTTCCCTGGCACCTCATTCCTATAGAGACAACATACACATTCACCACCACATTTTCAATCATTTGTTCAATTAGCTCATAAGAAACTTTGATAACATTTGTATGCCGAAACAATATCATTTGAATGTGAAAATCACCCGGACGTCAAGCATGTTATTGCACTGCAACCCATACACAGTCAACTTCAATGCTATTGCAGATACGACTCTAATCACATATTCAATCAATCAATATCTTTATTCTGATGTTTTAGAAGACATAAGGAAGAAATAAATGGTAATGTCGGTGATTCTGAACCCATGAGTGTAAATCAGTATTCATGAAAGGTTTACAATTATCTCAGTCGAATAATGTACTCCTTCATTTGTATCCAACTCTCAAATTGATGTTAACTACTTGAACTTAAATAGAAGACGTGAAATGAATGTGATGTGACAGGAACGCAAACGAAGTTGCTGGTACATTAAAGTCAAAAGGACATAGTTCATTCCGCCTACAGCATACTTGTATATAAGCTGGATATATGGCATGTTTCATTCATTGTAATCATCGAATGAATGAAGGTTATATTCAATAAGTGTCTTTGGAATATATTGATAATCGTTATCGATGGCAATTAACTTTTTTCAATAGAAGTTTGTTATAATCTATTAGCGTTAATGCTACGGTATAATGTACTAAAACCTCAACTCAAACTTGTCAGTCAGAAATTTGCCAAATGTCACGATCCCTTTTAGATTGTTAATAGAAGGCCGTTGGATATGTTATGATAGTACACTAGGTAGGTCTTTCAAATCATACCAGAAGTCATGTTCGTATCCAAAGCGCTATGTACCCAAATATATGTCTACGTCAAGGCATTCTGCGTCTATATCATCTTTCTATATTGAAAAATAGTAAAAGCCGGTTCCGGTTTCAGGGGTTTATTCAAGGCTTCAGGTATCAAATACAAGACGTCATGGTGTCAAGGTGTCACACTCACTCAGAGCACATGTCTGTTGTCTCTCACCTGGTCTCAGATACTAAAAATAGGATTCAGGTATGGAAGGTAATAATCCTTGCAATTCGTGGGGTGGGTTAACAGGGGGCTTATAAGGCGGAATAGGATTTACCAATTCTTTTCTCTTAACATATTTTAAGGTTATTTAGGCATAGCTTTAAATGAAAGGTCATGATGACAGTTTGACCAGAAACACAGGTTACAGTCATGTCCTCAGAGGCATGTTCACACATATAATTTGAAAAGAGTTTTCACTTTGGCATGTTTTACATTTAATTATCAAAAGGCTATTAGTTATCAATAGCTTATTAACCATCAATAGTTCAACTTATGTTTAATGGAAAGATAATTGACCAATTCACCTTGACTCAAACTTATTCAGTCATCCTTCAATATCGTCCACGATCCTCTCATAGATACAATTGGGTGTACCATGTACTCGGAGTCAGTATATGTGCGCTTGAATGTACACCGAAGGCCGTTATAGCTGATTAAAATATGGCATGTACTTATATAATATTTCACATCTTATCAGTATAAGAAAACATACTAAATTATTTTAAATGCAAAATCATCATGAACATTACAACAGTAATATATTGACACTTTTTACATACATATTGTATACATGTACTTGTAGATCCACATGTCGATATACATTAGATTAAAATTGTCCTTGATGAACAGCATTTTAATGATAAATCAATAATCTAAATCCTTCAAAACGTTAACAGAGTTAATGTAACTTTGATCAATCAACATCATTGCAATTGCATTTAATGATCATGTTACAAACACTATTCCTCCCCCAAAAATACTTGGGATGAATACAGTAATTACTTTTTTACTTTAAGAATTGTTTTCGAAATTCCGGCGTTTAACACTATCCAAACCATTTCAGCAATTTTAGGTGGTGATGATTGCTTTACAACTTTCGGCATCATGTGTTACGTCAAAACGCGCCTGTAAGGATTATTAAACACCAGATGCCTCTATTCGCCTTCGTGCAATTAAACTTGCCAAACTGATGCTTATTTTAATAAATACAAATTGATTTTCCCTGAGGGAACTCCAATTCAAGAAAGGCATACACTTTCCGACTGACATACTGAAGTGAATAGCGCCAGAGAGAAAGTTTCTAGTAACTGTGAGTAAACAGTTGAACGTGATCAGATATCAGGTACTAGAGCTCGGAAGCAGAGCAGGAAACACTTGGAACCAGAGCAACATGCAATGTTAAGAATTTACGTGAAGGGTTTTCTGAAGACACGTTATATCCTTTAACATCTTCATTCAAGTTAAGATGAATGAATTGGATAGATTTAATACGATAACGTTGAGTTTCTAGAAATCATACATGATGCATATTTAATAATCACAGATCATTATTCATGTCATTTTTAAACGTCGAAAATGTATTTTCCGGTTATGAATATTGGAAAGTCAATGTTATGGTCAAAACCGTTAATAAATCAACTGTCTATATAAGTATAGGTTCTCAAGTAATTGTTCCTGATGTAACAAGTCCATAAAGCGCATGAACTACGGGATGAGACATCTACTCTAAAGATTCCCTCATTTCATCAGAAATTGTATCTGTCCAAATTCAGATCAATTCGATTGGTACACAATTTTCAATAGATTAAAGCATCACATTTATGTTTTCATGTTGTCACGTTGACAGGATTGATACTAGTGGATAAACGTTATATCTCACGACACGCAGTCTGGTCTGGACATGAGTGAGAGAACCAAGTCTTTAGCATGAACCAAGAGGATGAAGACAGAAGATATAAATGAGCGAATGGGTGAAATATATGACAGCAGATCGTTCATTCATTCTGATCAGCAGTCACAACTTCACCAGTGTGTCCCTTTGCTTGAATGATGAAATGCAAAAGAGTGTTACTTTAGATTCCTTATCAAACCTTTTCTTATTAAAAATCCGCGTATATTGTTATCTACTGATATCCTCTGCCTTCAAATGTAAACGATGTAGATGCAATGAATAAATTACTAAAACGTTGTCAATGTTTGTTTGTGTAAACACTTTAATTTTTAGATTTTTAATGTAAAGTTTTACATTACTTATATATAACTAACAACACAAAGGCGATGTCAATAATTATGTGTAGTCTGTAATGTACAGTCGACAGGCAGTTTTCACACAGTAAATCATAGATCCATAACTGACGCTTATCCTTGCGCTTACCTTTGTGAAGAAAGAAGACACACCTTGTCTCAATAACCATGCACTGTGTAACGTCCATTAGGTTCACAATGAACAGTAAAACGTTGTTAAAGTTGTTACCTAAATTTTTACTAAAATGCCAATAAGTCTAAATAATATAATGTAGACACTTACTATTGTGTTTTATGTAACACTGGCAATTTGTTTGTGTCGAACTAGTTGCAAATATTAACTGACATAGCAGCTGTTATTCCTTATCATCGACAAAAGAGAAAGTATACAGTATTCAACATCTTCAACATCACTTAACATGTATTTATTGTGGGCAAATTCAGGGAGATATAATATGATCTGGTAGAAATATACTTACTACTTAGGAAGTGTGTTTATCGTGGCTGTACTTTTCCTTAGCCTTTCTGAAAGATACTTCCATTTGTAGAAAATAAACGTATGTACTGTTAGAAAGTATGTACTTCCAGTCATTGAACTTTGAAATTAATAATGCATAAAACAAAGAAAATACACAAACGTATACAATAGTGTTTAATTCTTTGATACGATATTTTTAATATATGATTACAGGATATCGATATTACATGTACATGCAGGTACTAGGATTCGCTATAAGTTGAAAACAATGTAAAGATTATACTTTTGGAGTCGTTATCATTATAGTAAATATATGGTTTGATAATCAACATTGTTGCTAAGATAAGAATTCGGGTGGCAAATAGAAAACATAGCTGGTAAAAATATTTAAAATTCTATTACCACATAAACAGTTTTAATGGGTTTTTTTCACTTTTATTGAAATTTTCAATAGAATTATGTAAGAATATTACTTTTGTATATATATTTACAAAACGTCGATCATGCCAGTATGTTAAGAACACCTTGGTGGTCTTTTTGGCCATATTTGGATTATTTTCCCCTTGTTGTCATTATGGTGGAGTCAGGTTATAATTTTGTAAGACGTGTTCCTTTCCTTAAGACCTACAAGTCCTGGGAACATTTTAGTAGAACACCATTGACTTAGAACAGATAACTAAATAAGATAACATTTAAAAGAATATTTACTGTAAAATAAATGTTTTGATTTTATATCACACAAAGTAAATAATAATAAAACAGCATACATAATGCATTCTTTAGACATAGTATTATATCCAAATGACAAATTAATTTGATAACAAAACTAATTAGGAAACAAAGTTACATGTAACATTTCATGACTAAACAGATAATTCAATGTTTCAAAAGTGTTTTCATCTATTTGGTGTAAATGTTGATGGCATGCTAGATCTATATGATGTCATCATATTTTATTATACTTATTGTGTGAACGCATGGCGAATGGATGTAATAAAAAGAAGATTCAAGACAGCATAACACATAATTTAAGTGAAGTATATAAGCATGATACATGAACAGTCACAACCTTACATCCACTGTGACAGTTTGTTTGTTCTCCTTCAAAACAAATATTTCGAATGATTAGATTGATTTCCAACTTTTGAAGCAAGCAACATTATGCTCTATGTACCGTACAGTACTCAGTAAACATAATGGTATTTACTTTTGTTAAGTTCTACATACGTTTGGCATGCTATGGATCAAACATGTGCCATGTTGAGTTATGTTATAACACTTAATGCATATAGAGACAATGTGACCAGTTCATAGAAATACGTACCATATACCACATGTGTCAACGATCATAATCTGCTTTTATACAATAATCCCGCAACAGAAACGCAGATGGTTGGTTGGAGTCTTACTTAAGAAAGTGATCGGTTTTCTTTAGGAGGAGCAGGGGAAGGGGGAATATTTTTGGGAATCAATGGGACAATTAGCGATCAACTGTTCCTCATTTAAGAGAATTTTAACTAAACTCGGTCCATGCCATTGGTTTTTATTTGTTTAAAATTGTTTTAGTAGGCGGATATTAAGTTCACTATTTGATATCGATACTAACATGTTCAATCACCTAAGCGGTTCCCTTCTCATATGGAAAGTTTGTTTTATTGCCCAATGAATTGCACTATTTATGGATACTTTAACAATGGAAATGGATTTCCAAATTGTTTCCTAGATTAATTCATAAGAAGTCCTCCTGTAAGTTGATTACACTGAGCAAGTGATAACATTAACTTTTTATATCTCTGAAAATTGCCCAACAACTAATACACGTCAGAAGTGTATTTCTATAAAGAAAGCTCATTTCATGTCTCTGTAGCAACGGCTATTACATAATCGTACATTGCCTGGTACACTACACATGCAGACTCTGCATGTAATGAGTTTTGAAGTGATAAATGATGGAGAAAGTGAATGTTTTATAGAAAACCATGGTGGAAATGCAATTCGTTGATTAGGTTTATTCAGTCTATTGTATTTCAATCTATATGCTAAACAAATAGCAATATGTAACTAGAAACATTATGAAATCACATTAAATTGCTCTCCATGACACTTATATAATGTTTTACTTTTAAAAAGTAGTCATATTACGAATAGTGTTTTATATCCTCGCCCAGACATAGTCTAATATTCCATTCCAAATAATCGAAAATCACAATTCAAAACTCTTTTCTCAACTTTATGAATTCTTCTTTATTGTGAATGACATTTCCAACACATTAACATAAAGTACTTATATGCTTCTTCCTTAATAATTCTCTGGACTATTGGCCTTTTCTTCTTTGTGCCAAGTAAACTTCTAGTATTTTCTCGTACTTAATCTATACCAGAGCACCAATTATCCGTTTCCCACCAAACTTTCATATCTTTCCCAACTTAGCGTTTACACAATGTGTTTCAATATCAGATCTACCTTCTATTTAGGTAATAAAAGGTTTCCGTTACTACATTGCAACTTGATCTTTTTATAATAGCATGATGTCATAAGAGAATATTAGGTCGTTAAGTCCAGGCGGTGTTATAATGTAATTGATTCCTACGTGAGACAATGTGAGAGTAACACGTTTACTTCCTTCTAGGTTCCTGCAATATCAATATGGATGAGTGCATGTTCGATAAGTCAACCTCAGCTCGGGCTCGCAGTTATAAGACAAATTAAATATGAATGAGGTTTCCACTTCTTTTGTATTAATAGTACCAGAATATGTAAAACGTAATCACTTTTTGCCAAAAGTCAGTAGGTGATGAATTATTTTGCCCTTGCGGAGAACCAATCTTCACTTACAACTTACTAGAAAACATCTAATAATTTTATATATATCTAGGATATATTTAAAATAGGGTGTTTGTTCAAGTGTACAAACAGTATATATTCAAAAAGTAGTTAAAAGAATAAATAACGCCGATTTCCTCCTACATGTTTCAACTTTATCCTCAGGGATGTGACATTCAAACGCATTGACAACATCATTGTTGGTCGACACCCATCTGCAACATCCACAGAGCTCTTTCTCTTTCTCCACTTGTCAATCGCGGCATGATTTCGTACATGTGTGCCATATCATGCAAAGTAGGCACTTGTAATACCCTGTAGAAGCATTCAGTTCATGAAAATGCTGGTTGAATTTTGCTACTTTTGAGTGACAATGCGTTTGGGTGAAAAACAGAAAATAATCGTCTGTGTTCCTAAATAATAGTAAGTCATTTGACAACACAGTAAACTCGTTTTCACTAAGGCTAGACAAACATATTTCGTAAGTTTCACACTTAAAGTTACCTAATAACAGTATTTTTCATCGTTTAGGGGTTATGATGTTAAGCATTTTGTCTAGTCACAAAAGTAAAAGTTTACTTTCAACTTCTTCTGGACATCTAAATAACAGTTATTGGTTACTACTGGTCGAAAATCGGACAATTTTAATCTTCTTAAGCAAGCTGCATTTTGCCACAATATGAATCCATCAGGAACTTTAAACGTGTTATTAGCATAAAGCTAGGTTATTCAGCTGTCCTATGAACCATTGATTTCTCAAAAATCTTTGATACTTAATATGTTATTAAAAAAGAAGTGGTGTGGTTTCTTTTGGCGTTTAGTGTATAGGTTAATTAAGTGATCGATTACACCCTAAGCATATTATTTTCAAACTATGATACCATTTCTTATACCACACCTCCAATCTCATTGCTATGGTTTCTCTGTTAAAAGTATAGGCGTTAAAACGTTTTATTAACTCTGTAATTTGCTTATTTTGCGGTGTCACTTTATTTCACAAACAAGCTGTGCAGAAGGGTAAAGGTTTTTTAAAAAACGAATTTTAAAAAGATAACAAAAAACGACGATTTAAAGGAACACCGCGTCGAAGATAATGATGAGATCAGATTTATCTACCTCAGACACCTTAATGTAATCGGTAATAAAATCAACTCCATGTATACAGTGTATAAGTGAGGCGTGACTCCCTAGCAGACACGCTAATCATGACCAGCATAGGTAGATAAAGATGATCTAATCTTTATCCTCGACGCGGTATCGATATGAATCCCAACTCGTTGGTTACAGGATGTATATGGCTTGCTCAGCTTCCTGAAGTGATTCATGTTTGTCAGTGTACGTCTCCTCAAACAATGAAATTACAAATACTTTTTGTCCTCACAGTATACATTCATTTGACCAAGTGACTTGTGTGGTCACTGTCACTGAAGAAAGAACATCAAATAACCTGTATACAGAGAATGGATATGATTACGTTTCACCCATCAAGGAATGTATTTACGATTTGAAACAGTCAAGCTATTTAATGCCTTTATGATAACAAAAAGGTATATGTTTCATACTTTGCCAAACTGTCAGGTATGATTTTCATGTTGGAAATTAGCTCGAGTAGTAACTTCCAAACTGTGTTTCTAATGTTTCGCGGAACATTTGTCATATGCCATTTTTCAACAAACCAACAATCGTCATGCAGGGTGTCCGTAGTATTACGCCAGTATTCATTATATTACATACATGTACATGTATATCCCAAACTGTATTTTTCTAGTGAAAGGCCGTGCTACTTTGTTTGATGAATGAATATCCGTACATTTATGGGTGTCTACCAGTGAGTGCATATACAAATAAGAACAATGAAAACGATTTAAATATCGATGTCAACTTTAAATCAACATTTTCTTATCAAAGTGAACTATACCTGATTACTCCACTTCGGACAGTGTGTGTTGACCAAATACATGTTTTGGTAGTTTAATGAAAATGTGTCCTCATTCACCTTTTTTTACGTCGACCAGATGAGATTCGAGATAAATGAAACTTTCTCTTAAATGCATATCATAAAACTCATGGTATACCAGTATGCTACTTTTAAATTTGAGATGTTTCATTTGGATTTTGAAATGGTTGTTGTATCTTCTCTTAAAACAGAATCACAGGACACGAAGGGTAGTTACATCGCTACATTTACTACACTACTTTAATGACAATGACGTTTTGTAATTACTATTATGCATATTTCGTTCACGAATGCTGTCAAATTATTTCATTTTCAATCTCAATTATCTCGTTTATTAACAGAAAACACAAAAGAACCTGCGCTATGGCAGAGTATTGTAACTGAGGTTTTATGTCGAAAAGAGTTTCAAGAGCTTAAGAAATTTACAGAACAGCACAGTGTGGAAATCTGTGGCAAATTACAGAACAGCAAAGCAAAATAATTACATACATGTACAAACAAAAACTCTCCAAACCATCCACGACTTTTGTGAACAATGCTGATAAATTTACATCCCTCAACATAGTAGGACACTGGGAAATCACAGTTTGATTGTGCTTCTTTTGTTTGCAATTTGTTGATAACCAAGAAAGTGATTGTGTCAGAAAACTAGCATTTTTTTCTAAATCACAAGGAATATATCCTTTTGAATTTGCAATTGAGTTAAATTATTACATGTATCACTTTAAGTATTAACTTCATTTACAAACTAAAAAGAGAGAGTTTGTAAATAAAACAGTTAAATCAGCCATGCCACACCATTCTTTGTATGGACGTTTGTGTCAATGTTTGCAAACCTCTTCTCTGATAAATAATGACGATTTATTGACAAGGAGATGGTTAAGGCACGAACTCGTTGACACAACCCACAATCTAAGAGTATTGGTATTTAAAACTATCTTCCTGAGAAGTTCCATCTTGTCACGAGGGATGAAAGCCAAGTCACTCGCCATGGTTCTGTCCTTGTTGTAAACATGAGGAATCGTGAGCATCCATTGGTCTTATCGTCTCTATCTAATGATTTAAGTTGTCTGTACACAGCATGTACACATGACAGCCACGTGATGTCATCTGTGAAGATAAGGAGTACGCTGACGGACAATTCAATATCTTGGGTAGCGAACATTATTTAAATTTTGACCTAGTAACATTTTAAACAGGAAGTTGTCATAAACATTTGGATTTAATGGACCAACATTATCTGCATTTATTTTGTTAGGTCACATTATGAATATAAGGTATTAGATTGTTAGATGTTTGAATAAACATGCTTTAAAAACTGTTTAAAAGATAAATAAAAATTTTGAAAGGACCTGCATAGTTACTGGTCGTAGATAGCCAAAATCTGTCTCTTCGAGTTCGATGTACTGTGAACAAGGTTTTGATTAAATTTTAGTTTATCCGTCATAACAGCAGAATACCTTTGATAAATTCGCTTCTTTGTAAGACACCAAACCACTAGATTGTCACTGTTGAAATAATACATTTTGTACTTCAGAAGTCAATGTCTGCAGGGATTTCTTAAAACTCCAATCTCTCAGGTATGAATTTCAATACTTTCAAATCTCTCAATTTATAAAATGCGTTCGTTAAGTGCACACTATTCTCAACAGATTCATAAATGCACTGTATGACACTGCCATGGCCATATCATATAAGCAATATGTAGATGTACAGAGGATCAATATATGTCGGCCTATCAGACGAACTCATCCCATCTGTCAATAGTGTTCTGCTGCATGTGTGTATAACGACCCGATGACTTACGATATGTACGTGCTACCGATGAAGACACTTTGAGATGACGTAGGCGTTGTTGTAATGTAAGTGGATACGAATCCTCCCACGTCGAACATACTCCTGTTTCCATTTGTTGCTTGTCCACTATTCTCACTTACATGCCAATATTATGTCAGCATAATTGCAAATGACATACGGGAGCATGTGGGTCTTCGCTTCGTTTCTGGTATGACTTACAGTATTTATTAAGTGATTTGTCCTTAGAAGTGATGCCAGACTGCTATATATAATGAACAGGTATGTTAAATGTCTCAAGGCTTTGCCATAGTAGCAGGATCACATGCTTTTTAATCTTTTGTAGATTTCTCTAATATAGGTTAACAGGAATTTGTGTTCAAATCGATTTACGAGTATGTCACTTGTTCTGTTTAAATAAATATAATTCAGTTCCTTTTTTCTTTTGCTGCTCGGTTTTTCTCATATATATATATATATATATATATCGAAAAAGCATACATATATAATGAGCAGATTGCGGTTCTGTATGAATATTGGCTTGACTAATACAATCATGTCCTTTCTGATAGCTGCTAAGGTTTGCCAGTGTAAAGAGACTAAGCAATCCTGATAAACCCTCCTGATTTAATCAAAGCACGTTATGATTGATTGGGTTGCTCCTAATTCAGCTCATAATGATGGTGAGTGGGCTACAGATTAGCTTTATTTGATAAATCTAGCTTCAATGGAGAATGGAATTATTCAATCACAGCAGACACTTACCATAAAACTGAAGTTATAATCAATAGTTTTTTTCTAAAATAATTTTACATGCATTTTTCAAAGGTTAATCGAATGTGGCACATTGCGCATGTATTTTATGTTCATATCTAGTCTAATTGATATATTTGAAGAAAAATGTTATCATGAAAACAGGTAATTTGCATTACCTAAATATCTCTATCAATTGATATCAACAGCCTTACTTTTCATTTGTCGATTTCACTAATTATAATCAAAGATATCTTATAAAAATAAATTTGATGAACATAAACATGAAAATGCTGCAACGAATTTTCAAAACTGAAAAGTGGTATTGACGGAATGTAAAAATAAATTGAAGAAAGAATTATTACTGACATAAAAAGGGTTTATTGTGTGAATGAATCGTTCAAATAAACCATACGGACAATTGAAATAAATCGAATAAAATTGTGATTGTACTGAATTTCACACAAAAGCATCTTTTGTCTTTGAGGTGAAAACTACACATAGACTTTTTCCAGTTTTCGGTGTAAAGCAAAACAATTTTGTTACCAAAAAGACTGTCACGCATCAGAACATAGTTTGTCATGTCAAAAATGTTTCTGAAAAATTATACAATCATACGATTTTGGAATTATTATCCCATTCAATCTGTTAATTAAACACTTTTCCTTGCTTTAGAGAAATTGCAGTTACAACCAGATATCTTCTTTGGGCAGCTTTGATATTGCATGTGTCATGTTCTTAAAATTGTGAGTTTGAAGCTTAATATGATTCGTATCACACCCGTGCGGTGTACAATGATGAAGCCTTCTGAAAATGTGATTCCTTTCTGTTCATAGAGTGTGATGGTGGTTTGTATTCCATCTAGATTTATGCATTATATTTTTTAAAAATTATCAACAGTGTCGGTGAATGTTAATAATGTTACTAGTGCCAGACGGAATGAATGTAGGTAGGATATTTGCATTCGTACAAGCCCATGAATTACAAAATGTTTAATTCTACATTGTTTCGATGGCATTTGGTGTATGTATCTTATAAACGTTTAGGTTGTAACCACGAGTAACAGCTGTTCTGTTATGAATTCCAAACAAACTTTGCCTACACGTTTTGTTCTTTCTCCCCAATGTAAACAAATGTTTAAACTTCGATGATGAACATGCGTTTCTTCCTGCACAGATTATAGACAAATGTAAACAGCTGATTCTCCCAAGAATAGCGGAACCATGAAGAAGCTGGAGGTAGCAGGAATAATCCGAAAGAATCCGGCAAGCGGATTACACAACATTTTGTCCTGTGAGAGAAAATTGCATCACAATACCATAGGTAACCAACATGAAACTCAAGTTACGTCATCTTCTGTTCTGCCAAAAGCTAGTTTTCAAACAAACAAGAAAGGAATGTGCAGTTGTTATATGATTACCTCCATCAGGTGACTTTCATTCTTGCCACCTTGTGTAAACAAACGTGATCGTCCTCTTCCGATTATGTCTGGCAGAATTCCTATCATAGCTATCAAAACAGATTGCAAATGATAAGTTTAGATTTAAAATCATAGTTTTAAGTAATGTCAATATTCAAGGTTTAGCAAAAGCACTTAATGTATTTTGTATTTTATTTCAAACACTCAAGTGAGAATGTGCAGGAATATGACACAGGGACAGATGCTTCCTTCATTCGTTGGACAGAAGAAGCAGTAAGTATATGATATTTTGTTGAGAACGACTTCCTTATTGTGAACATACACGTTTCTAAGTATATGCTTATTCCTTCATCAGGTACCCGTGAAAGCCAATATCCCAATGGCTGTGCATATCGTTACAAAACATGAAAGTTGAGACTGCACATAACGTCAGCTAGATTCTCTGGAGTACATCTGCCCTTTCTCTACTCGTGTTTATTGAATGGTCAGTGGGGCAATAATGGCTTCTATCTTCACGATAGTCTTCAGAGAGACGCTGTCATTTATAATCAATGGCGACGGCTGTAAGGCGAAAGAAACACAAATGGTCTATGCTGTAATCCGCAAAAGGATTTTACCTCGAGAGAAATTATTTGTGTATGTGTTCGTGCTGCGATGCATTTTACTAAAAAATTGTACTTGTGAATCCCGAAATATGTGTTTGGATACATTATGTTAATAAAATATGGATAATAAAAATCACTTGAATTCCTTTTTGAAGATAACCGTGTGGGTGATGAAGTGAGACACCTGGAGTTGAGATACTTCACACGGACGAGAATGTTATATAGCAGGTGCTGCAGAAATCATATTACCAGCTATTGTAACTATCACCTGCGTATTCCGAACATAGTTTGATGAAAGATGTTGATTGGTCTATCATATGTCAGGTGTAATTTCTTTTCATCAAATTTACAACTAAGCAGATGTATCGATTCACATTAAGTGTAACTGCGTATATAAAATAAGAAGTCATATTCTGTTACAGAAAACATACACAATTATTTGTTATTGTTCGTTCTATGTCTTATATTTAAATGAATGTATGTATTGATGAATTTTAAATGGACTAAAATATGTGCCGAAAGGACTAATGAAAGTTGATACTTTAGTCAGTATTTTTGCAATGAATTCATTGTTTGAAATGCGTGAAAAATGATGTAATTACTTATATATCTGTTCATCATAGAACAGTTGATTATTAACATAAATCAAGATTCAATAGGACGTGAAATAATGAATTAATAGAAAGAACGATTAAAATGTAAGGGCAATTGTAAGGCGACGATTTCGTTAAAATATCTGTGGGAAACAATTTTGTCAGGCTCATTTTCTCAATTAGAAATATTTACCTTGTAAATTAACCGACTGGAATGATTGCAACTGTTTCAGTTGAGTCAAAGGCAACCGATCGATCACACTGAAATAATTTCTCTTGATGAAAATTCAATAAAGTATAAAAATAATCGAGATTACAACGCATTTAGTTTGATGCTTCACTGGTCATATGGATCATATAGTTTCCGAGTCTCTTCCTTGCATCAAAACTTTTCATAATGTACAGATGATTCTTTTATGACATTCCTTGGCTAGTGAATAAATCATTTATATCGATTTTATAGAATAAGAACGCGGATATCTTATTTATAACACTTAGTAGAATAACGTTTATATCTGTATAGACTTACAAAATTTGGTAAACCTGCTTTGAGTTTTGTATTTGATTTTCATGATTATTACCTTCAAGATCAGGAAAATGGCATTTTAAAAAACTTTTAAATAAAGTGTGGACACAGTATATGGAAACTACTAAAACTATTGCTTATAAATATATATGAGAGTAGAACACCATCTTGTAGAAAAAATAGATAATAGATAGATAATATTTATGGATTATGTTTACACTTAAAGGTACACATTGGGTTGTTGGGGGTCACATATTGCAAACGTTATAAATTATGTTACTTTATCGAGAAGTAGCGATTGTTACCGAAAACAATAATTTTAATGATAGTCGACTTAGCATATTGACGATATGAAGGTAAAAGTAGTGATTTCTGATCGAAAGCCGGACAATGCACAGCTTGTGGCGCGCGTCAATGAGTAAAACGTAATTTTGGAATCTTATTTACAACAGACAGAATGACACATTTGGTGAGATAATGTTTAATGGATCATATAACTACTGTGCATGTCAATGGGACGTGCAGTTTCGGTTTTTACACATGAATAATGATGTTACTCAATTTTAATTGGAAACTAGTAATTATGATATGTTTGGTGATTGGGGATAAAAATGCAAGCTGAGTGAATTTATTTGTATTGTAGACAGCACATGTACCTTTAAATTGAGTTAAATAATAACCTGCATCGGTGAATATGTTCCTAAATCCAGCTGTTTCTGACAGAACAAATGTTGGTAGGATATAAAGTATATTAATGCCAAAACGAGTCGATGACATTTAGTGAATGTCATCTTAAAAACGTTAAGGTAGTAACCGGGAATCACAGCTGTTCTGTTATGAATTCCAAACAAACCTTCCCTACGCGTTTTGTTCTTTCCCCTCTATAAACAAATGTTTAAATTTCGATGATCCACACGTGTTTCTTTCTGCACGGATTATAGACAAATGTAAACAGTTCTTGCATCAATTGAATGTGTTCTAAGAAGTGAGAGAATCTATGGTGTAAGTGTTGTACAATATATACTCATGGCAATAATGGTTGACACACCCTAATAGTTATATGAATGAAATGTTAATATAAACAACGTAACTTGTGAGGTTCGATTACTTTATTGATAAACCATGTTATTAATGGATGTCTTTTTGTGAATAGTGTACTTGAGCATTCGCTATATCTCCACTTGTACTTTAAAATACCAAAGAAAGGGGAATATAAGAAAAATGAAATTTATTCGTTTTAGTTCATTCCTTGTGTCTTGAGATCTTGGCATTGGTATATTGTTACAGTGTTTGAGTGTTCCCATTTTGGGTCTAATAAATAATGAAAAGTTGGATTCGAAAATTTTCTACTGAACCAAAATATAAACAAAATCTCTCACGGAGTCTAATTCGCACACAATACATGCATGGCAAGTATTATATAGTTGAATATATCATGTGCTTCTGCCATTTCATTTCGAAAATACCATAATATCGAACAATATTTATTTTCCATGCATTTAATTTGCTACTATCCATTTTCTGTTAAGGGGTGTCAACCATTTTTACCATGAGTATATGAGATAAGATATATTGTTCGCTTGGAACATATGGAGTTGTTGATTTTAAAGAGGACTTCTTAAATGTTTCATTTCTTTCTGGTAAATGGTCATTTTACTCTTTTAATGTTTGTGTTTATGTGGTAGATTTCGTGTGATATCAGTGTAATGTAAGTGATCAACATTTGTTTGCATCACAATACCATAGGCAACCAACATCAAACTCAAGTGAATGGTTCGGTTCATCATATTACGTCATTTTCTGTTCTGTCAAATGATAGTTTTCAAACAAACAAGAACGAAATGTGCAGTTGTTATGTGAGTACCTCCAACAGGCGAGTTTCATCTTGCCACCTTGTGTAAACAAACGTGTTCTTCTTCTTCCCATTAAAGAAAGTTGCAAAAAGTTGTTGCATCAAATGAATGTGTTGTACAGACGGGGTTCCTATCATAGCTACCAAAACAGATTTAAATAGGGAAATTCATAGTTTGAATTTATATCAAGGTTCTATTTATACAAAACCTCTAATATGACCGTTAGCAAGATTATTTGCAGTACAGCTGCCCTTGCTCTCGTTATTGAATGGTCAGTGGGGCAATGATGTCCTCTATCTTCACGAGACGCTGTCATTTATAATCAATGGCGATGTCTGAAACAACAGAAACACAAATGGTCTATTTTGTAGGCAACAAAAGACATAAAACCTCGGGGTAAATTATAGGTATTTGTGTTCGTGCTGGGATGCATTTTACTGATAAACTATGTTTGTATAGTGTGCGCTAATGCCAATCAGAGGGCCGAACGTATACAAATAACACACAGTAATTTCTCTCAACTGGCTGAAAATAATATGTCATTATCTTTGGTTCTTTAGTTGATATATCATTCAGTGGACAGTAAGCTGTCACTTTTGTCAAAATGTACTATTTTTATCATTTGTTATTTTTGGTTTTCTACTTATTTATGTACTTATAAACATTGATGGTCTTATTGTCATTGGCTCCATCCCCTCTTCGTGAATTCTGCACTGAGATGCTTGAGATTTATGAATTGTATCTACATGTCAATGCTAAGAGACACAATACTTTCTAAAGGTATTTTTATATTCTGAAAGCTTCAGTCGATATCACGTCAGAAGTTCTTAAAAGGAAATATGTACGTGTAACTTTTAGAATTTAAAAAAATTATTATTCTCATAAACTTCAAGTACATATTAAACAGAGTTGTAATAAATATATAGAGGATATTTGTCTTTTCTTGACTAATACCATGTTTATCTCATCGAGTGAGGTCGAAAGGTTATATTTTCATGAGTGGCGCAGCCACGATGTAATTACGTCCGAAAAGGGTCCGTTTTCACGCCGAGCGGCCGCTAGGAACAGCCCGTCACCACAGTAACACTGTGACGTCATAAGCCAATTCGCCGCGTGAGACCATTGTTTTATGACGTCAAATTATATCAGTCACCGTTCGCAGTGAAAATATAAGTTATTTTCACTGTAGCTTGATAGACAGTTTATTTCACTGATAAATCCCAGTATTTCACTGCTCGTCATATAATAAATGGGGATTTTCAAATTTCCGGCCAAACATTCAGAGAATAAAGGACATATTATGTTTCGAAAATGTATCGAAATCATGATTTCTAATGTTTCAACTGTGAATATGTCCTTTAAAATTTTAACAACAAGTTTTAATTTTGGAACATTTTTTTTTTCAGGTGGCAAATATAAATGTTAATTAGAACAAACTTGTCTGATGATATTAAAACCAAATGAGAAGATGTAAATTTAAACTGTTGATAACCCGTATATCTAATTTGTAACGTTTAGAAAGCATTTCCTTGAACTGCCTTTGATTAGATAAACAGGTGATGTAAGGCTATAATTACAAATATTTGCTTCATGTACCTATATCCTTCTTGGACTTTGCATGTAAAACCTATTTTAAAAAGCCTGAATGTTCATCTCAAATATTTTTATCTCTCCTAAGTAAACTAGGAATGCCTTAAATTCCTTTTTGAAGATAACCGTTACATGTGTGGGTGGTGAAGTGAGACACCTGGAGTTGGAATACTCGACGAGAATGTTACATAACAGATGCTGCAATTAACAATATATTGTAATTATCAGCTGCAAATTATGAACTAGTTCTGATGAAAGATGTTGATTGGTCAGTTATATTTCAAGTGTAATTTCGTTTAATAAACATTACATCTGAGCAAATGTATTCCTTCACATTAAGTCTTACTGCGTCTATAAAATAACGACACGTAATTTATTTCAGAAAAAAATAACAAATATTTGTTACTGTATTATTCTCATGTCTTACATTTGAAATAATTTCTGTACGAACAGATCTAGATAGCTAAAATGTTATTGCAGACTCGTTGACTAAGGGAGATTCTAAATGGTAGATTGGGTGTGATAACACAGGGTTATCAATGTTTGAACACGTCTGTAAAGGACGGAGAGAAAACAACCTCAAAGCTAAGGTAGTATTAGTTGTATCTTTAAATCTTCCACCAAGTCTACCATAGTCGGTTAATGTCGCCTGAAGGTTTTGAGTAACTTTACCATGACCTATATATTGCATTTTTCTGATCAATTTCAGTGGAGTAGATTTCACTTTATTTCAAAATGCAAGCGCATCTGTTGATGGAAAATGTCAGATTGTCCTGGAATTGATGCGCAAGCAGAGTTCCTTATAGCAAAGTACTTTCTTCTTTCAACTTTCACTCCATTCGATCTCCACACAGTTTAAAATGGATGGCGTGCTCATGGTTTCATTGATCATTTGATAGATACATACTCCGATATTTACCCCCTGCGATAGGAACGTGACTTCTTTCATGATGTGAACGGCCAATATTTACTCTCATAACACTTCACCAGTATGCCTAGTTACAATCAGAATTGGATCGTGATATGCTGACAATATTCCTTAAGGCATCTTTTAAATTGTGACAGACAAACGTTGATCAATGAACTAGCTCTATTGAGTAGTATGAATATAACTGCCGATTGGAATTAAAAAGTTTACTTCGTCCACTGTAGGTGGAGTGTTATGAACTTTTATTGAGCAAATATAAATTAATTCATTCTTTAAGATATAATGTAAATGACTCAGAGATGACAATTCACATTTTATTATTCCAATCAAGATCATATGTTAACATATGTCATTCCATTTCACACCAAGTAATTACTTTTCTCACAATGTTTTAGTCGAAATTATGTAAGAAGGAACTATGCATGTAGTTAATATTTTATATTTTTCTTCATGCTAGTTCCAGCTGAATCCTCAAATATTCGCTGTTACATATGTGTTGCACATGTCTGTGCCAGGTATTAATCACATTAAAATATATCAGAGGTTTTACAGGAATGAGTAGAGGGGAGAGATCTGGTGAAGGTAAATCAGTACTGGAAAGAGAGTACATGTAGGGAGGTTAAACTAAGAAGAACCTCATTACAATGCTCGGTTTGAATGTATGTTTAACATAACAACGCAACTGTCATATGTATTCATATATATCACATGACGAAAAGTGGTGGAATCCATTTGCCGGATCCTTCCGGATTCTCCCAAATTTCGGCGGATCCTGTAGAATCCGGCAGAATTCGGAAGAATCCGGCAAGCGGATTTCACCACTTGTTGTCCTGTGTATGCACCAATATATCCATTGATCGTTCAGAAACGTATTAACCATAATGTGACACGGCGAGATCCTATTGATTTCTGTTTTTTCTAATAAACAATCAGTTCAGATACAAATCTCTGAAAGTAACTGAAACATGGTTTGCCTCCTATTGCAACAACCGCTCGTTGGTAACATGAAGGTGAGATATGGAGCAAACATTTAACAGTTTATGAAATGTGATGGAATCAAAGGTTTCTAAATATAAGTTAACTATTACTCCAAACCTAGGCAGTTACTTTACAATAAGCAAACTACATTTAACTGTGGCAACATATAGTTATCACCTCATGATGTGTTTGATAGTCAAACAGGCAATGCGTTCAAATAATCAAGTTTAGAAGGATACAATAAAAACAAACTTAGTGATCACATTATAATTCCATTAAATTCACAAAGCTCTTTTTTCATAGTGTTTCTACACCAGAGCATCATTATTCCCAACATTCCTTCACAATAACAAGAATACAGATGTTCAATGTTAAAGAATAAATGCCCATCATAAAACCCATTCTTCTTCCTACGACCCAGTGTTGGTGCTTCTCTCGTTCCAAGTGCTTTCTGCACTTTCAGCAGACCTGTATTAGAGCATGTAGCCCATCTTCCTTCTATAATATACATGTACATATAGATTCAATATACCTACCTACATGTGGGAATCATCTTACATATTTCGTAGTTCACACTACTGTGTTCATTTGTATAACCAAAAGCGAGTCAGAATCAGTTATTCAGTTTATACATTCAGTTATCTTGTCCAAAAAAGAAGCCAGTGATGTTAGAAATCCTGATCGCTGTATTTACTATGGAACGTTTTCAAGTAGACATCTGGTTCTCTGGCTGCAACTGACTTTCTCTCAATGATAGTACTAGTGAAAACAACCTCCGACATAAAAAGAAATATTTAGTTTACATGCACCACCTTTTTTCTGTTTGTATTAACAAAACTAATAAATAGAAAAAGTAAACATTTCATTCCTAAAATAGGTAATTGTACAGGATGATTTCCTCATTCGGAATATGAATTGGATACTGTAATACTCATGAAGGAGACAAGGACTATATGGATGTTTAACCTCTTTATTAAATAATGTATTAATGCAAATAAGCGTACGCGTATATTCATTTTCATTGTTTACAAATAATAATTATTATAACAATTGTAATGTAATTGTCATTCATCTCTTCAGTTGGAGCAAAAGGAGTACAGCAAGTGATATTTGGAATGTTATTCAGACACAGAACCTTGAGGTGAAATCCTTAAGTAATAATTGACAGAATTATGGAACATTGCAGATGACGGAATAAACACTGGGTAGAGTTAAGATTCAAGTATACATATTTTTTAATTAATCACATCGACAATTTTTGCTACATCTGTAAGCATGGATTCGACAGTTCTAGGCAAGCATAAGTCTATAGTCAAAAGTGTTGATAATTGCTTATTTTAACAAGTGTGTATCTTGTTTTCACATATTTAAAATCTCCCGAACAAGCTTTATACTGTCGTTGCTGATTTCATTAATTTTGTTATGGGGAAAGTATCAATAGCAATCGTCTAAAGTGACAGTTTATATATACATATATTCCCAAAGAGTGTATGTATATTCAGCCAACAATTATTGCTAAGCAAGTCCAAAACCTAGTTCAAAACTCAAACTGCCTTGTTTCTTATATGCTTTTATATTTTTCTATTGGAAATTGAATCAGTTAGACAAATATTTCACAGAGGACACAGGGATTGTGTTATGAGAGTAAATAGTTCGTTAAAGATGTTCTCGGTCTGGCACACATTCTTCAAACAGGGAATTACCAGGGCTGTTTGCGTAAATCGTAATTGGGCGGTTAAACACAGGATTGGGAAGGACTGGTCATCTTGTAACAAAATGTAGGTCACAGTGCTGGATGATATGTACACATGTAGGTCAAGGATTTCATAGTCGGTAGCTTGGACGAATTCATTGTCGATGCAGGACATGATGGAAGCATCAAATCGTCGATCAATTCTAGCAATTTATTCAACACAAAACGCGCTTTACAAATTGAAATTAATCGATAGCTTGCAGAATAAAATGTTTGCTGAATCAAATTATAGTTCTCACATTATCTAAAAAATATATACATGTAACACATTTTAATGTATCATGAACTATTTCAGAAACCCATTTTAAAAAAGGGCAACTGGTCTTATTCCGTTTCTATTCTCGGTTTTAACATTCAGCACTCAGCTAGTGTCTGGTCACACTGCTACAATAACCTGCACACAAGATTCTAGCAAAGAGGTCATATTATAGGCAGATGTTATTTGCAGTTTACATTAATATAGTAATATAGCGTTGACGATGATGGATTTTGAATTTTCATTAATCTTGTTCGAATTAACTTACACTTCTGAAGGAATGTCGTTCTCCCTGTATTTACGAACTTCCCCAACAAATTGTATACCCCTATGTTATCAATTCACTTGTAAAGCGCCAAATTTCCAGGCAGAGTCTGCTCAACGGTGCTGGTAGAAGAAAGGGGGAATTATGGAAATGGGTAGTTGAACAGGAATGTCATCAGCATTTGCTTGAATGAAGATACAGATTAAGCAGACCTTATGTGCATGGGAAGAAAGTTCCAGAGAGTATGCTATATATTGCTTCATAATAGCATACAGCGTCGTTTGAGTGGCCGCTAGGAACAGACCGTTACCAAGTGATGCCATGTGATAAATCATTGCAGCTTACTATTGTGTCATGACTTCAGACGTGTGATATTTTGGTAATGATTACATTGATCTCAGTGAAAATATAAGATATATGCACTGTAGTTTGATAGACAGTTTATTTCATCAGTATTTCGCTGCTTGTTATACAATGAAATGTTATATCAACTACTATGCATATTCAACATCATTAAAATGATAACGGGATCATTCTTTAACCAAAACAGTAATGGAATATGATATGGAAAATAAATTAGTTTACATGCATCACATGTTTCAACATTGATGGGAAGTCGGAATGAATGTATATCCTACACAATGTACGTGTACATTTTAGAAATACAATTCCTTTATACTGTAATGCAATTATATAGTTTAGGAACGATTACAATGTAGTGCTTCTATAATTTTGCTTGTGTAATTTCTTTTTCTTTCTTAAGTTTTGTACGTGGTGAAATTAAATCATAATAAACATAGCCTGCTGTTATCTAAGTTCCATTACCATTTTACATCTGTTAAAAATATGAGCTGGGGACAGCAAGTGAAAACATTCTAGCATTAAGTAGACTACCTAATAATGAACATTTCAAAGCAGTTTGGAAGAGCGAGAATCTCTTCATTCTGTCTGTTTATTCTTCGAAAGATCCACAGAGAGATCAATTGTGAAATCACTCATCTGACCTTTTTTATTCCCCAAAGTTTTCTTTGATCGTCAATGCGGTAGAACGTCATTTCAGCTCTATCAATATGCCTGTTTGAGTAAAGTTGGGAAAAAAGGTTTCAAGTTGGCCAGCAGAAGCAATATGCTTTTCATGAAAATTGCGATAATTGTATAATTCCTAGAAACAAACGTAAGTAGTTTTCTTCAGATTAGATCTTTCCTGCTGATGGCAATCCCTGAGTACAACAGTGTGAAGATCCAACATAATTGCTCTAAATCTCATTTAGGGTGTTTGTGTGGCTGGTAATTGGAAGGTTCAAACGAAGGAATGCATTAGGAAATAGTATAATGTCGGGACTGTGGTACCAACTACATAACTTTTATGTTCACGAGTCAGTGGATTACATTTACAAGAAAGGAATAGGGACCTGGAGGTTTTGAAATTTCCTTTTCATTGATATACCAGAAAAGATAAAGGTCTTCTTATCACGATACACAATTAATTTACAGTCGACGGATTATCATCATTGTACCATTAGCCATCGATATGTAGCTTTAAAATTGTTCCTTCACATGTTACAAATGAATGTTAATTAAATGGTTGTTACGAAAATATGGACAAATAAAGAAGTAACAGCTAAAGCTCTGAATGTATGACAATAATTCACTCAGGACAGATAATCCGTAATTCTCCGCAAATGGTATTATAATTTAAGGACAGATAAACTGTAACTACACGTAATTCCCCGCAACTCGTTTTTTTATATTAGCAACAGATAATCACACTGTGTTGTCAGAATTCTATTTCAGAAAATGCAATGGCAGAATACAATAATTATGCCATAGTCTCATGGCTATCATGTACGTAAAACATATCAATAGTTAATTATTCCATTATTCCATTCGTTAAGGACTTTTTTCTGTTCTAACTTGGTGCCTTGTTTTCTAACCAATTAGTGGACAATGTGAGCAGTCTTCCTCCCTGCTAAGTATGTCTGTGCCAATTCTTGTAAATGTGCACACCAAAAACTAACCTACGTTAGCACTTGTGAACATATTTTGATAATGTTGTGAAAGTAATTTATTGTTTAGGTCCGTATACACTATATTAATTATTCAGCGATATCCTCTGACACATCTGGAACCTGACAGGTGTGAATATCCTGACCAATTACAGGACACCGTGATTAATCAACATCTCTGCTAATAACGTCAGTGTGTTCAGAATAAATGTGTTGTCAGTCTGGAGATTGCTATCCTGAAAGGCCTTAATTCGTACAGTACAGAAAACCTTTAACTCATATGTCTATGCAGTGCAGAAAACGACTACCTGTCGAAACGTTCGAGACGGTGTAACTTTGTCTTAGGCCTTCAAAATTCTTCGAAATTCTGCTTTTAAAACAAAATAAACCTCAATTGAAATAAAAGTTGCTAGCTATTGATTAGTCATGACTCGTATAACGACAAGCAGGAAGATCGTCTTCAAATATAAATTGGATGTATTTTGCATTGCTTCTGTTTGGAGCAGTGGTTTTGTAGTTTTCCATATACGGTTTCAAAGTGAGGCAAATATTGAAAATTGCGAACTTTCAGGGGAGATAATTAAAAAACCTGCACATCGAATTGAACCATTTTTTTCTGGAGAGTAAGATAGGACTATGGTATTTATGAATCAATAATAAAATCGCTCGCGAACAGTCATTTCCAGGCAAATTAAAGAAAAACTTTAACATAGGGAATTTTTTCAAAATCGACATTATTCCTTGTGAATTTAGAATCTAGACTACATTAATGAACTAAGGCTACGCCAAGTTGCATGACAAAGCCATGCCAATTGCGGTCAAATCGCGAGAGCGCTAACGAGATTACATGTCAAGGGAACTAACTCTGAATCAACTGATGCTGATTGACAGTAAATTGTGATAGAAGCGTCCGTACAATATAATCATAAAACTTTATGTGATAAACCGTGTAGGTAGAAATTCAGTGCTATTCAAAAAGCCATGTGACTACTGGAAAGTAGTCCCGACTACGATCGGTTTCGCATGCAATGTTTCATAACAGTGTTGAATAACATTTCAATGTTTCACAATTGTAGTATCTTCAACGAGAGTGTAATAAAATGGTTTAAGTTGCATACAATGTATATCAATTGGGAGTAATATGTCAATTATTCACTTTACAGGCTGTATGAACAAACTATCCGAATAAACATAAAGGCATATTCTATTGTGCATTTATAAATTTTAAAAAAACTTTTTTTACATTGTTGAAAGAAATAAATTATTATATCTGTAACATGTATTCTTCTGTAAAAGCATACATCATCTTGAGTTAAACAAGGATGCATTTTAAGCCCTATATATTATTAATATTTTGTATCAATGAACATGAAATGTATAAAGCTTGTAGTTATGGTATATTTGTTGATCAGAGTATTGACGATTTGATGCTTTTATTATTTGCAGATGATGTTGTTCTACTTTCATTTTCTTTTAATTTTAATTTTCTACGATGGCAATTAAATGTGTTATATGAGTATTGTATGAACGGGGGATTAATTGTTAACCAGTGTTGATTTACTGAATAATAATAGACATATTCGTGAGATGTTATTTATAAGTGGTTTTAGCTATGTATGGATTGTTCAAGATGTTGATGACGTCACTATTTTTGTATCTTCATTTAAAAGACGATTGGTTGATATGTATATGCAATCTTGGAAACAACATATTGAATCGTCATCTTATTTAACACATTCTTCTTATATAAGACGCTGGTGTATATATAAGAGGTGCTCGATTGGATTCATATCGGGCGATCTGGCAGGCCAAGGCAAAGCCTGGACGTTGTTGACGTAGAGGTACTGTAACGTCACTGGCAACATGAGGACGAACATTGTCCTGTTGAAAAATGGTGTTTGGATGGCATTGTAAGAATGGGATGACCTGTGGCTGTAGGACCCTGTCAATGTACCCCTGGGCCGTCAGATTGCCTTCAATGACAATGAGGTCGATGGTTGCGTTGCCGCGTATCCCACCCCAGACTATGATGCTGCCTCCACCGAAAGGGGATAACTTCCTGTACGCAGCAACGTGCCTCCCTCTCACCCCGGCGACGGTAGACCCTCCTTCTCCTGTGTGCTACGTGCATCTGAAACCGACTTTCGTCGGAAAATAACACTCTCTGCCAGTTTTGATTCTGCCAACGTAGAACATTTCTGACCCAAGCAACACTGTTTTGTCGATGTCGGCGTGTCAACAGCATTGCTCGCATCGGCCGGTATGACCTCAGTCCATGTTGTTGGAGCCTTGTTCTCACCGTCTGGGGCCTGATTCGGTGTCCAAGTGCAGTAGAAGCTGTCGTTGTGACGGACGAAAGCGATTCCTGAGATGCAGTTGAAGCAGGTACCGGTCTTCATCTGGGGTTGTCACTGGCGGCCTGCCGCTCCAAGCTCAGTTTCGAGTCGATCCAGTCTGTTGTAGACGTCCACGCAGCCTAAGAATGGTGAGACGATGACATCCGAATGTGGCAGCGACTTCTCCATCAGTGGACCCAGTCTGCAGCATTCCAATCGCTCTTTCCCGTTCTTCAGTTGTTAATCTCGGCATTGTAATCGAATAATGGTATAAAATAATGAAAACAGGGGCCTTTCATACCCGTTACCAACTGATTTCACATGCATTTCATGCGTGGTAGAAATTATATGGCTACGTTTTGGTGACATGATCCTTCTGATGAAATCCAAAATGTTTAAGAAGTTCACATTTCTAAAGATTTAGAAACAAATCTAGTCCGTAAATATGTGCCAAAGCTTCCTAAAACAATCGAAGCACATTTTTAACAAAAACGTTTTCTTAGAATCTTATGGTTGTGTTTAGAATAGAAAAATAACAAATCTCAATATTTCGTCATTTTCAGACAAAATAACGAATAAATATTTCCAAAAACATAACGAATTTCCTTTTTTTTATGAATGTGTATTAATTATCAAATAAGACAAAGTCAGTTTGGTTACTTTTCAAACCATTTTTACAATTTTCCCCTCCAGTTATTGCTCGATCGGAAATAGGACAATTCGTCAATTGACCCCACCCATGAAGAACTGGCGATAACTTATTTACCATTAAAGTTACAGGTCTGATGGAGTGTTACAACACAACAAAGCAAATTCCTCTGAACATGTAACTTTTTATGATATTCAAATTAAAAAAGGTGTAACATTTCTTTTTGCGTTCAGTTTATATAATAGAGCGAGTTGACATGGCTTTAGAATAGTAACTTTCCGCTACCTAAACTAATCTTGAATTGCAATAAAACAATTTGATGTTTTTGGATATCTAAGAATGCAGTGGTCGATTAACTTTGGTAGATGTTCTGTTGAGCTTGTTGGGTTTGAGAGGAACTGTCCTTGCATTATTGATCTGCCTGAAGCATGCTCCATTGAGAATAGGATCCCAGCTTCTTTAGAAAGACTTCCTTTTAAAGTCAATATTGACCATAACAGTGATGTTTTCAAGATCTGTAATCTTAATTTATCATCTTGTCTATCAAGTGAGCAAAAAGATACCATCAATCTAGGTCAGTTTGTTATTAAAAAGAATTATATCTGTTCTCTTGTATCACATTCATTGGGACTTGAAGGGTACGAATTTTCAGATTGTCCTTTTGTGGATCAAGTTATATTTGTCATCTTTCATGATATCGATTTTTTTCTCATCACTTTTTGAGACAAAATGTTGAAAATGCAGACATTTGTTGAAATTGAACCAATAATTTTAAACATACATATTATACACTAACGGGCAAAAGAAAGTATATGACTCAGTTGTATTTATCATATTTTTATTTTAAGTCAAATATCTCGAGTTTTCGACGTCGTATTAAAAAACTGACTAGTTTGTGAAATTAGTCAAAAACATTAAATCAGTCAAAGAATACATCTACGCAGTTCGAAAATTTTGAAATTCCCCCAAATTAATTTTGATAAAACAAAACTGTTCATTGACATATAACACATACTCAATAAATGTCCTTCGTCCTGAAGATATTTACAACATTTTGAACATGGTAGGGGTCATGCATGTTGGTGTAAATTTCATTTCTTACCACTGTCTACTTTAAATAATGATATTTTAGTTAAGAAATAAAACAGTCACCAATTAAGTCATTAAAACTACTTCCGAAAGGTCTTATTGTATCGTGCCATAATCAAATGCATCTCATTTCTTTACATTATTGAATTAATCGAAAACATGTGAGTGTTATATTTTCTTTTGCCAGTTTATTATATTTTTATCTTAATTTAACGCAAAGAAATACATTGAAGGACATGTTGGAGTATCTGATGTTCTGGTAATTGTGTTAAACAATTTTAAGAATTTAAATTTTAAATTTCCTCTACTAAAGGCCATGGCTGAATGTTCACCTTTCATATGTGAAATAAACTATGAATGTTATATCTTTAATTT
The DNA here is from genome assembly GCA_936450465.1 of Gibbula magus. Lineage (NCBI taxonomy): Eukaryota > Metazoa > Mollusca > Gastropoda > Trochida > Trochidae > Gibbula > Gibbula magus. Next base: position 32,137,690 of record OW388292.1, on the reverse strand, counting down.
ACAATGATCCTTCGAAAATGATGTTATTTATGTAATAATACCATCTACCTCATGGCACCTGTATCAATGAATATACATTGACAACACTGAAGAACCCTTGTTCCTTGTGTAGTAAAAAAAAAAACAAATAATATAACACAATGACTACTCATAATGGCCATTGATTGGTTAAGATAATCATTTAGATCAGGAAGGAGAAATGTCAGCATAATCAGGCACTAACACTAACATATTGACAACGAGTATGGCTTTAAAGTTCATTGTTTGTATCATATGAACCAGAGTCTCCTGACCATTACTAAAGGCATGTTTTATTTCTGAACCATTTAGATTGTACAAGCACATATTTTACTTGAAGTATAATATTTAAATCAATTGACTTCAGTACTCTGATTAAACAATATTATAGAATTTATGCGATATGGAATAACCATAGTTAGCGAAAGATGATAACACATAAATAACAAAAGGCATACATATACATACACATTTAATTTACTTCAACTATATGTGGGAATATATTTCTAATCTCAAACTACTTTTCCAAAAGAAAGAAGCTAGTGATGTTAGAAATTGTGATCGCTGTATTTACTATGAGAGGTTTTCAAGTAGACATCTGGTTCGCTGGCTGCAACTGACTTTCCTTTCAATGTCAGTGCTTGTAAAAACATCCTCCCATATTAGTTTACATACACCGCCGTTTTTTCTTCTTCTGTTGACAGAATGCATGTATAGTATGAAGGAAAAGAAAACATTTCATTCCTAAAATATCCAATTGTACAGGACGGTTGTACTTTTCCCGATTTCCGAATTTAATTAAGATATTGATCCCAATTCCTTATTAGTTTTAAACTATTTGTACTTTATTGATCAATATATTGGTCATCACATTCGATCAATTTCACTGTTAAAATGGCCAGTAACTGAGAATGAGTTATTTTGTCAAATTGAGAAATATTCATATGACTTTTTGATTGTTTATATCACATCATCATACATACATTACGGCAAATATCCTTTTTCATTTGGATGTTTTTGTACAAATGGTAGTATCACAATTTTAATTCAATTGTCAATCTAGTTTTTAGTTGGAGCAGAAGGAGTACAACAAGTGATAAGATATTTGGAATGTTATTCAGTCAAAGAAAGTTACAGTTAAATCTTAAATCAATAATTGACAGAATTAAGGAACACTGCAGGTGACCTTTGAAGATAGAATAAGCACTGGGTAGAGTTAAGTTTCATTTATATGTATTTTTTTTAAAATAATCACATCGATAAATGTTGCTACATGTAAAAAGACAATTATTCATGGCTTCAACAAAGTTTAAAACTCAAACTGCCAAGTTTTTAGATGATATGCTTGTGTATTGGACATTGAATCAGAACCAGGGCTGATTGTGTGAATCCAAATTGGGGCTTCAGAAACAGGAATAGGACGGAATGGTCATCATGTGCTGGGTGAGATGTAGGTCAATAATTTGAGGGTCGACAGCTGTGATAAATACATTGGTGATGAACAATTACAGGAAAACATTCTTTAAGCTACAAACCGCCAATATAATCAATTCTAAAACTTCAAACACATTAAGAGTCACAAAACCAATAATGACTGCTTATATAAATGTATATGATTGTAGTTTACGATTACAAACATTCTTCATAATATCATGCTTTGTGGAGAATAATCATCTAGGAAGTAAATGTTAGTAAGTGTTCTGCACTATCCTGCTGGAAGTTTGATGTCAATCAAACAATGATTATCAATTGTCGCTTTCAGATAGGAAATTCTGCACTTGAAAATCGCTTTAGAATAATTATATTTGTTAGTGCTTGCTTGTTAAATGTTAAATAATTTTTGTTGTTTAGTGGATTGAAGTAATAAGCCTTTTTATGGGAGACACTGATTGGAATTCTCGATGATCTGTTTGTGCAACTGATTGACAGACAGGCAGGCCAGATAATGATTATCTAGATCTAACAATTGAAACTTTGAAATCTTAAAACGTTTTGATGAATAACATATTTCTACTTTCCTTCATCAATTTTAAATCCATGTTGATAATAGTCCATTGCTTCTATATTTTCTCTTTGTCATTTCTATTTCTTTCTTAATTTTACAACTATTCATAAACACTGAAACACTGCCAAAGCGCACTAACTCATGAAAACATCTGTGGTGACGAACTATGGTTTATTGTTGATTCGTTTGTGTCCCAAAAATATTAAAATGTGTTAAATTTGATTGAAAAGCGTAACATATCTGAGCAATATTAATTCTTTTTTAATCTATTAAATCTTTTTCCATGTATGTCGCATCACAATCGTTTCTACAGTAGTGTATGTGATGTAATTTAATCATAATAAACATAGACTGCATTCAAGACGATTACCGAATCGATATTTTAATCTTTTCCAGAAAATATTGTTTTCGTTTCATTCTATTAAGCAAAGAAGCCTTCTGAACTGCAGCAAATAAGGTGTGACATTACTGTACTCACAGAATCAGTCATCAACTATTGTGACGGTTCAGAATAACATCATGTATATATGAATTATCGAGGTGGTCCACATTTGTTTCAATGGTAATATTTTCTTAATTATCCTTCCACTACCATTTTTACATCTGTAGATGGGCTGTGAAACGCAAGTGAAAACATTCTATCTACATAATAATGAACAATTTAGAGCAGTTGCGAAAGAGCAAGACATTCAAAATCTGCATTCCGATTGTTTATTCTTCGAGGGATCCTCAGCGGGATCAATTGTGAAATCACTCATTTGATCTTTTTTATTCCCAAAAGTTGTCTTTGATCGCCCATGACGGGAGAAGGTTATTTCCACCCTTTCAATATGCATATTTGAGTAAAGTCAAAATTAATTGGAAATGAGGCAGTATGCTTTTCACAAAAATTTAGATGAACGATTTCTAGGAAATTGACGGTTATCTGTAATTTGATGGTCCAAATTATGAAATGCATTAAAGATCAGTATGTCGGGATTTTGGTACCAACTGTATTATGCTCATGTTCATAAATTGGTAGATTTCTGTTCCTAGATTGAAGTTTAAAATGAGATATATTCATTTCAATGATATACCAGTAAAGATGTAGGTCTTCTAATCACAATACACAGTTAATTTACAATTGTTACCAGTAGTCATCTCTATGTACGTAACTTTATAGTTGGTCCTGGACTGGATTGTGTTCTAATCAATGATTGGACAGTGTCACAGTCTCTGTCCCTGCTAAGTACGTCTGTGGCAATTTCTGTCAATATGAACACCCAAATCTACGCTATGTATGCAAGTGTGAACATATTTTGACAAGGTTGTGAAAGTAATTTCTGTCAGCTTTGAGGTCACTATACACTGTATTAATTATTTAGTGTGTTAGATTTTCAAGAGCATGCTGGACCGAGTTTGTAGTTCAACAGTGATCACAAATAGTGCGTCTGATTTCACTGGTTCAAGGCTGAGAGACTTGGTCTGGAAGGTTTTGCATTGAGTTACAATTTTCACCAAAACAATGAATGTGTGATTCTAAACTCCACAGGTTGCTGTTATATGTTAAAGGGGCAGTAACACGTTTTTTGCAAATTTTATTTTTTCAAATTTCCCATTTATAATGATAGTTTATGTCATTTATATTTATTTTAGAGGGTAAAACGTCTTATTACACAAACCAATTATCTGTAGTGGCAATAACGGTGTTGCGTTTAAAGCAAAAATTGCATGGCAGCCATTTTTTGTGAACACATTTTATTATTTCGAATGACAAAAACGATTCCCATGGCTTTACGCAACCATGTACACTCCTTTTTAACTTGATTTTCCGAAGGGGGAAGGGTGTTTTACTATTGGTAACATTAATTTTCAAATACATTTCATCGCCTTATTTCAGCGAAAAAACGTGCTACTGCCCCTTTACCTCACTAAGTTATAAACAGCACACAATTAATATTGAATGCATATGTTAGCATCGTATTCGAGAAACAGCAACTTCATAAAATACTAGCCGCGGATAAACTGAATAAAGCTCAATGCTTGAAATACTGTCATGCATTATCGATTACTAATAAGATAAGTGATAAAATTAAATGTTGAAATGTTACTTTTTACAACTTTTTATCACACATATAAATCACATACACTCACAATTTGTGAAAAAACTTAGAATGTCTAGTTCTAATTTCAAGTTATTTAGAGCACTGTATCATCAGAATGTTTTCTCAACCATGTGATGTAATCTTCCCATATAAAAATTAGAAGTTTGAGCTCTGTGCAGTTAAGGTCTCTATCAATTGGACGAGAAGGTGTGCACCAAGACTCCATATCAAGGGGCCCAGCATCTTAAAGTTTGGTCGTATTTGCTGCGGTCGTTTTTCTTTGTGAAAACAAGATAAAACTAATAAAACAACAATAACAATAAGGGCTGAATGTTTCAAGGTATGTGGAATGTAAGCATTTGTGTTGAAATGACACAAACTAGAATAAAATAGTGACTCAATTAATGTGCTAAGTTGCACATACATACTTCCACAAAAACATATACAGATATACATAAACATGGCAGTAATGATAATTCGAGTGTACGAAATAGAAGGGGAATGAATAAATGAATAATTCCTAAAAATTGAATAGGAATTGAAAAATGATCTGATTCACTCCAAATTTGTTTTATTATAGTTCCTGATAAAATGGTTTACATAAACATTAGGTTTTTTCTTTTATCATTCAAACATGCATATGACCAGTTTGATAATATAGTGCACATCTTGTCAACATCGACAATGTTTACAATAAAAATAATAGAAACTTTACGAAAAGAGCCTCAAACAATATTTCTTGTCAACAAGCATTCCCCAGACATTAATACAGGTGTTTTGGATGCTGCAGTTGTATCCTCGGAGGAGAACAATTAAAATCGCATGCTAGTAAGATCTTTTACCTTTTAATGTAAAACATATGTTTCTGCTGCAGTTAGTGGACATCTAAATGTGTAGGTGTGGGAAATTATGTAACCACATTGTTAAAACGTACACATAAAACCTGATTATGAATGAGTGAGTTTTTTTTCACCGTTTGGGCAATACTGCAGTAGCTAGTGCAAAGTGAACGAAGTTCGGACAGCAAATATAACTAGTTACCTGTTAAAAGTCACTTGCAGCAAATTAAAATATTGAATATAATTTTTTTTAATTGATTTCGACATATGAAGGATTGTTTTAGATTAACCGAAAAATAACGGTTTTTGTTGGATATATCAATTCGCCAGAGATTTGAACTGTTTTCTTCAGACAGTAGTTCTTAATGTTACAGCATTGGTCAATGGTTTGCACTATTTATGAAACTAATTATTAAAATCCGATAACACATGATGATTAGTCCATGAACAATACTATATCCGTAGCTAAACTAGCTACTACTACTATGTCATTAAAATAGAGAGTTTTCTGATGATAATTCTTATTCACCCGACTGCTCTCATACATCGCAAGCAACACGTTGTATACTCTTTTCCGTGTTCTGCAACTACTGCAATCGGCCAAAATTAGCGGTTGGGCAATGAACAACTTTTATGATAGCAGCAAACAGTTGATTTAGGCAAATTTACGTTCCGCCACCACGCTTAGACTTGACCAAGCTCTACCCATAATTCTTTTTGGAATGTTACTCACGTGATATTAGTCTATCTTAGGGGGTAGATTTTACACGTTCAATAGCCGTCCGTTGGCCCTGTTCATGGATTATTAATATAAAAATGCAAACATTATTTTTGTTTCCAAATTATTGGAAGCAGAATGTTACCTGTATCTGATAATTTGTCATCTTAGAAAAGAAATAAAGTTCGCTGTAGCCCAATACCCTATATTAATGAACGTCTCGTGCTTTAACTATAATAGGGCAAAACTTAGCGCTACACTTCTTATTTTTTAACTTAATTTTGTTGTCGTAAGTGAAACTAATGTTTGTATCATTTTAAACAACGAAAATGATACAGAGAAAAAGGTAATAGTGTCAAAACCATGGTCAAAACTATCCAAACAAAAGTCATTTTGACATATTATCAAAGTATCAATATTTAACCCCATAATCGCATTTAAAGCTTTACTATTCTAAATGAAATTAATAAATAATTGTTTCTTCTTGTATTTTTATACAATTTGATATATTCGCGAGCTTTCTATATTTTCTGAACTGCCCAACAACATTTACATTAAACCAAATATTTCTGAAATTTCGTTCATGAGTTAAGTTAAGTTAGCTTTAAATCAAATATGTATCGAATAGAACACATTAAAAATAAAATATTTGGAAATAAACCTATTACAGTTATGATTGCGTCCTCTCCAAGTGAAAAGTGTCCGAAGTTCGGGCAACGTTGGATGGTGTCCAAGGTTCAGTTAGTTTGTTCTGGACGTTCATTAGGACAACTTTAACTGGAACAACTTTATAACTTCAATGTTAAAGGCGCTGTAGCACGTTTTTTGCAAAATTTATTTTTTCAAATTTCCCATTTATAATGATAGTTTATGTCATTTAAATTAACTTGAGAGGGTAAAACATCTTATTACACAAACAAATTATCTGTAGTGGTAAAAACTATGTTGCGTATAAAGCAAAAATTGCATGGCGGCCATTTTATTGTGAACACAATTTATTATTTTGTATTACAAAAACGATTCCCATGGCTTAACCAAAACATGTACACTCGTTTTAAACTTTATTTTCCGAGGAGAAAAGGATGTTTTACTATTGGTGAAATTATTTTTCAAATACATTTCATCAACTTATTTTAGCGAAAAAACGTGCTACAGTGCCTTTAAGTCCTCACTCAATGTTTTGAATACCAACACTGGATATAGCGTGGTACTGCATTCACATTTGTAAATACATTTCTCAATTCAATTGTCATAAATATGTACCAATAGATCATAATATTAATCAGATATCATGCCCTGTAGCGTAGATGCTCTTCGTTCTTAACAGTTTTACAATTTTATAAATACACTTATAGTTAAATGTTGAAGGCCATTTAGAAGTGTCATACATGCGAACAGGAAGACTTTCTGAAAAACAACTTCTTAAATGTGAATAAAGACGACATTTCGAATTATATGCTTACTCCATCGTCAGGTGGAATGAAGGATATGAAGGAGTAAACACGAAACGTCGTGTAATTTCACGTTTAAGAAGTTATCTTCGATCGTTAGTATTATTATTATCATTATTATTGTTATTATTATTGATAATGATTTATAAATGCAGTAAAGCAATACAGTTTGCTCTGTTCAATGGTTGAACACGCACATCATACACTTAAAGCATGATCAAATTTCTTCAATGTCAATGTTCGAGTTTAAACAATTTTTTTGTTCAGTGATCAATTAAAAAGTCATAATAATTTCAAACATTTATATCTATATTGGACAGGAATAGGTAGGGAGTTTCTGAAATTAGAAATAATTAATTGGTATGTTTTATTACTTGACATTCTAATGAAATTCATAAAATAAAATCCCTAACGTATTTTGTCAAGTATATGAATTAAGAAATCTCTAGTATGACCCATTGGCTTATGCCGTGATTAATATTCCATAAGAATGAATCATTTGATAATTGAATCATTCGGAAGAATAGCTGAAATTGTTATCATCCTGACAGAACTCAGAACATGATGTATGAGGGTTTAGATAGGATTTTACAAACCATGGGAACATTTATCATTCTGTTTTAAAGGGTTTTTTGCTTATTTTGTACTCTTTATATCTATATCTTATACGAGTAATAATCTTGATGTAAAATAAAACGAAAATGTTCAAGTCATTTTTATTTGATTGTTTATAATTATGATGTTGTTTGTGAAATATTAGTTGAATATGTATACCATGATATATGAACAAACAATTTGAAAGTTATTCAAATATTTACAGTTGTTTTCAATATGGCAGTGGATTTTTTTTTCAGGTGTCCATGAACGTTCATTGTTAATACGAATTGAAACTGTTACATTTGGATCATTTTTAATTCAAGTCTCCTCAAGAGTCCATTCTACCCAATGTTGTGCCACTTCATTCATTTTCGAGTCAGGTATTGCCGTTAACTGCTTGAACTTGTTTACTGAAACGTTATCTCAACCGATTACGATAAAGAAAGGAAGGTGTAATGAATGGGAAGTGACATGAAGGCAAATAGTGCTCCTGCTGAATTAAGCTCAGTCAAGAAGAAAATGTTCATTCAGCCAACTGCACATATTTTCTCCATTGGTAGTCTTTAGAGTTGATGTTAAAAATATCACTTTGTAACTTTTACTTCAATTATCACAATTTTTATTCCTATTCAAGATCCACTAACTACTTTATGTGTGATCAATTTGATGCATGACTATCAAAGCACACGTGTTCAATATATACTTAAGACACGTTTTCTAAACTCATAAATATGATAAACTTGTGTTAGAGTAATCATAAGTAATGTACTAAATAAACCCTTTGATAACGTGTCAAAAAATGTTTTATAAACCTGATGATCAAAAGCTTACTCGATCAGTCTGACGTCATGAAAACTTTCTTTATCATCAATACTTTTAATAGCTGGCATATCTTAGGTGTCACAACTTCATTTATGATTACAGAAAGTAACATCACCGCTACACTTTTGTCAAAATATCTTCTCAGTTGTGTATGATAAAACCTCAAACACACTAAGTCTGTTAGTTCTCACAATTTGACTTGAAGTACTACTCCAAAAAGCGTTAATTTCGCCAGTCTTTGAATATGTTTTCTTCTATCTTGAATTATTGTTTATTGAACTATTAAACAGTCTATCGTCAGATTTGGGTTTTAATTACTAAGTAGCCATAGTTCATTGCTTTTTTAATAACATCTTATAATTTGGAAATGATTTGAAAGAGCAAGAGGGTATAAGTGTAAGTTACTCAATCCAATTCCATAAGGAAAAGAAACTTAGGATCGGTTGGTCATAGATATCAGAGATTGATATATACATATAATTTGATGGTTGTCATATAAGCATATTTCCCAAACAATATCCGTTGTGTAATAAGCATGATATCATAACCCTTCAGTATGTTCTTCTATGTTTAATAATCAAATCTAAAACATCACACATGCATTGATCAAATCAAAAGTCACATATAAATAGTTTGGACCTTACATGCTTCAATATTAACGTTCACCGTTTTTTTATGATTGGATAATCTGTAATTCACCGGCGCTACTTTATATTAAATGAAGTGAAGGAAGAAGGCAGAGTCCTATTGAGTTGTAATATGAATAAATCCAATCAATCATAACGTGCCCTGATTTAATCAGTAGAGGTATGGGATTTCCTAGTCTCTTTACATTGGCATAGATTAGAATCTTTCAGGAGGGAGCTGAGCACATTTGCCAAACTCATTCTTTAGTTTAACGTACCTTTCTCTTTTAATTCTACTCAAAAGGCATACATTCAAATGTGTGAATCTGTTTGCCAGCTTTAATTGATCAGTGTCATTTTACACTGATTTAATGCTCACATATATAAAATACATAACCAACCGCCGGTATGGAAAACATTATGATTCTCACGAAACTATTTTCTTATATGTTTTATTACCCATATGGTTGAAAATAACCGAGTTAATATTATTGATATGAGCACATGTGCACATATCACGTTTGCTTAGCAACCATTGTTTCACCGCGACTTCCCGTCGGTGACGTCATAAAACGATTGTTCGTGATGTTACTGTAGATTGCCGTCGCAAGAGAAGTGGGTCGTTTTCTGGCTAATTTTACGCGAATCAAATGGAATAAAATGGGTAATAAAGAAAGTATAACACTCGAAAGTGTGTCAAATGACTTTTACGAAACTCGTGCAAATTTATGTATAACCCTCGCTCTCGCTCGGGAAATACAAATATTCACACTCGTTTCGTAAAAGTCATATGACACACTTCCTCGGGTAATAATCTCGATATGTTATATGTTATAAAGAATATATTATTTTAGATATGGGAAAGGCTGATGAATCATGCCAAATCCGTAAAGTCGTAACCAAATGTAACCAAGCAGAATGAAAGCAAACAGGCATGAAGATTTGTTTTCATATTTTCATGCTCTGGGATGTCACTATCGTTTAAGTGGATGGACCTATTGGCTTAGAAATATGGAAAGCGTGAGTTGATATCCCGCCAAGAGGAATTTAACATATCACCTTCTGTTCAGTCAACCAATCATGTAGAATTGAGTCAGCTACATGTTAAATCAATCCAAATCCATTTCTGACCTGCAAAATCACATAGACAGCCCCTGTATAAGCATAAAAGATAACCATGTTTTATATAACATTGAACGAGTTGACATGGCTTTGAAATAGCAACTCTCTGAACCGTTTCCCTTAGGGTTTTCCTGTCGAGGATACATTAAAAAAAATAACTTGCATTGGAATAAAACAAATGGATTTTGTGGATATCTAAGGCGACTTTATCTCACAAATGTGGTCGATTAGCTTTGTTTGATGTTCTGTTGAGCTTGTTGAGTTGGAGAGGAACGGTCCTTGCATTATCGACCTACATGAAACATGTTCTGTTGAGAATAGAATCCCAGCTTCTTTAGAAATAGCTCCTTTAAAAGTCAGGGACAATAACAGTGATATTGTCAAGTTCTGAATTCTAACTGTATCACCTCACTTGTCCATTAACAAAGAGATACCATCAATCTTGATCTTTCTTATATCTGTTCTTTTTGTATCACATTAATAAGGACTTCAGATAATATTCAGATGATCTTTTTATGAATAAAGTTTCGTTTGTCATCTTTTGAGATATTTCATCATATTGGTTTTTTCTTCTTCATCACTTTTGAGACCAAATTTTGAAAATGCAGACATTTGTTGAAAAATGAAATAAAAACTTAAAACATGTTTATCATATTATATTATTTTTTTAAATAAAATAAAATGCATGTTTAATGTGTTCATACAAATTAATATTATACAGAATCTTAAATATAAATCTGCCAGCTTGCCAATGCTACAGGCCATGGAAGAATTCAACTTTAATATGTATGTTCACAGTTACATATATTTAAAGAAATATGAATTTCATTGTTAAATTTCCACTGATCATTATAGTAATACTCAATTAAATTTGTCACTCGCAGCACTGTCACTCTATACCAACAAATAGCACAGATATTCCAGGCACACACAGTTCATTAGTGATGATATTGACCTCTCACTGTGTCCAGTAATTGGTCAAGAGAATCATTTCGGTCAAGAAAGAGACATGTCAGCACATGCAGGCACTAACAAATTGATAAAGAAAGAATTTGGTAAAATGTGTTTCATTAGCATATTAACAAATCAAAATTTTCTTTGGATGCCACATTTATTTCCGAAGTTTCCTACATGTAGATACTACAAACCAATTCAAATTTGTTAAGATTTCCACGCCAAAATACTGTTTAACTTAAATTATCAAACATTCTTGTGTTATCTCTATATTATATCCATTAACATATTACCAAGAATATACTATTTTTGGGAACAACAATGCAGATATTAAATAACAATACTGTAAATTGTTCATGTTTGTGTTGTGGTTGATTTTTGATCATTTCATTTAAAAGATTTGAGCCTTTCAATTATCATCTTCAAATATCGCTTCTGGAATGCCTTATTTCAACATATGTGCATAAGCGTTACACCAAAACCCTTTTGCTCTCTTTATGCAAGTTAAAACTTTTTAAAACGTTTCACTTTCACACATTAAAACCAAATTCGTATATATCCTTTCACAAATATAGACACGCTCTAAACAAATATAGTAAAGTAACTTAGAATAAATTTACTTGTAAATATAAAATGCACAGAAAATCATCGTGATTGTAACGGGAAACAAATTGAACTATTGTATTTTAAAAAGAGGTTGTATTCATACACTCCTTATTTTCGATCGATGTATCGGCAGTAGATACGTGTACATGAGTAAATATATAAAGGTAAAACCTTTTCACTCTTTTCACTTTGGTTTTGCAACTGTTATCTGTGTTATTCATAGATCTTCTGAAGTCAGAACAGAAGGAAGTTTTGTGCTGGTAAGTGACTAAAAGCAATCCTAATGGATTAATGTCGAAATATTAATTATGATAGAACTGACAGTAAAAATACTGAAGTAAAGTATTCAGATAAGTAGGTGATCAAGTGAGGTTGTAAAGTAAAGTACATTCTGCTTTAGAGGTTTCATCTGTGGAAAGTGGAACATCATGACACAGTTCTACACACTGCTACACTCAAAACACACCTTGTTGTAACTGGAATTTATGTGATTCTTTGCAGTGATAAAATCTAAGTTGATTTTAAATGGGAATAAACATTGTAGGAAACATAACATATGTTGTAACATTATTTCTATCATCCAATTAATCTGCAATAATACAGAGCATTGTACTTCATTTGATACGAATCGCTCCTATGTTTCGAACCTACACCCTAAGAGTAAGGAACCATCGCAGGCACTGATGTACCAATAGTTTATCCACTCAACCATCGAGATCATTGCTCAATCCTTGTATACACGGACATATTTCGTATTTCACACTACTGTGGCCATATGTATAATATAAATGGAGTCGAAATCAGTTATACCAATACCTTAAAAGTACCTATTTGTATTTTATTGAATTTGAATTCAATATATTGGTCATCACATTCAATCAATTTCCCTGTTAAAATGCCCAGTCACTGAGATTGAAAATGTTTGCAAAGCCTACCCAGGTTATTTTGTCAATTTGAGAAATATTCATTTGATTTTCTGATTGGTTATATTAGATCATTATATATATATATAGTCAAATAAAGAATGAATGAAGGCAAAAATCGTTTTTCATTTGGATTTGCAAAAATGGTATTATAACAATTTCAACGTTATTGTCAATCTATTTTTTCAGTTGCAGCAAAAGGATTACAAAAGATTATCAGATATTGGGAAATGTTATTCAGACACAGAACCTTACCTTTACATCTTAAATAAAAAAAACTGACAGAATTAATGCAGATGTTCTTTAAAAATGAAATAAACACTGTTAAGAATTGAGTTTCATTTATATGTATATTTTAAAAATAATCACATCGATAATTGTTGCTACACGTGTAATCATGGTTTCCACGGTTCTAGGCAAGAAGTCTACAGTCAATAGAGTGTTGATAATTGCATATTTTTACAAGTGTTTACCTTGTTTACATGTTTTTCATTGATGATTTCATGTGTAATGTTCTCTGTGTTATGAAGACAACACTTATTCATGGCTAAGCAAGTCCGAAACCTAGTTTAAAATTCAAACTGCCTCGTTTCTTTGATGACATTTTTTAGTATTTGAAATTTAAAAAGTTGGGCAAATATTTCACAGAGGACACAGGGGTCGTGTTATGGGAGTAAATAGTCCGTTTAAGTTTCTCGGTCTGGCACACATTCTTCAAACAGGGAATTACCGGGGCTGTTTGGGTAAACCGTAATTCGGCAGTTAAAAACAGGATCGGTCATCTTGTTACAAAAAGTAAGTCACACTGCTTGATGAGGTGAACATGTAGGTCAAGGATTTTAGGGTCGGCAGCTATGACAAATACATAATTTACGTTGTTGATAAAAACAAAAGTGCAGTATCTAAGTTACAAATCGTCAATATAATCAATTCAAAAACTTCAAACACTTTAATTGTCACAACAGCTTTGAAAATAATCGTGAACATGCTGAATATAATGATTACTTATATCAATATATGGTTCTTACATTCTTTAAAACCATATGTACCTGGTACTATTGCTAAAATAACGTGCACACACGATACTACCAAAGAGATCATATTCTGGCCAGATGTAATTTTCAGTTTACATTAAAGGTAATATTTCTTGAAAAATTAATAATGACTTTTCATTAATCATGTCCGAACTAATTTCTACCTCTTGATGCAGGGACAACGAAAGTGGCGTCACAGTGTTCTCACAATAGATAGGAACAATATTGCTTATATACATGTAGACGCCTGCACATGTAGATCATGTTGTTGTTTACTTGGCTGAAGTAATTGGCATAACTACCAAACTGAAACATCTGTGTAAAAGATCTTTGATATATTGCCGATGTGGTTAAATCCTTTTAATACTTAACATTTTTTTAAATGTGGTGGCAAGAGCGAAACATCTCAACAATATTAATTAGAATGTGCTTCTCGTATGTTATAGCACATCAATTTCTACAATGTTCATATCATAAATCAAATAAAAACAATATTGTGTGTAATGTAATTTAATCATAATAAATGTAGACGCATTCAAATAGATACTCCTATCTTAACCTCTTCAAGAAAAATATTATTTTCATTCATTCATTCAGTAAGGCAGAGAAGCCATCAGAGCTGCAGCAAATAAAGTGTGACATTACTGTACTCACACAATCAGCTATCAACTATTGTGCCGTTTCAGAATAACATGTTTAAAGCATTATCGATGTAGTCTACAATTTGTCATTGGTAATTTATCTTAGTTGTCCTGTCATAAATATATTTATATCTTTTAGACTAGGTGAGCTGTGAAAAGCAAGTGCTAACATTCTATCATCCAGCAGACTACATTTAGTAATGTACATTTCAAAGGAGTTGCGTGGCAGAATGTCTTCATTCTGTATGTTTACTTCTCGACAGACCCTCAGCGAGATCAATTGTGAAATCACTCATCTGAACTTACTTATTACCAAAAGTTTTCTTTGATCGTCAATGACCAGAGAAGGTCACTTCAACTCTATGAATATGCCTGTTTGAGTAACGTTGAGGTTAAATTGGAGGAGGGGGGAAGAGAAATGTTGCATGTTGACTTCATTTCTTTTCAAACAGCAGATATAATTGTATAATTTCTAGAAAATGATCAAGCGTAAGTAATTTTCTTCAGATTAGACCTTTCCTGCTGATGGCAATCACTGTATACAATATTGTGAAGATCCAACATACTTGCTCTAAATCTCATTTAGGCTGTTTGTGTTGCCTGGTAATTAGAAGGTTCAAACAATGAAATGCATTACGGAATAGTATGTCGGGAGTGTGGTACCAACAGTACAGTACAGTACAGTACAGTACAGTATACTCATGTTGATCGGTCAGTAGATTAACTTTTGTAGAAAAGAATAGGGACCTGGAAGTTTAAAACGAGTTTAAGTCCCTTACAATGAAATACCAGAAAAGATAAAGGTTTATTAATCACAATATGCAGTTAACTATTATTTTATTATACATCATTTACCAGTATTCCTCCCTATGTAGCTTTATATTTGGCCCTTCTCAAAATGACATCTCATACATGAACATATGCGTTAATTGAATTGTTCTTAGGAATACATGAACAAATACAGTAGGAGCACAAAATCACAACATGTTGTCAGAAATCTATTTCAGAAAACCCGGTGACAGAATACATTTATTACGAAGTAATCATATGGTTACCATGTGAGTAAAACATGTCAATAGTTAATCATTCCATTCTGTAAAGGCTGCAATGTTTCTGCATGATGTTCTAACCAATTACTGAACAACGTCACAGTCACCACGCCTGCTAAGTACGTCTGTAGCATTTCCTGTCAACTAACCTAATTAAGCTCATGTGAACATATTTTGACAACGTTGCGAACGTTATTTCTTTCAGTTTTGAGGTCTACATTCTCTGTTTTAATTATTCAGCGATATCCTCTGACACATCTGGAACCTGACAGTTGTGAATATCCTGACCGATTACAGGACACTGTGATTAATCAACATCTCTGCTAATTACGTCAGTGTGTTCAGAATAAGAGTGTTGTCTGTCTGAAGATGGTTAGATGGACAAGTCTTCATTCCTACAGAAAGGAAAAACTGCAAAATATATGTATACGCAGTGTAGGAAACTGTTGCCTTTCGGAATGTTCGAGACAGTGTAATTCTGTTTAAGGCTGTCAAAATATAAATCTTACCTGTCAAATGGTCGGGCTCATAACTAAGTGTAATCATAAACTCATATTTGTTTTGAAATATTCCTGTTGAAACAAAACATTTCAAGTGAATGAAAACTTGAATATGATGTATTGAGTGTGATTCATATCGTGACAAGGAGAAAGATCTTATTAAAATATAAATTGGACGTACTTTGCATTGCTTCCGTTTTGAACAACGCCTATTCCACAGTATTTATTTCATATTGATAGTATTTCAACATTACAAAAGCAAACAAGCAATACCTGATGAGCTACTGAACAATGGCTATATATTTCGATATTTGCTTTCATCATCTCAATCCTCACCTTCTATAATATGTGTTTTATCCAACTTCAAGATATTGAAAACTAGTTACATTCTTTAAAACGTTGATATCTAAATACGTTTTCCTACACACTTAGCCTATAAATCCTTCGACTTAAATGTGAGTGGCAGCCCAAGCATGTTGGATCTAATGAAATACCCCGGTCTGTCTGCTTGCATTTATTCTGCTGGTTTGGACTCCGATAAGACGAACCACTTTAGCCCCTCTTAGTACTGATATGAATCAGTTTACACAGTAATGATAATGTAGATTTTTCTCTAATCCAAAATCATAGCTCTAGCTGCTTTAGTAAAGAATGTATTTTCGCATATTAACCTAATTTCACGGGTCTGTCTAGCAAATTCCCCAATGTTTAGAATATGTTTTGTTACAAACACTACGTCAGTACGGGAATCTAATGAAAATTAAATATTAGTCATTTACTCTTCATAATTATCCAAGAATGACAGACTTAGAGGTTATGGGGGCTCGCAAAGTACAACGTTTGTGCATAATACAGGATATCAACCACCCACCAACACACAAGTCAACTCCGCGTATTGATATATGCAAATGAACGGTGTGCTACTCTTATGGTCGATTTACACAAAATAATGCCTCTTAAATGATGCTTTCGTTTAAAATAATTGTTATTTTATCATGATAAATTTGGCTGCACAATGTTTGTTTTGTCAAATCTGAAATGAAAGTTTATAAAATAAAGCATGTGTACAACCATCTAGCTCTATCCGTTAACGTCATTTTAATTTTTAAAAGAGTTCGGTCATTTGACCTCGGTAATATGCATTTTTATCCGCATATGACCCCAACAGATATTGCAAATATAATGCCGAGAACATCATCTATTGTATGATAAAGTTGATTCTCTGTGCAACAACCATTAGAGTAAAAAAATGGTTTCCAATTGTCTGGATCAAAGTTTGTGTAGAATTATCCAATTCCTTGATCACTTGAGAGGTTTAACCCTTCTACTTTGAAAGCAAAGATGGGAAGCTTGAAAGCCTGTAAAATTGTTAACAATGTTGGTGTATTCTCTTGTTTTAAATGAAAATGTCTGGGATTTGTTTATGATGATGTAGGTCCTATAAACAAAATCCTAGATGTAATTGTATGACATCCTTACTTCCTGCATGTTTACATGTGTTGTTGACTGATGTACATATTTACCCATTCTTAACTTAAAACTCTAAACTACACCTGCAAGATGTTATGATGTAGATACTAACGCCGTTAAGAACACAATAGATAACACGATTTCTTTAAGTATCTTTGTACCGTATTCCCGAGCATATCTAAACAATGTTGTGTATGTTCACAATACAACTATAAAGAACTTGTACAGAAACTCGTGAAGTTAACACTACTTTAAAAAAAGACTGCATTTCTCTTTTTACTATATGAGGATGTATATCTAAGCAATCTCGTTCATGCTTACTATATATCTTAAAAAGGCTGTTGTACAGAAAATCGTGAATATCTGAAGTCATGAATACTTTAAAAACGACTTACTGGTTTACTCCACTTCATTTCTATTTCTCAGAACTAGGTTCAAATGAAATTTAGAACAACATTGACTGATAACATGTATGTTCTCTTGACTTGGGAAACTACATCAAACTGTCCAGGCTATTGGTCAGTAACCTCATTAAATATTCAAGTTCATTCATGCGGGACAATAACTAGGTCATATTGAAGACATAATTCACAAATAAAATTTTCAGTTCGGTCTCCTTCAGCCCTTTGATGTACATATTGAATTACTTTAATTTCAAAATTGATTATTTGGATGCCTAATCACACATTAGACCAGCTGAGTTTGTGATCAGACAATGTGGTCTCCATGACTACATAGCGGTCCCAGACAATGCAAATGATGTGTATTTACATTGTAATCTTCACCATGACAGGGAAACAACCGTGTGATGGATTTTGAATTGTGTTTGATTTTCAAAATAGTGCTGGTCCATCTGTGTAGTTTGTATGCAGCTATCATCTTTCATTTAATAGTGCGACTGACTTCACTGAGTCTGGGAGACTTGGTCAGGATGGTTCTGCTTTGCGTTGAAATATTATCAACGGTACATGTGTATCATTGCAAACCGAAATATAACAATGAATACGTGATACTAAACTCCCTGGTCTATTGTGATACGTTACTTTTCTGAGTTACAAGCAATAAAGAAATAATTATTAAAAGGAAATGTTAGCAGACATCATAACCGAGGAACCTAAACTTGATAAAATACTAGCTGTGGAAAAGTACTAGTGTAAGGGGCAGAAGATGAAATACCTGAAATGAAATGTAACAACGTTTTATCTTATATGGTTTTATGTGTTATGATTAACATCGTAACTTTGTATAACATAGTGGGAAAGAATAATGATGATATGTAATTGAGTGTGACATTATTTCATCAGATGGTTTACTACACAATAAGTTCTAGTGTAAATATTTATGAGTATGAGTCGTTTGGTCGAATCTCTAGAATAAGTTACATATACATCCAAAACCATATACTCAAAACATACACTTGTAAATGGCAGTACTGATAATATGAGTTTCGTAAATTTTTATATTTATTATAAACGAAATAAAGAAATAATTCCTATGAGCGTAAAACTGAATAGGAAAATATATATCTATTAATACAGATTTATTACCTTGAACATTATTTGACCTTGATTTAGTCTAAAGTTTAAACTTACAGTTCATCATAAACTGACTTGCATGAATACCGTTTTCTTCTTATATGATTTAAACATGCATATGACCAGTTTTGTCGCATTTGCTGAAGTCATTTTTGTCAAAAAGTTAGGAATATAAACATTCGTCGTAAAAAAACAATATGTAAAAATATTGACAAAATTAATTAATGTGATATATATAAATCAAGTATACATATATACATACACATAAAATGACAGTATTGACCATATGAATTCCCTAATTTAAAGGGGGTTAATACATGAATAACCCCTATATATCAGTGTAGGAATTAAACCTAATGATACAGCTTAATGAAATTTATCCTTTAACGTCCAAGTCCGACATTGACAATTTCTATTATACAAATCATAGAAATTTTACGAAAAGAGACTCAAACGATATTGCTTGTAAAAAGCATTCCCCAGACATTAACACAGGTGTTTAGGATACTGCAGTTGTACTTATGAAAGTGATTGGTTATTCTCAGAGGAGAGCAATTAAAATTGCATATTCGTAAGATCTTTTCACAACAAAAAACATATGTTTCGGTTGCATTTTGTGGACATCGAAATGTGTAGGTGTGAGAAATGATGTAACCACAGTGTTTAAAACACACGACTTTATTATGAATGAGTGAGCTATTCACAAGAACAAATACCAACAATGAAATACCAACAGTGAATATAACACGATATTGCATTCACGTATGTAAATATGTTTCTACATTCAATTACTATATACATGTGTACATGTGTCAATAGATCATAATAATAGCTTGATTGTATGATAGTACAGCTTGAATAGTGTTAGTTATCTTCCTGAAAGAACTCAATACGAAATGTGGAGATTAGATACGATTTCACCAGCCAAGAAAACATTCGTAAGGGCTTTCGTAAAGGTTTTTAATAGCTTGTTTCGTTCAATTGTTTGCCTTTTCAATTAACACTTCCATGTCTTTATTTTGAATTGCAAGAGCATTAATAAATCTGTACTGTAAGATCATTAATAAATCTGTACTGTAAGATCATTCCTATTCTTATTTGAATGCTTGTAATGTTGATGGTTGTTTTTAAAAAGATATTCATTGAATATTCCATTATATATGGGCAAACAAATAATCAAATAACTCACTGTATTTGAAAATATTTGAAATTTGAAATATATAGAGTTAGTTAGATATGTAGAGCGACTTTTCAGTAATATGACAGTTAATATGGCAGTGGATTATTTTTCTTGAGACAAATTCAAGTGGACGTCTAAGTTCATTTTAATACAAATTAATACAAAACTGTTACATTTAGATCAGTTTTCATTCAAGGCTCCTGAAGATCCCATCCTACTCGTTGTTGTGCCACTTTATTCATTTTCTCGTCACCTATTGCCCTCAACTGTGCTTGAACTTGTTTACTGTACTCCATTACTCTGAAGACACACATTCTCCCATGTGTGATGAATGAGAAGTGAAATGAAGGCAAAAAAGTGCCCCTGCTTATTCAGCTCAGTCAAGATGAAAATGTCCTTCCGCTAACTACATATATTTTCATTTTGGGTCTTAAAAGCTTTCATGCTGAACTTAACGTTATATATTTGAACCACCAATTTTTTATTTCAATCTTAAGCATGACAAAATTCCCTCTCAGAGTCCTATTGAGTCGTAACAATAATAAATCAAATCAATAACAACGTGCCCTAATCTAATCAGCAGCGGTATGGGATTGCCTAGTCTCTTTATATGTCATAACTTAGCATCTACCAGCTGGAAGTAAATAAATGCATCTGTCAAACTC
Source organism: Gibbula magus (assembly GCA_936450465.1). Classification (NCBI taxonomy): domain Eukaryota; kingdom Metazoa; phylum Mollusca; class Gastropoda; order Trochida; family Trochidae; genus Gibbula; species Gibbula magus. The sequence continues at coordinate 32,116,851 of OW388292.1, read as the reverse complement.
ATACTTGTTAATCTTCAGCTTGCATTTTGTCCTTATATTTTAACTCAAAAACATTTGTGAATTTATTTGCCAGCTTTAATTGCTTAATGTCATTTTACATTGATTTAATGCTCAAGTATAAAAAGTGCCAAAGTAAAAGCCGGTATGGAAACCATTATGCTTATCCAGAAACCATATTTATAACTTTCTTGAGTTTGTCCATTACTACGATTTTGTAAAGAATATATTATTTTAGATATGGGAAAGGCTGATGTTATGACGAATTATGCCAAATCTGTAAAGTCGTAACCAAATGCAACCAAGCAGAACGAAAGCAAACAGGCAAGAAGATTTGTTTTGATGTTTACATGCTCTGGGCTGTCACTCATGTTTAAGAAGCTGAAGCTTTTGACTTAGAAATATGGGGAAATGCGCTTAGTATCCCGCCAGATATCTAGGTTAGTGTGTTGAAAGGAGTATTTCGTACTCGTAACATATCACCTTCTATTCAATCAACCAATCATGAAGAAATGAGAAATCATTTAGAAAAGTAACTCTCTGATACCGTTTCCTAAGTATTTCGTGTTCAAGAAACACAAAAAAAACGAATCTCGATTTGCAATAAAACAAATTTTTTATTTTGTTTATATCAAAGGCGACTTTATCTCACATATGAAGTGGTCGATTAGCTTTGCTGGATGTTATGTTGAACTTGTGGAGTTGAGAGAAACGGTCCTAGCATTATCGATCTGCATGAAGCATTCGCTATTGAGCATAGAATCCCAGCTTCTTGAGAAGATATCCTTTAAAAGTCAGTGACAATAACAGTGATGTTTTCAAGCGATGTAATCGAACTTTATCACCTAACTTGTCTATGAGCAAAAAATTACCATCAATCTTGAACCAAGGACTTGAAGGTTACGAATTATCAGATTATCCTTCTTATAACATATTTTAAGATATTTTACCATATTGATTTTTTCTTCATTACTTTTGAGACCAAATGTTGAAAATAAAGACATTTGTTGAAAATTGAACGAATAATTTATAAAATGTATATAGAGGATATCTTTCTTTTCTTGACTAATACCATGTTTATCGCATCGAGTGAGGTAGCACGAGTGAAAATATATAACTTTTCTACCTCACAAGATGAGATAAACATGGTATTTGTCAAAAATTGACGGATATTCTATTCATTATATGATGTTATCCTTGTAATTACGTCAGAAAAGGGTAAAACAATCGTTGCTAGGCAAACGTGATATGTGCACATTTGATTATCAAACATTCTTGTGTTATCTCTATATTATATCCATTAACATATTACCAAGAATATACTGTTTTTGGGAACGATTATGCAGATATTAAATAAAAATACTGTAAATTGTTCATGTTCGTGTTTATCCTGGTTGCTTTTGGATCATTTTGTTTAAAATATTTGAGCTTTTCAATTATCATATTCAAATATCACTTCGGGAATGCCTTATTTCAACATATGTTCATAAGCGTTACACCAAAACCCTTTTGCTATCTAAATGCAGGTTAAAACTTACATTTCACTTTTACACAGTAAAACCAAATTCGTATATATCCTTTCACAAATATAGATACGCACATAACAAACATAGTGAAATAAATTTACTTGAAATATAAAATCAACAGAAAATCATCGTGATTGTAACGGGAAATAAATTGAACTATTTTATTTTTAAAAGAGGTTGCATTCATACACTACCTATCTTCGATCGATGTATTGGCAGTAGATACGCGTACATGAGTAAATATATGAAAGTAAAACCTTTTCACTCTGTTTACTTTGGTTTTGCAACAGTTCAGAAGTCAGAACGGAAGGAGTTTCGTAATGGTTAGTGGCTAAAAGCAATCCTAATGGAATAATGTTGAAACATCAATGATAGAACTGACAGTAAAAATACTGAAGTAAAGTATTCAGATCAATAGGTGATCAAGTGTGTTTGTAAAGAAAAGTACATTCTGCTTCAGAAAGTGGAACATCATGACACACTGCTATACTCAAAACACACCTTGTTTTAACTGGAATTTATGTGATTCTTTGCACTGATAAAACCTAAATTGATTTTACACGGGAATAAACATTGTAGGAAACATAACAACTGTTTACCATTATTTCTATCATCCAGTGAATCTGCAATAATACAGAGTATTGTACTTCATTTGATACGAATCGCTCGTCTCGAACCCACACCCTAAGAGTAAGGAGCAGGCACGAATGTACCAATAGTTTATCCACTTAACCATCGAGATCATTGCTCTACTCTTGTATACACGGATGTAGACTATTTCGTATTTTACACTACTGGGCCATATGAATAATCTAAAAAAGAAGCCAGTGATGTTTGAAATCCTGATAACACTATTTACTGTGGGAGATTTAAAGTAGACATCTGGTTGTCTGGCTTGAACCTGGTGTTTCTTTCACTGATTGCGCTGGTAAAACAAACTCAATAAAAAATTATTTAGAGTACATATTATCTGTTTTTCTTCTTCTTGTATTAATAAAAGGCATAGTATATAGAAAACAATATACATTTCATTCTTTAAAATATCCAAATGTACAGGACGGTTGTACTTTGCGGTTTTTTTTCGAATTAAGAATCTAATTTGGATTTTTATTCCAATTCATTAATACCTTAAAACTACCTATTTGTATTTTATTGAATATGAATTCAATATATTGGTCATCACATTCAATCAATTTCACTGTTAAAATAGCCATTCACTGAGGATGAAAATGTTTGTAAAGTTTACTCAGGTCATGTTCAAATTGTTTCCAGAGTTATTTTGTTAATTTGAGAAATATTCATTTGATTTTCTGATTGGTTATATTAGATCATTATTTATACAGTCAAATAAAGAATGAATTAAAGGCGCTGTAGCACGTTTTTTCGCTCAAATAAGTCGATGAAATGTATTTGAAAAATAATGTCAACAATGCTAAAACACCCTTCTCTCTTCGGAAAATCAAGTTACAAATGAGTGTACATAGTTCCGTAAAGCCATAGGAATCGTTTTTGTCAGTCGAAATAATAAAATGTGTTCACAATAAAATGGCCGCCATGCAATTTTGGCTTTATACGCAACACCGTCATTACCACTACGGATAATTGGTTTGTGTAATAAGATGTTTTACCCTCTAAAGTAAATATAAATGACATAAAATATCATTATAAATAAGAAATTTGGAAAAATAAAATTTGCAAAAAACGTGCTACAGCGCCTTTAAGGCAAATATCCTTTTTCATTTGGATTTGTACTAATGGTATTATAACAATTACAATCTTATTGTCAATCTATTTTTTCAGTTGAAGCAAAAGGAGTATACAAGATTATCAGATATTGGGAAATGTTATTCAGACACAGAACATTACCGTTAAATTTTTAATCAATAACTTACAGAATTAAGGAACACTGCAGGTGACCTTTAAAGATGGAATAAACACTGGGTAAAGTTGAGTTTCATTTATATGTATTTTTAACAATTAATCACAATAAGTGTTACTACATGTGTAATCATGGATTCTAAGCAAACAGACGTATTTAGTCAATAATGTTGATAATTGCATATGTGTACAAGTGTTTACCTTGTTTACGTGTTTGCAATTGTCTGAATTAGCTTTGCACTACCATTACTGATTTCATGTGTAATGTTCTCTTTGTTATGGGGGAAAAAGAAATAACAATCGTATTTAATGAGATTATATATATCCCCAAATACTGTCTACATATTCAGCAAACAATTATTCAACTCAAACTGCCTTGTTTCTTAGATGACATTTTTGTGTATTAGAAATTGAATCAGTTGGGCAAATATTTCACAGTGGACACACGGATCGTGTTATGAGAGTAAATAGTTCGTTAAAGATTCTCGGTCTGGCACACATTCGTCAAACAGGGAATTACCGGGGATGTTTGTATAAATCGTAATTGGGCAGTTAAAAACAGGATTGGTCATCTTGTAACAAAAGTATGTTCCCCTGCTGGATGAGGTGTAGGTCAAGGATTTCAGGGTCGGCAGCTGTGACAAATAGGTTGATTAGTTGCAGGAAAAGATAATCTATAAGCTACAAACCGTCAATATTATCAAGTCTATAACTTCAAACACTTTAATTGTCACAAAACCAAACCTGTACAGCTTTGAAAATAATCGTGAACATGCTGAATATAATGATTACATATATCAATATATGATTCTTACATTCTTTAAAACCATACTTATACATACTTATCCTTTAATTAACCATGTTCTGTTTCAGAAACTCATATACTTTCCAAATTTCAGGTTCTATTCTTGGTTTCAGCCTGCAGCCCTCGGCTAGTGTCTGGTTACACTGCTGCAATAACGCGCACACAAGATACAAAGATATCTTTTTATAGGCAGATGTTATTTTCAGTTTACATTAAAGGTAATATGTCTTTAATGATGGTGAATAATGACTTTTCATTAATCATGTCCAAAATAACTTATACTTCTGAAGATCTATTACCACTGATGAAGGGACAACAAAAGTGTAGTCACAGGGTTCTCACAATATATGTCCCGAATTCTAAATCTAAACAATGGCTAAGATACAAGTATGTATCCCTACTGGACTGAAGTAATCAGCATAACTACCCAACTAAAACACCTGTGTAAACGCGCTTTGATATATTGCTGATGTGGTTAAATCATTTAAATACTTTTTAACAAATGTTAAATATGGTGCCAAGAGCGAAACAAATCTCAACAATATTAATTAGTATTTGCTTATCGTATGTTATAGGTTCTACAATATTCATATCATAAATAAAATAAAAACAATATTGTATGTAATGTAATTGAATCATAATAAATGTAGACTGCATTCAAGTTGATAATCCTATCTTAACCTCTTCAAGAAAAATATTATTTTCACTTCATTCAGTAAGGCAGAGAAGCCATCAGGGCTGCAGCAAATAAGTGTGACATTACTGTACTCACAGAATCAGCTATCAACTATTGTGCCGATTCAGAATAACATTATTTTTTAATGCGTTATCGATGTGGACCACACTTTGTCATTGGTAATTTATCTTAGTTGTCCTGTCATTAATATATTTATATCTTTTAGACTCGGTGAGCTGTGAAACATTCTATCATCCAGCAGACTACATTTAGTAATGAACATTTCAAAGGAGTTGCGACAGAGTCAGAATGTCTTCATTCTGTATGTTTACTTTTCGACAGACCCTCAGCGAGATCAATTGTGAAATCACTCATCTGAACTTATTTATTACCAAAGGTTTTCTTTGATCGTCAATGACGGGAGAAGGTCACTTCAACTCTATGAATATGCCTGTTTGAGTAACGTTGAGGTTAAATTGGAGGAGGGGAGGGGGGGGGGGGGGGGGGGGGGGGGGGGGGGGGAGAGAGAGAGAGAAATGTTGCATGTTGACTTCATTTCTTTTCAAACAGCAGAAGCAATATGCTTTTCATTAAAATTGAGATAATTGTATAATGTAGATTTTTCCATAATCCAAAATGATAGCTCTAGCTGTTTTGTTATAGAAGGTATTTTCGCATAATAACCTAATTTCACGGTTCTGTCTAGCAAATTCTACAATGATTTAAATAACATATGTTTTGTTACAAACACTATGTCGGTAAGAGAATCTAATGAAAATTAAATATTAGCCATTTACTCTTCATAATTATCCAAGAATGACAAACATAGAGGTTATGAAGGCTCGCAAAGTACAACGTTTGTGCATAAGTAATGGATAACACCTGAATGCGAGGGCGTTCTAGCAAAGACAGGCCTTTGCCCTAAGGACAACCCGAGGGCGCGTCAGCCGTAGGCAAAGGCCTCTCTTTGCTAGAACGCCCGAGGATGAGGGTGTTATCTATTTTATATACCGACAAAAACCAAAAACAGACAAACTAACGTGAGTGCAGTTTAACTGCAGGTGGTCCAAGTAAATTAAAGCATACATAAAACATCATGGAAGGTTTCTGACAGCAGAATGTACTAACCGACAATCAACCCTTTTCAGTCGACAATCCTTCGTGGTTTAGTGGTAGAGCATTGGGATACAAAACGCAGGCTTCGGGTTCGAATCTTGCATATTTTGCTATGAAAATTTAAAATTGGCAATTTCGAGGCTTCTTTAATGGGACTTAGAATTGATTGGGTTCAAACAATTGTACTTGGATGGCCTTATACTGAATAAAACCCCCTTTGAAGGTTATTATTCTATTCAAGGCCCTCCAAGCAGGGTATTATCCAGTATAAGGCCTTCGCAATAGGAATCCCAAGGCCCTTGTTCCTTTCGTAGAAAAGCAACTGGATTCAAAGACTTTTAAATGGGCCTTGAGGTATATAATGCAGGATAATCAACCATCCACCAATACACAAGTATGATTACTTCTTTATCATACAATTTCTTTGACAACATTGGTTTCAAAGTTGAACTTTTCGTCAGCTACGAGTATTGATATATGCAAATGAACGATGTGCTACTCTTATGGTCAATTTACACAAAATAATGCCTATTTAATGCTTTTCAAATTTTTAACGTCAGAAAGGTGAATTCTTACTGTCCTGTGTTCGTGTAATCATTGTGGGCAAGTCTATCTTAGAACGGGAGTTGCTTCTCTGTTCAGTTGCATAAGACAACTCACTCACATATCACACGGAGAGCTAAAACACATATTAAGCTTCTAATTCTCAAATCTCCTTTACACGAGTCACATGTATAGAAGGTTGAAGATGGATGGTCGGTTAATGAATATGTAATTCAAACTACTTTTGTTACCTGTGAGCATTTGGTCGGTTGATTTCAATTTGCGATGATGTGTTGACACAGCTTGATCATAATAAATTTGGCTGCACAATGTATGCTTTGTCAAATCTGAAATGAATGTTTCTAAAATAAAGCATGCGTACTCCCATCTAGTTCTCTCCGTTAACGTCATTTTAATTTTCAAAAGAGTTCAGTCATTTGACTTCGGTAATATGCATTTTATCCGCATATAATCCAAACAGATATTGCAAATTAAATGCCGAGAACATCATCTATTGTATGCTGAAGTTGATTCTCTGTGCAACAACCATTAGAGTAAAAAAATGGTTTCCAATTGTCTAGATCAAAGTATTTATAGAATTATTATCCAAATCCTTTATCACTTGAGAAGTTTAACCCTAATGCTTTGATACCAAAGATGGGAAGTTTGAAAGCCTTTGCAATTGTTTACTACGTTGATGTGTGCTTTTGTTTTAAATGAAAATGTCTGGTCTCTGTTAATGAAGATGTAGGTCCTATAAACAAAATCCTAGATGTAATTGTATGACATCCTTACTTCCTGCATGTTTACATGTGTTGTTGACTGGTGTACATATTTACCCATTCTTAACTTAAAACTCTAAACTACACCTGCAAGATGTTACGATGTAGATACTAACACCGTCAGGAATACAATAGATAACACGATTTCTTTAAGAGGCAACTTAACGTTGCATTTTAATGTATATATGTACCGTATTTTGTATTCCCGAGCATATCTAAGCAATGTCGTGTATGTTCACTATAAAATTATAAAGAACTTGTTGAACAGAAACTTGTGAATCTCTTTAGTCAACAATACTTTTAAAAAGACTTACTGCATTTCTCTTTTTACTATTACTTGATAGATATATAATAAATGTAAGTATTTATATCTAAGCAATATCGTGCATGCTCACTATATACTTTTGAAGAGGTTGTTGTTAAAAATATCGTGAATATCTGAAGTCATGAATACGACTTATTGGTTTAATGCATTTCATTTCTACTTCTCAGAGCTAGGTTCCTAGGAAATTAAGAGCAACATTAACTCATAACATGAATGTTCCCTTGACTGTGGAAACTACATCAAACTGTCCAGGCCATTGGTTAGTAACCTCGATCACGATATATTTAAGCTCATTCACGCGGGACAATAACTAGATCATGTTGAAGACAGTTTTTAATTCACAGATAAACATGTTTGTTCCAGCTGTTTCAGCCCTTTGATGTACACATTGAATTACTTTAATTTCAAAATTGATTATTGGGATGCCTAATCACACATTAGACCAGCTGAGTTTGTGATCAGACAATGTGGTCTACACGACCACATAACGGTCCCAGACAATGCAAATGATGTGTATTTACATTGAAGTCTTCATCATGACAGGGAAACAACCGTGTGATCAATTTTGAATTGTGTTTGCTTTTCAAAATCGTGCTGGTCCAAGTTTGTAGTGAGTCTGCAGCTATCATCTTTCATTAAATAGTGCGACTAATTGCACAGTTTCAAGGCTAAGAGGCTTGGTTAGAAAGGTTCTGCTTTGCATTGCAATATTATCAACGGTACATGTGTAGCATGGCAAACCAAAATATAACAATGAATATGTGATACTTAACTCATAAACAATAAAGAAATAGTTATTAAATGGAAATGTTAGCAGACATCGTACATGTGTACTCTAAACTTGATAAAATACCAGCTGTGGTAAAGTGTTAGGGGCGGAAGATGAAATAACCGAAAGGAAATGTTAAAACATTTTATCTTATATGGTTTTATGTGTTATGATTAACATCGAATTTAACGTTGTATAACATAGTGGGGGGGAAATATATTAGTCGCTCTGTGTATTTAGGTCTCTGTCTACTGGGCGAGAAGCTTTGCACCAGGATGAAGGGGTAACAGAATGTGAAGTTTAGTCGCATTACTGGATTCGTTTTGGTCGAATCTCTGGATAAGTTACATATACATCTAAAACCATATACTCATAACAAAACATACACTTGTAAATCGCAGTAGTGATCACGTGAGTTTCGTAAATATAATATTTTATATATATTATAAGAGAAATTAATAAATGAATAATTCCTATGAGCGTAAAACTGAATAGGAAAATATACCTTTGATACAGATTTATGACCTTGAACATCCGAATCCGATTGATTTAGTCTAAAGTTAAAACTTACATTTAATCATGAAATGATTTGCATGAACACTGTTTTCTTCTTATATGATTTAAACATGCATATGACCAGTTTAGTCTTTTTTGTCAAACTGTGGCAGCAGAATTAACAATATCTAAACTAAACAATAACAATACTTATTCAGCAAACGGGCTGAATGTTAGGAATATAAAAATTCGTGGTGAAACAAAATGTATTAGAGTCAAAATATTGACACAATCAATTAATGTGCTGGGTGATATACATAAATCCATTATAGATATAGTAGTTATACATACACATAAAATGGCAGTATTGACCATATGTTTTCCTTAATGAAAGGGCGGATAATAAATGAATAATCCCTATATATCAGTAGGAATTAAACCAAATGATACAGATTGATGACATTTATCCTTTAACGTCCAAGTCTGACATTGACAATTTTTATAGAATTATATAAAACTTTACGAAAAGAGCCGCAAACGATATTGCTTGTTAACAAGCATTCCCCAGACATTGACACAGGTGTTTTGGATACTGCAGTTGTACTTATGACAGTGATTGGTTATTCTCAGAGGAGAGCAATTAAAACTGCATACTCGTAAGATCTTTTCACAACAAAAAACATATGTTTCGGTTGCATTTTTTGGACATCGAAATGTGTAGGTGTGAGAAATGATGTAACCACAGTGTTTAAACTCAAACACAAAACTGTATCATGAATGAGTGAGCACATGTGCACATATCACGTTTGCCATTGTTTCACCGCAACTTCCCGAATTTTGCCGTCTGTGACGTCATAAACGACTGTTCGTGACGTCACTCTTGCTTGCCGTCGCAAGAGAAGTGGTTCGGTTTCTGACTATTTTTACGCGGATCAAATGGAAAAGAAGGGTAATAAAGAAATTATTACACTCGAAAGTGTGTCATATGACTTTTACGAAACTCGTGCAAATTTGTGTATAACCCTCGCTCTCGTTCCAGCAATACAAACATTCACACTCGTTACGTAAAAGTCATATGACACGCTTCCTCGGGTAATAATCTCTATATATTGCATTCCCATGTGTATAAACGTTACTTCATTCAATTATCATTTACATTTGTACATGTACCAATAGATCATAATGGTAGCCTGACATCATGCCCTGTAGCATAGATGCTCTTCGTTTTAATAGTTATAACTCTTTCTAAACACACCTAGTCTTTGAAGGGCATTCATAAGAACAGGAATAATAAATGGATAACAACTTCTCTAATGTGAAAATGCACGTCTTTTCGGGGTATATGCTTACTCCTTCATCAGGTTGAATTAACATTGAGTCAATATATACTCCGAAACGACGTTGTTTCACGTTTAAGAAGGTGCTTTGATTCAATTCATGATTGCCACGTTGTTGTCCATGTTAATGTTCAAGCTTGAAACGCCGTTCCGTTCTTTTGATATCAATCTAAAAGCCATGATAATATCGCACATTAATATTTATGAATGAATACATCTCCAGCATGACCCATTGTCTTACAATGTGATTATGGTTCCATAAGAATGCATTATTTGATAGTCGAATCATTCGTAGATACAGCTTAAATAGTGTTAGTTATGTTCCTGACAGAACTCAACACGAAATGTGGAGATTTAGATACGATTTCACCAGCCAAGAGAACATTCGCAAGGACTTTAAAGGTTTTTAATAGCTTGTTTCGTACAATTGTTTGCATTTTGAAATTAACAGTTTCATGTATATTTTGAATTGCAAGGTCATTAATCAATTTGTACTGTAAGGTCATTCCTATTCCTATCTGACTGTTTATAATAATTAAATAACTCACTACATTTGAAAGTTATCGAAATATTTACAACAGTTTGTTAGATAAGTAGGGCGCCTATACAGTAATTCCTTTTTTCAATATGACAGTGGATTACTTTTCTTAAGACATCTTTAGGTGCACGTCTAAGTTAATTGTTAATAACACATTAAACTGTTACATTTTCATCAGTTCTCATTCAAGTCTCCTGCAGATCCCATCCTACGCGTTGTTGTGCCAGTTCATTCATTTTCTCGTCACCTACTGCCGTTAACTGTGCTTGAACTTGTTTACTGTACTCCATTTCTCTGAAGGCATAAATTCTCCCATGTGTGATGAACGGGAAGTGACATGAAGGCAAAAAGTGATCCTGCTAAATTCAGCTCAGTCAAGAAGAACATTTCCTACCGCTATCTGCATATATTTTTGTTATCTTTGACAGTCTTTATGCTGAACTTAATGTAATATATTTGAAAAACCGTTTTGGGTTGTTTTTTTTTTATCTTAAGCATGACAAAATCTGTCAGAGTTACTATGTTTTCTCTAATACTTTATTAATTGCTTGATAACCTGTCAATAACTAGGTTCATAAAATATTATTATCTAAACCTGCTGATCAAAACTTCACAATGCCAATCTCACGTCATGAACACCTTCTTCACCATCAGAAGTTTTAAAATCAGTCATGTATTTAGGCATCCCATCATTGCTAAAGGCTGATTTAGGTTTTAAGGGAGTAAGTAATTCATTCCTTTTTGATAACATTTCATAATTTAGAAATTATAATAGTAAGGTTATTTGTGAAAAATAAACTTATGATTGGATATTACTGCTTGTTTTGCACATACTATTTGATGGTTATCATTTAAGAATATTTCAAAATTGATATCCGTTTTGTAATATCCATGATGCGTTGATGTATTTTAATATTTGCTTTTATGTCAAATAAACAAAAGTAAAATGTCTATTATGCATTGGGCAATTCAAAAGTCACATCTCAATGGTTTTGAACCGACTGGACCCTGCAGTTATTATGCGTTCATAATTTTTATAGATTTGAGAATCTGTCATTCACTGCAGCTACTTTTTGTTAAATAAAGTGAAGACAGAGTCCTCTCAGAGTCCTATTGAGTCGTAACAGAAATAAATCCAATCACTCATAACGTGCTCTGATTTATTCAACAGAGCTATTTGATTGCTCAGTCTCTTTACATTGTCATATCTTGGCATCCACCGGGGAGGAAATAAACGCATTTGTCAAACTCATACTTGTTAATCTACAGCTTGCATTTTGGCCTTATCTTTTACTAAAAAAACATATTTGTAAATTGATTTGTCAATGTTAATTGTTTAACGTCATTTTACATTGATTTAATATTCATTATAGAAAAAAATAAAAGCCGGTATGGTAACCATAATGCTTATCACCGAAAGCATTTCCGTAATTTTCTTGAGTTTGTCCATTACTACTACTTTGTAAAGAATATGCTATTTCAGATATTGGAAAGGCTGATATCATGATGAATCATGCCAAATCCGTAAAGCCGTAACGAAATGCAACCAAGCAGAAGGAAGGCAAACATGCAAGAAGATTTGTTTTGATGTTTACATGTTCTGGGCTGTCACTCATGTTTAAGTAGATGAAGCTATTGACTTAGAAATATGGGGAAATGCGCTAAGTATCCCGCCAGATATCTAGGTTAGTGTGTTGAAAAGAGGATTTTAGTAATCTTAACATATCACCTTATTTTCAGTAAACTAATCATGAAGAAATGAGACATGTTAATGAACCCAAATCCATTCCTGACCTGCAAAATCACACAGACATCCCCGGTATATGCATAAAAGATAACCATGAGTTGACATGGCTTTAACAAAGTAACTTTCTGATACAGTTTCCTTAGTGTTTTCCTGCCCAGGAAACAAACAAAAAACTGAACTTGAATTGCAATAAAACAAATTGATTTTTTGGGATATCTAACGCGACTTTTATCTCTCAAATGCAGTGGTCGATTAGCTTTGCTTGACGTTCTGTTGAGCTTGTTGAGTTGGAGAGGAATGGTCCTTCCATTATCGATCTTCTGGAAGCATGTTCTATTGAGAATAGAATCCCGGCTTCTTGAGAAAGACAATAATAGTGATGTTTTCAAGTGCTGTAATCTAACTTTATCACCTCACTTGTCCATCTAGTGAACAAAAAGATACCATCAATCTAAGTCAATTTGATATTAAGAAGATTTATATCTTCCTGTTTTGTAATGCATTCAGTTGCTCAAGGTTACGAATTTTCAGATGATCCTTTTGTCAATCAGGTTATGTTTCTTATCTCTTAATATATTTTATGAGATTATTATTTCTTCGTCACTTTTTTAGGCCACATTTTGAAAATGCAGACATTTGTTGAAAATTGAACCAATAATTAAAAACATGTTTATTATATTATATTATTGTTTTAATGGAAAATAAATACATTTAAACATGAACACATGTTGGATTATTCAATGTTCTATGATTTGTTCAGACAAATTTATATGATACAGAAGCTTAACTATAAATCCGCCAGCTTGTCTCTACTACAGAACATGCATATGGAAGAATCGAACTTTGATATGTATTTTCACCGCTACATATATTATTTTTAAGAATATGAATGCCATTGCTTTCATTTACACGGATCCGTCGAAAATTATATAATGTACATGAATGTAATTATACCATCTACCTCATGCCATCTGTATTAATGAATATTCATTTAAAACACTTAAGATCCCAGGGTGCCTTTTCTCGAAACTATCCTATCTAAGACATATGCTACCTATTTAGGACAGAAATTAGGACATCCTAAGGTTAGGATAAGACCAATTCTCGAAACGATCCTAAATCTGTCCTTAGTTGAGATACCGATCTTCGCTAGGACAGTGAACTCTTCAGGCAAAGAGATAAGAAAACCCTTAACAACTGGGGGATTCCCTTAATATTACCCATGATTCATTGCATATAAGGATACACTGAATAAGGGTACCGTATTTTCCTTATTTAACGCAATTGAAAATATTAAAAAGGTTAGACTAAAGAGAAGGATAATACTGTTTTTAATCATTAAAAAAATCAAGATTAATATCTCAAATTATTATCCAAAATAAATTACATTTGAATAATACGATTCTCTTGCATATTTATTAGGTTTTTTAAAGTTTTTTTCATTCCATTTTCTTAAATGGAGACTATTTATCATAAGTTGTCCTTGACATTGACATTTCATGGCAATATGGCAGAGCACGGTTATGTTGTGATAAAAAAAAGGGGAATAAAACGAAAAATAGGTAAGAATAGAACCAATATCTTGTGTAGATCTAAGGATCATGCCAGAGGAACTCGATATCGTAAGTAAAACATAGGTAAAACGTAGGTGAAACGTAGGTGAAACAAACCTACCACCTATATAACAGAGTAAAGGAGCAAGGGCAGCCATATTGCCGATCTAAGGGAGCATTCAACATTAGGTCAAAAGTTATACTAAGAATTGGTGACATACACACATGAACGCACTTATCTAACAAGTATACATTTCTCCGCAAAACGCGGCTGATTTTCAACATATGTCACCCCTTGAATAAAGTATCGGTAATACCCCCCATTTCACTGAGCTACGACTTCCAAATGTCTTCACGACTTTTCCCGACTCTTCACAACTTTTCGGCTACGACTTTGAGTCGGGGAACATTTGGGGTGAAATTGTCAAATTTGATATTTCTACGAGTTACCTACGACTTACTTACGACATAGTGAGGAGGAACTCCTGACCCGTTCACGACGGAATGCCAACTCTTTCCCGACACTAATCCGCCACCACGACTCTGACAAGGACTCATTCCCGACCCACTCATGACTAAAAACGACTAGTTTACGACTGGTTCACGACCATTGCGACTCATCACTGCCCAGATACAACTCACTTACGAGTCACATACGAATCAGATACGAGTTATTTGGCCTTATTGTCGTGTTTAATCGGAAACAGGTCGTCACTGGTCGTCTTTGAGTATTGGTTAGTCGTACGTGAGTTGGCATAAGTTGGGAGTGAGTCGACAAGTATTTTAGGGGAAGACCTATACCCGACTCACACACGACCACCACAACTCAACACGACTGGATACGAGTAAATACGACTGACATGACGACTTAATACGACCCAATAAGAATTAGATACGAGCCAATTACGATAATCACGACTGAATACGATGGAATTTCTGAAATTTCCGGTCGAAAAGTACGAGTATCGCCCGACTGAAAAAGTCGGGAGTGAGTTTTTGAACATGTTCAAAAACCCATTCCCAACTAAATTTGACCTCCCGAATCTTAAAGACTCTTGGAGACTCTTGGAGACTCACATACGCTTCAAGCCGACTTAAGGGGACTCAGACACGCCTCGTTGCGAGTCACTGACAACTCACTGACGACTTACTGACTATTTTCGGTCGGCAACGGTTCGTAGCTCAGTGAAATGGGGGTATAAACAAACACGACGGCGTGGCGAGACGACAGGATATTTCGAAAATTGCTTCGCTATGCATTCAACACCTGATCAGAGGGAAGCTTTGAAATGTGAACTACAGAGCCAGCTCAACGGACCAAACAGATCGTTCGAAGGGCTGTCTACTGCGGACTACTAGGTTTTTGTGGTCAAATTTCGAGTTTGGAGAGCTATTGAAGTTATCGTAGGGGTGACATATGTTGGGAGATCAGTCGGGTTTTGCGGAGAAATGTATAATTGAAAAGTACGTGCGTTCATTTGTGTATGTCACAAATTCTTAGTATAACTTTTGACCTAATGTTGAATGCTCCCTTAGATCGGCAATTTGGCTGCCCTTGCTCCTTTACTCTATGTTATATAGGGGGTATGTTTGTTTTACCTACGTTATACCTATGTTTTTCTTACGATATCGAGTTCCTGTGGATCATGCCTATTGCTACAATTCATTACCCCTAAATAGGTAGATATAAACTAAATAATAAATCTCTTCTCACATCATCAAAACTGTGTGATAATTACAGATTCAAATGATAGTTTGCTTTACAGCGTCAAAGTTAGTGAACAAACGAATACAATCATGCCATTTTGTCTTCACTAAGATTTACTTAGGACAGGTCAGACCCTATCCTAGCATTCGTCCTTAGTTACGAGATCCTTGTGCTAGGAAATGTTTCAAGAATAAAATAGGACAATATCCTCACTCTTAGGATCAAAGTTAGTATACCCTAACGCTTGGATTCGTTCGAGAATAGTTCCTTTTGTAGTAAAATATTCCCAATGAGATAATCATTGTCCTTTGAGGAAATACTCAACATTTTACTCGAGTATATTTGAAAATAATATTTTGTCACTCAATGCATTGTAACAAAACATCCATTGCTCTTTACCAACACTTAGCACAGATATTCCAGGCACGCAAAGTTCATTAGTGATGTTAGTGATTACTCACAGTGTCCAGTGATTGGTCAAGATAATCATTTCGGTCAGGAAACAGACATGTCAACACATCTAGGCACTAACACTGACATATTGATAACGTTATCTGAAAAGAGAGTAACAGCACTTCCCTGAAACTTTTACTCATTAGCAGCCCCGACTTACTATCAGTATTCATCGCCGCCGATGTTTTGGCTATTAACGTTTTTCCAATAAGGTTTTACGAACTCATATACATAACGTCCTACTTATACCCCTTGGAGATATGTTTACATACTCACATTGAAGGTCAAAGATCAAAATCACAAGTTCTGAAATCGCTTAAAAAATCGTTTGAAACACGATAACTTTTAAAATATGTGTGCTATCACGCTCTTATTTGGTATGTCTCAAATATGGAGGTAGGCCAAGATTTGAAAAGGTTTTCGCTAAAATCCGTCAAAGGTCAAGATCACAGCAAGGTCACAACTTGCATGCATTTGTGAATATGCCTTACATTACCTGTTAACATTTTGAATCATTACATGATTGTAATACACAATGAAAAGTGATCTTGAAGGTCAAAGGTCAAGGTCTTGAGATATTGGTTAAAGCCATGTTAACCCTATGACATCAAGTTTGAAGATCAAACCCGCAAACCCTAATCTAGTTTTTGTAAGGGAATAAAGAAGAAAACGCTACGAAAAGGTGAGGTGGCATATCATTGGCATTGTCATTGTAATGGAAATGAATTGAAATATCTTTTGTTTTAAAGAGCCATCAATGATGTTAGTGTTTCAAATACAAAATCATTTGTGGAAAATATACTTATAACGTCAATCGCTGGAGAAAACCTTTATCTACAACATGACATGTGATTAATAATTTTCATATCACGATAATGTAATGAAATTTGGTTTCAAAGATAGGTTCCCCTTCGAGTAGCGCGCACAAAGGGTATCTGACGTCATATAAACAGATTTCCCTTCATTGCATCAAACGATATACACAACAACTAGCCTTTACAAAGCCTTTACAAAGCAACCCACGTGCTGCACGTGCTTCTGTTGGAAGTTAGGCTATTTTCGTCACACATTCCTGAATATGACGATTGATTCTAAATGTCCTGAGAACATACACATTATTGCCTGTTTAATGTACGTTATTGAGCTAAGAAATTATGACAAATATATTCTCTTTGATTATAAAATTCAAGCAAAATACCTAGTTGTGTAAAACATTTATTCTAATATCTGTAAAAAAAAATGCATAATTAAATGAAATGGTAAACAAATAAGCGCCAAAAATTATATATTTCGATTTCTTTCATTGCTCATAAACTTTATTTTTCTTTCGTGTCCTTGTATACGGTGTGTGAGCTAGACCACAATGCTTTGCGCTTGAAAATAATAAACCTGATCTATATTTAGACTGGAAAACACCTTTACTAATTAGTGCAATTTTTCGGCTTATTTTTGGTCGAAAAAATCTGTGAAAACTTAAGTGTATATATTTCACGGAGACATATTTTTGGCCATTTTCCAATATGTTCATCAACATCCTTGATGGCTCTTTAAGTAGAGGTTGCATTCATACACTACGTATATTCGGTCGATGTATTGGCAATAGATACATGTACATGAGTAGATATATGAAAGTAGAACACCCCATTGGTTTTGCAGGACATTATTTTGAGTCCGATCGCAATGATTGTCCGTGTCTTTCAGAGATCATCTGATGTAAGGACGGAAGGACGATTCGTAATGGTAAGTCACTAAAAGCACTACTAATGGAATAATGTTGAAATATTTTTTACTGAAGTAAGTTAAACGTATTTAGATCAATAGTTCATCAAGTGTGCCTGTAAAGAAAAATTCTTTCTGCTTCAGAAACTTAAAGTTTCATCTGTGTAAAGTGGAACATCATGACACCAGATTACTCAAAACATACTTCTTTTAACCGCAATAGTTGAAGTTTACATAATCAAAACGTGGTTCCTTGCAGTGATAGAAAAAGAAACCAGTTTATCCACTCGACCATCCAGATCATGTTTCGAAAAATTATTTTCAATTACGAAATAATTAACCGATGTGGATGCATCGAGTTTCAGTATGCTGTGGGTTTTTTGTCATTGGAAAACACTGTATATAAGGTGCTCAACACAGAGTCTTGAAGAACTATTGTTTCTATCCGTATTTTTATTATTATTTCCACACTTTTTGTGTTCGCCAGAGGAAATTTTTATGACACTTTTAGGGATTGTAGAATTCAATGGGATCGGGGAATGTGTTGAAAGGAGTTTTGTTTGGTTGAGCCATTAAAGGTCTGGGGGAAAATCAAAGAGTACTAGAGACTTGGGCGCCTCGAATCCACAACGTGGAAATGTGAGCACCATTCATTATAAGTATTATTATACATAGAAAATGGAAACGTTCATAGAAGATTGCCTTATTGATAGATAGTATTGTCTACCTTAACACTCATTGGGTTCATGAACTGGTTATTGAATAAGAAATTAAAAATACGTTTTGAATTACAACATACAAACTTATAATATAGGCAATTAAATGTTTACATAAGAAATGGAATACCTACATACAAGACTCAAAAACGTTACTGGTAACATGAATATACCCTGTTTAAATAAACCGCATTAGAATATCAAACTTTCATGTTGCATACATAATAAGTGACAATTCCAGTTTTTACTTTGAAGAAATATAACCTTCATATGAGGGTGTAAGTTGTTACACAGTGATGACACACTCCAACAAAAACCTTAGTTGCAATCTCAAAACGTCGTTACCGCTCAGTACAGCGTGTCAGGACGATGTAAAGGACGTGTATGAGTATGGAAGATTTGTTCATGATTGGCAGGCAACAGTCGAATATATATCCAGATTTGTCTTCAGCAAACATACTAAAACAAATATTGAAATAGATTTGATTTATTTCAAGCAGAGAAAGATTCTATGACAGCTACGTTGAATTTGCATCATACCAAGCGAAAAGTGATTTAGTTTATTTAAACATCCAAATTATCCATCTGCATTTATACCACTATACAAATTACGGAACTGGGCAATAACGCCAGAAAAAAAATATCGCGTTTCTTATCGACTTATTGATACCCTTAAGCAACAAACCCAAATCGGTTATTCTGTCTTAAAACGGATTTTGATAAAAGCTCGGACGAACGGACGCACGGAAACACTTATAAAACAGACCTCTGGTCTATCTGATTTAGTGGTTGGGGATACAAAACATCTTCCATACATGTTATACACGTATTCAATTAAAAGCTGAATATTCATATCTTGTATAAATCCCTTTAAAATTTAAATTGCTGTTGATGTGTTATGAACTGTATGGAAATTGCTATTCTTGTATCACACTATGGGACATGTTACCGGTTCAAAACGTAATCATGTAATCTTTAACAAGTATTCCCTAGACATGACGGCAGGTGTTACTGGTGCCTGTAGCCTTACTTATGAAAGTAAAGTCTCACCAATTAAATTGATTGGGTATTCCCAGAGGAAAACGACCAAAATAATTTTCTCGTAAGATGGTTTTGACAACGAAAAGCATGTTCAACTATATTCGTAGTTGAGGGAACTGTTTGTAACTATATCACATAAACTCATTAAACGGTGTCATTGTTCCTACTCCTACACTGCTGTTGACATGGACTCGATGGAGACCCGGGAGGGCCACGTCATTGTGTTTCCACGTACTTACAACTTAGTATCCGAAAATGTCTACTTCCTGTGTAGAAATTTCCATTTATCGCCTACAAATTTCCACTTCCAGCATCTGGCAATTACCAGTAAGCATCCGAAAATGGAAGTTTCCAGAAAGTTAAAGTTGTTACAAAGATACATTTTTTACTTAGTTAGTCAAATACTTAATGGAAATTTCGAACTATTAAGTAGACATTAAGATTTGCGAAAGGGGAATTTAACAGATACCATGTGGTAATGCTCTGCAAGACGTGGTGCTGACAGGCTTCAGTACGATTCAGATCAAGCACTACCGCTATATTAGCAAATCACATTCTTAGATATTTCATAAATGTGTTGGTGTATAGGCTTTTTTTCCATTTACCGTCCAACTTAACCAACGTGTACTGAACGTGATATGAAAAGCAAAATATGAAAAACTTCGTTCCATCTTCTGTACATTTCTGCACCGATGGCAGATTATAAAGTTGCATATTATTACTATTATAGAATCGCAATGTTCAAACGAATACATTACTTTTATGTTCCTGTAAACATCACTTCTAGTTTTGCACACCATCTTTGATAACAAAAACGTCAAAGCTTTGGTCCTAAGATCTGTAGTAAGTTGGAGCTCTGTCACTATTTGTCAAAATCTGTGAAGTACCTAACAGCCTTCTCTTTGATCAATAAATTATTATTACTTTGCAGTTTACTCAGATATTCGAGAACTAATTAGATCAATCACATGGTATGGTAACCGACGTTGCCATCAAAGTTAAAAGATGGTTTCCAATATGCCGTCAAGAACGTCTATGTCATTAGAATTTGCAAACATCACATGGGACTAAATTTGTTTGCACTTTCTGATTTTAACAATATATGTGTTTTGCTTTTATTGGATGTTTTAAGAAGAAAAATTAAAATTTTATTCATTCAATTTGTTAATAGGATACGGTAGATGTTTATTCGATAATGGGGCCACATGGTCCATTATACAGTGTAAGTCTGAAAACACGCAAACAACCATAGTAATACAACTTATTCCGCATATTCAAATGAGTTTAATGTGTGTTTTCGGGTCAGTTATCATTTCATTATCCAATGATATCAGTAACTGCCTGATCTTTAATTTTATTTAATCAGGCCCGATATGTTCTGGTTAACCCATACTGAACCGAATCCATATTAGAAAAGTATTTTCAATAGTTGTATCTGTCAGGCCCTTTTCACACATATTCATGTTTCAAAACACAACAAAATTCAATTTGTAAATGTATACATTTAATGTTCATTAACATCATCATGGTAATTTGAATCGTTCACGCAGGTAAACGGCATTGGATAGCCAGAGTACCTTTTAGCATCCCTGTTACAGTACAGCTAGATCTTTTAGCATTGACTGTACCAACAGCTTACCAAATGGTCATGTGGTAAGCTGTCGGTACAGTCAATGCTAGCGATAGTTGCCTTAGTATGAGGGCGTAGGTTCGAATCCCGCATGGGACTCGGCCCGAAAAAGTACATGAATTTGTACATGATAGCCAGAGTACCTTTTAGCATCCCTGTTACAGTACAGCTAGATCTTTTAGCATTGACTGTACCAACAGCTTACCAAATGGTCATGTGGTAAGCTGTCGGTACAGTCAATGCTAGCGATAGTTGCCTTAGTATGAGGGCGTAGGTTCGAATCCCGCATGGGACTCGGCCCGAAAAAGTACATGAATTTGTACTATTGAAGGTATTGTTATCCCAAATATAACGATGGTATGTTATGCAATTGTTGAATGAAGTTCAATGAACCTCTTTTCTATCAACTTAACTTGTATCAAGGGAATAATTCCATTTGTAAAACTCAGCCGTTCATTCTGACTTTACATCTTCCCTAAACCTTGACACACTGACACTGGAGTTTAAAAATATTGCATGATACCATAATAACAAAACTTTACTTCTGAGTAATGACAACATTATTAGTTCCCATATATGTTAGCACTCTTAGGTTGTGTTGGGTTCTCACGGTTTACCAATTCCATGTCAATGTACTTTAAAAGGTCAATTGAAGAGTGTGCATTAGGGTCACCACCAGTAACGTTCATCATATAAATCCTACTGTCAATCGTATATTCCTCTCTACATTTTTCAATGAGATGGAGTTTTAGCAATTTCATACTCAATAGATCTTTAATGCTTTAACATAGATGGTTCGTAAGGATATTTAGAGCGATTTTTCTCTCATATTCATTGATCGAATACCTTTGCTTTTGACCTTGGATAGATTAAGAGGATGGAGCCTAGCACAATCGATCTTACGAAAGAGCTTCTATTGACACACAGCTTTATAAAAAGTGTTCTCCTTTCGAAGTCAGTGACAGTAAGATATAGGTTTTTCAATCGCTGTAATCTAACTGTATGACCTTACCTATCCATTAAGCAGACAGAGTCGGCTAGATCCCCACCACGTTGTATATTTATTGAACTGTGGACCTTTTGTAATATACCGGTACTCACTCACATTTCACAATCTATTTGTTCCACAACCACACTTTCATTGAGCTGTTTTACAGTGATTTACTACAGTATATAAAGAACTTGTCTGATTAATATGATTAACTCCACTGATAAATAATACTGACTTACTTCGCAATATTGAAGACATCAATCCTTCAAATTGACGTTATTACATCATGCAATGGTTACTATATATATCAGAAAGTTCGTCACATTCCTATCATGCAATGCTCTATAAAATCATATTCAAGTAATGCATAGGGCCCAGTGATGTTTTGTAAAAATTGTAAAAATAACATTTTGTCACTCACAGCCTCATTGTAACAAGAACGTTCACTGTTCAATCTACAAATAAATAAGACCAAAATTCCAGGCACGGAGACTTCATTAGCAGAGATCTTGACTACTCACAGTGCTCAGTAATTGGCCAGGTTGAGTTGAGTTGAGATGAGACATGTCAGCACATATGGACAGTAACACTGACTGACAGAGAAATACAACACTCCGATAAATGGTTTAATCTCTGACCAAGGCTTTGTCCTTTGTTATTTACCATCTTTTCATTTAAAAATTTCGACAATCAATTTCTTCAAAATTAGCTTTGGGAATATTTGTGTTGAAAACAGTAGAGGAAATGATGTGTTACTAAATTAGTCGTGTGTAAAAAAGTCCTCTCAATCAAGCATCGATTTGCAATATTTGAAAAATGACCCTAGCTTGTTTGTAGAATTTATTTGAAAGATGTGATTTCATTGAAGAACATTTAATAAAAGAAATGGCTTATTTTCGCATGATCTAATTAGCATGGATGTTAAGAAAGGCATCAAATTACATAAGTTTAATTAAACTACTTGTTTACAATGACTAAAGGTTTTTCATCAAATCAAATTAAACTTTGAATCATATCATTTTATATATCGACATATTTATCTACTGTATGTGCTTCAAAACCTGTTATATTCTTTTAATATTTCGACAGGAATATTGAAAGATAATTGCAATTAAGTTTTAACATTATAATTATTAGAACAAAATGGCCATCTCTACACACATTTAGCGACGTGATGTATACAAATATTAGTTAAGTCTTGTTACAACAATGGAACAAATGACTCACACTGGCCCATCTATGAGTTGCCGAATTCTCTCAGCATCTTCCCAGAGGGAACAAACAATCGCTTAACAAAATAAAAGCGACATGTTTCCAAAATGGTGATCTTCTTTCCAGACATATTTTCAGATAGTTAGGTTCTAGTTGTACCTTGGAGTTGGAGCTAATGCTGTGTGTGTTCAATGTAATTACTGTTTAAGGTAATATATTATTGCATAAGAACAGTGAAAAGAGATGCTTGAAAGCATATGACGTACATATAGTAATGGCGAGAAGAGTACTGAAGAGCAGGACATCAAAGCATATTCTAATTCCCTTCAGGATATTGAGTTCGTTTCAAACAGACACTTTTTGTGGATAAAGCCTCATGTATCCAACATTTCCAATATTCTCGATCTTATTTATGTGACATGAAAACATATCTTTATATATTTATATTTATATGTATGTATGCATAAGTATAATCTTTATTTGTTTTTTTCCCAAGTCTTGCATCACATCAATAACGAATGTCTGAATAATATGAAGTACACACAGTGAAGTGAAAACATTACTGACGGAAAGAAGATGAATGTACAATCTTATTCCCTTTGGGATATTGTTTCAAACACACTCTGTGAAGAATCGGAGCGTCATCTGCCCTAAGTTATCGATTTGATTTTAAAGATGGTTTGAATGGATTTGTGAAACCAGTATTATGGAGAGAACTTGAATTCATTAACATATCATTATACCTCCGCTACGTACGGAGTAGTGCATCTATCCGTAAGTCCGCCATGTCTGTGTCTTCCCCGACACTAATAATAAATTATTGTTCAAATCTTAATAACTTGACACATGCACCGAATCATATCCTGAGATTTAGATATTCCCTTTAGAACTACTTAATTTCCCTTTAAAACCGTTTCCGTTTCCCATTCGCATTCCGTGATGACATTTCCGTTCGCATTCCTGCTTTTTCAAAAGATTCGTAATGTTTGTAATTACCCAAGATGTCCAGTAAGCAATTGCAATCTGACCGTTGTGACCCTATGTCCATGTTTACATGTACGTCTAAGTGTCCTGACGAAAAACCTGTACCACTTGAAGAAATAAACTTAAAGAACATATTGTCTTAAAAACAATTGTAGATTTGTCTTTTGTATTGTATTTGAATGTTTTGGTCATGTATTCTCACAATTTAGAGCATTAAGCAATATAGCATTATAGCTTAAACAAAATTTAATTGATTAATATAAGGTGTTATCTCCCCGAGAATACAGGCTAACTAGATACTTTAATCTTTTGATGAAATACATTTGTTAACCACGATCTCTAGATTGGTCCATTGTGGATTAGACCTATATCTGAATTTCATTTGTTGGGCTTTCCATGAAAACATGACGTGAGCAGTGACCTTATAGGGAAGTATTTTTGCCCGACGCATACCTCCCAAATAATATATGTACTACAATGATCCCTCGAAGCGCTCCTTCTGGTTAAGCCATATATATGTGAATGGTTTTTTTTTTATGTCATTTCGATTCATTTGAAGCTTCTGTGACTAATGTGGGAATAGGGGCATATTAGTGAGCTGTGCTCACTAATTCACTTATTCTCCTGTTAACGTGAATAACATGACCATATTTCAAGTTTATCATGGTATACTAAATGAAAGGTATTATTTTAATCGTTTTATTATTTTCAATTTTAGACACAGAAAATCCTTGATAGATGAATATACATTCAATCATTTGAATGAACAATGTATTTCTCACTGTTCTCGTATTGATTATCGAATTACTGTGTATCATGTATTCAAAACGAACTCTCAGAAATAACACGGACTAAAAGAAATTGAAATATATTTCTTTGTATACTATTGTCAAAATCTATTTATTTATTATAAATATGATGAAACAGGTATTTAAAATGACAGATATGTATTATAGACAAACATTTGTGAATGCAATTTAAACTCAACAAATAGTTCATCCGATTATCTTTCTTTTTAAAATTATTTTCCCACATAGTTTTCAAGTATGTTTAATTGGTTTGAAATGAAGAAACTGTTGGACGTTATCAAAGCAAGACAACCCAATCTTTCTTTCAGGATATTTAATCACCCTTCACTAGAATCTTTTCAGTCCGACCAACGTCTCAATCCTTATTGCCCTAAGGTACACAAATACTGGCACAGTTGATCCTGGATCCAGTAGAAACATCTGTCCCCAATTGTAACCATTCTTCCATCTGTTTTCCAGAGTGATTATCGATGAAAGGGGGACTGATTGATTTTCTTTATGTAAACACCTGTTATGTTCAGTCTTACCCAGTGACCAACAAAACGTCATTATTCTGTCGATGTAGGTCACTTTATAATTTGGTTCGGGGTTTAGTAACCAGAACTCAATTATTGGTTTAATTCAGATTGGATTCTTAAATAGAATTTTTTTTAATTCAATCTTCTTGAAGTACATATTACTTTATAAAGTTACATTTGCTTATAGCCTTTGGTTTCTTTTCGTTGTTTTGTCTCTTGGATATTTTACAACAATGTCTATCATATACAGTCATTGATCGTATACTTACGAAAATAAAATACCATCATGCCTATGAAGATATCCACAAAAGAGATGGCATATCATGACTGGTACATGGAAACTGCTTAATGTGAATAGGAACTCTTATGGTATTCTACACTGTAAATGAACATGATAATAGTAACTTGTTAGAAGAACGACACATTCCCTCAGAATGTGGTTATTTTGTCATACACAACCGTAGGATATGGCACAAATGATAATATTTGATCCCTTGGGGAGTTACATAACGGTTTTATGTCAAAGAAGCATGTTCTTATAACGAATATTACGTTTATTACCTTACACTGCATATCTAAATATCACAATCCATAAAAAATAGATTCATGTTTATGTTTACTTTAATCATTAACACTTTATATATTTTAGTGACATGTTACTAATAGATATTAAGCCTGTTGTATATTTTAGTGACATGTTACTAATAGATATTAAGCCTGTTGTACAAATATATTAAGAGGCTATAACATGTTATTTGTTCATACCATACCCCATATCAGCCCGAGACCCCGTATCAGACCGAGACCCCATATCAGACCGAGGGTCGCAAGCGTATTTTTAATTAAATAAGTTAAAAGCGTCAGTAACATGCTCGTGTTTGGAGGCTACTCTGAAATGATATGATTTGGCTGATATGGATTTTCGGGCCGGGCTGATAGGACCGATAAGTATTTTCGGACCGGGCACCAATATGGGTGCGGTTTTCTAACCTCTATCACACATGCAAAACATTTTTAGTAATATGATCTGGCTGATATAGGGTATAATGTATTCATATTGTCTTTTGTGCCCCCTCCCTTCCTCCCTTATAAACAGGAACATATAAATCCAAGTGTGTATCATATACACAAAAACATCAGATATATGACCTGTGAGGAAGGAAATTGTAAAATGTTTGATTCACTGAAAGTACTTGCTATTGGAAAATGATGGAAAATAAATAATGAAACTAAGTGTAATTTTAGTCAATATCCTGTCGTATGAGCACAGGGTGCTTATTTTTATATATTTTAATATCGTTCATCAACATCGTGGGTTTTAATTCTAAATCGTTCCCTTACGTAACACATTGTGTTTGCTACTATAAACACATATGGTGTGCATGTAGGTATGAAAACATTGTTTACACATTTTCAGCATATAATTATAAAATGTATTATCAACTGAACATAAGAATACTCGATCTGGGTCAGAAAATCATTGCATTGCATTGTTTCTTTCATTATCAAATTCGTTATCATTACAGTGAGTATATATGGTTGTTATGTTATATGATGATATAAGGAACACACGAAGAGAAACCTATGTTTGTGAGGAGGATATTTAAATGCAATCAAATGAAAATATAGCTTAACTACAATTAATATCAATAATTAACATGAATGATAGCTCTAAAACATTAACCATATGGACGGAATGAGTTTAATCAAATACATTTTAGCTATTTTATCATACAGGTAGTTTCATTATGAAACAATTTATCTTTGGTATAAAAATGTATACTGTCATCTTCATGCCTAATAATTTCATTTAAACGATATTATTTCTAACCAGTTTATTTGTTTGTATGTTTGTTTTTGTCAACTAAAGAAAAGGCCTATGGTGCTCTTGTTTAGTTGAATCGAACTAATGCATTTTGGTATTGTATGCTTCTAACGTAATAACATTATGCATATCAGTCTATCTATATATGATCTTATATTATGATCCATTACATAAAAGGGGACAAACAATGTCACCATTTCAACTTCATCCCAGATCTGATCGAGTATTTGTTTTCTACTAAATACCATCATAATATAAAATCGTTATTCGATGGTACAAGTGTCTTAATCGTCCAAGTATGTTAGTTTGTATGTGATCCTGTTTGAATTTTTATTTTAATTATATCAAAGAGAGTTTGCATCATTTTGCATATCTGTACTCAAACTAGATTCCCAGTTTCTAGAGAACCTTTTCTGGACTTAAAGCTTCCAATTGCGATACAAACAGCCTCAGTAACTCACCTTTTGAAGCTTGTGTACCAGACCGAAACATCTTGTTCTTACTATTTGCTCTCGCACCACGGTTCCTTTATTGTAGCATCGGTCGTCTGTGAAATACCTCTCATCATGTTTCGATTTCCAATACGATAAAGAACCGCCCGGTTTTATCTACATGTCCTACAAGGCAAGACATAGGAAATAGATTCACATATGGGTTTCATCAGCTATGACTAGTTCCACTTGAGGTTGAAGACACGAAACATTGCAATAAAATTTCAAGCCAAACAGGATACGCATGATGTTCTTTTTATGTTTAAAGGTGTTAATGAGGTAGAATAACTTGTTTTTGCGCCCCCTCAGTCGTTAGTTTTATATGTCAATGACCTTAATTGCAGCTTGTGTGTCCATATTCATCAACAGCGTCTTGAAAACACATTATTAAAAACACATTATACAAAATTTAGCAATTTATTGAAATTTTAGTAGTTTGTATCCAACACATCCTGCGAAAAAATTAAATCAAAACTTCTAAAAGTAATCCCATTTCATAGATGTACAGTAGGATCTAACAACTTGTCAAAGTCTTGAGGAAATCTGGGCAACATATGTTAACAATCTGCAGTATCTTGATCTGCATCATCTGCAGAATGATTTCCTGCTTAAAACTAAATTAGGTCTACATGGAAATGTATACGATTCAGAATTGTGAACTGTGATTAAGCCAGATTCCAGTTAAACGGAAATCCAAGCTTCGGGCCAGTTTTATCGTAAAACAATCCCTCGTGAAATATAAGGGACTCTATTTGAGGGATATTCGGTTTCCGGATTCGGACAGTTAGTTTTTACCAACCAAGTCAACTCAAATTTTATTCGGCAACCTGCACGGTTCCACCATCATCAACTGACAATGACTGAAATCACTATAGTCGGCAATGGAAACTTGCTTGTTTTGACACGTGACAAGTTCACTGCTAATCCGCATTAAAGGCGCTCTAGCACGTTTTTCTCACTGAAGTAAAGATAAATAAAAAGATAAATAAGTGTTGCCATTGGCTAAAATTATACTCCTGAATCAATAAAAAGTGTTCTAAAACGAATGTACATTGTTCGGTTAAACCATGCGAGTTTCCCTTTGAGCGGCCATTTTAATGTGTGTAGCGATGCATAAACACTCAAAGTTTTAAATATGGCACCATGATTGAATGTCAACGATCTGGCAGTCAAACTTCTCAAATTTACATGAGACCTACATATTTTACTTTCACACTGACCACACCACTGTCGTGTTTTGCAATATTTTTTCTCAATATGGATAACTATTTTCTATTGAGACGGTTTATCGGGTCGTGCAATGAGATGTTTTACCCTCTAACATAACCATATATTTATTAACTTTAATAATAAATTGCAAATTTAAGGAAACAAATTATGCAAAAATAACGTACTACAGCGCCGTTAATGACCAGTCAACAGGCTATTTGATAGGGATAACGTAGTATTTGTCAATGAGTGAAACATTTAGTTCTATTGTTAAGTAGTTAATATAAGTCGAAGCAATACAAGTGTATGTTGAAATTGGAGTCAGTTGATGTTAGTATTTTCTCATTACTGTCTGTCGTTTCAAATTAACCACCGATGGCCAGTCAATCTAATAAATGTAAGCGTTATGAAGTGACAACCACGGAAAAGAAAGAAATCTGTCTTTTTCAAAACACAATGAAACTTTTGGATAAATTTCGTAACTTCAAAGCCAACGATCATATTATCGTATTTTTTAAATCTATGACTAATTAGAATTTGTTGGCGTTTAATGTCTACATAGTTTTTGTATTATAAGGTGTACTAGAACCACATTGCCACTTAGCCAGGTATCCAATCTACTTTGTTTGTGTATTATAAGGTGTACTAGAACTACATTGCCAGTTAGCCAGGTATCCAATCTACTTTGTTTGTGTATTATAAGGTGTACTAGAACCACATTGCCAGTTAGCCAGGTATCCAATCTACTTTGTTTGTGTATTATAAGGTGTACTAGAACCACATTGCCAGTTAGCCAGGTATCCAAACATCTGGATAATTTACGAAAAAAAGAAAGTGTCTTGCTTAACGCGGGTTCTCATTGTACACTGCTATACTGTTTTATCCCCCGCCACGAAGTGGAAAGTTATATATATAAATAGTTTTGACATCCATCCCTTCCTTCTACCGATATGAAAAGGAAGCTGTATTTGGAAAGCCAACCATTCAAAATACAGAACCATATTTGGTGTTATGTTTGAGGTTATCAATAATCACGATGTAGTTCGAAAATGAAAAGAACATGATTATTTTCTGGGGTTATTGCCTTTATTCCTTTTTGGGGGACTCTGTTCATGGTATCTGCAAATGGGACAGCTTTCCCCAAAAACAGTGAGAGAGAGGTTGGTGTGTGGATTGAGGGTATCAATACCTTGATGGAGTTTGAAATTAAGAATTGAACGATTTTTTTTCTGAAGTTATTGCCCTTGGACCATTATTGTGTTCTTTGACTATCCTTTTTATCTTCAACGAGGATGACTTTCCCTCACAATTGTTTGACAAAGAACCCAAATTTGAAGTGTGGCTTAAGATTATACATACCTTAATGGGGTTCAATAATAAGAAGCACGCTTTTACATTTAGGAGAAGTTATAAGGTTGTAATGGAACCCAATATGGCCGCGGATGTTGATGACCATGTCTTCCTATTTCCCAATACTAATGAAAAAGGTTTCATCAATTTTAATGTGAATATTTTTAATACATGATGTTAAGCGATGGTCCATTTCATTTGAAGCATATGTTTCTTCCGGTTTCAAAAGAAAATGTGTTCAGCATGAAATTAACATGCCAAATGATTTAACATCAAAGAGGCAATGTGGTCGATCAGAGAAAAGATGAATTTTCCCTCTCTGATCCTTGAGAGAAACTATCGGAAAACCTATAGAGAATATCACACAGAGTGTGAACATTCTCGCTCTATTACCTGTTGATTATTAGTTCGTTAACAGGAAAACAGACTGTTTGCACTTACTTCTCACGGACTATCTC
The DNA here is from genome assembly GCA_936450465.1 of Gibbula magus. Lineage (NCBI taxonomy): Eukaryota > Metazoa > Mollusca > Gastropoda > Trochida > Trochidae > Gibbula > Gibbula magus. Next base: position 32,085,650 of record OW388292.1, on the reverse strand, counting down.
TCAATTCTAAAGAATGAACTGGTAGTGGTAACATTAAACATGTACGCTACAAATCAATAATGCATACAAAGTGAAAGACTTTTGAACAATCAATCGTTGTTGTTCGTCGGTAATATGATGTAATATGCTTTAGAATCGACAGTATATCTGCCCAAACGTAAAACTGCAGCTAAAGCTTGTATTGTGATATGCTATAAATTATATTGTATTGATTGAGGTGTGATACTTGAAATATATATTTTAAGAATTCTTGTTCATAATTGTAAGTTAGTTTCCTTTATGATATGTACTTCATTCCTGTCTTGTTGATACATTTGCGTAGGGACATACACTTTTTACTTATCATAAAATTAACATACTTTCAATGCTATTTTATTAACTAATTTTCTTTTCATATTAGTACATACATAGAGGATATTATATGAGTGTCTATGTCATACTATGTTTACGACACGAGTGCCTGAATATTAGTATTTCCCGAGCGAGAGCGAGGGATATACCGATATTCAGGCACGAGTGTCGTAAACATAGTATGGCATAGACACGAATATAATATTCTGTTTATTACCGAAGTCGTAAAATTAAAGAAATACACGCTAAAATCCACTTTCAATCATAGGCTGGCGACCCGCCGTCACGCATTTAGAACGCAACGTCATAGAAGAAACGTGACGTCATAGCATTGTTTATGACGCCACGTCACCATGACAAGGTGATATGTTGCCCTAGGGCATCGTATGAAAAATATGAACCCCGATATGATTGCCCCCGTAGGTAATAACAGGTATTTCACCTAAAGAAAACGGTGACCGAAATGACACAATGTTTTGTTTAATAAAATAGGGGGTTTGTTCAAGTGTACAGTCAGTATATATTCAAATGGTAGTTAAACGAATAACTAACCCGTCGTCAATAAGGATATTTATATGATAAGAAGCACATGTCATTTCGCACATGAACATATATTATTGGTTTCTCGGCGATTTTTTTACTACACGGGAACTTTGAATTAATGGTTTTAATTATTTCATTTTATATTCAACATAGCATGAGATGTTTAGACTAGATATTGAACAATGTGCTGCTTACGCTTAGATAACTTACACAACAAGCTAAGGATGTAAACAATGTACATCAGACTCGAGATGGCTATCTTATTTATGATTATGTTCCTTTCAACCACATCAAAGCTAGCATACCTTCGTAAATAGATGTTATTTCAGACACAGTCTAATAAACAGACATACTCCATCATCATAAAGACTATAGGGTCCCTAATGTAAACTAAACATGAGATAAATCCAGCTAGTCATATGGTTAACATGTTTAGTGCATTGTACTAGAAGCAGTGTTAGCAACCATAAGCAAGCAATGACTCAAACAACCTATAAAAAATTTATGAATTTATGAGGAAGAGATATAAAACACTGTTTTTGCTCCAGCCATATAATCAAAGAATGGTCCAAAGTAAATTAGTCTTTAAATGAGCTAATCCATGTTTGACGTGGATATTATATAATAACACATATATATATATATATATATATATATATATATATATATATATATATATATATATATATATATATATATATTATATAAAAACGATTTTAAATGTTTGATGTGGATACGGTAAAGAGTATTCAACTCTATAAGATACTTTATTATTTGCATAAAATATTAATTTATAGAAATATCATAAGTTATTGCTTCAAAAAAAGGAAGTCGTATTTAGTAAAAATAATTACAATATATTTGATCATATCTCGATGAAAGTTTATGTACAAATATATGTGATAAGCATGAAGATGTCCCTACGATCTGTCATCACTACATTGCGAGTCTAGTGCCAATACTGTGACCTGAGATGAGTAAAATGGCTTTTATGAATTTGGAATCGTGTTTCACTTTGATTAATTATTACTTAGGATAGATATAGCAGATGAGCTAGATTGTGTTACACATGCATTTGCTGATGACTCGTCCCTTGGTTACGTGTTGGTAAACAGTTGTGAAAAAGAAATGAAACTGAATTATAAGTTATGCATGCTTCACATGTGGGGTGAACTATGATTAATCAGATATAACCCAGAAGACTGAACCTGTTGTTCGTTTCAAAATAATACTAATGTTGTACATTTTTACGTTTCTTGGAATTGAAATAAAAAGCAATTTTGGCAGGCAGGAAATGGGAAAATGGAAGCCCTTATCGAAAATATTATAAAAAGATTATATAGATTTTTTAAGATGGTGGCATCTCCTTTAAATGTGTATCAGGTCGAGAAAGATCATTATATCCTTACTACTTACCTAAGTTTTCAACTATCATTGAGTGAAATATCTGCTTATACTGTAACAAGTCTGGTCAACAAGCTGTTTAATGCCTCAACTTGTGTTGAATTTTTCAGAAAATGATGTAAAATATTGTTATAATATAAAAGGTAAAGGAAGAGAAAAACTGTTTCGACCAAAAACTTGTTGATAGTGTATTTAAGGGCTCTTTATTCACATACTGAGGAAAGCTATAATCTAGTATGAACTCATGTTAACAGAGATATGAATTCTTACGGTGATATGTTTCTACGCTGTGTGATACATGAGTAGTGAAAGAACAACACATTTTCCCTCAGAATGTGTTTCAAGAGACATGTACATGCCCTATTTACTAAATGTCCTAAATAGAGATCCAAAAAATAAACGAGTGTCTCATTTTGGTGCTTGCTGATCTAAATATTTAATAATTGAATGTCAGTTTGTGTGTTTATACAGGAAAATGAACGATGTCAAAGCGGGATTCAAACTCCCATGAACGGAGCAAGCTTGGGAGTAAGTTCACGTGTGAGTTTGAACGCCACTTTGACATCGTTCATTTAACTGATTAATGTGTTTTTGAATAATTATGGTTATATGTATTCTACCCTGTGTGATAAATAAACACGAAAGCAGTGACAATGTGGTTGCCTCTTTCAGGAGAAAATACTTAAGACTAAATGTCCTTAAGACATTGTACTAAAGATAAATCAAATCTGTTTATTGCTTTCCATTGTATATCTACATGGTACAATCCCTTTGAACTAAATAAATTAATATATTATGTTCGTGGGCTTATTAATTCAATAATAAGTTTCGTTGCATCAGACCAAATCACAGAAATGCTCAAAATGACCTACATGAGGAGAATGAAGACTCAAAGACTCGACATCAAAGCTCTCAGTCTTATTCCCTTAAGGAGATTGCATGAGTTTCCATCAAATGAACCAGGATTAACTGCAGTAAATTGGCTTACCATATGCTGCCTGATTCTAGACTAACCTTTTGACACGAATATAATGGAATTCCGAGACCTAATTAAACTTGAAAAGGAAACATCCATTAGCTTATTGGTATTTGTTTTGCTTTATTTGATCTAATTTAATTTTTTTTACTTGCCTTTTGTTAATAACTAGATGACACAATGTAATATTTTCTTCTGGCACCTAATTAAAGGGAAGATGAATAATAATGGAATTCCGAGATCTGGTTAGTCCTATAGCTATTTAGTATTTGTTTTGTACATTTTACTAGCCTTTTGTTAATAACACGACAAATAGGGTTAGATACAAGTGTATCCTAAATTTCGTTCCATTGATGAGATGTCATCAACCTGAAATGTCTGTTATTGTCTGCTTTAAGTATGAACCAATATGATCATATTGTTTTTTTCTGTCCCTGAATTACATTAACCATGAACTTATATTTATCATAATCTCATTGTATCATCATTTTATTATCTTGTCTGTATTCAAAAGAGAAAATATATTTCCATCAGATATTATTCTTTATCGCATTCAGGAATAAAGAACTGTTTCACAAGCATTGTAGACTATCCCTCAATAAATTTCAATTTCAAAATTGCCAACCAGGACAGAAAGAACAAAGTTGTGTAATGGTTGAATCACTAATGTACTCGCTAATGGACAGGTGATAGCAAATTAATGATTGAATAACAGTCAGACTATGTTTATCCGGACCCCATATATCCGGAAAACCATGGCCATCCATTCAACATTTAAATATTTTCTATTTCTATGTAAATGATGATTCGCTCTACTGCACGACTCTCGTTCGGTAAGATTGTCAGCTGTAACCAAATTGTGTGGATAAACAGGTCCTCACTGTTAATGTAAATTGACTAAATCATAACAAAATATAAAAATAAGACAACTTGTTCATACCATATAATCTAAACACTAATTTATTTTCTTAGGATGGTGTTCGATATTAATCTCTTTATGTTTTCAGGAAAATGTTCAGAACACATCTTCAGGACATAATGATGAATTGATAATGAAAGACTTGAGAGTATTGCATCAGAAGACAATATAGAATCATGATGCTATTTACATCTATCTTGGGTCAGGAATGCATTACATAAAACAGGAACACGTCAAAGTTGTAAAACCCTGTAAATGGTATCACCATTTGGACTCCATCCAAACTATAAAGTTTGTATTGTTTTTAAAACCACCATCAACGTTCCATGATCAATTGTGTCAGTATTTCTAAATACATGTATCTTCTTGTTGAAATTTAACTATCATATTCTTTTACTTTTTATATCATTATCATATCGGTATTCAGACTGACTCGAGTTTCTAGACAATCAGGGCTACACCTAAATCTCCCGATTCTTTTCAATTCTCACAAACAGCCCCAGTAATTCCCTTATTGAAGATTGTGTGCCAGACCAAAAACATCTTCTACTCTCTATTTGCTCTCACAACAAGGTCCTTTTGTTGTAGAATTGGTCGTCTGTGAAATATCTCTCCTCACGCTTCGATTTCCAATAAGAAAAACAGCCGACAGCTTTTATCTACAATTTCCGTTAAGGCAAGGCAGGGGAAATAGCTCTGCATATGGGTTTCATCAACAATAATTAGTTTCACTTGCAGGTGAAAAAATCAACGATTGTCATGAGTATCATGTCAAGCAAGAAACAGGATACACATGATGTTCTTTTGACTTTTAAAAGTGTTTAAAGAGGTAATATAATATTCTTTTTGCGTACTTTCAGTTGTCAGTTTTAGGTGTCGATGACCTTGTGTCCACGTTCATCAACAATCTCTTGTAATTTAGATATATAAATTATGTCTCCCCCGAAGGGTCGGGAGACATATTGTTGGCTGAATTCCCGTCGGCGTCGGCGTTGCCATTCTCTAAAACTACTACCAATTTGGTATACAACGTCCTCACATCATGTAGATGTGCCTTTTGGGGTTTGGATTTTAAAAAAGATTTTGAATCAGTTTCCATGGCAACAATTTGGACTTTGTCCTCTGGAAGAATAGGGTTTGTTTCCGGAACAGATCTCTAAATCTATGTGACCTATCCTCACCAAATTTGGTACATTACCTCCCGATATCATGTAGTTGTGCCTTTTGGGTGTTTGACCTTTTTTAGTTAATTTTTTCTGTTTCCATGGCAACAATTTGGACTTTTAGAAGGGTAATAACTGGAATTGATTTGGGGGAAGGGGAGACATCTGCTTTTACAAGTAAAATCACCTTCTAGTTGCTGTTGTGTTACCTATTGGGAAATGATTGTAATAATATTGTGCAAATTATTCTTTCTTTTATAATAAATGTTCATTTTGCTTCTACGTGAAAAGAATCAAAAGAAAAGAATTGTATGCTATGGTTAAGGATTAATTAGATTCCGGACACTTTTTCCAAAACAATATACCAAACTGTGCAATTTCATGAGATGTTGGTAGTTTGTATTCAACCTCTTTAAGTATCCATTTATTTACTCAGTAAAAGTAGCGATATTTGAAAAAAAATGTTAACGTATTTTATATACAGTACATGTTTTTATTTTGCAGGACATATATTCAAGCCACTGTTTTGTGACAATGCATTTTATTGGACCGTTTTATTGTGCTAAAACGAATGTTTATACAAAATAAGGTTGTTTGCGTGTCAGGACTCACGCCTGAAGAATAAGTCCTCTGGTCACCTGTCACATATATTGATGACATTTTGTATGGGCATCATTAACATGGTCCAAAGGCACAAATACTGCCTTAAAGGTCACTCCCCCAAACATCATCAACACCATCATCCTTGGTTTGCTGTTGAGACAAGGATTGAGACACTGGTACTGACAAACATCCTCAATTCCAGTTGCTCATTGATTTTCTGAAAGTAAATATATATAAAGTACAATCATACCGACAGACAATATTCATTACCCTGCTTTATTCTGTTTGATGTATGTCCCTGTAACATTTGCCTACAATGTATGTTGTAATTCTACATTTAGAAGAGAGATAATTTTATTTGCACTTATCTCATCGTTAGCTATCAGTGTTTCCTTTGATTTATCCACTCTTATTATCTGCATGAGATTTCATTTACTCACATTTGATAAGATTCAAAGAATAATATTGAGTGTATTATTTGTACATGAATATATCTCATAAACTGCATTCGTTTTAGCATTTATATATACTGGGTATTATTTAAAGTTTGTTTGTATGTGTTATGTTGAATTTCATATTCATTTGCATTTGAAATACTGTCATGAATATTACGTTTCCTGTAACAGGATGGACATCTATTATGATCAATTGAGGTAGAACACTTCCTGGGGAAAACAGAATTAGTAGCAGACTGATCATCCCATGTGCAATAGTATCTAACAACTTGTCATGTATTGAGGAAACCTGGGCAACATCTGTGATTAATCACCAGTACCCTTACTCTACATCGTCTGTGAAATGAACTTTTATGAACTGACTTCCTGCTTACATTAAATAAAGTGTACATGGAAAAATGTTTGCAGCTTAATAGTGTTTTTTCTCTCCCACCACTTAGTGGAAGGTGCAAATAGGGTTGAGCTCCGTCCCTTCATCCTCCCGAGATAAAGGGGGCAAATCATGTACAGTAAGATAGATAACCAAATCTGGTGTGAGGTTTGAGGGTATCAACACCAAAAACATAAGTGATAAGTTACATTAAACATTTGTGGTACAAATCAATGATACATCCAAAGAAAATGTTTGTTTGAACAATTAAAGTTTTGTTGGTAAAGGCTGATGTAAAAAGCTTGAGGGTCAATGGCTATCTGTCCAAACGTAAAACTATAGGTAAAGCTCATAGTGTGACTTGCCAACAAACACAGTTTCATTGACTGATGTGTGCTTCTTAAACTGATTGAGAATTCGTTTCCATAAATGTAAGTTGGTTACGTTCATGATATAAACTACATTACTGTCTTATAACATGTTGTTGATACATTTGCATAGGTTCTTGCTGTTACTAACTAATTAACATACTTTAAATGCTAGTATGTCACCTATTTTGTGTACGGATATGTCTATACCTCATTGCCCTGTTGGAACATACCCAACATGACCCTTTCACGAACAATCGTTAATACCATACAATTAGATCATGCACCAGTGTTATAAGTGTTATATTTCCAAAATAAAGTTTGGAAAATAAGCTTTAGGAAATAATTATCCATAGATTCCATAGACTCACACGCAATCATCGTCACATTATATACAGTCCTATTGTTACCTGTCGTCAGTGAGGATACTTATATGAGTAGAATAATATGTCATTTCGCTCAGTGAGGATACAGAAAGCTGATAATGGATTTCGCACATAAAAATATATTATTGGCTTCTCTGTCATTTTTGACTACATGGGAACTTTGAATTAACTGTGTTATATATATTCACATTTCATTTGATCTTCAACAAAACATGTGAAGTTTTAATGGTTTAAGGGTCTTTTAGTGGACTACATATAATTTATATATACTTAAACTGATATAACTTTTCAGAAAATATTGTGAGAAAATAAGCAAAACTTGAGATGGCTATCTTATCTTACTTATGATGATATACCTTTCAATCACATCAAAGCTAGCATACCTTCATAAATATATGTTCAGACACAGTCTATTAAACAGACATGCCCAATCATCATTAAGCCTGTAGAGTCCCTAATGCAAACTAAACCTGAGATAAAACCAGCATGTCATATTTTTACACATGGTCAACTTGTTTAGTTTATAGCTTTATTAGCAGCCACCAGCTACAGGTTGGAAAAATAGGATTAAAGTTAGAAAGTGATAAAAGCAAGCAATGATTGAAACAACCCATAACTGATTTACGAATGATTTTCTGAGAGGAAGAAATACAGAAACATGTTTGCTTCATTGATATAATTAAATAATTCAATTGCATATTTTTCTACTTATGTTTTGTTTGAGATTGCGTCAGTCTAGACATTTTCATCAGGGACGATACCTGCTACCACATACATATTCCTATCTTTATACCATTTCATACCATTTTTATTCATGTTGACTCGGACTCGACCTTCATTCTCTTTTCAGCATTCAAACACACCGATTACAATATGCACAAACTGCCCCAAAGGTGTCTATGTCGATAATGTATCAAACTGAAAACATGTATCTCACTGTGCGCATTTATGACAAGAATCCGGTCTATCAGAAGAATCCCAAATGTAATGATCAGTAATCAGAATTCGATTTTCAATCCACAGAGACCAGGCTGTATGTGGAAAAACATGAGACTGAACTGACATATGTTCATGTTACAAAAAGTTTTTAATTTTCAATGATATATGGAAAGTGTTATGTTTGTTAATTTCTAAAAAAAATCATAGTGTGTTGCTATTTGTAAAATCTGTTGGGTGTTTTCGATTTTGAATACAACCAAAAAACTTGTTTTCGATTTGCAAATTTGCCCAAATAAATATCTGAGTAAACATTTAAAAAAATTCATTATGTGACACACACATAGTCATATCTCATCTATGGAGAAACTTATTTTCGAATATGGTTGACATTGAAATTGTACAGGGAAATCACTCATTTCATCATATTTTAACAAAATAATAATTACGTGTTAATGTCAAAACTTAAGCTTAATATCAAAGTGATCTCGAAAATCGAGAATCGAATCAAATCATATCAACATCTAAATTCATTCTTCACCCGTTACTTATGTCTCTGGGGCGAGATAACTAAACTATCCGTCTCTAGAATCGTTTTATTTCCACCAACGTCTCACCCCTTATTGCCAAGGGCACACATACATGTATACTGGCACAGTTGATTCTGAAACCAGTAGAAACATCTGTCCCCAATTGTAACCAATTCTTTCATCTGTTTTCAAGAGTGATTATCGATAAAAGCAGGACTGATTGATTGTCTCGTGTAAATAGCTAGAGGGTTGAGTCTTACCCAGTGACCAACAAAACGTGATTATAATGTCGATGTAGGTCATTGTCTTTTGTGCCTCGACCATAATCACTTGACAGTTTCAGTAACAAAAGCACACTATAAACATCCTTTCGAATCAGTCTGCTCGAATAAACATGATTTTGAATCAGTCTCCTCCTCCTTTGTATTCACTCCCTTCGTATGTGGATTCAGTCTTCTTGCATAAGCATCCTTTGGATTCAGTTTTCTTGCATAAACATCCTTTAGTTTCACTTTCTATATATAACAATCCTTGAATTCAGTCTTCTTGCGCTTGGATTCAGTGTCTTAGCATATACACATCCTTTCAATTAAGTCTTCTGACAGAAATATTAGTCTTCAAAAATTAAATTTCCCTTTATGAAGTAAAATTTGCCTTCTATTCAGTGTCAAATTGGCTCTGGCGGCCTTCGTTTTTGTACTTATCAAGTTGATTAACCATTATGTATCAGAATAAATCAGCTCAAAAGAGATGGATTATTATGACTGATTAATGTGGATATGAATTCTTATGGTGATAATATATTTCTGCACTGTGAGATAAATGAACATGAAAGTAGTGAAAGAAGTACATATGTCCCTTTTTCAAGACCAAATGTCCTTGGGGCGTAGCACTAAAGATAGATTAATGATCTCCTTGCACGTTCCTGAATCAGTTCTCAGTTCTCTTGCCAAAGGGTCTACATTTCTGTGTGAAATTGTACATCCTTAATTAACCCATCTGTATGCGGCTTTACAATGCATATGTTTATGTTACGATCCCTGTGAATTAAAATGATCAATTAATCCTTTTGAAGGTATTAGTAATCAGATATTGTTCTCCAACATTTCGTTGCATCATACCTAATTACAAAAATGCTCCAAGGACATGACCTACTATAAGGAGAATGAAGACACAAAGATTCAACATCAAAGCTCTCAGTCGTATTCCCTTTAGGAGATTGCATATGTTTCCATCAGATGAACCAAGATTAACTGCAGTAAATTGGGTTACCATATACTGCCTGATTCTAGACTAACCTTTTGACACGAATATAATGGAATTCCGAGACCTAATTAACCTTGAAAAGAAAACGTCCATTAGCTTCTTGGTTTTTGTTTTGCTTTATTTGATCTAATTTAATTTATTTTTTACTTGCCTTTTGTTAATAACTAGATGACACAATGTACTATTTTTTCTTCTGGCACCTAATTACAGGGAACATGAAATGTTATTTGTCACGTATGTTGTGTCATTGTATTTCATTTCATTATCTTGTTTATATCAAAATAAATGTGTTTCCATCAAATAACAATCTTGATCATAATCAGGAATAAAGAATAAACTTTTTATTTTGCAATGGAGTTAAAATTTCATTTTCAAAATTGCAAACCAGGACAGAAAGAAGAAAGTTATGTAATGGTTGAACACTAAGAACTCACTAATGGACAGATGATTGAAAATCAATGATGGAACAACAGTCAGACCTCGTTTAACCGGACCCTGTATATGCGGAAACCCGGTCGTCCACCATTCAAATCTTCACTTTGTAATTCTAAGCAAATGATGATTCGCATCACCGCATAACTCGCTTTTCAGATGATTTCAACTGTAAGAACCTGCGGACAAACAGGATCTGACTGTTAAAGTAGTTTGACTTAATTTAAGTCGTCAGTGCCATTTAATATAAGTTCAAAACACTAGTTCGTATGCTCTGTGCGCAGTCAATGGTAATACTGCTGGAACATATGGGTTTTGAGTTTCTTTAAAAATGTTGTTTCTTAAGATTATGTTACCATCAAATCGGTGGGTTTACATCTACGATAGTTCATCTTATTGACAATATTTTGTTTATAATATATTCAGCAAGATAGGAAAACGTTGATTTCGCATTTTGATATATAATGATGAATTGATAAAAAAAAAAAGTATTGGATCAGAAGACACGATTGACAGACACTAATATATGATCTAATGCATAAGACATGCACACGTTGTACACTCCTGTAAATGATATCACCATTTGAACTCCATCTAAACTATAACTCTAAACAACACCATGGAAACTGTTCATGAACAATTGTGTGAGTTTTCTATATTTAATTGAATTATCATATCCCTGAACTTTTAACATCATTTACCATACCGCTACTCAGACTTACTCACCCAGTTTCTAGAGAATCATGGCTCCGATTCTTAAGATTCCAATTACTATTCGCACAAACAGCCCCAATAATTCCCTTAGTAAAGCTTGTGTGCCAGACCGAAAACATTTTCTACTCTCTATTTACTCTCACAACAAGGTCCCTATGTTGTAGAATTGGTCGTCTGTGAAATATCTCTCCTCATGCTTCGATTTCCAATAAGGAAAACAGCCGACAGCTTTTATCTACAATTTCCTACAAGGCAAGGCAGAGAAAATAGTTCCGCATATGGGTTTAATCATCTATACCTAGTTTCACTTTCAGGTGAAGAAACGAAACGTTGCAATACGGACCATAGCGAGCATAATCACAGCAAGGCATAAGATATACATAAAATGAGATTCTTCTAATTTCAAAATCAAAACTGTTACAGCATCTGTATCAATATCACGCCCCTGAGTTGAAACTGATTGGGTTGCAATAGTCGAATAGTCAAATATAGCTATCTGTTAACCAAAACAATTTTTTATTAATGTCAATGTCTATGATTTAGAATATACGGGTTTTCTAATGCAATTCGAAAATTAATGAATGACTCAAAAGTTAACATTACAGCCATTGAACTCATTATAGTATGCTAAAACAAATGCTTACAAACCAAAGCTGAAAAACAGTATGCTTGGAAGGACTCACGCCTGAAGACCTGCTCCTCTGGTCACCTTCTACCTGATGGTGACCTTATGTATGGGCATCATTACCACAGTCCGTAGGCCCAACTACGGAATCCTATTTCTCAAAGGCCCCTTCTTCAAACATGTCAACATCATCACCCTTGGGTTGAGTGCTGACACAATTATTTGGACACTGGTACCTACGTATGTCCTCTATGTTAGGAATTATTCATCTGTATTTAAGTGGGAAAGAATCGCCATTGATTTTCTTTAAGTAAATATTAAGTTCAGTCTCTGCTTCAAACGTATCTACGTGAAAAACAAATAGGGAGATTTCCCGTATTTGCATTTCAAACATTGATAAATATTGGAGTTGCAATTGTTTAAAGGTTTGTTAAATTGGCCTGATATGTACCTTTTAATCATATTATAGCTTTTTTTTGGAGTATATTGTTTTAAAAAATTTAGATTTGTATACGTTCTTACTTTAAAGTGAACACATATTCCAAAATATTCTTTAAAATACATTGAATGACGCATTTACATCCTTCATTTTCTATATCAGATACATAAACTGACATAGGATTCTTAAATGCACTACACTACTTCACAGTGCAATGACCAGATTATTTCATAAGCCCCATTTTTTAGGATTGGGATTTGGTGTGATTGTTACATCCATGTGTGTTAAATTCTAAAAAATATTTGACTTAAAACAGGTAAAATAAATCCACAAGGTCTCCTATGTATAATAGGTGGCAAATATTCCATGATGAAGAAATGAGGGAGTATTTATGGCGAGAGTGTACAAAATTAACTGTACTCTATAGAGGGTAATCAGTACATCTGGTTGCATATTCTTTTATGTTGAAGGTTGGCTTCCATGTTGAATTGAAATGTAGTCATCTACTAAAATTAATGTCATTGGTAAGACGTTTCTAACAAAAGGATGATAATGCGCAATGTGGTCGATCTAAGAGAGATATCAGAGATATATGGTTGAGAAATTATATCGACAAATCTATCGGGAATAAACACACAGGGTGTGGATGTCCTCGCTCTGTTTCTTTCAAATGTTCATTATCAGGTCTCCAGGTCGAAACCAGGAGTGTTTGTAGTTACTTTCCACAGATTACATGTTTCTAAGAGCAAACATTTACAACGGTAACATTACCAATGAAGCGTTTAGGGTCCAAATCATTGATAACACAGGAGATGTTTGTTTGCTAAATCGGCAGAGTAGTTGTCAGTGTGTAAATTGATTCCAGATAAAGTTATGCCATTAAGGAGAGAGGATACACTAACATCGCATTCACATACAGCTACACTTTGCGAAGTTTTTGAGTTTTGAGTAGTTTTAATGTATGCATTAATATGTGCATTACTTTTGATTGAAGATCGGACTATCCGTTAACTAAGGGATACCCTTAAATATACCTTTATCCCTTTTTACGATAAGCTGTATGATGTTATCGTCATATAAAGTCGCGGTAAAAGTGTTACTATGTGTTCGATTCCAATAACAAACATTTCTTAAATATGTGATAACCGTAACATTATCTTATATAAACAACTGAAATTGTTATTACTATTATTCATTAACAGTTTACAATTGGTCGTCAAATTCAATTTAATTAATCAAAACATGAGGGGATTTTAGTAGGTATTTTATAAATGGGTTAGACCTTCGCGAAGGGTGACTCCAAATTATTATTTCTAAATTTATTTTATTTATTCATCTTCATTTGAAATTTTATCAACTTCCGAAATGTCTAAACAAAATTAAAAGCTGTTGAATATGCAACGAAGATACTGAAAATACCAATCTTCTTTAAAAAAAAGTGCTAACTGCAAATGTGATTCTCCACACATTATTATGTCATTATATTTTACGTTGTACATCCTCGTATGTGGTTTACGTGTATTTAACGTGATTAGTACTTTATAAATAGAAAGCTCTCGCTTTATTTAACTATACAAAAATCGGCATGAACGTATAAGACAGCAGTGCTGATAACTCATTAAATCGCCTGGTGACCCCTTTCAATTTCTTACATATTTAGACACAACATAAACAAAACAAAACTTGAGTTTGAAAATATAAACGCATTTTAAAATAAATGAAGCATGCCTCCCATTTCTCCTGAAATTGCCGGTCTGTATGCATTGAGCTGACATAACCAACGTTATTGAAAATACAAAGTTTGTTTTAACGAATTCTAAACTAAAAAGGTATGTTTCCTATCTCTCCTAACATAAATTTTATGGCCCTATTAAAAGAGTTAATATATAATATGTATTCCTCTAATGTACATGTAGTGTTGAAATAATATTGAAAATAGTTACATAATACATATTAAGGTTTTACCCTTTTCCATATTTACAGATATATTAGACATGTTGGTTCTTGCAATGCTGAAATGAACAAAATTATGTGCATTTAAGAAATAACGCCAGAACTGGCTTTTCCTCCAAAATGTTTTGCATTTTCTTGTTTCGTTTTTTAGTTTTGTGAATGAGAAGTGTTACCACTAAGTCAGAACAATATTATAACTCGCGAACATGATCCTGATAGCTTATCAGTGATTCAAAATGTGTTATTATTAACGATTCTGTAACATACATTAAGGGAAACTTTGATCTGAATTCATAATGAAGTATTAACCGATATTTTCTTGAAATGTTAAGTGAGACCGTTGATATAATTTGATGTTCAGTTTAATGTTCATTTCCAAATTATCATTAAACATTACACTCACATTTTGCTCATATACTTATAATGGATGTTAGCTGTTTATGTGGTGCAAATATTAACCCTTTTGTTTCGTAAGATGATAGAACTCCTCATACTGTGCTGAGACGTTCTTTTTGATAAATAAATTTTGCTGATGTACACATTATGTCCATTGCTGACAGAACCGAGATGGTTAGTCTTATTTAGGATGATATACCTTTCAATCACATCAAAGCAAAACGACCTTCGGAAATAATTGCTATATCAGACACAACCTAATGAGAAGACATAATTCACTGTCATAAAAACATGACATAATCCCAACATGTCATCACCACATGGTTAGCACACGTGTGACCAGACACCAGCGGTAGATGGAACCAAGAGTAGGGCCGAAACGTGGAAGAAATATATGACCTGAACGTAACACAGATATGGGCACTATGTATTGAACTTAAAAACTGAAAGAACCCATTACAAATGATTGGATGGTTGTATTGGACTTAAACATTTAAACAACATATTACAAATGATGGGATTATTGTATTGGGTAAAGATGAAGAATGACTTCTGAGTCTTCAGCTTATACATTCTCTCCCCAGAAATTATTCAAGTAATTTCACCAACTTCACCAACAGAATCACAATTATTTGTGCAATCGGCATAATTATTTTTCGTACAGAGCCTTCAAGACGATTTAATAGAAAGTACAAGTCGTTTTTTTTGTGGTCTTGCATAAGTTGGTTGCCCTTGGACGTATTTCTTAGGCCTTATTCCTTACTCTGTACTGCGTATCAATATTGCATTACATAAATCAGATCCGTACAGCCACGTTTTGAGAACGACAGACTGTTCTTTTTAAACTAAAACGTGTATATGCACAGGGTACCCATAAAGAATGTCACATTAATGAGTGGAGCTGTATAAGATTGCTTCGTACATTGTGAATACAAAAATTCATAAACATGTGCATTTGCAAAAGAAAGTTTTAGTCCGGGGAAATTATATTGTCACGGTAGCTGACATGTTTATAAGAAACAAACATTCTGGTCTGATATAAATACGATGGATAGCTCATATCATATAATATCAACTTAAAACACATCAAACGTATGCCACGATTGACGTCAGACGAGTGATAGAGGACTGCAGAGAAGTCTGACATGGGAAGGACAAAAGTCAGAATTGCAAGAACGTGTAGTTCTACGCTAGTGACGGTAGCAAGGTGACTTCAACGATACACTCTAACACATCAAGTATGTCGTATTATATTCACATGTTACAAAGATAAGCACATACGCCTCATACACCTTGAAAACCGATTCATTAAGTCAGCGTCAACGGCCGCAACAGCGTTGGTTCGTCGCATCGACGACGGTCTGTCCTCAGACATTAGCGAGCAGGGGAAATACGCTGCTATTGATCCTTCCGCAGGGTGAGCCTCACTCAACAATACCGACTTGAGGGACACTTTCGTACCCAAAAAACCGTGGATTGTCTACCATTTGCTATCCTTCTTCTCAAACACCAGTTATACATCCAATCAAGCATTTGCCGGAGCATCTGGGAAGACAAATTTGCGGTCGCCAATACCCTCCACGGGCAAGACAAGAGGTGATAGTAGCACTGAGGCACGAAAGACAGCAACTGCAACGTCTTCCGACGCTTTATGTCATCGACAGACAAATTGCAAAAGATGCGATTACCTTTGTTGAATGAGCTTTTATAAGGTATTTTTCTAAAAAAAACTGAAGGATGAAAAGCAACAGAGACGGATGATCACAGTTTTACTCACTGGGCATATTACATGGCTTTTGATACTGTATAATGACTTACAAATCCACAAAACGTGTACTCATATAGTATATATCTGACAAATGTAAAGATCGATGGTGCAACGTGTATACCTACATGTATAATAAATTAAAGACGGGGCAGGTAATCCACTTAGGTGTTTTATAAGTAAACATTAATATAATGTTTAAGTATTTGAGGATCATTTATAAGTGGAATACATAAAAAAAGGATTCTTAATTCTGAAGATACAAGGCGTTTCGGAGGATAGGCTTGCTCCTTCAACGTGTATCTATCTTCACAAGAAATTAAAGTAGTTGTTGTTTTTATCAGTATTATGCCTATGTTGTTTCATCGATTACTGTTATACTTACGTTACAATTGGGTTCAAACGTTATTGGTGTATATGTGAACATAATCGTTTTGATTTATTCATTTATCTCAACAGTCTGCTTGATTGTATTGACAACCCATGCCTTCAGTTGTTTATAAACAGTGTAGATAGCGAGGCTGGCGTTGTCTCGTGTAAATTGGAGAAACAGAAAGGTAGGTCACCGGTCCGTTTACATGTTAGATTGATAACAGCTTTTCAGTCGGTCAACCGTGATCCCCAGGCTACTTGTCTGCCTCGTACATTGTCCTAGGTCATAGGTCAGATGTCATAGCAGTTAGCAGATTAGATGTAAGGACGTGAACTATACAGTTGACGTTTAGCATCTACCCTAAAGTAAAGTATAATAGGTTAACCTTTTACTCGCTACTCGAGGTTGCTACAACGTAAATTTATAAGACAATATTAAAACAGTTTAATATCGCTGCACGGATGATGTCACAAATTTATTTTATTTCATTGATTTATTTGATAATTAACACTCTTACTAAAAGTGATTTTAAAGAGAAGGTTGTATTGTATATTCTATTTGTGCTCTATGACATCCAGTCGTTATCTGTCTCAGTGAAATATTTTTTATCGAATCGACGGCTCTTATTTGATCATCAGTGTCTGTGAGAGGTTACGAAACTTAGAAAATAAAATTATTTTTTGTTTTTGAATAAATACTTAAGCAAGGCATGCAAATCTCTATAAAACTTAAGTTATAAATATGTCAACAGCAGTTGTCATAGTAACACATCAAGGACGAATAAAACAAATCATGTAAACAGATGCGTATTCTATAATTCATGTACATGTACGTACCGATAGTATTTTCGGTGTTTATAACGGATCAAGTTGCTAATCCATAATGAAATACGTTACTGATACATTACTTAAACATTGCCGATACACAACAGCTGAAGATAATGATCGAATAATGGCATATGGGATGATCTGAACATTAGAAGTCTCCTTTTAGATGGGCAGTTTTGTTGCTATATATTGGCTGTTTATTACTGCAGACTGTTTATTGTACAGTAAAGTAGTTCGGAGGAGTGGTGCAACAGATAAGTCAGTTTTACGAATAATAGAATGCTTAAATGATGAACTTATTGTGGCAGTGTATACAGTGACGAAAATGGCGTTTGGACACGTTTAAAACTGAAAAGTGAATTCAACTGTTTAATGACAACAGTGATCTGGATATCACATATCCTCTTTAGTGGTAATATCGCCAGCTGTCAGTTACTCTCATGGGTGCTTTTCATAGGCAAATAACAAGAAGACGTCAGTGACAGCGTCCATATCTGTTTGAGGGGAGACGGGAGATCCCGATACCTGTTCAGGTGTTAAACATTCCCCTACCTGTTTGCACATGGCCGAGAGAAGGGAAGTAAATCGCAGGTAAACATCGCGTATTTTAAACCTTCCTCAGTTGAAGCGAGTTACACAATTGAGTGGCCGACCTGCGTGCTAGTGATCAGCGCCCGAGGCTTTCAGCTCGGACTTACAAGAAGGTAATACATCTGAAGCTGATTAGGATGGCAGCCTCACCTGATAGGTAGGCTGATCACTGTAATCAAACGGAGAACGATCAGGAAACGAGAGAGGTAGACCACAACATGGACGCTCAATGTTTACTTCTGGACGCCGCCCCCCTTGACGAGAGGAGTGGGGAGGGGGAGGAAGAGATGAGCACGGTAAGATATCGTCTAAACGCGCACCTGCACTTTGTACTAATGGTTTACTAATACATCATATCTGCAACTATATGACACGTTTATGGATGATAGAACGACCAGGTGTTGTGGTGATAAAAAGTTGCAATCCTTGAGAGGGAAAAACAACACAAAACGCTTAGTTCAACTTTTAGGCAATAGGTTACTGTCTATGAAGTAAGGTTAATGTCTGATTCTCCGTATTGTCGCCAACATGTCCACTTTCTACATGTGCGTGTATACAAATGAAGTTTCTATAACAACATTGATATGTTATTCATAGGAAGCAGCATGATCGCTCAGCTTCATATGTTTCTGAATGGATATCGTGTTGACATAGGTATTCAGAAGCGCGTGTGTCACATAGATATGTGTCAGTGATACTTAATACCAAGTCGTTACGACCTACTGCATCCCATCTGTGCAAAAATATTCAAGAATAACTATATTTTACATAAGCAAGTATATATACGAACCTTTATAATGTATATATTCTGTCTTTTTACGAACGTCCTTTTGAAGGGATGCAGTAACAGCAACATATGACATATGAGTGTGCATTAGTCCATTTTAGTGTGCAGGTGTACAATCCATTTCCCAGAGTTATATAACGTCAACTCAAGCTCGAATCACGTCTAGTAAAATAGCAAGTCTGGATTCTGAAAAATGTGGACCTCTGATGCAATTTATTTCTAATTCAAAATTTCAGCATTTATTCCATTTCAAACGCTTACCGGGACTTAACATATCCGCTACCAACAGTAAATGAAACAGGCTGATTTGAAATTTCTAGTTTAAAAAAATGTTCGGTATCATTAGTTAGATAGTTGTCCACCGTGCCCATGTTAATACCAGAGGCCAGCGGCATGTCCACACGTCTCCTACAGTAAATACATGTACTTGTTGCAACTTGAAAATTCTCATACATCTTGTTCAAGTCATAAACTTTAAAAATTGCCAGTTGCGAATCTATATTCTTATGCAATGTATCATATTTCTATACAGCTTAGAACAAGAAATCACAACAAGAATCTAGATCAATCTGGAACACAATGACCTAACTTATTACAAACAACAATACACATTTGTCCGAGGCTGGCAGGTTTGAGTGTGTCACCAGCGTGAGAAGTTTACCACCCTTTGTTCTGTTGGTTGAAATAATACCAGGCAAGGTCACTCGCCTTGCCATACAAACATGCATGTGTGGAGAGAAGGAGGGGGAGAGGAAGAAGGGCTCGGGAAAAGTGAGAGAAATAATGAAAGAGAAATGGAGAAACGGAGACTAAGAGAGAAAAATTAGAAACAAGTTGGCAGGGTAAAATATAAATTTACCATAAAACTCAGAGATAAACAATCATAGAACAAATAAATAAGAGCACGCATATTGTGGGCATACACGTGTATCGTAACATATTTTGAAAATATTACTTGAGTAATTTCCATTCGGAGAAAATATAATAAAGATGCATATAATAAAGATGCAGGGGTGAGAAAATAAGGTAAGCCAATGGAGATATAATGACAAGGTAGGACTTTTGTGAATTCTACAAATGTTGAGAAAAAGATAATTTTTTCGAAAACAAGAAATGCGATAGATACATGAATATATCTTCGGAATACATGTGGTGTTTCCTAACATACTATTAAGATATCAGATAAACCTCCAGAAGAATAGTAATTATCAGTTGCACCGTTAAAGTATATTACCTGAGACTTGAAATATGTAACCTTTGAATAACTATAATTTTCAATGCATAAGAGATATTTATTGTTAACTTGTTTAATGATTGAGAAGTATACGTAGTACCTCGTTAAATTCAAAAACTTTCAGAAGTTCTCCACACAGCGTTACCATTCATTACCCTGAGAAATGACCCCAGATTGTAGGCTGACAAGAAATGTGTGTACAATTTACGACGTTGCCTTAGGTCACGTGACATAACATCCTTATAGTCTCGTAAGTTCGCGTCAGGTTTGTGACTTCCGGGTCACAGTGTACTCATACGATGACTCACTGGTCAATGGGAAGTTTTTCCTTAGAAATTAATAACAGTTAAGCTTGTGTGATCCCTTTAAGGGAAAAAAACTATATAGATTGAGTTAGGTAGATGTTTATCATGGATTTAAAAAAACACGTGATTCCTACATTTGTTAATTTGTTGAATTCACTTTATAGCTGAGGTAAACCAGGAACTCTATATAGAATATTCATTAGAGTGTCCCTGTGTAAACAAAACTTTCATTTCGTCTTTTAAAATATGACATTTCGGGATACCTGTTTCTGTCCAATTTAAATTATCATCTAAAAGTGTGTATGACCTTGTCATGATTTGTCCATATTCATAAACAGCGTCTCGACAGGCACTTTCAAATGTCTTTTTTGCTACTGATTATTATTGATTATATCATAGGTTAGTGAATTAATTAACTATTATATCATCTTTTAATTTTTTTCATTTTACATAATGCATTTTGATGACTGATGAATCAATATTGAAAGGAAATATTATTTATTTTATTATATTTATTTCATAGCATTACGTTATAAACACAGACTGTCTAATAATAGGAATATGCATGCAAACTGTATAACAGTTATCGACAAATTCAAATCAAATTTAGCATTTACTCACAATTTTACTGTCTTCCCTCCGTTAAATGCATTGTTGAGAATAGTTAGTTAGTGGCAGATTTTTTATTTCATTTCTTCTCACTTTCGTCAGAATAATAGCAGTGATTATGTTGAAAGGCATGTAGCTCTTAAACAGATTTGTGCAAAACCACTTATCATATGAAAGATAGCACGTGTGTTTTTGACACGAACTCCTTGAGATGTTCAATGTACTCGCTTTTTCTACATTTTAAACACCTTGAATGCAACATGAACATTAGCAGTTTAAATTATTCCAAAATCCCCCCCCCCCCCCCCCCCCCCCTCCGTATAAATAACACGAGGAATGCAACGAATGTGATAAAACATGAGCTGCACAGCTGCATACCGAAAGTTTGTTCACCTACTTGTGTATTTCAGTGCAAGTATCATCATGTCTTTGCAGCATCCTAACCGCGCGAAACTAGACCGATGACTGTGTGTTTTCATTATAAGAAGAGAGTTGAGTATTCCATAACACAATCTGATTTAATATTTAACAGTAAACAGTTTTGGCAGCTCTTTAAAGAGACCAGGGGCCAATCTTTTCAAAACTACACTTTTTTATTTTCTTCTGTGAAATATTCAGTAAATGGTAAACTCTGTCAAATATACATCATATGTTTCCTCTTGTAATCATTCAATGTTTTTGTGCTGAAATTGTCCTCATTTAGTCAAATTGAAAATTTTATTAGAAAATTAATGAAATTTGAATTTTCAAAATTTGACCCCCGCCTATTTCATTATGCCAATTTTCATAAACATCAAACACTGACGTGACAATCACAGGATACGTTGTAGGTTGATTAATTTGCTCATGGATATATGATGATTCACTGTGATGTAATTTTATTGACGTTACAATGAACGTCAACTTTCATGATATTTGCACGTGTAGGTAAACAAACAGTTGTGCAGTTGTATATTCTATTCATTTTGAATTGTAAGAGCCGTTGGGTATTTTTCATACTATTTTATTCAGCTGTCATACGTGCCGAAAGGCCACAATGTGCTGATTTAATTTACTTACATATTCACACCGAAACGCCATATGTATGGTAATTACTTGTTTCTAATGGAAATCGAGCAACATCTTTCAACATGTGCAAAAAAACTAAATTACACGTCCCATATATTGTATAGATAAACAGTTGTTATATGACCTATTAAACATTACCAACCTTCTTCTATCTGTTTGTCTCTTATAGGTAAGATTTAAAATTACCATTGACGCGCGTCTTTGTCCGAATTTTCACTTTTATATAATTATTATCACTATACTGGATGAAATGACATTAAATTGACAATTCTCAGCAAAAGTCAGTACTTCTCGATAAAATAACACTAATGACATAATGTAACTCAAGGGCCTTTAACTGTTTCAACAGAAATTGAAAATTATTACGAATAATTCATTAATCAACAATAATCATTACTTTATGATAATTATGATTTTAAAGGTCGCTAGCCACATAACTCCAAGTGTTGCGATTGGGTTTTGCAATTCTAATTTAATCGTTTGTTCAAAATCAACATGAATATAACCCAAATATTGGTAAATTGTTATTATCATTGTCATCTTCGATATTGTACTTTAGCAACATTCATAATCATTGGGAAATACATTATTGTTGAAACATATTTTACGAGTTGTTTAAATATTAATATTCAAATCATGTTTTTCAGTGATCACCAACAACCACAGAAGAAACTGTTGGTTCGTTCATTGGATTATTACTTGATCAATAAATGTAGTTGATATATCCATTGGGCGTTATTTGAGCTACCTCAAATAGAGACAACTCGTCTGAAAGCAAATTGGAAGGACTAATGATAACACGATAAACGCAACGTTTGTGAAAGTTATCGATGAGGTTACATGAAATATACATGTAATTATTCAATTTGTAATATCCTAACAAAACCCCGTGTACCTTCCGCGAGTGGGCAGACAGGGCAATTTGATTTGTATCGATTGAAGATGTAAAGAAGCCAATAAAAGGGAACGGGAGATGACTGGCTAAATCCACTTTGGTTAATTGTGTGTCACAATCTATTCTCATCCAATTTTCCCCTCTGCTTCTGCATCTGACTGCGGGATTAAGGTCTCAAAGGGAGGTAATCCATGACTGCAGATGACACTTATTGATAAAGCACAGTAGATGCTGGACGGTCTCAGAGATCACAGGAACGTGAGGTTTGGCAGTTTGAGGTGGCATGGACTGGGAGCGTCTCGTACTGGCGAACATAGGAAAACAACGCATATTGAAATAGTGTCTCTCATTGGGCGAATGCATCTTATAGATGCCCTGATTATTCAACTAAACTGCCTCCTCCCTTTATAACTCCCTGGGGAGTAGACAACTGTATCTGCAATAATCCACACCCTTGGTTAACATTCATAATGCCTTTACTACCTTACTGACGTAATTTGGAGAGTGTTCAAGCGCTTCAAGCGGAGATTTTTTCGTACTAACAGGGCCAAAACTAAACTAAAAAGACCGGGTGATTTCAAAAGAAATAAAATTAAAGAAATAACTGCCAACTCAGGTTCCTAGTTTACTGCTGGGTGAACATGAACACATTTGGAGTACAGTTCTTGCCCCAGGTGACACCACAAGTCCTTCAACTCATGTCTGAGTAAGGACGGGGAATCAATCCTTCCAATTCTCAGATCATCGATGTTCACCGAGCCTTGCCCATTGTTGCTGAACTTCACAGAGAGTTGTCAACTGAGCAATGCACAGGACCGCGGGACACCATCATTGTTTTGTGTACACTATAAGCATCGTTATATGATGAGATGAAATGAGAGGCTGGGTGGTTCCAATTGGTTGCTTTCACACGAGTGACAACCCTAAGTGTGTATAAATACGCCGTGTACAAGATAACATTTTGTTTGGTAATTACTTAATATAATCAAACCAAGTAGTAAATATTAGAAGGGTGGTACTATATTAAATTTCCTTTGGTAAAAGGGTCTGAATACCTGTCAGTAACTTCCATTACCATACAGTGATACATCGGTTGGAAGTACTTAAACCAAACAATATGTGTTAAACATGCATTGAATCTTTTCCATTTCGAAGACGGAAGGGAAATAGCATATACAATCATCATGGAACCCACAGTAAGACTGAGCGTGTTGTCCGGCAATCTGACCAGTGTCCAGAGAGGAATTGACCAGACATTGTATCGACGCAGCATTAGTTAATTGATCTGGCAGGACGTGCGTGATGCCCACTCCACTGCTCATCCTCGGGGTCCCACTGTCATTTCAGTGGGAATGGGGAGTTATGAAGCACGGTGGCTACATTATCAGCCTATAAGTACTGGCGATGGGCATAAGTAGGTTATTTAGCTCAATCGTTTACCTCTTCTCGTTTTCCTGTGGCAGAATCTATTGATGTGGTTACAACGTTTTGTATTGATATGTCTAAATATAAAAGCCTTTTTCTATAGTTTATGTTGATAATGATCCGACTGTATATTCCTCATACTGTAGGCTGTAATATAGCTGTGGGAACTGATACTTAAACATACAATCATCATAGCAGAGCTGAGGGCATGGCGACTCCACATCTTTATCTCTGGGTCTGAGAATTACCATATGTTTAATATGCAAACCCTGACATCTTAATCATGAAAGAAATTTATTAATGAAACATGTTTTCAGGAATCCACTTTTTTATATCTACAATTACATATTCATAAATTTTCAAATTACAATGCATTAAAACAAATTAATTTAAAGAATTCAATAGAGCTTGTTCTCGTTACAGTGCTGCATTTGCTGTGGACAAGACGGATCTAGGAAAAGACAGCTGCACAGACAACATCCTTGTCGTGTTCCACTTGTTGTCCTTAGAGATGCATGCAGAAACAAAGGTAGATTTGAATTTAAATCTCAACGAGAAGACTGAATTACCTATTTGTCAGTGTTCACGCGTATACGACAGGGTGACTAATCCGAATGTTTGCACTTATGTTTAAGTGCTAGACTAACCTCATTTTCTAAGAACGTTTTCGAATTTAAAACTCTTCAAGTTTTTATATACATCTATGGATATGCTTGAAAGTAGAACTGAAATTATTATGTTGTGGAACTATTGGATATGTGCGACTGAAATAATTTGATATTCTTCTGCTTATAACCAAAATTGTTACCTTGCTTTCAATATCCGAGCATATGAATTTTCATTTCCGAGCATATGAATTTTCATTTCATGCCACATGTTACATGTCCCTGATAATGTATTATATGAAGTCATTCTAGGAATATGTTGTATTGTGTTTTCAGTGCTGCGAGAATGTGCCCGGTGTGTCTCATTGTGCATTGCAGTGTTGACTCTTGTCATAGGTTAGTCCAACATTTAGTCTCTGAAATAAATGTTTTGCAAAATTTCAAAATTTGAAAAAATAAATAAATAAAATGAAAGGAGCCCCTGAGATGTGTTCCTAAAGTTGAGCTCTGTAAACGTACTTCGTTGTAGACTTGCCTCGGCTCTTTAACCATTAAGGATTCTGGATGATAGACTAGTCATATGTATAAAAGCTGCATGTAACAAACTTTGTCTTGGAAGCTATTGTCATTGTTATAACATACAATTTATGCTTTCATATCAATAGGTGTTTGCCTCTACATTATGTTTACTTAATTAAGTATTTCGTACGAGTTGTCTTGTAACCACACATCAAACTCTGATACAATGCCCAATGAAGAATTCAGTACATTCTTAATGAAGAGTTTAACCTTTAAATGGCCATTTTCTTAAAACCAACCATTATATTTGTCATCAAGGAGTCCTGAAGAAGGGCCAGTGCCCGTATGAGCCGGCAATCCCCGTGTTCCTATTGGTGGATGGGAGTATCATAACTCTACACACCGTCATCTCAACCGCTCAACTCTGTAGGGAGGATAAGAAAACCACTGACCCGGATATGAATCAATTGGATAACCTGGGCATCCTGCTTAAAGTGCTCATCCTTTTCCTCGTGCTATGGAATATGGCAGGTTAGTTGTCCAACCCTTTAGGCGTATACAGGATTTTAAAAGATAACCTTTACCAGTCGAGCTCATTCATGGCGCTACTTTCATCTCGGCACCGTCTTTGTCTCAATAAAGTTTCGCTTTTGATTTGCTGAACTTTTTATTACTGTTAGATATACCTCTCATATCGCTTTAATGTAGTATGCAATTTAGGCGATCCAATGCAAAAATCAATCAATGCTCAGTGATGAAAAACCAGAGTTTAAAACCAATAATAGCATTAATACCATTTCCATAAGGTATATCAATATATCTAAGCCTTAAACATTCATCCAATTTACTTTGCAGGATCAGTGTGGATATACAGTGTAGAAAAAGTGGTCCAGTTTAACTTCTCCGTCAGAACAGACTATTGTGACGTCACAGCTTATTACGTCGCATATGGGCTTGTGACGTCAGCCTATGTGATTTGTGCTTTGATACTGGTGCTCATCCTACTGACCGTGATAGTGTTGTATGTGTATCGGCTGTGTACCGGTGCATCATTGAACCATAGAACTGGACCAAAGACTGATTCGGTGGAAACAATCACACACATTTAAACAAAGATACAGCTGCAAGAAACAGTTTTGTTCTATCCGTATGGTGGACTTCTCATTTCATCTAAAAATGATGAAATATTTAGATACATTTTTGTATAAAAACTCTTTTCATGAAATCGAATCGACTCCATCATCTTAAAAAGATCAAACTATCTTTTCTTGCAGATGAATGAATCTTGTTCGTCATTCATTTATTGGACGAATCTACTTACATTCGGGAAGCATTTGCCCGAGTGTCTGCATGTTGATCTTTTAATACTCCACAATGTTAACAACTTCATCAGTATTTCACAGGACCATGAGGTTAACAACACTTACATCCTTATTTTATTTTATGCTTTTGTTGTGTTTAAAATTGTACATGTTGTATAAATTGTACATTTGTTAATATATTTCAAACTTTATTGTGGGTGTTTTTTCTAAGAATTTAATATTGTTAAACGAGAGTGGGGGATATCACGTGTTCCTTTTAATATGTCTTCCCTGTTTAATGAACCGTAATCACATAATCCTACACAGTGAAGAATCATACAAGCAATCATGTCTTTGATGGGCTTTTAGAAATGGATTACATAAGAGAACAATATTTTCTGGATGACTTTATTTGTATTGTCATGTGCAGATACACGACGTTCCGGAATATACACCTTCGTCCTCCTCCTGGTGAAGGGAGCGAGCGTATACTAACACGCGCCGTTTGTCTACACAGTAAAGAAGTTGTTATCCAGAATATCGTGTTTTATACACAGTATCACAAAATGATATCACAATTTCTGTTACTTCTTATTGGGTTTGACTTCACACCATGACCTCAGTAGATAGGTCACCCGTATAAAACAGCCATTTATGGTCGGTCCCCCAGGTGTCGATTGTACACTCATTTCACCTTTCGTCTTCACATAATGTGCCATATGATAATGTCGTTCTTTTGGAAAAGAACTACGTATTGTTAAATATGGAAATACAGACAATAATGAACATTGTCTTCATGTTGGTAATCCATAATATATGGAAACATGCTCAAGACGTTATTAATAATAATTTCTCATATTCCATGAATTTTCTTTGATTTACGATTCCATTTGAGGAGAGGGAATGAGATGGCGAAGCTTGTATTATTTCAAGAGTATCGGAGACTTGATAGTAGACATCCGATGCTGCATTTTGCTATGTGTATATCACGTGAGAAAGATTCAACCTAAAGGTGGAAAACCTTTCAGTTTATGCCGAGAGAATCCAGGCTTGTAACGACTTTATACCCTTGATTGAGTTTCTTCATTTTGTCCTTGACATTTGCGCTGTCCATGTGGAAGGTTATCCTAGTAATACTCTAAACTTATTAGTTATCACGCCTAATTGCTTTGGCACTACTGCCTTACAGAAAACCCGGAATCAATCATCTACCATGATGGAAAAAGCGCCTACCTTGTCTATTATTGATAGAAACAGTCGCCTCTTTTGAGCAAGCCTACAGATGTAATCACCAAATCAATGCCAGACCTTGTCCCTAGACATCTTCACGGAGATGTTCTATAAGTGAGTACAGTCTCTCCTAAAGAAGCTCTCAGCGCACAGCGGTGACTCTAGACCTAGTCCACGATGCCTGATGTGCGCTTGTAAGACAAGCATTAACACATCACTTCCTACCTAAAGTAAAAAAATGTTTAGAAAAAAATAATTGACAATACTGTTCAAGAGAAGACAACGAATGTATGGATAACCAACTTCTTTATTTAACAAGCGACGTTTCGGTATAGATCCTTATACAGTTAACAAGCATTGACCATCCATTAAGTTGATGACCGTTATCATCCATAAATTCCTTTTCTTCTTCCTCACGCCAACTTCTAGAACACCTCTAAAGCAGTTAATACTGTCCAGTACAGCTGATACATCAACTGAAGCAGTTAAGACGTGCCTAAGTTTTCCTAAATTATTAAAAAACTGATACTTAATTTTCGAATTGACATTTGACTGATGGGTGATGCCGGTAATAGACATGATTAACGTTTTTCTGGTGCGATCAGTGATCCTGATGATAAATTCTTGCTGGAATTGCCGCTTAATAAAGCTTTAATAACTGAATATGTAAATAAAGAGAAGATCAAATGGGATATTTCAGTCAAGAATCATGAGACGCAGTTCGAATGGAACTCCGATACCTCCCTTATGAATGAGAGTGTCTACTTCCGGTGATGCTTTAACTGTTTTAACTGAAGTAGAGTTAAAACTCTATATAATGCACACTCTCTATGTTGTTTCACTTGCTCTGATCTTGATTAGAGTTCACATTGAACTAAACCGGTCACCCCACCGGCTTCAAATCCTACTCCATCTCTACCGGTGTAGTCCCACCGTTCTTATTACTGGTACATATGTTAATTATTTCTTAAAAATGACGTAAATGAATATGCCTTAGGTAAAACTTTGGCTTAAACCATTATTATTACTCAGTAAACAAAGACAATTGGTTGCTAAACATAAAATGAGTTGGCTAAAATACTAGGGTGCTTGTCAGATAATGGTTTACGTGAACAGTTTTGAATATACCAAACAGCACATGACTAGTTTCTTATTTGTCATGGTGCAGGATCAATATATTTTCAAATATCTCGTAGTTCTAAGCGTGTGTCATTCATTAATATGGGCTTAGTACCTTATTGCTGAGGGGGCTTCGAAATCTAAGGCCAGTTTTGAAAACAGGTCAGGGTAAAATTTCAAACATACAATAATTGTATACTTACAGTTTCGATTCGCTGAAATTTTACCAATTAACCACAAGTCAATGTGTCTGATATACACTTCATTCAAAATGAGTGAGACCAGTCAACGTTAACTTTACTGATATCCACAACCACATATTATGTTAGCAAAACCTCTGAGAGCTACACTACGATTTGAATCCATTTCAATTCGCCCTAATACAGGCTAAATACAAGTCAGACGCACATTATATACACACGTAATTATATAAATGTACGGTGAACGAGTTCGGCCAATTACAGTTGACGATGCCGTCCATCCTTGATCTGCTTCATCAGACAGCGCTCCTGTATACTTATATCTTATATATACAGTTATCATTAGCCTTAACTAACGCTACTAACGGTCGTAAGTACAGAGACCTTATGATATAATAGTTCTCGGGTGGTGTCCAGTCATGTTTCATATCATTCTCATTAATACATCTAACGAAGAACTGCGTCGAACCCGAGTAATAACAAGCTCATTAGAATTTGAGAAATAAGATTTGATGAGCTAATCAACTACGCGGTATCGCCAACGTACACATCGAATACAAAATATAACGTTAACTTGCCTGAACCATTGCTTCTTTAGAACACAATTAATGTCCCTTGATTTAAAAGTTATCCGCAACAATTGACAGAAGGCCAGCAGTATCATGTTTGTTACATAGAGTTAATTAGAAAAAGGGTGCTTCAGTGCAATCTTAGCGACATAGAGTATCCTGAATTGGAATCCATGTAATGTGATCATATAAAACCACTGTGATCTGCGCATCTTGACAATAGATATATCATAGTAATGAACCATATCAGAGAGGGCTCACAATCGTTCAATGTTCTTTTGTGAAATGGTAAAAGTGATTGTTTTCGGTACTCAAAAGGCCTCAGACATATAGTACATTATACATTTGCTTCTTTATAACCGTTCATGAAACAATATGGTTTCTATGTACAAATGCGTTGAAAATATACATGGCCAGGTTTTCAATGTCTAGGACGTTTGAACTGTTTAACAGAAACGAAAGTTTATACTTATTTGTATGGACATGGAAAGGCATACTTTACCCGTTCATTGTTCTCTATCTGAACTACCTGTCTCAATTAAAAGGTCATGGGATGAGCATCGAAATCGTGCTAGACTTATTCTATACTTTTTGACATTTAAACAAGATAGATATAATTCGGTATGGATATCGCTTTTGAACATAAGGTAAGTGTCACATGTGCTTGAGAGAGATAATTTCGCATGCCAATTTTGCAAAAATATATCTTTTAGTCTTTGAGTTCAGGAGTTCATGATATATTCCATGTTTCCGGTTGTGCCAAATATTTCCAAATCCGGCCGTAAATACTAGTTGTTTTAAGCCTGTTATCCAGTTTTTAGGTCCATTTTATCATATAAAAGCATGTTTGGTGAATAATAAAAACAAACTATATATGAAGATCTTCGAGGATGTTATTGAGGAGTAGCCGTTTAAGTCAGAAGTTCACGTGCACTTGCACAATTACGTTTTCCCTTCTACGATTATAATGCCACGTCTCCTACCAGCGGACTACTATATCGTGATCCAACGTTTTGTATATACACTGACGGGCAAAAGAACGTATATGGCTCACACGTATTTATCATATGTATAATTTTCAAAGTCAAATATCTCGAGTTTTCGACGTCGTATTTAAAAACGGACTAGTTTGTGAAATTAGACCAAAACATTAAATCATTCAAAGAATACCATTACGCGGTTTGATTTTTTTTTTTTTAAATTTAAAATTTTAATTTTGAAATTCCCCCAAATTAATTTTGATAAAACATAACTGTTCATCGACATATAACACATACTCTGTGTGAAAATCAATAAATGTGCTTCGTCCTGCACACATTTACAACATTTTGAATATGGTAGGGGTCATGTGTAAAGGTGTAAATTTGAGTTCTTACCCCTGTCTACTTTAAATAATGATATTTTAGATAAAAAAATAAAACAG
This sequence comes from Gibbula magus, assembly GCA_936450465.1. NCBI lineage: Eukaryota > Metazoa > Mollusca > Gastropoda > Trochida > Trochidae > Gibbula > Gibbula magus. The sequence continues at coordinate 32,053,976 of OW388292.1, read as the reverse complement.
TCACCAATTAAGTCATTCAAACTTCTGCCGAAAGGTGTTATTGTCATAATCAAATGCATCTGGTTTCTTTAAAATATTGAATTAATCGAAAACAAGTGAGTGTTATACTTTCTTTTGCCCGTCAGTTTAGTTCATGTTAACATAAGTACTGTTTGAATAAATTTTTTAGTTGATTACAGTATACTATATAAATGAATGAGGATGGCTAATATTAAGTATGCATTAAGAGATAAGGGCGCGATACCTGACCGATTTTGTTTTGTTCTGACCCTTGTCCCTCCTCCCAGTTCCCTAACAGGTATCGCCATTCAACATTCCGGGACAACTCTCTGTTTCAAGATTTCATAAGTTATAATGTGTGTGTCCTTGGTCTGATGACCGAACGCTGGTGCCACATCAGCGGCATGAATGTCTTCAGCTCATAGAGTGGGGTACACGTAAAGGTTCCCATACACCAACGTGAATACCTTACATGTACCCTGTGATAATGCTTTGTTACAACAGTGGCACTTACAGGTTCCCATACACCAACGTGAATACCTTACAGATACCCTGTGACAATGCTTCGTTACAGTTGTGACACTTACAGGTTCCCATACACCAACGTGAATACCTTACAGATACCCTGTGATAATGCGTTGTTACAACAGTGGCACTTACAGATTCCCATACACCAACGTGTATACCTTACAGGTACCCTGTGATAATGCTTTGTGACAGTTGTGGCACTTGCAGGTTCCCATACACCAACACCACACTAGACCAATCAGCAGTACATACACGGTGTGGGATGCAGGATATTGTCTTAGCTAAATCACGCTTAATGAGTTTTCCTCCCTCTGTCCAGCTGATCAATAAATGAACGTGTCCAGCTAAAACTGGCCGTCTGGACACACCGCCCTGGCCGCTCTCTACTACTGACCAGGGTCCATCGGTCTCTGACCCTATCATCCCCTCACGTTGCTTGCCCATTACTCGTGACACAGTTAAACCACCATGTGGTGTTGCCTCAGTGTCCATTAGGCCAGGACCTTGCCTACAATACCCAGAGCTGAACTAAGTACATTTAAGCGTAATTAAAGGGTCAAAGGTGACCAGCTAGTGGATCATTCACTGACAGCTCCGTAGTTACACATAATGTTAAATCACTAATGGCATCTGATAATGTCACAGGTCTCTACCGGTAAGAGATGTGTGGCGGTAGAGGCTACGTCTATTTCCAGTATCATTACAATATACGCTTGGTATAATCAAATATTTCAATTAAGATCAACGTAGTTAATACTGTCCTATGACGTTAACCCTTTTGCATATATAGCATCATTTAAACAAGTCAACATTATTGAAGTCTTATTAAGAATTTGAGTCTATGAATTGTTTAGAATATTTTTCCAAAACACTTCGTCATATATTATATTCTGCATGATCCCGACGCTTATTTCTTGTTGTAATACGTGGATTCTGGATTAGATGTATACCGGAAACGTACATGTAAGCGTCATTTCGCTGAACTGTTTCTCCGTGGTGTGTGATGTGACAAAATACTTTGTCATATTATTTGAACGCTAGAACATCAATGATGTGAAATAAAATGTTTATTTTCGTATACAGTAACAACATATTAAACTGATACATTTGGACTTGTTTGGAGAAATGATAGGTTTCATGTTTAATGATGTTTGATATTGTTTACGTATTTAGTTGTGTAAATTCAATAATTTAAAATGTTGTATCTAACAGGCGAGTAAACGTCGATTCATTCATAGACGCCCTACTGCTCTATAGATGTTCTTATTTCAAGTACATAGTCCATTATGTTATAATTAAAGATGCAGAAACGAACAATTTTTATTATATTACGAACTCGTGAAAAGAACATGTTTTCAATATGACAACTAAATTCTGGACAATACTTGCCCGGCACCGGCATTTTATGAACGCTTCATTATCATCAGTTATGCAGCTCATTGTGAAATGCTTCAAAAAGTATAAAACCTGATCAGTATGTAGACCTACATGGGTAATTCGAACGTAAACGTGTATTTGATTACATGTAGAAGCGTGCATCTGGGGATACATGTTGTCCATGCCAACAACTCACGATATATTCAAAGAAGATTAATATTTTCGAGGTCTGTAGTGATTCAGAAAGTCACTGTCATAACCTTTATCTTTCGGATAATTTTCATAGAATCGTCTTTTCTTCTTGTATCCCTTATAGCTCCGCACAGCGCCCGGGTTCGGAGCCGGAAGTGAACGATGGTTGATATAGCCACGCCGTATAGTAGGACTCGCTGGCTCAGGCTTCAGACTGCTCGGAGTCTCGGGAGTCCGGAAGCGCTCCCTGCGGGCTTTCCTCTTCCAGTAGAGGTTGTCATGGTGACGAGGATAGTCCTTCCCGACCGTGACTGTCTCGGAGATAGGCCGGCGGAAGAGAGTTGACCACACACGGTAAGCTTTCTGTATCCGGTAGAGAACCAAGATGGCGAACACCAAACATAGGATCTGAAGGAATGATGTTGATGTTCTATTAGTAGAAGTGCATTTGCTTTTGCGTTACCGCTTGGTTAAGAAAACGGTGAAACATAATGTTTGCAATGTGTTATAAACTAACGAGCAAAAAAAAGTAGACATGGTTAAGAAATGAAATTTACACCAACATGACCTCTACCATGTTTAAATTGTTGTAAATGTGTGCAGAACGAGGCACATTTATTGATTTTCACATAGAGTATGTGTTATATGTCGATGAACAGTGCTGCTTTATCAAAATTAATTTCGGGAAATTTTATATATATTTTTATTTTTTTAAATAACACGTAGAAGCATTCTTTGACTGACTTAATTTTTCGGACTATTTTTCCAACACTAATAACTTTTTGAATACGCCGTCGAAAATTGAAAATTATATACATGTATATGATACATACAACTGAGTGTTTTACTTTCTTTTGCACGTCAGTTTACATGGGCCAAAGTCCTTCCTATTGACCATTCCATTGGATTTCCGAGATTATATATGGATAATTATGATTACCGTAAGTACATTTTATTTCATTCGGTGCTCTTATGGTCATATGATTTTCATTAAAGTGTTAAATGTTGAAAGGTTCACCTGAATAAGAGCAACTGCCGTTATGAAGAGTGCCCAGGCCACGGTCCCCTCCACACTGATCAGCCACTGGTTTATCTTGGGCCAGCATCCGCTCTGTTAACAATTGTAACACCGACGTTTTTACAATGCACATTGGAATTGGATAGATTTATTATTTTTCCTGATTTAATACAAAATATTTGTACAGGTTATTTTTCTTTTTAATTACTGTTTTTTTCTGCCACCGTCCATTTTTATGAGCACTATTTATATATCATAATTAAAATTTATTTTTCCACAATTTATGAATTCAGGAACATTGATCATCACTGGTTGTAGTATATCGTATATATGATAAATACAATTACCTTGTTTCAATATCACTTCTTATGTTTTCCTTATGTGTTTTGTTCGATTCGTAGTTTAATTACACTGAAAATTGCTTTCTTAAATCATTGAAATACCAACATGTTTACGAAAAACAAAACGAAAAGCACTTACCGAATAAAGGTAGGGAGCTGTCTTAGAGAATCCAGGAGCGAAACAACTGGCGTCAAGTTGTGTGATGTCGGTGGTGTACTCTGTGTAAGTGTCATACCCACAACACAGCATCTATGGAGTTATGTAATGTATAATACATTAATAATGTATCATTTTATATGGATTGTTAGATACCATGTATAATTTAACCCACCATGTGAGGTACTAAATTGGTTTTCATTTTGTCTTTAACGAATGTAGTGTCATTATTATTATCATTATTATTTGATAATAATATATGAAAAAATATTATCAAAACCATTCAATTATAAATTCAAAATTAAAAGAATAATTTCCGAATTTCACACACGAAACAAGTATCTGCAGTCGTCCCATTTGCAGATAACAGAGGTTCTCGCCCATAAAACATAAAACATTTCTACAACTTCACACTGATGTCGTGTACCCTGCTGTAGGCGATTCTTCCAACTGTCTGTAATAACATAGACGGGTGTATCATTTATATATCACTCAAACCTTTCGTGAATACTTACTTGTGACTGTATGTGGTTTTTCGTGTCAGCATTGAAGTCATTCCAAGCAGACAATCGGAAATTGTTCACCTATTAGAAATAAACGTTAACATACATATCCTTATTTGTTTTTAAGACACTTAACAATTAAACGATTAACACTGAAGTACTTTTAGCGGATGTGATTGCATTATTTACAATGTATCAACACATACCGAAATGTCTTCTGATATCAAACACGTCACCGCTTATTGATTAAAGGTACATCCATTGTGTTGTTAGGGGTCACATATTGCAAACGTTATAAATGGTGTTAGTTTATCGAGAAGTACCGATTGTTACCGAAAACAATCATTTTAATGATAGTCGACTCAGCATATTGACGATATGAAGGTAAAAGTAGTGATTTCTGATCGAAAACCGGACAATGCACAGCGTGTGGCGCGCGTCAATGAGCCAAACGTAATTTTGGAATCTTATTTATAACAGACAGAATGACAAATTTGGTGAGATAATGTTTAATGGATCATATAACTACTGTGCATGTCAATGGGACGTGCAGTTTCGGTTTCTACACATGAATAATGATGTTACTCAATTTTAATTAGAAACTAGTAATTATGATATATTTGGTGATTGGGGATAAAAATGCAAGCTGAGTGAATTTATTTGTATTGTAGACAGCACATGTGGTGAGTTGGAGCGTATTAAAGCCAAATAAAATTTTATGAAACACAATGGATGTACCTTTAAAGTAAGAAGTATCCTAGGTTTTATGAAGACACTGAGGTGAGAGTTCAATAATCATCCACAATCTAGTTTTGTTAGTTATCATTAACACAATTAACACACGTGAACACAAAATTGCGGTCTGGATTCTTAGACAGTGATCTCAATGAAGTCATAACATAACATTGTGACGTCACAACTAATTGAAGTCATGACATTGTGTTCTTAGTAATGCCATTGCACTGTGAAGTAATCAACTGACGATGTTCTTGCATTATGACAATTCAATTGCATCTCCAGTATATCGCTTGTTAATATGGTTAAATATCTCCAACGACATGTACTTAGGGAACCACGTCTGGATGGATGATACACTATACGGTTGAATTCCTACCTGGTTTCCCACAAGGTAAGCTGCCAGGCCGCCTGCAAACTCGGTCAATAGCAGTATGATGATGAAGGCGATGTACTGGAATTTAGATAACATTTAAACTGGAGATAACACTGTTTAATTGTCACATGGCAACTCTGAAATATTACAAATTTAAAGTGAAAGTGTTATATTTTGTTTCAATCAAGTGTTTATTAAAAAAATGACAACATCATGAATTACCGAGAAAAAAGGTTATTTCAATTAATGTATTAGGAGTGTTTGACTGATCTAGTATTTCTTAGGGTAAGTGAACTTTTATACACGATGTTCTTTCAAAATAAAGACATAAATTTGTTTTTTAACTTACTGCTTTTAGCATACATATGCTTTCTCTCCAACCCGCAACAAAACCGAATATACCTTGGGGAAACGCAAAATACTAGTTATGAATAAAGGATACAACGATTTTAGTCAAATAAAGTCAAATACAAACACAACAATATCAATATTTTATTAAGTGAATATATCTATGAAACTAAATCATTTGGTTTTTTTTAATATTTCATTCAATCATTTCAATATTGTCATTTTCACTAGCATCGGACTAAAACATCATTCAATTAAATGATCGTGGTGTATATTTCACCGTTTCGCAAATTCCATTTCAAAGTGTATAAAAAGTGTAAGGACGTGTCACATACAGTTGATTGTAAGTATGCATATTTCATTTTCACTAAGACACAAAAACACCATGTCATGCTAACAATAAACCAACATTTCAGTAATGTTGTTTACTTTAGTATTTGAGTGTAACTATAAATACAAATTTTGGTGGAAATATTTTGAAAATGTTGATAATCGTTCGTTCAGTAAGGTTTAGAATTGGGAGTATTACCTGTCAGTACGATGTATAGCCCAGCACTCATAACCACATATGTGAAGTACTGAAATAATATCAGTTACATCTATTACAGCATTTTATAGTGATGGAATAGCATGTATATACATGCCAATAGTGGTCCACAGGCTGGGGAGGAAATATAGATATAGGTAATACACTATGTATTACCTATATCTACCTATATCTATCTTTCCTCCCCAGCCTGTGTAGCGGTCATATACTGATACATTGAGTATATACTTAATATATACATCCATGTATGTCACAACATACACTCGTACATATATGCTGTGCTATGTATGTATGATGTATGTGTGTATGATCTTCAATAGCATAAGTTAAGTGGTCATACACGTTAAGCAGAATGCCTACCTTTTCAATTTGATTCGGCTAATACATTATATTGAACATATGAAGTGTACTGCGTCTCTATTTCAGGTAACATTAAGAACCAATTTCATACAAAATAACAATACATTTATGTTCTACTAGTATCAAAAGATACATACTCAGTAATGTACCGTTCAGTAAGTGTTACTGTTTACCATTCATGAACATTAGTGTAACTCTCGTACCGTTGTCCCCGACCCGAAGTTTGCTTGTAGTTGGCTGTTGGTGCCGATAGTCCAGAAGATGTACACAGTCAGGAATATACCTAGAATCTACAACAAACGTTAACTGTAAAATGTCTCAAAATGTCGAAAATAAACAAGACCTAAGGCAACTCAGACAAGTAAAAAAAATCCCCCGTTCTATTTGACTACCTCACCATAATGTAAATTATCAGTTTAAGTTTTAAAGAGCCCAGTCTTATGGCTTTGTATGAAATGCATTAATTTGAAATGAATCCGTATTTGACATTTCTTCGTTGAAATGAAAGAAGACACATTTATGTGTGAATTTAACCATAATGACGTATATGTTTATTCACAAAATTAAACAAAGAACATGCATTGGAATACGCCATTCACTTTATGTTATATAAACAATGGTTTTACAACTATTTCAAGTCTTATGTGAACACAGAATAAAGGATATTTACGATTAAAGATGAATTGAAACGTATTAACGTATATACACCTACCAGGTACAGCGTATCGAATACAAGGAAGCATCGCCTCCTCCAACCAGTAACAGCCATCGTCAACAGGTGATAAGTTACAGGTAGATAGGCGTTAATTAAAGGTAAGGTACGGGTAAAACAGAGGACCTTTCATTACACTTGTATTGGACACCTACATATCTATGTATATTACCCATCATGTATATTATGTATATGCGATGTTGCATCGTGTGTCATGTTTTCGCTCACAACAGTCAACTCAAAATCATTAGTAAGGGTCTTCGGACACTGTGTACTTAGACATTCATAGCAAGTTCAGTTTCTTCCTACACGCGGTCCCCTGGTGTGGTAGACCGGGAGACATCATACCCTGCACACATGTGTCAATACCAGGCTTTATACCCGCTACGTGAGCATTAGTGTTTGGTGTTGTGTGAAGACGTATGTTTGTTATACAAACACATGTAAATATATAAGCTGTTGAATAGTCATTTCGGGTGTTTCATTGTTCAATGAATTTGATTTAATACACGCCCTGCCCATAAGTTAAATGTTGAATGTTTTCCCCAGTCTGACGTGGAACCCAAACCAATCACATTCTGAACTCATTAACACAAACTAAAATAAAGAGACATCATTTATATTTTGAGTAGAACGTTTTATTTGTGAACAGATATGGAATAGAACATAACATTATCACAAAGATCCATATTAACAAAATTAACACATTAGTTAAAGATACTAAATAGCACAGAAAATAATCAAAATATTATTCATAAACAGTAATGTCAAACAATTTAGTTCTTAATTGTATTATGACACTTATTTCTATGTTTGTTATATTTATATAATTGTATACATAGTTTGATTTACTTAATTTATTTACTTATTAACAGTACAAAAAAACAACAATGACATACACTGCTCTAACAGAATCAAGCTGTCCACACAGAGAGGACCGTTGTATTTTACGGGCGCTTCATTCACCTGATTTTATTAGGGCAATGTATGTTATTAAGTGAAACGACGACAGGTTGACATTCATAACAGATGGGGGGCACACAACAATACGACAAGAAAACGTTTAAAGTTCTTTCACTTCTAATGTTTCATTGGTCATATCAATATAAACTCATTTGTAGACAGCGGTCTTAGAGTGAGCGGGCTTGTACTGTCTCTCTCTCCTGGGGTCATAACCATAGTCATCCTCGGGACTCTCAACGTAGGTGATGTTCGATCCATTCTTCGGACTCGTGTTCCTTGGTGGGGGTGCAGCGAAAGCTTCAGGTGCCGGTTGTACGTGGGTTATAGTTGGAAGGGGTTTGGCCGGGGCAACGGCTATTATCGGGGGTGGGGTTGGAGGAGGAGGGGTAGGAGGGGGTGTTTCCGGTTTTGGTTGAGGTGGAGTTGGTGTTCGAGGTGGAGGAGTAGGTGTTCTAGGTGGAGGTGGAGGTGGTGTTTTTGGTCTTTTGCTGTTGTTGGTGGCAACCACAACCGGAGCAGCCACAACTTTAGCAGGGGCTGCTTGTGGTTGGGCGGCAGGTGGCGTCTTGGCTTTCTTGGGTGGTGGAGGAGTATTGGGTTTACTCGTCTTGCTGCTGTGAACTACAACTGCAGCTGCAGCTGCAGCTGGAACTATACGTGGAGGGGACGGCGTTCTTGCTCTGGCTTGACGAGGGGGAGAAGGAGTCCTCTGTCTCGGTGGGGAGGGAGTCCTCTGTCTTGGAGGCGAAGGAGTCCTCTGACGTTCGTTCTTACTGTGCACAGCAGCTACAGCGGCTACTGCAGCTACGTTCCTTTTCTTCTGCTCCTTCACTGGCTTTTGACTCTTGACCGGCTTTTGGCTCTTAACTGGCTTTGGCTTCTTTGGGGACGATTTCCGGTTCCGGTAGATCCACAATAAGATCAACACGGCGTATATGACCAACAGAATCTGCAGCAGATGCATTGTCTTTATCAGTACCCTAATGGTATAATTTATATAATGATCTTACTATGGTTCAGTTTTTACCAGACTTTCAACATTACAATGTAGTTAAACATCACAATCATTTTGATTTATTCCTCTAATATTCTAATCATTAACAGAGCTCTTGGAGTGTATCGGTTCAGATATATTGTCATCTTGCAATTCAAACCACTTGACTTGTATTGGTATTATGAACAATCTTTTACCTCGAGAAGGACCACAAAGATGATGAAGAAGCCCACGGCAGCTCCGCCACCTGCACTGTTCAACCACTGGTCTATACTGGTGCTGCACCCTGTCTGCAGACATGAGGAACATGAGTTTGTTATGAGGCGCACATTGTTAAGGACATTCACAAGGATGTACAGAGTTTACATGTACTTGACATGGCACAGACAATGTCAGAAACAAAAAAGGGCCTCCGTTGAATTAGTGTTGCGGTAAACTGTGATGGTATCAATGTACTGTATTTTCACACCATATAAAAGTGTGGGTATAACTTTAAAATGTTAATACTTTATTTCAAAACAGAAATACCCAATTTTATTAAATATTCACAAACAAATTTATAACTGAATTACATTTCCCGCCTACCCATTCACTACATAACATGACTTTACATTGTTTTATACATCATGCCCGACTCACCGAGTACTCGTTCCCGACGGCCTTAGTGGCGCCTGCAGGGAAACAGCTGTCCGGCAGGTCTGCAACAGTCGCAGTGTATTCTGTGTAGTCGATCAGACCGCAGCACTGCAGCTAGAGGAGAAGGATGGACGTAATGCAACTGCATGGGAATTGTATCCATGTTAACACACTGCAGCTGTGGGAATACATGCATTTATGTGTTATCTCCCTTGACTGCGCCGGCGATCACCTTTCTTAACTTAGCTGGTGATTTTACCTCTCTTGACTAAGCCGGGGATTCACCTAAGCCGGACGGGTGATTTATCTCCCTTGATTGAGCCGCCGTGTAACTTTAAAATCATCAAAATCATTTTTTGAAATTTTAAGGTTATATTGCAACATTGTGTTTTTTTCTCTTACATCGTTCTGATCTTGTTGTGTTCACATGTTGGTAGTAAGTGGTAGAAGTAGGATGTATTTAGTATATCGTGTTTGTTCTCACCTCTGTCTGGATGTGGTCCTTGGTGTCCGTGTTGAACTCTACCCAGGTCGAGGCGCGGAATGTACCCACCTGTCCATCATAACGTGCAGGTGTGGTTACTCTTCTCTTATAATTTGTGTATATGCATGTGGTTTTAACATGTATCAACTCTCTACGGGATCGTGTTTTATGGTCACAATATCAACAGCGGATACCTTAAAGTTTGTATTTAAATATTTCAATCATTACACGTTTCCAGATAATTTTATATGGGATAGTCATTGGCATGAAACACGAACATTGTATCCATTCTTAACAACAACAACAAAAATTGTCAATAGTGACCATATTTCATAACACACGAGGCAGGCTAACGAGAGAAATCACATAAATCAATAATTAGATTTTTAATACTGACAAAGTGACAATTAAAGTTTTTTTAACATTTATTACTTTTATAGAAACTTAACTATTCCCTCAATCTTAATTCAACTTCTGTAAATTAACGTAGTAATTTACAAAATGCATCTTCGTATGTCCAGGACAATTATAAGATAAGGACTACTACCTTACCCTAGCTCTGACGTAGTACGTGGTTATACCCAGTATTAGTTCCGTCACCATCAGCAGCAGCATCAGAACAGTGAACTGTGGAGAATATAGCAGTCACACATACAGTTGTTATATTATATATTACATATACGGGTTTTTTGTCACGATGCCATGCATTGACGTCACATAATAGGGGACGCATAGCTTTGCATAGAACGTTTCAAATGAACTGTGTATGTAATTTTAACGCAATTGTTTACACGTTTATTTTTAATGTATTTTATATACTTGTTTTTAATTTACATTTGGAAACTTCTAAATTCAGTTCAAATAAATTATGTACTGGTACCATGTCTTTGAAATAATGTTTACGTGCATAAATCCTCTTTTACCTTAGAATATGTAATAAACTGTGATCTACTCACTACGATCACAGCATATTCTACTTACTGTAATCTTGACATATAATCTATAATTTTCAATAATAATAATCAATAACTTTCTATAATCTTAGCTAATTCTACTTACAATATTCTTAGTATATTCTACTTACTATGATATTGACATATTCTACTTACTTTGATCTCAGTATAGTCTACTCAATATGATCTTAGCATATTCTACTCAATATGATCTCAGCATATTCTTCTCAATGTGATCTCAGCATATTCTACTCAATATGATCTCAGGATATTCTACTCAATATGATCTCAGCATATTCTACTCAATATGATCTCAGCATATTCTACTCAATATGATCTCAGCATATTCTACTCAATATGATCTCAGCATATTCTACTCAATATGATCTCAGCATATTCTACTCAATGTGATCTCAGCATATTCTACTCAATATGATCTCAGCATATTTTGCTCAACATGATCTCAGCATATTCTACTCAATATGATCTCAGCATATTCTATTCAATATGATCTCAGCATATTCTGCTCAATATGATCTCAGCATATTCTACTCAATGTGATCTCAGCATATTCTCCTCAATGTGATCTTAGCATATTCTACTCAATATGATCTCAGCATATTCTACTCAATATGATCTCAACATATTCTACTTACTATAATAAGGAGTATCCTCCCAACTTTGATGAATCTGTCTTGAGCATAGACCAACACTATCGCCAGAAATCCAAGGATTCCTGTAAGTTGGGTGTTGAATTAATGACAACACATGTAAATAACCTGACACAATAACTTTGAGTCTATTAATTAATTCTAAATGGGTTAACGTCTACATACTTCATGTCTCTACTTTAGTGATGACATTATCTTTGATTTAATTAAATTGTGACAGAACTAGTACTGCATATGCTTATTTTATCAAATACAAATTTCTTGACATATTATACACTTTTAGAGAGAGACACAGTCTTATTCATTATTGTGACATTTAGTTCATATACATGCAGGTAAATGGCATTGATGTTTGGATCAACCAAATAGAAACCAACCTGTTAGAAATATGAAGATACCGAAAGAGAGAACGACGTATGTAAAATACTGAAATAAAAAAAATAGAAAATGAAAGTATATATACTCCGACAGAATCAATTCAGCAATTTCCAATACTTAATCAAATCTGTTGATGAAAATTGCCTTGTGACTCATGGAACGATTTTTACTTAAACGTGAATTGTCAAAATCATAGAAAAAGATGTTTATGTATATTTATTCAGTAACACTCTAGCATTATAAACGTTTCTAGAGGAAAACATTTCCTGTTGCCACAACATTTTAATTTGCAGTTTATATATTTGATTAATTGATATTTTCTCATTATATTGATAGATATTATCATCTTAACTTTCGTGTGCATCTTGACATGTTATTGTAAAGACTTAGAAATCAGGAGAAATACAATAACAAGATAATACCGCCATTTCTAGACATACATGAGTTCAAGTGAATTCGAAGAACATTAAAAGAAACCGAGATTCCCTATTCCCTATTAGTCCAGCGTTACTGGTGTTAATAAAAGAAAATACTACCTTTAAAATAGAAACGTTCAATTTATGTGTGTGTGTGTTTTATAACATAACTTTTGTCTCCATTTGCCTATTAAAGGCGCTGTAACACGTTTTTTGCAAAAAATATTTTCTCAAATTTTCCACTCATTATTATAGTTTATACAATAAAGTGTTGCGTTAGAGGGCAAAACATATGCACGGCCCGATAAACCGTATCCACACAAAATGGTTATCCGTACTGGAAGAAAATTGTGCTACGTTTAAAACGACGTAGAACGTGGCGTGGAACGTGGTGTGGAACTCTTCAGTGTGAAAGATACATTTCTTAGATCTGATGTGAATTTCAGAGTTCAGACAACAAGATGAATGAACATTCAATCATGGTGCCATAATTTAAATTTTACTCCGAGCCTTTAGGTATCGCAACATCAGTCAGGTCACTTGAACTACCTTCGAGCGGCCATTTTCATGTGAACACATTAAAATGGCCACCTAAAGAAAACTAGACTCGCATGGCTTAAACGAACCATGACCGTTCGTTTTAGAACTCTCTATTGATTGATGAGTATTATCTAGCCGATGGTAACACTTATTTACCTTTTCGTGAGATTTGATTTCAGTAAGAACGGCGGGCGACAGCGCCTGTAACTTCAATAAGTAATTCAAAAATCATAATAAGTATAATGCGTACAAACTTACGGCAAGGCCGGCTGAGAAGTTTGTCTGGAGGACCGTGTTGGTCCCGATGGTCCAGAACATGTAGATAAGGAGAAACATCCCGAACAGCTGGAACAATGAATGTTATATAGACTAATGACCCACGCAAGTGACGGAAACATCGTTTCCTTTTATATAGTAGTACGGTATAGGGTCTATATGGGTATATGTCTTTCAAACGCTGTCACACACACACGCACCTGTGGTTTCAGTGCATGCAGCCCATCTCATTTCAGATAAATCGAAGACCACTGAGAACATATCCACTCATCTGTCATCGAGTAAACATGCATAAGTAGTAGATGCTGCTTGTGGTCGGTTACAAAGATCTCGAGGAGTCGAAACTCGTAATGGCAATTTCTTCATACTATTAACATGGTCTAAAGTTATCCCATTGTGAGTGGTACTTGTAAGTGGTCGGTACCGATGAATGATACATTTCAGGTTCACAATGTCCCCTTTTTTACCCGATCCTTTGTTTTAGATTTACTAGTATTGGGTTGATCTAAAGACAAATTACAGGAATGTAACCTACCCAGTATACAATATCGATCACCAGGAAGGTAGGACGCAGCATACGTAGGCAGCAAGGGGAGGGCGCAAAGTCCTTCTTTTCTTTTGGGGTTTTCTCCGCCTTGGCTACTTTAGCCGGCTTGATCTTCTTCTGCTTGTCCTTTTTCTTCTTCTTGTCGGGATTGGTCCACACCTTGGACCCTCTGAATATCATCACCAGCAGCGCTATCGTCAACCCCAGCAACATGCCCTGGACAGATGGCCGAATAGTGTGAAGCATAGAAAACAAACACGCGTTGTCTTTGTTTCTTGTTGATAGTTGTTCTATTCAGTTTATGAATATGAATCGGTTAATGGTAAATAAACCAGCAGTTCTAAACATATTTACTTAGAAACGTCATACAGAGATATAGACTGGAGTTATGCTTTAAGGGGGAAATTTGCATCAGTCTGATTAAAACAGACAGTTTTTCCGAGCAATAAAAGTTACAAAATAGTACATTTATTGGGATACGAACTCATATCGTTCGGAGGTTTCCTCTCAGAAACGTCAGATTGCAGCCCGTAGACGTGCATGTTCTGACGCAATTCACGTAACCAATCACAGGGCCTCCAACAAAAGCTTTCGGTGCGAGAAGCTAGGGGCGGATAACTCCAAACAGCTATCCGTTCGTCTGTTCCGAATGCTTTCAAAACGACGACCGTTTAAAAACTATGACGTGATTGGTCAGCTATTTGACTGGGCTTTGTCTGCGCTAACCTGGTACGAAACACGCGCCTATACGGGGTGTCCTCAGACCTTGTGGCGAGGAATCTGTAGTACCAGTTCGCATCCCGATATGAACTATTTTGCAGATTTAATTCCTCGGAACAGGGTCGATTTTAATTATTCTGAAGTTTGCCTGGAACATGAGATCTGAAGTTACCTCGATGAGGACGACGAAGATAATGAAAAATGCGTAAGCAGCGATACCCGGACTGCTGTTCAGCCATTCGTAGATCTTCGTTATACAGCCAGTCTGAAACAGCGTGTTAATGAATCAGTTTAAATAGACAATCAGACTGCAACTGAGTCAAATGGCATCAATTGGGGTACACTTCAAATATCTTTATGTCACTAAACAAACATTGCATTCAATTTCATAAAATTATCAACATTACAATACAGAATACTGATAAGTAAAAGTGACACTTAAGTGTGATTTAAATAAACTTCAACTGCTACCCTTGAGTACATGCATTCTCCCATCACAGAAGTTACTTAACTGATAAGTTCTCAAACCATTCTCTCCCCGCAAAGGCTACTCAACCCTATCTTCCCACCTAACTTCTCATTAAGGCCATATTCTTGAATATCGAAAATTTATAAACGGATATCGATCTTATTATACCCCCCACGAAATAGTGTTAGTTCTGTTTCAGTCTGTCCGGCCGAGCATACTTGATCGTTGTATATTTTATTATTAACACTTTTTGTAGGAAACTTTTGATATGTTACACACGTCTCCTACACCAATAGTAGAGGTACAGTGCCAAAAAACGAAATATTGTGTACTAAGAAATTTTCTGAGATAAATTTTTCGGAAAATATGTGCAATATGTTCTTTCGTGAATATCTGATTTTTGTTTTTTCACATATTTTTTGCATTTTGTATTCAGTAATATTCCTTCATAGAATTTAAGTCATGTCTTTGGAAAACATTTTATCTGTCAACTTTTGTAGCTCATTAAGCACAATGGGTTATGTCATTGAATCTCGTCACATGGAATCTCGTCCGGCGTCCAGCTTTCCGTCCGCCCAATTACAACCTGCAAACATATGTTCATCTTCTTCCCCAGTATGAAACGCACCAGAAAGCTTAACTGTTGTGAACAGTCTACCTTGGGAATGGGGTTTGTAGATGGTAAATTTGGTGACGGTGTGGTCGAAAATAAGGATCGCGCTTCAGGGGCCACAACCTGAAAACCTTTTAATTTAAAATATTTTTCTCCAGTATGGAAAGTAATAGTATAACAAATTTTTAAGCTTTTTTTGGACATTGTATAGTGTATTTTCTAAAGCCTGGTGCGCCAATGACTTTATTCCAGAGTTTTGTTAGTATCCGACTTCAATAATCATACGTTGTTTAACTCTGACTAAGCTGTCTGTTTGGACATGTGGCTTTACTCTTTTGTAGATTTGTTGCGATGAAAATTGTAACCGTATCGTCCATATTTTAAGATAGGAGAAACATTTGGAATGCTCAGTTTAAAACAACGTTGCTGATTGCACAACTGGCTTTGATCGCAACCAATAAGGATTCTATTTTGTTAACACATGAGACTATCGCATTAGGATAGTGGTAGAAAATAGAAATGGAACACGACCAAGCTTCATACTGACGTTGTAGACGGTGCCGACGTTCTTAACTGATCCAGAGGGGAAGCAACTGTCTGGCACGTCCGGGAACAACGCGCTGTACTCAGTGTAGATGCTGTATCCACAACACAGCAGCTGGTAGGAGGTAACAGAAACATACACGTAATAGACATTATACAATGGTATATAATCATACACGTATTACCTATAAGGTCAATTGCATAGAGGTTCATGTTGTTCATTCGATGCCCTGGGGCAAAATAGCACATTGTCATGGTGACATCTCGGTCGGGAAGTACCAATACTTGTGTCATAAACATAGAATGTCTTGGACACTCAAATAATATCTATTACGTCTGTTTTAATACATTAAATACATTAATTAGATCAACAAACCATGTGAATGAGGCTATGACGTCAACAAGTGTATAGTCTCTGAGTTCAAATAATTACTAAAGTCTTCTAATCATCATAAATTAAATTAATGAAAAGTATCACTCAATCGAAATATACCTTACGATATACCACACTATCAAATCTTGAGACAAAATCGAATCTAATAAGTGTTGACTTCGAGATCTATAAACTATCATTGACTAATTAGTCAATAATGGTATGACCATGATATCATTCTATTAAGTTTACTGATAACCAGCACTCACAACTGTGAGCAAATTAAATGCTTACGTTTTCTTGAATATAGTTTTTCGTGTCTGTATTGAATTCTTGCCAAGCTGATAAGGTGAAAATACCCAACTGCAATAGAAATATGTGTTGAATTCTTAAACCTTTTATTTTAAACAAAATAGTTTAGATTTCATTTAACACATTGATATACACGTTGTTTAACAGCATCGCCAACAACAACTAGGACAATTGTATATTTTCCCAACAGATGCAATTTTCATTATTTATTTGAATTTATTCAAATTATTTGTCTATTTTAAAATAAAGTTCTATCATGTCTATGCAGATGTCAGAACAACACGCGTCTGCTAAATAACCAATTTCACTCGCCCATCTTCATTTAAAAGAGTCGCTATCGGCAGCTGTTACAAAACATCACAATTGTATTCTGAACGTTTCACATAATTATTATTTTATAAAATAGTTTAGCCTTTGACCTTTGACAAGGGCCCACATTTGAGTTTATAACTGAAATTATTTATATTTGTAAAGAAACTAGTTCTACGTATCAATACTTTCCCAATCTGATGCTGAACCTTTCACATAATTACAATACTTACCTTGGACCTGACATAGTACACAGTGATCATAAGTATAAGCTCCGTCACCAAGAGTAGCGCAATGCACACGAGGAACTGAAACATACATGAAACATGTCACTCTTGTCTAAACTGAAGCAAATGGACAGATCATCAAATTTTAATTTATTCCAAGGGATAGTGAGTGGTTATCATTAAGATAAGATTTGATTAAACTGCTGACCATCTAATGTGTCCGAGATTTAATGTACGAAATATACAACAGACCCAATTCGTCAGCAAACTGAAATAATTGCAGATGACTGGTATATATGTCTTACCGTATGTCTAGATTATTGTCTAGTTGTACTCACTATCTTTAAGAGGCATGATCCTTTCCTGAATCCAGCAACAAAACCGAATATTCCTGAAAATAAGTTGTTTATATAGGAATATTAGCAAAATATACACGTAATACATTTTAAAATATGTTGACCACATGTCCAAATCCGACCAGCTTAAATACCTCATGTTGTGCCTCGCGTAAAAGAAAAACTTATCATACTCAGGGGATGTAAAGTTAATTGTCGAATGCAGATAAAGCGGTAACAAGCAATGAGTATCATGGCTGTTCGCATTATTCATATGTATGAAACCCTACTTAAATACTTTAAAATCAAATTACAATTTTATTTTTTAAAATTGATATAAGAATGAGTTCATACCTGTACCCACAAAGTAGAGCGAAAAGCTGAGAACCAGGTATGTGTAATACTGAAATAGAAACGATGTTAGTCAAACGCATAATTACTGTTCTGCATTGCAATTCAAATATACTTGTTGGCTGAACCAAGTTTACTTGAACATGCAGTCATTTTGATATGTCAAAATCACAAATATATGTGTTATTTACTGATTACATCTCCTTGTTTTCCCATTTTGGACTTTTGCACGGTTCAGATTTATTCATTTATTCTCAATTTACAAGATTACATCCTAAATTCAATAAATCTATTGATATCATATAAGTCCTATGATGTGTACGTGTGTTGAAATCTTGAGCAACTAACCGCAGTGCCTGCTTCAAACTTTGTCTGCAACACAGTGTTGGTTCCTATAGTCCAGAATATGTAAATCAAGAAGAACAACCCGAGAACCTGCAAAAGTGATACAGTGTAATGATTTATATTCACACGATTAGTTAAACACAGGCGTACAGTGTAATATATTCACATGATTATTGAAACACAGGCCTATTGTATTTTATACCTATTGGACCAGTGGAAGTAAAGTAGGCATACAGGCACATGGTTCTTGTCTGTATACATTGTGTCCTTTTTATGTTCATTTAAAGAGAAAACGTCGACATAATTCACTGATTTGGTTTTCTTTTCACCTTGTTGGCTATACATCAAAGCCAAATTGCCAAATTCAAAATGAAAACTAAACCTCATCCTCAATATATCAACAACAACGTTATATTTCAACCTTATCCGTTACGATATAGTATGTGTTAAGAAAAGGATTAAAATTTAGTAATATTTCTATCTCTCAATAAACATTACATATGTAGTCATTGCATTTTGTCAACAAATCATAAAATGATATCGTAATCAAAGACTTCTTTCTCAGCTTTATCCTGTAAAATGCGATTTAGTTGATGTTAAAGGCGCTATAGCACGATGTTCTTACTGAAATAAAGTGCTCTCACAAAAATATGAATAAATTTTACCAATGGCTAGATAATATTCCTGAATCAATAAAAAGAGTTCTAAAACGAATGTCGTGGTTCGGTTAAGCCATGCGAGTGCATTTCTCATCTAGCGCCCGTTTAAGGTGTTCAGGAAGGTAGTGACCTGACTGATGTAGCGACACCTCAACACTTTAAGTACAGTTTTAAGTATGGCACCATGATAGAATGGTCAACCATGTTGCTGTTTGAACTCTAAAATTCGCATAAGACCTACAAATCTACCTCTCACACCGAAGACTTCCACACCACTGTCGCTATATACGTCGCGCCATTTTCTGCGAATACGGATAACCGCTTTCTATTTATACGGCTTATCGAGTCGTGTAAAGAGATGTTTTACCCATTGATGCACCAATATATTGTATAAACTTTAATGAATGGCAAATTTTAGAAAACAGATTTGCAAAAGCGTGTTACAGCGCCTTTAACTGCTGTTTGTGACCAGTGAACGTCATTCAGACACGGCTTGCCATGGTCTGGTGATAAAATCAACGACACTGACACTATACCTTACCTTTATATGTGCCTCACATGTCCTCCACTTTATAAATATTTTCATTATCTTCCAAAGGCTACTACTACTAGGAATATAACTTTAAATTTAAGACACTTAAAGGTACATCCATTGTGTTTCATAAAATTTCATTTGGCTTTAATACGTTCCAACACACCATATGTGCTGTTTACAATACAAACAAATTCACTCAGCTTGCAAAGTCATCCCCAATCGCCAAACATGTATATCAAAATTATGAGTTTCCTATTAATATCGAGCAACATCAATATGCCATGTGCAGAAACCAAAAGTGCACGTCCTATTTACATGCACAGTAGTTATATGACCTATTGAACATTATCAACCTAAATTAGTTATTTTGTCTGGTTTAAATAAGATTCCAAAATTACGTTTGACTCAGTGGCGCGCGCCACACGCGATGCATTGTCCGGTTTTCGATCAGAAATCGATACTTTTACCTTCATATCGTCAATATACTAAGTCGAGTATCATCAAAATGATAGATTTCGGTAACAGTTGGTACTTCTCGATAAAATAAGACCATTTATAATGTTTGGCATATTTGACCCCCAACAACACAATGGATGTACCTTTAAAACAATCTCAAATATCTATATGGTATTATTAAAAGTAAAATATATATTCATTGAATACTTACAGTGTACAGGAAGTCGAATGTCAGAAATACAAATCGTAAACATTTTCCTGCAGTCATCGTTGATTGCCCTGGAAATTAGGCAGTTGATGAAGACGGTTTTGTTCAAATATTTGTTACCCTGTGCTCTTTAGTATGTTTAGTTTATCAGGTTGGCATCATGTGCTGTGAGTACAATCTTCCAAGATGTATTCCTCGGGGATGTATTCCGTCATGTGTACATTTCGGGTGTACATAACCCACCCGTCTCCATTTTAGTGTGATTTAATCCAGTTCCAGTCTTTGATATGTCCGCCTATCAGATGATCCGATCACACCATATCGTTGACGCACATTACACTATAATTAGTATCAATTTCACTCTTTGGCGGAGAAATTAATTCAATCAGAAAGAAGGAAAACATTCAGGGAGAGCTTCAATCAGTTGTGATACAATTCTTGTTTGACTGTGTACTGGGCAACTTACAAACTTTTATTGAAGAAGTCAGTCACGCTTATTGTATACAAGCTATGTATAGTCATTCAATGACGGAGTAACGCTAAATGCTTTATAAAGCTGGTGCTATTATATTACAAGCCAATACATCGTCGGGACCAATGGAATCGTCAACAAGTGACGGTTCTTTACTTTTTGTGTCCATTGTAAGATAGTTCCAATACACTGGGTGTGGAATGGTGCTTAGAGGCGTGAATGAGCCTAGATATGCGCCCCTCGCGTTACATTTGTACTTGCGACCACATAGGCATGCATGTACTTTATACGGATCATGCATATTACTGATTGGTTTGAGTGAAGGTAGATGAAAGTTTAACAAACTACTGAGTGTAGTGTGTATGAATGCGTGTGTAGTAGTGGTAGTAATATTAGAAGTAGTACTTAGTAGTAGTATTAGTAGCAGTAGTAGTGGTAGTAATATTAGAAGTAGTACTTAGTAGTAGTAGTAGTAGTAGTTGTTGTTGTTGTAGTAGTATTAGTAGCAGTAGTAGTGGTAGTAGTGGTAGTAATATTAGAAGTAGTACTTAGTAGTAGTAGTAGTAGTAGTAGTTGTTGTTGTTGTTGTAGTAGTATTAGTAGCAGTAGTAGTGGTAGTAATATTAGAAGTAGTACTTAGTAGTAGTAGTAGTAGTTGTTGTTGTTGTAGTAGTATTAGTAGCAGTAGAAGTGGTAGTAATATTAGAAGTAGTACTTAGTAGTAGTAGTAGTAGTAGTAGTTGTTGTTGTTGTAGTAGTATTAGTAGCAGTAGTAGTGGTAGTAGTGGTAGTAATATTAGAAGTAGTAGTAGTAGTGGTAGTAGTAGTAGTAGTAGTAGTAATATTAGAAGTAGAAGTAGTAGAAGTAGTTGTTGTTGTTGTTGTAGTAGTATTAGTAGCAGTAGTAGTGGTAGTAGTGGTAGTAATATTAGAAGTAGTACTTAGTAGTAGTAGTAGTAGTAGTAGTTGTTGTTGTTGTTGTAGTAGTATTAGTAGCAGTAGAAGTGGTAGTAATATTAGAAGTAGTACTTAGTAGTAGTAGTAGTAGTAGTAGTTGTTGTTGTTGTAGTAGTATTAGTAGCAGTAGTAGTGGTAGTAGTGGTAGTAATATTAGAAGTAGTAGTAGTAGTGGTAGTAGTAGTAGTAGTAGTAGTAATATTAGAAGTAGAAGTAGTAGAAGTAGTTGTTGTTGTTGTTGTAGTAGTATTAGTAGCAGTAGTAGTGGTAGTAGTGGTAGTAATATTAGAAGTAGTACTTAGTAGTAGTAGTAGTAGTAGTAGTTGTTGTTGTTGTTGTAGTAGTATTAGTAGCAGTAGTAGTGGTAGTAATATTAGAAGTAGTACTTAGTAGTAGTAGTAGTAGTTGTTGTTGTTGTAGTAGTATTAGTAGCAGTAGAAGTGGTAGTAATATTAGAAGTAGTACTTAGTAGTAGTAGTAGTAGTAGTAGTCGTTGTTGTTGTAGTAGTATTAGTAGCAGTAGTAGTGGTAGTAGTGGTAGTAATATTAGAAGTAGTAGTAGTAGTGGTAGTAGTAGTAGTAGTAGTAGTAATATTAGAAGTAGAAGTAGTAGAAGTAGTAGTTGTTGTTGTTGTAGTAGTATTAGTAGCAGTAGTAGTGGTAGTAGTGGTAGTAATATTAGAAGTAGTACTTAGTAGTAGTAGTAGTAGTAGTAGTTGTTGTTGTTGTTGTAGTAGTATTAGTAGCAGTAGTAGTGGTAGTAATATTAGAAGTAGTACTTAGTAGTAGTAGTAGTAGTTGTTGTTGTTGTAGTAGTATTAGTAGCAGTAGAAGTGGTAGTAATATTAGAAGTAGTACTTAGTAGTAGTAGTAGTAGTAGTAGTTGTTGTTGTTGTAGTAGTATTAGTAGCAGTAGTAGTGGTAGTAGTGGTAGTAATATTAGAAGTAGTAGTAGTAGCAGTAGCAGTGGTAGTAGTGGTAGTAATATTAGAAGTAGTAGTAGTAGTAGTAGTAGTAGTAATATAAGTAGTAGTAGTAGTAGTAGTAGTATAAGTAGTTGTTGTTGTTGTTGTAGTAGTAGTAGTAGCAGTAGCAGTGGTAGTAGTGGTAGTAATATTAGAAGTAGTAGTAGTAGTAGTAGTAGTAGTAGTCGTGGTAATATTAGAAGTAGTTGTAGTAGTAATAGTTGTTGTTGTTGTTGTAGTAGTAGTAGTAGTAGTAGTAGTAGTAGTATTAGTATCAGTAGTAGTGGTAGTAGTGGTAGTAATTTTAGAAGTAGGAGTAGTAGTAGTAGTGGTAATATTAGAAGTAGTAGTAGTAGTTGTAGTAGTAGTAATAGTTGTTGTTGTTGTTGTAGTTGTAGTAGTAGTAGTTGTAGTAGTAACAGTAGTAGTGGTAGTAGTGGTAGTAATATTAGAAGTAGTAGTAGTAGTAGTAGTAGTAGTAATATTAGAAGTAGTAGTAGTAGTAGTAGTAGAAGTAGTAGTAGTTGTTGTTGTTGTTGTTGTAGTAGTATTAGTAGCAGTACTAGTGGTAGTAGTGGTAGTAATATTAGAAGTAGTAGTAGTAGTAGTGGTGGTAATATTAGAAGTAGTAGTAGTAGTAGTAGTTGTTGTTGTTGTTGTAGTAGTATTAGTAGCTGTAGTAGTGGTAATAGTAGTATTGGTGGTGGTGGTGGTGGTGGTGGTGGTGGTGGTGGTAGTAGTAGTAGTAGCAGCAGCAGTAGTAGTAGTTGTTGTTGTTGTTGTTGTTGTTGTTGTTGTTTGAGGAGATTAACTCTTGTTGGTATAGAAAATATAAGCAGTCCTTTTACAGTGAACAACCAAATATAACAATCAGTAAAATGGTTTATTCAATTTGATTAAGCAATATTGTACATGTGTATCACAGGACATTCATGTTAAGTTAAAGGGGCAGTAGCGAGTTTTTTTCGCTCAAATAAGTTGATGAAATGTATTTGAAAAATAATTTCACCAATAGTAAAACATCCTTCTCTCTTCAGAAAATAAAGTTTAAAATGAGTGTACATGTTTCGGTAAAGCCATGTAATACAAAATAATAAATTGTGTTCACAATAAAATGGCCGCCATGCAATTTTTGCTTTATACGCAACATAGTTTTTACCACTACAGATAATTGGTTTGTGTAATAAGATGTTTTACCCTCTAAAGTTAATTTAAATTATAGCATTATAAATGGGAAATTTTAAAAAATACATTTTGCAAAAAAACGTGCTACTGCCCCTTTAAGCTTACAATAGATTTATACATGTTTACACGAACTATATGAACATCAAATATATAAATCAATAGAAAAGACATGCGATATCAGGGAGTCACACACTTCATGTTCCGTGAAGACAGTGGTGTATCAAAATACACACAATTTTTTTTACAAAAATAATTATGAGACTTGAATGGTTGAAATATATCGTTCCGGTTGAGAAGATAAATAACAAGAAAACGTCCATAAGAATGAACAAGTATTTTTTCTAAATGAAAAAAAAATATTACGAAAGACTGCTGCGGTGCGTATTCACATCAATAGGCATATATCGATATACAAGGCCTGTATCATCAAGTTTGTATATGCTGATTCACGCAATGTTCTTATTACTGCTAAGTGATTACATGTATACTTGATTATTGTTTCAAATTATATAAAGTATAGGACAAAGGCTAAATAACTGAATAAAATGTGTCCGTCTGATGACAATGATGGTTGGTCAACAAGGCAGGTTCGATTGTCTTTGAAATTCATGAATAGTTGCATTTATTGTTGAAAAACATGAACGATTAACATACTATGCGTATTTACACATATAAAAGTATCAGTATCCACTGAATTGTCAATGTACAAGAAATCCCCAAACATTTAACCATCTATTTATATACAGTAATGGACGGAGTTGTGAAATTCAGTTTGGCATTTTGTGATTCCCAAAAACAATCAAAAGTTTTCTACTGGTAAAAAGTAAGCTTGATTTTTTGGGGTTATCTCGCTTTACTGATATTCCATCCTTGAAATTGCATCGAGACATGCAAACATCAAACAATGTTTGTAATCAAATTTTTTTAAAGGTTAGATGACATGCCATATGGTCACATTCGGATTCATTAAAATGGGATTTCAATTTGACAATTGCTCGATTTAAAAATTTTGAAATCGGCCCATAAATTGCTTAAATGGGGCCTTTTTTTTTAAAAAAAAAGGCCCAGTTTACCCCCCGGCGAGCAGAATGACATCAGCGGAGCTGTGGTCCCTGAAGCGATTCCTACTATGACGTCACCGAAGGAATCTCATTATCGGCGATGGTCATGATTCAACGTAATTTCGTAACATTTTGATTGTTAATTTCACAAACAAATCTTCAATTAAACATTTTTTCCATATACCGGTAATACTAGGTTATTCCCAAGAATACATAATTATTGCATAAACATGTGTTTTTGGCGATTTCACATACCTCATTAATTCATTTAACGGTAGTGATAATCATCATAAATTGATTTTGAAACTCCGCGGACAGGCTGTCTAGCGGGGCGCCTATGTGGCTAAATCACGGTCACGCCTCAAAGATTGTCTTCAAAGCGGATCGCCGCCCTGATTGCGACATTGTTACAATGAGTAAATTAAAATCATCTTAATAATCAATTGCAAGTGTATATTGTCTGGATTTTATGCTCAATTGATTCCGATATATAATGTACGTACTGGTAATAATGTGTTGTTCTTGAGAAAAATACATTACACTTGATTTTTCAGGAAGGTTAGAAGCGGAATTCATTTTAAAAAGCAAGATTTCGGGAGTTTAACGTATTAATTATGGAAAAACTACATTTTAAATAAAACATGTATGTTTACTCCTTCATCGTGATGTTGAATTCATGCACGGTGCATACAAATGATACTTAATCTTGATGGTGTCGTATTTCAATTTATCGTCTCTTTCTTAACTAATTTGTGTTCTTCGTTCCTCCGGTTCCATGACATCTTCTCGTTCAATGCAAACTGTGCAAATGCACAAGTATGATGTTATATTCGATATAGTTTGAATACCAACATGTATATGACAAAATGAGTTGTATTTTTAAAACGGCCCACTATTTGATTATTGATTATGAAGGGCAGTCATACCGAGTGATATGAGAACAAACCATTAACAAAAAGGCCTCATATAGGTCTAAATGCCAAATGTATGACAGTCTTATATGTTGTGTTGACTAATACATGGCTTTGCTACTCGAAATTCCCTGTAATGGTCAAAATACAATTTGTATTTCTTAATTTGAATAATTATTAAGTTGGACATCACATAGTTTCAATGTTAACGATTCACGTTTGAAATGATTTTGAGAAAACGTGTCATACGTGTCATAAGTCAAACTGCAAACATGACATGATATTACTTAATGGGATGTTTTTGTATCTGCAGTTGATACGATCTATCAAATAAAGTAGCATTATCAGTGGCACGTAAATCGGCGATGTGTATTTTTTGTTACTTTCACTTCTCACTTTATGCTACCGAATACCATAGATTTAAACGTAAATAATTGCTTTTGAAAACAAATATGAAGTCGACTGACTATGGAGTTGGAGCAAGGTGAATAATCAAACCCTTGTTGCTTTGCTTAATGCGGATAGTTTTTATAGCGACCGCCTGCAGAAGTATAGTATCCTCTTTGCAGTTCGTACTCTCTTATCTCTCTCCTGTCCTTGTATCCCTTAAACCCTTCCTTCCCTCCCCCTCCCCCTCCCCCTCCCCCTTCCCTGTGCCCTCCCCCTCCCCTGTGCCCTCCTCTTCCCGCACCACCTACTCCACCTCGATTGACAGGTCCCCTGCCTCGGTCAGTGTTGGATACTTTGGTTGCCTCGGTGATTTTGTGTATCAACACGAGAGCAAGCACGATGCACAGAATCTGGGAAAATAATAAAATATTGTCATTGTTTTGCTTCATTTTATCATTTATAGAATATGTAGTTGTCACACTGTTTAGGATTTTGGCTTTGTTTATGTTGATTATGATTTGTTAAAGGATACTGAAGTACCTTCTCAAACACTTTTGAATATGATAGTCTCCCGAATCGAATACAACGTTTAAATTCACTGCTAGGAATATACTTATTTGTCGCCCTTGCACTTACTAATATATGAAGTTAACTGATTGATTGTCTACACATCAACAAAACCAAAATGTTACAAAAAACGTTGATATAAATGAAACAGAAAAAGGGGAGAGCACTCTCACTTCTAAAGCAGCCACCCCCGCTATAGCGCCGATCCAGGCTGGCATGTTGCCATCCAGCCAGTCCCTGATCTTCATCCAACACACATCCTGCAGTGGTAGAAAACAGTTCAAGTGGTAAAGATAGTTTTCAAAATCACCACGTGAACAATTCCCGATACAATCCTTTCTATATATTCAGAAACGTCTACGAATGTGACATAGGCATCATTCGCCGCATTAAACAGCTGAAGAATTATTAATCAATTGGTTGCTTCTTGATTTAAACCAGTTCATTACGTTATAATATTTGCCCACTCAGATTTAACCAAAGAATTCCTTAGCACTTTCAGCATGTCAGGAATAGTTTTAATGTTGTAAAATGTTTAAGGATGTTTTAAAATGTATACTCAAAGGACGATTTTATTATATTAGTTACAAGTCATTCAATTAGCAGCGAGATGACGGATCTACAGAATAAAACATGTATATGTTTTTACATATCTACACCTCGCGGTAAGATCAATGTAGATATGCTTTAAGCTTCTCCGTCGGCAGAATGGTCTGATATGAACACCCATTTTCCTTTCGTATTATGTGAGAGATATACACCTAGCTTAACCGACCGGCTTAGGATAACGCAACAAAATGCGCACAATAGACTATATAACCCTCGAGAGAAGCATGTAATGTACTGTACACATGTATGACAAACAAGCGACTTCAATAATCGCTCGCTACTGTTGCTCGTCCTCAGCCTACCTCATGCAGATTGATGAAGGATTTGACGGAGTTGCTGAAGCAGCTGGTGGGGATGTCGGTCAAGTTGGTGCCGTACTCAGTGTAGTTGCTGAAGCCACAACACTGCAGCTGAAACAGTGGCATTTCCAAATCTTTGAAGGGCATTCACCAGTAGGATAAATGAGAAGAAAAAAAGCTATTAAAAATAAACCTTTTCCGTTCTTTTGCTTCTCTGTTTTCAGTGTGGAGTCGACCTAACTGCTGAGTGCGGGAAATAATCTTGATCTAAATTTAGACTGGGAACAATCTTTACTCTGCTCATTTGGCATTGAAATAATCTGCGCACACTGATGTGTTTATCTTTCAATGAGATAGATTTTTAAAAAAAAATCATTTTATCAACATGCCCAAGGGCTCTTGAAGTTAACTTTAGCCTTAAAAGGTTTTAGGTAGTATTTGAGAATACTTACAGTGGTCTGCAGAAAGTCCCTGGTTTCCAGGTTGAAGTCCTGCCAGCCAGACTCTCTGTAGTCCGACAACTGTCCAACACAGAGTGAATAAATCCGAGTTAGGTCACATGAGCCATTTAGAGAATTATCATTCTGATTAAAATCGACTAATTCCGATTAATAACATCTGCAAAATATTGCATCTATCGGTATAAGAACTGGTTATATGGTATTCCGGTATTATTTTGCAATTTGTATTCCTTGGAAAACGATCGATTTTCATCAGACTGAAGAGTTATTGGCGAGTTTTTGTAAGTTTGACGTTTTATTTCCACCCAATGATCAATTCTCACTCAGCATATTTAACAGCGTTCTTCATGAGCGAGCACGAGTAGAGTTTATATGCACCTATTACTGTAAGCGGGTATTGAACGTGGCAATTTTCAAAATATTTTCGTTTGTCATGATCTACTGAAAATTTCGAAAAAAAATCTATCTTCAATAGAAATTTGGTTGTTAAATACAAAAACGTAGCATGTTGTTCAGTGGAACTTTTTAATCAAGTATTTTGGCAAGCTATTCATAAAGGTGCATGGTAAATCATACATACATATAATACATGATTATAGTAAAACTGTTCCATGAACAATGTCATGTATTGTACGTTTTTAATAGACGTCACATTGTCATAGAGGAGCTCGGGATCTCTATCTGATACAATTTATTATTACTAGTGATTTATAGAATAGATAAAGGTTGAAAAAACATACTATTATTTATAGTATATAAAAACTACAGTGTATTTATAACTTCACAGTTTATACTAATAAATAGAGGAAAAATCAGACGAAAAAAAAATCATTCAAATTGAGAATATATTAAGCCGACACAAAGTCTCTCAAATAACATAATTCAATTCATTTTCAAAGATGACAGAGACATATACATAACGAAACGAATCTTAAATGTCAGTTTAATAATATCTGTCACCTTCCCGCTCATCACGGATCCAGCAATCCCTCCAACTATCTCCACCAATATCACCAGGATGGTCAGACTGATAAACTGTAACACGAACAATGAGATGTCACACACTCCACTCACAGAATACTATCAATTATAGGAGTCCACACATCCCTATTTTCAATATTATAACTGAAGGTACATAAGCTTCAGAGAGTTACGATGATTTGATACTTCTGTGAAAAGGACTCTCAGATATTTAAATGTCCTGTTTTACCTTGAACACAGGCTCGTTTCAATAATCCGAAAATCCTGAAATGATACCTATATTTACTGTCAACAAGTTGATATTAAAAGGGTTGTTTTATGAGAAGCGGTTCCTACTTCAGTTCCGGAAAAAAATGATACCGAAACTTTTAGATAGAATCATTTCTTGACTTGTCTGAATGTGGGTAAAATCGTCTAATTATCTCCAACGATAATTCGTTATTCATAGTTTTAAATATGATAATATGTTAAATATGACGATGCCCCGGGAGTTGTTCTCATCTGGACATTTAATCTGAATTCTTCTGAAGTTGTCTTGAACGCATATATTCTGATGATTTCATTCGATGAATGATCGCTGACGATACATAAGATACAATAATGGTGCAAACTCGACAATAATGTACTCACTGTTTTTATAAGACATAATCCTTCAGTGAGACCCCCTGTACATCCAAACATACCTGTAGGGATATCAAGTATTTATCTAAAACATTTTGAATATTTGACAAATAAAAGTAGGGTAGAGCGGGGTCAGATCGTCAAGTAAACTGGTACTAAATGGTACGTTAACGTATTGGCTGGAAATGTTGAGTTTTTCCTGACTATCAGGGTCTACAACCTTACCATATCCTCGGTATCATGGTTTCTCTATATTACCACGGTTTTTAAATGTAAAACAGACTTTTTAATTGTTATCGCGTTATATTGAGGATCACTGGTAAATAGAGTCGTTCATAAAATCCTTGTTTGGAACCTGAAATCAGCCTGTTAACAGCAGCGCTATACTAATATGAGTTGCTTTTGTACCATGATATCTCATCTGCCTCGTTGGCGCAGTACACTAAAGCGCTAGCTCACGTACAACAGGTGTTAAATGATACGGGTTGGAGACGCACTTTCTTCAAAACATTTGCTGTTAATATTCTGTCATAAATTTGAGAATTTATTCAAAATTAGTCGAAGTTACTTTGTTCAGATCTTTACTTTCAAGCCGTCATCTTAGCAAATATATCAGGGTTTACAATCATTGCAATTCCTTCTAACAGGGTTTACAACTGTCTGTGTAAACCCTCCTGGAGGGACTTAGTACCCGGTGAAACAGTTTGAAGGATCACGTTATATGGCTAGTAGGTTGATTATTCTGGATAAAACACTTAGGCAATAAGACAACAAGAAGTAGAAGTAGAAGGAGTGTGTGTTTACCATTATTCCATCTACCCGAGAAAGAAGTGACTATGTACTCCGCAATTTTACCATGCATTCAAAAATATGTCTGAATGTCAGAAGAAAGGAAACTTACCAGAAACTGCTACCAAAACTCCTGCTCCTAATACGGAGTACGTAAAATACTGAAATGGTAAATACAATAAAATTGGTATATATATTACGAGTCATTGACATAATAAATTTATAACTTTTCCATTTATCAAATTTGTAACAATATTCAAATATGGCAACCATAAGAAACATTGCTTTATTTCAATATAAGTTACACTCTGATTGTAGTTATGAAGTAAACTGTGGCATCTTTATTCAACAAAAGTATTATTGATCATAAACCAAGACAGTTTTTTTAACATAACTTGAACATATAATTATCATCAACAATATTTTAATTTCCAATTGTGTCATTTCGTTATAGTTCGTGGCGATGTACGTTTGTTTTACATAAAGGAAATAATTTCAAAAGAGATTTCTTACATTGAATTTATTATATTTTTAAATTTAACTGGTAGACTCACCCTTGTTCCACTAACAAAGCCGTCGGACAGACCAGGGTTGGTGGCTAGTGTCCAGGACATGAACCCAACCAATCCCAGACCGATACACTGTGAATACAATAATGTCAACTCAATGTTGTAATATAAAACATTAACTCTTTTTTATCCTACTACAAGTACAGGCAAGTATAATGCAGAGTCAGTTAAAGCGTATTTTATTCTCATAACACTGAGCGCAACGTAAAGATATCCCTTCCCATGTGTTCCCATGTATCTGGGTATGATAGGATTGGAATCGAACTCCGACCCTGAAACTGAACCACGTGTCCACAAGTAAGCATCAATATCCTTTATAAACACGAGATGTGAGTAGAGATGATAATATATATCGACATTAAAGAAATTCGGACACCTTAAAGCACTAAACGTAGTTACATGCCACTTAGACCTCGTTGTCCGTGGCAACCATTTATAAACGTGTCCTGTTCATTGTCGATAGCAGGACTTTTTGGGTGAAAGAGTCCTGATATCTGATACACGGACACTTTTTTAAAAATATTTCCAAAAAAATTCAACGAAAAAGACATCAACAATGAGCTAAATGTTTCAATGAATAAGATCATGTCGCGTTGCATCGGGAAATACCAGGACATTTCAAGGCCTCGGACGTGGGCCTCTCGGACAAACTGTCCTATTACTTGCAATTCATTTATTCCAATGAACATCACCATGTATTGAGACCTACTTACAATAAATTAAACATTAGCAAGTTTCAATCATCGTTCTCACAAAGTGCAACAATGGACATGAATATAAGCCGAACCTATGAGAAAAAGGAGTAATATGAAAATGTCTTCATAACATAAGTAAAGGACTTAGACTAAGCTTTAGAATGGTAGTTACCTTAACAACCAATGTATGCGCGGTGAGTTCCTATATGAACAGTGACCATCTATTAATAGTTTTCTTTTACCTTTGAATAATTCGTTTTTGGTATAGATATATGTGAGTGGTCAATTGGATTTAAAAGCTTATAAGATTGATATAGGTATTTTCATGTTTACGGTGGAAAGGAGGAGTTTTTTTTATTTAATTTCCAAAATACACGAAACAAATAAATCAACGATATTCTCCGTGAGAATTTGGTGACAGTCAAAATAAGAACCAAATCACCAAGCAATCAGACAATATTCATCTTAGTATTAATCTCTGATGAACAATATCTGAAAACAATTATACTCTTAGATATAAACGTATATAATAAATTGTAAATGATGTTTTCTTCAAATACAAAAATAGCAAATGACATTAAAACTTGTTTATAAGCCAAACTTATCTTCAGTGCTGTTTAAATACATTTGATGAAATATCTTATTGAATACGCAACCCCACTACATAATACATGATGTAAATAGTTCACAACGTTGACCCTATTGTTTTCGTACATACATATAAATCTACATCTGAACAACAGACACCTCTCCACTTCTTGCTTGATGGGCGACGTCAAGTGTAATTAAGAGATCACGTCATGCGTGTCATTATGAATAGATACGTCTCGAGCAATGGGAGATAGATCTCACTACGGGGACAGTCTCCGGCAAGTTGTTCATTGTCTCGCATCAATGACATGATTAATTTCTTAACACCACCAAGGTAAACAAGTCCGTGTGTTTGATACGAACTGTATCTATAAAATGAGGTCGAAGGAAATTAACCTGACTTGATCAGTCACGACCCATATATTCCTAGGGAAATTTGCTTGATAATATGTTTATTCTGAGACATGAACATGAACATGGTATGGCTACTTATGGTTCCTCCACTTTAGCGTCTTATTCCAGCCTCTCTCAAATATACAAATATGCATATAATGACAACACAATGAAATAATCCAATACAGTTTTGCTAGGAATAGATACAAAGAAATCTGAAGTGACGAGTCGAACAAGCAGAAAAATGAAGTGACGTGTTCATCAAATTAATGTACACTGAATTACCATGTACCATGCACGTACATGTATATGATAACCTGACATTTATAATTAAATAGTTCGCTTTTTGGTATATAGTCAGTCAACTTCCCAATGCAAGACATATCTTTTGCCAGTCTCCATTACTGGCTGATTTAGGCCTTGCAGTATTTCCTTAAGATATATGTGTTTAGAAATCCAGACCCGCTATGCATTTCTGGTGCAGCGATTCACTATTTTGACACAACAAAGCGAGGGAAATACCGCAAGGGATAAATCAGCCAGTAATGCAGACTGGCAAGAGTTATGCCTTGCGTTTGGAAGTTGATAGTCAGTATAGAAATACATTTAGATAGTGAACAAATGTAGCAATGGTTTATTTGGGATCCAATAAGTAAAATAGTACAAATTAGATTCTTGAACTTTTTTTCTGGTCGAGACTTCTGGGTCGAGGTCGAGGTGGCTGAATTGGTAAGCTGTTGGGACAGTGAGTACTGGCGATTGGTGCCTGACTTCCGCAAGAATCTCCACCCGCATGTGTACTACTGCAGATAGTTTAATCCAAAATATAACATTGTTACAGAAAAACTTTTAAAGACGCTGTAGCACGATTTTCTTACTGAAACAAAGTGCTCTCACAAAATTAAAAAATAAGTGTTACCAATGTCTAAATACTACTCATAAATAAATAAAAAGCGTTCTTAACGAGTGTACATGGTTCGGTTAAGTCATGCAAGTCCATTTCCAATCGAGCGAACATTCAGAGTAGAGTTTTAAATATGGTACAATGATGGAATAGTCAACCATCTTGCTGTCTGAACTGTCAAATGTTCATGAGACCTACAAATTTACGCCTCACACTGAATAGTTCCACATCACTGTCGCTTTATACGTTGCAGCCTTTTGTTGGAATACGGATAGCCGTATTCTATGGGTACAGCTTATAGGTCGTGTGTTGAGATGTTTTACCATTAACTTAACAATATGTAATATAAACTGTAATAATAAATGGCAAATTTTCATAACATAATATGAAAAAAACGTGTTTTTAACAAGAAAAGAAATTATTTCATTTATTGAATTTTAGCAACAATATTAAATTTATTGAGTAACACGATTACGCGTGACAATATTACCGCCATGAGTATTGGCTTTCTCCGGGAATTCTCTGATCGTCAGCACAATTGACCTGATCAGTGACCGTGACGTGGTGATGACGTCAAACTGTCAGTAAAACGTTTTGGCCAACATTTCAATTTGAGTTAACTCAATATATCTGTGTATTGTCACGGTAGTTTATGATATGTTGATAAACGGAACACGTGACTTCATGTATTTCGTCGGATAAGCTAATCAGCTACATGAAAACTGATGTGAATGTCAACATTCGAATTACTGTATTCCATAACTGATAACGTCCAAAGCTATGTAATTTTAATAAACATATCTATTTGGCCACGGTCAAAACGAAACTCGAATGTGACAGTAGGAATATTTTCTTCATGACAAAACGGAGAAAAACCGAAAACTTGGATTAAATGTTGCGACACACATTCATACCTCAAGTTGGGTTATAATGGGGCATACGGGGGGACATGTGCATTCCAGGGAGGTAAGTCTGTACAGACCTGTATGTACATGTAGGTACATTACATTAAACTGAACAATGTAAAGTGAAATGAAAGTGTATGTGCAGGTGTGGGAGAAACAATCAAACGGTAATTGGTTAATTAACCAACAAATTACCTTGGCTCTTGCTGAGATAAGAACTAATTGCTTTCTATATATATATAGAAACACGCACCACGTGATTGTTATAATTATAATATAAGGCAAAACTTACAACTTATATAAATTGTGATGTGTTATAAACTATTCGTCTTGTTTCTAGAAGATTAGATGACGTTAGATAAATGTCTCAAAAACGTAATTACAATATGATTATCGAAAATGTATCTAAGAAGTGAACGAATGCTGTATGAAACCAGCTGTCCACGAATGTGGTATACGTGCCTTACTAAACGGTGGCACCCGTATTAAACAAAATGCGATATAATATAATTATAATTAGAGAAATGCCGTACGATATCCTACATAATATAATATATGTTCTAGTCTTATCGTTACGCAAAAAAATTGAGTCAGTCAGCGTTAGTGGTCACATTTCACGGATGGTACGGTTACAAGCCATACGTGGATGTTGTATTCACGTCTCACAGTATAGTTCTTTTCTAGGTTAAAACGTGTCCATTTTCGTCCCTGCATATTTAATCAGGGTTAAGAAAATATGGAAGGTTAGGGTCATATTGACAGGACGAATGTAAGCAGGGACACTGTTGATCTAAGGCGGGAGATGTTGTATCAGAAAGTGAAACGCCAACTGCTTATACTGATTAGTTCAGAAACACGTAGACGCTCTCCTCATCAACATCCCCATCTTGTAGTTAATGTCCGCTTGGTTTGATGCTATGAAATGAGGAGCATTTGTTTAAAGATATGGACATGGAAGAGAATTTGAATAAAAATGGACATGTATTCCACTTCTAAATGCCCTTCAAAGACATGAAGGATTTTGTTTGGCCATGCAAATTGGTATTAAATGGGAATAAGCAGACATGTTCATAAATTTGTATTATTAATATACAAGGCTACAAGGAAAATTCAATTCGTATTATGGGAAATATCTGTGAATTGCTCATATAGCAGTTGATCGATAGTTGTTTCAGAACAAAGTTTGCAATAATGTTAGTTATACACGAAACAACTTGTAAAAATTCAATTCAAAGTACATATCAAAGTGAGAGCTATACAACGAGAAAGGAGAAACAGCACGGAAAGAACTCGTAACTGTTAACTATGTGAACCAGATCTCAGGGTCAACAAGCAAGTGAGAGAGAGAGGTGTTCGGGAACAAGGCTACTTTATACATAAATATCATTTTGAAACAATGTTCAATGCAAACATTTTTACCACAGAGGCTGTTATTTTTCGAGACCGTGTAACTGATGATTATGTACAATGTGTATACTTATTTATTTTATGAAGCATGCCAATGAAACTCCTGTTCTTTGGAGCAATAAGCAAAATATTGTTTTGGTAAGAACTGCTTATATTTCCAATAATTGACTATGTCATCATTGAATTAAATTATCAGTTATATGCAGCTACTATCAATGATTCATGTTATGCGGAAAGATCTTAGTATTCAAACCATGTCCTTTAATAACAGGAATAAACCACCTTCAGAAACTATATTCAGAACCACAATCTCATTAAAAGCACACATTGTGACTGGGTAGTGTAGGACAACTAATTACGGTCTGGTTTTGACGAGACTGTGCCGAAACGCTATTACTGTGTCCAAACCCTCTTTAAGTAATTTTACCTTTGTATATTATATGATTAAGTCATCATCATCATCATCATCATCATCATCATCTGACGAAGCAACACGCAGAAGCATCACATTAAGGTGCACTGACTTGACAAACTATGACAAGTGAAGAGATTACGTTGGCGGCAATGACACAGTGCAATCGTTACCGATTTCCAGCCTTTTGTTTGTTCGAATGATCCTCCCCCGATCAACGGATCAATACGTGATCCGTTGATCCGATCATTGCCCTTGGTTGAGATGTTTTCACTGATACTGATTCCCACAGCACTAATAGCCCTATCACTTCCCATCCCTCTTAAGTCGATTTCTATTTTGGATTTATTATCAAACGTTTTCATATCTCCTACACTGGAGATGAACATGAAATTTTTAACTTTTCAACTGGTATTGATTTTCCTTCATGTCTTTTAGAATATATCCTAAACCAATACGGCATATCAGTGTCGTTGATCTTCTTTGTCAAAGGTTAATTAGTTTTGTCCATTAATCGTAATTTTCTCGGTTAAACATTTAAAACCGGTTAGAGCAAAAAAGAAGCAATTAAATGACTATTACTATCATTGTTTATTAATGGAAAACTATTTTGAAATGTAATTCTTCGATTTCGTTAACGTCATTTCACAGACCTGTTGAAAATAAGCTGAAGTAAATTTTATAATTTGAGCATCTCAATTTCCCCCAAAGGGAAATACTTAAATCTTTCACTTTCCTAAATGAAATAGAATTGGAGAGAATTGTTAATTATTTATCTAATGAATGGCCGTGAAAAGAGTAGTATATCAAATTTCTCTTAAAACATAGTAAATCGCCGTATGTTTTATTAATAGATAAAAATGAGAACCACAGCCCGATTATATGAACCAATGAAGGTTATAACATCGCTGTAGAAATATAACATGTTCTTGGAAAACAACAAAGTGTGAAATGAATTTAATAATTGTTCATCATATTTCAAAATCGTTCAAGTAATATTAAAAATGTGTTATCAGTCTGTGAAAGAGGAACATATGTTTAAAAAATCGAAAAAGAGTTTTCGTTGTTACCAACGTGCTTTATATGATTTATCATATTGATTTTATTTAAATACATTGATATCTTACAACAACCTACTTACCCAGAAGATGAAGTTACAAGCCAAGAAGAAGGGCCTCCACCACCCGGACACCGCCATAGCGTCTCTGGTAACCAGCACTGGTCCAGCAACCTAGGCTGCTATGCGCATGCTCAGCAAACGTAATGCTGACACGGAAGGAGGGATTTGTCATGAGAGATTTCTCTCTGGAATTCTCCTTTGTTGTCATGGTTATATGAGCATGACAGCAGGTCAGCCTAATGACACTGTCATGGTGAATAATAAACATTGTCTTCATAATGTTTAAACATACCCTTAATGTTCATATAAGCATTCTCAAACTGTAGACAATTAATTTGAAATATATCTGAGGCGTGAAACCTGTTTAATTATTTTGTTCCCAGGTGACGGGTCCACGTCTTATGTGTTATTGGACCATTTGATATGGTATTCCATTTGTACACATTTTCTTTCTGAAGAGTGCTGCTTATTGAAATTATATATCTTTTATGATGTTACCAGTATGAACATTAAATGAATGCATTTAAAGGGGCAGTAGCACGTTTTTTGCAAAATTTATTTTTTTTAATTTTCTATTGAAAATGATAGTTTGTGCCATTTAAATTAACTTTAGAGGGTAAAGCATCCTATTACACAAACCAATCATTCGTAGTAGTAATAACGGTGTTGCATATAAAGCAAAAGATGCATGACGGCCATTTTATTGTGAACACAATTTATTATTTCGAATGACAAAAACGATCCTTATGGCTTTACGGAACCATGTACACCCATTTTTAACTTGATTTTCCAAAGACAGAAGTGGGTTTTATGATTTGTGAAATTATTTTTCAAATACATTCCATCGACTTATTTGAGCGAAAAAACGTGCTACAGCCCCTTTAAATCAGAGCCAAAGTTAAAAGTGCTGTTTGAATTTCGATTGGGATAAAAGACTCACATGTCTCACAAAACGACCGACTTCGTCTTGTGTGAAGTTGATGAATGCGCTTCATTGCAAGCCAAAATTGTATGATCAAACCTTAAAATTTAACAGAAAGCATACAAAATGATAATTAGAAATAACATACAATAGTTTATAAAATATAAAACAATATCATATATTATAAAGAACAGTTTTAACTAAGACTGTTCATTGAAAAAGAGTGGGTCATATCTGATTTCGTTAATGAAATTAAAGTTTAAAATATGGATTGTAACCGACATAGGAGGGACGTATCCTTTTACGTTAATCATTAACAATTCATTCCATATGTATGTGTCTGCTTATTGAGAAACGAGATGTTCTTTTAATGAATTATTTTTAGGATATTATAATCAATAGTTTAACATGTGACAACGATGTCATTATATGTCGTCCTTTAAAGGGTATGTAGCACTTTTTTTTGCATATTATGTTTTTCAAAAATTTGCCATTTATTTTTAAGTTCATACAATATATTGCTACGGTAATCGGTTAAACATTCCATCACATGACCCGATAAGATGTATTCATAGGAAACGGCTATCCGGATCGAAGAAAATGGTGCGACTTATGAAACGACAGTGGTGTTGAACTCTTCGGTAAGAGAGGTAGATTTGTAGGTCTCATTAGAATTCGAGAGATCAGACAGCAAGATGGTTGACCATTCCATCGTTGTTCCATATCTAACTTCACTCCATATTTAAAACTCTACTCTGAGTGTGTAGTGTGAGTAGTGTGTCGCTACATCAGTCAGATCACGTGAAGTACCTTCAAGCGGCCATTCTAATGTGAACACATTACAATGGCAGCTCGATGGGAAATGAACTCGCATGACTCTACCGAACCATGATTATTCGTCTTAAAACTCTTTTTATTGATTTATGAGTAATATTTAGCCATTGGTAACGTGTATTTATATTTTTGTGAGAGCACTTTATTTCAGTAAGAAAATCGTCCTACAGCGCCTTTTAGTTATAATTTCAAACCATGTATAAATAAATATTTGACTAAATGTTTAATGATTAGTTTTAAATCATGTAATAAGACTTCATAAGTTCCACAGAAGAAATTCCTGTGTGAAAACTACAGAAATGGATCATGAACATATGGTATGAAAAGGATATCATATGAGTGCCTGTGTCATAGTACACAACGACACGACGTATTTCTCGAGTGAGAGCGAGACATGTGCCTTTATTGCGCGCGAGTGTCGTGTACCGACCCGGTCCTTATGACGGAATAAAATACGTTTTAAACACATGGTCTACTTTTTAATACAGTCTGACTATCAACCCTCGCCTCGAATTTTATACTTTGACATCATATGCAAATTGAAACCTATGAACTTTGCCCTGGTAGGTAGTGTTTGCCGTGGTTGGTTTTATAAGAATAAAATGGTACACTCAATGACCGATAAACACTAAGTACTTAGTACCTCATTTCTTTCTGAAACGCAATGTATAGTGAAAATCTTTGATTGAGCATGGTTTTTGTCGATCAAATAAATCGAGTTTTTACAATGATATAAACAATAAATTGAAGCATATAATTATATTGAGGAGTTGTTCGTCATAATTTTCATAATTTGAATCATGCATGTACAATGTACATAGTTTCAAACAAATATATATCAAGTATCAATAGAGTTTTATTTTGAGTGCTGAAGTTGTGCATTACTAGTTTCAATTGCATTACTCAAACCTTCAGATTATGTTAGTGTCAAATCAATTCTTTCAATCATACTAAAACAATTTCAAGAAGTACTTCTTGTTGTGATTTTGAACTTCATGATCAATTTAAATGGTTGTGATTTAAAGATTGAAATACATTTTGGTCGACAGATCTATATATAGTGTCGAACTGTCGATCTTATTTATCAGTGAATAATGTTAATAACAGTAATATCAATAACGTGTGACAGGTTACAAATTAATGAGAGCATGAGTTCGCTGGCATTAGGGCGAGGGGTATTTCCATTCCACTTCAAATCCTCACGTTTATACTGGTGGTGTACATCACAGTTATATACGCAATCTCCTTTGTTCATGTTAAAGAAACTGTAACATACTTGCCGTCAATGACAGTTCCATCTCACGTCAGTAAATGGTGTTTAGTACTGCTGACGCTGTACGGGCTGACGAACCAGCAAGTTTTATGACTTTTAATACCAACTATTTGTTGAAGTTGATATATCCAGGAAGACTGTAATACTGAAGAGTGTGATGACGTGTAGATGCACCGAGCAGGTTTTGCACTCCTTGGTATGTTTCGACAATGCACGAAGACGAAGATGTGGAGTAATATCAAGTTCCTTATAATCGTAATATAAAATATAGTCGCAAGCGACGATAAAATGATTCAGTCCGCCATGAGTTATCAGTTGTCACTGGAAGCATTATTCTTAACAATGTACAATCAAAAAGAAAGGAGAAACAATGTCAGTGAGCGTGTGAGGCCTTAACAAGTAACAGTTAGTTTGTTTGGAGTCAAAAACGTAGGAGAAACGTTTATGGTGCTATGTTCCTTAAGCAGCAAACTGTGAAATTTTCCTTTTGCAATGTTCCATCAAAACTAAATGTTACAATGTCGACACCATCCGGATGAGAGGGAATCCATCTTTAAAAGTTGGAATAGTGCGACAGGCCAATGAACAATTGCATCAACCGATCTCACACCCACTCGAGTCATTTTGCATTTGAGTATCGTTTAATTACCAATCCTTTAGCTACACATATATGCAAATTTGAGCTCTTAGATGCTAGTATCTTCAGAGGAGAAGATTGTCTCTAAGTGCATTTTGAAGATGTTTCATTGTTAAAAGTCGAAATTTGGATTCGAACTGGATCTTTAATGGCTGAACCGATTGAGCCCCAAAGCTTATTTTGGCGAGTTCATAGCAAGGATTGCCGGACTGTAAAGTTTGGTTGAATAATCTTTAGCCGTTTTTGTTGAATCCTGTTAACAAGATCGGTGCAAATATTTTTTCAAAAACGCGCCAATAACAATAAGGATTCAGCTAAAAGGGCTGAATCCTTAACTAGTGTCCAGAAGAAAGGATACCAAGTATCTTTTAAGAAAAACAATTTAATATACTAATTTTTCTTCTTCCATGTTTTAAGTATTTTGAAGAAAGTATTCCTTTTCGTATAATTCTTCTAAACGGTTGATAAAAATCATTCTTTATACGCATGCTGATGATAAGTTTTCTCATTTGACTTATACCAATATTTTTCTCATATGAAATATACAAATATGTTTCTCATATGACATAAATCAGTCTTTTTTCATATGACATTTACCAATCTTTTTCTCATATGACATATACCATTTTTTTTCTCATTTGACATATACTAATATTTTTCTCATATGAAATATACAAATCTTTTTCTCATATGACGTAAATCAATCTTTTTCTCATATGACATTTACCAATCTTTTTCTCATATGACATTTACCAATCTTTTTCTCATATGACATATTCTGATATTTTTCTCAAATGACATATACTGATATTTTTCTCAAATGACATATACCAATATTTTTTTCCATAATTTTCTCATATACCAATATTTTTCTCATGACGCATACCAATATTTTTCTCATATGACAAATATCAATCTGAATCGTTTTGTTTCTCTCTCACGTCCTTTCAAACTCGTAACTTAACGTTTCTTTTTGCTTCTACACAGCAATTCGCTCGCATCTAAATTGCCGATTTCTATTCAGAGATATAAATCTAGATCGGTTTATATAAATGTTATATGTTTTAATAACCATCTTTATTGTTGAATAGCCTACTACACAAATTGTCTTTAATTCTAGCTATTCATACAGAGCCATGGAAATTAGAAAGTGTTGCGAGTAGCCATACAATTTAAAGGCATATGGCATATTCTCAAAAGAAACACTCCAAAATCACAGATTGTGTTTTACCAACACATTTGTGCAAATGAATGAATGTTTTAATGTTTTAATATTGAAAATACTTTCGATATAGTCCAGATATCATTTACATGTTCTTATGTGGAATAACAGATGTTCATCATGTTACGTTAAAATATGATACTTCAAATTATGTTAGTTCTCATTGAGTATGACATCATACAAGACCACTGTAGAAAGAAGACATTCTCTGCCCACAAAGGATACTCCCTTAAAGTAAAGTTACGATAGAAAATCTGTAAGGGAGTAACCGCTGTAGTATGAGAATGATAAAGATAACGGGGTTGGATACTGGTTGTATTTAGGCCTTCATAATCGAGTTTGTTTTGTAGCGAAGAGTTATTGATGTGACCTGGGCTAACACTTAGACTCGGTAAAAAGTACGAGTATATATTCTGAAAATATCACCATATTATATTAGATTTTGAAAATGAGTTTCTGTTTTCTTGAAAAATAGCATTTCTCGTCGGCTCTTTTTCAATATTTAACAAAAGGGTGATATTTTATGAATGCTTATATATTATATTATATTTTCCAGAGTCTGTGTATAATACTAAATGTGACTTCGATTTGAATGTTGTGTATGTGTGGAAACATCTATCTCTAAATGTTCTGGGGCTGTTGGAGAATAATCAAACAGAACACTAGATTTGATCTTGGTAGCCAGATGTTGTGTTGCCAGGTAGAACTGAATCTCTGAGTCTGTCAAACGCCTTGGGGGGTAGTTACTGAACTGATCTGTTTCTTGTTATGATACGACAATGAATTATGAAAGCCGGATATAAATTACACTTACAAGCACCTGTAGCATGAATTGGTATTCATGACACATCGCTCAATGGTTTCACGATCTAAGATTTAAATATTTTATTGAACTACTCTACATTTCGGTTTGTCAAACGGTTCGCCAAACACAGACAACAAGTGAAAACGTTTGATTAATTTCAACAGGAAATACCCCTCATTCTTGAATTGATATACATGTACATTATTCAACGTGTCATATGAAACTAAAGAGTTACATGCTGTACTGTGAACATAAAGCACATTCTTGCATTGTCTAGCATTTACTTGTTCAACTGTTCATCCACGGCTTGGTGGGCCTTTTGGCATGCTATTCTAAATACCAGCATTTTACCTGATGTTTGTTTAAACTAATGAAATTTAGCTGTAAAGTCTGGTTCATATTGAATGAAATATTTCACGGGAGTATTGGTAGATGAATCATATATAGCTGATAATTATTTCTCTAATGACCCTGTCCATGTGCATTGTATTGACACGAGGCGGACTAAAGACCTGTAACCAGGCCAATACGGAATACTTATCAATTGATAACAATTATAGATTTACTATCTCACCAACAATAAGGGGGCGTGTCCATCGAAATCACAAATAAAAACGACATTGTCGCCTTATGTACAAACAACAATAATTTTAAAGGTTTTGACGTGATAGATCTGTTCATACTGCGTTATGTTATTCTGGCCAGTGTTTCGCTTATTGGTCATGCCCTTGTCTTATTGGTACATTTCTAGATTTGCCCCAGTACAAGAACATGTACAACATACTTGATAGTATAATTGATAGTTGATTATCATGTTTGTACGACCTATGTACAGCAGGTACTTGACATATGATCAACAACACAAGTGATTGACCACCCCAAGTTTAAGTATTAAAGTATTTAATCGAAACTCTAAGATGACCTTAAGTCAATAATGTAACCTTAGTGCAATGTTAAAATATCTACTTCTTCTTTTTCTTCTTGGAGATTTATACGAGCGGTTTCCAGCGGAGCTGATTTCCCTCTTGGTGTTGAAATATGGGACAAAGGTGAACCTTAGGTTTGTGCAACGGCCACCAAATCATTATACATACACGACATGTACTTGGTTATGAAATAGTCGTCTACATATTTACTTCTGAAAGCTGATTGGTCAGTCTGTATCGGGCATCACTTTATGTTCTGGCTCAATCAATGATTATTCTGACTCTTACACAGGTGAATATTTCTAGTCGTGTGAAGTTCAGCTCAATGGTCACAGCGAGAGATTTATGGGGTGCTTCATCGAAGTGAAAACGACAAGAAAATTGTCCTATATCGCA
This sequence comes from Gibbula magus, assembly GCA_936450465.1. Classification (NCBI taxonomy): domain Eukaryota; kingdom Metazoa; phylum Mollusca; class Gastropoda; order Trochida; family Trochidae; genus Gibbula; species Gibbula magus. The sequence continues at coordinate 32,009,190 of OW388292.1, read as the reverse complement.
AAATCCATTGTAAAGTTTAGTGGAATATTATTAAAACTGATGGCTGGTCATTTTAACAACCAAGGTATAGTTTTAATGGCACCTGTAATAGTTGTATCATATAATTTGCATTGGAAGTATTTAAAATGTAATGATCTTGAGTATGTATGTGGTTTATGGTCATGTATAGACAAAAGTGAAACAAACGGTATAACTTGTATCAAAGTATCAAGTTTTCACATTCAAATCAAACAAATATCCATATAGATTCCTTCTAGTCTTAGTTCCGGATTGCAACGGAAAGAAATTCTGCCGAAAGATAGATTTGAGTGAAGACTTAATTGATTTTGACATCTTTAGTTTTAAATCATGTAACATTTAGTAATAAGTTACATATTGACTATGTTTCCCATCATCCGATGTCATTGACGTCATGACAACATTATTTTTGAAGTTGATAAACAACTGCGAATAAATGTCTATATAGCCTTCCTATTATTATCCAATACATCGAGAGCACTATTTGAGATACGCGAGAGTCCCATGATCAATCATCATAAATAATCCAGAATACACGTAGGTAGTTCTCCGTTTTCATTGGTCAACACGACGTGGCTCCATGTTATAAACTCTACATGTGTATTTAGTGTTCATATCATCCACGTCGTTTCGTAACAGTTCATTCGCTAGTTTCACAATAATTTTCGACTCGCTGGGAGCATGCGCAGATAGATGCTGCAGGGAATCCGGTCTGGCCGGAAGTAGTCGTTAGCGTAGAAATACTGTAATATCTTGTTGAATCTATCGAATATAACTGCTGTAAAGACAATTATTTGAGAACGACAGCAGTCAAAAACGATTTTTTACGACCCTGAAATCTTCATATTACACAAATTCGTTTGCAATGATGATTTATAAACATCGAACGCATGGAATTTTGTCGGATTGTCACCTTGGATTCCATACGAGTTTGACAGATCAATATATCCGCTCGACTTGATTCACAAATGATTAAATTAACCCAGGTGTTTTTGTTGTGTACCTAGGTGTTGAAACTTCTTACAGAAAGGAAAACTTACTTGTTTCAAGCAGCATTTACGACTGGTTTTCCCAGCCTACAGAACTACATATGAAGCTGTCAACCGATTAAAAGTAACCTACTCACAACAACGAACTTCTATTTCTACGTTTAGATATTGTGATAAGTTATTGATATTTGTTAAATAAAAATATATTTTGAATAAAGTATGAATTAATCATTATTTCATTTTTTTGTTGACTGTCACGGCGTTCATGGTGACATTATTTTTAACAGATTGATATATTCTAACTTGTTCTCTCAAGCTGCTTGAGATCTATCAAGATCCCAGTACTGTCACTAGATCCAACAAGTGACAACACATTTTTCAAAATATATTTATGAGACTATTAATAACAGGAATCACTGAAAATATTTATGACATGTTATTTTCTACATAGGCCTACACCCAGAAAATTCAGACTCATAAATCAACAAGTATATATATATAAAATCTAAAGTATATATAGGCTAGTGGAGCTGAGAATCACAAAACATAATGTAATAAAGATAAGCAAATGTCGTAAGTGTACATATTAAATGTACTCATTGAGCCGTATTATTATCAGTTTACAATAATGAAAAAAAAGAGATTTTGTTTGTTCGTAACTTGTTGTATTATGGGTCTTAATAATTTCATATTATTAGTAAATGTTTTGCCAAGTGAAATGTAGTACAGTTCACTGGATACAAATGTTGAGAAACTAGACTCACTGAATGCCGTATTTTGTTTTTTCTCTCTTCAGAAGAGCTCTTTGTATAAAAAAAAGTTATAGCTCAACTTGAAATGAAATTGTATCCGAGAGTATAATAATTCATACATAATGAAATCATCTCCTTTCATGCTTTTACATGAAAGCAATATAGGCGACACAAAAATGGTGCATAGTTGTTGGTAATAAAATGAATATTGAGTCTGAACCAAGACAACAAACAACACTGGCCTATCGATGATGTTTACAAACAGTATTTGTATGTCATTTTTGTAAGTTAATAAATGATATCAAATAAATCATGCATGTACATGCAAACATGACAATCACATGAAATGAATATATTATTACTAATCTTTATTAGGCTAAGAGTGAATGATAACAATCAAAAGGACATTATGAATATATTTAGAGTTGTTTTTTTGTTTCTATATATACTGAAATTTTGTAATGATATAAACTTAAGAAGCCGAAAGACATTCCAATAATGTAAACTACCGGGCAAAAGAAAGGACTCACCTAAGTTTGTTTCGATTAATTCAATATTTAAATCAGATGTATTTGACTATGGCGTGATACAATAATAGTTATCTGCAGTAGTTTGAATGACTTTGTTGGTGACTGTGGTTAAATTTTAGTTCAAATATCTTTTTGTAATGAAGACAGGGTTAAGAATGAAATTTACACCAACATGACCCCTACCCTGTTTAAAATGTTGTAAATGTGTGCAGAATCAGGCACATCTATACATTTAACGTAGGATATGTCTTATATGTCGATGATCATTTGTATCATCAAAAAATAATTTTAAAACAAAATTAAATTTAAAATTTCATTTATTTTTAAATAATTAAAACATGTAGAAGTATTCTTTGACTGCTAATTAAACACCTGTACTTATCAGTTTTGTATTATGACATCGAAAACTTGAGATATTTGCAATTGAAAATCATACATATGGTAAAATCAACTGAGGTGAGTCCTTTCTTTTGCCCGGTAACTTATGTATAAAATTCAATGTTCTTAATCAACTTATGTCCCATACATGGTCACAGCAAGATCATGTTGAACAATGATTTAGAAAATTCATCAACATAACTCAAAATCACGTTCTAGTATATATTTATTTATAAAATTGTGAATTGAAACTTTTTCATAATGTACTTGATGGCAGACAACACTTATGTAAAACAATGGCACTACATTTGACTTTAATGTTCCTGTCGTTGATTATAATTCCATATTTTGGTTCTAGGTTTTTTAAAGGCGCTTCTTGGGATCAACATGCGATAGGTTAGAAGAGTCTAAAAGTCCGTCTTCATCTGAGTGCAAAACTTCAAACACTGAAACATTTTTATCTATGTAACAGAAAATATTTGTGCAGATCGATGGTGTTGTGATTACAAGTTACCTTGATCTCTTGCAATAACAGTTTACAGTCACTAAAATAATTTAGAAAGGAGAACTGAGAATATCGTATAATGTATTTTAATTTCATTTTAAAATGAGCACTTGCATTGAATCAATTTAGAAGAGATAAGATAGAGAATCGCCACAATAATGAATAGAGTCCTGGTTCAAGTGAAGTTCGAGACTAAGGTAAATACAATTGGATTTTACGTCAATTAAATCTCTAAACAACTTGAAACACTACAATAAAAGGTAAGATGAATAACATAATTTCAATTGTATGTGTATGTTACTAAGTGTCGATGCAAAAACAACAGAGGGGATTAGTTAGAAAATACGACTTTATTTTTTGTCAGCACCACTGCCATTTGTCATGCCTGTCAACACAATCCCTTTGTGTTTATAGTCCCTACAACAAAAACAGGTCTTTATCATTATAACAGATCATCATTGTTATAGACAGGGTCGTAAAAACTCGTTTTTGACTGCTGTCGTTCTCAAATAATTGTCTTTACAGCAGTTATATTCGATAGATTCAACAAGATAATACAGTATTTCTACGCTAACGACTACTTCCGGCCAGACCGGATTCCCTGCAGCATCTATCTGCGCATGCTCCCGGCGAGTCGAAAATTATTGTGAAACTAGCGAATGTCATGAACCACAGGTGAAGTTTAGCGCAAATATGTTGCGCAACATAGATGAACGACCAGTTTTCCCTATGTGCGAACGAAGTGAGCAAAGGTTGGCAACGTATTTCTTTCGACTCGAATCGAAATAATTTTCAACTGTCAAAATTCATTGTCCCAAAAATTCAAACTCGACACCCATTTGAACACAGGGTCGTGCTCTCTTAATCCCAACCCCATATGTTACATTTACTCACGTAAAACATATACAATTAATTATTTTAAGCGCCCAGAGAGGCTTCTAAATTCGCTCTTCGGCACCATTCTCACTCGCAAACTTCCGCTATACGGAGCGAATGAATTACCAGGGGAGTTAACTCCTAATACTGTTAGTACGACACGACCTTTTTCACTTTAAATAGTTTATAGAGCAAACTAAACAAATATATCTCTATATCATAAAACAAATACTATATTGCACAATTATAATAAAATGGTTTTATTATCATATTTCCAGACAGTTATTAAAATTTCTAATGTGCATGACGAACACTGTTGCTTGAAATGTACCTTAAAGCTACAAGGCTATGTGGCTACAAAGCCTATCTGAAGCTGACAACTAAGTTTTAAAAACCAACGATATTAATAAAAGATACAAGAATAAAAAAATCAATCGAGTCGGAAAAGAACAAATCTAACATCAGCGATTGAATATCGAAAAATTAAAAAAAACTCCGAAATTACTCGATGTCTACTGACGCTCAAATACCCAATCTATCGAAAAGTTGCAATGCTAATTACAGAGTTATTTCCCTTGGTTTTCAATATTTCGATAAACGTCTTTTAAACTTCTAAAAAAATCCAAGAATACGACAAAACATCCCATAAATAAAGATTTAAAAGTTTAATGCAAAATGGGGTTATATTATAATTCTTCTAAATGTAAAATATTTCTTTTCATTCGCTCCGTATAGCGGAAGTTTGCGAGTGAGAATGGTGCCGAAGAGCGAATTTAGAAGCCTCTCTGGGCGCTTAAAATAATTAATTGTATATGTTTTACGTGAGTAAATGTAACATATGGGGTTGGGATTAAGAGAGCACGACCCTGTGTTCAAATGGGTGTCGAGTTTTAATTTTTGGGACAATGAATTTTGACAGTTGAAAATTATTTCGATTCGAGTCGAAAGAAATACGTTGCCAACCTTTGCTCACTTCGTTCGCACATAGGGAAAACTGGTCGTTCATCTATGTTGCGCAACATATTTGCGCTAAACTTCACCTGTGCATGAACACGCGAAAGGGCAAAAACGGCTCGGAGTTACCTCCCTTTGATTGTTTGTTACTTTTTGCCGTTGATTGACTGTCGATACAAAACTTCAAAACAAATTGAAAAGTACAAATTGAAGCATCAGTTACCTCATATCTTGTAAGTCAGGACCTTGAAAGGAACATTACGACCAGGATAAGCACAATCCTTCAAATTTGTTGTAATTGTAGACCTACATTAATATCATTCATACACATATGATTGTATACCTACGGATAGACTAAAATTTAGTCTATGGATTTTTTATAATTACTGTACCTTCATCCTTTTGATTATGTGTATTCAGTTTATCTAGACTTGCCGAATAAAGATCTAGACTGTATTAAAGGCTCTTAATTTTACACAATCATGGAGCAGGACTAACCTACGGATTTCGTTTTCAAAAAAAATAATATAGACTGAGTTATAATATATAGCATATCTCCATGAATGTTACGTAAGTTGGGAGGACTCTTTGCACTATTTTTAGTAGCGGACCAAACCCATTTTCATAAAGAGTGTGAGTCCATGATGTGGTTTATAAGCTGGAACCTTTTAATATCCTGGTTCGGGACGGATCTGATAGAGCTCCTTTGGGTCCTTTAGATCAATGGTTTGGTAGACAACCAAGCTTAGAGCAGACCTGTTTAGCTTTACGTAATGCTCTGCACACTTGAACTCAGTGTCGGGTACCGCCCACGTTGTACCTAGTAAATCATGCACCTCTGAGATAATGTGGACATGGCGACCTTACCGGTGATATGTAAATGCTTCACCTCAGTAGTCGAATCAATTCGTGTGCATAACAACTTAACAATGTATAACCGGTATGCGTTTAAGCTATAATTGATCTTAAAATGATCGAAGATCATGCATGTTTCATCCAGATGTATTCACGGGTTTCAAATAATGAGGCCGAGATTGTCCCCAAATATAAATGACAGAGTTTTCCAAAGTTAAGCTTTAACTACCAATAATCTGGAGTAAAAGTGTAATCTTATTAATACATGTAAATGGGTTTCATCACTGATAATAACTAATATAGGATATATTCTTTTGGTATATTATTTCATAAAAATAATTATTCACACATGTGTGATAATAAAAGTGTTTCATAGACTGACTACAGTGTGCTACATTTTAGATATTACACCAGACCGAGGTCGAGGGCCATGCGCTGGTTTCGACTTTACATATTCAACTCCACAAACTCAGCAAAGGGCCTTTGAGCTTAATGCTAATCAAAGACGTTTAACACTTCACATATTTCTAAAGGTGTATAGTCCAGATTGCTACCGTGTGCAATTTCAATTCATCGTAAACGCAACATTCCATTGCCGGTATTCAACTCACAAAGATATGCTTTGCTGATGTTTTCCTGTTGTAGTTTCTCTAAAACGATTTTTCAACCAGAATAAATTCGACAACGAAATGTGAATTGATTTAATCAATAGCTAAACTTTGCCATAATCTGTGAACTTAATGTGGTCTAAGAATAGCTATAGCTGAATCCATAGCAATAAAATTGTGTTTTCACAAACGATTTGTTCGACTCCTTTTTTTATATGTTTCACTATTATTATTCAACGTGAACTTTGGCATACGAATACAACAAAGTATCGTTGTACCATGTATCAAACACACATTTTAAACGAACCTCTTTGCAACAAAATTATATCATTGACTATGCAGTTATTTTCTATTCCCATAGTTATTTGGGTGTATAGTGTCGTATAGCTGTAAAAGGTCTGGATTACAATTTCTATTTGGTTGGACAAATATTCTGCACATTAAATAGGTTATTTTCTAGAACTCTTTCTTTTCTTTATATTTCCGTTCTAAATGTATTCAAAGATTAAATGTTTAAATGCGTTAAGTTTTCACATCTAGCAAGTCCATCTTCCTATGTATATAACTGACAAACCCACTGCAAATAAAAAGAAGATAACGGTAAACATTTTCGGCGATTGACAGAAATAAAAACTAACATACTTAAAATTATTAGTCTAACTCTACATGTAGCTATTCTATGAACAACAAAAACTCATTGACTGCCTGCCTGTCTTCTTCTCCGAGCGACGTGCACGAGTTACGTCCCTTGCATGCTAGACGCGACCGTGGGAATGTCACCTGTACAGTCGTGTGTATTGTCACCAGCTCACGGCGACTCCCTTCACCTACAGCTCTCCCTACTTCACGCGGACATATGCTTACTCAGCGAAAAAGAATTTCACCAACCCGAGAAGAGAAGAGGGGTGAATGGTATTCGTTTGTTGGACGAGACTTCAGTCGGCGAACAGCGTTACTGTACAGTTTCTTTCAAATGTGAAATAAACACATTACTTATGTTCTGCTTCATCAAATATGCATTTAGTATGTATAATGTCCCGAGTAGATGTATGTATGAATAAGTGCGAGTTGTATAAGTATATATAAGTATGTGCTAGTACGTATATTATATTATAAGTATATATAAGTATATGTTAGTACGTATAAGATGTTTTGCGAGTGGAGGTGCATCTGTGTTTGGGAATATATACATCATAATGACAAAAACTCGAAAGTGAATTTAAATTACAAAGTAAGTATTGAAAGCATTAAAATCAACAAAATGACTTTCGAGAACGGACATATAAAAATGTTGGCGAAAAGAGTCAAGGGAAAAATATTAACGTCAATCAATACGAGTAGGACTGAATCGATCTACATTCTGGATTGAATCGTTATTGTGCAGCTGTTATAAAATAGATATGGTATTCAACTAAAACTTTTTAAAATAAAATATGCAATATTGTGGATGGTCAGGAAGGAAGTAAGTCATTAGACCATATATGGTCCAACATGTTAATTGATACGCTGACACGGAACGTTGTGTTGACGTGCTTGGAGAACATTTCTCTAATCCCGAGGCGATATAAAGTGGAAGGATAATCCTTACAACCATATAGAATCTGTAGAAATCTAATCCAACAGGATAACAAATGAATTTCTCTCAGGTCGCCGGGAGATCAACCAAGCGTGAAATAGCACTGTGTTTATCCGAACGATATGAGAATATTGCCATAGAAACATATTCAAAAGTAATTTATTCCTTGGATGGGCAATAATAGGTCTCTCTATCTGCGCATGACCTCAACATGTTCAAAGTTTAAATGCATCCGTTCAACTTCCGGTGAAAATTATTGTAACCTTAACAACAGCTGCAGGTGGCATGGGGAGACGACATCGTCCACATCCATATATGGACATGCATACAACTGAGCTATAATGGCTGATTTGTTTTTTCGTTTGAGTTGAATGTTAAGTTTTAGAACATTTAATGAAAAATAGTCTTTTCCATGAACCAAATGTGCAAACTATAGCACCAATTGAATATCAAACTATGGAATTATAGGACAGTTGAAATTAAATGTGTGTCGCTATGTTCAGCTTTATTCCTAATGGAAGAATACATGTAATAAACGTGTGATCAGGTTTTCCGTAAACGTTTTGACAATTCTGTGCTTTGATTAAACATTCACAAGAAGTGTTTGCATTTCATTTCATATGCATAGGGGGAGCCTTCCTTTTTTTTCTTCAGTTAATTACGTTTCTCTCCATGACAACAACGTCATTGCACATGATGTGACATACACAAATGTGACTCAAAGTGACTTCATAAATCAGATATTCAAAGCAACTGGTCTAAGCCTTTTCTAAATTATCAATGAAAACAAGCTATTTTGGAATAGCTTTTTAATAAATAAAAAGTCCACACCCATTTCCCCAAGCTATCGTTATTTGTTTGCGCTTCCAGATAAAACCCTGTTAGGACGGTAACATGTTTGCGATATCTACGCTATTACCCGGCGTACACCGTCAACTCGATCACAGGTATCCGATACAATCAATTCATCTTCATTTACATAACCCAGTGGGGTCGCTTTGTACGCATGTCAGCGGGTTGTAATGAAATCTTGGGATGTATATAAAACGAACATGTGACAAAAGTGAGTCATGTAGCTGTATAAAATAGGAACACCGGTAAACAGAACACAGCTGGTCGACAAATGGGGGCACCGCAGTGTTTCCGAGTCAGAGGTTTGAACGGGTGGATCTCTGAAACATATACAATGTACATAATAAACATCAACGCAATAGAACCTGGGTGTTCTACATGTAAAAGTACTGCAATAGCAGGCTTGTATTGTTCATTCCGGACGGAAAGTACAGCTCGCTAATTCTTAAAGCTACATGTGCTGTATGTATGTACGTATACATACAAACTATTAATTTTCTTGAACTATCTATGTTGTAAAATTACACGTACGTCTCCCTCTTCCCATATCGATGTAACTATACATCTACCTCAAACGTTGCTATTGTAATAGTTTAATTATTAACATGGTGGCTCTACAAATACATTTCTCTTCTCATTTTTTACAAGAACATTATGATATTTGTTCTTTTTCTTAAACAATATATGTGCTGACCACCATATACGTACACACGTATCTGGTTTGAACTAAACCTGTATGTCCATAGCATTACTCCCTATCTAGTCTACACCTCTCATTCTTTTCCTCACCCTGATGCTTGACCTTGACCTTTGATCCCGGTTTCACCTGGCCCCCCGCAGAGATCTGTCCCGGTTTACCTGCAGGTGACAGTAAACAGAGGTCTTCTCCCACTAGGTATCTGCAACAGGTGCTTGTGCGCACGCGTCAGAGCTGCACGTGCTGCACTAACCACGCCTATATTCCTGATTGGATCATTTATATTTCATATATTGCTGCCATTGTCGGTAGAACTCTGTGTCATGATTAAATTTGGACTCTGCAATGGTTCTTTGTGCAGGCTGGTACTTCAATGTTAGATACGTCGTTGGCGAGTTCATGTCTAATACCCCTTGCTGTTTTATTCATCTAAAAGGATTGGGTGCAGAAAAGTCAATTGCCAATAATTCTCAAATGGCAATGTCTTGTTTTCTTATGCTGTATGTTTATTCCAGCGAGAGAAAATTTTCGTTTTTTTTTACTTTAATTGATTCGAATAAATAGACATAATGATGTTTTAACATATTTCTCTTTGGTCTCTATTTCTCTTTGGTCTGTTTAATCAGACATAATCACTTGTAAACTAGGATATGAGCGTGTGATGGCTTCAACTTAAATGCCATGTTAACGAAAGAATATATAGTACATATTCAGCAACTTCCACCACTACCACCCACACACAGCAAGGTATATATCGCTATACATAAACCCTCCTCACTTGAATACGATTCGAATACGAGTGTGTATACATGTAGATAAATGTAGATCCAGCTAGCCCTATACATAGACTCGTTGTTTACCTAGATCAAGTTATCTACCGGGTAGGTAAACAGGTAAAAATACTTGTTTGCTGCAATCAATCCTCGTTTGGGCAAAGCCGTTACATGCTGTAATGGTGTATATAGTTGTATTTATATATCTCTCCGGTAGTCAGTTGATGACCTGTGTACTCCTGATTACTTCTGTGAAAGGAAACCACAACTCGTACGTGTAAATAGTCCACGTACTGCAGGGCGAATGACAGACCAATTGTTTAATCAATCCAAACATCCAAGTGTACAGCAGCCTACTCTCAGTGGCCCTTATCCTGTTAAATCTTAAGAGGAGTGAACTTAAAGAAGTTAAACCAAGGACATACATGTACAATTCAGGTAAATTGGGCGTGGCCAATGCTTGTAACTCTAAGTTTACATTATCTTTCTATCATTTTAATAAATAATATTTACCATGTTTCATAATTCTTAAACTGATCACTATCTTTTGCTTACTCTGGAGAATGTATGCGGTCGCAAATGCTAAAACATATTGCTCGGATAATGTCTTAAACAATTCAGCATTATAAGTTTATTTTAAGGCATCAACTGTCAGAAACAACATAGGCTCTCTCTCCTCCTTGTCCCTCCATTTTACACTTCGTCCGTTTTCCTTGCCTTGTGTTTCTAAATGGCTCTAGTATGAACATAATTTTAGGGTTTAATATGATTTGATATGATCTTATATCATGTTTCCCGGTAATATTGAAATATATTTCCAGGTAATTTCCGTTCTGTATGAGTTTGTGGTGGAAGGTACCAACATACATCAGCGGTATCTATTTACTAACTTTACTATCTAAATAATTATATGAGAAGTTTACGACAAGGAGGACACCAAACCTTGAGAATATAATATGTATGTGATATTTGCTTCCCACAAGTAGTAAGAAGACATCTACTCATGTATACATATATTCTTCCCCGAGTTTCAATGCATAGTAAGCATTCATCTGATTGGCTGTACAGACCGGAATTACTTTACTTACCTTATCTCATGTATTTAGGTGTAGTAACACAACTCTTTCGCTGCTAAGTGTATCGGAGGATACATGTAAGATAACACTTCAGAGAATGTGATTCCAAGTGAGTTATCTGAAACGTGATTAGATGGTATTCCACGAACATAAAACTACGGTAAAGTCTATTACGATTCAAAGTTAACCACAGAATGGTCATATTGAGTGCGATCTTTAGCTAAGAGAGGGTTGATCAATACTGATATAAATATGGTTAAGACGATGAACCCCTGCAAAGATCGCTGTATATTTCTTGTGGGTCGGCCGGGTCCCACAGGAGATGCTAATAACTCCTGAAGCCCTGACAATTAGATAGACTCCTTGACGTGGCTACTGTAATTGCTGGAAACAAGGATGTCGTGTATACAGTGTGCTGGGCCGTCTTAACTGAGACTTTATTTGATCAAGGGCATGTAAACGTGTTTATTATGGATGGAAATTTAGTTGTTTATTTGTATTCCATTGGTTATTGGTTTGCCGTTTGCGATCTTATAAACCTGCAAAACCATTCAATTACCAAAAAGAATTTCCAGTATCGATTTTGAGACCAAAGCGATTATAGGTATTAGTGTGCAATATTCGTATATGAATAAATAAGTATACAAACACGTGGATAAAACTGACAGTGACGTGTTCCAATATAATAATTGCATTGCAAATGTAGCCTCTTGCATGGTTTCATCTTTGGTTTGCATTTACCAAACTAAATCTCATTGATATACGTAGTTCCAAAAAGAATTAGAGAACGTAATCATGCCTCCTGAACCAAAGACTATTTGTACACGTAGATAAACTGTTTCCATATTAAGTATTAGCATGTTGAGTTCAAACATCATTAAAGTAAATAATGTTAAACATCTCGTTATATCCGATCCCAACGAGAGTGTGATGTTCACTTAAAGAGTAGTTTAGCAGTACTTCACACATCTGCCCTTAAGGCAGGCATTGGCTCTGTGATATTAGACTTAATGGCAGGGTTTGGTGAAATGTCAGTCTGTGATCTTTCTGATATCCAGATCGACGATGAGCTATATCCGGGCTTCTCTGTGAGCTTGACCTCAAGTGACCCTTCACTGCAGGACACGAGATAGGTCCGCAGCAACATTTTCAATATGATGAATTTCCTGTGCTGTGTATATTGAAGGAGTATATCAGAGTATCAACAGATGTTTATCAACAGATTTCGATATACAGATGTGAGAAAATATTGAAATACCTCCTGCTTGGCTTCAAAACATGTTTTGTTAAGGGGGCGGGATATCGCAGTGGTTAGCGCGTTCGGCTTCGGATCAAGAGGTCCGGGGTTCGAATCCCGCCAGGGGCATGGCAACTTTGTTTGCAGTAGAAAACTGTTCTACACGCAGTAAGGTTTGGGTGCAATGCTACACTGAATTTCAGCGTATTAACACCCATGGTTCGCTAGTTGCAGCCGCTGCTCGCGGGTTTTACCGCAGTGCATAGCCACATGGCGTTGCGGGCTTTCTCCCCGCCATAATACTAGCAGCCGCGATATTAGTGAAATACTCTTGAAAGCGGCGTTAAACCCCAACTCACCTCACCTCACCTCATGTTGTTATAAAGATATGCGAAGTTGAATGGTTAAATAATTTAGTCTACATATCACAATATTTATTATTGCAAAATGGTGTCGCATTTAGATAAAATATAAATATTATGAAGAACAGTTTTGTTTTATCTATTGAACGATATTCTTTTCAAGAAATATTTTCGCGCTTCATGTTTGAACAACCGGACGTGTGCAACTATAAACCAAGATCGAATAACGTTCAGTCACAGATTTACTCAAAGACGATAGTTCTTAACTTTTGAACATTACTTCCTCAAAAACATGGTCCACCTTTGAAAAGCAAGTCTAGAGTCGAATCTTGAATTCCGATTTTTCTCAGGGTCTCTTTTGCAATATTAAATGGAACTGTCGGTATTGTTTTCAGAGACGAGACTGTTTTAATTATAATCAACATGAATCTGTAGCTTTCAAGTTTCCTCATCTAAATTAAAAAAAGGATACGTACGCTGCTAAATACATTCGTTAAAATTCAGAGAAAGACGGTACGTGTACCTCAACATTCTATCTCCTGTGTGTACTCCCCTATCTGTCGTGTCGAGTTACATGTCACTGACAGGTCGACCTCATGTTTTATACGATATCAAGCTGATAAGAAGGTATATGAGATTTGTCAGTGAGTTACATAGTGGTGTTGCGGTCAGAGTTTAAAGGTGAGAGGTCAAGCTGCACCCACGCAGGTGACGGATCTGATGCGGTATGTACTGGTGCCTTATCTGAGTGTCGTGGAGAAGGTGCAGCGAACATACAGCTACTAGACATGTCAATATGTCGGCCTCCCTTGAAACCTATCACGGTGACACAAAAGAATATAGTTTTAATGCGTAACATTGATCAACTTCCCAATGCAAGGCATAACTCTTGCCAGTCTCCATTACTCATGGCTGATTTAGGCCTTGCAGTATTTCCTTAAGAAATCTGTGTTTAGAAATCCAGGCCCGCTATGCATTTCTAGTGCAGCGATTCACTATTTTGACACAACTTAGCGAGGGAAATACCGCAAGGCCTAAATCAGCCAGTAATGCAAACTGGCAAGAGTTATGCCTTGCGTTTGGAAGATGAACATTGATATGCAAAAGATTCGTACACTAGGGCGTATGATTTTCGTTGTGTTTCTTTTCAAATCGCAATGGCTAGTCAACTGTCATTTTATATGTAGTTTGATAACTGAGGTTGTGGGGTTATGAGGTTGTACAATCGTGTGTGTTTTTGTATATTCATGTACCTGTTCGAAAACATGCACTTCTAGTCCTGCTCCATGGCTGTGTAAAAATAAGAGCCTTAAATACAGTCTAGGTTTGTATCTAGTAAGTACAAATACTATATGAACTATGAACAGTTAAAATTAAAATCAAAGGGATGAAAGAAGGATTATTATCAAATCCCATAGACTGAATTTTAGTCTAATGCATACCTTGTGTTGATAAGCCAATTAACGGGGATCCGAATTCATTTTCGCTTACTTATTGCAAGTAATACTTAATATTCATAAACATATTCCAGACTAAGACATTGCACAACAGTCCAGACAAGTCTATGACATAACCAGATGACTTGGTGTCTGTAAATGAAGAAATTTTAGATGCGCCTCTATCTTTTATTTCAAATTTGATTTTTTTTTTGGCTGAAATTTTATATCAGAGAATAAACTTAAGTCTACATACATGGTATAAGGGCTTTTAACAAGTATCTTAATTAATGCATTCAGGTGATAGCGATAGATGACGCTCAGGTTGCTCGCCAATAAACCAGACGTCGTATAATAAGGTGTACGTCACAATGCATGTATGTGTTGTTATAGTGCAATATACCTCGTAATCAATGCAGTTAATTTTAATTCTGCGCGTGGGTGATATGGGTGTGGCTCCCTGCGTTGGTTTAAAAGCACGTGGTCAGAAGAAATGAAGTCCCAAAATATACTACATATGTTAACATTTTTAAAGCTCACATATGGTATTTTTACAGGGGATCTGAAGGTCTCTAAGGACATATGAAATCTTCTGGGTCATCGTAAAGAAATTATTTTCTTTTAAAGGTAACACTGACTCAAAAGTGACGCCGTTGTAGACGCTTAGTGATACATGATTAATATAAAGTTTTGCAAACACAAAATAATTATCTGTTCTAGGTACAGAAATAGGACCAAAATACGGAGCACATGTCTGCTATGAATATTTAATTACTCTAGCGCCGAGAACGTTTGGATCGTGTTTATAAAATCGGTCTGACATAGTCTGTGGTTTTCGACTCATTAGACATACGTCAACGCCTTCCTTCCTTGTGTCTGAGTAACATTTAACAGCTTGAAATGCATATTCCTATATGTATCAAGATTTTTCAACTTGAAATATTGATTGTGAGTTTTACCACATCATTAAGCTTACACAATCGTATATCAGCGCGTCTCGTTATAATAAAAATATAACACTTTATTGTCCTCAACACAAAGTAAATAGGAAATTCTTGTTGTGCTCTTGGCACCCGGCAGCCACAGTGCAGCGCCAGTTCAAGCGTTGTTCTACCCTTATAATGCTGAGCGCCAAGCAAGGAAGCAACAACTCCTTATCTTTTTAACGTTTTTTGGTATGACGAGAATCGAACTCCGACCTTCCGGGTGATGAGCGGACGCTCTACCAACTGAGCTACAGCCCCGGTCTGGATGTTAACATTCGTACCAATAATTGAGAGCTTGAAATACATGTTAAATGAGTCGAAATGATTCAGCTTTTACAACCCCTTGTAATCTGTTACTGCAAATCTAAATACTGCTAATAAGATCGACGGATCTACATATGTAATAAATGGTCATAATAAACCCCACCATACTTCAAACATGTTCTCTGCACGGACCTAATGTGTTCTAAGTGCAGGTAATTAAGTTTGCTCTGGGTTGACCCATAGTTTCATTGACCCTTGTCAGATCGGATAATTAGAGGCCACACGAAGAGAAGGCTTACTGAGTCAAACGGTCCAGTCAAACGGTCCAGTCAAACGGTCCAGTCGTACGTGGTGCACGTATACAGTCGTGCGTTACATTACATGGCGTTCTATGTTCGTGAGAGTCCAATATCTGTGGCTTGATGATTTGGAGTGTATGGAGTTGGTGTAGGCCTATATTTCATCCTCTTTTCGTCTTCACAAAGTGAATGGAGAGTATGTTTTAGAAATAACATAACCGAAATATAAGAGAATTTAAACCGTTAACTGTTTTATATAGAATATTTCATAAGAATGTTAACAAATATTCGTATCAAAATAAGACCATATGAATAAACATCACTTATATATTTCAATAGTCAAATTAAATGATCAATTTATCAAAAGCTAGTGAGCGCCTCTGCGAATAATAGAAATCTATATGGCCAATAAAAATCATTTTCTTCCTTCTATGACCTCTTCGAATAATGTTGAATAACACGTTTCCTTACCTATATAAATACCTTTACGTGAACAGATGGCACCAACTTTAATGATGCAAAGTACTTCACGGGATCAACACGTGAATTGACTTTAAACTAGTACCCAAGTGACCAATATGGATCCATATATTTCTGCTTTGGTGCTTCAACCTCTAATGAATAGAATTACCCTCGATTCAAGGACTGCGAACTTCGGGCACTTTATAGGTCAAGAAATACAGATGAGATACAGAACTTCGACCTCACTCCCTGAGTTGATGTGTAAAGAAATTACTTAAAACTTTTCATCCTTGAACTGATACAATTTAGACTTGCCAGTGTTTCCTTGACTTGGTCAGGCTCTGAACATGCGTGGTTCTTCTGCCTACTGACAGGGCGGATTAACCCCAGTTCATATGGCTTAATGGCCATGCGATACATCTGGATTGGCTGCATTGATATACGAGACGTTACCATGGCAAGTGTTGCAAGACGAGACACCATCTATAAGAATCGAAGTTAGTTGGTCTCTTAGGAAGCAACAACTCTTCCTGATGTGGAATTATTCATGATGGAGGGAACTGTATTCTCCAGAGAGTCTGTACAACGTTTCCTAACATGCTGACTCTGTAAGCCTTATAATACTCCATCTCTCCTACATAGACGGAATTATCGTTTGAGATTTGGTAGGAATGAAGATGCGTATTTTTATATTTCAGTGGCATTTCAGAAGTTCCCGATAATATGTCCAGGGGCAGTCTAATTCTTTATTCACAGATAAGAGTGTTTTGATGTTATGCTCGCCTCTCCTCTATTGAAAACGTCGGTAGAATTAGTAAATAGAGAAGTCACTATACATATATTCTTTACTTTATTAACGTCTTTATTAATGTCCGTTGTCTTCGATGCTGGGTTCCTACATTTATTCATCCATCCAGTGAATAGATGACGAGGTGCTGTTACGAGAAAGTCGGAGCCAGTAGACTGCTTCATCAAGTTTATCTGGATCTGTCAATAAATATAGAACATTCTTGAAACTTAGTAAGTTAACATAACAGGTAATGTACATGTATTATGTAACTGTGAATTCAATATCAGGTTTGATTGTTGATATTGAGGTTTTAATTATGATAAAGAAATTCATGGTGTTTAACCCAATATAGGAATCTGATTCTCGTTGAGGAAAATATTCGTTACCTTCCCAGAGAAGGAGCTTTAGAAATACATGGCATTTTGAACAGTGATCAAATGTAACACTTTGAATGTTATAGTGTGGATTACACTTTCTGCAGTAGTACTAAGTGTTGTATCTTTTTCCGGCTTACCCATTGGCAAGGTCTCGGTGGCCGAATGTGTAAGCTGTAGGGACGGTGCTTGACTTGTTGTGGGTTTGAATCCCGCAAACGGACTCTGCCCGAAAATAATGTACAATATATTGTACTATTACAGAAAGGAGGGATCCAAAATGAAATCATATTAAGGAGCTAGTCCTCAATAGCAGTGTACGTTCTTCTCTTCTCTTCTTCCACAGACTAATGTTTGTTCTTTTTGTGAAGAACCGTATCAACAGCTCGCTGGAATCGCACAATGTCTTTAATCCCACCTCAAACTACACAACCCCTTTAACTTGAAGACTTATGCCTGTGTTAAATGAGAAACGTTGACCAACTCAAGTGTTCAGGTCAACTCTATTGTACTAAAACACAGATGATTCTTTCACAGACATTCCGAATGGTCTGCAGTCTTTATTTCGTCAAATGAATCAAGATCTCTGTATTCCAGTCACGGTTTGTCACGGTCACGTCGTCGTAACGTCGTCGCGGTCACGTCTCTGTCGCCTTTCAGAAGGTCACATGGTGTGTTATGTCAGAGGTCAAATGGCACATTAGTTTGTTTGGGAGTCAGGATATAGCAGGCATACTAATGACCTCAATGTATGTGTGGAAAGAAAATGAAATAGTGTTTTCTGTATGAAATTGGCAATACTCTGTTTACCTAGTAGGTTTGGTGCAAGGCGGCGGATTCTAGTAAGCTATGTCTGCTCACCATGAATTACAAAAGACTCAGCTTACATCAGTAATCTAGTTTATAGGGATTCTTTTACATGTGTGTACCTTTACTCTTCTCTTGAGCAGGCTTTACTGTGTGGTGTTATAAGGTTGTCTTATAAATACAAACGACTAGCAATGTGTATATATTGTATGACTGATAGACTTACCAGCGAACCTGAATAAAATAATCCAGGGAAATGTTTTCACCATCAAAAGAAAGGTGAACAAACATCCACCATCAACAGTGCACACCGATTGTTGCGAATATGCGTATTATGTCCTGAATAAATGAAAGCTTTTCCCCAAACCACCATATATTATAAGAGTAAAGGCCAGAGTTCTAGTCGGTGTATGGCAAGAGCGTAGTGTCAACATGCAGGTATCAGCACGGCGGGTCAGCACAGACATCGGGACCAATAGAAGCAATATATCCGAGTGACAGTGTGAGTGTACAAACAGATTCAAGAAGACTATTATTGTAACTCAAATACCCGTGAATGTGAAGACATTACAGAAACTGACAAGATCAAACATCAAAGAGAGGGCGTCAATTGATCGGGAATCAATCTGACAAACAATATCAATATCCATCTCCCGAAGAATGTTGCCGTGAAATTACATTGATCGCAGAGTGAAATCTCAGAATCGAGACTAGTGTTTCCACAATCAAGTTTAAACAGCAAAGCAAGGCAAGACTTGGTGGCACTTTACGGATGAGATATCTGTTGATATTGTGAGAACAATAGGTAGGAGTCTCGTGTAGAATCTAAATCTCCACGATGAGGTTAAAATGATTTTAGGGATTGCGTTAATATTCAGTACAATATTTGAAATACCTAACCGCCTCTATGGACATAACGGGTTTAACATTTCACAATGTGTCTTTTGAATTTCATGGATTCTTAAGAGTAGCGGTTTTCTTGACATAGCAGTAAAAGTGTTTCTTTACATCAACAATTTCGTCCAAATTCTATACTTTACACTTTACGGTTGATAGTAGTATTTAGATCAGTAGTTAAATAATACTGATATCCCAATAACCTTATATGATATATCTGTATATATCTATTCTGAAGCATATTCATTTCAAACATACATCTGCATCGTCAAATTAAATATACCAGCTAAACCAAACAAATGACTACATGACTGAGATCGACGTTCTAAATAGAAATACTTGATCCGTTTGAACTCACAATTTTGCTATTATCGGTGTTGTCTCGTCCTAATCATACTTTGAATGGCATAGTTCAAGTAGTGTTTGACAGTCGTAACATACGTATTTATATCTATTATATGATAATGGGTTTTACGAGGCACTTCCACAGATCATTTCAACTGATGTTTTATCTTTACAACTGTTTCGGAGTTTACCTACAAATTAATTATATATGATTTACAAAATTATCGAAATTATCAACTTAACTGAATATACTGCCAGTAGGCATCACGTCTTTACAAACTGAATATACTGCCAGTAGGCATCACGTCTTTACAAACTGAATATACTGTCAGTAGGCATCACGTCTTTACAAACTGAATATACTGCCAGTAGGCATCACGTCTTTACAAACTGAATATACTGTCAGTAGGCATCACGTCTTTACAAACTGAATATACTGTCAGTAGGCATCACGTCTTTACAAACTGAATATACTGCCAGTAGGCATCACGTCTTTACAAACTGAATATACTGCCAGTAGGCATCACGTCTTTACAAACTGAATATACTGCCAGTAGGCATCACGTCTTTACAAACTGAATATACTGTCAGTAGGCATCACGTCTTTACAAACTGAATATACTGCCAGTAGGCATCACGTCTTTACAAACTGAATATACTGCAAGTAGGCATCACGTCTTTACAAACTGAATATACTGCCAGTAGGCATCACGTCTTTACAAACTGAATATACTGCCAGTAGGCATCACATCTTTACAAACTGAATACACATATAAAACTGAAATCTTAAAAAAACAAGATGTGTTTGTTAAACACTGATGTCCAAGGATATAAACATTGTTGGAATCACAAGTTCTAATGCCCCACGTGAATGAGATGGTTTGGTATAGGTTATATCACTGACCAACATCCAAACGCAAGGCATAACTCTTGCCAGTCTGCATTACTGGCTGATTTAAGCCTTGCGGTATTTCCCTCGCTTTGCTGTGCCTAGACAGTGAATCGCTGCACCAGAATGCATAGTGGGCGTGGATTTCAAAGCACAGATTTTTTAAGGAAATACTGCAAGGCCTAAATCAGCAAGTAATGGAGACTGGCAAGAGTTGCCTTGCAGTGGGAAGTTGAAGGAAATACTGCAAGGCCTAAATCAGCCAGTAATGGAGACTGGCAAGAGTTATGCCTTGCATTGGGAAGTTGATCACTGACCAATGCAAAGTTTTGAGAGAATGCAACATGAGGCAATGTCAAGGTCACACAGTATAAAACTTCATCCAAAAGGTCTCGTTACAATGGAGGCGCGTGCATCGGATGCTTATCACAAACCAATGGAAAGTAATGGCCAAGGATAAAGAATTCAAACATGGTATCTACGCCACGGTCAAGGTCTCGAGGTAAAAAAACATGAAGCTGTCTGAAAGGTCTCATTATAATGGATCAACATGTAGAGTATCAAAGGCGTATCACTAACCAAGCAAAAGTTATGGCCAAGGTCAAAGTCACAAGGTAAAACTTCTGACCTCATCTGAAAGTTCTCGTCACAATGGATGCACATATCCAGTATAAAAGACCTATTTCTAACCAATCAAAAATTATAGCCAAGGTTAAGGTTTTTCGGACAAACAGACGGACAGACAGACGGGCAGGTGAAAAACAATATACTCCCAGAATCTTCGATTCCGGGGCATAATAAAATCACATGGATGAAGGTTGGGTAATAATTAAAGTTGATAGACTAAACTTTAGTCTAACTCCTTATCAGTGGTGTCTCAAATGTCACAGTCAAAAACACAGTCTCATTTTAGATTACCCGGTAGTGATATATTTTAATGCTTAGTATATCATGCTTTATTTTTTAAATATTGCATAAAATATTTAAAGCTGTTGAATAAAATAGAAGCATAGTCTGAATGGATCCGTCGACGTTTGACGTGAGTTCAATGAACGGTGTATAATTCATCAGTGTACACAATTTTGAAACGTGGCATTCATTGTATATATTTCCTGTAGATTATTGTATGATTTACGAGTATCGCTTAACTTTAATTGACGCTACTCCGCTGGGATAGTGAAAATCACCACCCAATGACACATGATGTATAACCCATTATGACACTATGTAATGTTGTCCTCCACTGAACACTCTCAGTATAAGTATGTGCAAACTGAAGCTGTCTAGTACAGCTGTTAATTATGAAGAGCTAGCTACATGTAGTTTGATTTTTTTTTCTGGACACTTTTTTTGGAGATGATAACCATATTTCAGTTTATCGGGAGATATAGTGTCGCCACTTTCTAAGGTACTCCGAGACAGATAAAGAACAATATAGAGAATTATTGATGACACACTCTGGAAACTTATTTGTTCTCACAGTATGAAGTATTGGCAATTAAAGACGTTATAAACAAAACAATATACACATCAACATTTGCTAAAAAAAAATAGCACTCTTTAGTGGTACAGGGTGTTGAAGCATTCAAAAACAACTTCTATCTAAAGTAAAACATTGTTCAGTCGTTTGTTAATGAAAAGAACAGTTCGGTATTGAAAGGACGAAAGAGCCATTTCAAGGCAATATATGGTTCTTCACACATTGGTTGACTTTCAGACGGACAACAATTCAAACGGGCAGAATTTCAAATCATTATGTAAAACCAGGTTCTAATGGCAACAAAATGGTAACAGTCGATTGAAGACGTATTAAAGTCGATTGAAAGAGAGACGAAACTTATATTTTTTTAGACTTCAAAGATACAAAACTATATATAGCGTATACCTCCACGTGTTTAATGTGACCAGACACATAAATGTAGCGGAATGTTTGCAGTGGACAGCTGTGACCAGAGTTTATGTGTGGTACTAGTTTATGATGTCAAGGCACATCAGGCTAGCTATGTCTGATGTAAACTTGGTAGCTGATGGACATTTCTTTTATTTCAGCCGTTTCAGGTCATTGGTAAAACTAAATCGGGCAATTGATAATATAACCTGATGAAGAAACGAAATTGGAGTAAGTATTCGTGACATACGTTAAACATCAGGCATTAAAATATTGAAATTTGAATGCAAAATATGCAATTAAAAACTGACTCACTTCACCCCTGAACGTAACACTGGTACCTCGTTGTTACCTTGATCTGACTACTGCTGACAGGGGTCATGTCCCGTGACCTTGTCATTGAACCTTCACCTTTTTTTCAGCCAATCACAGCCAATGTTTACAATACAAAATATTTCACTCAGCTTGCATATTCTTCCGCAATCGACTAATATATCATAATTACTAGTTTCCAATTAAAATCGAGTAACATCATTTTGCATGTGCCTGGACCTTAAGCTAAAGTTATTTATAGGAATCACATACAACTGTTTGACCCGACTGTGGGTGAAAATTGTATGAGGATATAAGCCAAGACGTCGTTAAGACTCGTCACAACCATCATATACAAGCAGAAACTATTATTCACTGTCATTTTTTTTAAATGTCCTCAGTCGACACACATGTCGTCTCTTGTCCTATGTTGAGATGTCGTTCTTTCATGATTAGAAAGATGTAAAGGAGAATATGAAAACAACAGCATAAATGAAATAGCGGTCTAAAGTTGAAGATGATATGATATGTCTGTTGAGAGATATATCCCCTGCTTCGAACAGGATTCATAGTGCAGCAAATTGGTGAACATAGTTATTTCTTCTCAATCTTAAGGGACCACCGACTGCAGTGAGCATCATCCCGATACAGTTACTCTGTATACAGCTCTTATAGATTGTTGGTTACTGTCAAAACACGACCCCCGACTGTTGATAATATTACGAAACACGACTCGTCCATTATGATATTGTATAGATCAATAGTGGTAAGACGGATCGATATGCAACCGAATTAAATAAATAAAAAAAAGAACAGCTTATACATTTGATTAAATTTGGAAAGAATCAAAATTACTCATTAAATAACATAAAAAGACGAGAAGAATCTTTCTGAACGTGTATTGATATTAACGGACAATATTCATGATAACTGTGAAGGAGATACATTGTATAATGTACTCAATAAATACTTCAATTTGTTTTTGTCATTCAATGTATATAGTTTTTTCCTGATTAATTAATGATTATGCTGCATTTCATCGCATCCTGAACGTGTCTCTTCATACGTGAATAGATTAGTGTATATTAGGTGTGAAGATCAACAGAGGTTGTCTGTAGAGAATAGAGGAAGAGTTCATCTCATCCTGATATATAAATGTCTCTTCATACGTGGTCTGATTCATGTACTAGGTGTGAAGATCAACACTTGTTGTCTGTATATAACAGGAAAAGCTCATAGAGTCCGTTGTCACAGAGAACCAGAAGTCGTAACCGGAAGTAACCAATAGCAGCCAAGTGGGTGTCCTGCTCTCGTCATCAATGATGACACAACCGGAAGTAATATGGTGACCACACGTATGAGCTTTAAAAGCTATCATTCATGTCACAATTATATATATAGTTATATAGTTATTGTATTTGTTTCTCTAGGAATCTGTATACATGCCATGAGAGTTAACGTTTTCATACAATTGCATTACTTCACCATGGTCAATGATGAAACGCGGATGAGTGACGTTTGCCTACGTCAGCAATATTATCAGAAGTGTGATATAGCAGCGCAGCGCTTCGTTTCTGGGTGTTAAACAAGTTACACGAGATTCACAAAGGAAACTGTCTCACTGGCACCAACATGAACATGGCGTTTTTAGGCTTAAAAATGATTAGTTCCAACCCTTTAGATTTTTTGCTAAATTTAGTCAATAAATGGAAACTGATTTGAAGAGTACTTGACCAGACTATATGCACATGTATTTAATCTATTATCTCGACCTAGACAGGTTTAACTAGATTTTAGTTGCAGCCCCAAGCAACCTGGTACAATCGATCTCAAACTAGTCACGTGACCTGCAGTGGGTCACACCTCGAGGTCACGATGACAAAACACGTTTTTTAACAGCATGTCAATACTCTAGGTGCAATATGAAGCAGACTTGATTAAAATACTGGAATGTTTGGTTCAATATATGAAACATATACCATAGTTTAAAACAATGTTGACGACGCGCGTTTATTGTATTTTACAAGCAGACTTGATTAAAATACTGGAATGAGTGGCTCAGTATATGAAACTATATACCATAGTTTAAAACAATGTTGATGACGTGCGTTTATTGAATTTTACAAGCAGACTTGATTAAAATACTGGAATGAGTGGCTCAGTATATGAAACTATATACCATAGTTTAAAACAATGTTGATGACGTGCGTTTATTGCATTTTACAAGCAGACTTGATTAAAATACTGGAATGAGTGGCTCAGTATATGAAACTATATACCATAGTTTAAAACAATGTTGATGACGTACGTTTATTTGCATTTTCACCACACAGAGTGATAGCATGCATGTACACGTTGGGTTGCTGCTATGATAGTATCTACTTCGTAGTGCTTTGATCACAGGGACTCCCAGCACGGGCGCTCCATTGCTGTGTTGGCTTCATACTTATTAATAACCATTCGTGAATGTGATATAATATTATGACTGAATTGTTATTTCATTATGGATTATATATGGCAAATTTAGTTTCAAAATGAGGGAATGTTTTTATTTAATAATAGAAAAAATATGTATACTAACTTCATCATATTGAACCATTCTCTTATTAATATAAAGCGGTTAAATACTGTTCTTAATATGTAAAACAGATTACACATTGTTAAGCACATTTATGATATCCGTCATGATGTATTTATGTTTGACGTAAGTAAGTTGTTATGCATCATCAACAAGATATGTTTGTGATACACTGATACCCCTGGATATAACCCCGCAACTTATCAAAGTGTCCACAAGGTACAAAAAAAATAATATGAATGAAGTATCAAAGATAAACAAAAAAGAGTAACAAGGTAAAAAAAAAGAGTAACAAGGTAAAAAAAAAGAGAAGTCATTATTTAAAAAATCCCATCACAAGAGATGCACAAATGCGAAATATCTATTACTTACCAGTAAAAATTTACCTACGATCATTGATTCTACCATCTTATTTCTTCTTTCTCTTTCTTATGAGGTCATAAGAAGTTGACGTTCTCTATTTCCATTACGTGTTGGCACGGGGAGTTCCATGTGTGCTGAACGTCACCAATTTTACGAAATGACGCGGGCAGGCAGGTCGAACTAAAGAGGATAGGGGTTCTGTTGTTTGTAATCAATATTCGGGTTTATACAACATAAATAATTATGAAAAATATGGTAAACGTTAGAGAAAAGATTGTTGTATGTGATGAACATATTTACCTTACCAACATGAGACAATCCCTTTAAAGGTATTATCACAATATATATGCATGTCAAGTATCAAAGGTCTATCACTTACAAATCAAAGTTACAGCTTGTTTAAAGTTTTTCAGAGGGACGAACAGACGGACAGGTGAAAGCCAATATATTCTGTTATCTTCGATTACTGGGCATAAACAGTTAATGTCGTGTCTGAATATAAATTGTGTTCAAATGTTAAAATCAGATGTCTTACAAGTTTAACTTCAATAATTTGTTATATTTAACCATTCAGTGTTTATAGCACATGCGTGGATATCTAACGTTTGAGAGATGTAATTCACTCGACTTATCTATAGACGTATAATATTAATATATCCAATGTACAAGAAGACCAAATCCGCCAGGGTCAGAATGTGACTATTTTACTAGGTGTAGGTAACTATGCTCACTCTAGAGATGATTATGTTGTGATGGTGATCCTCTGTGTTACCAGTGATTAACTGTTCCATTGTAGTCGCCTGGTAAACCGTGACTACCGATAAGCGTACGTAAATTCAAACTTTAAAATTATTTTATAGTTATTTAGTATTTTTGTTTGTTTTATAAAAGTTAATAATAATTGTAATTTCATTATTTTGCTATGCTTAGAAATCGTGTTTAGCTGCGTAGTACATTTCGGAAGCTAATTAGATGACAATAGTAATGTTTATTTTCATCTAAGATTCGTGTTGTAATCAAGATTAAATTGGTCACATCCTGGTCTGAACGGAATCGCATCAACAACGATCCCGCCGAGTCTCGAACCAACCTACATCCTCTTACAGCTAAGAATAGTGCGATTGTTTGAATATTAGTTATATGTCTGTGTCCTGTATCCCTCAATGGTTGGCTGGAATCAATACCGGAATTAGGTCTGACAGTCAGGAATAGAAAATCTATTTACATAATGACCATGATGAACTATCTATAACAAAAGTCATTTTTATTTTAAACATGTTCATTTCATTTCATTTTGAGACTAATAAATATTATTTTGACTCTGTATTAACTGCTAGATGTAAATTACTCTCATCTAGACATCAACGACATCAAAGGTTAGAGCTGCAACGCCAAATCTGATTATTTTCTTCATTGCAAATATTGTCATATTATGCAACCTGGCCTGTCCCTCAAGACATAAACTGGAAATGTTTCTGTTATCAATTGGTTTTACAGTAGATCTTAAAAATAGCTTCCAAAAGAGTTCAGCCTTTGAACAATGCTGCTTTAGTAACTGTCTGTGAAGCTCGTGAATCTACAACTCGCTGTGTCCTCACATTGTCTTTAATCTTAACTCAAACTACATAACCCCTTTAACTTAAAGCCTCAGCCCTGTGTTAAATGAGACACATTAACCAACCAAACAGTTAAGTTACATCTCCATTGTACTACAAACACTCGGGATTCCTTCAGTGAACCAATTACAGACGTGCACAGACATTCCGAATGGTCTGAGTGTTTCTCTCGTCCAGTGGGTCAAATTCTGTGTATTCTAGTCACGGTTTGTCACGGCCACGCCGGTTTAACGTCGTCATGGTCACGCCTCTGTCTCTCAGGTCACGTGCTAGTATGTCGGGGGTCACGTGACACGTGTACGTCAGTATGTCTGAGGATGATGATAATGCAGACAACAAATACAATGACCTGAGGTACCTGTCTGACCTTGACCTCTCAGGTGTACAATAAGAGCGAAATGTTTTTAATGATCACCAATTAGAACATTTAGAAGTGCAATGCATAAGAGAACAATGTTTTCTGGATAACAACATCTTTATTGTGACGGTACACGACGTTTCGGAGCGAGTATATATACTCCAAATGTTGTGCATCTTCACAATAAAGAGGTTATTACCCAGAAACTCTTCTTGTTATCCAGGAAAGCTGTTTCTTCTATTAGTAAATATATTAGACAAGAACATGTATTCCGAATTATACTACATGCAATTGCTTAAGAACAGTTTCTGAGTCCTGATTGTGCCCTGCTGGTCTTACTCAAAGAAATTATTTCATAATATTTTAACCTAAACTTCCTTAATCTGAAAACATGATCCCCCTTGAAAATCAAGTCTAAAGAGTTGGGTCTAAACTATCACTATCACTTCTCAGAGGCACCTTTGCAATATCTAATAAAATAGTAATTGTTTAAGAATGTTTATGTTTTCTTTCTTAGACTTAGTATCAACTTACCGCCCTTGCACACATATGCACTTGTACGGCTATTTACACCTTCGTATGGTCAACAACTAGAGGAAAAGGAAACTATCGACTTATTAAAGTGAAAGGGTCAATTGACGACAAGTACTACGCATATTGCAATGTAACTCAACTGACAGGATCAAACATCAAGTCTTGGCATCACTATTATAGTTATCAATGATACATGATTCAAAACTCCCCAGGAATATTCCATTTGAGTATAGCTTGTTTCAGATAGGCCTTCTTAAGAAACCCTCGACTTATATCAAATGAAAGGGAAAACATTGAAAACAGTATGCTATGGCTTCCTAAATAAGAAGCATGTGTGATAAATATGAAGTCAATAACAGCCTTTATTTATTATCAAAACAAACTAATCGGAGGACAGTGTCATTTAAATTAATTTTTTAAATATTACGTTTACATCAATATGTCAATGAGATTGTATTACGTGTTCTGTTTTTAAATCAATGTACCTATAGACAGAGGTACAGAAATATCAAACATTGAATTACATCACTCGTGTTTCCTGATTCCCTTACAATGTATAATCTACCTAATGTCAACCATTGCGCTTCATGGAGAACATGTCACCAAAACTACAATGATATATTTTAGATCATAAACAACAAGTGTGCACTTGACTGTAGATCAGTGTGGGTGTATACCACTCCTACACAGCAGTGTGACAGAAGGGCGTGGTCCTGTGAACCCACACAGTCCGACATCAATGTTGTCTCAAGTGGTCGCATTTCCGTCCCATAAAAATCGCTTTTTAAATCATTTAATCATTGAATAGTTCCTTGTGTGAAGGTATTATTTTTACTTGGGACTTTGAACAACAGTTGACATATAAATATACTTTCATGTTTCAAATGAAAATTATTTTTTACGGAGATAATTGGAGCGATATCGTGAAATATCGAGGTTTTCCAGAAACAAAATCAATTTGTTTAAATTTTGGTGAAATGACATTCGTGGGTAGTGAAATACACCACTTAAAGAGATTTAATAAAAAGTATAACAAGCGTGTGCACATCAAACATACAACAATGTAATCTACACAACACATGTTGACAATCCATGCCCACAAAACTTTTATACCGCATTCAACTTAAGTGGAGTCAATCTGTATCATTGTCTAATTTGTGCCGTGCTGCTTTCGTAGCCTTTTCTGTGCCAGAGATTGCGTGGAAAGAAAATATGATGTTTGGTATGAGAATTTGAAATTACTTGTCATAGAATTGCGGTTTTGAAACTATCATATTCAGCGTGTAAAGGAAATCTTGATATCTTATTTCCTGAAACAAAGGAGTATGAAGTAATAGTTCGAATTGCAAGCAATTGTCTTGTAAGATGAATTTTGCGAGGCTTGCAGGTCCAAACGATGTAAAAGTTTCATTTTCTTGTTAACACAAATCAAGGCCGAGTAATTTGGGTATGTGCAGAGTATCAGAACATGACCGAGGGGGGGGGGGGGGGGGGGGAATAACAGCTGTATAAAGTGTTTTAATGCATATAATGTTACGTTCAGCTCCGAATAATACCAAACTTGTATCGAAGCTACGTTCGAATCACACAAAAAAAATTTACAACGGGTGCAAGTCCAAGTTGAGGTTTACACGAGAAAGAGAAACACGTGGAGAAAACTAGTACCTTTCCTTTCATTGTTTCAATGGTGAGGAACCACCCTATATTCATGTGATCGGTTCTTGATAATCTCCAGGGTATACCTTAAGCTTAATCTCTATTCATTAATCTCTACTCATAGCCTAGATTTATCTTTTTCTAATAATTTTATGAACTTGTCTGGTCTTTTGTCCAATCAGGTGTCTACTTTGGGAAAGTTTCTATTATAACACACTCCCGCTTCATCAATTCAGCTTCGTCACTGGTGTGGCTTGTGCTATCGGATTGGCTTCTACGAGACGGCGTAGACAGGCAGTTCATAAAATCATCAGTCAAAGCTGTAGATGAATCCAGGGTATAGCAGAGATTTATCTGAGATTATTGAGGACACAGTTCCCATGACAGTGTAAAATATAAGAGCCTGTCCTACAGTCTAAATCCTTATTCAGCAAGTCTAGATAAACTAAATACACCAATTGAACTGGAAGTATTTGAAAAAAATATAATCATAAGGATGAAGGTAGAGTAATAATACAAAATTCCATTGACTAAATTTAGTCTATTGAGGACATTGCATGTCCGAGTGACGAACCCATCATTATAGGTTTGATTCATGTTCTGGGCGTATCAAGTGGTTTCTGTACTCGAGGAAACGCGCATCGTATCTGCAGTATTGTCAAAGCGAACATGAAGTTGCAGCCGGACATATCCAACAGAAGTCAAGTGTCTTCCCAAGCTCCTCGTCACCGATGATGACACACCCGGATGTTACATGTAGATGACCCGGATGTTAGTGACCACAAAAAGAGCAATACTATCAACACTGAAGGAATTCATAGATGTCTTATTGTTTTTAAAGTTTGTTTATTGAAGTTTATCTTTGCTTAGGCTTTTGAGCATTGTTTTTTTCAGAATACGGCGAATTTGGAAACTAATAGAAGACATGATTCCAGAAAAAGGGAAGGGAATTGCAGAACAAAATTCCATAGTTGCTGCGACCGTATTGTGTATCCAGACAATCCATACAACTTTTACCATCACCTATACTATTGTTATCAAAATAAACAATCTGTAAACCCCAATTGAAGGCTCTTAGTTTTGCTTTGGTATATATTATTATTGATTAGATACACTTTCATACAACTTATGTCTATGATAAAAGAGAAAACACTTGATTATTTACTACCGAAATAATTAATTACTACGACTTCGATATGATTCACCAGGTTTTAGTTGAACTTGGTTAAATGCATGTACTGATGTAATCGATCCCTCACTGGCCACGTGACCAGTATTGGGTCACAACTCGAGGTCACGATGACAAGACACGTTTCATGCAGCATGTGGAGGCGTTATGAACTAGACTTGATGCAGGTCTCTAATCAAACATGATAAACAGCAGAAATAGTGGTCGTTGTTCGTGTCACATCATTTTGAAATATCGATCCTGTTAAAAGGAGAACAAACACTCCTTTATGAGATAATAGTTTCAAGTATGTCATACATCAGTTTACTCGTTATGTAGATACGTATACGATTGTGTTACATGATATTAACGCAGGAAATTGAGAATAGACTTACTGTAGGCCTATACAATGTTCATACAAATATTTCCACCCATCTTTTCCAATCGTCACAAGGAGTGACAGACGTCATGTTTGTCGTTGTGTGGAAACTTTATATTAACAACAGGCACTCTTATACATGTTCAGTTTATGTATACTATTCCAGTGTTCCATTTCTTGAAGATATCCTCACATGTACAAAGAAGGTTTCTGTTAGGAAAAGTCATCCAATGGCAAACACGCGGTATGCAAATTAATAAGGTTTCCGTTCTGTCAGGAAAATAACATCGTTTTCTTGTGACAAATAACGTAAGACTAAACATCTCAGTATGTAGAGATTGTGACGTGAATCATAGTGGAGAACTATATATCCCTGTGATATTGGATTGTCCTGACAATACACATACACCGTGCATTAGAACATAACTGGGCTCAATATAAGAACAACACTGCACAGTAGTGCTGATCACGTCATCTTGTAGTCTACATGCAGTGTTAGTGTAGGAATATCGTGACGCAAGTCAATAAACGAATCTTGTATATCTGACATCAAGTTCCATTGCAAGCTGCAAAAGATTATCGTCATTGAACTAAAGCACACGTGAATCTAACATCAGTCGACGATAAAGTAAACTTACATGACTTAGGTCTAGACTGTACATAATGGTCATGAATATTTCGATTCGTACTGTATATCGAAACTAAATTGGTCGCATCCTGTTCGGAGAAGAATCGAATCACCAACGATTACTCCATGGACGTCTCAATGGAAACCAACGTTTATCCAGCAGCTAAGAATAGTACGAGTGTGTAAGGATCTGTTCAATGTCTGTGGTCTGTGTTCCTCTATGGTTGGCTGGAACCAATAACGGAAGTTAGTCTGACAGTCAAGAATAGTAGGATATATTATGAAGTGGCTATGATGACAAATCCAGACGTTCAGTTTCGCAAGCGGAGCAAATAAAAACTTCAATTTGTTTTAGAGGGCGTGTTTTATATTTACCATGCCATTCGTTAACCTCCCTCATCTCAACATCAATAAACCAAGATTATAGTACCAACTTCCCTTAACGCTACAATTTGCAGAAATTTACATTAATTACAACTTAATGACATCAAATTATAGACTTATCAATAGAAATTTCAACACTCGTTGTAATTGGGAAACCTTAAGACCCCAAACATCGATCTTGCATCTTTTCAAGTTTGTTTTGAAAACAAGTTCAATTACTTTACGTTATTTGATTAGCATATAGACTCCTTTAATTAAGTGCAGTATTCACCAAAAGAATAACAAACTGCTGTCAAGAACATTACAATAATGTTAGGGTATACACAATAATATACACAGACGCTTTAATATTGGTTTTGTATCAAACAACACAGAGGATCAAAGCAAAAATAATCAATCCTGCAAACATTGGCTGCTGATGCAAGATTCGCTGCGGGCAGCTCCCATTAAGCACATTGATCCCTGGTTTAAGTCAGAGACGACATAAAACGTTACAATACGACGCAAAGATTCTCCAGATTGAATGCCGGTGTAAAGAAGGGAAGACAACAGACACGGTTCTACATTGCAGATAGTGTGCTTGGTTTCCTGAAATATATTCCATATGAAATGTTCTCGTAGACGCAGTGTGTTTCTTAAGAGAAAAGTACCAAATACGTTCAAATATTATAAATAAATATTGTATGACATTCAGTATATAATATTCGCCAACATATCAACAAATGTTAAGGCTACGTCAATCAAAAGCGGAACTGTGAATGAAATCATTTTCTCAGCCGAAGACTGTGATGAAACGTCCCAAGATATCATTGACTTAGATGAACAAATTCCGCCATAGGCCCCTTCTCTAACTCAAGCTAAATATCACACGAATGAAGTGCTTCGGTACTGGAGTTGAACAGTATCTCCGCGAATGTTCGGATTTCCTGCACGTCTTGCAGGTGCATTGTCTTAGTAGGCAGACATAGGTCAAATATTTTCTAAAACGTTATGCAAATGAAGTTTCGCCAACGTGATGTTTTCATTGCAGTGAGAAGGAAATAAAGAACCTACAAGGTAATTACTTGTATTCAATGTGGCCAAATTGTTTCTGTCTGTTCTATCTGGTTATACTACCACCCTGGATAATATGCAATATTTCTCCTGGGATAAACAGGATATACTTATCATCCTCTAAGAACACCGGTGTTCTGATTACTTCAGAAGGTTTATTCTCTCTCCAAAAAACGTTCCATGGTAATGTATGAGTGTTTACCTATGTATTTCATTAGTTCTTACTCCCGATTTTGTAAATAGAATTATTCTGAAGTATTCTATGTATCGTTATACAATCATTAAGGCTTTTATTTATCGACTATAGAAAATTTAGTATTATACAGCGCATAATGGTAGGTCACAAGAACAGCGATGCTTTCCAGAATGAGTGTGGGATACAGACTGATAACACACTGCTAGACAGGGAAGGGTTGATAGCAAACCATTGCTTCATGAAATAATTCACCTGCCTTCTTCCATTACGATCAACCATGGTCTCTTTCACGTGGAACAGAGTGACAGCTTATATACTGTAAATAAAGTAATTCTCTTCCTTTTTTCACATTTGACTAATCTAACAACCTGCCATCATGATGGATCTTGAGACTAGCAGGTGACGTTATACCACGCTGTATTGTACTGTACTGAGCAGATCGTGAGACATGGTAATATTGCCATAATTGTTTTCCGAGGAATAAGTATCAAACATGTATTAAGAAAGACACAAGATCAACTCTGACTATGGCTGAACTTGAATCTGAAAAGCTGAATTCAGTATAGCATGTTTAGTTTAACACATTCTGTCACATCAGCAACCTGATTCACCGACTGAAACATCGTGTTGATATTTTGATACCCATCAACATAATATATAATTTTTTAAAAAGCCTTGTCAAAGCTTGAGATCAAGTCAGGCGATGTCCCTTTAGTCATAGTGTCCTTGTTCCTGAACAAAGAAAGGTATAACTATATGTATCTGGTAATACGATCCACTCTGACTCACTGTATATATGTACTATACAAATAAGATAAAACTCCTTTAGAATAGTGCTTGTTGATGCATGATGCTGACTTTTATATATAATGTTTAGAAAATATAGAGGAAAACAATTTAAAATGCACATACACTTAACATGAATAAGACATACTGCCAACGGTTATTTATATAAAAAAAACTGTTTCGTTGCAAGAAGAAAACATTTCAATATATATTCATTTCATCACACACAACAAAATTGTTGTGAGGGACATAGCAGGTCTTACAATGTTCTCAATGGGGAATGCTTTCACTCTAACAGAAATAAAAACAAGAAAGGACGGAACGTGTTACATAAGAAAGAAGTTCGCATTAAGTCATAAGTATAAGGACAAACCCTTTAGCACGTCCATTTTGCAATCGTCGCTAAAGCGATACACTACATAACTGAACAGTGCATATGTTACCAGGAAATATTGTCCTTTGAAAACTTGTTTGACGTGATCGCATGACGTAACTCACATGTGATTTAAAAGTGATGTTTTCCTTATGAATCTGGTTAAACATGTACGTTTCGACTTGAAATTGAGACTCAGTTATTCATTCAATAGGAACACAAAATAGAAAACGTGAATACAATAGTGAACGGGAACAGATACATATGATGAGTAACAAGCATTGTTTCGCATTCCAAAAAATAAACCATCACTCTGTTGTTCACTTCTCGAGTCACGAGATTTGAGAATACTGGAGTATCTACTTTTCACGTTTTATTTATTGTTTATAACTATGTAATATCACTTTTTGTTGAAAAGACAGATTATGTCGCTGAGACGCTGAAGTTTGAAGTGAACAGTATCGCTTCATGTTCATGTTAAACAGTTTCAACAATCAGGAATAAGTATATTTAACACCGTTTAAAAATTATTCCATCGTCTAACAATGCAATGGACTTCGTGTGAGAAAGACTATTGCAGATATCAGGAAATCATGTGAAAAAGACTATTGCAGATATCAGGAAATCATGTGAAAAAGACTATTGCAGATATCAGGAAATCATGTGAAAAAGACTATTGCAGATATCAGGAAATCATGTGAAAAAGACTATTGCAGATATCAGGAAATCATGTGAGAAAGACTATTGCAGATATCAGGAAATCATGTGAAAAAGACTATTGCAGATATCTGGAAATCATGTGAAAAAGACTATTGCAGATATCAGGAAATCATGTGAAAAAGACTATTGCAGATATCAGGAAATCATGTGAAAAAGACTATTGCAGATATCAGGAAATCCAATATGTGACTTAAGTAGTTTCTTCGAAGTTTTTTAAATATAGTGTTGAATCATCATTTTTTAAATAGCTTTATATAAAGGTGAATGCGGAAGTAGATATACATTCTACTTCAAACGAACGTATGAAACCTGTGGGAATATATTTATCTATTGAATCATTAGTATTCAAATGAAGGGATCGGGTTGAAAGTATTCCAACCTATAGAGGGACCTTTACTATGTATAAATCGTTTGATCTTATAAGAGTACCAATGTGTTTTAGTTTTATTATAGTATTACACTCAGACTCTAAAGATTATTTACTCTGGAAATATCACCATTTTACTGGAATTTTGAGACTCCTTTAAATTTGTTTATATTCTTTTTTTTCAGAGTCTAAATGTCTAAGACTACATTTATTGTGACTCGAGACAATAATAGTTTCTGTCTGTCTATATATTTTAATGTACGAATGTGTGTGTGTGTGTGTGTTATGTATTGTATTCTGGCGGGACTAATTACACATACCTATAGTCAGCACAGGTGTATAGAGAGAACAGGTGATGTGGGTCGAATACCTGAGCTTGTGGCTGGTGGTAGTAGTAGCAGTAATTGGTAGGTACTTCACGGGGATTGCCTCTATCACTCTCTATTAGGGTAATGACTCCAACAAACGCTACTATTGACGTCTGGGTTTTTCTTTGAGAATATACGTTTCGATGTTGGTGGGGTTTTTTTCTGTGAGAATACATGGGGCTGGTCGATGTTGGTCTATATTAGAGGTTTGTGATAAAATAGCAAACATTTAGTTCTATAGACTGTCAACTTCTGCATTCCTATGACTCCGAAATTTCGGTAAATATGCTAAGGCTCTTAGTTGGAGAGTTAACGACCTCATCTTAGCTTGAATTACCTACAGTAATCATAAGGAATATAATAGCTCTACCTTCTTTTGACGTGTTTACGTCATTGCTAATGACGGAACCCAAATCATAGACAGTATCTCTTCTTAATCACTCAACACGTTGTTTAGCAGTATAGGATGTATTTTGGTATATGAATATCGCCTCATCTTTGATGTACCATTGGTTTCACAAACGCTGTACAACTATGCCTTTCGAAAGTGAAATCCGGCAGTAGAAACACGAAGTTCAGTGTCAATAGTCTGTATTTGATCTGTCATCAGGTTCTCCTTTCAATGCACATCACTGTCACTAGAGATACCATCAACCATAGACTTCTTTCTATACAGTCGTGAATATTTTGAAGGCAAGAGAAAGGGTTATTTAGACGCTTTGAATGACAATATTTAATTCAGCCCATCATGCTATTGTCCAGCAGCTTCAGGATTTAAGGCTAACACTGACCATAAGGCATAAGCGTAAGGCTCGAGTCGTTCGCGCATCGGGAACAAACCAATCTGCACAGGGGACGCGATTTGGGTAAATGATGTGTAATCGATAAATCTCCCCAAATCTTAGCAATTCTTTCGCGGACTTTTTGAGAGGTTGGTATAAACAGTGTTGGGAGCGGGAAATATTTCGAGAGTATTTTAGTAGTATAGCTTTCACGCTTGGTCTGTTTCTGAGTGTTTCGAACTGGTTTGGCAGAGGGGAAGGAAAGGATTCGCCCAGTGAGTGTGAGCTGTGCCGGGGATGCGCGCTGCAGCTAACTAAATATCGTCTGCCCGTCACTCGTTTCAGGCAGATCAGAGGCTGAGGGACAAACATGGCGGAGGATGCTCACGGTCGCGGCTCGGAGGGGGAGAACGTCCCCCCTGCTAACGCTGATAACAAGGCGGAGGAGGTAAGGAAATATTGATATTTTTACAAAAAAATGTTGATTTTTAACACAATTCTCAAGTTATAATATTGACAGACGAATGCATTGTTGTCGTCTGGAGAGTGAAGACAGTGTCGTCTGCTCTATTGATCTGGATCTGTCAGGAGTATCAGCTGACGCTGAGTAAATGGCGCCAGATTATGGATACGGAATTGATGGGGATGGATTTCCTGGAAATCGCCAACCAATAGGATTGATAGCACTGGATGTATATATATATATATATACTTGTTTCCATTAACGAAGGCGGTGTGGGTGGTACATACAGTAAAGCAAAAATACCAGTTCGGAGAATGTCTGTTTGAGTCCTTTGCTAATGGAACAAGATACATTATCTATTTTAACGGTCTCTGAGCGTTTAAAGGCCGTGGCGGAATTTTTAATCATACTTTGTGATAAGATTAAAAACTATCTCTCAAAATAACTCCCTGAAGACTTCTCACGTATGAAATAAAGGAATGAATGAATTTTAACTATTGATACACATTCATTGCTTCTTCAATTCGATTTACTCTTGGAATTAGACATGCTAAGCCACGCTTAATACTAAAAGAGTCTGATGCCGACTAGGATTACCCACTAGTGGTTGTTCTGAAATGCACTCTGCAGTATGATGCATACTTGACATAACTTCCTGTGAGCTCCAAGTGTGAAGTATGGTTTTGATAACATCCCACTTCTTTATATCATTACCGCTACTGTTAATCGTAGGAAGTTCCCTATTGCTGGGCAATATCGTGTTCCTGGCCACCGATTGGTTCCCATTATTCGTGACCTCCAAGAGAGGGGTCAAGCGCGTCAGTATGCAAAACACATGTTCGGGGACGCTTGTCAATGTGTTTACAAACCGGGCAGGGGTTGGTCAATTTGAACACGGCATACAACTGTTTGTCGTGCCCTCGGCTGGAATAAAACACCACTATATTACTCCGACGCTTTACGTGGGAAAACGGACGAAAGTTTAGTTAATTGGGTATCACTAACCATATAAAGCTTGACTGAAAGGGACGCTAGTGACTAGACGTTAGAACATAACACGCGAAAACTCTTTTTATGTCAAAAATAACATTCCGGAAACCGATTTGGATAACGACTTGTTTACTGTACCTTTCTGGATAACGAATGGTGGGGGTCATGACGTTTAGTTTGAGGATTTGCACGGTTGCGTTTGGGTCAAATATCAACACTTCAGGTCGAAATTCTTTCATATAAGTTTACTTCCAGTCCGGTCAATAGATGTTTAATTATTTCACATAGATCCACATAATTTACATATATCTTTGTCAGCAAAGTCAACGTTATAACACACGCATGAGCACAGTTGACCATTATGCTAGTTGCCTTATTTGTTCAGTTTCACGTATCACCTGAGATCACGTGACAGTCGGACTTTCAGATGACCATGTCGCGTGATGACGGTATACAAATGCCATACCTGGCAGGTGCGACAGTACACTTGAAGTGCAGGGATTACCTGGCGTTGGAGGGGATTAGGATCTCGTATACAAAGATATGATACAGTCGTGGTTCATATAAGTCAATATCGTGAAAACATTTCATGAATAAATCTTTGTAATCTCTTCAACCATTTAATTCTACCAGTTCGTCGTTTCGGAATATGTTATCATCACCCAAAGTGTAGTGGAATAGGATATACAAAGTACACATGCCTCGGGTTCAAATGGTAATTAAAAAAATCCTTGGTTCAACATTTAGAATATGTTTCACAGATACAACTTAAATCATTCCTTCAACATACAGCTGCTGAACAAAAGTTTGTTTAACTATGCAAGATATCCTACGTAAAATCATCATTTTTTTTAAAACTTCAATTTGGCACTATTTCTTAACAGAACACTTTATGGATAATATTTTTGGACAATATGTAGAGAAGTCATTTTTACACTACATATACAAGGGACAGGTATGTGACATGCCAGAAACAATTTTGGCGTACAGCAAAAGAGACAAGGGGTCAAAATGAGAAAATTTAAATTTCATTGTTTCTGCAATAAAACATTAATTAAACATAATGTCGGTAAAATTTCGACAGTAATAGAAAATATTGGTCAATGTGATGATAGGAATAATGTTTTATCCTTAAATGACTAAAAAATTACAATTTTATAAAACAATAAAATGTTTTTATTTTGGGATTTTTGGACCGCGGTGTTATATAAATCATTGCCATATTTGCTCCTGTAGAAATATAAATATCATCTTTAAGTATATGATACAGAAATGATTTGTCTACGTCTAAACAAAGATTCATAACTTTTGCGGGCATAATTAAGGAATATATCAAACTTAAATGAACACAGAATTACATGATATTTGCACTGAGTTCGGTAAAAAGTTAAACAAACTTTTGTTCAGCAGCTGTAATGTGTGCATGTACATGTATATGTGATGTAGACATTTTGAACATTTTGTTCATGATTTGAATCTTCTAAGCATTATTTTTCATGCGTGTAACCTCAATATTGAAGGTGTTTTTTTTATGTTCATACAAGTTTCAGAAGTGTTTTTTTATAAATTGATGAAGACGAGAACACTTTTTTGGGGGTTATATGTGTTACGGTAACGACGTACATCACGAGTAGTAGATCCAGTGTTTGAAATATACCTTGTGATTAATTTCTGCTGACGCTACATGTCTTACCTATCCACACTGCATTTACGCAGCTCTTCACATGAAATTGCACTTCATTTCAAATATTTTCGTCTCGAAAACCGGTTTGTATAAGATTTAACTAGGCTTGTAGTATATGTCTGCAAAACGTGTCTTTACAATTATTTATAATAATTATAGATGTAACTTATTTTCATAGAGACATGACTTTCCAGGCTCTATTATGCGTATCTGGCGATGCTCTGGTTGACACGCTTTACGCTTCTTACACTTGAAAGCGGATGTCAGGGTTACCGTGAATTTATATTTTGAATATATGAGAAATGGAAAAATAAATCTTTTATGACATTGTTTTGGCAAAACATGTATCCAGCTTCTACCTGACGTTAAAACTGAAGACAAGTGTAACATCTTTCAGTTAAACAATATAACTCATTAATGTGTTTCACAATTATGAACGTTTTAAAGTTCAGTATTGCATAAAAAGCATATGGGGGCAATATCAAATCTTTTATTGCACGGTATTTTGATAGCAATGAATTCACTATATCTAACCTGAATCGTTGCACTTCTCATACCGACGCGTAACTGCATTGGTTATAATGTCAAAGCCACAGGATCTTAAGCAATTTTAAATATTAGCTAAAAATAATTCCTTCTGAGATTTAAACCAGGTTTTTATTTTCGCAACACCTTAGTATAATATTCTATAAGTCAACATTGGAGCCTGTTTATATTAAACCAAATTGGTTAGACACATTGCCGTTTGTTGTCGGTCTTTTGAAATGCAGAGGTCAGAAAGACCACATATAGGACATATAAAACGACCTATTTGAATGCCAGGGTATCATGTTTGGTGGACCAGGTATTTACTGGTCAGTGTGGCGTGGAAATGGGAAATTAAGCTGGACAATAAAGCCCGGAAACTGGCCCTAGGTTTACAGTTGGTCGAAGGTATCGGCTGGATGCTGTGGGAATGCCTCTACAGAGTCGGTGTTGGTTTCAGTGACCGGTTGAATTTCTGTCACAAAATAGTAATGCTTGGTCTCTGTTGCCTGAAAACTAAGAACTACATTAGATCTTACCTCTTATTTTTACATATTTATTAGTTCTGCAATGTTTAGTTTATGACCTTATCATCAAGGGTTGGCAATAATCTAGTTGTCTTATTTTTTCATGTTTTCCTATTGAACAGAACTGAAATTCCATAGCCGTAAAATGGTGAACTATCTGTTGGTACTGACACTAGTTAGATACAATGCTATCTTATTTTGTTTAAAAAAAACTTTTAAATCAAAGAAAATAAATTTGTCTTGGGACCTTTCTGACACAGTGTGCTTATTCACTTGTTCATCTTGTAAGAAATATGCTTTCAATTGATTATATGAATTCACATTTATGACAAGGAAATCAAAAGTGCATGGAAATATAGAACTGTATATACCCACAAGGCAAGCCACTTCCTGGTAGACGTCTGGTGATCTTATACATGCACGGCAGTTGGTTTATAAACAAATTTTATGAGGATTTGTGAAATAAGCAGGAAATGAGTAACCAAAGATTTACAGGGAAATTTTTTATGCTTTCGTGTTTCATTAATGTAACAAAGGTCAGGAAAACCAACCAATTACTCATAAATCACTTATTTTAAATTCACTTCCTTGTTTGAATGTATTCCGGTCATTAACTAAACATGGGTCAAGATCCAACAACAGAGCTAGAACCTAAAACCTGACTAAAAATAAATATACCCGGTATATTGCAATATATCATTTCACAATCAAATGTGTGTGTTGGTAATTGGTAAATGGCAGTTAGAAAAGGCATAAATTTGCTTCCTTTCTATGAGAAAAAGTATTACAGGTTTGAGACTAAAGTAAGTCTATATAAGCATCTACCTGAGTGTGAATAGAAGAAATAACAATTGCTTGAGATGGAAGTTAGTCAATAGTAGCATCTACCTGACTGTGATTGGAAGTTTGAAAGATTGCAGTAAGTCTCTATATAAGCATCTCTCTAGACTCTGAAAAAAAGTCTTTTTATCAAATATTGAAAAGGAGACTGTCAGAAATAGAATTTTCTGAAAATAAAGACTCTTTGTCAATATTTAAAAATATATTTTTAGAGTCTAAGTGTTAGACTAGCATCTCCCTGACTATGAGTAGGTTAAGTATTATTTGTAATGGTTGAAGTAAATCTCTATTAGTATGTACTTTACTGTGAGTAGAGTAAGTATTACATACTTGAAGCATAGCCTGGCATACATTCCTCACTGAACCCTCCCAGTGATGTAGCCTAATGGTAGCTGTGTTATTTTCATTCATAATCATTCTCATGATTAATATCTACATATACTGAATGTAGGAATCAACAAATATTACTCTACAACTGCTGCCTGTTGTGATGAGAGATACAAGAATTCTGAACATACTTCTCGATAACAGACGGACTGAGCACTGAAGAGTGTATAACATTCATGTCTCTACATATGTGAATGGTAACATGATTTCAAAGACTTTACTTTGTTTTTCCTGAAAACATTGTTATGATAATTGGAGGCATAATGAGTTTTTCATATATATAAATATATATATATATATATATTGATACAGTATACAGAAACAGACAGAACAACTCCAATCTTCAACCAGGTTTTATACAGAAATATTTGTTTAAATGCAAAATGTTTATATTATCAGTTCTTTAATCCAGCATAGGTCCACTATTAGCAAGTCAAAACTAAACTGAA
Organism: Gibbula magus; assembly: GCA_936450465.1. NCBI lineage: Eukaryota > Metazoa > Mollusca > Gastropoda > Trochida > Trochidae > Gibbula > Gibbula magus. The sequence continues at coordinate 31,966,229 of OW388292.1, read as the reverse complement.
AGCATATGTGAAATTAAAACCTTACATAAATACAATTACATGGATGAAGGTTTTAGTATATATGTTAAATTGTATTTTATAAAATGCATATCTAAGTGTGTGAAGTGGCAGCTGTCACGCTTGTTGTGTCTTCTAGTTGTGTTGATGCTTATCTGTAATTGAGGGATCTTCCCTCAACAGCTGACTGTTAACCAGACACTGGAACCTTCTTTAAATTGCAACTTCAGAAACATTATATCAAATTGATAGCAAAATAAGATACCGACTCTGTTACATCTTTAAGGAGAGTGATTTGTAGGATGCTTCCCTTCATTCAATGGAATGCAATAGTTAACATATTTAATCAAGAACATATTTTCAGATAGCATCGTGAGAAGATGCATACCATTATGATGATAGAGAGACAATACTTGATGTCTCTGAATATGTGGATTGAGAAAGTCTATGTGCATTGATGAATTTCTGTCTGTTAATCAAAGCATTGGCATTGTTAATATTTGTGTGAATATTAGGTTTGAATGACACAAGCACTACTTACATTACATTCTCAAAGTGGTAGTGTAAGCAGAGAAAATACCCTCCATGTTATATCTGTCAATATATAATTCCACTTCAAACACAATAATCTGTTCGTCATGCTACCATCAACATGTTTATGAATAATAATTTGGAATTTAGATTGACTCAAACATGTTCCTTCCACTGCATCACATGGAGCAGTCACTCAATCAGATAGAGACGTAGAAAGTGTACTTTATCTCATGTGTTTATGTATTGGTTGAATGCAATGTTACATGTCAATGTGATGGAATATCTAACGTTGCTATCTATAATATCTGGAAGCATTTGCTGCATAAGTTGAGTTTGCAGTCATCTTATATGATGGTATTTTTACAGAATACATTGTTTTAATAAGCATTTATTTGAACAAGTGATATTTTCAGATTGAAGGGACATTCAAAACGCCAAACCCTTCATTTCATCTTCTATTATTTGTTTCAGTGAGTCATAATTGAGAACAATATTTTCACAGCGTAATCTTTGTACACAAAAAATTCTATTGTGAGGAGACAATGATGAAAATGGTTGATGTTATTTCCCTGGACTCCAACCAGGCATGTGAATATATAAATCTCCATAGACGGGAGAAACTCTTTGCTTCAGTAACATCAGGTATTAAACCCTCGAGTTTCAGTAATAATGATACATTACACCTTAAACAGTAGCCATGCTATAGATTGTTAACTGGGGAATACGATACCGTAATGATCAAGTAGGGTTCATGTTGACATGTGTTAATAGGTACTTGAAGATTCATGAATATTCATGTGTGGTTAGGGGCGAGTTGAAGAGCTGTTTGATGTGAATCCCTTGTGTGTGATTGGCTGAGAATATCGATATGTAGGATGCTCAGTGCAATCTATTTGCAATCTATAGAAATGTGTGGTATCGTTTTGTGCAGACACAACAATTTTAAAGTAGGATTCAAAAGGTGCCAGTTTTATTGGAGTAAATGGAACGATGCCAGAAATGTCTTCAACTTGATCACTCTATTTCAGATTATTCTAAAAGTTCATATTCTGGTTAAGAAGTTAAGAACTCCAAAGATCATGTTTTATAAAATCGATACAAACAATGCCATGCTAGCCGAAGCAGGAGATACAAGTTCTTTTAACTCATCCTGATAGTTGGTGCAAGAGAAATGCCAGAAGTTGGAACAGTCAAGTTATTTAATCTGACCCTGATAACTTTTAGAAGAAGAAAGCAAGGGTTGGACAAGGCCTGTAGCAGTGGAACGATTTGCTTGTTTCATGCACAATTACTCCTGTAAGCTCACAACTGATTTGTCTCTCCAAGACCCGTGTGCATGGGAATAAATAGAGGATATCTGTCTTTCCTTGACAAATACCATGTTTATCTCATTGAGTGAAGTAGAAAAGTAGATATTTCACGAGTGACGCAGCCACGAGTGAAATATATTAACTTTTCTACCTCACGAGATGAGATAAACATGGTATTTGTCAAGGAAAAACAGATATTCTATTTATTATGTCATTATTTCTGTGTTGTACTTTGAGTTGGAGTGATTTCAACGGCAAACGTACAGCCTTCGCAAGCTGACAATATGACGTCATAACATTGTCCCGATTACGTCACGCGAGTGGTGATAAAGTTTATCGTCACTCAGTTGAGTGGTGATAAAGATTATCACCACTGTAGCTTGATAGAGGGTTTATTTCACTGATAGAACCGAGTATCTCACTCCAAATTATGTAATAAAAAGGAACACAACCAAATCAATAGTCTGTCCCTTGATTCAATAGATGCCTTTCATTTTACTGTAAACCCAAACATGATGTTTTATACAAAGTAGTCTAGATCTTGTGCAGAATTTGAAAATTTGAGTTCTTTTAGTTTTCTTTATTTTTTAGATTATCAAAAGCCTCTTTCACACAAATTGATAGAAATTTGAGTCCAGGAGACTGGCTGCCAGTCTTCATTATGATACACATTTGCTTAAAAATGTCAAATTCTCATAACTTACAATGTATTTGTATTCAACTTGATTAGAAATTACATTGTAAAGGCTTGAAGTGACTACATGTAATGAGAGAACACAGACAAATATTTCATATTAATCACTACTCCACTACAGTGTTATAAAAGTGTCTAATTAACTTGATCATGAGTTTTGGATGTTAACCAAAACCCTTTTTAAATCTGGAAAATATCTGGATTTCAAAACAACTTTAGAGCACAGAATTCAACATGATATGTTCACATCAGCTTACCAGGAGGCTGTAACTTATGCACTTGAAAAATATAAATTATGTTAAATGTAAGAGTTAACCGGATTCCATTTTTAAAGGTTAAATAACTTTTGAGTACATGGGTTAAGTTGTAAGTATTGATAAAAATTCATTCGAAGTCTGGATGTAATGGAAGAGTAGCAATAAACCATCACATGGAGTAGGAACCTTGTAGCTGTCAGTTGTTACTGTTTACATTCAAACTAAGCTGCTCGTGTACTCAAGTGCAAGTCATCATGAAGCAGTCATGTCAATGTTAATGTCTTTTTCATTCAGATTTGGTAGTAGAATACATAAAGATGTACTGAAAATACTCTCACTGTCACTCATAACCACTCTCCATGTTAGACTGCCAGGGCTTCCTAGGAAGTTATGAAAAAGAAACAAACAATTTTGATTACAGTCTCACAATTTAGAATTGTAAATAAACATCAAAATCTCTTTCAAAACCATTAAAATGGTGAATAAACATGGGCTTCATAGATGTATTTGAAGTATCTGACACAATCACTGAAAACATCTCCAACACTCGACATGGATCAACGTGTTTTCATTTTCATAAACAATTAGAATATATGACCGACACAAGCAGGGCGGTTTGCCTTTATTTCATGCTTGTAAGGCATGTTTGTCTAGTTTTCTTTTGATTTTCTTCAATCGGTCAACTGACTTTTCAAATGTCTGATAAGTCTATTATCCATTCTGTCAAATAGACCGATTTCTGCATCCCTGCTCGACACATATGTAGATCTCAGTTTAAAACATGTCTGTTTCAAGTAACATATCCAGTTTAAACCATTATCTCCATCCAATTTCTCCATGTATATATATATATTTCATATTCTACCACTGAAAGATTACCATTGCTTATTTAAGAAATAGAGGACGAGTTGGCGTGCTTTATCGTTGAATAAAACATAGCAGGGAGCATAAAACACGAAGGGCAAAGCACAACAACGAGTCTTCTATTTCTTATATGAGATGCCCTGAAACATCTACTCGCTTTTATCAAAAAAAAAAGTGGAGATATTTTGTTTCTAAAAACTATTTTTTTAAAATAATAATGTCTCCCGTCGTAGAACACATTCGCTAGCATTGAACAATCAACGTGACGTAAAATATGACGTCATTTGCTAAGCGACGCTCTAGCTGACGTCTGAAATCACGAGCATGTTTTATTGTCTCATAAAGCACGCTGTCGGTCCCATTGACCGCCTGTGTTTGATTGCCGTGGGTATCTTATATAGAATAATAATGAATAATTGAAATATTACTCAACATTGATAGAAAATAAAGACAGAGTAAACTATGAGTTTCAAAATCATATATAATTTGTACTAGAGCATCAAAAGATTTTGTAAATAGTTCATCAAATTGAATCAATAATAGAGTTAGCCATGAGTCCATCATTCATCTAGATTAAACCTTGGAGTTGTGAATCACTTTGATGTCTCTCCATTGGTTGTGATGTGGTCATTGAAGGCTGACCTCTTGACCTAGCGAAGACCCTTCACCGCCCTCTAGTGTCATTAATGAAACTCCCATGATCCTCCTGGTCCAACTTGTTACATGCTGATAGCTGATTGACAGGAGACAGATAATGATACAAACATCTGAATATATTGGAACCTGTTGTAGACTGTAACAATATTACATTTGGGATCACACTATATGTGTACGTATTTCTACTGTTGTAGACTGTCTTAATCCCTTAAATCTTAAATCTCATTAGCTTTATATGAGATCAAATATCAGTTAGTATTGGAACTTGGTGTTCACTGTTGGTCCTTTAAATCATTAACTTGAATAGCATTATGCAAACAATTTAGTATTAAATGGTTGGACATGTTGCTGTCTTTCACTCATCTAAATGATTAATCACACTAGGTTTATAATTGATCAAAATCAAAATTTTGTGGAATCAACTTTTTGCTGTCCTTAGAATATTAATCTAAATAGCAATCTGCTTACAGTTTGCAAAAAAAAATATTTCCACACATTCTAAATAAGTGTTACAAGAGTTAAAATACTTGGCATTAAAATAGAAATATAATTTACTAATATTAGACACCTTTTTAGAGAGCAGAGTATGTTGTAAATATACTCTACTTGGTCTGCAGATAGATATGTGGACAGACAGGGTGATGTTCTCTCACCTTTGTTCTTCTGTACAGGAAACAACTTTCCCACTTAGTCATTGAAACAGGAAACAGGATAGTGTAAGCTCAGTTTTTATTTACCATTTTAGATATTTTTTGTTCAAAAGGAAATATAGCCTAATTACACCTACATTTTATCTTTTATTGATTGTTAAGTTCAGTTATCTAAAGGTCAGAGCATTTCCTGAAACAGTTGATGATAAACTCACTTCCTAAATAAATTATGATTTACTTTTTTAATAATTTTTATTTAATTAGTTATTATTATTCAATTGACACAATTTAAAAACATTAAAGCAAAAATAATTCAATTCTATTCATGTATATTTGTATTTTTTTAATCTAAAGATTAATAAAATCCTTTAAATGAAGGCAATTTCTATTCATGCCAATATAATACAACATTCATTTTCATAGTAGGAAAGTTATTATGATTATGCATTGTATTTGTAAGCATAATATATTTAAGAGAATAAATTTCCTGACAAAGTTTTGTTCATTAGTAACATTACATAGACACTGTACACAACATCAGGTATTGCCACTTAACCACAGAAGCTATTTCCTAAACATAGACCAATAAAGGTAAAAGTATTGATCTTGTACATTCTTTGTGTTATTCTTTGTTTTTCGCTTACAATGAAAATCCATTTTACTCATCTTGCTACATCAGATCAGATCAATGTGATTGTAAGACGCCCTCTGGTAACATAATTAATAACAACACAATAGAGACTTCATTGATTGGTTGCTCTGGCCTTGTACGGATGCTTTTACAGCTTGAAAAAAGAAGAGAAACCTAACCAAGTCTTGGGCTCCTTATTTTTCAGAATCCCAGTTTCATATATGTCTGCTCTTGAACAGTTGATGAAAGAAGTAATCTTTTCTCAAGTTCCTTAAGCATCAAAATAAATAACTTAATCATGAGAAGATACAGTCAGGCCTCGATAATCCGAACGCTTCCGTTTTTCATAAAAAACGTTCGGATAGTGAAATGTTCGGATTACTGAGTACTGAGGACTACTAAAGAGATTAGTTTGGTTACATCTTCCTACCGTTCGGAAACTGCGACATTCGGATTATCGGTGGCCGGATTATCGCGGCTTGACTGTATATACTTTAAGTGGTATTTTAAAAGTTTGACGTAAATAAATGTTGTATGGATAAAAACCATATATATTTATCATTTCATTCTAGAAGTTTGATCCCAAAGTTTTCAGAGTTATTTATAATATTGAAAACCTTAAGTTTTATTTGTAATATTTATATGAGGAAAAATTAATTTGTGAGAGAAAGTGTGATGCTTCAGGATAACTGAACCAACTGTCCATAAAGTGTCTCTGAAAGAGTCTTACACTCAAAGGTTATGACACTGAATGTAGAATATGAAGAATAAGATGAATCTGTATTAAAACTAAACTTCCTGATCGGTCCATTACAGCACAGTCAAGATTAATTTAAGATAAAATACAATTGAGCTATTCAAACTTTCTTACGACCGTTGCTATTTGTTAACAAGTTTGAATTCCTGTAAATGGGCAACTGAGAATAGTTTGGCACAAATGAAAACAAGTGTTCATTAGAGCAAGGAGTGTGATATACGTCTCTGATTGAGTTATATAAGAGAGAGAAAATAATGAAGGAGACTATAATAAAGTCTACAGGAGGACGTACAGAACCTCATGGAGTGTTAATTACAGCCACTTTGTCACCTTTAGCAATCAATTACTCGTGTCACTCGGATATTACAATATTGGAGAGATACCGCTATCAATTTGATTATTAATTTGATTCTATCTGTCATATTGCATTTGTTGACTAGTTTGACATTTATACATAGGGGGTTGTATCGATGACTCACTATTGTTTTGATTGCTTATTGATTACAAGTTATTTTTAGACTAGGTGAAAGCTTGTTAAGTTACCTGAGAAACTTGTCCTGTGCACACTGCAAGGATATTGTGTAGATCCAGACTTGTTAAGTGCAGGGGTGAGTATAAGCTTTATTATGAGTTTCATCTTTTATCTAAAATACCTGAGTTTTGATTATAACTAACTAACTTGTTTTTAGAAATATTCTTCTTCAAAGCAAGAGAAGTGATATAACTCTCAAAATGTCACAACATACTGTGACATGCCTTTAATGTTAGTGTCTATTCAGTTTTGAATTGCGTCAATTCTTTGAAATTCAACAAATGTAGCTATTAATCTTCAATATTAACTAATCACTGACATGCTGATTATTGGTAAGCATTGACAAGCAGAACATTGATTTTACTTAGAGGTAGAAATTAACAAGAATATCATCATATTAGTGATATTTCAGGTTTGAGAGGAAACTATCATTTTGTGTATCATAATTTGTGTTATTAAAAGTACCAGGAAATATGTTCCAAAATTGAATTAGGTATCAACATGAAATGTCTGTCATCTCCTCTGTACATCCATTCTGGCCATACTTTAGTAATTTGTCAACTATTTGGACTTCAAAGGTTGACCTTTCACCTCAGACAATCAGCCAAGTTATCTCTATTTCATCATGTTCAGCACATTGATGAAATATTTATGACTTTTAGTGAAGCACGGACAGGCATGAATGAAAGATGATGGTTGCAACGCTTAGTAAACAGAGCAGGACAAAGATCAAGTGCAGACATTTATTATTTAGAACTTTATTATGAAGTATTCAAAAAGAAATTGATATCGTTAAATTATTATACTTTCAATATCTTGAAGTTTAAAAGCTAAATTATCTTGTTCTTTTATGGAATCTCCTACTTGAATTTAGACAAAATTGGAAATAAAATGTCATTCAGAATCTCTTTCTGCCAAAAAAATCTGTAAAACACGTTATTCATTTTGTCAGACATTATGAAAGGTTCACGGCTTGTGTCTCAAAATAAGGATCTATACATCACTTTGAAACAATAACTCATAAAGATCAAAATGTTGAGAAAATTGTAGTTTATCATTGATGTTTTCTTTCGGCAATTTCATAAATACTTACAACATTAACATTAAAGAAAGCTGATATATACCGGTAAAAGGTTTATTGTTTGCTTAAAGTATTGTCACTTTCTTATCTCCCAAACATGTAAACACTGAGGACGTGCAGGGTTGTGTACATTATTGGTTCTAAATGTGTCAAGATAGTCATATTAATCTGAAGGAAAGTAGTATAATGTGGCAGATACTACTATTCTGACAACTAAAGATATTGCCCCTTGTCACACGACAAGACCAGCCTCATAAACTATTCTATAACCAGTATTCACCAAATTAGGTTTTGGTTTCATCTTTAATTTTTATTTTCTTAAATATTTTTATATATTTTTTAAAAATAATTAATCTAAATCAAACAGAACTGTTTCAATTCAGTAAATGTTAAGCAGTATTTCAATTTATAATTGTTCATATTTATTTTTAAAAAAACATTTAAAAAGTTTATGAGGTTAAGAATAAGATATTTATATTTTACTTACTTTTCACCATTGTTATTTATTCCATTATTTACAATTAAAAAAATTCAAAGTAAGCCATACATTTTGTTAACATCCTATTCTTATTCAATTTTATTAAAAACCAAAATAAATAATTTATCCCAATTTAATGTTGTTTAAAGCAGGTTTTAAGGTTTACCTGTTGACAGAGCAGTCTACTCGAGGTACGTGAAACTAGACACAATGGTGTTATTCAAGTATCATGAAAGCAGAGTGTGCGACTCAAAAAGCAAACCTCATCACCAAGTTTGTGAAAAACTTTACAGCTTCAGTTCGCTGTTCCCAGCAGTTTGCTGAAAGTTTATAGCTATGGACAAACAATTCTATTTGTTGCCGTGCCACCCTGCTGATATAGAGCCAATATAGAATATTAACCCTGTGTGTCATTCTTTACCTGTAGTTTATTGGGCTACCAAGCTTATCCTAGCAAATATGAATATTTATATGTGTTTAGTTATATCTAAGATAAAAAATTAACATTTTGGGGCTGTAATTTTAAGTATGGTTTAAACACTGTTCTTAAAGTATTAAAAAGTTGTAAACATTTGCATGATCAATTAGGAATTTATTGCCTGCTAACAATGATTTTTTGTAAGAAAAAAGGAGTCGATCTTAAACAGCATAAAGTAAAGGTTGTATGTTCAGGGGGTTCTTTGGCCAGGGCGAAGATTAAAGACACAGGGTCACAGGACCTCGTAAATTCTTGGTCTCAGAATGTAAAATGTGAGGCGGTACACCCATATTATGCATTTCTTTGATCAAAGCAATACATGTAAGATTGAAATGGTCTGCATTTTAAACTTGTATTAGCAGTATAAACGCACAAATGAGAGCATACAATGATGTTCGGTCCACCCATAAAGACCCTATAACTCCTAGTTACATCTACTTGGTCTAGCAATGTCACAGAATAAACAGAAACACAGCAGATCTGCAGGCTAATGGGGAGACCTGTCTCGTTTGTTGAAGAAACGAGCAGAACTTGACACATATTAGGCTGATAGAAAGAGTATATTTACACAAATAATCAGAGAGCATCAACAATCTAAACAGCGGGATGTTCTTGTTTATCTACTCCATCCTGACCGACACTGGCAGCTAGCTGACCAACACATCCCTCATTCACCTTCCCTTCATAGTGTTGCTTTATTTGTATTCCTCTTATCTATAAATCATATCACAGACCCCTGATTTTGTAAGAGCTGAGGCTGGTCTACAGAGCACAGTAAAATGAACACATCTCAGAGGCGCTTTTTCATTTTATTCAAATTAAAAAACTTACAAATTCATTTCAGAATCTAAATGTTAGACAATATACAACCCTTTATCTTATGAATCATAGTTGCAGTTGTCAGATTCTCTGATAACTGTGATTTTTCCACCTTAGCGTTAGCTTTAACTGTATTTTTCTGTATATTATGGAATTCCATCTAAATGACTCTCTGATGCCGAGGTTAGCTTCCCTTCATAGTGTTTGCAATTTCTACATGCTCTTCAAATGACATAATATCTTGATGATAATGTTTTCAAAACAATTATTAACTTTCAGAAATCTATTCTTATGTTTGAACAAATATAATATTGATTGTTTTTGTAACAAAATAACTATCATTTTCCAACATAGGCAATCCCTCAAAATAACTTTACAATGAAGGCAAAGAATGTTACTATGTATCTATATCGGTCAACCCTTGACCCCTACCACATTGCATTGTCCAGGTACACTGTTCATCTTACATGAATTCCTTACAGGTAGAAACTTAGGTGAAATGTGTCAAGGTAAATAAAGGCTTTTGGTGTAGTAATCTTAGCAACTACATTGTATACCAAAATCCCAATAATCAAAGTTGATTCAAACAAGTTTTAATTATTTATCTGTGGGATTTTAAAATTTTCCAGGACTTAAAATTGATTTCATCTCAAATATACAGTTTCGTATTATGGTCAATTCTGATGCAGAAGCAAGAAAGGATTATTATGCAAATATTTACTTTTATTTACCCTTTTTTGGTGACATTTCCAAAGGGTGATAGAAGAAGATAAGTAGGATAATTATTACTATATTACTGTTGTAAATGAACAAGCAAACTATTTATAAAACTCCTTTTCCCATAGGTTAAAATCAATGTTTAATGAAACAAATCAATCAACTGCCACTCAAAAATTGTTTTATCTTTATAATCTTTATAATATAAGTGTAGTAGAAGACCTGGTAAGGTTTTCACTTGTGCCTAATCCGTTTGACCGTTATGTCAATAAAATATGTTTTAACCAAATTGAAAAATCTATTTCTAAAGAAACAGCAATCTTGTGCTGTTAAATTTGCATAGGTTTATGCAAGGGTTAAAGATAATGTTGATTATGTTCGCAAAACTCTTTGGATAAAGAAGAACTATTAACACTCTACCTGCAGCGGACACACAAGACTGCCAGTGGTTCATTTCAATGTACAAGTTTAACTAGAAGATAAAACATCAATATAACATGGTCTTCAAATCTCAACGGTGTACTAGACTTTATTAATCATATGCGTAAATCATCTTGTTATCACCATAAATGTTACAAACATAATGATTGACATTTCCTCGTTTGTTCCTAATTAGGGTGATTATATGTTTATTGATTAAACATAAACAAATTACCCCCAGAAGAAGCAGTAGATGTGACTGCACTCGGGAATCATCCTGTGTAATGGGAATATGGAGAACTGAAAGATATAATGGACATTTCAAAGACATCAATTTTCAAAACTAATTGTACAATATCTAGACTTGATTTCAGGAGATTATGATATTGAAGTGTAGATATTGAGACAAGGGAGGGTGAGACAGACAGAAATGCAAACAACTTGTGTATTGTGAATAGCGTTTTGAAGTAAATGCATATACCTTCACAATAAAGAAACTGTTATCCAGAAATCTGGGTTTTTTCATGTACAGGTATTCCACTTCTAAATGCCTTTTAAAGAAATCTTATCAAAGTTTGCATTGTTTGCTATATCAAAATGTTCAAATGTTCAAATTTGTTATGAAATATTTTGATAATCTTACATCAAAGAATATGTTTTATGATTTACTAATATAGCCATGTTAAGTTTATGAGAGACGTGTGTGAGTGTAGCCCTAGCTCCAGTTGTCAGTATATATATATATCACTGCTTCTACTGACTCTCTCTCTATCACTGCAAGCTGGGTAGTATTAGTAACGACAGGATGCAGCACATACAGGGGACCTACATACCTCTCTCTCCCACCTGTGTCTCACCAGGCTGTGTCATGACATGCTGGGCTGGAACAGTTCCTGTCATTGTCACTGTCATGGCAGTGTACATAAATTTAGGTTTTTAAAGTTTTAGAACAATATGAAAATTGTGTATTATATATATAATGCTGGTTATTGTTTAATAGGTTATGGCAGTGTTTAACATTAGGTTTTTAAAGTTTCAGCAATATGAAATTTGTATTATACAATGATGGTCAGGGCAGTGTATTTATGAGATCTTAATTCTATGAAATTTTAGGACAAATTTTATTAATGAAATAAAGAAGTATTGTTTCTGTATCTGCATCATATATTTCATCATCTCATGACATTCTGTGCTGGACCCATATTTTCGAAGCTCTCTTAGTACTTACATAGTCATAAGTGCCAAACATTAACATTGACTTAAGGCTATCTTAGCTATAAGATAGCTTCGAAAATATAATTATGGGTCCTGGTTTGTTAGTGACAGTGAATTATCTTTAATATTTGTTTGCTGTCTCAACTTTTTCAAGTTAGCTATTTAATAATAATTTGATATCAAAATTCACTTCAGATACCGTAACTCTATCATAGCATGAGAATGTTGACTTATTTTCCTCCATTTTTTGTTTGCAATGGTCTTATAACTCAATGCTTTTAATGGTAGTTTAAATGTTTTTCTTGCACAAACTAAAACTTAGTACAGAATGTTATAGACAGTGCATTTCTTATCTTATTAAAAAATCTTTTGTCATATTGAAAACAATTTACTTAATTATGCTTATAGAATAAAAAGTGAAACACAAGGTGAAAACAACAGTGTAGTTTAATATTTTCCTTAAATTACCTCTCACCTGTTCAGGTAAGACAGAAAGTCGTTAGATCTCACCTGACATACCTAACCAGGTGAAGCATCCTTCCCTGGCTTTGTATACAGGTCAACTGGGAATCAGCTCAGTAAATAATGCCTCTGAGCTGCTTGATTTATTCATCTGACAAACTTTATGGCAGGTCATTTTATAAAGCAGTATACTTGTCAGATTTCGGCCTTGGTTTAATGCGTTATTGTGTTAGAGAATTATGAGGTGAATTTACTTATGAAATTGTTTATTCAAATGATCAGTCTCTCTACCTTCAGGCAAAACAATCTCATTGAAACACTATTGTGATAGAAAATGTATAATATGAATGAAGATTTTGAAATTAAGATATCATTGTTTAACTGCAAATTAAATGGTCTAACTAAAATATATATCTTGCAACATTTTACTAAGAAGCGTTAAAGTAACTTTGAATATTCATATTACAAACAGGTTATGATAATGTTGTAATACCAGTTTCTGTGAACATAAATATACCATGAAATATTGCAGCTGGAAGCAAGTACACATAAACAATTTCCTCCCTGTTTACACCCTTAACATTTTTCATAAAATTTAAAATAATTTTTATTATATGATAAAAAAACCTAAAATTAAAATATCAAACATTCAACATCAAAAACTTTCATAAATCATATTGTTAGAAAACCTTTCAAACCAAATTAAAACCAGAAAAAAATTACTTTTTTCAAGCAAACCTCAACATCAAAGAAGTTATAATGAAACATCGACGGGATACAATTTGACCAGCTCCATAAAGCACAAGGCATTGTTTCACAAGATTGATCTGAGGTCTCCAGCGTGCAGAGCTCCCACTTATATCAAACATCCTTAGAAGCTTTTAAGCTAATAACTGCTGTGAGTTCAGCGATAGACTGATCTACAGTGCAGAGTAGACTGCCATGAGACTGCATCAGAGACTGCATCAATGATTGATACAGCCAAAATAACAATAGTCTGCAGTGTATAGATATCAAGTGTGTGGTATCCCTTGTGGGTTGTCCTCAGTGTTTGTTATGTGAAACACCACAATCCATTTACACAGTGTCTGGAGTTAGATAGTGCGAACTTCTTCAGATCCAATGGAAATATGTATGATTAGACCTGTATATCTTCTTCAATATTATTCTTTCCAAAACTTTTCAATTTTGTTGTATCATATTTCAGAGCAAAACTTGACAAACAAAGACAATAACACAGATACTATGATTACATATTTGATATAAGAAAATAATTGGATTAGCATAAAGGAAAAAGGTACTCCTCTTTTCAGTCCTTTGGGAGACATTATTTGGCATTATGATGTAAGACGAGCTTAAGCATTGTCTCTTGAGTTCTTTTGTCTCGGTGTATAAAGTTGTAATGTGAAACCCATTAATCCATTTGGGGCAATGTGTTTGATAGAAAGTTCGTATCTTTTAAAATGCAAAATGTGGTTGCATAAAGTGCACAAAACCATATAAAACTCAAATATAAAATCTTTCTGAATGAACCTTGCTAAATTGGAACGGAGCTGCCCTATGAAGATGACAAGAATTTTTTTAAATCATCTATCAATTTAAAATAATTTCATCATTAAATATCAATACTATTGCTATTGCAATGTCTTATGCAAAGTTTATGGGAAGTTCTATAATTGATTTGAACTGAATCAGACGATGAATTCAAATCTTTCTGCATGATGTCCATTGCACTATGCACAGAGTACAACAGAAACCTGCTGAGTGTGCATTTTGTGAACTCGTTCTCCCAGTACAAATGTAGTAGTTTACCACTTCCATCAATATCTCAGTGATCACTGTTATAGCTGCAGCTGACTGCAACACCTGACTACATCGCTAGGGATTCATTATTAACATGCTTTGTCTATCTGGCTAATTGTACAGGAGACAATGGGAACTTTTCTGTTTGTTTGATTGTTATGTCGCTATGGTAACCAGAGTTCCTGGGTTTGAAGATAGTGCACCGAGTGTAACAGTTGGATGTGGAGCTTGTAAGAAGTTGTACATTCTACACATTGTGTATAATTAAAGGTTAAGGGGGACGTGTGTAATCTCAGGGGGATTCTTAAATAGCATCTGACACGCCTTTCCTGTGTATAAGCATTGGCAATTACAGGTCTGTCATTACATAAGCAAATTATTTACAAGAAATGTTATAAATCATTTTTCTTATTTTGAAACTGTCTGAATGTTTAATTTCAACTGGTGTGAAAACTGTGCTTGCTTGTTAACAAACTTATACAAAATGACACATTTTAGAAAAAAAATTGCATTTGAAAAGTTGTGAATTTAAGTGCTTATTTCACTTCAAACAACTTCAATGGAATAGAGGAAACTAATTAAGAAATCTGAGAAGATGCAACATTTTGAAAGCAATGCATGAAATTTTATAATGATGCCTCCCGATATCAAATATCCATTTTGATTAAACTTCATTTGTTATTGTCTGAAACTTACAAATTTAATTGGAAATTGAGAAATGCTAATTGATGATTGACTTGCATTTGAAGTAGATAAAAGAGCCAATGCCTGTCGACCAGTATGTAATTGATTGGTACACTCTCTACATTGAGGACCTTACAAGAATTTCCACTGGATACAGCTCATCAGTATTAATAATGAAGCCTCCCGCTATCAAATATCAAATTTGATTAAATTAATTTTGTTGTTGTCTGAAATTTAAGAATTTATTGGGAATGTGAGAAATGCTAATTGATGATGGAGTGATATTTGAAGAAGATAAAAATGTCAATTACCTGTTGACCAGTATGTAATTGATTGGTACACTCTCTACATTGAGGACCTTACAAGAATTTGCACTGGATACAGCTCATTACCTTGCATAGTAAAGTAGATCGTAAAACATCGACCACTTTGGTGTTGTGAAACAATGAGAAAATAACAGTAAAGAGGTGTGAGAATGATGTTACAGACTGCCCCTACCACTTTAGCTGCAACAGCAACAGCAACATGTAACAAAGGCATTGATCTTGTGTATTCTGGGACCCATATATAAATGAAAGGGTTAAAGTGATTTCAGTAACTGTGTCTCCCTTACAACCTTATTGATTATTCTAACAAAAGAATTTGTGCATGCTCAGTATTAATTTTAAAATTCAGTATAACAAACAAATATTCAAACACTTCAATCATATGTCACACAAGCATTATTTTCAATGACCCACTGTTTGAAGCATTTGAAAATAACATTGGCACACTGTCACTTTTTTTTCCATAAAAAAGTTTGAATTTCAAACATAAGATATTGCTTAGACTAATATGTTTTAAAAAATCTTATTCCTAGAAGTTCAGCATTCGGTCAATAAATGTGGATCCATTTTACAGCATCCACAACAGTGCAGGACTCAAATGACAGTTCCTGTAGTTATTGATAGGAAATGGTACTGCTGGGGATTATTTTTAGAAAATTATTTCCTGTTGTCTAAAGGGAAACCTTTGAAGTAACTCATTGCTCTGATGGCCATATTGAACATAAAGAGAATATGAATTTGTTTCATTTTTATAGCTCTTATCATTATATTGTATTCATGTTCAACAACACTTTTTACTTAAGTCATCGATTGAATTGACAGTTTATGCCAATAATTAAATTTTCATACTGTAGTTGACATGCCTTTTACTTCATATGTTATGCCAATTATTGAATTTTAAGCCTGAGGTGCCTTTTGCCTTGCACATTATATCATAACAATAAATCATAGAAGAAATTGAATTCATAATTTTGGTAATTTTCCTTGTATCATTAACAATCTAATTTACTGAAGTCCCTTGCTTATTTCATATCTTATATCATTGATTGAATTCATTGTTTTTCTTATTGTTATCTTAATAATCCTTGCATTTATTCCAAAATTAATTTTACTGAAAATTTGTTGCCATGTCATGTCATGTCATGCCATGCAAAGATTGCATTTAAAAAAATAAGGTACATCCTATCACTGACAGTAATATATGATATCATTTACATAATCCTTGCAATTTTCATCAGGCATAACCTCTAAACTTCTAAACTAATAAATCTCTCTGCATCGCTCCCAAATCAATACGTGATAACGAGGCATACCGCAGACAGAAAACGATTTGTAATAAACATAACTCTCGAAGAAAATTACATTTGATGGCAAAAGAGATAATAGAATGAAAAGTTCACGTTATATCCTGAGAAGGGGTTGACATTTCAGCTGTCAATTGGAGCCAGGGTAATAGTGATGGGAGTTGTATTCTGACTGTTGGTGCCCTGATTGCTGTACACATAGTGCCTTAGGTGCACACAAACCTCACCACCTTGCCCAAACAACCTCAGCCAAATTTTTAAAAGATAGGCTTAGGAT
The DNA here is from genome assembly GCA_936450465.1 of Gibbula magus. NCBI lineage: Eukaryota > Metazoa > Mollusca > Gastropoda > Trochida > Trochidae > Gibbula > Gibbula magus. The sequence continues at coordinate 31,949,282 of OW388292.1, read as the reverse complement.
AGATCGATTAGTGGAATGAACCCCATTAGAAAATTTCTCAGTTTTAACATTTTGAATACATATTTGTATTCACATCAGAATTCAAAAACTTCAAGAATGGTTAATACCATTTCATAAATCGAATTTAGTCAATAAAATGTTCTTAACCCCCTGTGTGCTGGTGGCTCTATAGTGGACAGCAGGTGCCTGTTCTTCAAGAACCTGATCCATCAGAGATGATTACAAGATAATTAACTGCAGATATCTTAGCAGTTTGTGTGTGGACAGCTACTGACCAGTGTCTTCAGACTGACCAAGTCAGGAAATGAAGCCGACTCAAAGATGAACAATTACTCTGTCTCAAGACTTCAAGACTTTGTTGCAGCAGGTTGCCATGACGATGACCTTGTGTGAACCCCAGCTAGTTAGAGTGAGTGATGGACTGATGAACACATCACAGAGGAATGTTTACGGATGAATGAACTTTTGTACAAGGGACTCACCTGCTGACATGTTGTGGGTTGAATCTGAACTGACTGTTTGATGTTTACTTACCTTTACTCTTAATGATTTACTAAACATGCACCGATTGGTGAATAAGAATAACATTAGCATTTATAAGATGTTGCTGAGTGCTTGCACTTTCATAAGGTCAACGAGTGAACCTTTTTTTATTACATTAAATAGCATTCAAGAACTTTTATGAATTTTACAAAAAAAAATTATTATTGTCTGCATATTATTAATGCACAGAATGTATTTGAAATTGAAAATGATGTAAATGCATCATTTATCGCATAAAACACAGAATCAAAATCCTCAAGCAGAATCAGATTTATGTTTGATCTCTCTAGACTTTTATGATTTCTATCGGCTGTTTTGACTTCAGTAATATCGCTGCAGTTGATCCAGCACGCAATATTGACATGCACGCAATGTTTGAAGCTGTAGTTGAAGTTTGTTTGGTTGGCTAAGGTGTTTACATTTCCGTGTCATGTGACGTGTCATGGAGGGGTAAATACATGACAAACCCTCGTCTATTTCATGCGACGTGTCGCAAAGAGATAAACAAATGACAAACACACGTCAGTTTTACACAGACCCTCTCTGTATAGAAGCAACACTATGGTACTAGGAGGAACATATCTTCTGTAATCTAAACTGCATGTTGTAAGCATGTGTCTTAGAAAAAGTGTCCCTATAAAAGATATATTTTAGTAAAATAAACTTTCTAGCATAAACAGAATACATAAATCACATGAATCATGTTTGCAATACAGTTTTAGAATTCATTTGAAATGATTAAAAACTACACTGAATTACACACATAATAACATTTGGACCTAATCTCTTTTCTGATAATGGATTCATTTCCCTAACAAATAAATGTTTGTTTCAAATTCTTCATTTTATTTAAAATAATTTCATGTTAGTAACAAGATGCAGAAAATGTTGACATGTGTTAGAGACAATGTGTTGTTTGTTACAGAGTTACAGAGAGAGCAGTTATTCTCTAACACCATCCATCTTACATGACAAGCAACACATTTCAGTATTTCTCAGGTCGTTCCTGGGTCACTTTATGTTTTGCAATTTAGTGTAGACAATGCACATGTACTGAGGTATTTAGAATTAGTCCTGTTTGGTTTAAACATATTTTATTCTCAAGGAAAAGGATTCAGAACAAGTTATCCAACTTAAAATACCCTCTCCTTAGTCCTGTTCTTAAAGGTAGAGTATAATAGCATGTTTTTTTTATGCATTTGACTCACTCAAATGATATTCTTAACTGTGAACAATGAATGAGATCATTCGTCTAGCAGTGCTCTTTTTCCTTGTTATTCTTTGGTTACAGCAATCATTTGATCTGTATCTCTCAACTCTTACTCCCAAAGGTTATGCCTCTTACTCTGTCTGTTGACGCACACCCAAGTTTCTCCATATCTATTCCCCTGCCTGTTACACCTCTACAACTGATTCCTTCATTTATAAGAGTCAATCAATATCTACCCTCTAAAGCATGGTGCAGTGGCAGGGGGGGTATCAGGGGTTTCGAGGCCCCTCCCCCTCACCTCCCCTGAAAATTTGATTGACCCCTTTCAGTATTTCTGGATTCACCTATGATGCTCATGGATTATTCTTGTGCTAGGACAAACATCCAAACCACTTACTCTATTTCATACTCAACTCCTAAGGGAGTATACAACCCAGGCAGCTTTACACTTCCCATACCACATTTCTTTTTCTTCCCATTATCCCTGCCCCTCTCTCATTCAGTCCAGCTTAGCTCTGCCAGGTAAACAGGCATACCTATTTAGTACTATTAACATGGAAATCTATCATAAAATGGTGTTGAAGTCCATTATCAGTTCCACATGGATGAATTCTAACATGGTCCACTGCAGACTAATGTACCTGGATCAGTCCCATGATCTAAGTGCACTCAGGTTGCTGGGCACTATATTACTCCAATATTTCATGCATGTATGTCTGGTATTGTTAATATTTTTTGCAATATTTATCAGAAAAGATGGTTGATCACAATGCTGTTGTTGCATAGTGTTTTTTATTTCATTTTAAAATGATTATTTACATTCAAAATCAAGAATAACTTGAAAGAAAAATTGAAACTGTCAGTTATGTACTTATGTAATTAATTATGTTAAATACGTCATGTGTAATTTAAAGTTCAAACTAAAATGACAAATATGATTCTAAACTTGATATAAACCCAGTAAGTTTGACTCTAATACAATATAGTTTATACTTTTCATCCATTAAAACTTCATTTCACTTCAATATCATTGTCAGAATGCAATATAGAATATGCAATAATATGTTTACATATACTCAGTTTAGTAGGCACTATACTTACATAACCTGGCATTACCTACACAAGGGGTGTTACATTTGTTTTATACATTTGGTGCTCTGACATATTACATAATATATGTCATTGTGAGAGTAAATGACATTTTAAAAAAGATATTCATAAGTGGTGAGTACGAACCATTTACAGAAGGAGTTTGGCGCATTTAAGATCTCAGTTAGGCATATACTGTAAATATGAAGGGACAATCATCGTTTCAACCATGATTCACGTCTAGACAGCGGCAAACTCAACAACTACACTTACAATGTAAAATAAAAAAAGTCAGTAAGAGTAGACATTACTTAAGAACCAAGCTGAGGTGTATTTTTTGAATGCAGTTACATTAGAAGCTTACACAGCAGCTATATTATTATTGTGATTGATGTAGTTGGTCTACTGGTTTTACAAGTGTTGATATATTGATAGTGGTCGGTCGGTCTGACCTAGGCATGGGTGCAACATAATATTAAAACTTGGATTGAACTCTATTAGACTCTCTCTGGAAATAAAAGAATTGTTTGTTACAAATTGTAGAACAAAACAAATGCAGCCATTTCATTAAACTAAAAATGAAATAATGAGAGCCTGGATAAATCAGATTTTGAGAATTTAGGAAGAAATTTACATTTGCTTCTCACAGGGCCCGTTATTATCGTTTGGAGGGACAACGAATACCCTGTCTTGCATAACAGACAACCCCCCATCAATGGGCTTAGTTCAAAGTTTGGAACTCACAGTAGTGTTCAGTACTCTACGTACCTGTTCTATGAGTGTACGTGTACACTCTGTGTTAAGTGGGGAGGGTTTCTATATAGCAAGTCTATCTAGCTGATACAGTAGAACTAGACACAGGATTACAGTCCTGCATTCTTTGGTATAAGATATATAACTTGTTCATTATTTTGGTTTAAAGTACCTGACTACAGTGAAAATAATGGTTTATGAAACTGTGTCACAGTCTACAAACTTTATGCATATCAGAGGGAACAAAACCAGTGGGCAGACCCCACCCCCCAACCCCCAAGAGATAGAAAAAGAAAAGAAGAAAATCCTATGTTTAAGGGTTCCATAATGTGGAAAAACATAACTAATAATCATTTATTGTTTTGTAGAAATGGTCTTGGCATCATATTATTATTAGGGAGTCACAGTGTTATTATTAAACTATCTTATTCTTTTATTCTGTTGTGTAATATAATTATATTGCATATGAATAATAACTTATAAATACATTATTATACTGTCCAATTTGTAAATACACTTCAAGACAACAAAGTAACTTAACGTTCTACTTTGTTGTGAGTGTGAGTGTGACTAAATCTCATATCTATATGAAGTCCACTTCCTATCAAGAGATTCTGATGTCAATTCATGTGCACCAAGTGCTACAGTGACTCATATGATGATACAAGATAGCCCATATTCATTATCTAACACTGTTACAAATAACATTCACACCACAATATGACAAAAATTATTAAGACATGAACAGTTTATTAAAATATGTTCATTGCATCTTGTACCTTTTAAACAAAGGTGTGACTGAAATGAACTGATAATCAATATTTATTTGATGAAATCATCACAGACTCTTGTAAATGACTATATCATTTTTATAACAGCAGTGATATGTAAAGGAAATCCACTGGTTCATCTAGAGGGGTTGCCGAGGAGCGCATTAATGCATTGTTTCATACCCTTATCTGTTATATAATAGAAGGACCGTATTCTCGCGGGTATAAGACCATATTTGAGACTAAGACCACCCCCACTTTTCAGAGAGTTGTCCTGGTTGGGCTTATTCCCTAGTTATAGCCCACCCCCCATTTTGCCAGATGTTGTCAATATACTGAGTCAACTATCATCAAAATGGTAGTTTTGGGTAACAATCAGTACTTCTCAATAAAGTAACACAATTTATAACGTTTGAAATATTTGACCCCCAACAACACAATTGATGTACCTCTAAGGAAACCGAGATCTATGGATAGTTAATGTCCTTTTCTGTAATGAAATGCATCATTTCCTAGGTGACAGTGTCAGTATCTACACCGAAACATCACATTCATTGCAATAAAGAGAGGATTTCCTTCATCTCTACAATTTCTACAATATATTCTTAAATAGCTTATCGATATTTATGACCCAGAGGCTATACAAAAAAGGCTATACATTACTACCGGTATGTATATCCCAAGATATCCCTGTATATCCACTGTTGAAATTGGCACTTAATATATACAGTTTGAATATACCATGTATTTGAATGCTGAAGATTTAGATAGATAGATTATTTGTTCTTTTAATTTTGAAATCTGTATTTACATAACCAAACAAATTTGCTGCAGATATTTCTTTTTAAAACAGCAGTTTAGAATTAAAATACATCATCTTTGACATTTTAAGATTTCCAAAATGGGAGAACAATTTTATCTCAAAATTTAATTATTTTTCTTTGATATTATTGTAATCTGTAATTTAATAAAAAGTAAAAATAACATAGTTTCAAAATGTTCCTGAGGCAAACACATTATTCATTCACAAACAGATACATTTTTAATACAATAATTTTGTGTTGAAAATAATTATAATCTGAGATATCATTGAAACGCAATGACCCTTAAATGATTTTTTTTTATCGAAGTTTGTCGCCTTGAAGATAAGGATATCAGGTTTCAACAAGATTGATGAATGGCTGAAAAGCTTCGTTGACATCAGTTAACAAAAACCTTCCATATATGGATCTCTGGCTATGCATGACTGCTCACAAGCCTTTACTTGTTTGTACAATCAATTTCATGTAGACGCTTTATACCTTTACCTGTGTGTTATGGAATAAAGCTGTCACAATCAATACATTCTGACCAGGTAAAACCGTCACGTACCAGTGAACCTGATAATTAACTCAAACAAACTAATCAATTTGTCGGAATATAATAGAAGTTTTGCTGCAGTGGCTCAGTTAATCCTTTCATAATCATCCATTATGTTAGCTTGAGGCATTTCCCTCCAAATTTGCACCTGCTCAGGTGAACTTCTGCATTAATTACAGGTATATGACACAGGTATCAATCATAATGCTTGGGTAGTCTGGAATACTTCTTGCAGTGGAAGACTTCATGTTAAAGAAGGAAACTAGCTGCTAGGTATATTTATAGGGAGAAATGTCACAACAAGGCGTGCTCCATTGTAATGGTGACACCCTCGGGTGTGATGACTCAGTAGCAGGTCAAAGGTTGTATGATATTTAAGCTCAGGACGCTCAGATTTTAGAAGAGGGAAAAGCATGAAGGCCAATCCTTGTTTACCAAGAAATTTCAATACTTTTTGCATTTCTCTTTTTCATGAAGAAAAAGTAAATTGTAAATGAAAAAAGGTCTACATAAATATTTTTAAAAAATAATCTTTTTAAAAAAAATAATTTAGGTACTGATAAATTTAGATTTGAAATTAATTACAAAATGAAAACTTTTTAAAATATTTTTTTCTGTGTAATGCTAAAAGAAACCCATTTATCACTAAATGTTGCCACAGAGGCATATCAGAATGATAAATTGTCAAAAAAGTTTTAATAACTTTTCCAAACTTTTTCTATAGTTATTTCACCTGCCTGACTTACGTGAAAATACCTGTAGAGTGATAAAGCACCTGTCTGGTCCACCTATTGAAACTCGCGACTCAAAGTCCCGGTTGTGACCTCATTGAGTGGGAGTGGGACGCCTAGCCGGTTCGACTATCCGTGTGTAGGGAGAATGCGTAGCCGGAGCCTCTAGACGGATATCTCAGGGGCTGTTGGGTAATTGTACATCCCCTTCGGTCACTTCACACAATTACAGTGTCAACACCTTTCAGGTAGGCTAGTTTTGTTTGACGAACCGTTTAAGAGAACACTTTTTAACACCTGAAAAATTTGCTATAAGCTCTGATGTCTTTACAGCTTAGATGTATTTTGATACTGGAGCCTCTATGATAGGTCAAACATAATGGTATGAAGGCTGTTTGGGTAAGAGTTAGGACGCTAAGCGTGTATTTGGACAGACAATTGAGGACCTGCTAGAGAATAATGCTCATCTTGTGCCTGGTGTTATCATAGTCTAGCAAGATCTTTACACCATCAACCGGTCTGCAATGTATACTTCTGAGCATCACAGACCAAGTTAGATTGTATTTTAGCAAAATTGTTTTGCATTTTAAAAAAGTATTTATGCATAGATACCTCCACTAAACATCAGGGACGTATCATGAATCATATTTTCAATTTAGAAAATTGCATTTTTTTTCAAATGATGACAATCAGTTACATTGCTTGTGTCATTGTTTTCCATTGGGGAAAATGCATTATTGAATTATACTTAAAGTTATATGTGAGTTATGATGACTTTATGAACACCCTTGTGTTGTTTGAGATTTTGATTCAATGTGGAATAAGCACAGGATAAGACATATTGTTTCTAAACCAGAGCTTAAAGTACATAACACTATGCAATAGTGTTATTACAGAGAATGATTCCTACAGTTTCATAACTTAAAGGATATAGTTTGCCCTGCTTGATAAACAGTGTATAGACAGTCCTCATAGTGTGCTAGCTCAGAGTTGGTCCATGAGAGATACAGATGCATCCATCACCATGAACCTGTGACTCTGGTGTATTAAACATATACTCTGACCCCAATCTGTCATACATGAATCAACAATGGTACTGGTTACAGCCATATAATAAGCAGATTATAAACTCAGCAAATATTACATTCGTTTACATATCATAAGTATATTTGCAAATACTATAACACATATTTGGTAGAGCTAGTCCCAGTGGTATACCCAGGTGTAGTGTCAGTGTTATGAGGGGCTGGTATGTACATGATGTATTTCATCTAATAAGGGCAGGTTTAAATGAGAGTCCCGGTTCAGTGTTTGGAGTGAAGAAACAGTTTCATAAGTAATGCTTAGTAACAATAAAATCAATGGTTGAAGAAATAAGCATAAGACTACAGTAAGTCCAAGGTATCAAATAAGTGTTATGTTTGTAACATCTTCACATAAATAGCCATTGACTTTAAATGTTGTCACTGGATGTTATAGAAGCATCTGGCCTTGAAATATTGCAAACTCTGTTAAATAAAAAAAGTGCTAGGGTGAAATAAGGTGTCTTAAATTACCATTTAATGGTCAACGCAACACTTAAAGGTTGGATACTTTATGACTAGAACATTCCTTGAAGCTGGACAGTTTATTAAGAGAACTATGGTATATAGGTATGTAGGTATGTGACACTGTGACGGCCATCCATCTCTGGACAGGAGTGTTGAGGCTGACACTCGGCCCACACCTGCCAATACTTGCGCTCCCCCTCACCTCTCACCTGTCTCATCTATGCAATTAGGTCAACAGGTTAATTAGTGAAGTTGTGATACATCTTCATTGCCTATCCACTTACTTATTCCACATGCACAACTCAGAATGCTGCTTGACCTCACCCCACCTAGGAATGTGCTTGTTTGTAGCTAACGTACAGTGACTCTATTCTAATATGTATAGGACAATGTATGGGCAATGTTTCCTTGAAGTCCATTTACATTGATCAGTCCTTTGATGTAGCTTATGTAGACTTAACAACTACCCTTTGAAAGATAAATATTCAACAAAATGTCAAAATATATAAAGTGGAAGTGAAAAATAGAATTAATTGAGATTCCTTACTTTTATATAGCAATCTAGACTTGATACAATTTGAAGACTTGCTTTCTCTTTATTATAAATGTATAAAGGTCTGGACAACAAACTGTCTCTGATGGTCAGAGTGGTCAAGGGTCTCTTTCTGATCCTTGAGCCAGAAATTAAAAAGGAGACTCATCGAAGAAATTTTCAAGTTTTTATACCCAGGAAAGTAAATAACTTTGAAGACAGGTGATGTTTGTGAGGAATGTCACGCCTGTCAAGCATTAGACACTTAGTCATACAGGTAACTCATTTACAAGATAGCACATCACTTAGTCATACAGGTAACTCATTTACAAGATAGCACATCACTCAGTCATACAGGTAACTCATGTACAAGATAGCACATCACTCAGTCATACAGGTAACTCATGTACAAGATAGCACATCACTCAGTCATACAGGTAACTCATTTACAAGATAGCACATCACTCAGTCATACAGGTAACTCATTTACAAGATAGCACATCACTCAGTCATACAGGTAACTCATTTACAAGATAGCACATCACTCAGTCATACAGGTAACTCATGTACAAGATAGCACATCACTCAGTCATACAGGTAACTCATTTACAAGATAGCACATCACTCAGTCATACAGGTAACTCATGTACAAGATAGCACATCACTCAGTCATACAGGTAACTCATTTACAAGATAGCACATCACTCAGTCATACAGGTAACTCATGTACAAGATAGCACATCACTCAGTCATACAGGTAACTCATTTACAAGATAGCACATCACTCAGTCATACACTGAGGGATAACTCCTCCACAAATACCCTTCTGCAAGTATACAGTCAACCCGCGATAATCCGGCCACCGATAATCCGAATCTCGCAGTTTCCGAACGGTAGGAAGATGTAACCAAACTAATCTCTATAGTAGTCCTCAGTACTCAGTAGTCCGAACATTTCACTATCCGCACGTTTTTGATGAAAAACGGAAGCGTTCGGATTATCGAGGCCTGACTGTACAAATATTGTGTTGATATAGATGAATATAAATAAAAGTATATACACATATATGTAAAGGTATGTAATGAAATCTTTCAGTGCCAGTAATCAGAGAACTACAACATTATTAGAATAATGCATTCTCTAATTTGTTGTTATAGTTGCAAATTGCATGAGTATGCATCACCAAATAACAAGCTTTTACTCATTACACAATTTACATATATTAGGAGAGATGTAAAATGTATTCTATCGTTGAAAATCAATTGGATTTGTAACACTTGTGAGTTTAAGAAACTTAGGAAAAGTTAACCAATATCCCCAACCATTCCAACATTGAAAAACAACAATTTATATGATGAAATATTCTAGACACATAAAAGATGTCAGGACAATACACAATATTCATATACATATTTCTTCCCTTTATGCACTACACGATTTACATTCATTAGGATTGATGTAAAAAATAATTTCTATCATGATATAAATTATACAAATTCCATTTGTACACAAGGGTTTACTTCTAAAGGTTTATGTAAAAACATTTAAGGCAGGTTAACCAATATATCCAACCATTCCAACATTGAAGACCACATCTTTCTTATGATGAATTATTCTAGACACATAAAGAAGATCAGAACAATATATACAGTATTCATATATACATGGAAGCAACGAACAGTTCCACTGAATGTTTCTGACTCAGCACTACTGACCAGGGAAGCTACTTGAGTTCTCTGGTGATATGCAGCATTATTCAACAATATGGAAACTGTATATTGGTGTGTTTTACTGTTTCTCAATTATTGATTATGCTAACCAATTCTCAAGTGAATATGCGAAGCTGAATATCAAATTACATGCATTGTACATCAAACAACATCTCACTCTCACATCCCAGTATATTTTTTTTTATCATTTTCTAAAATGTATTCAGTTTGGCTGAATGGGAGACTATGTATCTGTCTTGACTGATGTTGAGTGGTTGAATGTACACGAATATAGAGACTCATAATTAATGAGACATACTAATGAACTCAGTCTACCAATAACCTGGTCATTGACCGGTAGACTATACTCCATCCAATCTTGACCGGTCAGAGGCATTGGCCATTGGTGTGTATTCAACCATATTCAACGTTTATCAAGCCCTTACTGGAGCTCTCTGTAGGCATTTTTAGTTCTGCTCCATGAAAAAAATGGTAGCCTTTAGTACAGTTTAGGCCTTTATTTAGCAAGTCTAGATAAACTGAAAGAAATAAAAGTTCATAAAGAAATAAAATCAAAGGGATGTAGGTAGAGTAATTATTAAATTCTAGACTGAATTTTAGTCTAAGGCATTTTCAAAACTGATCTTTATAATTGACATTGAGAAGTTTAGAACAGCAAAAGAGAAAGGTTATTTACTTAGACTTTTATAATGAGACATTTGCATGGCATACATTCAAACTATTTTCACCTTTAGATCGGGATGTACTCATAGCATACTATGTCAAACAACCAAACTCAACTTTTTACCTGAATGACTTCATCAGTAAGTTATCAAAATCAATATCTGCCAAAGGGCAATCACTGCTGACAATAACCGAGTGAACTATTTAAAGTCATTATATTAGTGAAAATACACAGAAATACATAGGGAAGATGCTACACGTACTAAAGCTTCACTAAAGCTTCTCTTCATGAAGGAGATCTCTATATGGGATCTTAGAACAATTGCTAGTCTGTCATACAGACCCCTTATTTTGTTAAGAACCAAGGCAAGTCTATAACGAGGCAAGTCTACAGACCTCATTATAAATGAACAGGCTCCTTTTTATTTTATTTTCATTTCTTCAACTTTTGTAATTTTACACAAAAAATATTCATTTCAGAGTCTAAATGTTGAATGACACATTGCCACCCGAACAATTGCCACCAGACAAATGTTCTGGGTAGGAATTTGTCCTAGGTGGCAGTTTTCAGGGTGCCAATTGTCTGGTGGCAATTTCCCCGAGTGGCAATTGTCCTGTTCCCCTCTATCAGATGTTTCTATTATATTGATGAACAACACCTTGACAAACCCACATGTTATCCTTTTCACTTGTAAACTTCAGATAATATTTCAACGTTGCTAAACTGATGTTCTGCAACTCACTGTACTTGAATCCTATAAATTGTTAAACAGCAACTTAATATGGATATAACCATCTTTGGTAGTGATTTTACAGTTATGAAGCAATAATGGAGATCATTTTACATCATAAGTAGAGGACAGTCAGGCAACTATCACTAGGAACAAGCAAGTACATTTCACATAGCGCCTTGACACTCACTGATCAGGCCTCGCCATGCTATCTGCCTATAAACATGTATATTGGGTTGGAGTGAATTCAAAAGCGTTTGCTACTTAAAGTCTTCACGCAATGATTGCTATCATTAAATATTTCCTGTCATTCACTGCAAGTGACATTTACAGCATCTACAAGTATCAAACTAGCTTATCTCTCTTTATACATATACATACATTGCTGCATTATACTGCTGGTGCTGTAGCATGCTGTCTGGCATCAGACACTATCGTTCTTTTATCAGAACTTAAAATATTATCAAATCTGATATTATCAAATCACAATACTGTGTTCACAGCTTAAAATCTTGTTCTCTGGTATTAAATATGATGCATTTTTGAGAATCCAGTGTGGATATTGGTCTCAGATAATTATTGAAATTCATAATAATCAATCCAATATGAAGTATGGATAAAATTCAAATTGATAGGTTTGGAATATTGCTATAGCAAAGTGCTTTTTTTATCATTTCAGAACAGTTATATTTAGGATTGTTAGAGCCATATGTTACACAATCAGATGATCTAATCAATTAAGAAAGCTTCTATAAACTTTGTTAACTTAGTACTTGCATTTCATTTCAGAATTATTTGGTGAGAGTAGGTAATTTTAAAGATGGAATATAAAAAGGATACTTAACATCTACTTTTAGGTTTCAACAAAGAAGGAGGAAACACCTACAAATATTCTTAGTAAATCTTAAGAAGAATCTACTTCCTGGTTTAGTTGACATGTTAATTCTTTAACACTTGATGTGGTTACATAAGTAATGACTCCCGCTGCATAATGAGATAATCATCATCACTGACACACAGGTAATGACCGCCAACTGATCAAGAGGTCAGAGGTGAAAGGTCACATGCCACACAATCCATGCTAACATTTCCCCAGGCGTATGACTACCTCTGCTACAGTATGAAGTCATTTATGATCATAGATATTATTCCTTGATACGCTTTATCGAATCAGTTTTTGCTCGAGGCCAAAAACATTATGTACTGGAGCGTGCACAATCATTTCGAAGTATCAAATCATTTTGCTCATAACAACAAGCATAAATAACCATATATTTAAGTTACATATGTATATAAAAAAAATTATCCTTTTCATAATCATAATAAGTTATTGGACAGATTATTAATATGTAAAAAAACATTTTTTGTTTGTATTCTTTGATCTGTTTGATATTTTAGATTAGTCCAATCCATCAGTCAATGAAAGGATTTTTTTCAATGAAAACTAGTTTATTTTTCAGTAAGCTAGACTTGCTAAATAACATATCTAGACTGTACTCAAGGCTCCTTAAAGGTTTTGTGCACAATCATGGTTTATAGTTAATGTTTTATCAATATCATCCACAAAAAATATCTATACTGCAACTTACATAATTTATCTGTGTAATCTTAATGATTTAATACTAACAATGAAATGTGACACTTCCAAACAGTATTCTCAAGAGCATTCTGCTGTGCTTGTTTACCTTTATATGTGGTCCCGTCCTTGACCCCTAGTCGGGTGAGAGGAAATAGCTTGGGACTGTGACTATCGGGACCTGTGTAAGTGGAGCTTACATGGACTTGCACAATTGTTGTGATAATAGATAAGTTGAGACACACGCAAAGATCCCATAACAAATACATTGATTTGTGTTAACCCTTACCTCTGCAGATACAAATATTCTAGTCTTCCTTTAATCGATGGTCACACCTCTCAGAGCCCCTTTGTTAAAGAGTTTTTGCAAAAAACATTTGATAAGTTTAGCTAAACGGTTTAATTCTCTAATTATAAGAAATATTTATAAAAGATCTTGGCATTCTGTAGTATGTTTCATTTAATATTTTGTTGAATTAAGTTTATTGAAGAAATTTATTTCTCCTTGATATATATATCAATCATTTTGTCAACATGAAATGTTACAATTTTGTTTCTATATCACCTGTGCTTTGGCTTCATTTTATTTTGCAGTTTTATCAACAAAAATAACACAATGCAACAGGTTACTTTTGAGTTTTTAACTGCTGCCTAATGTATCAAAGTCATGTGACATCACAAATGTTCTATAAGTGCAATGAATAGTTTAATGAGAATTTTCAATTTATCAGTCTGAAATAGGAAAATGCCTGAACATTTAATATTAGTGCCATATATGGATGTGGTGTTATCACAGCCTAGCGTATGTGACATATATCACAAACTCTCCCGACACAAGCTGACGCTAACATGCGCTGGCATATCAGTCCGAGGATAACTAGACATGTAAAACCATAACTCGTCACATGACCTATAAGCAAGGTTGTAAATAGTCCCATAAACACAGCATTTATATCCTTTTATCAGTACTTTATTTTGAGGACCAGAAACAATCATTTATTGAAGGAAACCAATCATACCAAGTTCTTTTTAAATGACTCAAAACATTTTGAATGAATTATGAATTATTTCAACTTACTACACCTTTTATCTATTCACAAATATTACATGATTTTAAATTTGCATTAGGAAACTAGTAAGACTTGAAGCTTGAGGTGTAGGTAGCACAATATTGAGGTTGTTTGTAAAAGAAACAAAATTAAATAAAAGATACACAATTTACATTCTAAATAAAACAATTCTTTGACTAGAGAAATGGCCATATTTCACGCATCAGGATGATAATTGACATTTCCCATTTAAGATATTATTGGAGATTATCACTGGTTTGAAGATAACACATATAACAATGAGACAGGATGAATAGAGACACACCTGTATTTCCTGTAGTGACGGTAGTCAGTGTATAGTTGTATTACTCAGTTTCCTCCGGCTACTTGAGGCCACTCTTGTCTTGTCTTGACTGTACCTCTGGAGATCCTTGTGATATCAGTAATCACATTAATGAATAACTTCTGAATATTATTTTTATGATTATATTTAAAAACAAACACATAATAACATTAAAAATTAACTTTGGAAAAGATTTTTCATGTAAAATTTAACACATAAAGAATGAGAAGTAAGAATTTTTTTATTTGGCATTTACAATAGTTAGGATGCAATCAAATTTGTTTGAAAGTGATATGGATCATATATGGTATAAAGAAAGAACAGAGAAGATCAGTGTAGTATTAACCTGAGTCAACTGTTTATCTACATACTAAAGTGGCTTCTTACAGCATCTGAATCAGCAAGAGGGTTAATGTAAAGTGATGTACATTTCAGACTGAAAATATGTAAATGACTAGACAATATCATTTTGAATTAAGATTTCAAATTACTTATTTTCTTATTGGGAGGATAAATGCCAAATGGGGGTGGATGGTGAATCTTGTTCGTTCACCTAATATATTTGCTCAGCTAATAAAAATCATGAAATCTCATAATATGATTTTATAAAACTAACAAAAGCGATCTGCTACTTGTATTTTGTTCTGATATTATTCTACTAATTGATCATTTGCATGATCAGTTCTATAATGTAGATTTCTCTGCTTGACTTGTGCGCTGGTAGCGGTCTACTGTTTCATGCCATGATTCAATACCACATCAACTCCAATCCCTGCAACAATACCTGAGCAGTACAGGACTCTATCAAACAATGGGTATATAACTAGCTTCTCATACTTCATTGGACACCTGTCATTTAGTTCGATAGCAACACCCATGTATTCCTCGTCCCCACCAGTTTGTCGAGCATGTCCGCGGTGTCCAACATTGTTGTTAGTTCGCTGCATCCCCCTACTAGACCGAGTCCTAGGGGGTCTTGGGCCTCAATCGGCACCCCCTATCCAAAATATGTGAGTACCGGTAGTCATGGAAATATATACATTTATGCATTTTTATGCCAATCATAACGTTTCCAGTTGTTCATAGGAGTGCAGCACATTAAATCAGAGGTCCCACCAACTGCGAGTTACCTGGTGAAGTTTTCTCTGGACTTAAAAACAAATTCCCATTCCCAGGCTAAGTTACTTGTTCAAGCTTATTATCCAACAATGCTGTATTTTATATGGTATATGTGTATGCATTGGTGTCAATATAAAAATTGTCATAGTTTTAAAAGATTACTGTACATATTCAAATGTTACAATGTTTTTTTAATATTTCTTTATGTCTCAGATTAAAATTTTATAACTGTTTTAGTGTTCAATTTCACATTTAGGCTATTTGTTTTAAGAGCTTTAATTGTTAACTATTCAAACAGAAAACACAAGCTTCATTCAGCTATTTAGGTCAAATGTAGTGGGGGGGGGGGGGGGGGTTACAGTGTAAAGTCATATAATGATAAACTTAATTATATACATTTAATTTTCTACATGATTGGTTACTTGGAGTGAACTACTGAACTATTTAAACAATAAGAAATAACAAATTCCTGGTGATCTGCATAGATTTACATCTACAGTATTTTAAAAATATTTTGTAAAAAAACTATTGATTTAAATCATTTCAGATGGCCCTTTTGGATTGTTTATTTCAAACATATGCTTGCTTATTTATTCAAAACATGATCTCCCATATGAATGGAAATAGTAACATCACACTATTCTCATGATAAAGGTATAATATACTTATGAATATGTTTGTATTAGCCATATCATTAAAATTTAAAATGTTGGTATACATAAATGTGTACAGGTATAATATCACTGAAATAGATCATTTGAGAAGAAAATGTATGAAGATCGAGCAGGGATTTATAAAAAAATATATATATAAATGCACTAAAAATGAAATGCCCATGTAAAATATTTCATATTGGTGTTGAAATCAATATACAGTTCTGCGTTAAATGGATAGTCATGGTGATATAAACAAGTGTAATTTATATACTTTAGAAGTTTTTGGGCCGGATTACACCCAATGTTGGAAGCACACTACATGATGAAACCTACTGACTGAAGCTTGGTAGCATGTTTACCAGCAGCTTTATTGATCTTATTGTGTTCTGTCTCAAACTGAGCAGAGCATACATCATTTGCACATACACACATTGATTCATCAAGTAGACATCATTTCTCCATTATGTATGTGTCTTTTACAAGTTTATAGCAGAAAACAAACAGATTACTTATTGCATTATCTGTTGAAAATAATCTATAACCTTTTTACCAAATCATATGACTGAATTAAGGCCACAAAACCTAGTTTCTTTTTACTGCCAGACCATAAAAATTTATCACACTTTTTATTTGATTTAAAAAAATATTTTACATTTTAGAGAATGCAACCTATATTATTAAAATATACCCAATTATTTTTCAGTATTTTGATTTTTACAGAAAGCATGTTTGGACATACTATGAATTTAAAAGTGAAAATAAACTAACAAGTAGAAAAGATTTGTTTTGTGTAAATATGGTAATACGCTGATGATATGATAAAAACTTGCCATATAATAATAATAAAAATATAATATGCTTATTTTCAGGAAAATAATAGACAAAGTACAAACGGTAAATTTTACCAATTGCCTGCATATTAAGCATTATAATAACTTAATAAAATATTACATTTCTCATTTCGTTTTTTTCTGAGGTTAAACTTTTTGATAACCCGCGCACCTGCCTTTTTGCCCTGCTATTTTACAGGCAATATTCGTCTCCTAAAGGTTTACTCCGTTTTAAAAATTCACAGATGCATTTATTGAGTTAACCATAAACAAACGTTGTATTAACTATACACTGAAAATGCACATTTTACTTTTGTTTACAAAAATTATCACACCTTGACACACAACTATGACCCCGCAAGGAATGCTGGGTACGCGGTGATGTCATCCATCTCGCGGGGAGTACCTTTCGGAAACACTGAACTCGCTTCGTTCCTTTTCCAAATGTTAGCGTAATAAGTACGACTGTGCAGGTACGTAAAACTAGCAAAATTTTAATGTGGAATTATTTTGCAACTTATGTCAGCGTAACATTCTGTTGGAAAAGACTAAAAATAGCTATTCAAGCGTCCTGACCCACATCGGTTTGAATCGTCAATGGCGGCAGCCATGATGTGTGCTTTCGATTTGTAGTTATGTCCATATCCTGTATCGTCTGTGGAGTTTAACATGCCATTTTGCAATTTCTGTGCGTCACAAAATTGCGTGTAGTCGAAACCTATTCGCGGGGAATGGAATGATAATTGGTATGTTAATATAAGTTTGTTATGTCATGTGAAGTTGTCAGTGGTTATCGGAAGCCACTAAGCTACCACTTTATAGATCTGTCGCCGATCGTACTTAACATTGATATCCGTTAACTTTAATGTGTACATCCGTCGTTGAAGTCCTCTGTCAATTTGAAGGGACTCTTTTATTTCTGTGTTGACTGTAGGTAGATCTAGTGCCTACTGCCTACATAAGAAGCATCACGGAAATGATCAAATGACAACGCAAATTTGTAAAACTACCGCGATAAGTTACCTCCCTTTGAGCTTGAAGATTATGTCCAGTAAGCATATGGTCTTGTTTTAAAGAAAACAACTTTATGTTGCCTGATTGCTATGTTAGGTTATGCATGTATCCACTTTAATATTGATTGAAACGTTTACCACTCAAAGTAGGATCACCCACTCTGATACACTTTGACCTCCAATGGAAGGCGAGAAGTGTTCAGTGATGCATTTCCGAGTTGGGACTGACCACTTTGACAGCGTGACATGCCTGGAATGTGACGTACTACGGAAGTTGATAGGAGTGGAGTTACTGCTTCACACTTGTCTGCAGAGACAATAATCTTTCATTTACTTTCAGGTGAAAAAAGAGAGCCCGAACAAAAAGATGGGTGACAAGAAATCCCCGAAGAAACAACAGACAAGATCTTCAAAAGAAAATACTTGTACTGTTGTTCTCCTGGATGGAGAGAACTTTGAAGTGCCCATAGATGTGAGTAATAAATTTATTTTAAACCCCATTTAAATGTGATATTAAACATAAAAGAAATAAAATACAATGTACTTAAAATTATTGTGTTGCCACTGCTTCTGAACTTTTGATAAATTGATAAAATTAAATTAATATATAAATACAATTTGTAATAGTTGCTCTGTGAAAATAATATTTCACCTGTAGTACAACAAATGTAGTAAATTAATGTATCTAAAGAAATGTTAAGATCGAATTGTTTTACATTGAATTTAAAATTTTATTTAGGGGCACTATGAGATTAACAATACCTGTTACAAATTATTAATTTTTCAGAAAAATGCTGTAGGACAGAAGTTGTTTGACAAAGTAGCGGAACATCTCGATCTCCTGGAGAGGGACTACTTCAGCCTCACATACACTGATGATCGGGATCCAGCTCATATTAAGGTGAACATCATTGAGATTACGATTTAAGTCATCATTTTCTTTTCATGTGTAATTTTTCAGCTCTTACTTCATGGAGTGTATTTCATCTGGATGTGCCTTTCTTGGGGGAAAGTACAGAGAACTGGATTATCTGAAGCAGTAAATTTAACTTGATGTGCACGCTGGATGGATTTTGCAAACTCATACGTTTGAATATTCTGATGGATACATGTGGGATTAAATGGAAAACCTGTTGGATATTTGCTTGTGAATCTGTGGATTTTACTGTACCTGGCAGAATTCTGTGGACTGGATTAACTCTGGATGATTCTTGTTCTCTGGAGACACTGAGGATACAGATATGTTGTTGTGAATGTTTCTTTATTAACCACTGTGTGCTTTGTAACCTGTAAAATTTGCTTTATATTATTTTTTGTAATGCAGGACACATCTGTATATGTATTGTATGGGTTGATAAAGTCTTTAGATATGAAGCAGTATTTATAGACATAGACACCTTTTTGCACCGGGTCACAGAGGTCAATCTGGAAGTAAAACAATATTGTAATGTTTTTTAAAAGGGGACAAAGTTATCTGAAAGTGTTATTTTGTGTGATATAACGATAGATGGTGGTGAATTTTAGATTATTTTAACCCAGTTACATGTTGATTTTAAAGTTAAGATATTTGGTCAGCCAAACAGTACAAAACAGGACGAAACAGCAACTTAGCATAAGTTTGGAGGCTGTACAAAACTAAACTGAGCAAAACTCCTGCTATGGGACTGTACAGTATCACTGCACAGGAATCAGAATCGCTATATTCAGTATCTTGATCTTATAACAACTTAAAATTTACCAGACATTTATTACCAGAATATTAAAAGTAAATGAGCAGTGTACATTCACATATCTCTCTGCAGACTACAAACTCAGTTTTGTGTCAGATGAATTGCATAAATGAAAAACGGTAATTAGTACATGATGTAATATACCGGCTCTAAATACCTGACGCATATTTCTACTATTTATGTATGTGCAAGCCTAAAGGTAAGCTGTTGTGTTTCACATATTGTCACTCTGTCAGCGTATGCTGTCGCCCCTACTCTATAACGCCTGTACAGAAATAGCTTGTCGAAGTAATCATTAGTCTACCTGGTCACGTCTCGATACACACGAGTGACTTCGCTCAGCTCAGCCCGGGAATAACTCATCGTGAGGAAATGTGATGAATATACTGTATCGATTTTAGCTTTACTAGATTTGAATAAGGTCAGTAGTTGTTCAATCTCCATGTCGGGATGTGAAGTGTTTAGTTAGAACATGATTGCTGTATATCCTGTTTCTCAAACATATGTTACATCATGTTCAAGCTGTGTCGATATGATCAATAATTTGTTTTCCTTATAAAGAAAATTTAAATGCATAGAATGTGCCCAATATTAATCAGCTATTTGCATCTACGTGGTGAGGGATAGAAACATGAGTATCTTTTGTTAGATGAATAGTTGTCATTTTATTTATACTGTACAATAAATTTCCTGAAAAATTGAAACACTTAAAGCTGTTACCGGTAGTATTGAAATATGTAGTCTTTATTCTAACATCTTTTGAGCCATGATCGAAGGTGCTGCCAATCCTTGATTGAGGTATAATGTATAAATTATACAAAAGTGTAATGATGTTACTAGACATTGTCCTTAGTGAGGATTATCAATTCAAAACAAACTTTAATGCTCTTTATTATGTTAGTTATGAGTTAAGACTGAAATGCTACATGCTTGAAAAATAGCCTAAACCATCATGTGTTTCGCAGTGAAGTATTTTTTTAGCCATATACTGAATCTACTGATATATATGTTTAGACACTTGGCTTCTGACCATGTCCTATTATAGTTCAGGACAAAACTGTACTTTAGTACATGAATGGTTTGGCTACTCTTTTTGTAAGATAAAAATGCTTGAAGTCAGTTTTCAACTACAATAGTTCCATTGTTTTAAATAAAAGATGTAATCAACAAGTAAGATTTACAAATTTACCTGTCTAATACTCTATTTAACAAATGAAGAAGCAATTGTAGAGCAAAGGCCTGTAGACTGAATATTTCTGCTAAATGTTTTGTCATCACTTAAATATGTAGTTATTCAGTGCTGTGTCTAGAGTCTTGTTTGTACATATTGATGAATCTTGGCACGACTGGGTCATAACAATACACACTGTGTGACAGTGATAACAAATGCAGCATCAGCAATTGTCTAAAATGGATGTGCTAATTGATGTGTTTAATGCTAGTCAGACACTGTGATAATGGAATGATAAATGTGAGGAGTAATTGCCTTATAGGTTAAACCCTGCTGCAAACTAATAGATTATACACTTATCATTACTTAACACTTATCCTGCTAACAAGGAAGGGGTTATACAAGTCCAACTGTCAGATTTACAGGAATCGTGTTCACTTTAAACACTTCTAAGGGTGTTCTTTTGTTTGTCTCTGATTTTGAATTTCATGTTGTTCATTATCTTATTTATTCTTGATAAAGCAACTACGGTAACTAATCCATGAAAATTTGAAGACCAACTGTAGACTCTTTAGTCTTAATTGATACCAGGTAGATGTTATAGATCTACCATTTTATGGTAATAAGTTAGTGAACTCAATGTCTTAGATCAGGAACCAAATTTTGAGGGGCGATTTATCACCTTCATGCAGTAAAGAGGAGCGATTTTTCGAAATAATATATTTTAAAAAATTGGTTTAAGGGTTATTTGATATTTTCATTGTCAACTGGGAATCACACAATTGTGCATCCTAGATTGGACACTGAGACTGCTTAATATTTTAAAAGTATTAAATATAATTTGCCAAATTAAAATAAAAAAAATCTAATGTGACATTGTCAAGTAGTTCTGTTACGCATAAACAGAAGTACTATAAATTTTGATTGACAACTTCATTTTACTTGTCAATGCATATAATTGTTACTGCTATATTGTGCATTGTTTTTCTTTGCATCTCGCATTTGTTTTAAATCTTCAAAGTAGGTAAGAATGTTTGATATTGATTTATAAACTAATTTGATAAGTTACGTATTTTATTATCAAATCAAACAACTGGAATTTACAACTGATATTTGTTACAATTCCAAGTGGTAATAGTTTATCAAAATCAATTTTGAAATTGTTTTTGGAAATAACGTATTGTGTTACAGTGTGTTAGTTACTGTGTAATTATTTACATAGATAGATTGTTAAATATCTACGATATTCTCCCCATGTCCCCAAACAACCATCTAGCTCTCCAATGTCCCCTACCCTTCCCCAGTCTCGTTACTTCATGTCCCCAGACATGTATTCTACTATCCTGATTCCTCACTAATATCCTCTCCCCATGGTTTGTTCACCCAGCTATTTCCCCATTCACAACAACCCCCCTCCCTGAACCCCCTCAAATTAAATTCGACCCTCTTCCAACAGCATTTTAAGTTCACACTTGTCATCTCATCACCCCCCCCCCCCCCCCCCCCCCCAAAATTGAATTCCTCTCTTTCCTCTCCACCCTCTCTTCTCCCCAATTTCCCCCCAACTCAGTTCATTCTCCTTATTCCCATGTCCCTAGGGTATAAGTTTCCCTCTGTCCCAGTGTCGGACTACAGTGTTACTATTAGTGAAAGGTCACACATGGATGGTTAGCAGTTTCCTACAACTGACATCCAGGTAGTGTCACACTTAAATCAGTTGGTTGAAGGTTAAAAGAATTATTCACATGTAGTAATGTTTGAAATATTCATGTCTGAAACTAATTATCTCCATTACATCTAAACACTGGTCAAATTGGTTGTTACTTGAAATTTGTGTATCTCTAGTTATGTTTTTTAAAACAGTATATTTAGTTGCTTTTTCTAATTTTGTGAACAAACAATAGGAAATGCCATGTTAAATTATCACTACTCCATTGAACTTCCTGGTTACAAGGAAAAAAAACCTACTCACTGCTTAGGATTTTCCTTGCTATTAAGTTTCAAACACTGTCATATTTGCAAGATGTCATTCATCCTTTGTTAGATGTTTATGTTTGTAAGATTATTTTTATACCCCCGACCAACGGTTGGGGGTATATAGTTATACCAATGATTCCGTCCGTCCTTCCGTCCGTCTGTCCTTCCGTCCGAAGACAATTTTTGTCCGATCGATTACAGAAAAACTATTGTTCTCATCCTTTTAAAATTTGGTACATGTCTTCTTCACCACAAGGAGAGGTGCAGTGCGAAGTTAAAACCGAATTGGTGAATTTTTGAATTTTTGGCGATTTTTAATTTTTTTTAACTTAGTCAAATTCTGAGCATTTTTTGTCCGATCGATTACAAAAAAACTATTCATCTCATCCTTTTCAAATTTGGTACATGTCTTCTTCACCACTATGAAAGGTGCAGTGCGAAGTTTAAAACGAATTGGTGAATTTTTGAATTTTTGGCGAATTTTTTTATTTTTAACTTAGTCAAATTCTGAGCATTTTTTGTCCGATCGATTACAGAAAAACTATTCATCTCATTCATTTCAAATTTGGCAGATGTCTCCTTCACCACTAGGAGAGGTGCAGTGCGAAGTTTAAACCGAATTGGTGAATTTTTGAATTTTTGGCGAATTTTTTTATTTTTTAACTTTGTCAAATTCTGAGCATTTTTTGTCCGATAGATTACAGAAAAACTATTCATCTCATCCTTTTCAAATTTGGCACATGTCTCCTTCACCACTAGGAGAGGTGCATTGCAAAATGTAACACGATTTGGTGAATTTTTGAATTTTTGGCGATTTTTTATATTCTTTTACTTTATCATAGCTAGAATGAATGAAGCTACTTCTGTATTTATTGTGATTTGTTGACTTCATCATTTTCTTTTTCATGTAACTTTCATCAAAAGCTACTTCTGTGTTCTCGTTGATTTTACTATTTTATATTTCCACTGGTTATATTTTGGGAAAAGTTAAATTTTCTTTCCTTTCAGCCATAAACTGCTGTATATCTCTCACTGTGCCTTCAGGGGTGTGCTTCCATGCACCTGTTGTTTAAAGTCACTCGAATGAATCATTATGATGGATTAATTTCCAAAATAAAGTTGAAATCAGTGGCAATAGCAGTAGTGTATTATATTACCAATACCTTTTCAAGTTACTTTTATTCTTATTTTGACTTAAACCACCTTTTTCACATGAAGATCGAGACTTGTCCTACCATTTTCACAAACAGTTTAATCTTAGCAATTACATTTCAAAGCTTATCAATCCTTAGGTGTGCAGACACCTCTCTCTTTAAGTAAAATAAAAATGTCAAACTTAAACAGTCGGGGGTATTAGTGAGCCACGCTCACTTTTTTGCTTGTTTTGGTTATTAAAATTTAGCTATCGTTAAACAATTATAGATAGTAGCAATGTTCCACTCTTTAAGTGAAGCATAGATTTACCTTTGCTGTAGGCCTGTTCTGTCTCTTGTTCAATTGATACTTAAAGTACTAAAAGTACTGTTGGTAACAAAAACGACAACATGTTTTTGAATAATTTTAATCAAATTCTTATTTTACTTTATTTCACTTGTATACTCTAGTTATGGAAACAGAATGTGTGCATTATATATCTGTTAAGCTATATTACCAAAGAACAGGAGGATTTTCGGGATAACAACTAATTTAATGCGAGAATACACAACATTTTGGAGTATATGCTCACTCCTTCATCAGGTGGAATGTTTTTAATTATATGATTGCAGGTGAAATACCGGGATCTATCAATGATAATAAACTATGTTATTGGTCACTAGTGACTGATATAACAATGACCTGACGTCTTAAAACAATGAAATATATATGATAAATACATGCACGGAAATCATTTCAATTTGATAATGTCTATGTGAGTAATAAAAGTTTGACTTCAGAAAAGTTTATTAAAAGTTCTACACATGAAGTTTTCTAACCTAAATATTTTTGTATTTCAGTACTGGTTGAATCATGAAAAGAAAATATCCAAACAGAAGAAACGTAAGTACTTTGAAAAAAAGTGCTAAATCATAAATGTATTTTATTCAAAGCAGAAATTGAGTTATTTGTATGAATGGATCAGCTTAGGTTGTTTGCTTAGAACTTTAAACTTTATCTCACTCTCAGTATTTGACTACCGGTAAGTATTTCGTGTCCTTAAGCATTCATCATCCTGAATGCTCTTCTCACACAAATGTTTAATTTACATTAAATCTTACATTTATTAACAGTAAACATAAAATATTTTAGGCAATAAGCCACTCTATCAATTATGAGATTTATTAGAAATAGAATAGAATCAAGTAAATACATCCAACAAGACAAATATCGTTTGTTGATAGTGATTTTTTCAACCATTGCAACCATTCACTAAAGGACGCTATCATTATAGTATAATGGTAAATATAGCTACTCAATAAGATAAACAAATAGGAACATGTATGATTATATATATATTATGTTTTGCTGGCAGGTGGTGCTTGGGTGTTTGAATTTGCAGTTAAGTTTTATCCACCAGACCCAAGCATGTTACAAGAAAGTCTTACAAGGTCAGTATTGCATCATTTAGATACTGACATCAACACATGGAGGTATCGACGAAAGTTTAAGGTTTTGTGCTTTGAAGTCATTTGCCTTTTCAACTTGTCGTCTGGTGGAAAAGGCAAACACTTTTGGAACATATAACATCATTCTGATCTCTTTTGGGATAACTCCATGTTTTGATAGTAGGTTTAGTCTTTTTCTTTTTCTACCCAATTCGGTTGGCTCCCACACAACAACTTAAGTGAATCCACATGCTTACATTCCAACTACTGTTGCTACTACTATATGATGTATAGCGTTCAATTATTTGTATCATAAACAAATTCAATAGATGTTTTAATTTCAAATGTCCATGTTTGTCAAACAGCTGTATATCATCTGTATTCAAACATTCACATTCCAAGACCTCAAATACCTTGCTTTGAATAACATGCTGATGGAAAAATATAACATTTTAAGTGAGTACAAAGCTTATCAATTTCCATATGAAATTATCAATATATTAATACATTGTTTCCTTATTTCTTTTCACAGGTATCTAGTAACTCTGCAAGTCAGACGAGATATTTTAAGTGGCAGGTAAGAGACTTCATATTTCATAAAGAAAGAATTAAAGTCCAATGTTTTCAAAGATGTACATCTTTATTGAAAACTAACGAAGGATGCTTTGAGATGATAAAAGGATGTCTCACTCAAGTTTTTTATTTTATAAATATCAACCTCAATGATTTAATTAAAATATCCTCAGAAAGCCTCAGATGTTTGGAACTGATCAACCTTATGTCTATATGAATGAAAACTAAAATGCCTCTCAAAGAACCTCTGTTTGTATGTTTGATATACTTAACACAACACTTACCACTTGCAGACTGCCGTGTTCCTTCGTGACCCATGCGCTGCTTGGGTCGTACAGCGTGCAGGCTGACGTGGGGGACTATGATCAGCAGGAACATGGCGTGGGTATCGAGTATGTCCGAGACATGCCCTTCGCACCCTCCCAAACACCAGAACTCCTTGAGAGAATACACGAACTGCATAAACAACACAAGTAGGTGCAGCCAGTGTCCTTTTGGCAGATTTTATAAATGAGATTAACTGATTAATGTGATTTGAACAATGAAGTTTGAAGTCTATTTATTTTACATTTTGCTTCACCAGAAGATAAGTCACTGTTTTGCTGCAATATTTACAGGACCATAGTAACATTTACTTAAATAGTGACATTCAACTTGTAAAGTGACATTACTTGTATAGTGACATTCAACTTGAACCATCCTCAGAATGGAAATCACAACCAGATATTTTATTTCTTTCCCAGAGGTCAGACACCAGAAGAAGCAGAAAACCACTTTTTGGAGAACTCCAAGAAACTAGCAATGTATGGTGTTGATCTTCACAAAGCAAAGGTAACAACCATTTAATCTAATGATCAATTAAAGTTGTCTGCTTTTCTTTTCTTTTCTTTTTGAGATATCATCTATAATTATTTTCATGAGATGTCGTTATTTTAATCTCTAAACTAAAGATTTGTTAAATGTTCTTTCAATGGAAATAACTTTCTAAGTACTTGATTGTTGAGTATATAAGGAAGGTTGTGATGGTTGCAGGACTCGGAGGGAGTGGACATCATGTTGGGAGTGTGTGCCAGTGGGCTCCTCGTCTACAGGGACAAGCTGAGGATCAACAGATTCGTCTGGCCCAAAATATTGAAAATTTCGTACAAAAGAAACAATTTCTACATAAAAATAAGACCAGGAGAGGTAAGGATATCTTGTGTTGAAAATATTAGTCTCTGGATATTAGTTGTCAAATGTGTTAAGATTCATTGAGAATCGCAAGCTTGTAACATTGTGTATGTATATATTCAAAACCTGTAACTTGTATGAACTTCTATCACCTGTTTACTCATTATACTGATTAAATGTAAATGTCACTTGTAAATTTTTAATGTTTTCAAAAGGAATTAAAGCAAGTAATATTTAATGCTCTTGTTATTGATAGAATTTAACTTTACAAGTCATAGAAATTGAACTATTTGATTTAACTTAGTCTTGAACATTTCTGTTTTCCAGTTTGAACAGTTTGAGAACACAATTGGTTTTAAACTGGATAATCACAGATTAGCTAAGCGGTTGTGGAAGACGTGTGTGGAGCACCACGCTTTCTTCAGGTTGAGAGAACCAGAGGTTCAGACCAACAACACAGTATTCCCCCGCCTTGGCTCCAAGTTCCGCTACTCTGGAAGAACTCTATACCAGACAAGACAGACAAATGCACTTCTAGACCGACAGCAGCCTTATTTCGACCGATCCAATCAAAAACGTCACACCTATGCTGATCAGAGGACCCGCAGTGTGGATGAGTGTAAGTCGGTTTTGAGATACTTAAGAACTCACTGGCAGCACAGAGTTAAAAGAATTATCATTTTCTTGCACATGTTTGACTTGTTGAGTTAGACGTGGCTTCAGAAACTATAATAGTACTTTTAAAGGTACTTGATAGGATTATGACAAACTAATTTGCTGAGACCTGTGATTATATGTTGTTTTACATTCAAATCGAACCATGAACTGAACCCTCTCACAAGCCCAATCCAATAAATGCAAAGTTTGTGATATATCTTGACATCTCTCTAATGCAGTGGCAATGCGGGAGTCTCACCGCGAGCAGTACAAGAACCAGTATGGCTACTACCCAGAGGACGCACCCACTCTGGAGAGGAAGCGACAGAGCAATCCAGACCTCGACAGGTCATTCCCTGATGAGCGAGACCGCAAGGACATGAAGGGGTATGCAAAAACCCCAATTTCGGAGCTGGGTCTCGCTGGACGTGGTCAGTTCGGGGACGACGAGGGAATGATGAAGAAGAGGCCAGAAGAATACTCCACAGACACAGCTGACCGTAGGGACAAGGCACCAATAGATCGAGTATGTCCTGTACTGTTATTTGCTGCAATGTTATAGAGTATTGTCCTCTGAATGATGGCTATAAACATGCAAATGTCTATGGTGTAAGGAAGAATTTATTGAAACCTCATTACTGTTCAGAAGTTCTCTTCATTGAAATACCTGCAATGTCTGAAAAGTTAAATTATGCCTGAATGCTAAGGTGTAGGCATATCATGTCTGTGTAATCAAATCATTACCACAGGGATTCCCATTGATAAGTTATCCTATATTTAGGCTCTGAAATTGGTTATTGCATCAATCTATTCAGCAGCTTCAGGTTTAGATGGTTGGATTCCTGTAATTGAGTCTCATTAAGGACAGTTGTATATTCAGCAGCTAATAACAAACCCTATCTATCCCACAGGAGGCTACAATGGAGGACGATCCTCGGTATGGCGGCAACGACGTGATGGCAGTGACAGCTGGAACCGTGGAGGGCCAGTCTCCGCCCAAGAAACTCAGCAAGGAGGAGGAGAAAGAGAGGAAGAAGAGGGAAAAGGAGGAGGAGAAGAAGCGGAAGGAAGAGAAGAAGAGGTTAGAGAAGGAGGAGAAGGAACGCAAGAAGAAGAAGGGCAAGGACAAGGAGGCTGTTCCCATGACAGACCTCAACACCTCCGAGGACAGGCTCGACAGACTGGTGAGATCATCGTATTGTCATTTTGAAATTTCTTCACTCAAACGTTACATTCAGTCTATCTCGTAATAGCCACAATCAGTACTAATGAGTTGTATCTGCAGCTTATGACGTGGGATTCAAGTAATACTTGTTTATATTACCGTGTCGATCGCTCCCTAATTATGACAGGCTGAAGAGTGTGTTCCTATTTTCACATATCTCTCTGATTTCTAAGACCACACTTAACCTTAGTTCTAACATTGAGTTATGATCACCTTGGACTAAGGGGTTGTTGTCAATGACATCTCATTTGACTCATTGAATACAAAGCATTTAACTGGCAATAAATTGTTGTAGCACTGATGCTGTGAATAGTTAATCTGTTGAAGATATTTGGACCTCATTACTGTTTAATTTCTCCTGAAGATAACAACTAAAACTTGTTCTCTTCTGCAGGGAGGTAAAGACGCCACACTGAGGGCAGAGGCAGGACATCGTCCAGACAGTGCAGGCATTGAATCAGTGAGTGTTTTCATCAATAACCATATTTACGTCTTGTATATCTATTGGTCGGTGACAGGGTGGTAACTATTTCAGAATACTGTGTATCACCAGTTATTTCAATATTGCACGTATAAAAATGACAAGTTTAAACTTGTGATGCTCAAGATTATTGTCGTTACAAAATAAAAATTCTCGTAACCAAAATAAATGTGTGTTAAGCTAATCTGATATTTGTTAGCTTTATATGTGTTTCCTGAACTCATCACCTCATCTCCCCATTCATTGCGTGTATCGCTTACAAGTTAGTACCCAATCGTATTGCAGCCTCGCTTTGAATGTGTTATGTTGCATGTTGGTATTTATCCACAGGAGGAAATGCTGAGAGCAGCCAGCGCACCTAGGGATCATGCATCGCCTGATTCAAAGGTTCACATGACATTTTGCTTTGCTAGTTTAGAGTGTGGCAAATATATAGAGTTGAGCTTTGTTCTTATTAACAGAACAATCGTCAAATTCTCCGAACTTAATAATCCCTCTTAATTCAATTCTCTCTTGAAGTTACTTTGTTTGATATAATAAGATGATATTTCTTTCGACTTAGTAAGTCTTTCTTCTGAATTACATGAAAAAATGGCAAGATTTATTTTGGCTAAGATGGAGAGTCCCTTCTCCTTATTTATAGATTTTGAATAAAAAAATAACCGAGTTGGACTGAAACGTGATTTCATTATGTCTAGGATAAGCTGAAGAACGGAGATGATCAGTATGATAAGGATAGGTACCTTGAGGATAGGTACCCTGATGGTCGACTCCCAGAAGCGAGATTCGCTGATGGATCACACCCTGATAGCAGGATATCTGCGGAGCTCAGCTTCGACCAGGTACCCCCTGGTACAGATGGCCGATATGGTCAGGGAGATCTTTCACCTCGTAGCACTGACGGAGAACGGTCACCAACGTCTGAAGGAGGGGTCGGAGCCTTTGGGGATTATCCTGATAAGAATCGGGATAGAATCGGATCTGATGAGGATGATAAAGATAAGAAGGGCAAGGATAAGAAGAAGGGAGGTGGTCTCTTTGGAAAGCTGAGGAAGTCCTCCAGCAAGGGCGAGAAGGATAAGAAAGATAAAGATGGCAAACATAAGAATAAAGATGGCAAGGACAAAGATAGTCACCTTGATCCGAAGGATGCCAAACTTTTGGCTGATTACCCGCCCCATGATGGAGTCGATCTTGATGCCCAGGTTATCATCATTCAGTTTTTGCTTGCCCGTGCTTGGTGCAAATGGGGTAGACTAGACACGGCCTATACAACTCTTTGTGACACCGCTGTACTTGCATGAGACTTGATCTGTTAGTGATTGCTTTCCTCATCTCATTGATATTGTACATAAATCATTGGTATTGTTCATCTCGTCCAGCCTCACGTGGTGTAGATCATCTCTCATCTGTCCTCCGTACTTAACAAGGGACTGCACTGGCACTGACAGCCCTCTGGACTGTCTGTGTGGGAAGTTCTGTATGGCAACTTCTGGTAGACTAGAAACTGATGAACAACTGTAAAGGCACTCATGAATGTTGTATCTACTTGGTAGTTAGAAGCCTCGTCTTAACAGCATGATTGGTGGTACATATCACACAGGGCACCTGTTCTGTGTATTCAATGGTCATTAACTTCTGCTGTCTTCTATGCTTTCTCACTCTACTTCCATGACCCAACTCTGATTTTGGAGAAAGTCGAATTACATTTGTCCATGCTGCTACTGGATTTTGATAAAATGCTGAACTAGTTGCACAGAATACTTACGCTTTGCCTAAAGTGTTCAAGGGGCTTTCTTTAGAAACTGCTTTTTACAGGAACAAATATGAACTTGAAGGATTTCACATCAGAAGAAACTCTTATAAGAATTTTGCTTTCTAGCCACATGTAACAATCTGAAGATATATGTATATCGGGTTCTGAGGTTTTCATCTCTTTCTTTGCTGTTGTTGTATCTCTCTTTTGTTATTTGCATTTCACCAAATTTTCTGTATTTCAGCTTATCAAGTGTTGAATTTAAATTAAACCCTGAAAAATCATTATGCTTGTGTCACATCCTCTACTTGGCACAATGAAATTTGATAAACTGATGAATGATGTGGTGAAAAAGAACTGATGACAACTTTATCAAACTACAGTTTATTTCCCATGATGACTCATGTTGATGAGGACCACTTATCTTCAGCAAGTCCTAGTTGTTGCATGAGTACCCACCCAAGTGTACCAAATTAAATATGTAGATGTTGATCTGATAAACAATCCCCTATGTAGTTGATGTAGATAGGTAGTAACAACGCATGTTCTTCATACAGAGTATTTACTCATCATAAAAATCATATTTCATAAATTTAAATAAAACGTATAAGTCATTATCATAAATTCATGTTTATCTTTGCAATGTGAAATCTCGATTGACTAGTATTAAAGCTTGAAGCTATACTCATAGTTTAGTTTGAAGTAACGCTTGGCATTTAGACAAAGATGGTTTTATTTTTGTTGCTTCATTTTAAGGAATACTCCTCTGATTTAAGAAATGTGTATCTGCCTTTGTCATTAAAAATGCTTTTAAAAACATGTTTGTTCTATTTTCGTTTAAAAAAGGTTTATTTTAATATATTTTCATTTTAATTTTTTAAAATGCTTTTTAAAATCTCTTTTGTACTACTTTATTGTGCAGTGAATTATTTATTTGTTGTGTTCCGCTTTAGTTTTATTCCTACTTTTGTACCCCAGGGTGGTCCATATGGTCCAGGAGGTCCACCTGACTCGGCCGATAGGGACAGACAGAAAAAGGTTTTGCATGACGTTTATTTAGATAGATGTGCGGTGCTAACATATATTGCTATAATATTAAGCTAGCTTTTCAGTGATCAATAAATTTGGATTATTCTATTTATTCATGGTTCTGGACTTATAGAATAAAAGCTTTCCAGATGCCCAATAGCTTTTGGATCAGATCACGTCATCCTATTTATTCTTGACCTCTCATTTCATCATTTTCATATTCATTCATATCATCACATCATTTCGTCATATTCCATTGCAAAACAAAATTTCAAATATTTATATTTGGTAATTTTTTTAACCATTTGTGAAAATAGTGAGTTTTACATTCAATATTGATTTTTCAATTTCATGTAACTCTTTTGGTTGCTTTATTTGTTCAACTTTCTCTTTTTTTCTTCCAAACTATGTTGCTTAATTTTGAGTTTTTATTCAAACTCTCAGCCACCTCATGGTGAACTCTCCTTATATCATTTTGGTGATTTTCTTTTCATCAGCAAGGGGTCATATAACATTGTCATCTCTTCCAGAAACATAAATCAGATAAAAACAAGCGTGCTTCGTTCATGGCAAGTTTATGTGCAGGGAAAAATCAGAAAAAGGTTTGAATATGTTGTACTTGCAACAATGTTAAGATGTTGGCATGGAGAAGCGTCGCGTCACGTCACAGCATGGATATTGATACTACTCCAGCATGTGTTACGAAGTGTTATCACACAGTTGGATGGTCAACATGTTTCAGAAAGTCTAACCAGTGTTTTGTTAAGTGTTTGCATGAAGGGATGCAGTAGTAGAAATGGTTTCTTCATGAAGATGAGCAGTTATAAGCAGTTTCATGTGTAGATTGCTCTGATTCAGACAGTTTTGATGCTGGCTATTTCCCCCCGTTGTTGGCTACATGTAGTTACCCTGTGCTAGCATGGTTATGAATTTGCCTAACTTTCAGATGCCATTAGTTCCCTGTTGTCAGATTACTGGAAAAGTTTTGTGTTTTGGATTCCATTTTGCGCTTCTAGTCGAAAGAATATTTGCAAGTTTGGCTTTGATGTTCCAGCAGATGTTTGTGTGTTTTGGCTGCTTTTTTCTGTCCTGATGGATGCTAGTTGGCGTATAGTGAATACCAGTAGTGCAAGTGTGTGCTTGATGTGAGACTGATGTAGTTGTAGGGTTAACCAATTTGCTTTATGAAAACGGCCATAGAACAAACTAAATGCATGGAAGCATGGCCTTACTTGTTTTTAAAGTGTGCATGACAATTATATGACAATCAATGGAAACAATTTTGAAAGTGATAAATGTATTGTCATGGTTCTGAAGTTCTGAAGAACTATTTCAAACTGATTTGGATGATTTTTATTTTTTTTTCTAAAATAAACTGACAGAAAAGGTTTTATCAAAAGTATCAAAGTAACTTATTTTGAAACAGTATTGTGTATGTGAAATTATTAATTTCATTTCTGCTTTAATATTTTTAATTTAATTTCTAACTTACCGGTACTGGTATTTGAAAAGTTGTGAAATCTCTTAATCTATTTAAATATTTGAATATTTTTTAATGTTATAAAATAAGTACTTTTCCGTTTGAATCAACATTCAAAAGAATGATTCTGTAACTATTGTGAGTGTGAAGACTTGTGAGTGTGCTGTACTGTAGGGGGGTGACACTGATTCCGTGTCCTCTGCATCTGGTCAAGACACAAAGGATGCTGGGAAACAAGACGAGGCGGTCACTGAGTCCGACAAGGTTAGCTCTCTGTATGTTCTAGCTAGGAGTATTGTCGGGAGTTAGCCCCCTTTGTTGGTTGATGATAATAATGATGTCATTGTACACTATTTGGTTCTTGTGACATCCTCCCATCAGTCATTCTCAATTCATCTCGACATTCAATCATCTTCATGGTCACTTCCATACAGATGATCATTCATCCAGATTTGACCTGTCAAATGTGTACATGCCAGAGAACTTTCATATTGGGACAACTTCTTTTTATATCTGATGCGCTTCACAGATTATTCCCAACTCCAATTGCTTTGGGCAGTCTTTTCTTCAGTGTGGGTGAAATTCTCTAACATTCTGCCTACAATTGTCTACATAGTCAGCCACAAATAAAACCAGCAGGCAGGTTGGTAATATAGAGCTTCTTGCAGGTTTATTTCAGCTTTAACTCATTCTCTTTAGATAATGCACTTAACAAATGTAAATATGTACATTTTGTTTTCAGCCCACAAGACAATATCTCAATAGCTAACTAACTCATGTATTTGCAAGATATCTAACTGAATATTTATCTACACAAACAATTCATTTGCTTTCAGACAAGCAGTAGATTGTTGCACTGTGCTTTTTGGTAGGTCATTGGTCCAAGGGGGGTAATCCAGACCAAACCAAGACCAAAGTTACATTGGGCTGATTATTTCATTTTGATGTGCTGAGTTAAAGCTTATTTACGAAAACCCCAAAATATGTATTCAGTTTATAATTGGACTATATTCAATAGATATCTTTTGCAAATACTTTTTTCTAACACTATCAAAGGCTGTTATATTCGGGAATGTATCACATAAATTACATAAATATGATTGACAACTTTATTGTTATCAACATTTTTAAGTTGTAAAATTCAATTCTACAAATAATTATAAATTGGTTGATTTAACGACAGCGAATATAACAAAATCCCATTGTAGAACAAATATTCCCTGAATTTAATAGTCCTGTTTTTGAGCGGTGCACCTATCTACGTGAAGGGATGTTCACTCACTACAAGATATTAATGGAGAACTTGTTTTTACCTCAGGGAACTTTCGGACCAGGTGTTGGCTTGGGCCCAGGTTACGGTGGGGTCGGAGGCCGAGGTGCGGGAGGCCCTCCCGTGGGCGAGATCGGAGATGAGGTGTTCATCGACCGCAAGATGGAGTTCATTCCAGTTGAACCCCCTCAGAAGGTTAACATCTTCCCCATACTAACTTGCTGCCGTTGCTATGCTGACCCAAATCAATCAGAATTTCTTATTTTCCTTCTTTTGAAAATTGATATTTTGTGAAAGTGTTATAAATTCTAAATAGATTTTCGAAACGTTTGTATCTCAAAGCCAAGAAATTTATTCTTCGAAACAATTTGAAATTTCCTCTGGAGATAATGAGTTTGAAAAAATATTTTAGCGTAGAAATTGTTAAACTGATACTTTGGGCCACATAGCTGCATGTCAATGCATGTACTTGTTTGTTCATGTTCACAATGTTCCAGAGTTTGTAACTAAAACACCTCCGTGCATGTCTGTGTCAAACGTTTACCAGTTCAGGTTGAAAAATAAATTTCAGATAAAACAAATGTAGCCAGGAAGTTATTCTGCATGACAGCATGATTTCTATACTTGACACTTACACAAAACAAACTTGTCATCAACTTTAATGTGGGTAAACAAATTTCCATTCCAGATGCGAGTAGAGTCAGATCGAATCAAGACAGGTCTTGACTTGAACGAAGAAGGCACAATGCCATTCTTCAACCCTGCAGCTACCAGCACCACCGGCCGACCTGGCAAGGTGCCCCCTCCTGTCCCCCCTAAAGGTCGGGGAGGATACGGAACCGAGGATCGCAGCAACAGAGTCAAGTCAGATATGGTGAGTTGCACTTTGTTATCTCCCTTCATCTGGAGAGATTTACGCAGTTGTCTCCCCTGGTGCAGGTTGTGTTGTCCTAGTCGGGTTCTTGTGTTCAAGTACAGACATACACTTTCATTATTGATATTTTGCGTGTACTGTAACTGTAATTTCTGGTAGTAAATCCTCTTAAATGTGATGAAAATCCTGATTGTTTAACTTAAAATGTTAAAGTTGCATCATCACCTTCCTTCCAGTTTTTGTAATTGCCAGTGAGCATGAGAGTGTTGGTACGAAGTTCACCTTTAAACATTTGCTGCATGACTTCAGATGATTGAAACATTATTCTCATTAAATATTAAAAAAAAAAAGTTATGACATTCACTTCAGTTGAAAACTTGAATGTACTCAAGGTGTGTGTTCTTAGTTTTCTGTTTGTTTGTTTGTTTGTTTTGCTTTATGGTTTATGCATTTTCTAACCCCTTTGTTGTTTGTGTTACATTTTGATTATCAAATTAATTTGATAAAAAAGAAAATCAACAATTATCACCATAGCATTCAGTTCTTATTAGTTCCATCATATTTAATCAATCTTTGTTGATCCAGCCTGAATGTTCAACAGATTCAGTTGTCCCTCGTTATTCCTGGACGACCCACTAAATAACAAGAGAAAATATTTTTATTTGGTTATGGACTGATCTTGATTCTGAAACTTCCAGTAAAATATTCGTTTTTATGAGAGCTAGTGTAGAAGCACTTGCTGTATTAGTTGTATGCTTTTTATTAGCAGAACATTGGGAATTTAACAAACGTCAGTGCTATGATACAATGTCACTTTCAACGTGTATGCACATTAAACAGGACAAGATATCCTCAATTGATATAAAAATTCTTGCTTCTGGCTGATTCAGAAGCAGAACAGAGGAACTGTTGAGGTATCACATTGAATGAAGTATAATAGCACTTGATCTGTTAGTAGATTATTGGTTTCTAAAAGAGACATTTAACATAAAATTTAGCTTTGATACCATGTGACAATGATTAAGAACAAATACTGTAACTGCAATCATTCTTTCCTTTAGAGAAACTTTCATAAACTATATTGCACTATCAATAGTATAAGCATGTTTTGGAGACAGTAACTTTATCATGTACAGTAGCAAGTTCCCTCGCAAATCCTAACTCACGCCAGTCTCCATCACTGGATAAGCATTGGTGCATTTTGTTTCCTCTTCTGTGCTAGTGTAGTCAAATGCAGGGTGCTGCTACACTAGCACAGAATAGTTACATAAATGCAGCAAGGCTTGAATTATCCAGTAATGAAGGAGTTATCACTTGTGAGGTAAGTTGGTACAGTAGTTTTAACATGTATTTAGATTTAGTGTACATATGTAGTTTGTAGGTGTGTATTTAGCCAGCACTGCATTATATTACAATCAAGTTTGGGTGGGGGATCTAGTGTTGCTTACCTACATTGCATTACCTTATTCTAGCATGATTTATTTAATCCTCCTGGCAAAAGAGAACCAACTTTACCTCCTCCTGGTTTTAGAATTGATTTATTTTCTGATAAATGAAGTGTGAGACTGTAGGTGGCTTGTGTGCTGTAGATTTGAATCATCTCACCCTGGTATGTTTTCTGTCTCAGTTCTTCACTCCGTACCCCAAACCATATTTATAGTCTCTCTCCCCCACCCCTCCATCTAGGTTGAAGCCAATATTGAAATCACAAGCATGAATTTGAAGTGTTTTGGACTGTAATGTGCATTTGCATGGTTTGGAGAAAAGATGCCATAAATCAAAACCTCAAAGACATAAAATGCAGAACCACACTTTTCAGGCATGGTTTCGGATGAAAACAGCATGATTTTTGGTGTAAAGTTGAGCAATGATTGTTGTGACAGCCTGTCTGCCCGCCTGTAGTAAAGTGAATAAAATCACAATTAATCAAAGGTAAAGTCAAATGACCTAATGTTGAAGTGAAGTGAGACTGTATGTCTGCATGCTTTGTGAGTGTGACGGCTTGCAGCCAGCATGTTGCTGCTCCGGCTGTAATATAGTACGACCTCACTGACGTCGTGTCTCTCGTTATTGTAGCCACCTACAGTCCGAACAGAGAGCATTAAGTACGACCCTGATTTGGACGAAGAGCCAGTTTCCACAAAGAATGTTCCTCTTGTGAAAACCGAGACGCGAACTGTAACTTATGAAAAAGAGGGCAACCCAGTTCCTAGTGTGATGGAGGATGGTTTCCTCGTTAGCTCCCAGTCTCATAGCTCCAAGACCCAAACTGTCGAAACAACTACAGTAAGTTAGGCAGGAGGAGTTCTCTCCCTTAGTACATCTTTTCTACAGTGCTAGAAAATGAATTTTGTAGGTGATATAACAGTAACAACACAAACATATACAAATGTTTTTCTTTTGTTCTGTTTTGTGGCTATTTTATAATTTAGCGTACAATAGCACAGTTTAGTTAGGTTTAGACAGGTTTAGGAAGATAGACTGTGAATTAAGTTTACGACAGGTTTGATTGTAATCTGGCTAAATACAACTACATACGTGATTGCTAACTCAGGTTGAAGGTTGTCCCTGTGCTTCTGTCCTCTGTTTTAACATTTGTCATTCTGTCTAACAGCAAGAGAGCGTTTCAAGTTTATAGCGTTTCTTTCCACGTCTTGAAGTAGAGAAAATTGACAGCAATTCGTTTTTGGTGTTGCTTGAGCCTTCTTCTCCGGGGTTCCTTTGAAAAGTGTGTAATGTCACATGAAAACCATTATGAAAGAGGCATTGGAAAAGAAATCCGTAAACAATTTGCAGAAATCAGTTCAGTTTGAAGTAAAATGTTTTCGGTACTCTGGATCAATGGGCAGCTCTTTTCACTTGAATGAAGTTATTCTTCCTGAAATTAAATTGGACGAAATAAAATCTCTAACCTTCTGAAAGAACTAACCATGCCATCCTAGGACTAATGGAGCCTGACTAATGTACCGATCATCTACACTATCAATCAGTTTAGAGGTAAATATGATGATAACCAATTGTGTACAAGTTTTACTCACAAAATATCCAAGCAATGATTGTGTAAAACATCAGTACTTAAATCCTGGGTGACAGAGGATGTAGCCATACAGTTTTTGAAAATACCACCCCAAAGTCATTCAACATTAAATTAAATCTACATGGACAAAGGTTAAGTAGCCCTTTTGCTTCCCAGTGTTTTCATTTTACTGGCCTGGTCAAGCATCTTTTTTTTTTATCGGCCATTGGCTAATGGACTAAAGCTATTTCGACACTGCTTCATCCATGTTCATTATAGAAACACTCTCTTGCTGCTCTGAACTGTTATTGATGGTTAGCAGGGGAGGGGAGGTAAGCAGTTTTATTACAAGGGGAGGTAAGCAGTGTTATTACAAGGGGAGGTTACTGTTTCAGTACAAGACTGAAAAGGACGGAGTGGTGGAGACGCGGGTCGAGAGGAAGGTCGTCATCCAGGGAGACTCTGATGACTTCGACCACGATGCTGTGAGTTTCCTTCGTTAAATTTTTAAAACTTTCCTGAATTTGTTGTTTCGTTGTGAGTACAAAGCAGCTGTTGAGTAATATTTCTTGAAAATTTCACCTTTCTTTGTATGCTTGTTAGGCCCTGGCGCAAGCCATCCTGAACGTGACGGAGCTGGATCCCGATATCTCCGTGGAGAGGATCGAGTGTATGTCGCAGATGGAGGACGTCAACGGGGATCACAGGAAGTGAGTAGTATTTACTGGTTAAATGAATTCAAATAAAATTTTAATTTGATTGAGCAGTCTCTAAGATGTAGAACCATTGACAGTGTATGAACCTGTTACGTCTGCAGTGGGATATGGGAGTTTGGATCCTCCACTGAGAAATACATATAGAGGCTGGGGCTTTTCTACCTAAAATTCCAACCATTTTTGCAGTGTTTTATAAAGTGAAGTATTGTTAAGTTGATATAAATTCTCTCTTGTTGATTTAGTAAATAATTTTTGAAGAAAAAGAGATACACTGATACTGTGTTATCCCAAAAACATCATGTAAATGTCAAATTGTTATGTAAATATGTAATATTAATCCAATCAATTATATTTCCAGTACTGCAGTGTGAGAAGATCATCAAGTGCTGTGTGTGTGAAATCTGAAATCGGGCACTAACCAACAGACTAAATGGAGATATAAGTTACTGAATTCATGTCACATGTTGGATGAATTGACAGCCATTACCATGTTCAGTAACAGCATTTTATAAATTGCTAGTTATGGCCTAGAGGTGGAAACATTGGTTTCTTTGTAGAAACGTCCTGTACGTCATCTAGATGCATTTCAGTTGTAAGTCTTCGAGACAGATTGCATCCTTTAGTCTTTATCTTTATTTTAACATTTAGATGCGTGTTCGTTGCGACCAAGTTGAACCTGTTATTGTGGTCATTGTATATATCAGATGGACATCATTTGCTTACTTCAGTTATTTTAATCTGCATTGCCATCGTTTTCATGTATCGCTTTTAGTCTGTTACTCACTTCCATTTATTTGTTTTAAATAGGTTTCTCATTTCTTTTTATACCAGGACATGTTTTGTTAAGGGATTCATGCAGATCTATGTGTTTCATTAATATGTATATTTAGAAAATTGTGAATAAATCTTGATTATTTTACCATACTTGCCAATTTTGTAGACAATTTATGCATTTTAATAACATCAAGTAAAGGACCAATGTTGTATACGTCCGATTTTCTGCTGTTGTTACTGGTGTAATAAATCAATAATAAACACTATCTAGATGTATCAAATAGTACACATATTTATCAACTGCATGTGCTACTGTATATATGGACGTACATTTTTTCACATTGTGGAAATAAATTGGAATGTAGCAAGTCTTGTCCCTTGAGACATTTAATGATTGTAAAATATTCTGATTTTGAAATAATTTATAAATGGAGTAAAAGAAAGAATATGATTTTTCTGAAAATATTGCTGGTTTGTCCTAAATTCCAAGTGGCCACCAATAATTTGTGATTGTGAATATTTGGCTTTGGAATGTTTTATTTTAATTTGATTGTTTTGGTGCTAGGTTTCCAATCACAATAAATATTTGATAAAAGAATTACAATTTGTTACCAATGTTTTTTTAAAAAGTGTACCATAATGAAAAACATGGATAATACAACTTTGTATGTTTTTTTTTTAATCTGACTAAAAGTGCTCTCAATTTTGTATATTTTTGGAAGTTTGGATTGTTGAGGGAGTAATATATATATACATAAATATATCTTACTTTCAATTGATTTTGGAAACAGCAAGATTTCTTCCTATGGACCGTCCGGTTGTTTGTGTTTATATTCTACTAGCATGTAATGACTAAGAAATGTCAGACTTGAGCACCGATGCTTGTTTTAATATTGTAGTGTTCTCAGCTTCAACTGAACTCTTCACAATTTGACACAACTTCCCAATGCAAGGCATAACTCTTGCCAGTCTCCATTACTGGCTGATTTAGGCCTTGCAGTATTTCCTTAAGAAATCTGTGTTTAGAAATCCAGGCCCGCTATGCATTTCCAGTGCAGCGATTCACTGCCTCGACACAAGAAAGCTAGGGAAATACCGCAAGGGTTAAATCAGCCAGTAATGCAGACTGGCAAGAGTTATGCCTTGCGTTTGGAAGTTGAATTTGACATAGCGTCAAGATTTCCATACAGCATGGTGATCGAATATTTCAATATTGCAACCTATTCAGACAATTCCAATTAATATCATGTTATTAATGAAATTAAACAAGTCAATTATATGACAAGGGCATGAGCATATATAATTCCTCTATCTCGACCATGTATATGTCAGCCTGTATGCATCAACTACTATCAAACTGTGATGTAGATTGGTTCATGTTGCTCACTCGCTCATTGCCTTTGAGGCGCCATATATAACATTGCTTTCAATAGGAAAATACATTTAGATGGCAATGATCTTTATACATATAAAACTACATGACTTAAATAAAACCTCTGTTTCCAAAATTGTCTTTTTGTGTTTATTTGAAAAAGAGAATGAAAGAGAATTTATGTTCATGACTTTGCAGAATGCATACAGGTATGAAATGTAAAGCCATTGACTCTGTAGCTCATCAGGTATTACATTATTTCATTTTCTCCAAAGTAAAGACTAATATAATAGATCCAAAGAAGGAGTAACAAGTATGTTTTAAAGGAATAACCTGTCTCTATTAGAAGCTTGTTGTTCCCTCAAGGAACAAGTCCCACATGAGCACTGAAGCTTGAAATATTACACCCACAAAACAAGAAACCTCTAAGGCTCCAACCAACTGACCCACTGGGCAATTAACAGCTTTTCGAGGGACTCACTAAGGTCAGCTTCCAAATGCAACAGCCATGATAATTTGACTGTTATACTGATGACTGAAAGATGGAATAAGATACTCCATTGTTGTGTGCTACAGACATACAAATGGGTAAATTTGAATGCTCAATCTCAGTCTATGATTATCTTCAATATTTTATCATAGCACTTTAGAAGAAATAAAGTGCTCTCACAAAAATATAAATAATAGTTACAAATGGCTGAATAATACTCCTGCATAAATAAAAAAGAGTTCTAAAATGAATGTACATGGTTCGGTTAAGCCATGCGAGTCCATTCCCCATCGAGCGGCCATTTTAAGGTGTTAGAATGGCCGCTCAAGTAGTTCAAGTGATCTGACTGATGTAGCGATACCTAACACTCAGACTTTTGAATATGGTACAATGATGGAATTGTCAACCATCTTGCTGTCTGAACTCTTAAATTCTCATTCTCATACAAATCTACCTCTCACACTGAAGAGTACTACACCACTGTCGCTTTGTACGTCGCACCATTTTCATCGAATACAGATAAATGTTTTCTATCGATACGGTCGGGTCTTGTAATGAGATGTTTTAGCCATTAACGTTTGAACTTTAAGAATTATTGGCAAATTGAGAAAACATAACATGCAAAAAATGTGCTACAGGACCTTTAAAAATGGTAAAGCACTTTATATTGCACCCTTGTCCCATCCAAGATTTCATAGGTTTGTAGTTTTAAAGGCATCGATGGTTCTCTTATACAGTTTGGTCAGTCAGCAAATTTACAAATCATAATCCATCTTGGTCAGTGTACACTAAATATCATTATCCTGGACAAACGTTTGCATTCAAAGGAAGCAATAACGAGGAGTGAGTTTCTTTATTTTGTGTCAGTAATGTGATTTATTACATGCACGTTGAAGATATCGCACTTTAATAAATCTACAATGTTATTACACATTGTGTAATAACATTGCGTGCTGTCGATTGACGTGACGTCATAATGGCACAAACATGACGTCACAATATAAGTGCTGCAGTCGCAATGGAATGTGTCCCATTTATCGACCAGTTGGTGGAATTAGGTGACATTTAAATCAGTAAGTAGTAAATAAAATACTCAACTCGGTCCCGTTTAATAACATTTATGAAACTTTCGCTTGTTAAATACAAACAACTCACTCGTTTTATAAATGTTATTAAACAGAACTTCGTTTATTATTATGTGAGCGTGTTTTTCCAGCGATCTGATTGGTTGAGAGGCGGTCATGTGTCGTCGACAGAAAAGCATATTGACTCCAACCCGAGTCCAACCAAAAGCAATATTGACTTGACTGATGTCAAATGATTGTTGAATGACGTCATGCTATTGTTACCATGATGTCATCTGACTGTAGTCCCAGCTGTTCAAACCAAATTACATTTTTGACTGTATTTCTTTGTTTTCTTTTCGTTCCTGTGTCAAAAACAATTATGGACTGGTGATTCGGTCCCCAGATTCCGTGGTATATTGTTTTTCACCTGTCCGTCTGTTTGTCCGTCCGTCTGTTTGTCCACAAAAACTTTAACCTTGGCCATAACTTTGGATTGCTCAGAGCTAGGGCTTTAATACTTGGCATGTGCACATCTTGTGATGAGACCTTTCAGATGAGGTCATCATATTTGACCTTGTGACCTTGACCTTGCCACAGTGGACATTTTCAGAAAACTTTAACCATGGCCATAACTTTGGATTGCTCAGAGCTAGTGCTTTAATACTTGGCATGTGCATACCTTGTGATGAGACCTTTCAGATGAGGTCATCATATTTGACCTTGTGACCTTGACCTTGCCACAGTGGACATTTTCAGAAAACTTTAACCATGGCCATAACTTTGGATTGCTCAGAGCTAGTGCTTTAATACTTGGCATGTGCATACCTTGTGATGAGACCTTTCAGATGAGGTCATCATATTTGTCCTTGACCTTGCCGCAGTGGACATTTTCAGAAAACTTTAACCGTGGCCATAACTTTGGATTGCTCAGAGCTAGTGCTTTCATACTTGGCATGTGCACATCTTGTGATAAGACCTTCATATTAGGTCATCATATTTGACCTTGTGACCATGACCTTGCAGTGGACGTCTTCAGAAAACTTTAACCATTGCCATAACTTTGGTATATCCGGGGGCATCCGTGTTTAACAAACACATCTTGTTAAAAAGAATTATAATAAGTAAAACTACCATATTTTAGATCTAAATGAACCCACATGGGGTACTTGATCACCA
The DNA here is from genome assembly GCA_936450465.1 of Gibbula magus. Lineage (NCBI taxonomy): Eukaryota > Metazoa > Mollusca > Gastropoda > Trochida > Trochidae > Gibbula > Gibbula magus. Next base: position 31,904,449 of record OW388292.1, on the reverse strand, counting down.
TGGAAAACCCAACCAAAATAAACCTTGGTTAAATTGTCATTTTGGGGTAAAAACCTCAAAAAAACATAAAAAACTGTTTAATATTTTTTAAAAAGAATTCCAATTAGTTAAACTAGCATAATTTATGTCTAAATGAACCCACATGGGGTACTTACTCGCCATGGAAAACCAAACCAATATCCGCCTTTGGGAAATGGTCATTTTGAGGTAAAAACCTAAAAAATAGAGCCATGGGCTCTGTAGCTCATCAGGGTTTATATTGTTTAATGATGAAGACTGAAATAGATTTTTAGGTCATGGCTTGAGGCCCTTATTGGGGGCACCACAGGGTCACCATATCTACAATTAAGAATCCCCATTGGCTATGCACACAATATAACAGCCTTCTAGGTCTCTTTGTTTTGGAGGAGAAGAAGAAAATATATATGTTTAGGTCATGGCCTGTGAGGCCTTTATTTGGGGCCCCAGGGTCTCCAAATCTAAAATTTAGAATCCCCATTAGCTAAAGAGTCACAATACAATATTACAGCCTTCTAGGTACATTTGTTCTCGAGAAGATGAAAATAGGTTTTTAGGTCATGGCCTGAGAGGCCTTTATTTGGGGTCCCAGGCCAGGGTCACCAAATCTACAATTTAGAATCCCTATTGGCCAAGGAGTCTGCATACAACTTTTCAGCTCTCTAGACCTTTTGGAACTGGAGAAGAAGATGAAAATATGTTTATAAGGATGTGTTCCCTGTGACCCCATTTGGGGTCACGGGGTCACGAAATCTACAATTTAGAATTCCCATGGGCCAAGGAGTCTGCACACAACTTTTCAGTTCTCTGGACCTTTTGGAACTGGAGAAGAAGATGAAAATAGGTTTTTAAGGATGTGACCCCTGTGACCCCATTTGGGGTCATGGGGTCACGAAATCTACAATTTAGAATCCCCATTGGCCAAGGAGTCTGCACATAAAATTTCAGCTCTCTAGGCCTTTTTAAGCTGGAGAAGAAGATGAAAATATGTTTATAAGGATGTGACCCCTGTGACCCCATTTGAGATCATGGGGTCACGAGATCTACAATTTAGAATCCCTATTGGCCAAGGAGTCTGCATACAACTTTTCAGCTCTCTAGACCTTTTGGAACTGGAGAAGAAGATGAAAATATGTTCATAAGGATGTGACCCGTGTCCCCATTTGGGGTCGCGGGGTCACGAGATCTACAATTTAGAATCCCCATTGGCCAAGGAGTCTGCATACAACTTTTCAGCTCTCTAGACCTTTTGGAACTGGAGAAGAAGATGAAAATAGGTTTTTAAGCATGTGACCCCTGTGACCCAATTTGGGGTCACGGGGTCACGAAATCTACAATTTAGAATCCCCAAGGGCCAAGGAGTCTGCACACAACTTTTCAGCTCTCTAGACCTTTTGGAACTGGAGAAGAAGATGAAAATAGGTTTTTAAGGATGTGACCCCTATGACCCCATTTGGGGTCATGGGGTCACAAAATCTACAATTTAGAATCCCCATTGGCCAAGGAGTCTGCACATAAAAGTTCAGCTCTGTGGAGTTATTGGTTTTGGAGAAGAAGTCGAAAAAGCGAAAAGTTTATGGACGGATGGACGGACGGACGCCGGACACCATGCCATGCCATAAGCCCATCGAGCCTTTCAGGCCTGATGCGCTAAAAAAAGGAGAAAATTGGTAAAAAAGAATTACATTAAGTATAACTTGCAAATTTTATGTCTAAATGAACCCACATAGGGGTTATTGCTCACTTTAGAAAACTAAACAAATCAACCTTGGGGAAATTGACATTTTGGGGTGAAAACCTACAATAAGTTGAGAAAATTGCTTAATATTTCGTGAAAAGAGTTACATTTTGCATATAAAGAGCAACTTTTTTTTAATAAAGTGGGGTACTTACTCGCCATGGAAAACCAAACCAAAGTAATCCATGGGGATATTGTCATTTTAGGGTAAAAACCTTAAAATAAGACGGGAAAATTGCTAAATATTATATGAAAAGAGTTATTTTTAGTTCAATATGAAAATGTTGTGTCTATATGAACCAATATGGGGTACCTGTTCAAAATGGATAACTAACCAAAGTCAACCTTAGGAAATTGCAATTTTGATTATAATTATCCAAAAATAGAGCCATGGGCTCTGTAGCTCATCAGGGTTTATATTGTTTGATGATGAAGACAGAAACATATTGTCTCAATATAATGCATAATCCCTAGCCCTGACAAATCTTCGTCTTGAAAGTGAGAGAGAGCACTCAGCAAGGTCAACACACAGGAGATTATGCAATAAGCTGACCCCTTGGCTCTGGTTACAAGCCAACTGTGCTTTTACAGCCAAATTATGTAATAGCCTCTGCCTTGCACAAAACACTGGCATCACTGATCTAACTGTATAAGGCTAATTAGAGAGAACAGGCAATGTGATGAATCTCATGGTACATAGTACAATTTAGAATCACCTTGGCTAAATAATCTTTGCACAATTTTATCGGTTCTTAGCCTTTTCATCCAAACATCTATTTGATTGAAGTGCACATAAAATATCAGTTCAAAATTCAATTTCAAAGGTTTTTTTTAGGCTGTGGCCCATATTTGGAGTCACAGGGTCGACAAATTTACAAGGTAGAATCCCCATTGGCTAAAGAGTTTGCACACAATATTACAGCCTTCTAGGTCTTTTTGTTCCGGAGAAACTGATGAAAACAGGATTTTAGGTAATGGCCTGTGAGGCCCTTATTTGGGACCACAGGGTCACCAAATCTACAATTTAGAATCTCCATTGGTTAAAGACTCTTTACACAACATGACAGCCTCCTAGGTCTTTTCGTTCTGGAGAAGAAGAAGTAAATAGAATTTTAGGTCATGGCCTGTGAGGCCCTTATTTGGGGTCACAGGGTCACCAAATCTACAATTTAGAATCTCCATTGGCTAAAGAGTCTGTACACAACATTTCAGTCTTCTAGGTCTTTTCGTTCTGGAGAAGAAGATGAAAATAGGTTTTTAGGTTATGGCCTGTGAGGCCCTTATTTGGGGTCACTGGATCACTAAATCTACAATTTAGAATCCCCATTGCCCAAGGAGTTTGTATACAAAATTTCAGCTACCTAGACCCAGTGGTTCTGGAGAAGAAGTCGAAAAAGCGAAAAGTTTATGGACGGACGGACGGAAGCCATCCCATGCCATAAGCCCATCGGGCCTTTCAGGCCTGATGAGCTAAAAATAGAGCCATGGGCTATGTAGCTCATCAAGGTTTATTTTGTTTAATGATGAAGATTGAAATAGATTTTTAGGTCATGGCCTGTGAGGCCCTTATTTAGGGCACCACAATTTAAAATCTCCATTGGCTAAAGAGTCTGCACCCAATATTACAGCCTTCTAGGTCTTTTTGTTCTGGAGAAAAAGACGAAAATATGTTTTTAGGTCTTGAAAATTTTAAACCTAGCAATTTTGTCGATAGATTATCTTACTCAATGGAACTGAGAATTTAGTCGGTGCAAGGAAACCTATTTGGAAGGCCTTGTACAGAATAATATCCTGCTGGAAGGGTATTATACTGTACAAGGCCCTCCCAGCGGGGTAATATCAAGTGCAAGGCCCTCTTGATAGGATTTATAAGGTCCTGCTCCCTTTTCACGAGTTCAAAGAGTGTTAAATAGGCCTTTAAAGAGCCATCACGGATGTTGATGAAAATATCAAAATTTCTCCAAAAATCTATCTCCGTGAAATAAATACACTTAATTTTTCCCTATTTTTTCCAACTTAAAATAAGCCGAGAAATTGCATTAATTAGTAAAGGTGTTTTCCAGTCTAAATATAGATCCAGTCTATTATTTTCAAGCGCAAAGCATTATGGTCTAGCTCACACACAGTAAACAAAGACACGAAAGAATAAAAAAAAAATATGAGCAATGGAAGAAATCGAAATATATAATTTTCTGATGGTTATTTATTTACCATTTCATTTAATTATGTATTTGCTACAGATGTTGGAATAATTGTTTTACCCAACTAGGTATTTTGCTTGAATTTTATAATTAATGAGAGTAAAAATTTGTCATAATTTGCTGGTCTTTAATATCTGAATAAAAAGACCATTAAACAGGAAATAATTTGTATATTCTCAGGACATTTAGAAACATAGTTTGTAAAGCAATCGTCACATTCAGTAATGTGTGACAAGGGTACTTTGCAAGAGCGACGCGTGAAGCACGTGCAGCACATGGGTTGTTATGGCGACTTGCGCTAGAGACGAGCCTTCACGCTTCGGAAGCGCTTGCTGTTTGTGTAGTACGTATTACGCAAAAAAGGGGACTCTGTTTATATACGTCAGATACCTGTAGCGCGCGCTAGTCGAAGTGATACTTCTCTTTGAAACCAAATTGAAATAATTGTTGTGATATGAAAATTATTTAACATATGCCATGTTGTAGATAAAAAAATTCTCTGGCGAATGACGTTATAAGTATATTTTCCAAAAAATTGAAACACTAACATCCGTGATGGCTCTTTAAGGTAAATAACATTACTTACAACCCCCCAGGTACAACCATTCATATCGTGGTGCAGTCCGCCATATGTCATGAATAGGGCACCAGTGACTTAAACTAAACTTCTCCCACAGTTTTAGATCCAGTTTTCTTTATACATGCTTTGGATATTTCTGTGCTTTTAGGGGCGATTAAGATTTATATGACCCGACTTTCAGGCTGAGGGTTTAACTTTCAACGCACTGAAGTATGCCTTTCATACTGAAATAAAGTGTGCTTATGGAAAGGAAAAAAATATTGCCATGGGCTCTTACACTCAGATTCTGAAAAAATAGAGCCATGGACTCTGTAGCTCATCAGGGTATAATTCTTTCTGTGTGCAAAATAAGAGCCTTTAATAAAGTCTGGTCTAACAAGCACCCTTCACTCACGAGTCTTACTCCCCAGCTGCTTTTCAGTGCTCTGTGGAACATGATATCATTACGTAACATGTAGCTCTGATTACCACTCAGGCAATGCAATCTTGGAACCTGTTCGTATCCTGGCCGATGCATTGTTTTGCAAATTTTATTCCTCTGTGAAAAGTCAGGCTGCTCATGTAGAAGACAGAAACATTCACCAGCATGCAGGTGGTCAAGTCCCTAAGTCTGCCAGTTTGTTGCAGAAAAAGAATTTTCACTTCACCTCACTAATCTAAGCGAATCGCCATTCTTTGGAAGAGCAGAAAAGCAAAATAGCCCACTGCAGTTTGGAAGGTGGTTGGTTGAATTTCATCGCTATCCATTGTATTAAAACTATTTGATTGTCTGGATCATAGATGACATCACGGGAGTTTTGAGTGGGGTTCTAACCAAAGGTATATCAGTGGAACTGAGCTACATTTTAACTGCACTGGGCAAAGGTGATCACAGCCTTATACATACTCCGGCATGTGAAGGATTGCCTTCAAATATCAATTTGAACACAGTACCATATTTTATCTAATAGAACCAAGGCCCCCAATATAACCCAAAGTTCCCAATGCATGGCATAACTCTTGCCAGTCTCCATTACTGGCCGATTTACGCCTTGCAGTATTTCCTTAAGAAATCTGTGCTAAGATATCCAGGCCAACTATGCATTTCTGGTGCAGCGATTCACTATCTAGGCACAACAAAGCGAGGGAAATACTGCAAGACTTAAATCAGCCAGTCATGCCTTGACTGGCAAGAGTTTTGCCTTGCGTTTGGAAGTTGATATAACCCAGGTCTTACGTTTTGTGAATTAAGTTTGGACATTTGATGAAACCAGAACAATTTTTATATGCCTCGATATGTAATAATGTTGTTCAAATACTTAATCTTGTATTTTGAAATTTCACTTTTTGAAAAATAGTTCTGAAGAGTTTTACTATTATCCACGCACTTCTGGTTCAAAGGAACTTGCAGTGAACACAGAACTTTGTTCCATTTTTAGCTCATCAGGCCTGAAAGGCCCGATGGGCTTATGGCATGGGATGGCGTCCGTCCATCCGTCCGTCCGTAAACTTTTCACTTTTTCGACTTCTTCTCCAGAACCAATAACTCTAGAGAGCTGAAATTTTATGTACAGACTCCTTGGCCAATGGGGATTCTAAATTGTAGATTTGGTGACCCTGTGACCCCAAATAAGGGCCCCAGGGGTCATAACCTTAAAAGCTATTTTCATCTTCTTCTCCAGAACCAATGATTCCAGAGAGCTGAAATTTTATGTACAGACTCCTTGGCCAATGGGGATTCTAAATTGTAGATTTGGTGACCCTGTGACCCCAAATAAGGGCCACAGGGGTCATAACCTAAAAAGCTATTTTCATCTTCTTCTCCAGAATCAATGACTCCAGAGAGCTGATATTATATGTACAGACTCCTTGGCCAATGGGGATTCTAAATTGTAGATTTGGTGACCCTGTGACCCCAAATAAGGGCCTCACTGGCCATTACCTAAAATCCTGTTTTCATCTTTTTCTCCGGAACAAAAACATCTAGAAGGCTGTAATATTGTATGCAAACTCTTTAGCCAATGGGGATTCTAACTTGTAAATTTGGTGACCCTGTGACCCCAAATATGGGCCACAGCCTAAAAAAACTTTGAAAATGAATTTTGAACTGATATTTTATGACACTTCATTCACTTTATTTGAAATGTATGTCGACTTGAGATAACAATCTACATTGTGGACATGTTTGTTAAATTGATGTAATCAATGTGAAATGAGAACTATTGAATAGCCTATGAACTGAAAATTGTGACAAGTCATAAAGGACTAAATTGAAGAGGAGTTAAGAATTCTTTTATTTTACATGAGATATGTGAACTGCATATGACTGGTTATGAAATGATAAGATAAGATTATTTTCATCTTCTTCTCCAGAACGAAAAGAACTAGAAGGTTGTCATGTTGTGTAATGAGTCTTTAGCCAATGGAGATTCTAAATTGTAGATTTGGTGACGCTGTGGCCCCAAATAAGGGCCTCACAGGCCATTACCTAAAATCCTGTTTTCATCTTTTTCTCCGGAACAAAAAGATCTAGAAGGCTGTAATATTGTATGCAAACTCTTTAGCCAATGGGGATTCAAACTTGTAAATTTGGTGACCCTGTGACCCCAAATATGGGCCACAGCCTAATAAAAACCTTTGAAAATTAATTTTGAACTGATATTTTATGACACTTCATTCACCTTATTTGAAATGTATACTTGAGATAACAATCTACATTGTGGACATGTTTGTCAAATTGATGTAATCAATGTGAAATGAGAACTATTGAATAGCCTATGAACTGAAAATTGTGATAAGGCAAAAAGGACTAAATTGAAGAGGAGTTAAGAATTCTTTTATTTTACATGAGATATGTGAACTGCATATGACTGGTTATGAAATGATAAGATAAGATTATTTTCATCTTCTTCTCCAGAACGAAAAGACCTAGAAGGTTGTCATGTTGTGTAATGAGTCTTTAGCCAATGGAGATTCTAAATTGTAGATTTGGTGACCCTGTGGCCCCAAATAAGGGCCTCACTGGCCATTACCTAAAATCCTGTTTTCATCTTTTTCTCCGGAACAAAAAGATCTAGAAGGCTGTAATATTGTATGCAAACTCTTTAGCCAATGGGGATTCTAACTTGTAAATTTGGTGACCCTGTGACCCCAAATATGGGCCACAGCCTAAAAAACCTTTGAAAATGAATTTTGAACTGATATTTTATGACACTTCATTCACTTTATTTGAAATGTATGTCGACTTGAGATAACAATCTACATTGTGGACATGTTTGTCAAATTGATGTAATCAATGTGAAATGAGAACTATTGAATAGCCTATGAACTGAAAATTGTGATAAGGCAAAAAGGACTAAATTGAAGAGGAGTTAAGAATTCTTTTATTTTACATGAGATATGTGAACTGCATATGACTGGTTATGAAATGATAAGATAAGATTATTTTCATCTTCTTCTCCAGAACGAAAAGACCTAGAAGGTTGTCATGTTGTGTAATGAGTCTTTAGCCAATGGAGATTCTAAATTGTAGATTTGGTGACGCTGTGGCCCCAAATAAGGGCCTCACAGGCCATTACCTAAAATCCTGTTTTCATCTTTTTCTCCGGAACAAAAAGATCTAGAAGGCTGTAATATTGTATGCAAACTCTTTAGCCAATGGGGATTCAAACTTGTAAATTTGGTGACCCTGTGACCCCAAATATGGGCCACAGCCTAATAAAAACCTTTGAAAATTAATTTTGAACTGATATTTTATGACACTTCATTCACTTTATTTGAAATGTATACTTGAGATAACAATCTACATTGTGGACATGTTTGTCAAATTGATGTAATCAATGTGAAATGAGAACTATTGAATAGCCTATGAACTGAAAATTGTGATAAGGCAAAAAGGACTAAATTGAAGAGGAGTTAAGAATTCTTTTATTTTACATGAGATATGTGAACTGCATATGACTGGTGATGAAATGATAAGATAAGATTATTTTCATCTTCTTCTCCAGAACGAAAAGACCTAGAAGGTTGTCATGTTGTGTAATGAGTCTTTAGCCAATGGAGATTCTAAATTGTAGATTTGGTGACCCTGTGGCCCCAAATAAGGGCCTCACAGGCCATTAACTAAAATCCTGTTTTCATCTTTTTCTCCGGAACAAAAAGATCTAGAAGGCTGGTATATTGTATGCAAACTCTTGAGCCAATGGGGATTCAAACTTGTAAATTTGGTGACCCTGTGACCCCAAATATGGGCCACAGCCTAAAAAACCTTTGAAAATGAATTTTGAACTGATATTTTATGTGCACTTCATTTGAAATGTATGTCGACTTGAGATAACAATCTACATTGTGGACATGTTTGTCAAATTGATGTAATCAATGTGAAATGAGAACTATTGAATAGCCTATGAACTGAAAATTGTGACAAGTCATAAAGGACTAAATTGAAGAGGAGTTAAGAATTCTTTTATTTTACATGAGATATGTGAACTGCATATGACTGGTTATGAAATGATAAGATAAGATTATTTTCATCTTTTCCTCCAGAACGAAAAGACCTAGAAGGTTGTCATGTTGTGTAAAGAGTCTTTAGCCAATGGAGATTCTAAATTGTAGATTTGGTGACCCAGTGGCCCCAAATAAGGGCCTCACAGGCCATTACCTAAAATCCTGTTTTCATCCAGAACAAACTAGAAGGAATATTTTGTTCAGAATGTTTAGATGTTTGGATGACAAGGCCGAGATTGTTTAGCCAAGGTGATTCTAAATTGTACTATGTACCATGAGATTCATCACATTGCCTGTTCTCTTTAAACCTTATACAGTTAGATCAGTGCTGCCAGTGTTTAGTGCAAGCAAGAGTCTATTACATAATTTGGCGGTAAAACACAAAAAACACAGCTGGCTTGTAACCAGAGCCAAGGGGTCAGAATATTGCATAATCTCCTGTGTGTTGACCTTGCTGAGTGCTCTCTCTCAATTTCAAGAATAAGATTTGTCAGGGTTAGGGATTGTACATTATATTGAGACAACATATTTCTGTCTTCATCATCAAACAAAATAAACTCTGATGAGCTACAGAGCCCATGGCTCTATTTTTCTCAGTTTCTCAGGGTTTTCGTGTTCACTTTTGTAAACAATTGAATTAATTTCAGAGTGAATAAAATTATTCAATTAGTATAAAAAGTGGAATTTCTAGGTTTGAAAAAGAAATTATCCTGGTGTCTAGCTGATCTGTGCATAATATTTCTTTGGAGAGGAAATGACTGAAATTCAGCTTAAAAGGTCCATTATAACCAACAGTACAGTTAACTCAATAAAAACAGCTGCTAGACACAACAGCTGCATGATGCTAGGATGAGTAAGAGTAGGGTAAATCCCTATCCATGTTTAAACAGTGTAATTATGCAACTGAATTCCATCAGAAACTGGAAACGAATTTGGTAGTTTTGGTCAATTTCAATAAATCATTTGCACTTTGCTTTTGTTACATGTGGTTGACACCACCCATGACTAACTGGAGATGGAAGCGATTTATTCTACAAAAGTAGGAGGGGAGGTGTGGCGAGTTGGGGTTTAATGCCGCTTACAAGAGTATTTCACTTACATCGTGGCTGTTAGTATTATGGCAGGGAGAAAGCCTGCAACACCACATGGTTATGCATTGCGGTGAAACCTGCGAGCATCGGCTTGAACTAGCAAACCATGGGTGGTACTACATTGAAATTCATTGTAGTATTGCACCCAAACCTTACTGCGTGTAGAACAGTTCTCTACTGCAAAGATGCCGTGACCCTGGCGGGAATCGAACCCTGGACCTCTTGATTCGAAGCCGAACGTGCTAACCACTGCGCTATCACAAACGAGAGAATGAAATTGCCTTTTCTCCCTAATTTCAACCACTACTCAGTACTGTTGTCTTAAAAAATCATGCTTGTTTAGTGAAAGTTTGCTCAGATTAACACATTCTGCAGAGTCAAGTCTTGGTGTCCACAAGAGCGTGCATTGTAGAAATAGTCTGGAAACCATATGAAGTCTACGATCAAGCTTTTGCTACTTTTAAAATAAATAGTAGTAAGTGCTAGATCGTCAACTTCATAGGGTTTCTAGACTAACCGAGAATAAACTCCTGCGTCCATGCCCCTTTTTTTTATGGTTTTGGTGTCGAAGTCTGATAAAATTGCTATTTCCAAGATTAATGCAAGATTTTTTATGTGCAGATGTGAAAGTTATTTGGTAGGTAGTTTGGTTCAGTGTCTTTTCACATTCACCCTAGAAGTTGATGGATCCCATGTGAAGATTCTGAAACTAGATTACTGGAAACCGGATTCCTATTCTTTCCTGAGAGTTCCAGTAATAGACCAAGTCTCAAATCTGATAAAATCACATTCTCAAACCATGTTTCTCCAAAACCTCGCCATTCATCCATATATAAAACGAACAATCATATAGTAAAAATAAAAATATTTTATTTGTATGTAATATTTAACTCAGATGACCATTTCCTTTATTCCATGTACTCACCTGAAAAAATAAAAAAAAACATTGTTTAGAAGCATAGTCAACAAACTGTCAAATGTACATGTTGCATTTAAGTAAATTCATGAAACATGCAAATTTAGAATCTTTTTCACAATTGGCAAATTATAAGAATTCAATGTCAAAATGAAACCAGTAATGGGTGGTAATGGTCAAAGTTTGTTATACTTGATACTCTAGCAGTTGATTTATGAAAGGTTTAATTCACAAGTAAACATTGATGTATTCTTAAGATACTTAAGTTTATAGGATACATGTAACAAGACTTGACATTTATTGGCATCAAAATTTCAATGTTTAGTTTAATGCACTAGATAAGGTTATACATGATGGGGAAACAAGTTTAAATGTTAGTTGCCTATTAAAAACATACATGAACAAACCTGTTCTTAATTCAAAACATTATTTGTTTATTTAAGTATTATTGCAAAAACAGAACACTGATCTGAAAAAGACATGTTAAAGAGTAGTAAACAAGACTAAGTTACAAAATCCCTGAGGATGGTTTAGCACGTTACCTGGGAGATATTATTTGTATCCATGGTTACCTCTATGGTTTGGGGTCTGGTTAGCTGCAAACTGCTTCATATTCTTTGTTTTATTCAGGAACGCAGGCACTACAGCCTGTTTCTCTTCATTTTGTAGGCAGGATTATATCACTTGAATTCTTTTCACACTGGCTAAAAGCCATAACACAATCTTTCATCTAGACCACAAAATGCCCGTTCTTTTGAGCAATTTAAGTAAACTTATTGCAGAATCAGGCAACCAATTCTTGCTGGAGTTTCATGCAAGTCAATATATATATAATCTGGTATTTATCCAGTTTTAATCTTACTAGTTTTAAAAAAGAGGTTTACTGGTTTGAAATCAGAAACATGTTTTATTGAACAATTTTACTTGATAATTATCTAGAAAAAGAGGCTTATGTTAATAAATCATATTAGCAAATAAATGGTTGTCAATTTTCTTCATTCCACATACTATTTAACCATTGGTGTTTTTAAGAAAGCTTTATTTTGTTTATCACCTTTGTGAAGGACGTCTACTAAATTCTTTTTTGTTGTTGATATATTTTGTAAGGAGAAACTACTTTAGACTCAGTTTATATTTTTTTCATCTAACATTTAAGATTAAGAATCTTATTTGACTGAATGAAAATTGACAACCAAGAACATTCAATTTGAATATTCAACTTGATTTAAACGTTTGGTATAGACAAAAACAGTGGGTTTTAAAACATTTATTGTATTTTCACATTTTTTAAATTACTTACGATACAACAGTAAAGCGTTTGTAGCCTAATTACATACAAATGACTTTAAACGCCTACTTCAAATAAAATTCATTGATTTGGTGATGAAAATGTTTAGGTGGATAAAATATTCCTTATTCAAGAATTGCGACTAAGCAAAGTTCACACCTCACAGGATTGAGACCTAGTTAGATGAATTGAATAAACTTAAAAGCTGTCCGAGCGAATTGTACTCCAATTGTCCATGTACCTCAATGATTGATACACATAATCCACACAAGCTGACAACGGACATGACGATGAATGTTGGCTGCCTACACCAACTGACTGGCAAGCTAGATCCACTGGCTGGCCTATCCCTCTAGTATCCTCCCCGCTGGCCGTAGGGATGTGCTCGGTACTGTCCCTTTGGCTGTCCTCGCGGCGCCGCCTTCACAGGCCCTGAACCAGTTCCCCAGCTGTCTCCTGTGCCAACATAGACAAGGTTATCAGATACTGATATGGATTAATTGAAGATAGTCCAGACCCAGTAAGATCCTGGCATATCTTAATCATAAAGTTAACAGAAATTTCATCAGATTTAACTCTTTTGAAAACTGGCTCGACTAGGAACTGTCTCAAAAAAAATATTGACTTACTCAACTAAATTTGCATGAAAATTTAACAGTATAATTGTAACAACTATTGGAGACCACGAGGGTCGTCTGACCCAAGCAGCACTATGACATTGTTTCTATCTACAACTGCAGGGAAGTGTGTGGACACTCCGCGACAACCAGCAAAACACTGGAGTCAACAGAATGTGCAGCAGAACACATCAGCACACACAAGAAACCTGTAGTTGATTTCATTCATGTATTAACCAAACTCAATTTCACATATTGAAGTAGAAGACAAAGATAACAGTGGATTTATTAAGTGTGGATGTTAATTTCAAATCGTGAAAGATTTGTTTAAAAATTTCAAAGATGACTGATAAAGTAAAACATTAAATCTAATAGTGTTCATAGAATAGAAAAACAATGAATGCAAAGATCGGCTGGATGAATTTATCTAATAGTGAATTTGGTACCGGTAGGACAATTTCCCTTAATGAATAAAAGCACAAAGCTTACAAAATTACAGTAATTTGTGATTAATATTTTGTGTAATAACAGTTAACAGTATAATTGTAACAACTATTGGAGACCACGAGGGTCGTCTGACCCAAGCAGCACTATGACATTGTTTCTATCTACAACTGCAGGGAAGTGTGTGGACACTCTGCGACAACCAGCAAAACACTGGAGTCAACAGAATGTGCAGCAGAACACATCAGCACACACAAGAAACCTGTAGTTGATTTCATTCATGTATTAACCAAACTCAATTTCACATATTGAAGTAGAAGACAAAGATAACAGTGGATTTATTAAGTGTGGATGTTAATTTCAAATCGTGAAAGATTTGTTTAAAAATTTCAAAGATGACTGATAAAGTAAAACATTAAATCTAATAGTGTTCATAGAATAGAAAAACAATGAATGCAAAGATCGGCTGGATGAATTTATCTAATAGTGAATTTGGTACCGGTAGGACAATTTCCCTTAATGAATAAAAGCACAAAGCTTACAAAATTACAGTAATTTGTGATTAATATTTTGTGTAATAACAGTTAACAGTATAATTGTAACAACTATTGGAGACCATGAGGGTCGTCTGACCCAAGCAGCACTATGACATTGTTTCTATCTACAACTGCAGGGAAGTGTGTGGACACTCTGCGACAACCAGCAAAACACTGGAGTCAACAGAATGTGCAGCAGAACACATCAGCACACACAAGAAACCTGTAGTTGAATGTAAAACATTACGTAACCAGTTTTCAATAGAATTGTGCAGTTACTTGTAGGCCATGGGCCGAAAGCCGTAGCTTGTCTCTAAAGTGACTTTAGGTCCAAGTTTTTGGTGAAGGCAGAAACAATATATCAATTTAATCCTGAGTGTTTACTGCTTCCAAAAATGCAATGTTTCACCTAGGATACTTGTTCATTATGAAATTAAGGCATGTTGAAGTGATGAATCAGCAGTTTCGCAAAAGGTCTTCTTAGCCACGGAAAAACTGATTTTTTGACAAAAGTTTTTAATATATTTCCACATATCACATATCTGCTGAAAGAGAATATGTTGTTCTATCTAAATATTGTGATCCAACTGGGTTTCCTGTTCAGAAAATGTGAAATTTCTGCAAAAAATGTTCTGAAATTATTTTTTTTTTATCAAACCGTCCCATTTCGTTTATGATTTTAAAAAGAAAATTAAATTTTAGCCCTAATTCAATTCATAGTGTAAGAAACCGATGTAATTACAACAATGAGAAGTTGGAATTTTTAAACTACATAAATTTCCAAGAGAGCTTAATGAATTTTTATAACAGGGGTGAGAGTTTTTTCTGAGCAAAGGGAGGTAACTCTTGCAAGTATTTCTAAATTTTTTAACATTTCTCATAGAATTTGCCATCAAGTAACAACTGATTCTTATTACAAAACACATTATCGAATGATATGTTACAAAAATGTAGAAGAATGTAAATATAATTTTTTTATTTCCCCCCCTTTTTCCCAATGGCATAAATATTTAAAAAAAAACAAAATGCAAACATCAACTACAATAATGCAGCGATACAAAATTGTACATAAGAAATTAAAATTTTATTAAAGGTGTGTTAAGTCTGTTCGCTAAAGATACCCATTTTCTGTAGAAGTAGTTAAAGGTTTGAGCTTTTTTTTAAAATAAAAATATGAATGAAAATATCTTTGATTTAAAAAAAGGTTATAAAACAATTATGTTTTTCCCTTTACTTACTTCTTTGAATCCTTTAAATGCTCATAATTTTTTTATTATGAGTATTTGATTCAAAAGAACTTATTTGTTTGGAAGGCCAGATAAATAGAGGATTCTTCAGTGTTTTCAGTACGATGTTGCAGTTTATCTCTCATCGAGTGCCAGTATTTTTTAAGTGGCGCAGATACGAGTGAAAAATATAAGATAAGTGACATTACACTGTAAATACAAAATATTCTATATATTATATATGCTTCTGTGTTTAAAAAAATGTGGTGTTTTAAAGTTAAAAAGTTAAAAACTTAGGGAGTTCTTGTGATATCATACGCTGACGTTGTTGATAGCAGACGTTACGTCATATTATTGTGGACATTCCCTGTGTGATATTTTCACTGTGTTGAGAACTGAGATCAAACTGCAGTGTTACTGGTGAGAACGTTTTCTCAAACAGATAAATAGAGAAATTCTGTCTTTTCTTGACCATAAAAATATTAAAAAAAATAATTATTTGCTTTATCAATGAAAACATACTGGTTACAAACTACAGTTCTTACTACCCACAAACATCAAACCAAATAGTGTTATACCATCTGTCATGATTATGGATTGAACTAATGACATCAAACTATTAATTGACAACATACTTTCATCTCCCTATTTATGCATGAGCGGGTATTGACCCCCCCCCCCCCCCCCCCCCCCTCTCAAAATTCCGGGATCCGCCACTGCTGACAATGTTGACCTCAAAGTTGATGATGTAATGTTATGTTATGATGCCATTATGCTGATGACGTCACAATGCTATATGCTATTCTACTTCACTGAGATCACTGACAAAGAAGCTAAAAGGCAGTGTTGTGTTTGAGATATGTTCATTCATTAAGATAAGATATCCCGGAGGAAATTTGTTTCATTGGCACATATGCTGGGGATATTTGTAACTTTAATCAAGTCCTGTTGATATATTTGATATCAGAAGACACATGGGTAAGATTCTCAATTGATGAGCATTTAGAACAATGTTAAATTCTAATATATACTACCGTATATTTGTACGGTTACTGCCCTTCTAGAAAAAAAACTATTGAGCTTCTCTGTAATCAGACCTCATACACTTTTGATCAAGGTTCCAATGGACACGGCGATCTCACTATCACCTTTTATCGTCCAATATTATGTTCCGTAGTATCTTCAACATTGCCGTAGGAACCAGGGGATTTAAAGTAACCAACCAAATACTGAAGAGTTGCTTTAAGATATTATCACTTTTTTCAATGATAACTTTGATTTTGACTCAAATGTGTTACCAAGACTGATAGGTTCATTTTCAAAGCATAGCTAAAAACCTGTTAATTTTATTTTTCTGAAACTCTTTAGGTGTATTATCCATATGGCTTTTTTATTTTAAGATTTTAAAATTATTAATTTAGTTTCTATGGAAATGGTTTGGATTTGGACACAGGGACAGGTTCGTTTCCATATAAGAAATTTACAAAAAAGGTTTATCTTTTATCTTTTTTAACCTAATATGTGTTATCCACCTTGTGAATTAGTTCATTTCCGGAGCATAACTGTTTGTGTTATCCTTTTGAAACTTAATAGTATTAAAGGTGGTATCTTATGACATGTTAATTGTTTTTAATAAGTATTGTGTTTTCATAGAAACGAACTGAACTTTTATTGAGGGATAGGTTTCTTTCATTTCCCAACACAAAAGGTCAATATACCTTTTTAAAACTATGGGCCTTTTATGTTTCAAAACTTTCAAATTTTGATTTGTTTCCATGAAAAGAAGTGGGAGTGGAGCCATTTTGTGAGGGACCCATACTTTTGTTTCTATTGCTTGCAAAGTTTATCTGCACCTCAGTTTTATAGACAGTAGATAGGTAGATATATGCATAGAGTCAATATGAACACCCAACAAAATTCAACTTAGTATTTGCATATAAAATATAATCATGTAATCGTAATACATTGTTTGCTCAGGATTGTTTGTCATTTTTGAAGATATTACAGATATTGCTAAAGGTAAAAGTTTTTATCTGTGTGTTTTTTCAAAAGGTGTGAACACTTTTTTTCTTCTTCTTCTTTCTTTCTTTTTTTGTCTATTTAGTTTTTATTTCATTTCATTTCAAATATATAGAATATACATACAAAACAAAAATATACATGCATCAGTCTATTGTTGTCAAAGATAAATAATAATAGGTGTCAGTAAAAGTTACCAGATTGATGTTAAGGGCCACAAAATTGACTACCAATAAAGTGTTTTACATGCCATCATCAAAAATGTTTTCTACTCAAATACCAAATTAACTGTTAGTTATAGCCATGAAGACAGTTTTAAAATTAAAATTTAAAAAAAATTCTCACTTGTGTACCATTTAATTTGGGCAAATGATCCATTTTCTCAACAGGAACCCGATATTGTAAGTAAAACAAAGGTTAAATGAAGGTAAACAAAAACCCTACACCCTATATCAAATAAAAAGAATAAAGGAACAATGTCAGCCATACTGCCGATCTAAGGAAGCGGCCCATTCAACTTCAGGTCAAAATGTACGCTAAGAATCGGTGACATTCACAAATAAACGCACGTATCAATCAACTTTACATTTCTCCACAAACCCAGTTGATTTCAAACATATGTCACCCTTCAGATAACTTTAGTAGCTCTTCTAACTCGAAAATTGACCACAAAAACCTCTCCCCTGAACATTATTCTGCAGTATCACAGTGTTAATAATCAAAATTATGATTATTTTTCTGTTTTCCATCCAGAAGTAGCCATTGTTTAATATACCCATATATATGGCCCCTGGAAACTTCTGATATTGCCACAATTTGACCAGTTGAAGACTCACAAACAGACAGACACACAATCTATAATGGGGGCGGCCATCTTTGTTGTACTGGGCAGGCTGACCTAGCTGCTCTCTGATTGGTTGAAAATAGAATATTTCTCAAGGGCCTTCTATTACTGTTTATTAATTAATGAACAAGTGTTTTTGGTGAAACATTGAATATTTTGTGAAAAATAACCATTTTCTACAATATAAAGTAAAGTTTTCCCCTTCACCAAAAACTTGGACCTCAAATGAACAAAAACAGTCCTCGGCCCATGGCCTATTGTGCAACAATCCTGTTGAACTGTGCAAAATATAATACTGCCTCGTCTATTATGAGCATTTAAAATTTAGAGAACATGGAACATTCACAGCCAAAAGACTAGATGAAACACATACCAGTCTCACCATAGTCCTCGTAACCACCTCCTGCTGACCCTGTCCCGTGTCCGTAGTCGAAGTACTGGGTGTCACTGGAACACGGACACTCACATATTACAATACAAAATCACATTTACAAGTGTCATTTCTAGCATTAGCTCAAAGCATTTTTACAGAGGTTCCAATTTCTTCAACTCTCCAGAGTTCACATGTTTTTATTGCTGTTTTTGTAAACTAGCCCACAGATATAATTATAATTTTTTTTTAGTATATCACATCCAGTTCCTTAATATTTTTTTTCAATATTTGTAAATTTTCAGAATTAAAATTTCTGGGTTTTTTTTGGCATCATTATTTTGAGTCTCCCAATACTATTTGAGAAAGCCAGTTTTATATTAGGGTCATTCTCAAAACTTGGCCAAATATCCGTCAGTAGCATTTTTCTTGGAAAATGTGTCTTAAATATTTCATCAAAATACATATTATCAAAGAAGAAAGAATGTTGTTCTTCATAAAGATGTATAATATTGTAAGTGTTAGTTATTTTGAGGGAAATTTGGGGTTTTTATCCTCATTTTAGAAGAAAAACCACTGTCAGGGGACAGCGACGTGACTTTTCAGAACCAAAAACTTTAAATTCCAAGACATTCATATATATTTTTTCAGCATTTAATATGGAAAACAAGTTTCACAAACACATTTGTGCATCTATTTTTGTAAAGAATATTAAAATCTTTAAATTATAATGAAAACAATGAGTGTCCAAAATGTCACAGTCAGTGGTGTAACGGATTATAAAATTGTGATATTATGATTTTCTTCCTTTGAAAAAAATTATAAATACTAACTCCCCCCTTTGCTGATGGCTTCTTCTTCATAGCAGTAGTTTTATTAAGGCCAGCTTTGAATTACTGTAAATGTTTGAAGCAATTTTGTGAGCCTACTATGAAGCATAACTTTTCATCGAGTCAGTGGTGTAACACTGATTACTTCTTGATATGTAGTTATTCAAGAAATTGGCTGTTTCAAGTGAATTAATACTAATGAAACATCACCATTTATGTCACTTGTTTAGTGGTTAGGGAGCATTAATTGTTGTAAAAGTTAATAAAAGTGTGAAAGGGTCAGTGGTGTAACAGTCAGTAGTGTCACATGGAAAATGTTACACCATTGACATGTTTTGTAACACCACTGACAAAAATGTTCATATTTTTAGTATTTTCGTAAAAACTTTTAACATCTATGTGTTCAGAAGTTGCTATTGAACCTTTCAAGATTTTTTATTAACAATTAAAGACACTAAATATGGCTTAAACTTTGAGTTAGGTCAAGAAAAGTCAGTGGTGTAACAAAATTATGTCAGTGGTGTAACAGTATTTTTTTAATTTATCAATTTTATCGATGCTAATATGTTTCTGTTGTAAACTTTTACACTATGAGTGTTCATAACAATCTGTTGAAACATTCAAATCTACAAATTAGCAATTAAAGGCAATGATCTTGGGTTTATCTTTGGAAAAAAATCAAGGAAAATCAGTGGTGTAACAAAATTATGTCAGTGGTGTAACAGTATTCTTTAAATTTGTACATTTTATCGATGCAAATATGTGTTTGTTGTAAACTTTTAAAACCTGAGTGTTCGTGACTTTCTTTTGAAACATTCAAATCTATAAATTAGCAATTAAAGCCACTAAACTTAGGTATATCATTGGAATAAAATCAAGGAAAATCAGTGGTGTAACAAAAAATATCAGTGGTGTAACAATAAAAGATGTCATTGGTGTAACAACATTACTACAATATGTTCAATTTATTTATTCTAATATTTTTGTGAAAACTTTTTATATCTATGTTTTCAGAATTTGCCATTGGGCCTTTAAAATGTGTTAATTAGCAATTTAAGGCAATTACTTTGGATTTATATTGAGAATAGGGTCAAGAAAAATCAGTGGTGTAACAAAAATATCAGTGGTGTAACATACATCTTCGCTAAGATTTAATCATTTTAAGTTAAAGATTTTACAGTTAGACTGTCATATGCTGTACTATTATATTCTAAGCTTTAAAATCAATGTATAAAACATGTACATTCTTAACCTATAAAAGAGTTGTGAAAAATATCATTTGTTAGCATTTCATTCTTCTCACATCAAGATGGTTTTGCCAAATTTACAAATAAGTTTGTGAAGATAAGGAGACAAGTTAAATCATGTTTGAAAAAAGAAATAATTTGTGGATACTGACAAAAGGAGAAATTTCATTATGTCACATCAAAATGTGAAAAAAAATACATTTTTTGCCCGTTACACCACTGACAATTTTTTTCCAGTGAATACATGGAAAACTTAATTTGAAAAATAATTTATTTCTTTCATGCATGCAAATTATCAAGATTGCATTTCTTCATATGTTGACCATTGAAAACGATAAAAATAACATTCAGTTGGACACTTTGAATTTCTGTATTTTCCATTGTATGAATCTGGTCTTTTTTTGAGAATGACCCATTAGATTTTGTTAATAGATTGAAAATGGCTTACCTTTGAGCTCCATAACCTGCATCATATTCAGTTTCTGTGTACTGCTGTCCGTGACCATAGTCTTCATAGCCTCCCTGGGCCGAGTAATCCTACAGGTACGTAAAACCAATGTCATTATGAGCAAAAATAAATCATTTCTTTCAACAAAAACAAAGGATTCCGTTTTAAGAATTACTCTGTAAAGAGATGATTTACTGCAACAGTTGAGAAACTTTATTTCCATTATTTATATAGCATTAAAAAAACAAGTTAAAATGTTTGATATTTATGAATAACAACCAAGCGGTAACTACCCACCCCTGCACCATAGTCCTCGTAGGTCTGTTGCACTGGCTGGGGAGGGGCCACAGGTCGACCTCTTGGTGCTCCCATACCTCCCCTGGGATTCTGTCCGACTCCCCTTGACATGCCGCGAGATGGGGGACCTCCTCTGCTTGGTCTCATTGAAGGTGCACCCCTGTACACCAAAATTATCATCTTGACATTGATTTCACATATTCAAACTTTATCATATAAATGTGGACGATATCTTTTGGGCTTGATTTGGGTTTAGTGGGGAAAATACTGGAAATTTTGTCTTGCTTGTTAAATTGGTTCAAGTCAAATATTTTATAAATTTCTTTGCCTAAAAATAGTTCTCAGAATTGAATTGAAATAGCAAGTACTACTGTTTTCTATTGGGTCTGGTAACATTGCATGTCTTTTGCAAGGGTGCAGTTCAAGGATATTAAATGTGGCAGAAATACATGTCAAAAAAGGCTGCCTCAACAGTTAAGTAGGTTGGTAATTTGTCATGAAAATTTTCAGCGATTTTGAAGTGAACTACATTCCCATGATGGCAAGAGAATAACATTGCGAAAACAACCCATATGGGGTTAGGCCAATAATTACCTACTATAATTGACGAGTACCAACACTACTATAGTCGATTTCATCGTTCATCCCATATCAACATGTAGAACATAAAATTAATGCAAGTTGACAGCACTTAAACAAATTAGTGATAACAGAAGTAGATATATTAGGTGTGCAAAAGAAAGTCTTACAGTGTCGATTTGAGCTTTGTTACAAATATACACCAGAAATATATCCAATGGATACACATTTTCGAAAATATATTCAGACTAGTTTCCATTTAAAAAACAAATTTAAGTCAGGGGTTGAAATCTTACTACTAGCCCAGGGGTTGAAATTTTTTTCAAATTTCCACTGGACACATTTACACATTTCACTTGACCACAATTTACTTCTGTATTTTTTTATAATTTTTGAAATATTTATTATATACAAAAAAACAGTTAATAAATTCAAAACAAAGTTTAATACCAATACATTAAAATTGTATGGTTCTGCTTTTTCAAATGTATTTCTATATGTCACATTGTGTTCTGTGTATACTATCACAGTAAGGTTTTTAGAAAATTGAACATGTATGACCAAAAATGAAATTTGAAATAAAACCATTTCCCTAAATTCTTAGATAATCAATAAATCAAAAGATGCAAGCAACATGTGAGCCTGCCCGTACAAAATTGTATCTGTAATTTACATTGTGAAATTTAGCTGTCAACATGATCTACACATGTCCCGTTCGTATTTCAGTAGATATCTAAAACTACGGCAACAACTGAAAATCTAAATCATGATAATAAATTATTTTATCATGAAATTGTTTTATTTATGTGTGCAAAACGTTTAGACTCGACATTAATCAAATCTGTCTTACTTTACAGTAGGCCTAATAGTACGGTAGACATCTCAACACCTGCTGACCACATGTTTATCAACTGATCTAGGGGCACTAGTTTCACTTTTGACCTCCTTCCGAGAAGAGCTACTGTGTAATCAATCCCATGACTTCTAGTAAAGAGTTTTTTTTACGGGATTTACTTGACTGATTTCAAGTTTAGTTTATATATTCTGTCATTGCAGTATGCGACCTCGCAATATTGAATGAAGCATTTTGTTGTAGATAGGGTAGTTTTTCTCCTTTAATTATGAAATACCCGTGATCTGCTGATATTTTAATTAACTATCAAACATAAGTATAATGCCATTATAAAATTGGTGACATCAAGAAATTTTTGTTGTCAGGAGAGATTGTAATTGATGTTAAATGCCAAATCAAAAAAATATGAAAGATAGAAAATAAAAATAATCTTGAAGAAATTCGTTTGTAATTATTACATTTCATGATTCAGAATAATTAACATTCTCAGTTCTGAAAGGTTAAAAATATTGTGCCTGGCCTAGATAATATTTCACTTGAACGATAAAGTTAAAGAATTTAGATTTCAATCGAGCTGACTGGCCAAGACGTCTCCCTTCTTGGTTTGCCATTCCGAATGCATTCCCAGTATGGATGGCATTTGTTTTCGAGGTTATAAATTCTACATAGGCATTCCGAATGTACTAGCTCTAAAAGGGAAGTAACTCTGATGTCAAGTTGTCATGTTTGTCAAGATTGTGAAAAACATCTGTGTTGAAAACTCGTAAACTTACACTTTAACAAGTAATTGTCACAAACATGACCATGTCCCCCGCCGCAATTAAGAAATGAGCTAAAAGAATGGACACACAGCTTGTACTGAGTAGTGACATTTACATGTTTGATTCAATTATTGTTATATCTGGCAAAATTTTTAAAATGGTCAAAGTCTTGTAGTGACCTTGAAAACGGGGTCAAGGTCACCCAAATTGAATGGTGTCTGCGTATTCCCCAAATGACGACAGGTACCAAATTTGAAGACTCTAGGTACAGCAGTTCATGAGATATCGTGCTAACAACATTTGACTATCAGTCTTGTAGTGACCTTGAAAATAATTTCAAGGTCAACCAAATAGACTGGTATCTGGATATTCCCCAAATGAAGACTGATACTAAATTTAAAACCAATAGTTCTAGCGGTTCATGAGGAATCACACTAACAACATTTTCAAAACTGGTCAGTCTCCCCCTGACCTTGAAAATAAGGTCAAGGTCACCGAAAACTTTTCAGGTCTACGTATTCCCCAGATGAAGACTGGTACCAAGTTTGAAGACTCTAGGTCAAAGGGTTCATGAGATATCGCGCTAACAACATTTTCAAAACTGGTCAAAGTCTCCCCCTGACCTTGAAAATGAGGTCAAGGTCACCGAAAACTTTTCGGGTCTGCGTATTCCCCAGATGAAGACTGGTACCAAGTTTGAAGATTCTAGGTTGAGCGGTTCATTAGATATCGCGCTAACATTTTCAAAACTGGTCAAAGTCTCGCTGTGACCTTGAAAATGATGTCAAGGTCACCAAAAACTTCAGGTCTGCGTATTCCCCAGATGAAGACTGGTACCAAGTTTGAAGATTCTAGGTTGAGCGGTTCATAAGATATCGCGCTAACAAGACGTACTAACAAGACGGGACGTACGTACGTACGGAGCTGAATACTAAGTCCCCGCGCTTCGCGGCGGCGGGGGACAAAAATGCGAGGCTATGACTTCAATTGTTTATGAGGCTCATCGTAGATGAAATAAACATTTCCAGGTTTGTAAATACGCCTGTAGAAAACTACTGTACCACGGTAAAGTTTAATGTTGATGTTTATTTGACCGACTGTTGAATTCCACTCGACCCGGGCGTCGGGCAATGGTATTTTTCAACCCCTGTAGCCCAAATGCATTCAAGTCAGCCAAATAAATCTTTAAGCTGAGGGTCGTTAAATTCAAATATATTACAAATCATTAATCTTATTTACTACCTGGTAGTCATGGAAGACTTATCCGACTAGTCCTAATTTCAAACCGGAGATCATTACTGCTTTAATTTTGAAGCAGGTGGTACTTACTAATAGATGTCCACTTTTGACCGCTGTGTGTAATGCCATAAATTAATATGTATTAGGTTATAGAGTTATGCTCTAAAGAAAAACAAAAAAAGGTTGACAACTAGAGCCTACAGATAGGATAAGGAGAAAACTATGGAGATTATGGTGCTGTCTAAACGGGAGTTTACCTTTGGACGGGTGCCGAGCCAAGGGAATGCCCAGCCCCTCTGCCACGAGGTGCTCCCCGTAAACTGGAATCTCTGGACGGACGAGAACAAGTGTCAGAGTTCATTTATGTCGGGAGGAGGGGTCTTATGGTAGCATAAAATTTTCAAAAGTTAGTAAAATAATAAGGATTATTTGCCTATTTTCTATTTTGTGATATTGGCACTTTAGACTTTTATGTCCCTACTAAATGGGATGTGGAGGTGATGGATTGAGGGACTAGTGTTTCCCCTAGGTAGTTTTAGCAGGGCGCAGCTCCCTGCCCTTTTGAACATGCGTCCTGCCCTGTCTGTCCCGCCCTGCCCTTTTTACTGACCACCCTGCCTTTTTCGTAGTCAATAACTTTCGTATTGGTCTTTTCAACAACTTGCGTTACATTTCTAGAACCTTATAAAGTTGTTATATTTTCACAAATGATCACACTTATGGGTGAAATTATCTATGAAATACAAAAAAGAAAGGAATACAACATAACAAGAATGTGTCTGTTGCATCGCTCTTTCAACAGGATACACCTGCTGACCAAATGTTAGAGACAAGACCAATAGGGGTAGAATAAATCTGATGTTTTTATGACAATTATTCTAAACATTCAAGGAAAAAATCAAATCAACTATGTGCAAAGTGGATATTAGTTATATTTGCCAATAGACAACATTGTCATTATAAAAGTTTAAAGAAACTTATTTTCAGACATTGAAACTTTCACTTTTATAATGACTTATGAAGTGAACATGGTAAAGACAAGTGTTTGCAAAGTATTTATTCTCCGAGCTAGATTAGGAAATTGCCTGATTGTACTTGGTTCCTGAAATTGAGTACACTTTATATTTATATACGTGCCCTTTAGGGTGAAAAAGTGCCCTTTTCTCGATGTAGTTACCCTGCCCTTTTTTCAACCTGGGGGAAACACTAGGGACTCCATTCTACACTACCTTTACAATGAAGATATAGTTTTGCCATCTGTGCCTTAACATTTTTCATTGAGGTAGCCAAGGACGCATCTCTGTATTATGTTTAAAGCTTGATATCTAAAACTTGAAATTCCAAATATTTGCTACAAAACTATAGCATGTCCAAATCAAAATCTGAGTATCAAATCAAGCCCAAAAGATATCCTACAATTCAACCAACCACTTCAAATATTTTTTCAACCCATATAATTATTTTTTTTAAATCGTCATATCTCCAGGGTCACTTTACAAACAGTCAAACAATTTCAGCTGGCAATCAGCTCACCTTGAAGGCGGAGCCATGAGACCAGATCCGCGTGCACCACGGGGTGCTCCTCTGAAGCTTGGTCCTCCAGGGGGGCCACCAGCCCCACCACGCCCACCTCGGGGAGGAGCCATTCCTTTCTCTCCATTAGACATGTACATCATCTCCTGAAGCTGCTGCTGTCTGATATCGTCGTTGTATTCCTGAGGAAACAATGTCAGACTTCGTTAAATCTTTTCTATAAATCTTCTATTCATACCATTTTGAAAACAGTTCTGCCCAAATTATGTTTAATTAAAATAAACTGGAAAAAAAGGTAAACAAGTACTATGTTGTCCTGGGGCAAGTGAAATATTTGAAACTAAATGTCTTAAATTAATATCATTTTTCGTAAATAATCAGCTACTGCATTACTTAGCACTTGGATATTGTTTTATTTATGGGTTATAACCCCAATCCATTAGTCTTTACAAATAATTAACAGTTTACATTTTATGCAAAGAAACCTGGGGTAAAAACTTTAAGGCAGAAGCCATTCGGACAACTTCACGTGCATTTCAAACAAGTATAAGCAAATATTTATGCATATTCAACTTCCTTACTCAAAACATCAAAGTTTCGGTATAAATTCTTAAACAGTTTTAGTTAACTTCCAGCATAACAACTTCTATAAATCAACTTAAACCAGTTAAATTTGTGCATTTCAGACAGCTATTCCCCTTCAGCCAAGGATATGTAATCTACACAATGATAACATCTTCAAATCTTAATCAGTGCTAATGCTAAAATATTATTCATCAAAACTTTTCAACTTTAAACTTACTGGTATGAGAAATTTCTTAAGTTCACTAAGTGCATGTGACAACCTCACATAGTTGTCAGACATCTCTGAGAAAGATTCCACAAGCACATGCAACTCGTCATTCAAGTGTGCATATTTTCCCCCTTCTTTCCTGAGTTCATCTTCCTGCAAAACACGAGACCAGCATTTATGAAACCGTTAAACCTAAGACAAGTCGCATAGAAATCTTCCTACAATTATTCGCTCTGTATCCTTAAATTTATTATCTAAGAGTGCATAAAAATAGTAAAACGTTTTTCAGACACATTTTCCTTCAAAAGTGGGGAAGACTATTTTATTTTTTTATTGAAAAAAATGTGGGAGGAGTACATTTTATTTTTTTCCATCAAAATATAGCCCTAAAGTGATAGAAGTAAACAAAACGGAAGCATAATATCCGTTCCTGCAGACCCATATATTTGGTGGACAAATGAATTTTTCGGTTCAGTAAAACTGATGCAATTTTTAAAATTTATTTTTCAAATGATAATTAAAAGCTGTTACAAAAAATGAAAGTAATGCACTGATGCCCGAGAAACTTTTTAAAATTATTTTTTTCAGCCTAATGCTTGTCTCATACCTTTGCTTTATCTCTCATCGATCCTTTTCCAAGGATTGACATTTTTGTTCCAGTTTCCTCTTGTAGTCTTTTCAGCGAACTTCCTTTTGGACCAAGAAGTTTGCCAACAAAATTGAACTGAAAAAGTCATTAGGAACATTCAAATGACCAGGAAAAGCTTTTATAAGTTTATGGTAATTTAATTATCAAGACAACACAGTTGATAATAGATAGTACTATATACATTTCTTTTAGTGGTATTGAAGAATTATACATACCCGTGGATGTTCTTTGATAGGAATGCGCACTCTTAGAGACACTGGTTGGGGTGTGTTTGGATGTACTTCTAACCATGATATTGGCTTGTCTTTTGACTCTCCTTTTTCAATTCTACTTATTTCTGTCAAGAAAAGCAAAAAACTTATCAGAGGGGGAAATGTCTGTTTGTTGAGGAAAACAGTAATCATCAACAAAATACTGAAAGTGATTGTGCCATGTTAAAGAGGTTCCTTACAAATTTAAAAAATCTCAAGAAATTGCAAATATTTAACTATATACATGAGAAAAATATGCTTAATCCATTTCTGTTACCAAAAAATAGGGGTCACCGTGCTTGTTTGAAAAAAAACCTTGAGAAACTAATTTTTCAGTTGAAAGGGAGATAACTCAATATGCACAACCGTTTTCCCTTATATAGAGTGAGTGAGTGAGTTATTGTTTAACGCCGCTTCGGCAGTATTGCAGCCATTAGAGGCGACCCTTATATAGAGCAAAATATACCTCTTTACCATAAAACAAATACTTTGTATTTCACAATTATAATAGAATGATTTTATTATATTTCCAGACAGTTATTTAAGTTTTAATGTGCATAACGAACACTGAAAGTGTAAACTAAGGCTACCAGGCTATGTGGCTACAAGGCCTATCCTTTCACAAAGCAACCTTTACTAAGGTTAACCTTAACTCCCATTCCTTAACATTGCACTAAGGTAACCTTAGTGACTTACGATCATCTTAGTGCTTTGTGAAAGGGGGCCCTGCTCTGCTGGAAGCGCTTGTAAAATCTCTATCTGAATCTGACAACTGAGGATGCTCAGAAACAATGGTAAGGAACCTCCTAACAAAGCAAATATTTCATCACATACAATATTTTCTCTTAACCTTTGCAATGTAGACTCCATTACTACTGCTCTCCAGGGACTGATTTAGGAGATAAACCTACTGTGTTTGAAAATCAGAGACATGTTATACTGGATTGATAGAGTAAATTGAAACTGAACGCGCGTTCAGTTTCAATTTTAAATTTACCCGCTATCAATCCAGTATAACATGTCTCTGATTTTCAAACACAGTAGGTTTATCTCCATTCTACCATGAGCGTTTTACCATGGGACTCTTTGTCGGATGCTGACAGTGCGTACAACGGCAGGGCGCGAGCACCGAATTACGTTCGAACAATCCTGAGACAACAGCAGCGATTTCGTACAAAAAATATTGTTGTTATACTCAAAGTTTTCACAAGTTCTCTTTAACCATTAAAAAAATCTAATATATGTGAGATTTATTACAGGAGTTTTAATTTTGTTTTCCCAACATTCGCGTTCACAAAAATCAAGATTCGTATTTCCTGAATTTCGCATTTTTGGAATAGCCCTCATAAACATATCACGTGACGTTCAAAATGGCGACCAATGATCGCCGCATACCAATGATCGCCAACACATAGCTACATAGCTAAATACTTAAAGGATGGATGAAATGACATATGGTCCAAATCGGATTCATTAAAATGGGATGTCAATTTGACAATTGCTCGATTTTAAATTTCTGAAATCGGTCCATAAATTACTTAAATACGGCTTTTTAAAAAAACGCCTGATTTAGCCCCGGCGACCAGAATGAAAGTCTGCGGGGGTGTGACCCGTGAAGGGATGACTTCTGTGACGTATGTGGAGGAATTTGATTTTCAGCGATAGTCACAATTCAACGTAATTTCGCAACATTTTGATTGTTAATTTCACAAAGATATCTTCAATAAACCAACTTAAATTTCCCATATATCGAATTTTTAGATATCCAACTAGGTAATTCCGCAGATGACAATTACACAATTATTACATAAACATGTCTTTTTGGCGATGTAATACACCTCATAAATTCATTTAGCGGCAGTGATAATT
This sequence comes from Gibbula magus, assembly GCA_936450465.1. Classification (NCBI taxonomy): domain Eukaryota; kingdom Metazoa; phylum Mollusca; class Gastropoda; order Trochida; family Trochidae; genus Gibbula; species Gibbula magus. The sequence goes on along the minus strand of OW388292.1, from coordinate 31,874,727 downwards.
ATCATTAATTAATTAACGAGACATCGGCGGAGAAGCTATCTAGCCGCCCCGTCTATCGCTTATCACAGTCACGCCTCAGTGAGCATTTTCAAAAGGTTTCGCCGAACAAATTGCGATAGTGTTAAAATGGGTGAATTAAAATCGTCTTAATTATCAATTGCAAGTGTATATTGTCTCGATTTTATGCTCAATTGATTCCGATATACAATATACGTAGAGGTAATCATCTGTCCTTCTTGAGAAAAATGCATTTCATCTATCCTTTAAGTTGAATTGAACTTTTGTTGGTTATCAGTTTGGTGATATCTTAATGTGTGAAATAATAGGGAACCATAGGATAAAGTTGTCTGCGCAAGTGCTGTAGCTATGTGTTGGCGATAATTGGTCGCCAGCCAGTACCGTTTGCCAGTCGCTGTGAATGATGAGCTTGAGGACTTGTATTTATTAAAATGAAGTGTTCCAGGTGAGGAGGGCAACTTCGGGTAAGGAATGCACATTCTAGTTTTACATGTAGGTGTGCAGATGATGTGACATATGTATTTCTTATTTTGCATCAAACTGTTACGCTCGGTTTAGTGATCTGACTGACCATTGCGTCATCTCGCTTTCTCAACTGCATAAGTGTCGCTATTTAAAGATCTTGTTACTGACATTGTTTGTCTTGCTAATCTATCTGACATTAATGTAGCTCTAAAACACGCTACGGGAAAGATTTATATGATTAGTATTAGTTATTTTGATTTCAACAAGTAGAGCACACTTCGGAATCGGCCGTTTGTTCGGATAGATTGTGACATCACAAAGTAGATGCGTCAATACGCGATGAAGCGGCTCTAAAAGCAGGAGGTTCAATCCAGAATTGATCACGTATGATTTTTCTGGAGAACAAATCAGAATCGAGGATCCAGCAATGTCATGGTAGAATTGTCAATATCTTGATTTGAAATACACGGTCTATTGGAAATTGGTCTATTTGGATAATGGGTACTTTTGGTCGACAAGGAAACTGCATAAATGATGTTATCTATCCCTCATGCCTCAAGTAAACAGCCAACTATGTTTCCAATTAATTTTGACACAAGATCTATTTTAGTAAGATGACATGTTTTGCAACATTTCACATAAAACAAATTGGGAGTACGAAGATGATAAATCACTTGTTAGAATAGATGCTTCAATTTTACCACCAAAAAAAAAGAAAATAGGAAAGATTTAATATTTAGTTCCATTTTTCTTTACAAAACAAGAAAATAAGGATTTCGGCAAGATCTATAAACATTACCAAAAGGACCCAAATGAGCATTTGAAACAATGGGAATCTCAATTTCAGCACAGCAAATAAAACTTCTCTATTCAAACCTCAAAAAACCCCATTAGAATTCTGAAGTCAAATAATCAATTAGTTACAATAGTTGCCCTCTTTAGTTACAAAACGATTTCGTCAAGTAAGCACAAATTTCTTCATGCAAGACTTTAGAAAGATAGATTATTTTCTTGAACAAAAGAAAGCGCCAACATGGCCGAGCACATGCACTCAGGATGCCTCGTGGTCCGCGCTTACCTGCAGAGAGCAATCTTCCAGCGTGTGAATTGGGGTTTGTTTGACGCATTTCAAGATTCAGTTCTTCCAAGTAAGCGGTGTTTTCTGGTGAGGTTTCCATCTTCTGTAGAGTGTTGTTAGCCATGTAAACGTTTAAGATCTTATGAAAGGTGGCTTCCTTTCTGCAATTTTACTGTGAACTGCTCCTCAATGCGCACGACGCTTTATCCAATGTAGTTCGAGACACAAAATAGTCCTATCGGAACATACAATGTATTCTTTTATCGCCTGTTTATCATTGACAAATTAATGTCACTTACATTGTAAACAATACTGATTTGGTTTCAGTTGAATGTTTTGTAGTTGATTTGACAAAATTATTTTGAAAAAAAGTAAGGCGCAGTGATATGCCTCTTGGGGCGACATCTAGCCTAAAATGACAGGTTCGACAACTCGTTGAATGTCTGCGACCGTTTGCCGCTGGTAGACATTTGACCACGATTGGTTACACAATAATAGAACTACACCTACTTGATTGAAACTACGGAACTAATAATTGATGTGTCTACTTTTCAGGACATTAAGTGAACATATACTCATTTTCCTTTTCGTGGAAATTAACCTTTTTCCTTCCTGTTGAACTTCAAAAATGAAATATGAAGATTTTTTCTCATTTTTATTTACTTCATGATATTCTACGTCATCTACATACTTTTAAAAAAACAAAGGAAATAAAGAAAATGTGACTTTAGAACCTCTAAAAAGTGCTTAAACAGAATAAATGGCCTAAATTTGACTTTAAAAAATGGGGTTTTCAGGTACAAAGCTTAAAAAAACCCACACTACCATAAACTGTTTGAGAGGCATTCTAGAAGTTGGTGTGACACTACCATAGATATTTTTTCATCGATTTCGGTAGGGTAACATATGAACTTTGTAACATATCAAAAAAGGAAACAAAGTTTAATACTAGAAATTTAGTATTTTAAAGTTTTTAGCGGTTTTTTCTCATTTTCCCATAGACTCCTATGTTAAAATTGCACTTCACCCCACTATCTTACAGGCGTCATATATAGGCCCTATATCTCGAAAAACCACACACTATACCCCCTATTTTTTAATGCTGATTTTCCAATCATATACTCTGATCTTCTAAAAAATATAAGTTAGAAAAAAGTTAAATGCTATAAATTTGAGGAGTGAACATCCTTAAAAGGAGGGTTCTATCGGTAGGTAAACAAAAGTCCTTGGAAAAAAGGACTGGTAAAAAAAAGTCCTATTCAATATTATATTAAAAAATTATGTATTAAAACAGAATAAATATATATTTTCATCAACATTTAAGTATGACTAATGTTAGATTTAGTTGCCAAATACTGGTGTTTGACAATTGAAATGTGTTTTTAGTGGAGTGGATTTATCCTTGCATTTAGGTATTTACCAATTGGAATATATGATTTTAACAGAGTGAGTGGATGTATCCCAAGAATTAAAGTGTTTGCCAATTACTGAAATGTGATTTTAACAGAGTGCAGATATCCCAGTAGTTTACCAATTGGAATATGATTCTAACAGATTGACTTATACATTTACAATGAGATATTGAGATGATTAAATCAACTATAAAATGTGAAATGTGTATAAAAGTTGTCATTGCCCAAGACAAAATTGGTAACGTGCCTGTGAAGAAAACCAAGTCCATCTTCGTCAAGATGCAGAAACGTCTGCATAGACTGTGCACAGACATTGTGTGAGGAAGGAAATTTTATTTCTTTTTCAAATACATAGACATATATATGATATTACATTCATAGTACAAAGTTTTCAATAGAAGTACAAACACATATTGGTACAGAACAACTGCAAAACAAAAATACAGGGATTCACAAAAAATCCTCTAGTTTCTTTTTAAACCTGGCATTTTACATTCAAGAAGTTGCAGTGAGTTTTACCTGTAAATAGATTATAGCATATACGGACCAGAATTTAGTGAATTTCGAATAATTGCAATCTGAGTAACATACGAGTTTGTCAATATCGTAGGCATGTTTTAAATCTTGTTTTATAGTATGAAGTTGCGGTAAAGATCCTTTTAATTTGGATATGTATATATTATACTTGACTGTTGTTACAATAAGGTTGAGAATCATATTTCGTCTTTCAGGATATCCGAGACATATATTGCGTTTTGAAAGGTTCAATTTTGAATCTGTTTTTTGCTCTATCCATGTCTTGATTCTATCCCAGATGTTATTCACAATCGGACAATCATAAAATATGTGAACTATAGTTTCTAAAGATACGTTACAGAAGGTACATTTGTTTGTGTCTTTCAGTTTCATTTTGAATAGGAGACCGTTCAGAGGGAGAATTTTATGTTTGATGGAGTATTGAAACCAAATTTGCTTTGTGCCGAGATGTGATGTGATGAAAATGGTGTGTTATTTGTTTCGGTCCATTCTCTAGAAGTAATAGATTGATTTAAATCCTTTTCCCACTTCTGTCTGTATTTATATGTGCATCTTCACAACGTCACAGGCGTAACGAAAAGATTTCCATATCTTCTCCTTCCGCCCTTGACCTCAACCCTCGCATTTTCAGTGTAAGATTTTAACGTACTGCAGGCTAATCGGATACGCCAATCAGAAGACAGTTGTATTGCCTCTGTGACGGTGTCGATCGTTGCATATTTTGAATTGGTTCCGAATGTAAACAGCGATTTCATTGGCTGTATGTTAGCAGATGCTAAGGGACGTAACTCGTGATCACAATAGGTGTCGTTGATTCGTTTCACCACTTTTGGCTAGGTTGAAGGCAAGGTAAAAAATGGAAAGATCTCGATACATTTTCACCTTGTCGTGGGAAGATGTTATATGTGTTGAATAGGAGAGCTGTTCCAGATGGTGTTGCTAAAAACATCAGACAAAATAAAGTATGCTAGTGAGTGTGTCCAGTTGTGCCAAGTCAAATGTTGTACATTGTATAGTATGATTTATTTATCCAGTGAATAATATGTTTCCAATATATGGAATAAGAAACCTGTATATCATATATACCTTTGAATAATACCTGTCCATCATGAAGTGAATAAATGTGATATTTGCAGTTGGATAAATGATTGAAAAAAAAAGATTAAGTTCCTATTACTTACTCTGGAATGGGCTACATCACTGTCACTTTCAAACAAATGTTTTTACTATAAAATGTTTAAATCACACATATATAGAGATTATTATTTGAGTATGTAAGATATAAGGAAATTCCGAAATGCAGTTTCACGTTTCAGGTGCTCATCCCACGAGTTAGCAATTGAGACAAGGAAGATATTACAATATAGCATTAGAAAATAGAATTTGTAGATTGTGTCATCTTAATTGTGTGGAAGACGAATACCATTTTCTTTTAATTTGTCCTTTGTATACTGACTTGAGAACAAATAATATTCCAAAATATTACTATGTACATCCAAATAGGTTAAAATTCATTTTGCTTTTAAATAATGACAATACGTTTCTAATTCGAAAGTTATCAACTTTTACCTACCAAGGCATGTTACTTCGAAATTCTCAGTTATGATGTGATATGTATAATATGTTTATCATGATCAGAAGTGAAATGTTGCTGTTTAATATGTTCAAATGCTAACTTATGATGATGTGATCCCTGTTATAGGGGCAGGAGCACGTTTTTTTCGTTCAAATAAGTCGATAAAATGTATTTGAAAAATAATGTCACCAACAGTAAAACACCATTCTCTCTTCGGAAAATCAAGTTATAAATGAGTGTACATGGTTTCGTAAAGCCATGTCAATCGTATTTTGTCATTCTAAATAACAAAATGTGTTCATAATAAAATGGCCGCCATGCATTTTTTTCTTTATACACAACACCGGTACTATTACCACTACGGATAATTGGTTTGTTGCACCCTCTAAAGTAATTATAACTGACAAACCATTATTCTAAATGGGAAATTTAAAAAAATTAAATTTGCAAAAAACGTGCTACTGCCCCTTTAAGGTGTTTTCTATGTTTGTTTGCCTGTGCATCTTTTGCACGTTTTTTTGTAATATATAGGCCTGTGGCCTCTAAGTATAAGAAATAAAGACTGATTACTTAGTCATATACATTGTATCTGTTTATTGTCTATTACATTGTTATATGCCAATAAAATAATGAAAAATACACAATATAATTTTTAGTACTTTTTTCCCCCCGAGGACTTTTTTTCCTAGGTAAATTGAGGACTTTTTTACCGATACTTTTTTGCCCCGAGGACTTTTTTCCGAACACCTTTTTTTGTGGAATATGCTACTGATAAATGCTTAAAACAGTCAAGTTAAAAGATAAAATATAATAGAGGTAATATTCTGATGAATTTTAATTTCACAACTTAATAAAGACAAGCGTACATTTGTTGAAGCCATTCATCGGCGCTGCGATTGGGAAAAAGTTTGCTATGGCATGTTTATTAGTTTATTACACTCTATGTGTTACTATGTGAACTTTCTATCAGTGTATATCTTTTATCATTAAAATGTTGTAAAATTAGGTAAAATATAGAGTGTTTCCATTTCATGTAATGCACAAAATCCAATATGGCGGATTTTGCCGACAGAACGGCCCCTTTAATGTTTTTGTTGCAGGCCCCTACTGTACTAGTACAGTACGCCTACATCTCAGACTCTAACAAGAATAGAAGGAATCTAAGGAAGAAGTAAGTTTTAAAGGTGTGACCTTCATTGCCTAAAGTGGGACCAAATCTACAAACTTTGATCCCCAAGATGCAAGGTACCTCGCAGGTTCTCCTTACACAAATTCAGCTTTGGGGTGTGACGGTTCTTAAAGATAATATCATCTCCATGTTTTTTTCGATGTTAATTAGTTTATTCATATAGAAAATACTTTCAAGTAAACAAAACACCAAAGATTATTTCGAAGCGTCATCTACTCAATAAGATCTTGCCATTCAAAGTGAGTAAAATTGTCTCGCTAATTATCCCAATCCTTAAACAGTCTGCCGGGCCGCCGTTAGCTTTCGTTAGCGATGTGACGTCATACTCAGGAGTTGCTTAATGAAATCCTTAGACGATTTGTCGATTTTCGTCAATAATTCGTGTAAAACATAATAAGAAAGATTCGACATTACACGTGTCCGATAGAATAGGTATTCGTGCGTCCATAGGGAATAATTTCGGAGTTTTAGGAGCATTTTTCGATATTAAATCGCTGATTTTAGATTTGTTCTTTTCCCAATCGAGTGGAGTGTTAGGTTATCTTATAGGCTACAATATGTTTTGAAATCAATAACCGACAATTCAAAAATAAAAAATAGAGCCATGGGCTCTGTAGCTCATCAGAGTTTATTTTGTTTGATGATGAAGACAGAAATATGTTGTCTCAATATAATGCACAATCCCTAACCCTGACACATCTTAGTCTTGAAATTGAGAGAGAGCACTCAGCAAGGACAACACACAGGAGATTATGCAATATTCTGACCCCTTGGCTCTGGTTACAAGCCAGCTGTGTTTTTTTGTGTTTTACCGCCAAATTATGTAATAGACTCTTGCTTGCACTAAACACTGGCAGCACTGATCTAACTGTATAAGGATTAAAGAGAACAGGCAATGTGATGAATCTCATGGTACATAGTACAATTTAGAATCACCTTGGCTAAATAATCTCTGCACAATTTTATCGGTTCTAAGCCTTGTCATCCAAACATCTAAACATTCTGAACGCAATATTCCTTCTAGTTTGTTCTAAATGAAAACAGGATTTTAGGCAATGGCCTGTGAGGCCCTTATTTGGGGCCACATGGTCACCAAATCTACAATTTAGAATCTCCATTGGCTAAAGACTCTTTACACAACATGACAACCTTCTAGGTCTTTTCGTTCTGGAGAAAAAGATGAAAATAATCTTATCTTATCATTTCATAACCAGTCATATGCAGTTCACATATCTCATGTAAAATAAAAGAATTCTTAACTCCTCTTCAATTTATTCCTTTGTGGCTTGTCAAAATTTTCAGTTCATAGGCTATTCAATAGTTCTCATTTCACATTGATTACATCAATTTGACAAACATGTCCACAATGTAGATTGTTATCTAAAGTCGACATATATTTCAAACAAATAGTGATTGAAGTGTCATAAAATATCCGTTCAAAATTCATTTTCAAAGTTGTTTTTTAGGCTGTGGCCCATATTTGGGGTCACAGGGTCACCAAATTTACAAGTTAGAATCCCCATTGGCTAAAGAGTTTGCATACAATATTACAGCCTTCTAGGTCTTTTTGTTCCAAAGAAAAAGATGAAAACAGGATTTTAGGTAATGGCCTGTGAGGCCCTTATTTGGGGCCACAGCATCACCAAATCTACAATTTAGAATCTCCATTGGCTAAAGATTCTTTACACAACATGACAGCCTTCTAGGTCTTTTCGTTCTGGAGAAGAAGATGAAAATAGGATTTTAGGTCATGACCCCTGTGGCCCTTATTTGGGGTCACAGGGTAACCAAATCTACAATTTAGAATCCCCATTGGCCAAGGAGTTTCAGCTCTCTAGTCATTGGTTCTGGAGAAGAAGTCGAAAAAGTGAAAAGTTTACGGCCGGATGGACGGACGCCATTCCATGCCATAAGCCCATCGGGCCTTTCAGGCCTGATGAGCTAAAAAAGGTCATGCACTTTTTTTGTATTATAAACGTCATTATTAGTTAATTGTTTTGTTGTGCTTGATTTTGTGTTTGAAGAGGCCTATAGTTTGAAATCTACTGCGTCAATATTTCTCAGGGTGAATTTATATTGCTAATAGAATAGTTGCATTATACCTAAAAACAAGATGTGTTTGTTAAACACGGATGCCCCGGGATGTTGCAATGTTATGGCCAATGTTAAAGTTTTCTGTATATTGTTCATTGCGGCAAGGTCAAGGTCACAAGGTCAAATATGATGACCTCATCCGAAGGTTTCATCATTAGGTATGAACATGCCAAGAGTGAGTGAGTGAGTTAGGGTTTAACGCCGCTTTCAAGAGTATTTCACTTATATCACAGCAGCTAGTATTATTGCAGGGAGAGAGCCCGCAACGCCATGTGGCTATGCATTGCGGTGAAACCTGCGAGCATTGGCTGGAACTAGCAAACCATGGTTGGTACTGCACTGAAATTCAGTGTAGCATTGCACCCAAACCTTACTGCGAGTAGAACAGCACACATGCCAAGAATGAAAGCCGTTACTCTGAGCAATCCAAAGTTATGGCCAAGATTAACGTTTTCTTAATATTGTCAACTCCGGCAAGGTCAAGGTCACAAGGTCAAATATGATGACCTCATCTGAAGGTCTCATCACAAGGTATACACATGCCAAGTATGAAAGCGTTACCTCTTATCAAAATTTATGGTCAAGGTTAAAGTTTTCTGAAAATGTCAATTGCGGCAAGGTCAAGGTCACAAGGTCAAATATGACCTCACCTGAAAGGTCTCATTACAAGGTTTGCACATGCCAAGTATGAAAGCCCTAGCTCTTAGCAATCCAAAGTTATGGCAAAGGTTAAAGTTTTTGTGGACAAACACACAGACGGACAGACAGACGGACAGGTGAAAAACAATATACCCCCGGAATCTCCGATTCGGGGGCATAAAAAAATCATATACTTTTCATCACTGTTACTGGTTTACACTTTTTTGAAAAATAATATTCGGGCTATCTTTTAATCTATAGTCGTGACATTTACAATTACTTAGATTCAGTGTAATACCACTGACCTAACATAAACATTCATTAGATATAGCATTGCATGAGCTTTACTATAAAAAAAACCCATCAGACATCTCATTTTTCTAATATAAGGAACATATATTATTATATATGTAAGGCTAATTCTAGTGGATTCTGTCATCAGACGCCAATCGACTCCTGTGTATTACGTCACAAGGCCTAGCACACGGCATTCGCTCTCGGCTAAAGTTTTACGAGGCGTAATTGAGCGGCTTTCTAAAAAGGGCGTTATAAAAGGTGTTTATTGGTTGAATTGACATATATATTAAGTAATCTTGGAATATGCTTGAATAAAAAACGAAAAGTGATATGGTCGGGGTTTGTGGGTCTTTAAGGCATTATACCATATTTTCTCTAATGGGGGCCGGACCGGGCTTCAAATAGGCGCCGGGCCTCTAATAGGAGCCGGGGGTCAAGGTCCTAAAGGTGAATAAGAGCCTGGCCTCTAATATAGGGGCACGGTTTATATCGCATTAATAATCAGATCCTACTTGATATATTTCCCTTATATGTTCCCAGAAAATTAGAGAGTTAAACTACCACGCTAAATTCTGTTTATGTCAAACGGAGAGGAAGTCGTGTTATTCTAAGAGGTTATCACGTGTTTTGGTCAAACCAAAAAATAAAATAAGGGCCAGGTCTCAAATAAGAGCCGGGGGGCGAGTTAACATCTTCAAATCATTATAACCAGCATCCTCGGTTACCCAGGGTTTATTTTATGCTCAGGTAGTCTCCATTATATCACCCCTGGGACACTCCATCAGATATATCTGTACTCAAATTACCCGCCCTTGTCCGGCATGAGCAAATCAAACTGCTACACAGCTTGGGCCTGCAAGTCAAAGACAATTCATATCACTTCATTGCAAAATAAGCACCTTCTGGGCCCGGTCATTTTGTTAGACATCCGTCACAGGTTATCTCCCTTCACTTCAGTCTTATCCTATCAAGTGAGTGAGTTGGGGTTAAACGCTGCTTTCAAGAGTATTTCACTTATATCGCGGCTGCTAGTATTATGGCAGGGAGAAAGCCCGCAACACAATGTGGTTATGCACTGCGGTGAAACCTGCGAGCATCGGCTGGAACTAGCGAACCATGGTTTTCAAATTCAGTGTAGCATTGCACCCAAACCTTACTGCATATAGAACAGTTCTCTACTACAGACAAAGTTGCTGTGCCCCTGGTGGGATTTGAACTCAGGACATCTTGATTCGAAGCTGAACGAGCTAACCATTGCGCTATCCCGCCCCCTCTTATCCTATCGAGTATTTTCATTAGTTACCGATTTCGTCATGCCGACCAAGGGTGGGTAATTTGAGTACTCAGGGGCGACATAGCAGAGTTAATGGAGCATATATAAAATCCTGGGCAACCGAGGATGGAATACCAGGTACAATGTTGTACTTACATAATGGCGAATAATGGTCTGGGCAGATCTTATATCACTTTTCATAATTTTGTGCAGACAACACATTTTGCATATGTGGACTTCATAAACACCCCTTCAGCATGAGGGGGATCAAAACTGAAACCACATTTGAGTACAAACAACAAAGATCATGAATGATGGGGTTATAAATATTTATTCAATCACCGCCACATTAAAAGTTTTTCTGAGGAAAAAAAAAACAGCAAAAAAACTCTGGCCATGGTGAGAGTAGCAGGTGTTCCCTTTGTTTGTATACCCAGACTCGACTACTGGACTCTGGACTAGGCTAACACCTTAAAGCAACACAACAAGCAGACAAGAGGTCCTCTAGAGCCTCCGCATGGACTTACACTAACAATTGGCAGTGTCCGTACACGAGGAACATTATCTTGGCATTATATTTGATACGGTTAACATTTCACTAGTTTTTGGATCCTATGGTTTCAGTTTAGTAAAGCAAATAATGTCTTGTCTTCAATGAAATTTCAGATGTTGAAATGAGTAATAAATGTTAATGCCCTTGTATAATAAAAACTCACAATCAAAATGATTTACTTGGGTCGAATAGATTTAAAAAATAGAGAATAAAATTGGACCCTGATACAAATGATTCTTGAGAGTATGGAGACATTAAAGGACTGAAGTGGACAGAAAGCACACAAGGGAAGGAGCATACATAAGCAGATGACCAACTACTGACTGATCTGTGCTACATTTGATCGGTCTAACTGTCGGTTCCCAGTACTTGAACTCGAACCTACCAGAAATCTTTCCTAGAAAGCAGAAAATCATCTCATCGAAGGCTTCAAAATATCAAGATATTGTAACACAAAACTCGAAACATTAATTGTGCAACTTATTAGTTTGAAACAAACATTTTTCTTATTTAAGATGTTCTTAGTTGTTTCAGGCTTACATTACTAGTTGCATGTTGAGTGATGACGATACTGGTATACTCATGTAATTGGAAGTGTAGGATTTTTTTCTGGTCATTAAGAAAGATTTCTATAATAAGCCTTATTCTGCGTGTTCGGAGCTAGTTGAAATGCTCCATGTCGCAGATGAGCTCCTTGAGGGGTGAGCCGAACAGTTCCGCCTGGTCTGTGGTCTCAAACAGATCGTGACCGGTCTTCATGATTGGGATCACCTTCGAGATGGAATGATCGCTCTTCTGTTGCTTTGGGAAAGCTTCCATCCTGCAAAGTCAGAAAGTTGTAAAGTACAAAGTAATTGCTTAAGCTTGACAGATGAACTTAAGACTATAAATAAGCTTATAACAACAAATATTACATCATTCACTGTAGGGCCCATTAAAGTGATTTGAATTCAAAATGATTAAATTGCACCACTTTACAATTATAAAACAGGAGTGATCTGAAGCGCAACAACCCAAGTAAGCTCTTAAAATGTACCGTACCAGTAATTTATGAAGGATTTTGCAATTTATCTGCAATGGAGATAAGATGTCTTTGATCAGCTTGAAAATTATGACCTCATCTCAATGGTCTTATGACAAGAGCCTAAAAGCCTATGACTAACCAATTGTAAATTGTGGCCTTTGTTACTTTCTTTTTTAGAAACTGTCTCCACCACCAATATCAAGCACACAAGATAAAAGGTTGTTGACCTCATAATGGTTTTGTCATGAGGGCGATATATATAAAGGCACATGACTGACCAATGATTAGTAAGGTCAAGTTTACTCTCAGTCTGAATTCGTATTTATTTGATATGTGCATTGCTGATGTACATTTAAGACATTCAAAGTTGCAGAAGATTGATAGAACACTGTAGTTGTTGATTGTACAATACAGGTACCCCCTTTAGGGACAAATGACACTGAAACAAACTCTTTGGCTTCTTGAGCAGGGGGTTATCATCTGTCTTAATAAAAATCTTCATCTACTGTTTACACCAGATCCAAAATATTTTGGTACCATGGTGGACCATCAAACCATCAAAATTTATCATTCTAAATTCTCAAATCAAACACAAACTGAAGATAATCTGAAATAAAGGCGTACCAGACATCTGCAAGACAGACGTAGAAGACCCGAGGTCTTGGCATCCCGTTGAAGGTGGAGGAGGCGCACATGGTGTAGGCCCCCATGTCTTCAAAGAAGATCCAGTCACCAATGTTTTGCTCGGGCAGTCGACACTCCTCCTGGATACAGTCCAGTCCGTCACACGTCGGGCCCCAGATACTAGTGGTGAAGCTGCTCTCGCTTCTCTCCTGTGAAAAGAAAAGTATTTATGGTACATGGTGAAAGTCTAATTACAGTCTTAGTCAGGAAATCTTTTCGAAACTGCCCTACTGACATACTACAATAGCTAAATGGCAACACTTTGAGAGAATATTCCTGTTGACATATATATGGTACATTAATACATAATTAAGTTCAGTTCAGTTCAGTTGATAGGCATTACAGAGTGTAATATTTTGACAATTTGATAAAAACTAAAGCACCTTCGTTGAAATATATATAAACAATGAGAAGTGAAGCCATTCATTGGTGCTATGAGTGTGGAAAACTTCATTTCAGCATAACAGTTGATTGGTCTATTGAAAATTCATTTGTTACTGTGTGGATATTTTACCAGTGTGGTTGAAAAATTGGTAAAAATACATGTTTTTCATTTCACGTAATGAAAAAAAAACACACCCAAAGATGGTTGATAATACCGATAGGACAGTGACTTTAACGACAATGTAAGCCCATAGGAGTGTTGAAAAGTAAGTACCTGGAGGACTGATGGTGTAACCTGTGCGTGATCAAACAGGAGACAGTTGAAGGATCCATACACTCCGTCATTGATGTAGTACATGTACGCTGGCTCGTCGTTCCCTGTCACCACCTGGTCTGGACGCAAATCTGTCAAATATGTATACATGATATTTAAGTATGAAATACAAAGATGGGCAACATGGGCATACTAGGGTGAGTTTTCGGGGTATGATCATTCACTGACAAATATGGTTTACTAGGAGTTCATAATTTGTTCTTCTCAATTGGCAATCGTAAACAATTGGTGTTATTAAACAAGACATAGTCATCAACATCCTCCCCTTGGCCCAAGAAATCAGAACACAGGCAATATAATAACTCAAGAAAAAATAATTGTGCGCTCATTCCATCAAAGTATCGATACCCTCAAGCCACATAACTGATTTGATCTTTCTGAGAAAAACTGCCCCCTTTGAAGATACCTGGAAAGAGTTGAAAAACGGATCAAGGGCAACTTTTTCAAGGTATTGATACCTTCAAAGCACACACCAAATTTGGTTATCCCATCTTAAATAGTTTTCTAGAAAAGCTGTCCCCTTCGGAGATAAGAGTCCAAAAAATATGGAATAAGGGCAATAAAAATAATTGCCCACTTCTCAGTTTTGAACTCCATCAAGGTATTGATGCCCTCAAACCACATGTGGTTATTCATCTTAAACAGTTTCTCAGAAAAGCTGTCCCGTTAGGAGATACCAAGAACATAGTCCAAATCGAAACAAGAGCTATAACTCCGCAAAAAATAATTGCATGCTTTTCATTTTCCAATTTCATCAAGGTATTGATTCCCTCAAGCAACACACTTTCAAAGACTTACAAAAAAATATAAATGAATCAGAACTCACCATCGCTTGATTTATCCCTGGCAACCATTCTCTTGGCAATCACGTTGGCAGTAAGAGTAAATGCTGATGCCACAAAATAGCGCCCTGGTTCAGCGATAATATCCACACCCTGTGATGCTGGGAAATACTCATCCAAAGCAGCATTCAGTACTTCAGCAACCTGTGCATTAAATATGCCATGAAAATAAGACCAAAGCATTGAACAAGTTATGTATAAATTTCAAAAGAATCCAGTGAATATGTTATTCCATTTCTAGTCCTGCCCCATGACTGAAAAATATAAAAGCCTTCAATACAGTCACGGTCAATATTGAGCATGTCTAGATAAACCTAACCCTTACGTTGCGTATATATATTTTACCATTTTTAGCCCCTTTGGCGGAATTTACAGGCTCGCAGCTCGCAGCAGTAGTTTGAGCTTAGGCACTAACGAGCTCTGCTGGCGGAATTTACAGGCGGCGATTCCGGTACCGTTTTTACGAAATATACCGCATCTACATGGCGAATAAGGACTATATACGGGCGTTCAATACAAATTCAAGTAGCGACACCCGTACACAAATGGCTAATTCACACCCGAAACTTTGAAGGAATTTTCTATGATTTTTCGTTTTTATTCTATTACTTTCGAAATATTGTCTTTAATTCGGGCCTCGTAACATCATAAATACCAAACGAAAAAAAATCCATTTATATACGGAATTGAAGACAAGATGTCTAGGTTCACAATGATATAAAAATTATTAGAATGCGACCTTTGGTTATAATTCTATAGCTATTTAAAGTTTGTCTTTATTTCCACCTATAAAATCGTCAATACTTACAACATGTATGCGGCATTGCAAACGGTCGTTCATCGCACTTTTCCAAGAAATCATAATCTCGAACCAGTTGACAAATAAGCACATGTCAACCCAAATATGGTTATGTTGTTTGACTTTTCAAATAAACGCTAACCTCGAACCATAACTGATGAAAATATGTTGATTAGTTTGTGTGCCGTTTGGTTTCACATGCCTCTCAGAAAGGTAAAATTGTATCTTTATTTCTGTGAATAAATCTGCGCATTTTATATAGAATAAAAGATTATTCTTTTCGGTTTATTGTGATATAAAAATTATGAAAATGCATTCAGTATTTTAGCCGTGATAAATGTTTTAGAAGTTGTGAAAATCGCCGATTGTTTCAAAATTTATGAAGTGTAAACATGACCTTTTTCACGGCGCTTGCTGTGTCTTTATTATTTTTTTGAGATTTTCTAATTTTATATGGGAATGTAGTCCATTGTTTCCCCTTTATTTTGCCGTATTTTTTTTTGAAAACAAACAATTCGCTCACATGATATGAAGTGCTGGAGTAAGGCGAGTTAGCGATTTTTTTCCCCGTCTCGCGAGATGCGAGGCAGATAGCAGTCTCGGGCGAGGCAAACCCGAGGCAATACAAACACGTGGGTGAAAAAAGCCTCAAGCGAATTAATGCTTCAGGGGCTAAGCCCGACAAAATTGGCCTTTTGTAAAGCTAATTATCAATGCGTTACGGGTCAACAATGCACATGCAATTTGGTGTGAATTTTACTTGATATTTCGACCGGACATTCATACAGACTCGTTATCATGGCTATCTGCGAGATGTATGTAAACAAGTTTTCATGTGGCGATATACGGACACACTTCGTCTCGCATTTCGCCTGGGGGGCAAATATAATTATTACTGACCCGGTAAATGCACTAAGTCCAACGTACGGGTCCTGCCAAGGGTTCTAACATTTTTCCCTATGAGCCTCCCGGATAATTACGGGACCCGCAAGTTAAGGGTTAGTTCACTGAAAACTCAAAGAAAAAATCAAAGGGATGAAGGTACAGTTCTTCTTAAAATTTCTTAATAATAGTCTATTCAATTTTGTATACTGCCACTTCGCACTAAATGGTTGGCCAAATATAAATATCAAATAAATTGAATTGTAACCCTTGGATCTGGAAATTGACCATCTTTGGTGTAAAAGGCTTGTAAATTTGACTACATTTCATACACTTTGTTCACACCAATGTCATGAAACTATATTACAGTGAATGAGAAAGTTCTTGGCATTGTTACAGTGTTGTGTTGGACAATGTCAATCTGTATGAACCTAAAAAAAGAGGCCTTCATAAGTTGAGTGGATGGCTGAATTTACTGGTATAAAGCTTCACAAAACTGACCTCAGAACATGACTGGTATTACCCTGAAACACACATATCCCTTTATTCAACCATGACTCTGTTTTTGAAATACAAATAACAATCCAATTTCAGATTCTAATTATTGTAACGGACCTCTTCAAAGGAAATGGGTGCAGTCTTCTGCCCCGGGAAGCCCCCTCCCACATCAAGTAGCGTGAAGGGGAAACCCATCTCCAGTCCAATCTGGAACACTGTGTAGGCCTGTTCCACTGCCACTGCAAACGCAGCTGCCTCCTCAGCTCCACTACCCACGTGGAAACTGGAAATAAATGAAATATTATAAATAATTCATTAGAAACTTAATTTACAGAATTTAATTATTTCTTCATATTTGAAATGTGAGCCTAAATTAATGTATTACAGCTATTGAAAAACTTCCAAGTCAATTTCATTATAAATAGGCATTGTTTCAAAAAGAAAAACATTCAATGGTTTTAGAAATATTAAGTTTCATATTACTCTGACGTCTAATAAAATTAACATTATAAGTTATGAAAGACAGTTAATACCAGTTAGCAGCTGGAGACTGACCTGACACCAACAACATTGAGTTGCAGTTCCTGTGCCTTCTCCAGCAAGTCACGTGCCTTGTTGGGGTGACAGCCGAACTTCATGCCCAGCTCACACTGCACCTTGAAGTTACTTGGGGGCAGGATACGCAGCACCAGTCTGAGGGCACCAGATTTATATACTGTCACTTAACTTGACCAACAAATCGGTTTGTTTGCATTGCTGTTCACTTGCTATCGTATGTATATCAGTGTACAAAAGTCACTGCCAAGTGTGTGAAGTTTTAAGGTCCCAGAGCAATTTGTGAAGAGGAGCATTTGTCCCGAGGTACCAAGGATGATATATTTGCTTTAAAAGATGTAATTTCACACTGTCACCCAATATTTAGACATAATAAACAGCAAATGACAGGATTTCGGCTTTTTCTCAACATATGGTGAAAGATGAGACGATAAGTGAGTGAGTGAGTGAGTTGGGGTTTAACGCCGCTTTCAAGAGTATTTCACTTATATCGCGGCTGCTAGTATTATGGCAGGGAGAAAGCCCGCAACGCCATGTGGCTATGCATTGCGGTGAAACCTGCGAGCAACGGCTGGAACTAGCGAACCATGGGTGGTACTGCACTGAAATTCAGTGTAGCATTGCACCCAAACCTGACTGCGTGTAGAACAGTTCTCTACTGCAGACAAAGTTGCCGTGCCCCTGGCGGGATTCGAACCCCGGACCTCTTGATCCGAAGCCGAACGCGCTAACCACTGCGCTATCCCGCCCCCATGAGACGATAAATGGAACTGTTTGAGTTCTGATCTGTAAAAGTAGGCTCACATAGTTTTGAGTCCATACAACCTCATTTCCACTTGGGAAAAACATTTTCAGAAATTTCTAAATAGCAATGGGCATCACTGTTGACACTTTACATAGTATTCATTATGTTGAGGTCAATTTGGGAGTTCTAGTCTGCTTGTCTAAAACCTTTTTGTAAAAAGAACACATGTATGGACCAACCTGGCATCTGGGAAGACATGCTTGATCTTGATGAGTTCAGCTTCGTTGTCAAAGGTCATGAGGTCCACGGCGCGCTTGGCAGCAAACTTGAGAAAGGAGGTCTGCTTGCAGGGGTTTGCGTAGATGATACGGGAAGGAGACACGCCCAGCTTCAACACCTTATCTATCTCCGCCTGTGTACAGAGTGTCAAGTGTTAAGGACATACCAAGGTTCTTTCAGGTGTTCAAACTTACACAAAATAACATGTTCTTCAGAGATGGATTCAACAGTAACACTTAAAGGGCTGTAGCACTTGTTTTTTAAATTTATTTTTTCAAATTTTCCATTTATAATGATAGTTTATGTACTTTATATTTACTTTAGAGGGTAAAAGATCTTACATAAACCAATTATCCATAGTTGTAATAACCATGTCGCGTATAAAAGCAAAAATTCCCATGGTTTAAAGGGGCAGTCGCACGTTTTTTGCAAAAAAATTTTCCTTCAAATTTCCCATTTATAATGATAGTTTATGTAATTTATATTTACTTTAGAGGGTAAAATTGTTAAAATCTAAATATTTTAGATATTTAAAAATACTTACCCTACTTTTACTAGTGCATATTACCTATATGATCCGATGAAGGATTGAAAACGTGACTGAGACAGGATCCTAACGTAACTGTAGTGAAGTGTAGACAGACTGGCTCTAGGGCACGTCACTACCCGGAAGTGTAGTGCAATCCACACATAGCTGCGCGCGCAGTGATATGAAACCCTCACATTTCCTAGAGTCAGTCCGAGCGAGGTCCTAAATGCGGGGAGGTAGTTGATCCAACGATGGGTGGGTATAAACCCTAAAAGTAGGGTAAGTATTTTTAAATATCTAAAATATTTAGATTTTAACAAATTTTTAATACTTACCCTACTTTTACTAGTGCATGTTGATTCGACAGTCGGACGGAGGGAAAGGACCCACAGCGAGGACCTCCACAGCACTAGCAAGAGTAGGACGTGACAACTGAGCGGAAACCTACAAACAGGAAACCCAAATCAGTATATGAAACCACTAAAAGGATTGAAAGGAGAGATCTCGACGAACCGAGAAATAGTCCTAAAATCCACAAAAACCAGGTCTCACCTAAGACGAAGCGGGCAAGGTGAGTTGCTGAGCCACTACGAGAGGTCCAAAAGATTGGAGTCCTTGTACGTCTTCCACGGAGACATCTCTCAAATAGTGACTGGCAAACACAGTGTTGGATTTCCAGAAACAACCCTTCATGATGTCTGGCACCGAGCAGTTCCTGTGAAGAGCCATAGTAGAAGCCAAGGCCCGAATCTCATGAGGGTTATTTGCGGAGGGGTGAGGTATTCCTGCTGCATCATAAGCTGCCAAGATGGATGTTCGCAACCATAGAGCCAGCGTGTTCCGGTTTACCTCACCCTTAGCTGCAGAAGAAAAGGGAATGAACAATCTCTTTCGCCCAGCCCTCTTGTCCGTGGACCGGGAGATGTATTCCTTCAAGGCACGGACTGGGCACAAAGAGAGTTCTTCAGACTCCGATTCATCCACAATTAAAGACAACGGCGGAATAACAAAAGATCTGTCAGGTTGACCAGGCAGTTGATTTTTCGCTACAAAATCCCACAACAGACCCAGATGCACTGAACCATTGCGCCGTTGCTCGAACCGAACCCTCGTTACGTCGATAGCATGTAATTCACTTACTCTGGCAGCCGTTGCCAAAGAAAGTAAAAACGCCGTCTTCCTGGAGAGGTTCTCAAAAGAAGCCTCCGACAGAGGTTCATATGGAGCTCCACGAATGTGCTTCAAAACCAGGTTCAGATCCCAAGCTGGAGGACGAAACTTGACTTTTTGGTCTTCCAGCTTAAAAGACTTCAGCATGGCTATTAGTTCCGGGATTTTCGAGATCTTCCTGTCTGTTTTAACAGCGAGAACTGAATTGAGGGCCGAGAGATAGGTAGAAATTGTTCCACCCTTAAGGTGCCTCTTCGAGCGGAGATGGAACAAGAAATCTGCCAGGAACTGTGGTGAGGCTGACAACGGGTCTTGCTTGTGGGATCTACAAAAGTTCTCAAAAGACAACCATTTATCATCATAAAGGGCTCTAGTCGAAGGCCGGTGTGCTCCAGTAATGGCGCTGGCCACCGATGCCGAATATCCCTTATCTCTTAAAGTCTTCTGCAAATGGTCCAAACGCACAGATGAAACCGCTGTGGATCTGGATGCACCTGCCGACTGTGAGGATGTAGAAGGAGGTTTGACCACGGGGGCAATGGGTTTGGTTCTCCTTCCGCTAGAAGACGCAGTTCTGGAAACCAAGTTCTGGCCGGCCAAAAGGGCGCGACCAAAAGCAGATTCATCAACTTGGTCTCCCTGATCTTGGCCAGAACCTTTGGTAGCAGAACTGGAGGAGGGAACGCGAACGCATCTAGACCGTCCCAAGACAGGGACAAGGCGTCCACTGCCCACGCCATCGGGTCTGGAAGGGGAGAGACGTAAGTTGGCAACTGGTTGTTGAACCTTGTGGCGAACAGGTCCAGCAGAGGCCGATGGTGTAACTGACAAATCAGGGAGAAAGCTTCCGGGTTGAGCATCCACTCTGTTGGCGATGGCTTGTCTGGTCTGGACAGAGCGTCTGCCAATATATTCCTGCAACCCGGAATGTGACGAGCCCTGATCAGAATGTTGTTGGTGTCTGACAACTCGAACAGTTGGAATGTCTGTTTCAATAACTGGCGCGACCGAGTCGTCCCCTGGAAATTGATCAAGTAAACCACTGTCGAGTTGTCTGACGCTATTCGAACCCGAGAGCCTCTGAGGATTTCGACCCAGTGCTCGATGGCCAAGATGACTGCCTGTAACTCGAGGTTGTTGCTGTGCCAACCGGTCTGATGTTCTGCCCACAACCCTGCTGCCGTGCGTTGTCCCAGGTGGGCTCCCCATCCTTGATGTGAAGCGTCCACGAACAACTCGTGGTGATGACTGAACTCTGTCAAAGAGACTCCTTCGCAAACGTTCAATGGGATCGTCCACCACCTGAGGTACCGGTGCAAATGCAGTGGAAGCCGCACGCTTTCCCTGGGATCGTCCTCCTGACAAAACGGAATGAGGAAGACTTGAAGAGGGCGTGCCATGAGACGGCCTCTGAGAGTGAGAGCCTGAGCTGAAGTCAACAGGCCAAGAAGTGACTGCCACTGGCGAACTGACAAGGCCTGATGAAGACCCCGTAAGGCTAGCCGTTCTATCTTCTCCCACCTGTCTGGAGGTACTCGGAGAAGATCTAAGTTGGTTAAAAACAGACCTCCTATAAACGTCAGCTGCTGGGATGGGACTAGTTGCGATTTCTCTGTATTGACGAGCCATCCCAACTGTCGCAGCAGGTCCAAGGCAAATAGGGTCTGTTTGTGTAGCACTGTTGAGTCCCCGTGGCTCATCAGGCAATCGTCTATGTAGGGGTCGAACTCTATCCCCCGAAGATGGAGAAACCTGGCTATTGGAGACGTAATGCGAGTGAAAAGCCACGGGGCCGTAGATATTCCAAACGGGAGAACCTTCCATTGGTAATGTACCCCTTGGAAGAGGAATCTGAGGTACTTCCGATGATGTTTGAAAACTGGTACATGGAGGTAAGCATCCTGTAGATCTAAGCTGACCAGCCAATCGTTGGGTTGAAGCTTGGAACGCAGCAGATCCAGGGTAACCATTGTGAAATGCGGGGGCTCTGGCATGTATAGATCGTTGAATGCTGCCAGGTTGTGTATCATCCGCATCTTGTCTGAATTTTTCTTCGGAACCAGGAAAATTGGGGCGTAATATCCTGGGTAGAAGTGGGGGTCTGTAACCACTTCTATTGCTTTCTTCTCCAGCAGTGTCATGATGTTGGTAGACAACTGATCGATCTGGGTTAGCGAGTACACGCATGGCCGGGGCAGGCTGGTCAGAGGCGGAGGGTTGGAGATTGGCAGTTTGTATCCAACCCTGAGAATTTCGGTGACGAAGGGATCTTCTAGGATTGTCCAATTCGGCCAGAAGATCCCAAGTCTCCCGCCTACGGGTGTAAGCTGGTAAGGGACGACTGGAGGCGGGAGGCGCCAGTCGTGCAAATCCAACGCTTCAGCGGCGTTTCTTGTAGGCTGGAGTCTTTGGTGCCTTGGACTGGTCAAACTCTGGGCGAGGTTTCTGGGAGGTGTAGCCTCCTCTGCTGAACTTGCCACGACCTCCACCACGTCCTCCACGAGTAGCGTTCTTGACCACGTTGCGTCGTGCCTCGTACACCTGGGTAACTCTCGAGTTCCTGGGACCGAGAGATGACGACAGTGACTTGATGGCTCGAAATGTAAAGTCCGATTGAGCCATAGCGGCATGCTCCTTGTACACTGTCGGGATCTTGTCCGCAAACAACATCGGAGTAGAGAGAGGAGCTCTGATGAGGGTCTTCTTGAACTCCTCCTCCCAGGCGCACGGGGCAAGGAGACCATTCCTGCGGATGAGGACAGTAGTGGCCCAAGCTGAGCGGATATGGTCCATGATGACAGAGAGCGTGTTGTACTGCCACCTGTACATCGTGGATAAGTGCTCTAGTCTGGAGGGATTGTCTTCCAACAGATCCTGTGCCAAAGCATCCGTGGCAGAGGCCAACACTGACAACGGCCTCAAAGTGCGTTTGAGCTCCCTCTCAATCGCCAACATCCTGGTGTCCTGGACTTTATACACTCCTTGCGGCGCATCCGAGAGTCTTGAACATGAGTCATCTTGTGGGGACCCCTGATCATACGTCTGCAAAGAGTGGACCTTGAAAGACGAAGTGGAGTTCTTGGCTGGACGAAAAGTGGGATTAATTGACAACTTTTGGAACTCCTCGTCCAGAGACTCGATGGTGTCGAGAACCAACGGATGTGGGGGAATGAGCAGCTCAGGCTCACTCCAAACAGCCAGTGCAGTATCCTGCTCCGAACCCGGAGAGGGGCAGTCCACCAGTCTGTCAGCGATCCACGTATACACCTCTCCCATCGGTAGATGTGTCTTCTGGGGATCCTTAGAGTCCACTGACTTCGAAGGTGAGAGAGGGGCGAGAGACCTGTCGTCGACAATAGAGAGCGAGTGTCGTGGTGAACCTTCCACAGAGGGACCCTCCCTCTCTCGTGAAAGGTACCTGTCGTTGGAGTGGGACCTCACAGAGGATCTGTCCCGGCGTGGAGAGTCACTAACATCCTGGTCCCGCTCTCTGTGTGCTCTATCCCTCGAGAGCTGACGCACCTTGGCTGGGCGCTCGTCATGAGAGGGTTCCTCAGAATCTCTAAGAGATCGGCGCTGCTCTTCCTGGTGCCGGCGCTCATCCTCCTGGCGCTGGCGCTCCCAGTTCCTGAAGCGCTTCTCTTCTAGATTCTTGAGGCGCAGGCGCTCCTCCTCCCGAAAACGGCGCTCCTCATCCAACTGAACACGCTGGCGCTCCTCCTCCTGGCGCTGGCGTTCAACTTCCCGGCGCTGGGAATCTACTGAGCGCCGAATGTTATCCTGGCGCTCAATCTCCTTTCGGTGCTCTTCCTGTCGCTTCAGGTCGAGCCGGCGCTCCTCCTGGCGCCTCCTAGTCTCCCTGAGTTCTGACAGGCGCCTGTCATCCTCCAGACGCTCGAGGTCCCTTAAAGATCGTTGATATCTTTCTTCTTCTCTTTGAACCTCGAGCTCCAGGCGCTGACGCTCGCCAAGGCGCTGTTGGTCTTCCAGGCGCCGGGACTCGGCCGAGTCAAGATCGAGGTCAGAGGACTGAGGCGCGATGGGCGGAGCACCCGGGTTGATAGCGTTGTCCAGGTGTTCCTTGGGTACACGCTTGGCCTTAGGTTTCGACGAACCCGACTCTCCAGTAGAGGGAAACGCATCCCGTGGGTGATCCCTCGCTGGTGATAGGCCGTCGACTGGTTCAGAGATGACCAACGTGTCCTGGTCCAAGTCCGAAGAGGCCATTCTACACCGTCTCTGAGTGAACCTTTTCCTCCTAGCGACTGCGTACGCCTTGAAGTCAGATGCCGAAAGATGACAGCAATGC
Organism: Gibbula magus; assembly: GCA_936450465.1. Classification (NCBI taxonomy): domain Eukaryota; kingdom Metazoa; phylum Mollusca; class Gastropoda; order Trochida; family Trochidae; genus Gibbula; species Gibbula magus. The sequence goes on along the minus strand of OW388292.1, from coordinate 31,850,562 downwards.
TGACAACGAGATGTCCACTCGCAAGGTGAGTCCACCAGGCAGTCCGGGCAAAGGGGGTGTGGGTCCTTAGCCGATTTGGACGATTTGCAGGCCACACAGAAGACACGCGGCATGCAAGAGAAAGTTCACTGTCAACAAAAAGAAGAAACAGTGAACATAACAATCAAGCAAACAAAACCACCAACACATGTTAAAATACATACTTTAACATCAGAATGGTTGAGTAAAGAATGCTTAAATCAAGCATGAAAATTACAAAGATTGGTAAAGAAAAATTTACAAAGAAATTTTAATACCAAAAATTTTAAATTCCCATGAAGAAAGAAACAATTGAAGTAAACACAAAACAAGATAGAATACGAACTACACAGACCCAAGGTTAAAAGGGAGATAACCGCTGTGGTCAAAGTTCATACACATGGAATGTAAACACAAATGAAACTTTCAACAAGAAAAAGTTTACAATGTAAAATTAGCGAATATAAATAGCCAAATTTTACACTAAAGGTACACAATGTAAACAACAAGCAATATTATCCAAGAATATGGATAAAAAAAAAACAAACCAAAACGGTAAACAACAAGTCGTGACGTCATCACAACAAATCGAGCAAGACGAAGGAGGCCGCCATTTTGAATGGCGAACGAAAACGTGCTCCGAAGAAAAAACAACGAAAATAGCTACCAGAAAGCGTAAAAGTGTTAGAAAACACGATAAAACGGTACAGTAAGCTGCGTAGCATGAAAATAGAAGTCAAATTGCTCACGAAAACCAATGCAAATGGCGACATGAGCGAAGAAAAACATCGTTCTCGAAGGATGAAGAAAAAATTTCTACGACGAGGTAGGTGAAACTACGCATGTTACACTTCACAATACAAGAATAGGGAAAAGACATACCAATAGCTAAACCACACGGTTTAGGAAGCAAAATAAGCAGTCAAAATAAATTTCTGTCTCAGAAAACACGTCCGTCGTATCGAGCGATATAGGAAATGTGAGGGTTTCATATCACTGCGCGCGCAGCTATGTGTGGATTGCACTACACTTCCGGGTAGTGACGTGCCCTAGAGCCAGTCTGTCTACACTTCACTACAGTTACGTTAGGATCCTGTCTCAGTCACGTTTTCAATCCTTCATCGGATCATATAGGTAATATGCACTAGTAAAAGTAGGGTAAGTATTAAAAATTATCTTATTACACAAACCAATTATCCGTAGTGGAAATAATGGTGTTGCGTATAAAGCAAAAATTGCATGGCGGCCATTTTATTGTGAACACATTTTATTATGCTGAATGACAAACAATTCCCATGGCTTTACGGAACCATGTATAATCATTTTATAACTTCATTTTCTGAAGAGAGAAGGGTGTTTTACTATTAGTGACATTATTTTTCAAAAACATTTCATCAACTCATTTCAGCCAAAAAAAGTGGTACTGCCCCTTTAACCGAACCATGAATACAAATGTACTCATTTTTTAACTTGATTTTCTGAAAAGAGAAGAGTGTTTTTCTATTACCTGTACTATATATTTCACTTATTTGAGCAAAAAATGTGCTACTGCCCCTTTAAGCTACCAATGCAGTAATATTCTTGGATTTTGCCGGTGATAAACCCCAAATTACTGGCTATATTACCCCTGTAAAATGACATCCAGAATGGTTTAACACTAACTCATTCAGCAGCTGAAGGTTAGGTAGTTCAAAATCTGCATCAGCCCTTTTCTGGGTTTATAGGGGAAACAAATTCTGAACACCGGAATCTTAAGATATTTTAGCGACAAAGTCACCGCAATTAAAACTAAACAGGAATAGCAGTTTAATTGGTTTCAATTTGCCAAATTTGGAAAGTAAGGAAAGCAGACAAGCTTGTTAAAAGAATCCGACTGTCACACTTGTAAGATTATTTTACATTGCATTACTTTGCAAAAACATAATTTGATGACTTCCCATTGACAAAAACTTAATATTTAATGTAAGCTAACTTAACACACTAAATAAAATTTGCTTACAAACATGCTGATAAAGTTCATGTGAATTTGTTTACATAATATAACAGAACATATGTTACCTTGCTTGCACAGTCGAATGAAGTCCCCAGTTCAGCGAGTAGTTTCAGCACTCCAAAATCATCATTGCATTTCACAGCTGCAACACCACAAGGATTATAAATATTTCTCTCATTTCAATACTATCTTCATGAAGAGGATTACTTCAGCAACTTGTGTTACAGGAAAATTTTCAGGCGAAATACTAAGGACACAAAAAACCCTAACATTGCAAACACTTTGTATTTTTAAGAAGCCTTGTACTATGTACCTTGTATTGTATCAATAACAATAGCCCAACCATTCCTGCTGGCCATCTTACTGGTAGTATTCATCTATTATCAAAACCAGTCATTTTCAACTCTTAATTAAATTTTGAAGGTTTTAATTAAGTTTTTATTCTGTTGTATACAGTAGGATCGAGATACAAGAGAATCTTGAAGTGTCAAGGTAGCAACGTGATACACACCATAGAAGGGCCTGACTCGGGGAAGCAACTCCCTCCATGTCCTATACTTGTCCACAATGTCACCCATGTCCGCTATGAAGAATGCATCCTCGCTTTGCTGAGGAAACAAACAAGGACAGTCAGTCTGAGAGAAATTTCAGTCTTATTTCTCACAAGGTGATCAACACTTTGCTGGGGACACAAACCATAAATCTATCAGAAGTAGGAGTTATATTTTCTTACAAAAGTACCTGTCAACCCTCATTTGGTACAATGTGTATCAGACAAGTCAAACACATATTTTTTATGCAATACATAAAAACTAATTGATCTATGCTTAATGACATTCATAACAGGAAGCAATTGTCTTGAAAGTCACAAAATAACTGGTAGGCTTAAATCCTAACACAAAAATCTCTATTTTCCTTATACAACTGTATAGAAATATTTTACCTTAAAGGGGCAGTAGCATGTTTTTTCGCTGAAATAAGTCGATGACACATAATGTCACCAATAGTAAAACTTTCTTCTGTCATCGGAATATCAAATTAAAAGTGAGTGTAGATGGTTCGGTAAAGTTACAAGAATAGTTTTTGTAAATCGAAATAATAAAATGTGTTCACATTAAAATGACCGCCATGCAATTTTGCTTTATGCGCAACACCGTTATTACAACTACAGATAATTGGTTTGTGTAATAAGTTTTACCCTCTGAAGTAAATATAAATGGCAAACTATCATTATAAAAGTGGAAAATTTAAAAAAATAAAATTTGCAAAACATTTTTAAAATCTGTATGAACCAGATTAGCGTTTGCGGGACACCGCAAAAGCAAAGCAGTCCCGAAACTTAGAGTCTCGGCTTTCCCTGTTCCGCCTTCTGTGTTCATAATAAATATTAAACTATCAAGGCATATTCACAAAAGCTTGTTTAAGTTGTGACCTCACTGAGACCTTGACCTCTGACAGATTTTAGCAAAAACTTTTCAAATCTTGGTCTTTCTCCACAGTTGATACATACCAAATAAGAGCCTGATAGCACAACACAATTCTAAGTTATCGGATTTGTGTAGTGATTTCAGAACTCATGACCTTGACCTTTGACTTTGAATGTTAACATGTTAAAATTATTCCCCAGGTGTAAAAGAAAGAAACTATGTACAGAAGGTGTTAATACCTTCATGCAAAAAAGTTATTTGGTGATTTCAAAACTGGTGACCTTGAACATATTTCGGAATCTTGACCTTTGACCATCAAGGTCATACAATCAATGATCACTTTTCATTGTGTATAACAATAATGTAATGATTCAAAGTGTTAATAGTTGTAATAAGGCATTTTTGCAAACGCATGCTTAAGTCGTGACCTCGCGGTGACCTTGACCTTTGATGGATTTTAATGAAAACCTTTTCAAATCCCGGCCATTCTCCATACTTGATATACACATAAAAAGAGCCTGACAGCACAACTATTTTTCAAATTATCATGTTGACAAAGATTTTTTAGCGCTTTCAGAACTTGTCACCTAGACCTTTGCCATTGAATGTGAACATGTCAAAATAATTCCCCAGGTGTGTAAGAAAGAATCTATGTATACGATGTGTTAATACCTTCTTGGAAAAAAAGTTATTTAGCAATTTCAGAATTGGTGACCATGACTATCTCGTGACCTTGACCTTTTACCTTCAAGGTCACACAATCAATGATCACTTTTCATTGTGTAAACCAATCATGTAATGATTCAAAGTGTTAATAGTTGAAATAAGGCATTTTTACAAAAGCATTCATAAGTTGTGACCTTGACCTTCGACATAGTTTAGCAAAAACCTTTTCAAATCTTAGCCTTTCTCCATAGTTGGTATACACCAAATAAGAGCCTGATAGCACAAATATTGTTCAAGTTGTCGTGTGTACAATTATTTTTTTGGAACTCGTGACCTTGACCTTTCGCCTTTGACCTTGAAAGTGAACATGTCACAAATACCCCAGGGGTAGAAGTAGGAAGTTATGTATATGAGTTCTTGAAATCCTATTGGAAAAATAGTTATAGCCAAAACAAAACGCGGCGGCGGAAACTGCACAAAAACTGATAGCAGCCCCGACAATGTCGGGGCTGCTAATAAGGAAAATGCTTATAGATTGACAGGTATGGGAGCCATGGTGATCAACACTCGACAAAGAAGTTGCAGTTCATTTTCATTGTTCACAAATTTTGTAGATCCTCAGTAACTTTCATTGATTACATCAAATTATCTGTAATTCCTACAAAGTTTTAGTTCATGTGTCCTCCTTAAAGCAACAACTACTCAAATGATCGTTCTTGTATAATTGTTTCTCAGGCAATTTATTACTGTAGTTTAAGCATGCACAACCAGAGAGAAGTGAATGAGCTTAAATAGTACTGTTTGGGCAGCATTTCAGCCATGGGCGGCGGAAGCACAAATCTTATGTAGTATTAATTTAAGAGAATTACCTCTGCTTCAAGCAAGGCTGCCTTCTCCAAGACAAGACTAGATTTGCTTTTCTCAAAGGGAAGAGATTCCACGGTGCAACCGTTTCCAATATAATGCTTCATTGTCTAGCTCAAAGTCCACAATAACAGTCGAGATCAAGGTATACAAACAATCTGCAAATATAAGTAACAAAGTCAGTATCATTTTTCATTTTAATAAAATTCAAATAAATTTAATTGGGTTTACATTTTTCTTGATGGAAACTTACTGATAGCATAAACGTAAAGATTTTTGGTATCAGTAGACTAAACTCATTATAATAATTTAAAAACTGGTAATTTTGACCATAATCATGGTGCTAATTCAAATATGATTAAAAATCATCATGAAACTGATGGCTACCAAGTTCTTTCCAACTATGTATATACAATGTTACATTCTGATTTACAGAAACAAATATCACAGATTCAACACAAAATTACGGAAACATGTGTTTCAAATTCATAATGTATATTCAATTAGTTATTTAATGGGATCCTTGGTAATTCATCTACAGAGCATTTTTTTTGTTAATCGCCCTTCAAAGTACTGTTCAGGGTTTGCCTATGATCATAAGCACTCTTGACTAAAAGCAATTCAGGGTTTTCATCCAACAATTCCCAGAATGTTTCAGGAATGCCCAACTTTAGCTAGCGGGCATTACTCAAAAAGTCTTGTTGTGAACCCTGAAAATTGGCTACCCAGAATGGGGACTAATCATGGTGAAGAAAAATCAAACAAGTCTCAAACCCATACCTGGCCAGAGGGAACACCTGCTCTTAGCAAATACTAGCTTGGGTCCCACGGTGGTTCGGCGTTAAAGTCAAATTTTCCTTGGGTACGGCAGAAGCCCTCTGGGCTCTCTGTGTAGACAGCAAAGCCGCCCTGCAAGCAAGAGAAGTTTCACAATTATTCAAATCATTTTAATCTAAAATCACTTTGTAGTCAATTATAGATATTTTAGTAGTATTATTAACATTATCAAAACTATTTCATTTGTGAAATTGTCACAGTCAAAAGGGCAGAAATTCACCACTTCCTTCATCTGTAAACAAATTTCATTTCTTATCTTCAACCAGTCTCAAGTGAAGGTCTGAGAAACAAGTTCGATTTAACCCAAACTGCCATTTACTCCCAACAAAACCTTCACCAAGTGATTTTTAACATAATGACCGTGGTCAACTGAGCCGAAAAGAACCATATGTCATGAGGAATATACTAAGTTTATCATAGATTTGAACACAGCCTGATACTTCTAATGTGGCCTAATTTTAGATATAATTTTAATAGTTTCACACGTGAAGTACACAGTATCACACTGATAAACCATTTGATAAGTCATGACACATCATTCAGAATGAATGACTTGGGATGATAACACCATATCATTCACAGAAAGGGCGACTTATAACTTGAACTAATGACCTTTAATCACTGTCTATCCAGTAACTGGTAACATGTCTGCAACACACATTCCTATGAAGTAATACTGTATATTACACCCAAAAAACACCAAAAATATTCTAGTCAGTTATTTTCAAAACAAAAAAGTTCATTGATTCTAACAGCATTAACAAACTGACGTAAAATATTCAACAAAAAAAACATTCATTTGAGCTGAAAGATAAGCATATTAATATCACAGGAGTACACAGATTGCAAACCCATTTGATTTATTATTATGATTATGTTTATCAAACATATAATGACAAGACAAAATAATGAATAAAATATTTTTCAGTACTGTTAAATGTTATCAATATTATATTTCCTCATATTCTAGTTCAATCTTTCAGCATGGACATATGCAAGTATAAATCAATGTACCTACTAAAAGTACTATTATAACTTTTATAGACATATCTTTTCAAATAGAATGAAGATCTAACAAGTAAATATTCAAGAAAATATATCATCATATTCAGATAAAGCAACAACACTTTTACTATTTTAAATATTTCTTTATGATCATTACCCAGAGAAAAGAGTTGGAATAAAGACAATATATAATAGCCATAGGAATTGTTGTCCATAAAAATCATAAACTCATTCTTGTGTTACAAAGTTTTTGAAAGGTTTTTTTAAAACATTTTTTTCTTTATGTTCCAAAAGGTTACAGTATCAATATGTAAATGAATGTATATAGTAACCACATACATAGAAGAATTTTCAGTTTCAGTGTTTCTTCTGGAAATATATATATTTGGATTGTTTGCTACATATATATATATATGTATATATCAACAAGAAATATAATTTTTTAAATATTTTCGTAATTTCATTTGTACTTAATTTCGTAATCAAATTTAACAAAGATAATGATTTTTTTTTATTAAAACATGTTTGTGTAAAACCAAATCCAATATTTTGAGAAGCATACCCTCTGTTGTAAAAAAAGTGTGTAGCCAAAGTTCAGATTTTTTTTCCCACATATTATAACGACACATGACATGCTCTCTGAAAAATCTTTGCAGAAGCTACACAAGAAAGTGTGGAAAAAAGTTATTTCTTTAATAAAACATCATTGGAACAAGGAACGATCAATCTGCTTATCCTAATATCCTATTGGTAAAAGTCCTCTGTAGGGAATGTTTTAGTGATTGACATAATTGAAGAAATATTGTGACATGACGAAATGTGACAAGTTGTAAGTTTGCAGGATTGTGACATGGATGTATTGCGCCACACTTTGTCTCATTGTTTGTATGTCTCTAGGTGCAACATTTCAAACAAGCAAATTCCTTTTGGTCAACGAGCGGACATCAGTAATTTTTTTTATATTTTTTTTATTGATTTTAATTCTCACTTACTCGTATATTCTCTAAATGAAAGACAAATCTCATAACTGCTTGAAACAAATTACATATTCTAAGTAGTATTGTTTAATAAAGCACAGCATTTGGTATTTATATCATTTGCCCTTTGTACTAGAAGTTGTTCAACAGCAATAATCATAGTTTATCAACCGACGGGTGACCCATTTACTAAGGGCGAGTTTAGTATAACCAAACTAACAATGAAATAAACAAGTTGCGACTTGATACTTTGAGGAACTTGTAGGATGGGATAAGCCTTATTGTGAATGCTTACTTGTCACACTAGCCAAAGGGTTTGATAATCTCCAGGGAGTTAAAGGAAAAGGTGTGTCCAATGTGGTGATGAGATAAACACTCCTCATTGCTATGTTAGATAGTTGTACATTCCACCTCAAACTTTTCATAAGTGAGATATCTTCAACATTACTAAAGGGCAAATCAATCTGTTAAGAATTGACCAAAAATTACCATTTCAGCTGATCACCTTGAAACATCACTACCTTATAGAACTTCTTTATTAATAATTAATGGTCCTTAAAGATTTTATTTAATTAAGACAGATTTAACGAAAATTAAACAAGATTGAATGTATATCTAAACACATGTTCTATATATATATGGCAGGTTTAGAGGCTCTTCCTGCTACACGATACAGATATATTGCCTTTGAATGAACCTCACTGATAGGGCTTGAGCATGAACTCATGCAACCACTGACTGATGGTGTTAATGCTCTAGTGAAAGCAAGGTGCTGAATATTGCCTGTCATCACAGCCAGATGATGCTCCTGAATGACCCTTCATGTAGCTGCGATTATAACATGATATAACAGATCGTTTACTAACACATAATTTATCCTACTATTAATAATCGCTGATATTGGGACCATGTATGATTTAAACAAAATGACAGAAGATATCAACATGACTGAATGTAAAAACCAGTGATTATAACATGCTTATCCATAGCGGTATTCAACTTGGTTTGATGATCCCCAAACGCTGTTAATGGGTTAACACATGCTGTGCATGTTAAATCTTACAACAACCAGACAATGACTACACGCTTAAAACCACAAGCACTGCATGTGTCACTTGATATTGATTCAAACATCTAACAGATATTTGAATTTAAAGATGTATGTTTTATTTGTGGTGACTTGAACAGCAGATGCGGTGATGAAGCTGATTACATTGAAGGTGTGGACATTCTACCTGATAGACAGGTGATAGACTTTACCCAAAATGCTAACGGTAAATGTTGTGTTGATTTCTTAATAAGTGCCAATATGTGTATGCTGAATGGTCGACACTCCACTCACAATGATTTTACATTTGTTTCAACCCAAGGTACGTCCGTTGTAGACTATTGTTTCGTTCCCTATGAACATATAGATAGTTTTAGTAATTTCACTGTGACCCGTCCAAAAGATCTCATCAGTGCAGCAGGGTGTGTGGGTGTGATAGACGGCGAGGCGTTGGTAAAGCTTGACCACTCCATGCTGACGTGGCAGTGTATGATTGACGAGTCGTACCGAGGGTGTGACGACACGACTGACTGTAGTGGGGATACCAGGGAGAGATTTTTAACACGGAATCCCCCGCAGGATTTTCTACAGTCTGAGGAAGTACAGGTGAAATTGAACAGTGCTATTGAAACCTTAGAATCTTCCCTTAAACAACAATGTGATATAGATAATTGCTACGAACAATGTGTAGACATAATCCACAGTGAGATGCGTAGTAAGCTTAAGGTAAAGAGGGTTTGCTCATCTGAGAGAAGTAATAAGAAGAGAAAATGTAAACAACCTTGGTGGAACGATATACTGACAGAAAAGTGGAACAATATGTGTAGAGCTGAAAAGACATGGTGTAGGGCTGCTAATGGGAATAAGCAGCATCTGAAGTCTATCTATATTAGCGCTCGGAGAGACTTTGATAGGCATGTCCAACGAGAGAAAAGAAGATATCGCAGCGAAAGGCATAAACACTTAGAAGATATGTGTAAAGAAAATAAATCTGAATTTTGGAAGTCCATTGGTAAGGTTGGCGTGGGCAACGAGAGGCAGAAGACTATCCCCTGGGAGGTGGTGTCTACAGATGGGAGTGTGTGTCGGGATAAAGAAAGTGTACTGTGTAGATGGAAAAACGACTATCAAACTTTACTGAATGGTGACGTGTCAGACATAATTGATGACGTCACAGCTGATACTGAGCATGATCACGAAGATGAACGAGTGCATCATTCGTTTGATAACGACATCACCTATGAAGAAGTTGAAAGAGCGGTTTTGATGAGTAAGGATGGAAAGGCTCCAGGTATAGATGACATCCCGGGTGAACTTCTAAAACGACAGTCAGTGATCAAGACATTACATAATCTGTTCAATGTTTGTTTCACCTCATCATATATCCCGGCAATGTGGTCAAGGGGCATTATACGTCCGATTCCCAAATCGTCGACGTCTGATCCTAGGGATCCACTGAGCTATAGAGGACTTACACTCGCCCCAGTGATCTATAAAATATATTGTTTTGTGTTAAATAGCAGACTATACGAATGGACAGAAGTGAATGAAAAACTAAACGATGTACAGAATGGGTTTAGGAAGGGCCGGTCAACCATTGATCATGTGACAACGTTAACAAGTATTGTTGAAAACAGGAAACTGTCTCGTAAACCAACTTTTGCCGCTTTTATAGATTTCCATAAGGCGTATGACTGGATACAGAGGGATAAACTTTGGAGCAAGCTACGTCAATCAGGGGTTAAAGGCAAGATGCTACGTGCGATCCAGTCCCTATACAAGGATGTACAATGTTGTATTCGTGTAAATGAAGAAAGAACTGATTGGTTTTCTGTAAACAGAGGTTTAAAACAGGGATGTTGTTTATCACCGCTTTTCTTCAACATTTATATCAACGAATTGCTGGATACCATATCATCAATGGGTATAGGTGTGCGGTTTGATGATAATATGATTTCTGTTTTAGCATATGCGGACGATATCGTACTTTTAGCGGAAACTGAAGATGACCTTAAGCTAATGCTTGATATGCTAGATACATGGTGCAGAGATAACAAGATGTCCGTCAACAAAAACAAGTCCAAGATTGTACACTTCAGAGGACCTTCTGTTCGTCGAACTGAGACAATATTCACATGTGGAGAGCATATTTTGGATGTCTGTGAACAGTACCATTACTTGGGAGTATTACTGACTGAGCACTTGAATTACTCCTTAATGGCTAAATGTGCAGTGAAGTCTGCCAGTAGGGCATTAGGTCTGCTGATAGCTAAATACAAAAGTCTTGGTGGAATGCCCTTCAAAGTTTATACCAAGTTATATGATACTATGGTGTGGTCTGTGCTCGAGTATGGAGCTGGTATATGGGGAACAACGGAACAAGCTGCTGTCAACGCCATTCAACATCGAGCAGTCAGGTACTTCATGGGAGTAGGCAAGTACACCCCTAATCTCAGCGTGAATGGCGACTCTGGGTGGACCCCTCCCATAGTGAGACAGTGGGCAACAGTGGCACGAACCTACGCCCGCATGGTTAACATGGACAAAAGAAGAATTAACCAACGTGTGTTTATATGGGCAAAACGAACGAAGAAGAGAAACTGGGTGAACAGAGTGCACGAATATCTACGCATTAATGGGCTGGGTCACTTAACGGACACTACATCATTAGAGAGTCGTCTATTTTCAAGTACTATCACCAGAATTGCACATGGGAACTACAAACATGAGTGGCGAGAGAAGTTGGATTCAGACCCACCCTCCAAGCGATCTAGCACTGGACTAAGTAAACTCAGGAACTATAGGCTATACAAGGAACAGTACGAGACCGAACCCTACCTATTACAGCCCATACCCAGAAGTCACAGAAGCGCTATAGCTAAATTTAGGTGTGGGGTGGCGCCACTCCGGGTTGAGACTGGTCGATTCCAAAATGTGCCATTTGCTGAAAGATACTGTTTTAACTGCACAGATGTTGTGGAAGATGAAATGCATGTTTTAATGTTTTGCCCTGTTTACAATGATATTAGATGTGATTTTTATGAAGTATGTTCCAGGAAGATTGTTCATTTTAATAATTTATCCCCTTTACAGAAGTTTTATACAGTTTTAAGTGACTCCAAACTTACCTTTGACAGTGCCAGAACCTGCCATAATATTCTAACTTTAAGAAGAAATATTTTATACCATTAGTATGTGTTTATTGTATATAAGTTTTATTATATTTTATATCATTGCATGTTTTAGTATTTTAGTGAAATATTGTCTCTCATAAATCGCTGAGCGATTGGATGTATTATACATGTGAGACGTAAATAAACTTGTCTGTCTGTCTGTCTGTCTAAATAATGTACAATATATCTGTATATATATGGAATCATGACCGGGTATTTTTGGTAATATCAGATTCTATGGAATGGTTGTTATGGATGATTGATCCTAATTCCAATTTAATTCAGACCAGAATAATGTTATGTTACACGATGTTACATACAAAAATATCTTGAGATTGTTTGGGACGTTTCAAGACATAATAAATTACAAGTAATACAGTCTGTGTGCATATCATTCCTCCCAGGTCATATGCTGGATTTGTATGTACATTCAATAACCTCGGAGTCTGTAATTAGATATATACTCGCCATCTTATATGGAAGAACACAGAACAGCTGGTGGACACTAAAGCATTGTGACGTATGGATCTGCTTGGGGGAGAATTTCACAATGTTACACAACGTTGGCTAAAGTGTTCATAAGCAACACGCGCCCTTTTGACATGGATTTTGAAGGTTTTCATCGCTGTCGATTTACGATTTGACCTACAAGTTAAGATCAACATTTTAGACGTTGATATGAATTTAATTATATAAGGGATTCGTATAGTTGTAACTTGACAGTACTAGTCTCGGAGGCGAACACGTGAGCCACCGGTATGGCTGTCACATGGCCAAATCTGTTTCTCAACTCAACCAGACGAAACACCTGAGAATCAATTATCTTGATCGTTCGTCTTACCTGCACAGAAGCTTCAAGACCGTTTACTTCTTCTTTTTCGGCCGTAATCTTGACGGCTTTATGGGATCGAAGGGGAAAATATTAATGCATGAACGATGTAAAAAAAATGGGGGACTAGAACGCGTCACACTTTGCACTGCTGTCACCATGCGATGAAGGCCCGATACAAATGGCGGATGGTATATTTATACCTTTAGTCGCGGATGAATACATTAGATGGTTTTTTTTCTATCGTTTAATACCGACAGATACTATACCTAGATAATGTTATATTATAAAAACAAAAACAAAATTGAATTGATAAATGCAAAACACGAAGAGATTTCAAATCATAGCCCAATATGAATAGGAACTATTTTCTTTGCTGTACGAATGAATGGGGAAACAACGCAACGCTTTTCGTGGCAGAATCCGCCACGTAACGGCTAAAACAGTAGATCTACGCCTGCTCTATCCTAATGTCAAGCTTAGTTTCAATGTGTTGAATCATACCTATTCTTGGAAAACAAACAGACGTGACTAATTTTATGAATTACACAACGTTATAGCAAGTCTATATTTTTAATTGGAAATATAACAGTTTTAATAAATTAGACTATAAGTTAATTGGGATCCGGTTTAGAGAAAACTAAAAAAAATTAATAATTAAATTGATTAGGCTACTACCTGCAGGTTTTTGCTAAATATATGAGTTTCATATTGTATTCCTACATCAAAGTTGTCTCATCTATCAATTACTATACGGTATACCTACAATTAAGGCAATTATATCGGTGTTCATATTTTTCATACGATCCGCTAGGGCAAAATACCACTTTGTCATGGTGGCGTGACGTGGTAACCTCCCATAACTCAGACGTCCCATAACTTAGACGCGTTAAAACAACATCCGATATGGTTGGTTGCACTGAAGATGACTCCATTGTCACCTTTCCCAACTAATGGACTGGCCCAAAGAATAAGAATTAATGAGTTTATTCTTGATATTATTCAACATAAAAATAATAAATAAAATTTATTCATCAATAAAATTCTGTGTAATATACTACTCTTTAGCACAAAATACACATTCAGTATTCAGTTCAGAGGTGTGTCAAAAACAGCCTGTCCAAAAACTTGAGAACTACATTTACACACATAATTTGTCAGTTTTTCAAAAAGGAATAAAAAGCGAACATTAAGAAAGGTCTATGAGTTGAGGAATATATTTTAACAGTTTCCATGCTGTTACCGTAATTGTAGGTAAAACAATAATACATAGCTATCACTTTTCTCAGTCAAAACATTTTAACATGGATAGAGATCGAGTCATAATAAAAGTCTTAGCACTGTGAATTAATTAATTTCTCTGATAAAACCATTGTAAGGGTGGTAACAGCTCAGAAAATACTTTCTCTGCTGTTACCTCCATTTCTCTGCTGTTATTGTAACTTAAAAGTAAAAAAAAAAGAATAATGATAACTTTGTCTTAGCTGGAAAGAATTCATAATAAAAACATAGTTATCAGTTATATGAATTGATTACTTTTATTTTTAACTATTTTTTAAATGGCGGTAACAGCAATTTTAATTAATCATTTGTTGTGAATTACCAAACAAGTTGTCGTTATATGCTTGCATATTTCTATTTTTTTAATTTGGAAATGAACCTTGTTTCAATTATGACAATACTCTATCACTTTCCAAATGATTTAAAAAAATATTTCATGGTATTGAAAATCAGACATTTTTTGAAAATTACCCATTTATGTTATATACATAAAGATAGGGAGATAACTTTATTCAGTCTGATGCCAATCAAACAAGTCATGACTTTATTCATCAATAAAAATTCTGTATATACTACTTTTTAGCACAACATACACAGTACACATAGCACACAATGAATAATATGGTCTCAGCACTTTTTTCAAAAGCACAAAATGTCTCATTAACAACATGACATCTAACCAAGTTAATTAATTTACTCTTATGGACATATTGCTCACTCTCACTTGCAAAAAGTTATAATCTTGTTCTGGTCAATGCGTCTATCTCGTTAGTCTATGGGATAGGTCCATTATACCAATGGGTAACAGTAGGTTGTAACCACAGTCACACCTGACTGATTCGTCTGGGTATTGGGCCGTATGGGTTATGGGACGTCTAAGTTATGGTGGTAAACCCGTGACGTCATTAACAATGCTTTGACGTCACGCTTCGTCTATGACGTTGCGTTCTAAATGCGCCGACGGCGGGTCGCCAGCCTATGGTTGAAAGTGTATTTCAGCGTATTTTCAAATAATTTAACGACTTCGGTAATAAACAGAATATTATGTTCGTGTCTATGCAATACTATGTTCACGACACTCGTGCCTGAATATAGGTATATACCTCGATCTCGCTCAGGAAATACTAATATGCAGGCACTCGTGTCGTAAACATAGTAGCCTATGACATAAATAGAGGATATTTGACATTTCTCGAAGAATACCATGTAGTGAAGGACAAATGATTATTTTCACGAGTGGCGCATTCATTTTATGTCTGCTTCACGAGATGAAATATAGGCCTACATGGTATTCGACGATGTCAAATGTTCTATATATATCACAATGTCATGACGTCACAGTGGTAAGCATAATCACAGTGGAAAGTCTAATGGCAGGGCCTTGTTAGAAATTGAACATATTTCTCATTGAACGCACCGAAGCATGATTTTGTGTATGCTGATATCAAATATATCAACACTCGTTGATAAAAGTCAAGTGTCATCGACAAGCCCAGGATATTAGTCACATTTTATCAATTCGCGTTGATAAATTTGATATCAGAAGACACTTGGGTGCGATACTGGTACATTAATGTATATAATTCATGTGTGCATGTGCTGGTAATGCTACGTTCGTACTGGGCCACAATTAAAGGTACATCCATTGTGTTGTTGGGGGTCAAATATGACAAACGTTGTAAATGGTCTTATTTTATCGAGAAGTACCAACTGTTACCGAAAACAACCATTTTAATGATACTGGACTTAGTATATTGACGATATGAAGGTAAAAGTAGTGATTTCTGATCGAAAACCGGACAATGCACCGCGTGTGGCGCGCGCCACAGAGTCAAACGTAATTTTTGAATCTTATTTAACCCAGACAAAATAACAAAATTGGGTAAATAATGTTCAATAGGTCATATAACTACTGTGCATGTAAATCGGACGTTCACTTTCGGTTTCTACACATGCATAATGATGTTACTCGATTTTAATTGGAAAATAGTAAATATGATATGTTTGGCGATTGGGGATGAATATGCAAGATAAGTGAATTTAATTGTATTGTAAACATCACATATGGTGTGTTGGAACGTATTAAAGCCAAATAAAATTTTATGAAACACAATGGATGCACCTTTAAGGTATACGGTATGATGCGGTCCAAGCTCGTGGTATATCCTCATCATCGTTGAATCATATTAAACATGGCAAGACCCGTGTTGACATATTTGATATCAGAAGACACTCGGGCGAGATTCTCAACTTATCATCCAAAACTGTGTTCCACAGGATATATTGCTTGGCTTGTATGATATCAAGCGATATCTCCTAGGAGATATCGTTTTGACAGTAGATTTTGAAAAATGCCCTATTGACGTCAGCTACATGACATCACAATAATTTTGCATCATCAAGTAATAAACATCACAATGCTATGACGTTATAATCATGATGGCCTCACAATGCTATGACATCACAGTAGGCCTACTTGAAGCCAAATGGCAGTTTTGTGTTCAGATATGTTCATTTTTCATTTAAACCTAAAGAAGAATGATTTTAGATGATATACAATCTCACCCTCGTGTCTTCTGATAACAAATAGATCAACACTAGCTGATAAAAGTCAAAATAACTTTGTAGCTTTTATCAACTCGTGTTGATATATCTGACATCAGAAGGCACTTGGGTGAGATTCTCTATATATTCACAGATCTATTTCATCTACGGTATTTCGGGTCACCTCGCTATGACATCAAACAAACAAGTTTGGTCTAATAGCAAGCAGCAGCATAAATTATGATTGGTTAGAAAATAACAATGTTTGGCTGAAGGGCGAAATGGCTTCCGGTCTAAGTGGAGTACACTTGGACATATGTATAGCCGTCATTCACTAACTAAATTAACTAATAATACAAAAAGTAAAAATCAGTTCATCTTTGTTTGTTTCAGCGATATTAAAAAGGCTTTTGATAAAGTAAACAGGTTTTTTCCCGGTATAGATTGAAAAACAAATTGGGAATTTCAGGCAAATGTTAGACAGCTATTTGCTTGCTTCTGCTTCTGCCTTGTAATGACCACCATCAGCTACCGCATTCCGCATATTTTGTTTGTTTTTGTAATTGACTTTTTATTACAGAAATCCAGGTCCTGTTACAGTAAAGGGGACTCCTGTCCAATTGTTATTCACATACTTAAAAACGCGATGTCACCTTGTTTTAATATTGTATACAATACGTACTTAAACTTACTCATCCTCAAAAAAGGTACTTTGGGTAAACTTGTCTACGCAGTATGCGTTATTATACTCAAACATCAACTTGCACTATCAGA
This sequence comes from Gibbula magus, assembly GCA_936450465.1. Classification (NCBI taxonomy): domain Eukaryota; kingdom Metazoa; phylum Mollusca; class Gastropoda; order Trochida; family Trochidae; genus Gibbula; species Gibbula magus. The sequence goes on along the minus strand of OW388292.1, from coordinate 31,833,126 downwards.
ATTTTCCAAAAATAAACATCCTATCTTCACACAGTATATAGAGCCAGTTGTGTTTATTGTCATTGTCAATTTAGATACGTCAGACATGATACTTGTAACTTACATGCACACGTACATCATCAGAATTTTCTCTCACAAAGTTATTTGCAGTGTCTTTCAGGTTGAAAAACACTTTGGGGGGGGGGGGGGGGGGGGGGGGGGGGGGGGGGGGGGATGGGGCCTGCCTAGTAGGGAGTAATTAAAAATGCGATATAATCTGAACCCCTATAAGAGGCCCGGCTCTTATTAGAGGCCCGGCTCCCATTTGAGGACCGGCCCCTATTAGAGGTAATACGGTAATTGATTGTTTTGCCTTAAGAAAACTAAGGTTGTACATGTTCGGCCAGCATCTAAGCCTGTATCAGATTTTTAAAATTTAGATTTAAAATTTTAGTTAGGGAAGTAGCGAAATCAGCAATTAGAGCTTTAAGTATTATAAATATGAAAATCAAAAGCTGTTGGTGGAATTGCCTATACGGTTTTTAATACACTGTATGGACATTTAGTCCAACCTATTATTTCTAACGCTTCAGCTATTTGGGGACAAAAAGTATTATATGGGCCTACACACTCTAGTTGATAACTCACCGTAGCCAATTGATTTCCTCTCAAATAATCACTTAACCAGATATAACACTGAAGATTAAAGAGAGTTACCTCCCCCGCCCTCGTTCGCCGCTAGGTGGCTTACCCAGTGACGTCATTCCTTCCTCTATCGAGCAACAACATGGACGGATCCATGCAGCTCTCAGAGTTTGTTAACTTTGCGTGATAATTATTCAATTTACCCTCGACCGGGGTTTATATATTCTCGTTTTGAGTGTATCAATATTTCTAGATAGGCTTTTTCTACCCTAGTTTGGATTTTGAGAGAGGTTTTTGTTTCCTACTGCAGCGTGTTATCTAGGTCAACTCACTGAGCGGACAGGAGCGTTTCGAAACGACGCCTTCTCGAGACCACACCGTCTGGTTGGTGTTAGCCTTCATCACTCGCGTCTCGTAACGACGCCGTTACGAAACGACGCCTTCTCGAGACGACGCTGTCTAGTTGGTGTTAGACTCGAATGCCTACAACGCACCTGTCCGCCCAGGTGATGAATCTGGACGTAGGGTTCGGTCTCCCCCTCTCCCTGTCTGTTCTCGAGGATCAACAGAACTTTGTGATCGGTTGTTCAGACGTCTTATTATTATTAATTTGTCTAATTATTATGTTCTATTTCACGTTTTCAAAATAATTTACAATATGAAGTTCTTTTGCATGACAAATTACAGTGTATGAAATAAGCTTGAAAAGCAGCGAGTCCAAAATGATATTTTGTCAGTTCAATAGCAAAATTAAGGAAAAACCTAAGTTCCCAGGTTCCGGGATGGCGGACTGGTCTCATTTCATACACTGCATATAACTTTCATTATTTAAATACCTGTATCTTTTGACTAGACCTACTATGCCTTGCCTCCTCGGACAGGGTGCTAATCCAACCTTAACTAAGACGAAACTTCGAAAGAAGAAGAGCAGCGGTGGTAAAATCCCTACTCAAGGGCAGTCACTCAGTGGCCTCATGTCGTCACTCACATGAGCCTTCACTCTCCTCTCAGTTGTTGAGATCTGCAGACGTGCAGGGTTTTCAGCGTTGTTATCGCTGCTATTCTAGTGATGGTTATTAAATTAGATATGATTCTTTGGCTTAATCTCTCTTGTTTGTGTGAGCAGTTTACCCAAGGTAGACTGTTTATTTTGTTGAGTGTTTGTGTTTAGTGGCTTGGCGACATGTGCTAGGTTTAGCCTACCCTGCTCGCTCTGCACGCTTTCTGCACCTGCAGCCCGGGTCGCTCGGTTCACTCACCGTTCTCGTCAGGTTGAGTTGTTAGTTCCTCTTCACTTGTACCTTCCAACAGTCACCCCTCCGTAGTGTTGGTGTTTTCTTCCGATACGTTTGTCGTTTACTTTCGGGTGAAGTTCATATCAGTTCTAACTAGTGTTTCGCACTTCAGACCATACGATTTTCGGATCCTCCGATAGTCTTACCTGCAATAGTCTAACCCTCCGGTAGTCTGACCATACGATAGTCAGACCCTCTGGTTGTGGGACTCGGATAGACGGACCCAGTCGATTGTCCAATACTTATGAGTCATGAGTGTGACATTCAGTTTCTGATGTATTTTAGGGTGATGGTTTCGCTCACGACCTTTCTCCTGTTGTTCTCGAGGCTCAGGTCAGTTTTACCATAAACCTGTTCCGCCGTCTAGGATGGCTAGTGAACCTAGAGAAGATGGACTTCGTTCCAGCTATTCGCCTGAAGTTCTTAGGTGCCATGATAGACACTCAGCTGTTCAAGGTTTCGTAATGAGGGAGTGAATGGGCCTATACAATCGGTTGATGGTTCGCGCCCTCGATGCGTTGCTCTCCTTACGCCAGTGACAGAGGGTTTTGAGGTTGCTCACGTCAGGTCAGGACATGACCAGCAGAGGGAGGTTATTCCACCGCCCATTTCAGGTGTTCCTGACCCCCACATCAAGGAGGATCGTTATCGACATGCCATAGCTCTGACTCCAAATCTTCATCGTTTCCTAGCTTGGTGATGGGTGGACGAGAGCGTCTTTGCCACCGGTTCTCTCCAGCCTCGTCCCCCGTCAGCTCACCTGTTCGTAGACGCCTCCGCTCTAGGTCGGGGTGCTCACCTCGGTCACGAACAGGTACCGGATATTTGGAATCAGTCAGAGATGTGCTTGCACATTAATGTCCTCAAGTTTGATGCGATCTGTCTTGCAATTCAGCAATTTCAGGTACGAGGCCAGTGCCTTCTAGTCCATACGGACAGTTCAGCAGCTGCTTCGTTGATCTACAAACAGGGGTCCAACAGGGCCGAATCTCTCCTGCGAGTCTCACTTTGACTTTGAGCATTTGTGCAGTTCATATTCCGGGTGCCAAGAACATCTTGGCGGATGCGCTGTCGCACCCCGATGTGCCTCCTCCAACAGAGTGGCAGCTGAATCCGCGAGGTGTTCAGAGCGTTGTGTCTCCAGTTTGGGACTCCCCTGGTGGATCTGTTTGCGACTTGTCTCAATCACCAGTTGCCAATCTATGTCTCCCCTGTACCCTACCCACTGGCGGACGTGATCTCGATAGAGTGGGAGGGGATGGACGCTTATGCTTTTCTGACTCTGGTGATTCTCTCCCAGGTGGTAGCCAAGATCGGCACCACTCGCGTCCTTCGGCTTCTTCTGGTCGTCCCTTGGTGGCCAGCCCGACCATGGTCTGTTCCTCTCTGGCGACTCTGTCTCCGGGAGCCCGTCCCGATCCCCCTTCCGGAGGATCTTCTCCTCATCAAGCCAAGCGGAAGGTTGCATGAAAAAAAGGTGTTAATCCTTCCAGCTTTGCATGTATTAAGAAAGGCCTAAGGAGAAGTGGCTACTCCAAGTGTGTCGCCAACACTAAAGGTACCTCTCATAGCAAGACCACTAGGAAGCTTTATGACTTCCAGTGGCAGGCTTTCGCCTTCTTCTGTACATCATCCCTCAGGTTGCGGAGTACCTGGTGTATCTATGCAATACCAGGTATCTTAAGGCGCTGTCCATCCATACCAATCTGTCAGCTATTCTCTCCGTGCTCAGCAACAGGTCGCCAGGTTTGGATGTGTCTATCCTCAAAGACCTCATTAGACCTTCCGTTTGGTGGATAGAAGGTGTAAGCTTCGTCAACCTGAATGGGACCTAGCTGTGGTGCTCAACCACCTCCGTTCCGAGAGGTATGAACCGCTCTCCGACTTTTCCCCTCCTCCCTCTCACCATAAAGGTCCTCTTTCTGGTGGACTCAGCAGCCTTGATCCCGGAGATCCATGTGCTTTATGCAGATCTTCTTCGTTTTGAGGTCAGGGACGGGGGGTCAGCCTTGCTTGATTTAGCTCCCGATTTCGTCAGTAAGAACCAAGCAGCTGATGAGGTGGGACTTACTTTCTACATTCCGGCGCTGTGGTCTGACCCCGGAGAGCTAGATCTCTACCTGTGTCCGGTTAGGGCGTTGAGGGTGTATGTTCATTGTACTCGCAACCTGAGATTTGGCGGGCGTCTGCTATTCTTGGCACACTCTACAAGGAGCACAATGGAGTTGGACAAGCGAGCGCTGGGTGTGTACCTCAGGTCTGCAGTCATCGACGCTTAAAAGGCTGCTTACCTGCTGCCTCCATCCCGCTCCAACCTGCATGAGATCCGAACAGTTTCGGCCAAGATGGCTTACCGTTGTAACATTGTGATCTCGGATGTCATGTTTGGGTGCTTTAAGCGATCTTCAGAAGTTTTCGCCAACCATTAGATCTCGAAGGAATATCAAGATCATGTTGTGCTGTTTTTTTTATCGCTTCGATTATGTCTTTCCTTCCCCAAAAGGGTCAGGGGTGTGTGTTAACCCGAAGCGTGAGTAACTGAGTTGTCTCTTCGATCCGCTTAACCGGTAGAGATAGTGTCTCCCGTGCTTTACATTATCCTCATCATAATAATAATAAAAAAATAAAATAAAATAAAAAAAATAAAATAAAAGTCAATTTGTATAGCGCTATATCCACGACAAGTCATCAGGGGGTATTGGAGGACTCGTAGGTTAGCTTACAGTCAGGGCTAGTCCCTCGCCTCGGCTCTTTCCTGTATATACTGACCCGCCTTCGTTCAGGTCTTGTCAAAAGATAGATATTTAAATAATAGTAGTTTTTTTTTATTAAACGTAATTATTTATACTTACTTGTTGACTAGACCTACGCTCTAGTTCTAAATAATTAGGGGGCGGGATAGCACAGTGGTTAGCGCGTTCGGCTTCGGATCAAGAGGTCCGTGGTTCGAATCCCGCCAGGGGCACGGCAACTTTGTCTGCAGTAGAGAACTGTTCTACACGCAGTAAGGTTTGGGTGCAATGCTACACTGAATTTCTGTACCATACATGGTTCTCTAGTTCCTGCCGTTGCTTGCTGGTTTCACCGCAATGCATAGCCACATGGTGTTGCGGGCTTTTCAGCCGTGATATAAGGGAAATACTCTTGAAAACGGCGTTAAACCCCAACTCTCAATAATTACGTTTAATCAAAAACGTACGATTTTTCTAATTGTGTTCTAATGGCGAACATATTCATTTCTGGAGACAGACCTCGCCAATCTTAAAATATTAGCAAATCCTATTTGCAAGAAGATAGAGAAACTAACTGGAAACCGATTAACTAAGTCTTCCTGGTTCCATTAAAAGATGAGACTGCCGTGAAAGGGAATAATGAAAGATTGTAATGGCCGTTATAATATGTAATAACATCTAACATGTCTGCATTAGACTGCATAACATGTCGACAGTAACGCATTGGGAGAAAAAATCTCGTCACGAGCTGACATAGAGTGACACTTTTAATTACATAAGGTATGTGTATTCTTACAATAACTTTATATGCGGTTATGGAAACACGTGTTGACAGTAAATGTTATATGATGGGACATATAATATAATATAATATAATATAATATAATATAATATAATATAATATAATATAATATAATATAATATAATATAATAGCCTTATTTTGAGGCTACACAATAGTACATGTTTATTCAATGATGTCGGCGCAGTGTTATTCTAAGACGCCATTCATATTAAAAATAGATATTACTTTTTACTGAAAATATCAACGAGTAATGGTAATCCGTCTATTTCCGTTGCTTGTGTGTGAGCGTACAACATGACCTTAGCATTCATGTCAAATTTGAAAATAAATCTGCCTCAAACAAACATACCCCCACTGGTAGGGAACTTGGTTACAGTGAGGGTGGAGTATTTGTGATTATTGCGACAGAGTCCTTGATGTAACAGAGTCTTTGCATTATTGTACAGGGTTTTTGCAATGTGACATGATAAAATGAAAATAATAGCTTTAGTTTCTGGTATTTTAGATTATAACTTGCCACATCAAGACATAATGATATATTAAATCATTTGTATTCTCTTTGACAAACACATCTAACTTATAGCTTTAGTTAAATCCCAAAATGTAATTAAAGTCATTTTCTTGAGAAATATGAGAAAATTAGTAATACTTATAACATACAACGATAGAAAAATATAAAGTGAATGTCCTGCAAGATTATCAGTAAAACTCCAGTACAAGGATGTACGCTAAAATAAACAAACATATTTCATAAATGTTACAGAGTCTTTATCACTGGTAACGGAGAATGTGTGATCGCAATATGATGGTAACGGAAAATTCTTATATGATTTTCTTTCAAAATAGGAAAAATCAATACGACGCATGCATTGTTTATCAACATTTCCTGGCGAATGCCTCATGTAACTATCCATTCACCATCTGAACAAGTGTTAATGTTGATATACCCCTCAATGGACAATATTGAATTCAGACACAAATGCGGAGTATAAAACATATATTATACATTACTAAAAGCCCTCCTTACAAAACCCCAAAATGTGATAGGCCTACATTTACAAAAACGTGAAATCACCACATAATTTTTCCAGAATTAGTTGACACTATCATAATGCCAATGTTGTTGATACTAATGATGTGATACAAGTATAGGATTCATTTGTTTATGCGTACCCTTAATTTTAATTTACACAAAGGGGCCAGAATAAATTATACCAAATGTTCAACAGTCAAACATTCGATTTTGGAGGTATGTGTGTGGCAGAGTCAATATTTTCATGTGTATATAATTTTATCAATAAAACATATTAACCTGATATAGTGTTTGTAAAATGTTGATGAGAATTACATTCTCATTGAATTAACTATATCTTAACCATTTTAACCATTATTTTATATCCAACATTTTATAGCATTGCCATAGCTCTTAAACCATCAATCTAAACTTAAGCAATCTTATTTCAGCATAACTAACTTGCACTGCATGCTTTGAGCACACCAATCAGTCCCCAGGCGCGTCCCATGCTTAGGCTATCTTGTTAAGTTCTTTGTCTTCTGTGTCTACCCAAGCGTGACATTAGCTTTCAGAAAGTTTAGTACATCTTGGTCAGTTCTCGTGTATAGATCACGTTGGTCAGTTATGTGATTGTGTCATATGCATTCATTGGATCGAGACCATGGTGGTCGGGATTGTGTTTATTCTTATATCTAAGGTTAGTAATCTCTAGTCTTGTGTGTATATTGGTGTTGTATTATTATGTATGTTATAGTTGGTAATGATATCGGCTATAGTTAAAGTATTGCACTTTCCATACTTATTGTATATAGTTTATATTGTGATCACTCACAGTATAGTGAGTTATGGTTATTCTGCTAAGGATAATTCATAGCGTATTGATTTATAGTTAAGACTTGTACGTGTAAGTAATTTAGGTATCGTTAGACTTGTAGGTCAGGTTTTATATATTTTGCATATGGTTTAAGTATCATATCAATTACGTTTAAGGACTTTTAGTTCACAGTGTAATAAGCCATTTTATACTAGGGTTAGGTTAGGCTCACATTACAGTGAGATGTAAGTACCATATCATATCCTATACTTTAATATTATCATTTCAATCTTATAGTTTAGCCCCACAGTACAGTGAGTTCTGTGTCTTATATTATATCATTCTAAATGTAGTATTGCTTAAGGCATATTTAGTATATAAGTATAAATTAGCTAATAAGGTTAGTCTTCATATTAGTGTATTTCAGCAGCATTATCATCCTTGTTATTATCGTTATAGTTATCACAAGTGAATGTGCGAGAGTGAATGTATGTCGGTAAGTGTGATTGGTTATGTGGTTGTATGTAGCTTTAAGCGTATTTACTCTTTTAACCATTTGTTGTAAATAGTATCATCTGCATAAGTATTTTATTCATCCTGCAGATGACGTAGGCTTTGGCGATACCAGCATTATGTATGCAACGAGCTCGGGTCCTACCCACCTGGTACGTTGGTGTCATTTGTGACATGGTTATTATCCTTATAATTAATAATATGATATTATCATATTGTAACTACCATATGTATTTCTAAGGCCATTCCATGTCATATACATGTACTGTTTAGATATGTATTACTGTATGCTATGCAGTAATGGGTGAATATCATGTATGTGTTTATGACGTTGTCAAAGAATATGTTGACAACACTGTGTATAGTAATTATATATGTCTATGTGTAACACATGTGTATTTATCTATTGTATAGATGTGCTTGAGTGAAGTAACTTGAGTAATAATTAGTATATGTACCAATTGCAAATCCATATTTATCCAATATAATATTGCATATCAGCTTTATGCGAGTACTGTAAAAACATGCCTGTATTTAACATGTGATGTATATTATTTATTGAATGTAAACTTATGTTGTTATTTTATTATGTTACAGGCTGTCGCTTTATTGCATACGTATTGTAATAAACTACCATGATACGACTCACACCCAGTAGCCTTTGTGGTTCTTTCGAAGTGCCCCGAAATCTAACGCTACTACATTTGGAGCCCCCAGTGAGGACCATGGAACCAACGCCGCCATAAGACATGCCACTACGTCATGAAAGATGGAACTACACCCGCCATGGACGACATGCAGACTTCGACTAGTCATGTGACCCTAACTGTCACATGTTCCGTGAATAGACTGTGCATATTTTATTTCAGCTTCACATAGCATATGAACTCTTCCCCCATATTTGACACTATATTGCTGATGTTTTATACATATGTTGATAGTTGTAAAGATGTGTGACTCTCTGACTCATGATGTGTATATACTGTGCCTCAGACTGCATATGGACACTTGTGTGACCTTGATGTTTACATGTTGCTTGTGTGATCTTGACCTTAGACGTCTCTTTGCAAACGAACTCTGAATATACCACTTGTAATTTTGTGCTGATTAATTATTGTTGTCTTGCTTGATTATACATGTATATGTCTTGAATATTTTCATGTCTTTATATTCATGATGTTGCCTTCAAGTATTTATTTGTGGATACCTTAATTTAGTGCTCCGGAGCTAAAATATTTTGCTTGTTTACATTTGCCTGTTGTTTCATATATCACTATTAGAATGTCTTAAGTTGAGCATTAATTAAGATAAGTTACTAACCCTTAAGTATTTAGTAAATATTTAGTCAAGTTTATCAAGTTACATTATACAACCACGATGTGTATGTGTGTATGAATGCTAGTATTGAGTAGTTAATAAAATAAACTACTTAATTTAGGTAATTAGTTTAGTTAGTTAACTTAGTACTCTATTATAATAAAGTTAGTTTAGGCAAGTTAGTTGTGTTGTGTCGATAGTTTAGTATCTCATCATGTAGGTTTATTGGTTGTCTAGTTGTAGTGTTGTGTTCATTCATTCATTCATTCATTGCATTCATTCCTTTGGTTATTTATTTTAGGTATATAAGGGTTGTCTGCATTGTTGTTTGCCTTTCATAGCTTCAATCATATATTCATATTCTGGGTAATATTCTCTTCATCATATAGCATACCCTACCCATAAGCCCCCCTGCGCGCGTACACCTGCACTATACTTACCTGCATTAGTTACTTAAGCACCATTTCAATTCATTCAAACATGTAAGGTATACAAACATTTAAACTTAAACTCATTAAGGGTAAATACCAATATCATTTATATATAAATTAATAATATTTAACTTTAAATACTTTATCTAAAGCTTCCGCCGCATATTTTCGCCGTATTTCCGTCGTTGTTTTGAGACATCTGTGTTGTGTGTTGCATAGTGTTTATGCATTTCAAGTCAAGTGTTGTGGTGTGATTCCTCAGTGTTACCCATTCTTCAAGTTTCAAGTTGTGTTCTGTATTCTACTTGTGTTGTGTACTACATAATTCTTGGAGATGGCTTCAGCACACATGACAGAGGAGGAAGTGAATCAGCTCGTTTCTACACTTAAGAAACTCGACTTGAAACCTAAGGCAGACACACCTCAAGACCTGTTAACATGGATGGCATCGATGAGCAAGGTTGAGCAGGAACCCAAGTCTTCTATTCCACCCACAGTAACTCTTGCCAAGTCGCCACAGCTTCCATATTTCTCGGGAGACAGGAAAGGAGATGTTGAGTTTGATCAATGGAAGCATGAGTTCACTTGTTTACGGACCAGATGCACGGATCAAGATGTCATGGACGCTGCACACAAGTCGCTTCGTGGTAAGGCAGCACGTGTTGCTATGCACCTGGACAAGAATGCCTCACTGGATTCTCTCATTGCCAAGTTGGACAGCGTGTTTGGAACGATCCACAAAGAGCATAACATCATGGCCGAGTTTTATACAGCCAAACAAGGAGAAGATGAGTCTGTTGCGGATTGGGCATGTCGACTTGAGGACATCCTAGATCAAGCCATCACCCTGGGAAAGGTCAAGTCAGAGGAGCAAGATGAGTTGTTACGTGACACCTTGTGGACTGGCCTACGTTTAGATCTCAAGGACTTGTCAAGCCATCGTTACGATCAGGGAGGATCATTGGAAGCCTTCCTAAAGTATCTACGGCAGATGGAAGAGGATCTAAAACAGAGGCAACCACCAACAGCAAGGAAGTTAGCAACTAGCAAGTCGTCTATACCCCAGGAACAGAGTGAGCTACAAGAAATAAAAGGAATGCTCAAGTCCATGTCAACAGAACTCAACAAGCTAAAGGAGCAGGTCAAGAACACGGATGACAAACCCAATCTTACAAGAGGACAAGGTCAAGGCCAATGGAGTCAAGAGGAACAGTGGTTGCCACCCAGGAACTGGACACGCCCACCCAGGTCACGAGGAAGTAAACCCTTTTGTCAAGGTCGAGGGCGAGGTAACCCTACAGGTCGTGGAGATCCAGCATGGTTTCAGGGACCTCAGACATTCGACGACATCCCTAGATGCTTCAGGTGTGGACAACCAGGACACATACAGCGAGGATGTCGTGTACCACTCACAGGAGACCAGGGAAACTACAAGGGGCCTATGGCGAGGGGCGGTCCATGGGCCTAGGATCCAAGATCAACACCCATCAACAGTTAGTCGCAGAGTTGGTTGGTGAGCCCACAGAGACTAACATCTTAGTTAACGGGACAGAGACCAAGGCATTGCTGGACACTGGTGCAACGATCTCATCGATAGCAGAAGCGTTCTACCGACAGAACTTTCCTGATGTTCCCCTAGAACCACTGAAGCAGCTTCTTCATGTAGAGTGCGCGGATGGAGAACCTTTACCATACAGTGGATTCATAGTCGTGGACATAGAAGGAACAGGGAGCACTGCCACTAAGATACAATCGATGTTGTTAGTAGTTCAAGACAGCCTCTACAACAGGAAAGTGCCTATCACTCTTGGGACAAACATCTTATCAATCTACCTCAACCAATGCCAGGACAAGTTTGGACAAAGATTTCTCCAACACACTAATCTACACACACCGTGGTATCTGGCCTTCAGAAGTATTGTGCTCAGAGAGAAAGAACTTGCTAAGAGGAACTTTTCCATAGGTAAGGTCAAGAGTTCAGAGCCAAACCGCAAGATAATCCCAGCTAACTCGGAGATTCATATCTCGGGATTTGTTGACCAGCCCTTACCCTATCATGCTACCCACGTGATTGTCCATCCCACGACAGGATCCTACATACCAGACGACCTTGACCTCACACCGACTTTGGTATCATATGATGGTAGTGGACGGAAGTTATATGTTGATGTTCATGTGTCAAACCTTACAACTAGAGCCATCAGCATTCCAAGTCATGCCACATTATGCGAATTACAAGTTGTCAAGTTGGAGGAAACACCAGTTCATTCTTCTACATCAGACTCAAGTGTATTGCACCTGATGGACTTCAACAAGTCGGCAGTAACAAACAAAGAGTTACAGCAAGGGAGACAAGTTATTACAGACTACCTAGATATCTTCTCTACTGGTGATACAGACTTAGGACACACAGATGCAGTCAGACATAGGATTGACCTTAAGGATGACATCCCCTTCAAACAGCGATACCGACGCATACCTCCGGCCATGTACAAGGAAGTGAAGGAACACCTTAACCAACTGCTACTTTGTGGAGTCATCAGACGCTCCCATTCTCCATGGTCAAGCAACGTTGTCCTAGTCAGGAAGAAGACAGGTAAATTGAGGCTGTGTGTCGATTTTCGCCAGGTCAACCAACAGACCATCAAGGACAATTATGCAATACCAAGGATTGAGGAAATGTTCGAGGCACTTGCAGGATCTCGATATTACACAACTCTCGACATGAAGTCCGGTTATCACCAAGTTGAGATTGAGGAGACACATAAGGAAAGGACTGCATTTACAGTTGGGCCCTTGGGATTCTACGAGTACAACAGAATGCCCTTTGGACTTTGCAACAGCCCAGCTACGTATCAGCGCCTTATGAACGAGTGTTTCGAAGGTCTCCACTTAAAGATTTGCCTCATCTATCTGGATGATATCATAATTTTCTCATCGTCACTTGAAGAGCACTTGGACAGATTGCAACAAGTCTTCCAGCGCATCAGAGAAACAGGCCTCAAGCTCTCGCCTGAGAAATGCTCTTTCTTCAAAAAGAAAATCAAGTTCCTTGGTCATGTCGTTTCAGAGGAAGGCATAATGGCAGATCCAGACAAAGTTGAAAGGATATTGAATTGGCCACGCCCATCCAACCCATCAGAGGTGAGACAGTTTCTCGGTTTCGCGGGCTACTACCGTAAATTTGTGAAGGATTTTGCTACGAAAGCCAAGCCACTCTCTGCGCTTATGCCACATGCAAAGTCCAAGAAGTCCAAGAAACCACCAGAGGAATCATGGCATTGGGATCAAGAACAAGAACAGGCATTTAACCACCTCAAGGAGATGCTTACATCACCACCTGTCTTGGGCTATCCTAACTATGGAACACCCTTTGAGCTGCACACAGACGCAAGTGGGAAAGGAATCGGCGCTGTGCTATATCAGCAACAAGGTGGCATCAAGAAGGTAATTAGCGAGGACTTGGTAAGTCCGAAAGGAATTATTCAGCTCATCGTTTGGAATTCCTGGCGCTCAAGTGGGCTGTGTGTGAAAAGTTTCACGATTACCTCTATGGAGCCAAGTTCACAGTGCTAACAGACAATAATCCCTTAACCTATGTCCTCACCAGTGCCAAGTTGGATGCCACAGGCCACAGATGGTTAGCTGCACTTGGAGCCTATGACTTCGACATCTTCTATCGTCCAGGATTAAAGAATACAGATGCAGACACTTTGTCAAGGCTTCCTGAATATCAGCGCATCTCATCGGAACAGCTATCCATGGACTCTGTCAAGGCAATATGTGGAGTTGTGCATGCTCAGCCCTACGTGGAATCTCTCTGCCTCTCGGCAGCATCAGTCGACGAAGAGTTGTCTACCAAGTCAGAGGACCTAAAGGGAATGACTGACAGGGATTGGCGAATGGCACAATCGCAAGACTCTACTCTGCAGCCATGGACTCAAGCTGTGAGGATGAACAGGAAACCACAGAAACAGGAGTTTCCGGCTTCAACTGCCAATACTTCACTGTTCCGCTCATTTCACTCACTGGTACTGGACAGAGGCATACTATATAGGAGAATTCACGTGGAAGCAGAGACGAAGATGCAACTCGTTCTCCCAGCAAGATTTATCCAGGATGCATTGCAAGGCTTACATAACGATGTGGGACATCCAGGACGTGATCGAACTCTGTCACTACTCCGTGATCGTTTCTCCTGGCCAGGGATGCAAGCCGACACGGAGGACTGGATCAAGAACTGTCACAGATGCTTAAGGAGGAAAACACCCACCAACATCCGAGCTCCATTAGTCTCAATAACAACCTCACAGCCTTTTGAGTTAGTCTGTATGGATTTCCTCACGCTAGAGACGCCAAAAGGTGGATTCCAACACATCCTAGTGATCACAGATCACTTTACGAGGTATGCTTTGGCCATTCCCACAAGGAACACAACAGCCAAGACTACAGCCGAAGCATTTTTTAAGCACTTCGTAATGCACTATGGGATGCCTATGAGGATACACAGCGACCAAGGAGCTAACTTTATGAGCAAGATCGTGAAGGAGCTCTGTACCACTTTAGGAATTGCCCAATCCAGAACCACACCCTACCATCCTATGGGGAACGGCATGACAGAGCGCTTCAACAGGACCCTGCTCAGCATGTTGGGAACACTCATGCCAGAGCAAAAACAGGACTGGAAGTCGTTTGTTGCACCACTCGTCCATGCCTACAATGCTACAAGACATGAGTCAACGGGCTACTCCCCATTCTTCCTCATGTATGGAAGAGAACCCAGACTTCCTATCGATCTCGCCTTCGGGATTGAATTGAACAAGGAGAAGAACAGCCTGACATCATATGTGAAAGCTTTGAGAACAAGACTGGAGGAGTCGTACAAACTGGCGACTAAAGCATCCAAGGAATCTCAGGAGCAACAGAAGGCTGATTATGATGTTAAGGTCAGGGGAGCTACGGTTCAGCCTGGAGAGAAGGTCCTGGTGAAGATCCTGGCTTTTGATGGGAAGCATAAACTTTCTGATAAGTGGGAGGAGGATCCGTACGTGGTCATTTCACAGCCAAATGCCAACATCCCGGTGTTTGTGGTGAAGAAAGAAAACGGAGATTGAAGACCTCGAACACTTCATCGGAATCTGTTGCTACCCATCGGGTCTTTGCCAACCGAATCTCAGAAGATCCAGGTTGAACCACCTAAGCCAAGGACAAGAGAGAGGACAGCCAAAACCATCATCACAGAGACAAGTGTGTCAGAGGAGGATGAAATCAGGTCAATCTCCAGCCTTCTAGTGGAACTTCCGACAGAACCTGATGATTCCACAGTCGTCAGCGCCGAATCTGCGGGAGAGGATTCCGTCTCTCAGTTGGAGGGTGACGACCTGAAGACTGAGGAGACGCCTAGTGCATCTTCTGATGGCGACGGCCATCAGTCAGGATCTAGTGAGGACCCTAGCACAGAAGATACTGTAACAACACTGATCTGTATTGACCACGCCCACTTCGCTACAGCTGTTGGTCCAAGGGAGACAACTCTGAAATAAAGTTACTCTCTCTCTTAGCCACGGACCGTGTGATGTTGTTCATAGACGAGGGTCGTATGCATGCTTCGAGACGACCGATGTTACATTGGCGACGAGAATAAAAAGTGCAGTATTGAATAAGAAGATTCAGACAACGAACTGTGAGCGGACAAGAAGTTCGTAATAACTGTCATTTAAATTGCGTGCGTGAAATCACAGAAGGGAAACGCTCAGCACGTGGGCCCGTGGGATAGAAAATGGCGGAGGAAAACCCGGAGGCAGAGCCGGCAGTCACGACCATCACAGTTCAGAACAAGACACTGAAGAGTTCATCGTTCATACCAGGAAGCGACCAAATAACCAACGGCAGAGCCTGGGACGAATGGTTAGAAGGAATTGAAAGGGAATTTCGATATTTCCGCATCACAGGTGTCGAAGATAAGAAAGATGCTCTAATCATCTACGGTGGAAGAGAAATTGCAAGACTAGAGAAGAGTCTACCAAATCCGGAAGATGCAGCGCTGGATAACTATGAGAAACTCAGGAAGAAACTGAATGACTACTTCACTCCAAGAAAAAACAAGCACCATGCCAGGTATTTATTCTTGAAGATGAAACCAAACTCTCATGAAACTACGACATCATATGCAGCTAGACTTAGGGAAAAGGCACAGGATTGTGAATTTGGAGCTACATGTGATGAACGAATTCTTGAACATTTAATCCAAACCAGTGAAAATCAAACATTAATCCAGAAAGCTATCAACAAATCCTTTAGTTTGGACCAGTTCACAACAGAAGCATCACAAGTTGAAGACACAAGGTTGCAAGTACAAGAAATGAGACCTGAAGGTGCTACATCAAATGTGTTCAGAATCAAGAATAAACAGGATAAAGGCAGAGGAAGAGGATTTCAAAAACAGGAGCAGGAGCATAAGTGTGGTTATTGTGGATTAACGGGGGTACACAAACCTGGAAGGAACTGTCCGGCATTCGGAGAAACTTGCAAGAAGTGTGGTAGAAAAAATCATTTCAAGAGAATGTGCAGAACGGGGAAGACAAGTTTCAAGCCAAGACAAGGTAAACATACTTACAAAAAGAGTGTCAAGAAAACAGAAGCTGTAAGTTCAGAAACAGATTCATCAGATGAAGAGTGTTTCAAGTCCCACTTATCGATCAAGGTCATCAAGAAAGTAGGAAGTCCTAACAAAACTGTACCAATTATTGTCAATGATGTATCTGTACACATGGAACCTGACTGTGGAGCGGATGTAAATATCATGGATGAGTTCCAGTTTGAATCTCTACTTAAAGACAGCAAAGTTCCGCTACAACTTAAACACAGCAACTGCAAGGTTAATCAAGTACAAGGGAAGTTACGAGTTAAAGGAGAGTTCAGGGCAACAGTGAAGAATCCAACTTGTGGCATAGAGACAAAATTCATTGTTGTTAAAGGACATATAATGTCACCACCTCTGATGGGACGAAGATCTCTCGAAGAACTTGGAATGCTTCAAATAAGAGCGGATGGATCATTCAAAACACAGAACAGTCTAGGAACCAAGTCAGAGACAGTGAAATCGGTGAAAGACTGTAACAACGTTGACAATATGATAGAAGAATTTAAACATTTGTTCAATGGAGTCGGGAAGATTTCTGATCTTAAGAACAACAAAGACTTTCCATGTTCCTTACCTATGAAACCTGATGCGGTACCAGTGGCCCAGAAACCCAGACAGATACCATATTATCTACAGAAACCACTGAAAGAACTGATAGACCAGGGTGTTGAGAGCGACATCTATGAACGTGTCCCCACAGATGAACCAATAAGTTGGTGCTCTCCATTGGTTGTTCAACCAAAACCGAAGTTTAAAGGCATATCTCCGGATAAAATCTCTCCGAACTTGATCAGAGCTAGTGTTGATATGAGACTACCCAACAAGAGTATGGATAGAAGCAGGGTAATACAATCACCAGTGGTTGAAGATTTCATCTACAAATTCAACGATTGTGTTATGTTCTCAAAGCTCGACATGCGCCAGGGATACCAACAGCTGATACTGGACGAGGCCTCAAGAAACGTCACAACATTCAGCACTCCCTGGGGGAACTATA
Source organism: Gibbula magus (assembly GCA_936450465.1). Lineage (NCBI taxonomy): Eukaryota > Metazoa > Mollusca > Gastropoda > Trochida > Trochidae > Gibbula > Gibbula magus. The sequence continues at coordinate 31,815,942 of OW388292.1, read as the reverse complement.
GATCCAAACGACTGATCTTTGGAGCCAAGGCATCGCAAGATCTATTCGACGAGGCAGTTTACAGAATCTTCGGAGATATTCCAAGATGTCTTAATCAACGGGACGATATTCTGATTGGAGGACGAAACAAATTAGAACATGACAAGACACTGAGAGATGTTTTGCAACGAGCAAGCGACTTTGGCATTACACTGAACAAAGAGAAGTGTTCCTTTGGAGTCAAGTCAATCGAATTCTATGGTCATATCTTCACTGAGGGAAGATTGAAACCGACTGAAGAGAAAGTGAAAGCTGTGAAAAACTGTAAAGCACCAAAGTCAAAGGAAGAAGTGAGAAGTTTTCTTGGAATGACCGGATACCTCTCAAAATTCATTCCGAGATATGCAATCATTACAGCTCCACTTCGAGAACTGACTCACAAGAACACAAAATTCCATTGGAGCAAGACCGAGAAACAAGCATTTGAAGACCTCAAAGATCATCTGACAAGTGACACCACAGTTGCATACTTCGATCCGAGGAAACCTATTGTGGTACGTGTTGAAGCAAGCTACCATAAAGGACTGGCGGCCGGATTATTTCAAGAAACAGAGAAAGGTACACAGCCAGTGCATTATATCAGCAGATCGATGTCCGAAACTGAGAAACGCTATAGCTAGACCGAAAAGGATGCTCTTGCCATCAGATGGGCAAAACAACGATTTCGGATGTACCTACTCGGAGCACCGAGATTCAAGATAATCACCGCACACAAACCTTTGATCCCCATGTTTAACAGAGCAAGTATTAAACTACCACCAAGAATAGAAAAATGGGTCATGGATATGCAAGATATCGACTATGAGCTAATCTACGAGCCAGGGCGGGACGCAGCAGACCCATTAGACTTCCTTTCACGTCATCCCTTACCTGTGACAGGAAATGACAACACAGAGAAAGTTGTTAAAAGCATCATAGAAACAGAGCATGCAGTAGTACTTGAAAGAATCAAGAAAGAAACTGAGAAAGATGAACAGTTGCAGAAAATCAAGAAGAGAATACTGAATGAAGACTGGGAAGAACACAGAAAAGACCCAGATGTCGCATTGTATCATGGAATTCAGAAAGAACTGAGTGTGATCAATGGACTTGTCTTCAGACTTCACAGGATTATAATTCCAAGACAATTACAGAGGACAGTAATCAAGGCTGGACATTCCCTTGGCCATATGGGGATGTCAAAAACAAAGCAGATGTTACGAGAGAAATACTGGTTTCCAAGCATGGACAGTATGATCGAAGCAGCCGTAAAAGATTGCTACGAATGTCAAGTGACAACAAGGAGCCACACAAGAGAGCCTGTGAAAAGCACGACAATACCTGACAAGCCATGGGAAGTAGTATCCGTGGACTTCGGTGGACCATACCCGGACGGGCACTATAATCTTGTGGTTATCGATAAGAGAACCAGGTACCCAGAGGTTGAGCAGATTTCGTCGACAGCATCTGAGCCGACGATTCGTGTACTTAAGAAAGTATTTGCCACACATGGTATTCCAAGGACAATAGAAACCGACAATGGACCCCCATTCAACTCACAGCAAATAGCCGACTTTGCTGCCATTGAGGGATTTAAGCATCACCGAGTTACACCACTTCATCCACGAGCTAACGGACAGGCTGAGAATTTCATGAAATTGTTGAACAAGACAGAACAAATTGCTCACATGCAGGGAAGAAACAGTCAATCAGCAATACGAGAACTCCTGATTGGTTACAGATCCACACCTCACCCAGCAACAGGTCTAACACCATACAGAGCTCTTATGAATAGAGATGTAAGAACCAGACTGGACTTTGAAAGTACCACAGAACCCAACACAGAACAAGAAGAAATTAATCAAAGGGACAGAATTTTCAAAGAGAAAAACAAGGAAAATGCTGAAAACCGATACACCAAGGAGCATAGTTTCATAGTTGGAGACTATGTGCTTGTCAGACAGCACAAAAGAAACAAACTTACTCCACCTTATGAACCTTCATTCTACACCATAATCCAAGTCAAGGGATCAGCAATCTCAGCTAGAAGAATAAACGATGGACGAATAGTACTGAGAGACGCGAGTCATTACAAATTGGTCAACAGTGTAGTCCAGAATCAAAATCAGGTAAATGAAGAAAGGAGACCAGATGCACAGTCTATTCAATTGGATTGGAGGGAAGAAATGTTGTACAAGGCAAAACCTGAAGGAGAATCACATAATGTACTTAATCAACCATTCAATCCAGAAAGCACAACAAACTACAGCGGCATTGTATCAACAGAACCGACCGAACAGATGCAACGACAACAAACACCATCACCAGCGACGACAACGCAGACAATCACTCCAGTGAGAAGTTCGAGACCCCAGCGTTCGCGGAGAAGACCTGACTATTTAAAAGACTATGTAATGTGAGAAGCCACGGTATCAATGAGATGACAATTAGAGATATTCAGTGCTTCTAAGAATAGTGAAGAGATGGAACTGTTAAGACTTGTGAGGATCCAGACCATTAATTTGATTTCAAATCCAGAGACAATTAATTTGATTTCAATTGCAGAGACAATTAATTGAATTTTGATTTATTCTTTTATTTCTTTCTAATAAAGAAGAGACTGCTAAAGACTCTAAACTGAAGAATCCAGAGATATGGATATTTATTTATATGCAAACACATAATAAGAAGAAAGAAGAATTTATTAAGTTTAAGAATGACTCTTTAATTTTGGAGAATTGATTTTCAGTGATAAGTTGCTTTTGTAATTCTCTATCTTTAAAAGAAATGGAGAAATGTAACAACACTGATCTGTATTGACCACGCCCACTTCGCTACAGCTGTTGGTCCAAGGGAGACAACTCTGAAATAAAGTTACTCTCTCTCTTAGCCACGGACCGTGTGATGTTGTTCATAGACGAGGGTCGTATGCATGCTTCGAGACGACCGATGTTACAGATACCACTGAAGAAGAAGTGCTGGTTGAGGATGTAGGAGATGCAGAGCCTAATCCAGAGGACCTAGCAGGAGAAGCCATAGCTCCTGCTCCACCTCCTGACAGACCGATACCCAAACCAACACCACGAAAATCACTACGGACAAAGAGACCACCCGAATGGCAGCGTTCAGGGGATTACGTCATGAGCCAGATGACAAACAGAGACTGGGATGACAGATCCAACCTGATAGAGCGTCTAGCGTCTGCGGGTTTGTTTGAGCAGCTTGGTGGTGCTATGTCACAGTTTGCTGTGAACCTCCTTAATCCGGGTAAATGACGAGGACGTCATTTATGTGGAGGGGGAAAGTATGTGGCAGAGTCAATATTTTCATGTGTATATAATTTTATCAATAAAACATATTAACCTGATATAGTGTTTGTAAAATGTTGATGAGAATTACATTCTCATTGAATTAACTATATCTTAACCATTTTAACCATTATTTTATATCCAACATTTTATAGCATTGCCATAGCTCTTAAACCATCAATCTAAACTTAAGCAATCTTATTTCAGCATAACTAACTTGCACTGCATGCTTTGAGCACACCAATCAGTCCCCAGGCGCGTCCCATGCTTAGGCTATCTTGTTAAGTTCTTTGTCTTCTGTGTCTACCCAAGCGTGACATTAGCTTTCAGAAAGTTTAGTACATCTTGGTCAGTTCTCGTGTATAGATCACGTTGGTCAGTTATGTGATTGTGTCATATGCATTCATTGGATCGAGACCATGGTGGTCGGGATTGTGTTTATTCTTATATCTAAGGTTAGTAATCTCTAGTCTTGTGTGTATATTGGTGTTGTATTATTATGTATGTTATAGTTGGTAATGATATCGGCTATAGTTAAAGTATTGCACTTTCCATACTTATTGTATATAGTTTATATTGTGATCACTCACAGTATAGTGAGTTATGGTTATTCTGCTAAGGATAATTCATAGCGTATTGATTTATAGTTAAGACTTGTACGTGTAAGTAATTTAGGTATCGTTAGACTTGTAGGTCAGGTTTTATATATTTTGCATATGGTTTAAGTATCATATCAATTACGTTTAAGGACTTTTAGTTCACAGTGTAATAAGCCATTTTATACTAGGGTTAGGTTAGGCTCACATTACAGTGAGATGTAAGTACCATATCATATCCTATACTTTAATATTATCATATCAATCTTATAGTTTAGCCTCACAGTACAGTGAGTTCTGTGTCTTATATTATATCATTCTAAATGTAGTATTGCTTAAGGCATATTTAGTATATAAGTATAAATTAGCTAATAAGGTTAGTCTTCATATTAGTGTATTTCAGCAGCATTATCATCCTTGTTATTATCGTTATAGTTATCACAAGTGAATGTGCGAGAGTGAATGTATGTCGGTAAGTGTGATTGGTTATGTGGTTGTATGTAGCTTTTAGCGTATATACTCTTTTAACCATTTGTTGTAAATAGTATCATCTGCATAAGTATTTTATTCATCCTGCAGATGACGTAGGCTTTGGCGGTACCAGCATTATGTATGCAACGAGCTCGGGTCCTACCCACCTGGTACGTTGGTGTCATTTGTGACATGGTTATTATCCTTATAATTAATAATATGATATTATCATATTGTAACTACCATATGTATTTCTAAGGCCATTCCATGTCATATACATGTACTGTTTAGATATGTATTACTGTATGCTATGCAGTAATGGGTGAATATCATGTATGTGTTTATGACGTTGTCAAAGAATATGTTGACAACACTGTGTATAGTAATTATATATGTCTATGTGTAACACATGTGTATTTATCTATTGTATAGATGTGCTTGAGTGAAGTAACTTGAGTAATAATTAGTATATGTACCAATTGCAAATCCATATTTATCCAATATAATATTGCATATCAGCTTTATGCGAGTACTGTAAAAACATGCCTGTATTTAACATGTGATGTATATTATTTATTGAATGTAAACTTATGTTGTTATTTTATTATGTTACAGGCTGTCGCTTTATTGCATACGTATTGTAATAAACTACCATGATACGACTCACACCCAGTAGCCTTTGTGGTTCTTTCGAAGTGCCCCGAAATCTAACGCTACTACATGTGATGAAGATATATCTCATAAAAGTGATATAAAAACTTTCATGGATGACAGACTATAAGCTGCTATTTCAAAGGGTTTTCATTTTACATAATGTTTGGTATTAAGTTAATTTTTTTTTTATTAAACATGGAAATCATGTTAGAACAAGATGGTGTCGTCATAATGTTCCTTCTTCGACTTTAAAATCGAGGACACATCATCGCTGTATGATGTCATAAAACAAGCCAGAAATCTCAAAAAACGATTCCAATTCCTTTTAACAAATTAAAGGTAGTTGGCTTTAAGAGACATGATGTACAAATAACTATTTTCAGTCGTATCTATCCATCTTGAATTAAATTATCTTGCATTTTTGTTGGAATATAGTTTCTTTGTCCCTGAGTGTAGACTTGCAATGGTGTGCCATGTCTATAAACCGCATCTCGACTAGCACATATGTAATTCAGATGATTTGTTGTAGTATCTGTAGAAATATGATCGTTTTATGACGGTGTGCATTATTTTTTGTTTTATGGTAACATTTTGATTTTGCTCTATGATGTTAGATCTAATGAAAGGTCAAAAGAAATTAATATTCCCTGTATTTTAAAAATAGATTTGTTTTAAAGATATCTCATCTATCCTTATGTGACATATTTTGATAAGTGTGAACACAAAGGTGTAAACATATAGGTGTAAATTTAAATACTAATGAGTGATGAATCAATAATTTTGGATTGTTTTTTTTGACAATATAATTAGTAAATGGATTTTTACATAATGTTTTGAAAATAATTATTTCTGTTTTATGTTATATCATCTCTTTTAACAAACACAGACGAAATAATAGGATACATATTACTCTAATGAGGACCTTATATTAACGAAATGCTTTCACAAATGGTTTCATAAGGGGACGCCAATTGTTGAACAAATACTGAGGTGAAATAATACCAAATCAAGCATTTTCCTAAAATTATGTTTGTATCGTATCTCTTCAAGCCTAGAATGCATGGATTATAAGAACTGTTGCCTTGTGTAACTCATTATTTGCATTAATGAAACATGCTGGAGGAATGGACGGCATTTCCATCTCTTTGCAAGTGGTGAATGCCGTGAAAATAACATTGCTACTCAGTTATTTTCTGATGTAGTAACATTTCATCAAAACAGCAACATCCATGCCATAAGATTTTCCAATGAAGAAAATCAGTTTTGATGATCTTCTTCTTTCAGAAACAGGTTCAGAAAAACATCTTTGTCCAATTCGTAGATCATATTTGACGAATGAAGCCAATTAACATAAATTTTGTGATTTGAAATAATCTGTGACAATGATGAAATTGTCCGTTACATCAATTTTGTAATCACACATTTTCTGAGACACATTTGAAAATTTCAAGGTAACGGATATCTACGTTTTTGTACTGATAAAACGCCGACTGCTTATATGATATATATGATATAAGAGGATGAACCCTAATCGGAGCAACATGCTTTGTTTATACAATTCTATATGCACTGATTACTTACATTATACCGAAAGTTTATGAAAAACTATGAACTTTGTGGCAATAACTAGCTTTACCGCATTATCATTGGTTATTTGGTCATCATAAATTTAGCTGTCACTTATGGATATATGTGTTAACTAACTGTTACTTCAATTCACTGACAACGTTGAGTCTGTATATCTGCAACCCATTTATCGCTCCTTACCCTTAATCTACCAAGGTTAAAATCACAATGACTCTGTTACATATCACATGGACTCCAATACTCCACCCTCACTGTAACCAAGTTCCCTACCAGTGACCCCTGTCAACCCAACAGCACAGAGCAACAAGGGATCAATTTGAATATTTTATGTACGCATCAGTGGAGTTACTGTAAAAAATGTTATCTCTGTCCTTCGGAGATGTTTATGAAATCATTGTAACCTTACAATTTGTATAATTCAAACACTAAAACAGATAATATAATAATAATAATGAATATTTATATAGCGCCTTATCTCATAAAATAAGCTCTAGGCGCTTAACAAACGAGTAATAAGTAGATGGAGTAGATATTGATATACATATATACAAAGAAGAAGTGTACCAAGTAGAAACATAGACATTGAGAGAATATCGAACATAAAGAGGTGTAATGGATTAAATCAGGATTTAGTTGAAGGTTCGCTGAAAGAGAAATGTTTTTAGAGATGTCTTGAAGGAAGCTTTAGTTAGCGGTTGTCTAAGATGTGGAGGCAGTCGGTTCCATATTTTCTGTTAATAATTTCCCTCTTGTGATACCCTTGCTTAGATGTCATTTTGAAAAAGAAATAGTGGTGTGTAAAGTAAATCAGTAAAAGACAGCAATTTGAAGTCTACGATCGAGGCCTAATAGTTATAATCTAAGCCTATGTGTAAGACAGATTTGGTTAACTAATGAAGATGACTTACTTCTTTATAAAGAAAGATATAAAAAGAGCATATAGTAGCAAATGAACCAATAAGGTCATTAGAAGAGAACGATCACACAAAGGAAATGTACACTCACCCGCAAAGAAACGCCACCATACACAACACAAGATAATTCAATCCACGGATGATAAACACGTCTACTATAGAGACACATCAAACTAAAACGACATCTTCCAACTTAAAAGACATTTACTTGCCTAAGCGTCTACTTTATTCAAATGCACCATGGGTATAATGGAATAAACCATATTTTAATTTCACTTTAATTTTTCTTTTGAGAAGAAGATAGGCCAATTATTACTACAACTTAGCCAAGCTTCATCCTCTTAAGACAGAGATAAATTCTGCAACTTTGGAACCAACAACGTGAATCAGGGAAAAGTGTCAATATCCAAACTTTATAAACATTAATTCAAGTTATGTTCGGTGATACAACTCGTATGACTAAAAACCATGTTATGGGGCATTGAGATCACTAAACAGAACCGCTGATATATTTTACATACATTCAGTTCTATGTAAGCTTCGTATAAAGGGAAGTAACTCGTACATGCTTAGTGTCACATTTTACCTGTAGACAGGTACCTCGTCGATAATATTTGCAGAAAAGAATAAATGAACTTTATCATTAAGGTATGATAGAAAAGGTTTAATTACAACTTTAAAAAAAGGAATATGTTTATTTATTGACGGTTATATATATAAATACGCAATCTTCAGCCAGATCAGTATCGATAAAATAAAACTATAAAAACTCACTTTTAACTAATTAGAACTGTTTATATTTATTATGAGATTATGTAAAAAGAAACTTGATTGGACATTAAACATCATAAAAACATAAAATTATCAATTTACAATCATGATAGATTGATATGCATGGATACATGGGTACCAGAAAATAACTGAAAAGCATGGAACATGTCGGGTAAGTTTTCTCAGCTCATAGAAATGATTACGTTTATCTGGGAATACATGCTTAATCATTTAGTAGGGAGAAAAGTATCAACAATAATATTGCATATAAAATGTGTTTCAAATGAATTACATTATTTTAGGGACACAATAACCATACAATATTGTACTGTATTATCACTTCACCTTCTGGAATGCTACTCAAACAAGTGTTTAAATAAAAACATCTATTTTTTATATGAAAAATTAGGTATCTCAATTGAAGAGTGTATTTTCCAATTAACATCATGCTTGTTGGAAGTATGTTTCAAAAATTACGTTTGACTAATTGACGTGCATCAATCGCGATGCATTGTCCGGTTTTCGATCAGAAATCACTACGTATACCTTTATAACGTCACTATACTGAGTTAAATAAAACATGATGATTTTCGGTAACATTGAGTACTTCTCGATAAAATAAGATCTCGTCTGGCATATGTAACCCCAATCAACACAATTGGATGTACCTTTAATACTTAGCAACTGGTTTTATTGATGTCACCGATTACATGTACGGGATAGTCGTTTTACATTGATTTTAACATCAAAACATAACGATTGAAAAGTGATCGAACTAAGATTATCTACACTCGAATATAACACATGATTAGTTCAATGTAAAGATATAAAATAATATACTGAAATGATCGTTGTAATGCCCGGAATTAATGCTGACGTAAACTATTAAAAATGCTCCAGGTTATATCCTTATTTTCCTAGCTACTAGCAACTTAAAAATTAATAATTTAAAAAAAATAATACACACAAAAACAGTAAATCTTTTTCATTCTACAAAATTAACAGTAACGATACATACTTTAGTTTTCGAAGATACCCGTCCTATACCCAATAGAATGATAGAAGTTAGAAGAATGTTATATAGTACGGTTGAGTCATGCTTTCCTGGCATACACCCAGGGATAATAAACAGGCAAATAAACGACGGCAACAAAATGCAAGATATGTTAATCATCGAGTGAGGAACACGACTGAGATATAATTACACCATGTCTCTAAAAGTCAAGTAAACTTAATTTATAATACTTGAAACATTATCAGTCCATGGTTATGAACAATCGTTATTTTTGGATCTCCATAAGCAGGTGAAATAGGAGAGTGAAATATGTCGTTCTGCCTTTTTTTATGTCATCCTACCTCTCCTGCAGAGATACATCCTCATCAGAGATATTCTAAATCGCGTTAATCCGGCAGAAATATGTTGTGTTTTACTCTGTTGAAAATAAGGTATCGTTTCTTTTGGTGTATGATCGGAGCAATATGTCAGATTAAAGAGTTGATCATTTTGAAATTCCCAGTACTGTCAGTTCCCCTCAAAGCTATTATTTTCAGAACTCGTTACACTATTTCTCATACAAGTTATTAGTATGAAACGGAATAAAGGATCGGCGGTAAGTTATTTCAGATGACAATGTGTATAATTTGAGATATGTGCCACGAATGTAGTCGAGTCGGAGTTTTCGAAAACGAATCCAACATGGCGGGTTTAGCCTATTGGTATAGAAGGGTGTGGATACTAACTTTTATATATATATTATACATTGTTTATAATTAAGATTGAGCATCCTCAATTTCCTGTGGCACTCTCCTGCGCCCAGGAAATTCAGAACTCAGCCTTCTGCTGACAAAATCGTGATGATTCAAGGGAGGGGCGTGGTACTTAAACCATCTAAAACTAAAATAACAGAAGCCTACTATGCTGACTTGCTGATCAAGAAGAAGAGGCGAGGCATGTTGACTGCTGGAGTTAGCTTCTACATGACAACGCTCCAGTGCACAAGAGTCGTATTGAACAGGCTGCACTTCAACTTAACCATCCCCCCTACAGTCCCGATATGACCCCAAGCAACTTCTATCTGTTTCGCAATTTGAAATCACACTTGCGAGGTGAGTGAGTGAGTTATTGTTTAACGCCGCTTCGGCAGTATTGCAGGTCTTGCGAGGTACAAGATTTGACAATGATGATGAACTCACGGCAGCTACTGAGGCGCAGCTGAGGGATCAGTCAGAAGACTTCTCAGTCAGAAGACAGTCTCAAAGACAATTGGGCAAAGTGCATCGATGTCCACGGAGATTTTATTGAAAATATCACAACCATTGGCTTCTGTTTTATATCCACCTCTATGAACTTATTAACTTCCCTCGTATGTTGATTGCCCCGCCTAAAATGTGTTCAATATGTTCTCACGAATGTACTCAATGTGCCGACTTAGATGTGTTCAATATGTTCTCACGAATGTACTCAATGTGCCGACTTAGATGTGTTCAATATGTTCTCACGAATGTACTCAATGTGCCGACTTTAATGTGTTCAATATGTTCTCACGAATGTACTCAATGTGCCGACTTAAATGTGTTCAATATGTTCTCCCGAATGTACTCAATGTGCCGACTTAGATGTGTTCAATATGTTCTCACGAATGTACTCAATGTGCAGTTATAATGTGTTCAATATGTTCTCTTGAATGTACTCATGTGCCGACTTAAATATGTTCAATATGTTCTCACGAATGTACTCAATGTGCAGTGAAAATGTGTTCAATATGTTCTCACGAATGTACTCAATGTGCCGACTTAGATGTGTTCAATATTTTCTCCCGACTGTACTCAATGTGCAGTTATAATGTGTTCAATATGTTCTCTTGAATGTACTCATGTGCCGACTTAAATATGTTCAATATGTTCTCACGAATGTACTCAATGTGCAGTGAAAATGTGTTCAATATGTTCTCACGAATGTACTCAATGTGCCGACTTAGATGTGTTCAATATTTTCTCCCGACTGTACTCAATGTGCCGACTTAAATATGTTCAATATGTTCTCACGAATGTACTCAATGTGCAGTGAAAATGTGTTCAATATTTTCTCACGAATGTACTCAATGTGCCGACTTAAATGTGTTCAATATTTTCTCACGAATGTACTCAATGTGCAGTGAAAATGTGTTCAAAATGTTCTCACGAATGTACTCAATGTGCCGACTTAAATGTGTTCAATATGTTCTCACGAATGTACTCAATGTGCCGACTTAGATGTGTTCAATATGTTCTCTTGAATGTACTCAATGTGCAGTGAAAATGTGTTCAATATGTTCTCACGAATGTACTCAATGTGCCGACTTAAATGTGTTCAATATCTTCACCCGAATGTACTCAATGTGCCGACTTAGATGTGTTCAATATGTTCTCACGAATGTACTCAATGTGCCGACTTAGATGTGTTCAATATGTTCTCTTGAATGTACTCAATGTGCAGTGAAAATGTGTTCAATATGTTCTCACGAATGTACTCAATGTGCTGACTTAAATATGTTCAATATTTTCTCACGAATGTACTCAATGTGCCGACTTAGATGTGTTCAATATGTTCTCACGAATGTACTCAATGTGCCGACTTAGATGTGTTCAATATGTTCTCTTGAATGTACTCAATGTGCAGTGAAAATGTGTTCAATATGTTCTCACGAATGTACTCAATGTGCTGACTTAAATATGTTCAATATTTTCTCACGAATGTACTCAATGTGCCGACTTAAATGTGTTCAATATTTTCTCACGAATGTACTCAATGTGCCGACTTAGATGTGTTCAATATGTTCTCACGAATGTACTCAATGTGCAGTGAAAATGTGTTCAATATGTTCTCACGAATGTACTCAATGTGCCGACTTAGATGTGTTCAATATTTTCTCCCGAATGTACTCAATGTGCCGACTTAGATGTGTTCAATATTTTCTCACGAATGTACTCAATGTGCCGACTTAAATGTGTTCAATATGTTCTCACGAATGTACTCAATGTGCCGACTTAGATGTGTTCAATATTTTCTCCCGAATGTACTCAATGTGCCGACTTAAATATGTTCAATATGTTCTCACGAATGTACTCAATGTGCCGACTTAGATGTGTTCAATATTTTCTCCCGAATGTACTCAATGTGCCGACTTAGATGTGTTCAATATGTTCTCACGAATGTACTCAATGTGCAGTGAAAATGTGTTCAATATGTTCTCACGAATGTACTCAATGTGCTGACTTAAATATGTTCAATATTTTCTCACGAATGTACTCAATGTGCCGACTTAAATGTGTTCAATATTTTCTCACGAATGTACTCAATGTGCCGACTTAAATGTGTTCAATATGTTCTCACGAATGTACTCAATGTGTAGTGAAAATGTGTTCAATATGTTCTCACGAATGTGATCAAACAAACCCAACTGTGTTCTCCTACACAGTTATGGTAAGTACACGGTTGTCGAGTTGGAACAAGATTTGGTTTCAAGTTGAAGCCTTAATCGGCATAATGGACATAACGGCACCCAGGGGAGTGACTCTACTGTTAAACGTCTGTATTGACGCCTTCAACTAGACAACTCTCATCGACTGATCCCAAATGGCCAATATTGGAGTGTTAATGAAATCTTCACGTGTCTGAAAGGGACAAAATGACCTGTTATTCAGTCAGTACACATAAGTTGTGATATACTGGACAGTTGGCTGCTCCATTTAATTGTATGGTAATGGAATCACAGATTCGATGACATGTTATTTTTCCACTGTCCGTATGTCCGTCTGTCTGCCCGACACGTTATGAGACTTCATACACTGAGCAACTTGTACTGCTTCACTTGACTGATGTGGTAGTCACAGTGGCTCCGAGATATATTGAGCTCCATGGCATATCCACTGTTCACTTTGCTTTACTATGGGTACGCTGAACCGATCTACAACATTATATTCTGCTACGTTATATGTTAAAGATGCATCCATTGTGTTTCATAAAATTTTATTTGGCTTTAATACGTTCCAACACGCCATATGTGCTGTTTACAATGGAAACAAATTCACTAAGCTTGCATTTTCATCCCCAATCGCCAAACATATCATAATTACTAGTTTCCAATTAAAATCGAGTAACATCATTATGCATGTGCAGAAACCGAAAGGGCATGTCCTATTTACATGCACAGTGGTTATATTATCTATTGAACATTATCCACCCAAATTTGTTATTTTGTGTGGTTTAAATAAGATTCCAAAATTACGTTTGACTCATTGGCGCGCGCCACACGCGGTGTATTGTCTGGTTTTCGATCAGAAATCGATACTTTTACCTTTATATCGTCAATATACTAAGTCAAGTAACATACAACTGGTAGTTTTCGGTAACAGTTGGTACTTCTTGATAAAATAAGACCATATATAACGTTTGGCATATTTGACCCCCCAACAACACAATGGATGTCCTTTAATCATTGTCTGAGGGAGGTGCCTTGTGTATGGTTAATATTATTGAGTGTGAGTACAATAAACGATACACAACATGCGAGTATTCGAATATCTGAAAATGTTTTACGTGACCGATTGCAGTAATAGCAATAATCGTATTGAAGTGAAATTAACCTTACAACTTGATGCGGATCTGACGGTGTGTATAACGAACTGCTGCTGGTTCTAACCTTCTATACAATTATAACAGATTGCTGTTATGTACCTTCAGTACTAAACTAATCATCTGCATCTAAATCCAAATGAAAGGGGTGTGTATTTACCGATTTTTAAACCAAATGCTTCAAGATCAAGGTGAATATACTTGAAGATGTATTATCACTATTATGGCAAATGTTACGGAACCAACATACATGTAGATCGTGACAAACTGGACAAAGGGAACAATCTATGCCGCAACAAAATTTGGGTTTCTGCGAATTAAAGTTCTTTGTTTTTTTTAATTTATTTTTGTAATCAAGTATCAATAAATCGGAATTTTATCTACATTAAATGACATTAAACATGATAACAGCATTATATTAATGAAAAATTGGCAATGTTTGGATATATTCGTACTCCAGCACAATAAATATCATGAATAAAGCAACACTCGGGCGTCTAATATTGTAAGTCAACAATACGTTTTATACACGAGTCACTAAACATCGCTGTCTGCGGAATGTTGTACACTCCCTGCTCCCTCTCTGAGTTTTCTTAAAACTAAATGAAACATTTGGAAACTTCTTGATACATCATGTAAAAACCAATGACTTTTCGTCTAAAAAAATGTCCTTTATTAAGACATAAGTGATGGATTCGTGAAAAGAAGACATTCAGGTAAATGTCTTCTAGAAAACAAGTTTGAGGCTCCGGTTGGTCTGGCTTTTAATGATCAGACGTGTTTCTGGGGATTCACAGTTTTAATGAAGCAATACATAAACGTACATGATTTATATACATTGACAACTTAGTTATTGCAGTCGTTTTCATTTAATCATATCCTTTTAAAAAAACTTTGTGTTTATTTAGATATTTTCTATATTCCGTATTGACTATTACATATTTCAGATGATATGAACTGTTTTAAATGTATTTAACATAGACACCACGAACTTAACTTCCAATCGTGCTTTCTCTGCCTCAGTACCCAAACATTTAATTTATTTTGTTTTACAATGCAATTACATTACAATTAATAAACAAATTAATATCAGTGCGATAAGAAACATAATATAACCAATGTAGAAAATAAAGTCATTATTTGGCACTACAACATTGTTTCGTGCCGAATGGCAATTTTTATGTGACGGCTTGTGTTGGTTTGTGCATGTGGGCTTGCTGGTTGATTGAGAGCTGCTTGCTGTGTTCTGGTGATCGTCTTCTGTGTTTCTGGGCGTGCTGCGTTTTGGGGCCATTTTTTTTCTTCGGCTGTTTTTGAGCTAAAATTTGTTGTTGTGTCTGCAGGTGTTTACCAATTCATTTCGTTTATTTAGGGTTGTCATATGGGGTTTGCTAATGATAATGAACATTTCGAATATGCAAAGGTTTTACTTTATTTTCTACATTATATTTAGCTCCATTTTGTTCAAATGTGAAGCATTCGGCCATTCTCTAACAAGGTCAAAATACACAAAACCAGTTTATATGTGTATGTAGTTTTATTAGAAGAAATGCTGTTTTCGTGTAAGTTTCAATGGACATCTTAGTGACTTATGGATAAGATATGATAATAATTACGATACATTTAGAGAATTTAAGTGACATGGAAAGTGAGACAATCCAAATGTCTTTAGTATTTAGCTGCGTGAGTAGATGGATGCTTTTATATGATTATACTAAATTTGATTTATTTGCTATCTGAGATCAACTAGATAGTCATCATTAAAATAAGTTTTAGATATATCAAAAGGAAATACAATTGCTGTATCTTAAACGTTACATTTTTCTAAAATTGTAAATTTCATTGTTGAAAGATTAAAATCTTATCTAAACAGATCGACACTTATCATTTCAAAAGTGTAAACATTCCCTCACCTCATTGGAATATCAAAC
Organism: Gibbula magus; assembly: GCA_936450465.1. Lineage (NCBI taxonomy): Eukaryota > Metazoa > Mollusca > Gastropoda > Trochida > Trochidae > Gibbula > Gibbula magus. The sequence continues at coordinate 31,800,078 of OW388292.1, read as the reverse complement.
CCTAACATTCCTCTTGCTACGAATCTCCATTATTTAGTAGCAAGGGAAAGCTGTATTTCAAACTTACAGTTGCTATTATTGCACGAACTTAACGTGCACCAGTTGCTTTTCACGGTTTTCCTAATATGTCGTGTTCATTTCAAATAAGAGTGTATTGTCTTCAAACACAATTAAACAGATAATTTACTCTCACAATAGCGTGAAAAGGTTTAATGATTAGAGTTATTGACCCGTCCGCTAATTCAGACAGCTAATTATGACTGATATAACATGCACATCGAATCTGAAATACAATCAAACAGGATACAATGAATGAATAAATCATATCGGAGGATTTAGCAGATTTTATTGTCCTGACATGCAAACAAGTAGTTACGAAAATTATATGTATGATGATATAATGTATGAACCCGATCTCATTGTAATTGTTTGTTATTATAGACTCCGTCTTATCACGCATTATGTCAATTTGTCTCCTCTTCCTTAAAAATTGGGATTCGCATTTGGAACGAAATGTGTTTATACCTTAGGAACAGTGCAGTAAAAGCATAAATACTTCTTTCCTGAGTTATCCATGAAATCCATAAATGTTTCATATACATTTAGATATGTAATCATGGATTTGTTATCATGTGAAAAAATGTGTATTATCATTATTCCATTGTTAATCCATTGGTGATTATATAAGGTCTATTATAGACCACTTCTCAAGCCCCCTATTCCTCTTTTACAAAGGCATTGTAAATATTGTACATATGTTTGAAGATGAGTTTCACGTTTTAATGGAATGTAACATTTATGATGATCTACGTTTAACTTGGTTTGAAGCTGTTTTAATGTGTAACTGTCTCTTCTATGACTTAAATGATAATGATAATTTTAACCAAGGTTTTCGCCTCCTTTATTCTGATTTTATAAAGAAAAGTTCATGAATTGTAATGTAATGTAAAAAAACTGCCCCTTTCGGTTGATATAAGTTGTATGAGAGACATCTACAAAAGATCTGTATTCATGAGACCCAATATATCATTCTATAATGTAAGTATAATTTCCAAGTAAGCTGGTCTCGAAGTCGTCAAGTGAAGCCGTATTGATTTGAGTTACGATGATCACTATGATCCATAGTTATATTCTGACTATGACGTCACAAGCCTACTTCGGGCATGCGCAGTAGAACTAGTCCCGCGCACCCGCTGTAGGCTCTTTTTACGGTTGAGGTTTTCAGCAGTCCATTATTTACGCTCTTTGAACATTAATATCTCAGAGACCTGAAGGGAGGATGTGATATTCCGAATGTAAACAATGAGTTGGGTCAGATATGATTTTAACAGCTTGATTTAAGATTTGCCGCTCATATACTTTTGTTAAACATTCAAATTTGACCCCAGCGATTTTACTTGCAACGTTTACAATTGTGTTAACTTTAGATTACAGATGAACTGAGAGAGACCCGTACACAGATGTTATATATACAGCTTCAGTGTTAGACTTCCAGTTTAACTTAGAGTCAATGCAGGTTCCTAGATACTTGTATTCAGACACTGTAGAGACGTGTCTGTGGTACAGAAGCCTTCTACACGTTTATTGTTTGCAGTAAATAGGATTGCTATCACTCTGTAATGGAGAATGCATTCGGAGCCGTGGATTCGTTAAAAATAATCAACGAGCCCCGAAGGGGCGAGTTGATTATTTTTAACGAATCCACGGCTCCGAATGCATTCTCCATCTTAATCCATGTATGACTTCACGAAACATACATATGTGATTATCTAGCATTATAGACAATACATTTCAATTATGTAACCTAAAAAAATATTATTTTGCAAATTTCGGTGCCCATTCATCGGATATGGCATACGTAGCTTCGACCCTTATGAAATGGAATCTTCAACGCACGTGCATGGCGCAAATCTACTACGCAAAGCGATTTGACTGACAGCCAAACTCCTGCATTTCATGTGTTTCAGCACGATCCCCATGCGTTTCACACTTTACCAGTCTTGTTCAGAATGCAGGGATCTTACTGACAAACAATCAAATGATTACAAGCAGGCCTGGTAGCCTAATACGTTAAGGCGCTGCGTAACAGTCGAAGGGTTACATGTTCGATTCCCTGGTCAGACATATTATAAATATCAGATATTTTAAGATTATAATCAGATATACTAAGACAAAATACATCATTCTTGAACAAATTACTTTGTGAGCCATTACGAAAATGTCAAAATCTGACACCCCTCCTGACTGGATTAGTCAATGACCAGAAGATTCTTAAAAATAATCCACTGTTAACACAATAGAGTGACGTCATCACCATGGATTAATCGTAAAGAAATGATTGTTGTCAGGGGGACCCCATAGTCTTATAGAAATATAACATTTGTGAAACACATATAAACCTCCAAATAATAATAATAATAATAATAAATAAACCAATTTAATGAAAATTAGTATTGGCTTTTTAAAAACCCATTTTTTAAAAGTTAGTATTAAAAAAGTAAAGTTACCTTTCCTGAATGAATAGTGTACTTGTCCTTGTACTGTCCATTGTGAAATGATTGTGTGAACTGATTCATTCTAAAACACACCTTTATAGACAATGTCATGTATGTTCGTGCTTTTGCACGACGCTAAGGCTATTACACGACTCGTACGTTTTATAAAATGTACGCCTCATGCCCCTCGAGCAAATTATGAAATTCAGTGCTCACTGTACCGATGATGATGTCAATGTTCCTAACGTTTGTATATGAGAATGAGAAATGTCAATGCTGTGCTTGTTGTGTTCGAGAGAATCTTTCCCAAAGGTGGTGACAATTCATTTAAGATATATTCATTTTACACGACTCAAGCATTTGACCGTGCTCTAAGATTATTAGAACTCGTAGCAGTATATTATCGGGAGAGGCGTTAGGCGTTGTACATTTATCTCCCGATAATGTACTGCTACTCTAACATGTACGTTTTGATTGAAAAACACGTTTTATTGTCCCTTTAGATTTGTTTCATTATTGTAAGATAAGTAAATCGAATTATGTGGAGGAAGAATTTAACTTTCTGTATAAATATCAGGGTATAATTTTTTCATGATAAGTATACCTATATACATCAATATGAAGAGATAATGATCGCTACACCCCACTTTAGCTCGTTGCCATGAGATACCTTTGTCCTTTCAGTAGATGTGTAGACCATACACTAATTCTCTTCTTTACACTTTACCGATGCACCTCTAATTTACCCAATACACTTAGATAAACTCTCAATAAACCTCCACGTTTCTAAATTCACCTACAGTTTCCTCAATACACCTTCAAATTCGCACATGACTAGTAAATTTTACAAGATTTAAAGTGTTCTTTCTTGAATAGGTTCTTAAAACATCTCAAATATGAGACATTAATTTTGGTTATTAAAGAGTCCGGAATTGAACTTTGTTTATTATCGCAGCGCTTTTATCAATTAGGCTATGGGTTGTTTGAATCTCTAAGATTGTTTGTCAGTAAGAACGCTGCTGCTTGGGGGTCGTGCTAACAACCGAATAACGTGAGCACAAATCAGTGCACGTGCATTCACGGGAATAACATACAACGCATTCCACGAGCGTCTATCAAGTATTCACACATGAAATGTACAACGTTACACACATAAACGTGCAACGTCACACACATGAAATATACAACGTTACACATATGCAACGTCCAACGTCACACATGTCATGTACGACGTCACACGCATGAACTGTACAACGTCACAAATGAAATGTACAACGTTACACGCATGAAATGTACAACGTTACACGCATGAAATGTACAACGTTACACGCATGAAATGTAGAACGTCACACACATGAAATGTACAACGTCACACACATGAAATGTACAACGTTACACGCATGAAATGTAGAACGTCACATACATGAAATGTACAACGTCACACACATGAAATGTAGAACGTCACACACATGAAATGTACAACGTTACACACATGAAATGTACAACGTTACACGCATGAAACGTACAACGTCACGCACATGAAATGTAGAACGTCACGCACATGAAATGTAGAACGTCACACACATGAAATGTACGACGTCACACGCATGAAATGTATAACGCCACACACATGAAATGTACAACGTCACAAACATGAAATGTACAACGTCACAAACATGGAATGTACAACGTAACACACATGAAATGTACAACGTCACAAACATGGAATGTACAACGTAACACACATGAAATGTACAACGTCACACACATGAAATGTACAACGTCACAAACATGGAATGTACAACGTAACACACATGAAATGTACAACGTTACACGCATGAAATGTAGAACGTCACACACATGAAATGTACAACGTCACACACATGAAATGTACAACGTCACACACATGAAATGTACAACGTTACACGCTTGAAACGTTCAACGTTACACGCATGAAACGTACAACGTCACACACATGAAATGTACAACGTCACACACATGAAATGTACAACGTTACACACATGAAATGTACAACGTCACACACATGAAATGTACAACGTCACACACATGAAATGTAGAACGTCACACACATGAAATGTACGACGTCACACGCATGAAATGTATAACGCCACACACATGACATGTAGAACGTCACACACATGAAATGTACGACGTCACACGCATGAAATGTATAACGCCACACACATGACATGTACGACGCCACACACATGAAATGTAGAACGTTAAACACATGAAATGTAGAACGTTAAACACTTGAAACGTACGACGTCACACGCATGAAATGTACAACGTCACACACATGAAGTGTACAACGTCACACACATGAAACGTACGACGTCACACGCATGAAACGTACGACGTCACACGCATGAAATGTACAACGTCACACACATGAAGTGTACAACGTCACACACATGAAGTGTACAACGTCACACACAGTGTACAACGTCACACACATGAAGTGTACAACGTCACACACATGAAACGTACGACGTCACACGCATGAAACGTACAACGTTACACACATGAAATGTACAACGTCACACACATGAAATGTACAACGTTAAACGCATGAAACGTACAACGTCACACACATGACATGTACGACGTCACACACATGAAGTGTACAACGTCACACACATGAAGTGTACAACGTCACACACATAAAATGTACAACGTTACACGCATGAAACGTACAACGTCACACACATGACATGTACGACGTCACACACATGAACCTTACAACGTTACACGCATTAAATATACAACGATCAAATCGCTTTGTATGATAGATGAGGCCCAGCCAAGATTTTGATACATTTGAAATCTACAATATCGGTTTTCTATAAAATTCTCGACTAAAATGAGGTGTAATTAGTTTATACCTCTGCTTTTCCGATTGTATGGGCTGATACACCTACATAAAGCCTCGAAAAGCACCCTCGTCAAAAGTATAGGTATAAGTATCACATAACCTTCAAGATATAAATCAACCCATTTATAATAGCTATTCAAATCATGTGAAAAATGCCTTGATTGTACGAAATTCTATTGTTTGACAACAAGCAACTCTGTCATTTATATATTTCGTTTATACGTGGGTCTTTCTATACTGAAAGAAAAGATTGATCGATTAGATCTGTTATAATGACGTAAAGCTATACACGTTTTATGCATTCGGAGTAGGCGAGTTTGACGTTACAGCTGCACACTTACGTTAGGCAAGCTGACGTTTCAGCACCTTAATGGCGGACTTTCACGAAGCACCAAGATGCCGACGCATAAGGATTGGGAAATAGAATCAAGAAAGTTTTGTTTATAACTATAACATTCGTCTTATGTTATTGAGTTCAACGAAGGTAATGAAGCATTTCCTGGAGGGAATCATCATCTCACACACATAATATATCCTAAAGGTAAGGCCAGCCCTGTAATTCGATTATGGGCAATCCTAGCCTTCTTTTTTTACATCACTTAACGTGTGGTTATGTTCGAAAACAAGATTTTCGGGAAACAATTTTGTTAATTGTAACCATAAAGGACGTTTCGGAGTTTATGTTAAGTTATATATCAGACTGATTGTGATATCCCTCTCGAGAAACGCTGTTCATAAAGCAGCTGTTATTCACAAATCCTTGTTCTCTTAATACATGCTTTTAAATGCCCTTCATGGGTTATTATGCATGAATTATTTTACAAATGAAACTTAAATCAATTAACGAATCAACTTAACATTGTTTAACATCAAAACATAGTTTTTTTTATATCTGATTTGGTCGACATCTGTTGACATTTATGTATCACGATCCCTGTTTTATTCATGCAAGTTTTGAAACGTATAGAACTTCAGGTAACAGATAACAACAAACGTGCTGCATTAAGCAGACCGAAGCAACAAACGTGCTGCAGTGCCTTTAAGCATTTGCTCAAATGCACAAATAGAAAGCCTTTAGTAAGCATGTTTTAAAATAATTTCTAAATAGAAATATATCTTTTTTAAAAGGCTCAAATATTTAATTTGCTGGGGTTGAAGTAATCTGAACCTAGAAAATGCACTTCGCTTGTCAATTTGCATGTTGACGTCTGTTAATAAACCGCAAATGAACTTACTTTAAGACATATAGAACCAGACAGCTCCATTTCAGATCAATATATGGTAAGTATAGGTTTGTCTGTTTTAATTTGGAAACATTTAGCCATTTCAACGAACTGTTGCAACGTTAGTTATCTACCTCTGTTTAACATTCGCGATATACCGTACACGACTAGCCGATGTCAAACCCATGTATGTTTGTAATATACTTCGTTGGCTTTGAGTCAGAATTTTTTTTTAATTCAGACATATTTCAGTCGCAAACCAACCTTTTATAAGATCTATAAACCTTATATTTAAAATGAACTTGATTATAGGACTCCTATTGTAAAATTGAAGAAAATTGTCATACTTGCTAATGGTAAAATTAAGAAAAATAATTACACATGACTGGTATTAGTCTGTCTGGAACATTCGCATTTGTATCTAATAAAACGATGCATATCAAACAAACCATTGTTTATCACCCAAAACTGTTGTCCACAGTATATTTTGCTTGTGTGAGATCAAGCAATATTTCCTTGGAGATATCGTTTTTGCAGTAGATTTTGAATATTTCCCTGTCACCGTCAATTACATGACATCACACCGATTTTACATTATCGAGTATTGACATCACAGTGCTTTGTCATAAAAACAGATGACGTCACAATGCTATGACATTACCGCATTGGATGTCAACTGGCAGAGATGTGCTCAGAGATGTACACGATTTCATTGAAACGTAATGAAGAATGATTTTAGATGATACATAGAATCTCATTCTCGTGTCTTCTGATATGAAATATATCAACACTCGTTGATAAAAGTAAAAATACCTCGGCTAGTTGTTACTTGTATCTACCCGTGTTGATATATTTGATATCAGAAGACACTTGTGTGCGATTCTCTGTATATCAAACAAAACAATTTATATCAAACAAATATATCTTATGACTACACGGCCTATTTGCACGTGACTTATAGATAGTGAATTGCCTGTTTCATGTTTGATTCATCTTTATATCTATCTAAAAGATTGTTATATAAAATGATTTAAAATGCAAGACCAATCTAAAACATAATGACCTCTTTTCAGATAGTGATAACATACTTCTGTTAACATAAAAGCGAGCAATGACAAACGCTTGTTATGACGATCACGTTCCATTATAAGTTACCAAGTACTTGGGAATAGGAGACATCAATGCAAACCAGTTTAGCTATGTTTAGATGTGAGGTGAATGATGGCTCATATCAATGCAATTTGTGAAGACGTAAGGCTATTGGGAAAAAACAAACCTGAATATGATTTATCTGAGATTACACATTACACATCACATACCTTTTTTTGTCTAAGATGCTATCAATTTTCATGCCTTAGATATTTCTAACTTAAAGTTCACCACGGTCAGACGTTCAGGAAGGACATATATTGCCTTTAGGTAGTATATAAGTAAATTAGGCCGATTTCAGAAATTTAAAATCGAGCAATTGTTAAATTGACATCCCATTCTAATGAATCCGAATGTGACCATATGTCATTACATCTATCCTTTAACACGATTCAGCCAAAACCACAGCAGCTAATTCAGCTGAAAGGTCTCAATAGCGACACGTGACGAATCATGACGAATTTGTAGATTATGTAGTTTTGCCATCATTTTGATTATAGACACACTTTAGAATTTTCCGATCTCATGCATCTTTGACTATCTTCTCCTCTGATTATACCAGCATTAGAAAGCTCATGATATAGCTGAAGCATTGTATATAATGGCTTAATCCTCACAGTCGCTAATTCGCAATACTTATTGCACAGTGTTCCTCGAAATCAGGGGATTGTTAAAAAAGCGCAAACTTCCAGGTTTCCTTGTTTTTAAAGATTTTTTCAGGACAGTAAGACAATAGTGCTTTACGAATCAGTCATTTCCCATCTGTAGAAATTGTGAATAATTGACAGTTTTCAAAATTAAAGCTTTTATCATGGGCGTAATGTTCAAAATAAATTTACAGACAATTTGTTTTGAGCGATGGACAATGTCATTGCGACAAAATCATGACGAGCTCGCAGGTATTGTGGTTTAGCCGCCATTTTGAATTTCTTGAAAATTAGTCAATTGTGACATGTGAAATTTGAGTCTCAATGATCCTAGATATATGCTAGAAACGTGCAACCTTTTAAAAAATTGCGCAAGAACCATGCAAACAAACCCTTTGACAATCTTCCCCTCTCAAGATCTATGTCTTAGAGAACCCATATTTGCACATAATCCAACTGCAGCATTGTATATTATACGGTGCTCTTTGCAGTTGATAACAGTTGATTTAACGTGTTTTAGGATTCAGTCCTGGGTGAATTTTTTTAAGAAGTCCAAAATACGCTTTTTTTCTGTCCAAAAACCCTATAAAATAACATAATTACGGGATATACAAATTTAAAATTAAATCAATGAAATATACCGAGTGTGCTGATTAAGTTTATAAATGGATTTTTTAAAAGAGAAACATGTTGGGTAAGTAATTTAACACTTTTTGTAATCACATTAAGATATCCCACTTGTCTTCTAGATATATCAATATATCGGTGATCATTTCATTGTTTTATCCTAATTTTAAGCAAATATATAAACAGGGTAATGTTCTAGAGTAACACAAGTGCGTCTTGGTAATTTTGTGAGGCTCTTCACCAGTGAGTGTTACATTAATATTTTATATTGTATTGAATATATCATTGTTTATCAAATGATTTGTACTGTTCACATGGTATTAAAAGTACATACGTTTTGTATGCCAAATTCCACAGTCTAGTGTAATTTACCCCATAATGTTACTATGCTCATCTAATGTCAAGAGACATCATACCTATCCCCGCTGTGAATGACTTAAAAGGCAGTTGTAGCTAAATGCCTTAACATAATCTCACGAAGTTTGGTCATTGTAAACAGTTCATAACAACATACAGCGCTGAATGCGCTTATGTGAGTGATATACCCATACTTTTCCGAGTGTATCGCCTCGTAAGGGCCCCACGGGAAAAAGTTTACGTTCTCATTTGATACACGAGGAAAAGTATGGGTATATCTGTATATAATACCCCACTTACGGTCGAGTGTAAACGAATACTATTTTATAATATTTCAAAACAAATAAGCTGTAAACATGCTTGTGTATGAAACGCACAACCCAAATGGGGCCTCCCGGGTACGCTCAACCCGTACTGCATTGAATGGGTACCCATGTTTGGGGCTCGAAATCTAATTGATATGGCATTGAACAGTAAATTTCCCCACCCAATGCATTTTTGAAACAATTTACAAGGTGCAAAAAAGTGAATATTGCTCCGTAACCGCTGAAGCTACGATTTCGACGTAGTTGTAGTTTGTGTGAGCCCTGAGACTGCGAATCTTTTGAACTAGGGTTCCGTTCAATAACAGCGAGCGCTTAAATTGCTCATTGATCGCTCCATGTAGCGCTCAATGTAGCGCTCACTCTCTCTTGAACGATACAGTGCAAATTCCTCGAAGTTTGCTCGCCTTGCTACGTAGCGCTACATTGAGCAATCGCGTTCAAGATAGGTTTAAAAGTAATCGCTCATTGAGCGATTACTTTGAAACCTATCTTGAACACGGCCCAGGTTTCGAGTCTCTACAAGCAAAAAAAATAATTCACCAATGCCTCAGCTGCATACAGATATAAGTTTTAAGCTTCGTGGTGCAAGTATCTTCAGAGATGTTCTTTAAAGGTGCATTTACTTCTTTACTCGCATTGTCATTGCGCATCTTTTAAAAAAGGTTGCCAGTCTCTAAATGTTCCCATGTTAAAAATAGACATTTAGATTCGAACTGCAGCTCTAATGGCTGAGCCGATTGAGCCCAAATGCTTCGCAGTTCTATTCCACATTAAGGACTATCAGCATGTAAAATTTGGTTTCATTTGCTTCAGCCGTTTTGGCTGAATTTTGCTAACAACATTCGTGAAATAATAATAATAAACACGCCAATAAAAATAAGGATTCTGCCCCAAAGGGCTGAATCCTTAATAATCCTGTCACAGAAAAATGCGACACATTGTTCTTTGGAATTCTAAAGTTCTTGTTCTAAAGAAATAGTTTAACTATACGTAGAAGATTCATGAATGATTTGATGGCTATTTGTGGACCTCAGTTTGTCGCGAACTAGCTTGGCTTTGAATAAAAACAAAGTGTGAACACAAAATAATGAATGTATTTCAAACAAAGAAACACCCAACAAAAATAGTTCCCACACACTTCACTCACACAGGTCAATACTCACACATCAAATTATCATACCGCACATGCAAGCACACCTTCATGTATACACTACCATCACATCTACACCCACTACTGCATTCACATGACTTCACCCATGTTTCACACAACACTCACATATGCAAAACACACTTGCCATAACACATACTGTCATATTAATCACATTTCATATCCAACGCTCCATATGCACACGTACATGTTCAAGCAATCAACTCATAAATCTTTCACTCAAAGAAATACAATACATGATTACATCTTCAAACAGTTTAGAAACGGCCAATGAATCTATAGGAAGACGAATAATAACAGACATGTCCATTTCAGATCCATAAATGGTAATTATAGGATGGTCTGCAACTGTCGCCTTTGATTTGACCAACACCTAATCAAGAAAGAAAAGGTTGAAACGTTAGTTATTAACAAATTTTTAGAAACCTAAAGTTGCTTCCACTGAAGTTGGGGGTCTCATAATGTCAACTGATATAAATGGTGTAATTTCATCGATAAATACTGACTGTTGGCGAACGTTACCATTATGATGATAGCCGACTCCGTATAGTGACAATATAAAGGTAAAAATAGTCTTTTGATTGAAAACCGGACAATGACTCGCGTCAATTTGTCAAACGTAATTTTGAAAATTATTTACTGAAGACAAAAAGACAATTTTAGTTGATAATGTTTAATAGGTCATATAACTACTATGCATGTAAATAGGACGTTTCGTTTCGGTTTCTGTACATGCACACATGGTCGTGCTCTGTTTTAATTGGAAACTATTAATTATGATGTATGTGTTGATGAGGGATGAATATGCAAGAGGTCACAGCGCGGAGCTTTAATGTGGGGGCTTGCACCCAGGGTATAGGTTTTACCCTGATGGTATTTATCAATTCGTTGCGTTTGTTGAGGATTGCCATTTCTGGTTTTCAAAGGCTGCATCTCTTGTTGACATTTGAAAATGGTTTGGCTTTGCCAACAATTGATCATTCGATATTGAAGTCGGATTTCGTCTTTATATATTTGCTCTGCTCTGTGACATGTTGAAGGATGGTTTATTGTTGTTATATCTTATTTTGTAAAATATCAAATTAGTGGCAAACAGAGCTAAACAGTAGTTACTCAAAATATAGGATACTCATTGAACGCTCAGTTTTCTCACCGCCTATAAGGCAAATTATTGTTCATAGTTAAGACAAGTTTAACACACTGAGAAGTAAGATAATACCTTGAGGAACATACGACGATTGGACAGAGATTTATAATGGCCCTAGTCTAAAAGAATTGGTAAGGTAGCCCTTCACATTTACCAGACTTGTATAGTATTTTGGATTTGGATAACAATATGAAACCAGTTCATGTCGAGTGAATTGGTTAAGCATTGCATATTCCTATTTAATGTATAAACCAGGCCTCCATGAAACCTGTCAACCTGTTTTATTCGCATTTGACGCCAGTAAATCTAGACTGGCCAGTACAATAGTCTGCTTTGATGGCATTCATACACTTGATGACATTGTTGCATGGAAAGTTAGTCGGAAATATACAATAATTGCCCATATGTTGTCGTCTGGTGGTTAGGTTAGGTTTTATGCTGACGAAAGAAAATGCCGGCCATATAGTGATCGACAATAAGGTGAACGATTTTCAGACGGCAACGTCCCTATGGTCAATTGTTTTGACGGATATAGTGCGTTAAAATCTGCGTCACATGTTTTAATTTAGGTAAAACGTATGTAAAACATAGGTCAATCGAAAACTTACACCCATTACAAATATAAATACAATCATATCATTACCTTTGCTGTAAAATTATCATTCAATAGTACGGTAGTGAGACCGAGGAACATGCCTAGCGCTCGTTGTCTAACTCCTAAGAACACCTCCGGGAGAGACAAGGCAAGAGACTAGCCCTGATTGTTAGCTAACCTATGAATCCTCCGACGCCCTAAAGGTGTAACAGAAACAACAAAACACAATACGACAAGTGAGGCGAGAAAGCCGTAATCTGGCAACTTCCAGGTTGCGAGAGCGTTCGATGTACACCCTCAAGGCTCTAACCACACACAGGGAAAGATATAGCTCTCCGGAGTGAGACCCCAGCGCCGGAAAGGAGCCAGTATGTCCCCCCCCCCCCCCCCCCTCAATAGCTGCGAGGCTCTACCCACGAATCGAGGGCTAAACCAAGCAGAGCTGATCCCCCGTAGCTGACCACAAAACGAAGAAAGCCTGCCTGCAGTGTGTTGGTCTAAGAGACCCGGGCTGTGGCCGAACCCCAAGAGAGGGATGAAGTCGACTCACCAAGCGAGAGACTGAAGAAACATGCTAAAGTGAGGGACGTCTGATAGCAAGACGGAGGCTATCGGAGGGTCAGAAGGCCGAACCGAGAGCTGAAGTGAATGCCGTCTGAAAGCTTTTGACGTTCGCTATCGGAGGGCAGAGCCAAACACAAAGGAGGGGCGACTGTCCGAAGGTACGAGACGTAGACGGAGTTACTGCCCCTTGGGAAGGATGTTACCCTCCCCTGGCACTTCTTTCGAAGTTTTGTCAGTGTTAGGTAGGACTTACACCCTGCCTGGACAAAAACGAGGCCCAACATGCTTGTTTCTGTCGACTTAGCTATTCGACAACCTGATCTGGACAAAAGCGAGGTCCAACATCCTCGTTTTTGTAGATTTACCTATTCAAAACCTGATCTGGACAAAAACCAGGTTTAACATCCTTTTTTTGTCGAGGCAACGGTGGGTTTGTTTAAACATATTTTATGATGAAAAGGATTGGGAATAAGTTATCCAACTTAGAATACCCTCTTCTTGTTATTTAAAAACAATCATTGCATTCTAGAAAAGATGGCAGATTGGACAGCATGCTCTTCCCAAAGAGGTTACTTCCGCTAGATTTTCCGATCCTAACCTCCGTTTTACATCGCCTGAATTTCAAGGTTCCCGCAAATCCACCTAGCAGAGAAAGGAGGAACCTCATAATGTATCCCTGCTTCTAAGCCAATGAAACTCATCTTTCAGCAACCACGTCGACAGAGTGACTTCAAAGATCTAAGCAGTTTACTCTTAAAGGTCTTGCTAATTAGGATATGTCCTTAAATGTATATGAATGTATATGAATATGATTGATGTAAATAACATAAATGACCTAGTTAATAATAATACAACAATACACACCATCTGTTATAACGCCTTATTTGCTTATTAAAACACCCTAGGGCTGTTTACACACAACATTATATAAAAGAGTATTAAAAATTATATGGAAGTGAGTTATGATAAAATATAAAATACAAACAGGATGCTAAAACATGTGAGAACAAAGGAAAAAAGTGTTAACTGAGATTAAAACAAAAGTCCACTAAGTGGAATAAACAGCTTTAAAAGGATAGGTTTTAAGATCCCTTTTAAAAATGTCCAGTGAGGATGAGTGTCGTAGACTCTGATCTGAGGGATCTAGCTGGGTGATATGGTACAACAAGTTCCTGAGGGATCTAGCTGGGTGATATGGTACAACAAGTTCCTGAGGGATCTAGCTGGGTGATATGATGCCACAAGTTCCTGAGGGATCTAGCTGGGTGATATGGTACCACAAGTTCCTGAGGGATCTAGCTGGGTGATATGGTACCACAAGTTCCTGAGGGATCTAGCTGGGTGATATGGTACCACAAGTTCCTGCAAGTATGATGGAGCCATGTCGTGGAGACATGTGTATGTGTACATGAGGATCTTATACTGGCATCTCTGTCTTACCGGAAGCCAGCGTAACTTCTTTCTAACAGTTGTAATCTCCTCACGCCGGCCAGTTTTGGTGATAAGTCAGGCGGTGCAGTTATGAACCTTTTGCAGACGACTGATAGAGAGTTTCAGGTAGACCACAGAGAAGACCATTTCCATTATCCAGTCGGGATGTCACCAGCGCGTGTACTAGGGTCTTACAACAATCCTCAGTGATGTAGCGGCGTATGGCGGAGATATTCCTGATTTGGAAATAGCATGACTTGGCTACTGTGCTCACTTGCTTCTCCATCGTCAGGTATAGTGTATACCCAAGTTCTTCACCGATTCAACCGCTTTAACTGAGCTGTTACCGATTTTGATCTGTAAGTTGTTGATGTCAAGTTTAGAGTTTCTGGGACTGAAAAGGAGGAATTCAGTTTTATCCTGATTGATCTTCAGCAGGGTTTTGTTAGTCCACATCATGATATCTGACACACAGGCCTCCAGTGCTCTAGAACTGGGTGTCCATGAAATCCCAGGGGGAACAACTTTTACAACGGCGTCGCCGATTGCACAACTAGATTCCATTCCAGCCAATCAGGACCCTCAATTTCTGCACTCAGATTCAGGCCATGTGGTACAGAATCTCTGTAGGAAGAGAATGACTAGTATCGGGTAGAGAACGACTAGTTCTGGGAAGAAACTAGTTCCGAGAAGAGAATGGCTAGTTCTGGGAAGAGAAGGACTAGTTCCGGGAAAAGACTAGTTCTTGGCCTTTCTCCATAGTTGATGTACACCAAATAAGAGCATGATAGTACACATATTTTTCAAGTTATCGTGTTTACAAGGATTTTTTTTAGCGATTTCAGAACTCGTGACCTTGACCTTTGACCTTGAATATGGACATGGCTAAAAAATTCCCCAGGGGCATAAGTAAGAAGTTATGTATATGAGTTCTCAAAACCTTGTAGGAAAACAGTAATAGCAAATACAAAACGCGCCGGCGGCGGCGGCGACGGAAACTGCGCAAAAACTGATAGCAGCTCCGACTAAGTCGGAGCTGCTAACTAGTTTTACTGATAACCTACCTGTATGTATTTGTATAAGTTTCAGTCCTTAGATGCAAATATCTTCAGAATGGGAATTCCGCAAAAGTACATGGTTTATGAAAATTTGAAAAGTTAAAAATTCCAAGATGGCGTCGAAACCACGTGATTACGACTTCGCCATGATTTACTTGTACGGTTACTGCGGATCTTTTCAAAAAGATTGCAAGTGACCAGTGGCAAGCCACAAGCTATCCGCCACCATTTTCCAACTAGCTATCACACCGGTGGGCCACTTGCCAGCCACCAGTGGCAAGCCACTAGCTATCTGCTACCAGTGGCCCACTAGCCATAAGCTATCACACAGGCCGGCCACTTGCTGCAAATTTTAATCCCTCGTAAATAGTTTATTGTGTGCTAATCAAGCTAACCACTTGTCACTTACCAATCAATCAACGTCTATTGTACATTGTTTAAGCTACCTATATATTCGCCATGTTGAAAATGCTCCTCACTGTTGAAAAGACTTGTAAACAAGTCGAAATGCGACGCATCCAGTCATTATTAAAATGATATCTACAGCAAGTGTCGTCTGAAGTATTTTATTTTTATATACATTTACTTCACGTGAGACCTTCCTCAACCTTTTCATACATATATATATATATATATATATATATATATATATATATATATATAAATAAGATGAGTTGCTTCTCACGTGAAGTAAGGTTATATATAGAAAAGAGTAAACATCAGATGGTTTTGACTGGATCAAACTTCTTTAATACAATACGATGAGCTCATTTCGACCCTTATATCGGTCTTTTCAAGTATGGTTAACATTTGGAAGATTGCATATTTATGTATGAACAAAAACAATAGCATGTTGTAATGCTCAACATCTTAACACGTCAATGTATTGACACCAAAATCAGTCATTGTCCCTTTATACAAACTCTAGGTACAGCTATGGGAACAAAGTTTGCACCTGTTTATGCAAACCTTGTTTTAGGATACCTTGAGGGAAAGTTATATCTACAATTGAAAGATATCTATGGTGATGTTTTGCAAATGACTTTATCTCAAAATGGAAACGTTATTTAGATGACTGTTTTCTGTTATGGCAAACCTCAAAGGGAGATAGTCAAGATATTCTCAATATTCTTCAGAATATGCATCCAAATATCAAATTTACTATAGAAACGGATAACAATAAGCTCCCGTTTCTAGATATTCTCATCATAAAAGAAGGTACTAAACTATCTACTGACATTTACCATAAACCTACAGACAACTTTACCTTCATTTCAAAAGTTCTCATGAAAAACATGTTAAAACTAATTTACCTTATTGTCTAGCAAGACGCATATGCATAATAATTAAGGATGGAAACTTAAGACAAAAAAGGTTAGAAGAGTTAAAATTTGCTCTACTGAAACGAGCCTTTCCTCAAAATATGATTGACAAAGGCATTGAAAAAGCAACCAATCACACCATTTCTGAATTGCGAACGCCCACAAACAAAATAGTACCTAAACGTACTATAACATTTGTAACTACTCATAATCCAAACAATCCAAATGTGGAGATACGAGATAACTTAGACATACTTACACAAGACAAAAAGCTGAAAGCTATGCTTAATAGAACCACTATAATTAAGAGTAAACGGCAACCAAATAACTTGAAAAAAATAATCACTAAAGCAAAATTCAGCAACAATGACAATCAAGCTGAGGTTTCAAAATGTCAAGATAAGAGATGTGGTACCTGTCCAATTATTATTGAAGGTCAAAAATTCCAATTTGAAAATGGACAACATTTTATTGTTAAACACAACATGAATTGCAAATCTAAAAATGTAATATACGCAATCCTCTGTCCGAAATGCAATCTCACTTATATTGGACAAACTTCCAACCTTCAAGCTAGGGTACGGGTTCACAAACAGCAAATCAATAATCCTAATATCCGTCACCTAAAAATTAGTAAACATATAGCAGACTGCAACAATGGAAACTTTCTTATTTTTCCATTTTATAAATTATTCTCCAATTCACAAATTACAAATTTAACATTAGAGACTAAAGAAACATTTTTCATAAATAAATACTGCCCATCACTGATCAGTTAATTCACACGAGAAATTGATTGATTACGACTCCATTGTTTTACATGTAATCAAGAACACACAATGAACTCGTTAACCCTCAGAGACCTCATTGTCCTGGAGTGACACCCAATTGAAGACCTCGAGGCAATTCACGAACATGATTGAAAGACAATGACTGATTTTGGTGTCAATACATTGACGTGTTAAGATGTTGAGCATTACAACATGCTATTGTTTTTGTTCATACATAAATATGCAATCTTCCAAATGTTAACCATACTTGAAAAGACCGATATAAGGGTCGAAATGAGCTCATCGTATTGTATTAAAGAAGATTGATCCAGTCAAAACCATCTGATGTTTACTCTTTTCTATATATATATATATATATATATATATATATATATATATATATATATATATATATATATATATATATATATATATATATATATATATATATATATATATATACTAATTTTTTAAAATGAATATAACCCAGTCAACTGTTCACCGTATGTATCGTCGTTGCCAACAAAAGTTACAAGTCGAATGCCCATTGATCCTACCTACTTGCGAAAATCAATGGGAAGAAGTCAAGTGAGTCAACGTACCTCAAGCTGATACCTTTATTAAATACAATACAAATATACTTGAGACATATATTAAGTTACACAAAACATTATTTGATAAAAAAAAAAGTCACATAGGAGTTATAGGAGAGACTAAAAAAAAACCACACTTAAAGGGACATAAGCACGTTTTTTGCAAATTTTATTTTTCAAATTTCCCATTTATAATGGTAGTTTATGTCATTCATATTTACTTTAGAGGGTAAAACATGTTTTTACACAAACCAATTATCCGTAATGGTAATAACGGCGTTGCGAACAAAACAAAATGTGCATGGTGGCCATTTTAATGTAAACACATTTTATAATTTCGAATTGCAAAAACGATTCTCATGGTTTTTACCAAACCGTGTACACTCATTTTAAACTTCATTTTCCGAAGAGAGCAGGGAGATTTTCTATTGGTGACATTATTTTTCAAATACATTTCATCAACTTATTTGAGCGAAAAAACGTGCTACTGCCCCTTTAAAGCTGCCAGCAGCGTTTTGTGGGCTTCAAGCTACTTTCTTCACAGCGACACAGAGAGCATAAAACGAAATACTGTTGATTCTGAATGTATTCGATGGACACATGTTTAGTAAAGAAGTACTCACAATGCCATAGATCAGAGTACGATACTTAATTTTGTATGTCAGTTCAAAGACATTGGGGGTGATGAAATCGCTTTTCAAAATGGATTTTCGCTATTTAAGCCTTTGAAGTTTTTTAAAATTAAATTTTGTTTAATTAAAAAAAGATGTTGTCAACATAAATAACATGCTTGGACTTACATTTGTTGACGCATGATTACTGTATAACGTCATAAAACAAGCCCATTTTGACTCTCCTATCTCGTCTAGGTAAGGAGATTAAATAACGACGATTTCTTAAAACGTGTATCACTCAGAAATATATATGACCCGCAATTCAATACTTCAACAAATATTTAACTTACAGGAAAAATCATACTGCCAAAAGTTTTCTCATAGCTACTATTGACTTGGGGAAAGTATGCATATTTTTTTCATGAAAAATATTAATTAATGAAAACAGTATTTATGTTTGGCCACATGATACTGAGAGCTCAAAAACCAACATTGTTATTATTTGACATTGAATTAAAAAAAATTAAAATTCAGAATAACCTAAGTAGCAAATGACACCACTCCACTACAAGGTCTAACCACATACCAAGTTTCGTAAAAAAAAACACTGCATAGATTTGATATAGAGGCCGGAAAGGGTCCCTACTCCCTCATGCAAAGTTAAAACTGTTTCCATGGAAACAAGAAAAAAGAAAACTCAGAATAACCTAGGAAACGAAAGCATTTCGGAAGGACGGAGTCACGGAAGGACGGAATCACGGAAGGACGGAATCACGGAAGGACGGAATCACGGAAGGACGGAATCACGGAAGGACGGAATCAAGGAATCACAGACGGAGGCGGACATTTATGTCTCCCGCAAAGCTTTGCGGGATATAATAAACCAGCACATGTGTTACGGTGAAAGTTTCATCTTGACAATGTTTTATGCAATTCTTACAAGGGGCAAAAGAAAGTATAGGTACAACAACGCAATATATTTTAATCAACGAGTGATGAACACGACTGAAACATAGTTACACCATGTCACATAAACCAAATACAATTTTTAATTTTTAAAACGTTCTGTTCATCTGAAAAACGCGGCTTTTTAAAAAATATTGGCTTAACCAGGCGAGATAGGACAGCGAAATATTGCTTTCTTGTTTTATGACAACAATGCGTCATCGGTTTAGTGTTCTTTGTTCTTTAATGTAGCTTAGCAACAGGTTAGCCTTGGCAACGTTTATTCCCAATCCATAATGTGTTCCATCAAAACTCATCATTCCTTTAGTCAATTTATATGTATCAAATATTGGTACACCCAAAGGCTTGAGAAAACTCTCCATTTCTCTGTTGAATCTTTTAACATTTTTATCACTTTGGTCCAAAAATATAGGTGCTTTCAATATCCCAGGGGCATTGTATGCCATCCAAAGAAGTTGGCTAGCCTTTCTTCTATCAGCTTTCCAGTACGATAATGTTGGCTTTAAGAACTCATTTTGAACCTGTCTGTGATTGAGGTGATCATGTAAACCAATACCCGTGTAGAGATAGGAAGACGTCTTGGCAACACTGTGAAAATCTTCGGCCATTCTAGAAAGATAATAACATTTATAAGAGAGTTTGACCTTTCCATCACAAGCAACAGTGGATGTCTTTAGATAGTATCGACACACTTTCTCGGTGAACATGTTCATACCCTGACAGAGATTTCTTGATTCTGAAATAAAGCATAATTTAAATCATGAAATTTAGTGCATCACTAAAGTACATAGAACATTATTGTAAATTGAAAATGATTTTGGTATATCATGTCAATTTTCGAAATTCGACAATACAACAAGTTCAATTACGTTATGAAAGGGATGTATTTACAAATATAAAAAAACTAGTTCAAAAGTTTCAGTCGTATATATAACTTTTTAAAACAACTTTTACCACATGAAACCTTTTTTGGTTAAATAACCAAGAAATAATAGAAAAGATTTAGGGAAATTATAATTTGAAATTAAACCACGATGATAGAAACCACAAGAGTGCACAGAATCGTTGGAAAACGAACCTAACGTATATACCCCTTATAAATCTTTTAAAAATCAAAATCATTTACACTGGAAAGACTCAAATGATTGTATTTTCCCCTTAAGATTGCCTATATTGGTCCTAATATTTCATGTGTGCTGTCTTTTATATACTCAGTGCAAGAGAAACTTCTTACTACATATTCCAAAATATTTCCACCCACAAGCGATACTTTCTACTTCAACAGAGTAACATCCTGTCCTCAGACGTCAACTACACTAAATTTGAATTTTCATTATATTATTTGTTCATATTTGTGAGAAAAAACACGTTTGAAGAAATCGTCGGTTTGGAATCTTCTTGACAAGACGAGATAGAAGAGGCAAAAAAAGAAAAACCCGAGGATGCGAAGTTATCAGGGTCTACAACCTTACCATATCCGAGGTAGAATGGGTTATCATTATCAACCGTTTTGAAGTGTAAAACAGGCTTTTTACTTGTTATCGCGTTATATTGAGGATCTTGCGGATCCCTGGCGTTATATTGAGGATCCCTCGGTGATGTCAGCCTGTTAACAGCCGCGCTATATGAGTTTCTTTTGTACCGTCAATTCTCGTCTGTCCCCTTAGCGCAGTAGTCTGAGGCGTTGACTCATTAACTACAAGTGATGGTGGATACGGGTTCGAGACGCACTTTCTGCAAAACATTTGCTGTACATATTCTGTCGTAAACTTATGAAATTTTTCAAAATTAGTCTAAGTTAGTTTCTTCAGACCTTTACTTTCAAGCCGTCATCTTAACAGATATATCAGGGTTTACAATCATTATAATTCCTTGTAAAAGTGTTTACAACTGTCTGTGTAAACCCTCCTGGAGGGAATTACAAGGTTGTACGTCCCTCGTACCGGGTCATACGGTTTAGAAAGGTCGTTTCAAGTATCACGTTATATGGCTGGTAGGTTGATAATATGATATATACAATTAGTGATCGTGGGTTACTAAGCAGACACGTGGAGTGTTGTTATAATTCATTTTTTAAAATTTGGATTACAAAAGTTATTATCCCGTTGGAACAAAGACAGACACAGTTTTAAAATAAATCAGTGCTAATCTCCTTAGACTGAATCATATAATGTTGAAAACAGTTTTCAATAATTGATATCATTGAATGATTTTTTAAAATACCAGTCAATTCTGGTCTTAGCCATTAATGTGATGAATGTTAGCAAAACCAGAGGCACTTACATTCACTAACTAACATAACAATAACATAACTAACATTACACTAACATTCCCCAAAAGCATTAGGAAGTTGGTGTGATAATAAAAAACAAAGTTTATGGATAACAACTTCAGGTGGATGATGGTTATGATGAACACCATGGTTATGATGAAATTCATAACCATTATATCCAGTTACGGTCACAACGTATACAGGTTTAAAACGCTTTAGACAGCATGTATCATTTTGTTGAAAGCAGCATTAATGCGTTGTTTGAAGGTTAAACGCTTATACATTGTTGACAACAATCATTATGGTTTGTCAAAATGTTATTATTAATTGTTTCCAAGACCAAAGAGGTTATCTCACCATTGGTTGTGCTAGGGTTCATAGCTCCGTCCTTATTATTTCCTGTTAATACCAGAAGCAGGGCAGTATAGACATGCCGGATGATAGAATCGCCAACGAAGGTTATGTCCATTCCATCCAGGATATCACAGACTTCTTGTGGAGTGTGTTTGTGGTATGTACAGCCCGGATGTGATGGAATCCATGTTGAATATTCTGCATGTTTCATGTAGAGTCATGAAGAAAGCATATGATGAATCTGCAAACATCATCAGAAGATTCTTCCGCACGCAATGTCTCCCCATATTGTTTATTCTGGTGTCTTTACATTGATCATCGTCTGTTTTCTGGAATACAAAAACACAGAAGATGAAGAATTATTTCCTGTTTAATATTTTGCGCAATTGCACATCCCCTCCCCTCAAAAATATAATATAAAACTGAAATGCTGTTGAACATGATAACAACCAACCTTCACAGACGCCTACCTGTTGACGTATTTCTGTAATGAAATTAATGGTATGGATTATGATTGTCTGACTACAGTAGTACATATTCCGGAATAAAAGACGCAAAATAAATTAGGTCCATTTACTGTGACACGAACTTACAGGTGCATACCGAAAGTTTGTTCACCTACATGTACATGTGTATGTTAGTGCAAATATCAAGTAAATTGAAGTTCACTGTAACGTCGATAATATCACATCACATACAATGACGATGAATCAGCATATATCCATGAGTAAAATCATAAATCAAACGTCAGTGGTGGATATTTATGAAATCTTGCATAATGAAACAGACAGAAGGGGTAAAATTCAAATGTGAAAATTCAAATTTAATTAATTTTCGAATAAAAGTTTTCCTATCGACTTAATGAGAACGATTTCAAAACAAATACTTTAAATGAGTATAAGATGAAACATAAATTGCATGTTTGACCCAGTTAATCACTTACTGAATATTTCACAGAAGAAAATGAAAAATGTAGTTTTGGAAAGATTGACCCCTGGTCACATCAAAGGGCTGTCAAAACTGTAACTGTTAACTATGAAGCATCAAATCAGATTATGTCATGAAACGCCCAACGTTGACAAGCTTCGGCACATATACCAGTTTAACTTGCACTTTTCAAACCGTTTATAAGCCAATGAACAAACACATTATGAAATCTATTTAAGGCTACAAAAATATACAAATGTAAGAGGGGATTTACCCAAGTTCTCACTTTTAAAAAGAAATCTTGTGATACACAAGGAGGCATATGTGATCTATTTGCTGAATATTTCAGAGATCTGTGTGTACCATGCACACATGCAACTGTTGAATCAGAATTTACTGATCACGTAAATAAGTTTATATCGCAACTTGAAAACAATCATGATAATTGAGATCTTACTGCAGTACTGCACTCCATTTACATGTGATGACGTTTTATTGCCGTGTATTAGAACGGTAAGCCACTTGGACCTGATGGTATTGTTAATGAACGCAATAAGTATGCAGGTAGATCTGTAATCAGACATTTGACAGCACTATCCAATGCTTTTGCTTGTTATGAATATATGCCCAGTAGTTTAAATGTCGGTACCATACTCCAAATTCACAAAGGTACAGGTAAAAACACCCGTGATCCTTCAAATTACCATTGAATAACGCCTGGGCTCAGCAAATTATTTGAAAGAGTCATCTCAGAAAGAATAGAAAACTGGTGTTTTAACAGTTAATATCATTCCCACACAAGTATCATTATTTCGTAAAGATGCTGGCTGAAATGGTTGCGTTAACATTAATAAAAAGTGTAGCTTTTTCAGGTAAAGAAGTTCACCAGTATATTGTACGTGTTTGTCTAGATAGCTAGCTAGAACATGGCCCAATAGCCTATATTATAAGCTCCTACACTTTGGTATCAATGTAAACTTTAGCATATAGTACGTACTAAATATACTTCAAGGAAAGCGTGTGTTAAAATAGGGGGAATTTGCATCTTCTCCATTGTCTATAAAACAAGGTGTTAGTCAAGGATGTGTTTTATCAGTTTGGTTATTTTCATTGTATATACTGTACATGACCTATTATGAACTTGAAACATTACAACAAGGCGTATGTCTCGCATGGTGTAATATACCAGGTATTTTATTAGCTGCTCAAACAGCTATTGTAAGTGATCCATACTGTAGATGGCCTTCAATGTGCACTGAATGTTTGTTTTTAATAGTATTGTAAATGCAGACAAGGGTCTATATCTATTGTTTGGTAATGCTCCAACAAAATAATTGTCCATCATGTTATATTTGGGAGAAAAAAAGTAGCCCAAAATTAGCATGTCGTGTATGCTGGTTTGTAAATAACAACTGCAACATCTGTGCGTACTCAAAAGTCATGTGATCAACGTACAATGTTAGTCAACACAAACAGTTGCTGTTGTTTGGTATTACAAAACATGTTACAAAAACAGTTCATGATGTTGGAAATATATAAGTTTGTAAAGAATTAACTTCATGAGAAAACCAACAAAGATAGTTCTCAATACGAGATAACAATGTAAAAAAAATATGCCAACAGTCTTTCTTACGACCTAGTTTATGTCACTGTCTTGCACACATAGTGAAAATCAGTTGTCTCCGTATTCAATAAAAAGAGTGTATATGTTGTAGATATGCATATGATTGTTAAACATGTTTATGTATTGCGATAGGACAAGACATCAGGGAGATCTTCTAATTGAAACGACTATTGGTATTTTAAATGTAAATATGCCTTTAGCCTGATGATGAAGAGTTTACCTTATGTTTTTGACAAGGTGGACTGCCAACTGAACATTGCATTTCTCTTGATCCTGATGCATGGTTTTAGTGTATGTTTCACAACTGTACAACTGTCAACCAGTGGAAACCTTTTTCCAAAATGTATGTAGTGTTATTATTAACCTGTCTTATTAACCTGTAAATATAATGTATACTCAGTGATTCTAATATTAGGATTATTTACCTGTTATACAACCAAGAATTAATGATATGGTTATGAAGTTAATCTTCAGTTAATAAACTGTTACAAATGTCCATCATCAGTAATTAAACTTAGCTGTAATGGTCATTGTGATCCCCGTTCAGTTATCATTGAGGCATTTTACATCCGTTTTATTGTTGAAAACGCTCCACTAATATATTTAGGAGATAGACATACTGTGTTTGAAAATCAGAGGTATGGAACGGAACTGTTAAATGGATAGTTTAACGCTATAATGGTAGACATGTCAAGATGTTGCCGTTTCGGGTCCAGTTTTGATATCTTTCAGATGTATTATCCAAAATGTCTATTTGGTGCAATTTTTGTTCACAACAAAGGCTCATTTAAAACCACGTTCGGGCATGTAAGCATTTAGAGAATTATCGCATTCATTACTATGTTTATAAATTTCGATTTAATTTTTAGCATGGTTTTGGAAAACGGCAAAATAATGACTGGGTATTTTTTTACAGTAGCGTCACTTCCCCATTGCCACCATTTAATATGTAAGCAGACGTATAGGGTTGAAAATTGACATATCTCAGTAATCGTTTAGTTCAATAACGTTCTATCCAAAATCAGAAATTTGGTACGTGTTGCGGAGTAGATACTAGATTTCCTGTTTCCATGTCAATTTTCGGTAAAATATTTTGAAAATTGAAGTAATTAAAATTATCCATGCTACACTGAAATAACATGGGATCTTATGGAAAACGGTGATTCTTGCAACACTTTTAGCACAATGCTTGCACGAGTCTGTATATTGATTTGCTTCTTATAAGACCGAAACTTACTGGACTGTCGCTCGAAAGTTCAGTGCCGCACAGGGGAAGCGAGCCACAGTTACGTATACCTGGTCAATATTGTTTGAAATTTTAAATTTGATTCCAAATTTGATAGGCCTATATTCCAAGTTTTCATACTAAAATTAAGCAGCCCCTGACTTTATTCAAGTGTCATGGTTACATGTTCGATGAACGTCGGCAACGGATTATTTTTAAATCTTCATTGATATTACGGACAAAATAAATATTTTGAAGATTGTTATTTATTCAAGTTTCAACCATTATGCTCAAGTGTTGATCATATACTTTTTGTTAAAGGATTACCCCATACACCAATATTGTTATGTAACATTTATTACCGTAATTACTTGAAATTAAACAAACTCACAGATATAAATACGACACCTCGGTCCGTAATCGCGACTATTATTTAGCGAATATAGAAATTTGAATAGTTATTGGTTATTATTAGTCCTTGGAAGATATTTTGTATATCATAAAACGGGAATTCAGATCCAACAGTCACGGTAATATTTTGTTAATTAGTTGGTTAGCACAGACGAAACAGAAAGTATACAAACGTGTATTGCCGTAATATCTAATGTTGTGGCGTCATGTGTCTGTTACGATAGCACAGGAAAATAAAAAAAAAACATGCATGCACAATTTAAATAATTATCATTTACTGGTTCTAAAATCTTATAAATGTTATTGAATCATATCTATATTTTCAAATAAAAATGGATATTCAGTCGGAATCAGTCCACAGTGCTCTTTCTTGCAGTGGAACTTTGATTCGACACACAATTTATGACATGTGGTTGTGCAGTCAATATTTTAGTTTCTTGATTCTGGACTTTACCTTTGTTTTCGGAAGTGATACTCAAACTGATTGAATTATATAGTCCAGACTAAAAATTATAGTCAATATATAAAGTAATAAATACGTCATACGTGACAATTCATATCACTTCGTTGCAAAGTACGCGGGGTCATTTTGTTAGCAATCCGTCACCGGTTATCTCCCTTGGCCATTTCCGTCTTATCGTATTGAGTATTTTCTTTGGTTACTGACTTCGTCACGCCAGCCAAGGGTTGGTAATTTTTGAACAGATTCTCCTGATAAGGGTGATATAGTGGAGAGTAACGGAGCATATAGAAAACCATGGGTAACCGAGGATGTAGTCTGTATAGCTGTAAAAAAATACCCATCCCAATTAATATTTCGACAGTTTCATTCTTTAATCCCTTTAGTAATCGTATTCAACGCAATGATTCAGTTTTAAAAATATTACCGACTTTGACATGTTAATACAAAGAAAAAAAAAATCATTATTGTTAACTCCTTCAAAACTAAGTTACAGTTGTGATAAAATATTTCATTGACGAAATCATCGTGGTCAAAACAATTTAAGTCGATCTGAACGGTCGGAATTGTACCTGTTATTGTAGAATTTAGAATGAAGTTTTAAAATATCAAATATTTATATAAAAAGAATAAATTCCCATGATTTAAGACAACGTAAATTATTAGATAATTTTATTTTAAAAGTGTGATATGGACACGAAACGCCATCAACGTGGAGCACGGTGGTGTAATGGTGTAGTGGTTAGCACGCTGGCCTCTCACGCCGACGACCCGGGTTCGAATCCCGGTGGAGACACCAAAGATTTGTGACTTGGGTCGAACACTGTGTTGTGTCCTAGGGCAAGGCACTTAATCCACATTGCACTCAGTCTACCCAGCTGTACAAATGGGTACCTGAATACGGGAAGTACTGACGACGCGCTTAGTAGCAGCTCTGAAAGTACAATTCCTTCAGGGTAATAATTGTAGCGCTTTGAGCATGCCTTAGGGCGTGGAAAGGCGCAATATAAGTATCCAATTATTATTATTTATTATTTATACAGAATAGAAAAATGCCTACTTTTTAATCGCGCACCTGCACGATTTAAATTGTTTGTTTATATCTTTGCTACTGAATTCTTCAAATAAAAACAAGTTAGGGATTGATGTTTTAATTAACGAACAAAACTGTTTTAAATAATAGTTAATAAGTCATTCTTTAAAACTAAGCGATAACAACATGATATAGACATATATTAATGGCAGTTACTGACAAGTCGCCGTCGTTCTTGCCGTTAATTAGGCTAATATTATTTAAATAATTGTAAGTATTCATTTGGTTTAAACGTAAAGTGTTTATTGAATAATTTGTAATTCAATATTTATCTTAATTTTGCATATTTATCTCAAAAAGGTGCATTTTAAGAGATGTTGACAAACCACGTGTTTTGCTCGATGTCACCTAATTTCGCTAGGGCACATAATTTCGTTATGTTTATTTTTTGCTGTAAGTATATTTCATTTAAGGTAATTCATTGGTAATTATTCATTTCTCAATGCAATTACAGCAACATTTCCTGGTTATTTGTTTGTAATTTCTATTTATTTTAATTCTAGACTTAAGAAATGTCTCTGAAGTGTTATGAATATTGAATATGAACTCTGAAGGGGCTGTTTAGTCAAAAGGGCCGAGAACTGCATAGTCAAAAGGGCCGAAGGAAAAAGTCAAAAGGGCCGAGCCATTTAGTCAAATGGGCCGTGTTCCAAGTCATAAGGGCCGAACCAAAAAAATACCAACATATCACATAGCAAAAATATAGGTTTAATCTTCATTTGCCATGCCGATTCATAAAGAAATGAGTTTTCTTAATTCCTGTTTACACTTTTTGGTTTTATATTTTATGTACATTTTAATTGTATTTTAGTATGGGTTTATTTTAGTTTTTAAAGTCTCTCATTGAATATTAGAATGTATATATATTTTATAGTTATGTATAAATCCATTTTAATGAGGTGAGGAAATTGAAGTAAATCCAGAAGATTCCCTAAATCAAACTTCCAGAAGTTCCACAAAATCTCTATTTACAAAGGTTGCAGCTAAAAAGGCAGCTCTGCTTGTGCGTTCACAGAAATTCAAGAGATCTCAGGAAATTAAGCGTCGTCAGATGGAACTTAATGAACTTCAAGAGAACCTAGATATTGAGACTGATATTGCTATGTTAGAAGCAGAAGAGATGATTTATGCAGGGTCATGTAACATATCTACAAGTCAAGTGAAACATGAATCTCAGAGTACTCCTAGAAAGGTAACTGAAGATAGAAAGCATGTAACAGAGAATGAAAGCCTCACTACAGATGAAGCAAATAATGACAGGTATAGTCAGTCAGCATTACTGAAAGTAATTAATGAACAAGATGAACAAATCAGGATTCTTCAACAGCAAGCTGCGGCTGAACTTGACTCAACGCCAAGATTGTACACTCCCAGACCAGAAGATCAAGTCAAGACTCCGGATACACAAGTCAATCAAGGTAATGAATTGTCTATACAAAAACAGATGCTCAACATTCTTCAGCTACCCAAAACTAAATTTATGACATTTGATGGAAACCCACTCAGATATTGGATGTTTATCAGGTCATTTGAAAGTAGTCTAGTAGATTCTGGGGCCAGTGATAGCGTCAAATTAAACCGTCTACTGCAATATTGCACTGGAAAAGCCTTGTCTGTAATTGAATGTTATGCTATTATGGATGTTGGTTATGCAGAAGCAAGGAGACTTTTGAGTGAACGCTTCGGTAATCAATTTATTATTTCAAAGGCCTGGGTACAGAAAGTCACAGAACGTCCAAGCTTACGACCAGGTGATGGTGCTGAACTACAACGGTATTCCGACGATATCAGAAGTTGCGTCGTGACGTTATCAGCAATGGGTCGCATCAATGAAATTGACAACCAGATCAGAGAGAGCAAGATTGTGGAGAAATTACCAACATTTCTACAAGGAAGATGGAGGAGAGAAGCAGTTGGTGTCCTGAGAAGTAGAGGATATTATCCAGACATATATCATCTGGCAAGTTTTCTGGAGACAACAGCAGAGGAAGCTAATGATCCAGTTTTTGGCCGGATGACATCAAAGAGCAGCCACAGTCACAAGGGTAACTTTATTTCCAACTTCAATGTTCTGACCAAGCCTGGAGTGAATTTCAGAAGAAGGTATCAACCTGTTTGCAAGTTTTGTAATGGGCCACATGTTATTTACACTTGCTCAGAGTTCAGAGATATGACGCCAGGAAAACGCCAAGACTTTGTTAGGGACAAACATTTATGCTTCAACTGTTTCTCCAATCAGCACATGTCTTATAATTGCCCTATGCCAAGCAAATGTTGGATGGATGGATGGATGTAACAGAAAACATTCAGGACTCTTGCACTTCAGCGATTCCCGGAAGGTGAATCGGTCGAATGGAGACTCAAAAGAAATTCCAAGATGACTCAAACCAGACTACAGTACAGCCCCTTTACAATTCTGTAAGCAGGGAATTATGGGGTCGGTGTTAGCAGGACAGCTCTACCGATTGTTCCCGTCGTGATTCAAGTTAAAGAGAACAGCGTCAGAACTTACACACTACTAGACCCAGGAAGTACTAACACGTTTTGTTTCAAGAATCTTGTCGACAAACTTGCCATTGAAGAAAATAGCATGACACTATACTTGACTACTCTTACAAGTGATAAATCTGCATCTCAAGCAAGCTTAGTAAATATTGATGTTGCAGATCTGAACAAAATGCACTGGTTGAAGATGAATAATGTTTTTTGTCATTCCTGACATTCCAGTCTACCCAAACAACAAAGCTTCAGAAAATGATATCCAGAAATGGCCACATCTATGTGGAACCAATCTTGAAGAACTTGAAGGAGCCAAGGTTGACCTGCTTATTGGACAAGACAACCCGTCAGCACTTGCCCCAATTGACGTAAGAAGAGGGGAGGCAAATGAACCATATGCCACAAGATCAGTATTCGAAGTGGTGATAAACGGACCACTTCAGCATGGAATTCCAAGTTCCGCAACATCTCACTTTGTCCAAGCTTCTCCGGATGACAGCAAACTCCACTCTTTGATTGAACAATTCTGGAAGATTGATGCAAGTGATCTTGACAGTGAAGCAGCAGCTATATCCATCAACGACAAGAGAGTTATCGAGATATGGAACAGAAGCCTTGAAATCTCAGATGGACATTACATTCAAGTAAGATAACCCAACTTTGCCGAACAATTATGGACTAGCCGAGGCCAGATTGGAATCCCTTTTCAAACGGTTTTCAAAGGATGAAACACTGTACGAAAGATATCAAGGAGGTATCGATGACATGCTCAAGAAAGGTTATGCCGAAAGAGTCCCTGAAGGTGACATTAATGTAACCAACAGACCAATATGGTACATTCCTCACCATGCTGTGATTAATCCTCAAAACAGCTTAGAATAGTCTTTGATTGTTCTGCACAATGTGGAGGCCAGAGTTTGAATTCAGAAGTTCTACAGGGACCAGGCCTTACCAATAAACTGATAGGTGTACTTCTAAGGTTCAGACAGTTTCAAGTTGCCATTATGGGAGATATTGAAGGCATGTTTCACCAGGTGAAAGTGAGCACAAGACACAAAGATGCACTAAGGTTCCTATGGTGGCCCAATAAGGACAGACGTCAAGTTCCAAAGGTTTACAGGATGACAGTACACCTGTTCGGTGGTGTGTGGAGCCCAAGCTGTGCTTCATATGCAGTGAGACGAACAGCTGAAGATAACGCCAACGACTTTGACCCTGAAACAGTGGAGATGGTGCTTGAAGACATGTATGTTGATGACTGCTTGAAATCTGTGCCATCTGAAGAAAAGGCCATTCAACTTATTTAACAGTCAAGTGAACTTCTGTTAATGAATGACGAAATGGACAAGTAACAACGGAGCGGTGTTGGAATCTGTACCAGTCTGATTAAAATCGACCTTGTTCCGAGGAATAAAATTTGCAAAAATTTGCATCTACCGGGATACGAACAGGTTCTGTAGATTCCTCGCTACAAGGTCTGAGAACACCCCGTATAGACATGTGTTCAGAACCAGTTTAGATCAGCCAAAACCCAGTCAAATAGCTGACCAATCACATCATAGTATTTAAACGGTTGCGGTTTTGAAAGCATTCGGAACAGACAAAAGGATAGCTGTTTGGAGTTATCTGCCCCTAGTTTCTCGCACCGAAAGCATTTGTTGGGCATCTTTTGATTGGCTAGCTGAATTGCGCCCGAACACGCTAGTGTACGGGGTGCTTTCAGACGGTTTGGCGTGGAAACCCACGAACGAGTTCGTATCCCGGTAGATGCACTATTTTGCATTTTTTATTCCACGGAAAACCGTCGATTTTAATCAGACTGGAATCTGTACCAACTGAGGAGAGAGCCAAAGAATTAAAGAATATTGACCTTGCCTGTGACCTTGCCCTTCCTAAATGAAAACAGTATTCTCTGTGTAGGTGGCAGATTGACAAATGCACCAATCTCTGAAATGGCGAAACACCAAGCAATTCTTCCAAAGAATCATCACATTGGAAATCTGCTGATTTCTCAATGTCATCAAAACCTGGGACATTCCGGAAGTGAAAACGTCCTGAGTCAACTACGACAAAGATGGTGGCTACTCGGCGCTCAGGCTTCTATCAACAAGAATCTGCGGACATGCATCCACTGTCGAAGATATCAAGGTCGTCAATCGTCACAACAGATGGCGAGTCTACCGGATGACACAAGCACGTGGTTAGATCGGTTATTTCTCTTTGCTGTGGTAGCTTTCAGGTTAGATGTCATCTGTCAATGGAGGGTTGCTCGGCCCGCGAAAAAGAAAATGTTTCAAATGATTTTATGTATTTAGGTGGTATATTTTCTTAAATTTAGTAAACAATTAAATAAATGCTGACATTTTTTGGAACCAGATATCATCCTTCACTCGTTGTTGTACCAATTCTTGTAAACTCTTAAATATCACATCGCTAGTTACAGGAAGACATTGTCACATGGTTCAGCCTCAGGAATCGTGAAAATTCAAAGTACCCTTTGGGGTAAAACGCCCATGGTCATGTGGGGCAAGTCGCCCAGTATAGGCGTTTTACCCCATACCATGGGCGTTTTACCCCACAATTCTCATAAAAAGTGTTTTGAATCTAGTAGTAAACATGGTAAAGGTATTAGGTAAAACGAAAGGTATAAGGGTGGGAAAACAACAAAGCGTTAGTAAGTCAATATATTTGGGGGTTCATTTTTTAAGATTTGATAAGAAAAACATGTGTACAAACTGTTACATGCCGAATGCTGTTTGTTTAGGATTTTGGTAACATGGACCCATATCTCCAAGCATCAACAAGGAATGAACATTGAATGAGCATAGATCCAATACTGGCGATCACAGAAAAGAACCAAGCTGATGAGTTGAGAAGTCAGGTGATCCTGCATTATCTAATCTTCAGGGGAAGATCTGATTGACAGCGAGATGGAAGCTGAACAATTTCGGACAATTTTCTTTTCAAATCTCTGCTGCTACTCTCTGGAATGAGCTGCCTTTTGACATGAGAACTTGCCAATCTTTGAAATATTTCAAAGCAAATCTGAAGACACGTCTCTTCCAAAAAGTATTGTCCAGAGTGACATTAAATTTGGTATCATTGGTTATCATTGACTTCTACAGTGTTCTGAGCAAATGACCTGTGTATAAGGCGCTATATAAAAGTCATTTATAATTTATTTTTCATTTATGTAAGAGCCATCTCCAATGCCGGGAGAGCTTGAGGTCATCTCAACTGCCAAGGTTCTTCACAGGTCCATCATTGCCCTCAACACTTGTGTTGAGGTGATCAGTGAGCAGGTGATCAGTGGATATGGAACGAACTTCGAATTCATAATCAACAGTCAAGAATTTATTAAGTAAAAAAAACCCAAATCAAATGAACTCATGATTCTACCTGTGCACATGCATGGCGAGGTTCTGATCAAGAAAAGAATTACACAATTTAGTAATGTTATTATTGCCCAAGAGGGACGATATAAGTTATCAGAATCAAACAAAAATCAACTTTGTTTCTTTCTTTTAAGATATAATAAATACACTTCGCATCCCTAAACACATATTATTTTCACATTTAAACATTCTTATAAACTGAAACATACTTATCCTTTGCAGTTAAACATTAGTCTAATATCTTTTACGTATATTATGTTTATACCCTGGACAAATCAAGAGGACATGGTTTTCATCTTCTATTTCTTCTATTATATTACAAAAGGGACATAATCTATCAACAAAAGGGATTAGGCACACTCCATGTTCCGTCTACAACCATAAAATTATGTGAACCGAGACGGAAGCGTGTATAAAGTGCAATTTTGTATTTTTTTAAACATCAATATTAGTTAATTAATTCTCTATGCAAAGAGTTTCCTGAATATGAAGATACAATATAGTTTTGCTCAATGTTAACAACTCATGTTTCCACATTTGGGAATAAATATCCTTAACCCGTTGTGTAAAGTCTCTCACAAACGCTCCACTATTAGTTACATAATTAGCGACCCAAATATATCCAAAACCAAACTTAAAGAGCATAGAGCCTATCTCTTATTAACGTTATCCAATTTTCAATCCCAGGGTTCTCATCTGAAGCATTCAATAATGCACTGTATATCAAAACTATATATCTATATATTCAGTTACTTTTCAAAATTTAAGCTCATGTAACAAATTCATATAGCTCTGCCCTTGCTTGTTCTGTCAGTAGTATACCAATCGGCCACAAGACTGCACGCTAGGAAACTTTCAATTCATTAGCCAAAATTACGATTATAATGATTCAGAATGAGTTTCATAAGATAAAATTTCATAAGATGTTATGGTGTTTTAAGTTAAGAACTTTTGAAATTCAAGATTGTTTGATCAGATAAT
Source organism: Gibbula magus (assembly GCA_936450465.1). Lineage (NCBI taxonomy): Eukaryota > Metazoa > Mollusca > Gastropoda > Trochida > Trochidae > Gibbula > Gibbula magus. The sequence continues at coordinate 31,764,889 of OW388292.1, read as the reverse complement.
CGGCTTTATCTTCTTATTGTATAATATATTTAAAGACAAAACCATTGTCTAATCGTAAATTTGTTATATTATTCTGTAGGAAAATGATATATGGGGTAAAACGCCTACCCTGGGCAACTTGCCCCACACACAAAGGCGTTTTGCCCCAGGCATGGGGCAAGAAGGCCGCAAAAAATAAAAGTTTTAGTCTGAAATTTCTCATAAGTCATGCGCTAAAAAACAATGTCAATCATATAATATTGATTATTTACACAAAAGAGATTATTTAACACCGAAAGTGTGAAAATTACCCCAATGTATTAAATGTGGTAAGACTTTATGCTTAGCATGGGCGTCTTGCCCCACTCTCCCCTACACGTACAGTGGATATTCAACCCACCTGCGGCCTCTCACATGGGAGGCGTTTGGGAGCGGCAAATTTGAACTGTTCGAAAGGTGTTGTCGGTTCTTGCTAAGCAAAATAGACTGTGTGATGAGGGACTCAGTACGCTTTTGTGTGAGGCAGAATCTATCATTAACAGCATACACATCACTGTTGTTTCTGATAAATTGAAGGACTGTGAACCATTGACCCCGAACCACCTGCTTTTACTTCGATCCAACACTCTGCCGCCAAAGGGTATCTTTCAGAAAAATGATGTTTATGGTCGAAGATGGCGTCATGTGCAGTTACTCGCTGACACATTCTGGAAAAGGTGGATAAAGGAGTATCTACCAAATCTACAGCTGCGACCGAAATGGTTGCAGCCGTCTGTGAATATCAATGTCGGCGACATTGTACTTGTGACTGATGAAAATACTCCATGCAAGTTGTGGCCTTTGGCTCGGGTCACGAGAACTCTTGTAGAGAACTTTAATAGCGAGATGTTTTTCTGATAAAGCACTGATCGAAAACTGAACAATTCGTTTGCCACATTTCAACAATCGCCATTCTTTTGTGACATGACAACTTCTGAAATTTAGATATATCATGCAGAAATGGTTCAACTACATTATTCTATAATATTGCTAAAGTGCTCATTATAGTTTTTACGAAATCTGATAAGATATCTGGTAAGGGTTTCTTTTGGCCGACAGTGTATTCAGTAATTGAATGGACGATTGAAAGCCTATACTGTGTATTTATTTGAGATACTGTTAGCACTGAGTTAATCGTAACGCAAAGAAAGAAAGTGACCTTGCGCCCAGTGTATTTCTTATGCCAGAGTTACACCAAGATAGTTCTCACTACGTTCTACTCCGTCCAAAAAATATTGTACAACGACCTCGAATGGGACAGGAACGGGTAACTTTTGTGCATAAATTTCCATATTCGATCCAAGTACATGTACATTTACAGACAGTTCTCAGAAAGTCCATCTAGTCTTTATCTCGTCCTCTGACAGTTGGTACCACGTTGGTACAACCCTTCTTCTTGTTGCTTGGCTATCATCCAAAAGTAGAATAAAAGTAATGTTCAACATGTTTACATGTTCAAGTTCTTAATGTTTTACTTGTTTAACTATGTATCCCACATGATGAACGTATCAAAACGCATTTATTCATACCCGTCCCTTCACATGCAAACGGAGTAAACACTGTGTGATAATTCTCCAACGTACTAATGGGGGGATCACACTTACGTTAATTTACGTAGTTTAACCTAGCTCATTGAACAAGCCACAACACCTCTAACTTGATGGACTTTTGTGCATTTTTCGCAACTACGTTAACGTTTCATTACAACATGGTTCACTACGTGGACCTAGTTAGGTGTGGTTTATCTTAGTTGAGCGTAATTATACTTACTTAAGAGTAGTTAGATGTATAGTAACATACTTAATGCAATACGTCAATAACAAACCTACCAAAACGTAGTTAAAATGTTTGATAACGTAGACAGTCGTACTAACACCTAGTCTTCTGCTCTGAAACAAGAACCTCACTACCACAGAAAAACATGGCAACAACAACCCCACCGCAAAATACAAACATTCGAGCAACATCCCCTACACAACAGACAGAAAGGTGAACAAATATCCCACCACCACAGATAAACATAGGAGCAACATCTCCACCGCAACAGACAAACATTGGAGCAACAACCTCATTGCAACAGACAAACATGGGAGCAACAACCCAACTGCGACAGATGCACATGAGAGCAACAACCTCATTGCAACAGACAAACATGGGAGCAACAACTCAACTGCGACAGATGCACATGAGAGCAACTTCTTCACCACCACAGACAAACATGGGAGCAACATGCCCACCTTGACAGATACACATGGAAGCTTCTTCACCATCCGACTGAAATGGGTGCAAATATCCAACCACCACAGATAAACATTGTAGAAACAACCTCATCGTAACAGACAAGTTTCAAGTTTGAAAGTTTGAATCATCATGTTACAGTTTTGCACACTGGATGTTTTCCCCCTTAATTGATTTTCATCACTTGGGTTACTTTAAAAAAAAATGTGTATGTGTTTATTTCCCATTAGATGTTTACATGTACAGGTATTTAATTATACACATCAATAGAGTTGTCAACATGTCAATATAAAATACAGAAAGATCCAGTTTGCAGGTATTGAAGTTCATGGACATTTGCAAGATCTTTATGGTTTTTAATGTCTATCTGTATTATTCTCAAACGGTGTATCTCATTTCTCACTTGAGTTACTTATAATATAATAATGTTATCAAATGTTTGATTTTCTGATATTAGCTTTCATTTAGATGTCCATTGCTTGATATTACAATATTAAATGACTCAAGTGATAACAAACCTATGTTATTCCTAAAAGGTATTAACGTATCCAGTTTTGTTTACAGTTTCATGGTGACAGTTGGTTACTCTTGATCTCAGCATTCAGCATTTTCATTGTGATTTAATTGCCCATGACTTCATATTAAGTCTTACCAGTGTATCAAGGTGTTACTTTTGTTATGTATAAAAGTTTACTTCATTTAAACATTGTTTTTGTTGTGAGGTTTGTTTATAGTTGGAATGCAATATCATGGATTAGAAGCAAGCTGTAAGCATATTCTATATATATTCTATCGCCACCCTTATATCGGGATAAGTATCGTATCGCAACTGATAGGTAAGCAATTTTTAAAAATATATCGTTTCAATACAAATTTAGTATCATGAGTTATCGCATCGCAAACTGAAATGCCAATACCATCCCTAGTAATAAGAACTTTAGCTTCTTACATTTTAGTCATTCATTAAAACTATTTTAAGGTTATGTAGTTGTTATATGAACAACTGTTTTTCTTTCAAATTTCTGCTAGTGCTGTTCTTGTAATTATATGCATCTTCGATTATGATTGTATAAGATAAACCTTACATATTTCCAGGAAATGTTTCCTTGTGTTTAATGTATTAGAATCAATTTTCAACAACCTTTAAAATAAATAAAACATTAATTTTCTACCTCCTCAATTAATCATCTTTTAAACTATAAGTATATCGTAACTCTTAAATTGTATATTTGTCACCCAATACTATATAAATCAACATTAGACTCAATTTCTGCAAATATATAGTTGATACACATATATGATATCTTGCCTGATGAACTGCACACAATGACCTACGTTTGCTTAGGGAACTGTGTTAAACGAAATGTCCGCGGTTCCATGTTGAAATGACACACATTGTCCCCGTTTGCATGTGTGAAACTAAACATGCACACATGTCATAGGAGAATATATTCTCATGTTTTGGATGACAGTTTGACATCACAAGATACACACCAACACATATTTCCTCATATTACGCTAAATAGAAAACACTTATTCACACCCAGTTGGTTTCCATAGAGACAATATTAATACACAATTAGTGTCCCCGCTTCCATGGTGTAAATGATACACACAGACCCCGTTTGCTTGCGAAAACTTACACATACATACTTATTGTAGTAAAATGGATTCTCACGATGAGTATGACCGTCAGATTGCAATAATCGTTTAAACACACACATATAGCCGTGATTTGAATACAAAAATGAACCCAAATCTCCCAGTTTTCAAAGAGAAATACCTGATTATCGTAGTAAAATGGATTATCAGGCTGTGTATGACCATCAGATTGCAACAACCTATTAAACACGCGCATGTATATCCTTGTTTTGTATACAAAAGTGAACCCAACATGTTCCCGTTTCTACAGAGAAATACCTGTTACACACATGTCCAGAACCTTGCCATATGCTTTTTTTTTCGCCCTTTTAACCTAGGAAATGTATTTTTGGCCAGGACAGTACTTTATCCCGTTTGCCTGTAAAATTTCATAAACACTTACACACATTATAAGGGAATAGCAATTGTTGGTATTTCGCGCCGATACACACTTGTCCCCGGTTACATGGAAAATGAGAGGTTAGCAAGTGTCCCCGGTTACACGGAAAATGCAAGGTTAGCAGTGTGAAGCCAGCAACATGAGGGAAGGCCTTACTCTTAGGGCGTGGGTTCGAATCCCGCATGGGACTCGGCCCGAAAAAGTACAAGAATGTGTACTATTGAAGGTATCTCAAATATAACCATGTTATATTTATATGAAGCAGATAGAGGGACAGATATTGGTTGGTACTGTTAAATGAACATACATTGTATAACGTGTATGCTTGTAATTATCGCGCATGAATTCGGCTTCTCATCGTATATTAAGTCGCTCCTCGAGTTTCATTGAAAGCAAGTTTTTGTCAAATATTTGGCGTCGAGTGAGATGATTTGGAGGATAATCAGGGCATTTGATATTTTATGATATATTGATATGTATCACATCTAAATAAAATTTCATGAAAAACACGTCGTTTCCCTTTAAAGAATAACAATATAAGCATATTAAGAACAGAAAGTCCACCTAGTCTTTATCTCGTCCTCTGACAGTTGGTACCACGTTTATATGGGATAATATTGCCCGTTCATAATAGGCCCTTTACACCAAACTCGTTCTCACCGGCACCATGTTCTTGAATTTTTTTAGAACGGGCTCGAACTGTTCGAGAACGGAATGGACGTAATGACACCTGTTTGCGAACTTTATGAACTGGCTCGGACGTACTAAAATCGAAAGCGTGCGTTTGAATGTTGGACATGTCCAACGTTCTCCCTATTCTGAAATTGGACGGAGTACTAACGTACTAAAAACGGGATTGTCATACTTCGAACGGAATTACCCTACTTCGATCTTAAGCCCCTGTCACACTTCTGCGTATCGTCATTTCTTCTGAGTTGCGTTATGATATTTCTTTCATACGCGACCGTACGCAATATTCGCCGCTCATTGGCATCCTATAAGTTTTAGGTCGTTTCTTATACGTCAGCATACGCATAGACCATTTCTATATGTGTGAAAGTTTTGGGCATGCTCAACTCATACGCAACTCATAAGTTATTCATACGCAATACATCGATTTCCCATCGGTCGCGTGCGCTACACGTACGTTATTAATACGTAGTGGGTATGCACTCCATACGCAGTATTTGCTGCTTTCCCGAACCACATATGAATACACATAGCGTACTTGGACCGAATAAAGCACGCATGCTGAACGAACTCAAAACGAATGTCAACACATTATACGCATTTTAACCGTGTTCCTTGCAATCGCACAGTGCATTGTCCTTATGTGGAACGTATGACAAGCATATGCATCACGAACTCAAAACGAATGTCAACACATTATACGCATTTTAACCGTGTTCCTTGCAATGGCACATTGCATTGTCCTTACGTGGAACGTTGACAAGCATAATTATTATGCATCACGCACACATATCGTACATGACAGACAACAGACCAAAACAGACGAAATGTCATCTGTGCTGTTATTCAATTTCAAATTTGAGTCCAGATTTTATGTTCCTATATTAACCATTCATTTGTGTGTCATTATATATCCGTGCACTCAATAATATATTCTTTTAAAACAGATGTATACTGCCCAAAAAGGGTTTTAATGTCAACATGGACACTTGTTAGATTTCAGGAGGTACACAAGGTATTAAAAAAATAACTTTATTCAATTGCCAAAGTGAAAAAAATAGCCATTGGCTCTATAGGTCATCAGGCTTTGAAGGATTTATATCAGGCCTTGTATGTGAAATAATAGGTTCATAACATAAATGTAAAAAATTAGACTCCACTGCTTTTACGCTCTTTAAAAGAAAGAAGTTAAATATTTTCAAGGAGTGATATCTATAACTCACACTCAGTATCACTAAATTTGCTCTCAATTCATGTTAGAATGCCTTTTATAAGTGATTTATGAAAAAAACATTTGCAAATATGCCTGATTTAGGAATAGAATAATGTTTGCCCTATCTGAGCCCATTTTGGTGTGAAGTTTGGGGCTTCATGTAAGCTAAATCTATGGAAAAGGAAAAAATATGCTATATGTGAAAAAGTCAACTGCATCGACATTCTCAAATGGCGAATTGGGTACATTTCACTTAATAGTTAATCGGCTTGTCACGGGTATTTAATTGGCTTAAAATTTTGAAAAGTTCATCGAATCGATATATAATTTTCATATACAATGCATTGTTGAACGCTTCAGATGAGAAACTTGAGATTGAAAATTTTATTTAGAAATATGTTCTTTAAGTTTGGTTTTGGATATATTTGGGTCGCTAATGTTACTAATAGTGATGCTTTTTTGAGAGAATTTTCACAACAGGTTAAATATATTTATTCCCAAATGTGGAATCATGCATTGTCAACTAGATTGTATCTTTAAATAAAAAATCCTTAGAAAAATATTTAACTAAATATTGATGTGAAAAAAATACAAATTTCACTTAGACGCTTCCGTCTCGGCTCACATATGCTTTTGGTATCCCGTTCACACACAGATGTAACTCGATCACAGTACGCCCCTTTCATTTGCTATTTCATGAAAATTTGTTCGAAATAAAATTAGTTGTTCTTTAGAAGTTGCTACTACGTCCCTACACATTTCTAAAAGTTCAACCGTTGCCTTACTCGGAGGGTGTGGGGTCGAATCCTGCATGAGACTCGGTCCGACAAAGTACAGGAATTTGTACTATTGAAGGTAGTGTTATCCCAAATGTAACCTTGTTATATTTATTCATTATCTAAATGGAATGTGTTTCTAACTTTCCACTCTGTATGCAAATGAGATACAATAAAAAGGCACATATTATTGTAGGAGTCTCTTCAATAGCCCCTGTTTTTTATGTTTACATATAACTAGTAAATTCTACTCTAAAGATATACTAACATTGATGTATCTGAATAAGAGTCCCATGCAGGATTCGAAACCACACCCTAAGAGTAAGGCAACTATCCCGCATGAGACTCGGCCCGAAAAAGTACAAGAATTTGTAATATTGAAGTTAGTGTTATTCCAAATGTAACCTTGTTATCCATGAACAATGATAAAATACATGTATATGTTAATCGATAATGTTACAAAATGATTTTCATAGTTAAGTAATACTTACCAAAAGATTCTAGTACATATTCAATCAGGCATTGACATTAGACTCGACGAGAACGCGACGCTATCTTCAACTGAATTTAATATTGATAGGTCAAATGAATCCTAAACTGACTGTTGGTTGTACTTGCATTATCAACAATTGTGTGTGTTAAGATATCACATGACACAACAATGACACAACGCTGTGTGCAAGATAATGGCAAGTTGCCACATGCAAACGCGAAACGGATCACTGATTGTTAAACGTGAAGTTCGTTCATAATAAAGGTTCTGTATTGAGTATTATTCATTCCAATTTGAAAAGGTATTATGAGAATTGAGAAACCTCCCAAGCTCACACAAACGTTTTTGAAAACGTTATTGGAATGACTCTCTAAAGTTTCAAAAGAGTTTCTGAAAACCTTTCTGCCACGTTGACGTAAAAAGACTAGATCAATAACACATGTTATTCAACGTTTAAAGTGTTCAGGATGTTTACTGTCGATAAGATATACGTTTTGTATGTTTTAGGCACAGCAATAGTTATATATATTTCGATATATTTAGTTTACCAATGTTTGTGATTCACATGTATAAAAAAACAATTACACTTCTCCAAATTAAAGTGTTAAAAGAAAATATATATCAAAATATATATTTACCTGCAGTTATTCGTATCAAATTAATCTGTATTTGAAATTGAAAGTTAACAATGAGACTTAAAACACTCCTCACTGTTATTTTTTTTAGAATTACAAAGACAATGAACCTTGGATACACATTGCTAGGGTATATTGGTGCACCCATAATGTATGTTATCATGGTCTTGTATACAATCTTCTCCAGAAGGTCGACAGCTACATGAATATGAAGTTGAAAGCTCAAAGTTTAATCTAAAGAAAAATGTTGAATTGTTTGGCAAACTACTGTTCTTCCATAATCTATTTCATAAGTTTAATAAGAACATTATAGCGTTCGTTTTAAAAACATCGATATATATAGTAATTGACTGAACGATGGAACGAAAGAGAGATTGTCATGTTGATTCATATTGTCTAATTTATATCCAGAAAACTCTGAATGCTCACCAACATTTGTAACATTAAATGGATATACACAAGATATTGAGATAAATTTGAGGTGTTGTTTCATGAGAGTTTGAGCATTTCATCTGATGTACCAGCTTGCTCAAACGAATTATCCATTTTATCAATTTTTGGATTTTTTTTTATTAATGGCGGATTATCAAATTATTCAGTGCATGCTTCACCCAAGCAGTAGTGATCTAAATTATTATAAATTTGACAGACCTATCCCAAATGATAATACAGTCAAGCCGCGATAATCCGGCCACCGATAATCCGAATCTCGCAGTTTCCGAACGGTAGGAAGATGTAACCAAACTAATCTCTATAGTAGTCCTCAGTACTCAGTAGTCGGAACATTTCATTATCCGAACGTTTTTGATGAAAAACGGAAGCGTTCGGATTATCGAGGCCTGACGGTATTGTATTCTTTCGGCCTGAATCACAAAACTACATAACGTTACACATGTGTGTTATAAATGATGAGTTATAGTAAGAACTAGGATAAACTTTAAACAAACTTTTGTGAAATTAAAAAGTATGTTATGTCATCTTGATGATTGACCTATCTTACAGTCTGTTTACTGCTCCACTACTGCTTTTTAACTTGCAGATTGGATGCCAATTAAGTTCAATCACTGGTAGATTTTAGAAACATGTCTAACTGTTTAACTGGTACTGCCTTTCAATTATCTTATATCAATTTTACCTTTATGGTTTTATACCTGTGACACTTGAAAACTATCGTCGTCTTTGATATAAACAGTACGAGAGTTATAAAAACAATTAGCGATCCTAATATACCATCATACCTGCACAAACTCTAATTACGTAATGGTTTCATTAAAGGCGGCTGGGTTTCACATATATTACGCTGCACAGCCTTTCAGGGTCAATGTGCGTGCTTACGCACATTAACACAGAGAGAAAAGGAACTATCAATTTTAAGTATGTTATATTATTATTTATAATTAATCATTTTAATTGCTGGGTTTCTCATTTGAAAATAATTATTTGTTATCATTTTGATAAAATATGTACTTCACTTTCCATAAGGCCATAGCACGTTTTCGATTTGGTGTTAAGACAACTTTTTAGTTGAAAACAAAGGCAATGATTATAGATTATAGAGTGAAGAAAGTAAAGATAAAGCTTTTAATGTCAAAACCTTTACACTTGTTCTTTATTACAAAACTTTTATTCAAAGAGTTCTCTGTTTTAGCATGGCAAGTTGGTGTTGGAGATATTTCATTGCAAAACGAAAACAAACAATAAAATATTATCAAGTTGACCAGTAAAATATCAGGTGTCACTTTAAATATTCGAATACTATTAGGCACTCGGCAAATTGAAAAACGGGCTTCTAAAATTATTACAGACTCCGAACATTTGTTCATGATGTCTATGTACTCTTACCGTCTAGATGAGTTACATGTCTGCTTTATACACATCAGTTGTGAAATTAGCTATTTCCACGATATTTCATCTGGTTATTTTCACATGATTTATCTTTTTTTACAGTCTTATATTTAATGAAAAGAAGAAATTGTTTTACGATTGTACTTTATATTTATGAGTGTATGAGTTTATCATTGGCCGATAGACTCATTGCAACTATCACACAACTAACTCTTAAAAGTGTACACGTTTGAATATGAATGATTAATGACAAAAAGTCAACACATGTTGTTTAAGTGTATTAAATTTTATAACTTATACGTGTTGGTCCACCTATTCGTTAATTTTAATATGTTTTATGCGGAAGAGTTTCTGGCATAATGCAAATGAAATTTATGATTGTTATGTCGCAAGTTTAAGCAAAATATGAGTGATTATCATGATAATAATGTTGTCAATTTGTTACATTATATACATCTGTATTTTATTTTGCAATGACTCTTTTTGTCAATCTCATTTTTGCTGAACTTCACTGACGGTGGTCAACCAGGGACTCTGTAATCAGATGGAGTCCCTGGCTATATACAGGAACAAGCGTCATGTGTAAATGCCTAACCTAACGCTGCGTTCCGGTCGATGTTATGTCACATGTGTATTCGCTCTTAAACAAGTCTTCCTGTTGGACTGTACCTCGGTTATCTTGTACTGCAGCCATATTGAGCTATGTATCTATCAACAGTCACTATAGACACCTTTATATGGGTATCTAATCTAACTGTTATGATGACAAAGAGGTACCAGTTTGTGCCTTTGCTTCAACATCCAGTGTTTGGACATCAAATAGCTTTGCAATTTGACTTGATATGGTAATTTAATGCTGTACAATAGCCAATGAAGGTTCATTATCCGTTGAAACAATATTTGAATGTCAAATTGTAGAATTGCAATGACATTCACGTGTTATAGATGTGAAAGGTATGACTTATTTTCTAAGCTACAATTAAAATTATAAATAAAACATATAGACAATATAGACCTAGATAAAAGGTCAGAGTTGTGTAAACATTTATACTTCAAGGTATTTATAGAAGTTGAACATGTATTACTACAAATCATAAAATCATAAAATGAAAACCAAAATAAGCCCACATCATTTCACCACAGACCCATGCTTCTGTTCAGCATAGTTTGGCTGGGTGATTTTTCATATTAGTTCTTCTCAAATAAATTCATGGATGGCGATTTGTATATACATGTTCATTATTGTAGACTCGAATACCTACGCTAGATATCTAGATATTACAATTTCCTCTACTTATGTGAATGTCAATTCTTCGTGTATGTGTATTATATTGGTATTTAAAGATAACCCTCTTATCAGAGTTGACGAATATACATCCGAATACACACCCACAGATTATCGCGAATACCATTCCTCATTCCTACAAGCCTAGCTTAACTGCGGGTCATAAACCAGGGGAGAAATTATGCGCAATACTTTGAATATTTCGTAATTAGAAAATCGCTCAGTATTATTACCTTACATAAATATTGATAATTATCTTAAAAATTGCGTTTCTTATCTCTCTGAGATATTGTTTACTTGTATACGATTCTTTATCGGCGTAAAAGTGTAAAGTATATTTAACCAGTTAAAACTAGTCATTATTAAATTTAATATTAAATCATATAATATCCGTTATTCTTGTATTGCTAATTCTATATATAAAATTACTTACATTATTTACATTTTACTACAGGCACTCTGTTGAAGCCTTTCCTTGCCAATTTTAACTTTGGAACTTTTGCGTGTGTACGTTGCAGTTTTATGCGTGATTGTTTTCAAACCTTGTAAAAATGTCTCATCGGTACATTATCCTGAATCGGTACCGTTTGTATGTTTATAATGTCATTTATAAAATGTCTGGTAGGACAGACGGACGAACATAATTAATACATGTTATATTGATGCGTCGAACATTCATGCAATAGTTATTTGCGAAAGAAGCACTGATAGACAGGTTTATTCAATATATAAGGTTAACAAGAGAAATATCCTGCCATAAATTATACCTACGATTAGAATAAAAGTCACTCTTAGTGAGAAAATGTTTTTCATCTTCAATTACATTGCTACTACAAAGGTTAAGAAATCAACGCTATATAAATGACAACTGTAAGCTTTGTCACTTTGGATTTTGTCTGCAACAATATGAAAACAAGCATGATATACGCTAATGTCCTACATTGTACATGTGACATTTCATACGAACTTGCCAACTGTGTTCAATTCATTAAAGTATAATACATATATATTAAAGATATAAATATGCTTCATAAACAAAGCATACATTTATACATTTTATCATTAAGAAAGACAAACACAAATTCTAAATTTCCCTCAAATTTTCAGTCAGTTTCACTTTATTGTCCACAAACGATACCTTTGATTCGATATTTTCCGATTTTTGATAATAGTTCCTAATATTTAAACCAGTAGACACGGTTAGGTCTCATACTGCCTACAGTCCCAATCTGCCTAAATCCCACTCTACCTACAAAAAATAGTGTAGGCAGTTTGGGAAATGATTTTTTTACCCATAGCATAATGGAACAATCTATGTTCCAGTTACTAACATCACGACAGAGTCACACTCATACAGAAAAAGTTAACCTGTTGATTTAGTATTATGAATAATCATGTCAGAGTACCTAAATTCTTGCACCAACTAACCAGTTTATATTTATCTTATTATCTTTAGCTAGGCAATTACACAGAAACAGTTAACTTGTTAATTTTCGCATAACAAATAGTCATGTCAGAGAAGGATTAACTGAATCCCCGCATCTTCTCACTAACATATTTTCTTTACTTAAACATACCGTATTTCCTCTAATACAACCCGGGCCTCTAACAGAACCCGGGCCTCCAATACAATCCGGGGGGTAAGGGGTGCTAAGGTAAATACAACCCGGGTCTCCAATACAACCCGGGTCTCTATTAGAACCCTGGTTTTACTTTACAACTACTTTTCAAATGTCACTGTTACACGTTACAACTCCACAACTCTACATATATATATATATAATCTTGACCCGTTTCCTCTCCTATTTAATTTTCTTCTTTCAACCTTTCACGTTTTTTGATTGAGGTATACTTTATAGTTGAACCTCGAATGTTACACAGTAGGACTTAAGAGTAAAGTTTATCGTAAATAATTAAGTGTTCCCCCCCTTCGTTATCAGCTCTACTATAATGTTCTTTATTTTGCGTACATATTCTGGGTCATTTAGCTTTAGACTCTCGTAACCTATTTTTGGGTGGCTCGCTGTATTTATATGTGAATTTTTTATTTGTAACTGTTTTTGTTGTATATTTGCGAGGTGAGACTCTAAAAATAAAAAAAATCTGTTTGTCTGTCTGTCTGTCTGCAACCATCCTCGATAATCCAGCGCTATTGTTCCGATAAATCTACACACAAGCGCTGGAAAACAGTAAGGGTATTTATCCCTAACCTAGTTACCTCCCTTGGGTCCATGTTATCCAATCAGAAACGAAACGCAGGCACTATCTGCGTAAACAACTCGACCAATCAAAACGCATCACTACCGTTGTTTATAGGAACAAACTTGGCGGAGGGCCGACTCACTCGATTACGATAAAGTTTGTAACAAATACAGCGTAGAAAACCTGAGAGAAACTCAAAAGAAAGTTTTAAGAAGAAGAAGGGTGTATTTAGTCTATCAAAACGGGTGGAGGTAAATGATTAAAATCCCTGTGCTACCAAGCCAAGATCCTGACACGAGAGTGCTTGTTATTTCACCCTTGATTTCAAGTGATCTCATTGGTTGTTAGAAAGAAAGCGTTTCGCTGAGTCATTGCGAAGGGAGGTAACTAGGTTAGGGATAAATACCCTTACTGTTTTCCAGCGCTTGTGTGTAGATTTATCGGAACAATAGCGCTGGATTATCGAGGATGGTCTGCAACAGACTATTGGTAAACTTCCAAAACCCGCGTCCCCTTTCGAGTTCAGTGAACTGGAGTTCTAGTGTTATCAATGAATGGTCGGACCAATATACTGTCAGTATATCTGATGACAGTTACGAGTTCTACTTATCAAGAAGAAATCCAATCTGGCTTGTTTCAGTGGCTTTGGTTTTCTCCATGTGTATTTTTTTGTTCTCATATTAGCTTCGCGCCAAGGATCGTATAGGTTAAAGGTTAGGGTTAAACTAAAAACAATTCCCACCTTTTTAATATGCTATATAGAACATTTTATTGATACAAAAGTAGTTCCATTTTTGTGTAACCTTAACCTTTACGTTCTTCTATTATATTTCTAACAACGTCGCTTGCTTTTGGATTATTTATGTGCTTGTAGTCGTATGTATCTTTGTATTGATTTTGTACGAGATTAAAATCCCCACACATGATCTTTATTTCAAAATCAACCTTATTGATTAAATTCTTAATGTTTGTGTAAACTTCTTGTGTGTTAACATTTGGACCATATATAGTTGTAACAGTAACTATATCATCACTTGTTTTAATTTTGAGAATCGAGTAATTTCCATTGTTGTTGTCGCAAACTTCATCTGTTATCTGGAAGTCAAAAATATTTTGAAACATGATTGAAACCCCTCTTGATTGGCTACTAAAAGAGCTAAATCGACATCTATTCTTTTCTTCTACCATTTTGATGCAGTTTTACATTGCTTTCCTGATATCCTGAATATTTAATGTACGATGTTTGACCCAATTTATATTTGTAGAAATTGCATGAGCATGATGAACAAAGTGATTCTATAAATGTAAAAAAAAAGCAGAAAAGTATCATTGCTTCTGGTACCAGATGAGTTGGTAGCAACGTGGGCTTTACAGCCAACCTACAGTATAGATATTGACAAACATAACCTATTTCTATTTGATGCATGTTATTTGTAAAATTATCCAATAAGATCAAATGAACAAACAAGAGAATTAGTGAGCACAGCTCACTCATAAACCCCCGCTTTTAACATTGGTCAAAGAAGAAAAGTTTCAAAATAGCAGATAGACATCAATGTTTAGTCTTCTGTACAAACAAGCCACAACAGAACTATGAAAGCAGAGTATGCGTGTTTTCATAGTAAGTATGTCTTCATAGATACACTTGTAAGAGTGCTTTAGAAGTAAAAGTTGAAAACTCGAGAACATTTGCATAAATTATGCAAATGAGGGTATGAAACATACACAAGGCAGATGTACACGTCATAGTGATTATATGTACCAAGTTTCGAAACAATTGAACAAATAGTGTTTGAGTTATGAGTGGAACAAAGCGTGTGAATGGCAAAGTAAAAAGGAACAGAGAAAATATGCATACATTATGCAAATGAGGGTATGAAACAAGCAAAAGGCACATGTACACATCATGGTGAGTGTACATATCAAGTTTCGTAAAATTTAAACAACTAGTGTCCGAGTTATGAGCGGAATAAAAACATTCCGGACAGACGCACGGATGGACGGACAGTATCAGTGTTAACCGGCGTGCGTCCCGAGGTAAGAGAAGGGGACACGTGGCTGTGTGTGCACGGGGCGCACGAAGTGTTTGTGATACTACCTGTCGGATAACTACATTTGAATAATACAGTATAAATCATATATACGTTTACTACGTAAAACTATTGTGAATTTTAGATATATAACATAAACCATTTACTGTTCAAACACAAAAGCAGTACTTGTTTTAATTAATAAACGATGTCAACGATTTTGCATTACATAAATAACGTCACGTAAACAGTACTGTTTCAATACTGGGGATATTGAAGCAAACACGTGAAGTGTGTATGGAATTACTCGTAGGGTTTCCATGTAGAAGCGGGGTTATGGGGTTCTTTAACCTCAAGAACATCCTATATCCCTACAACACGTGCACGGGTCCAGGGTTTCTGCTCTTCACGTATCTCCTTGGCTTGACGGCTGAGGATAGCTCGAGGCTTCTTCATCAAAGCTGGTAAGTCAGTTTGTATGCTGATTCGCGTACCTTTAAGCATCTTCCGTGCTTCGAAGATGTCATCCATGTCCATCATCTTGATAAACGTCGCGATGATGCTCGGTAGTAGGTAGGACGATGTAGACGTTGGTACTCCGACTTTTTCTGCCCAAGGTGGATTTTGGTTAGGTTTTTTCCACAGCATCACAGGGACCTATTTATCATTTTGAGAACCAAATTTTCTTGTTATACTAAATGTCCGGGTCAGGTAAATTTTAATGTCGATTTCTACTGGACTATCATATGATACAATGTAAATGATTTGATTTAAAACTCGCTTTCGGTCGTGTTATACCAACTCATTGACTCGTATAATGAAACTGACGTTATATTGATACGACGTCATGAAACACAATAAATGTCAACATTGCAAAGTAGTAGGTTACAGGTTTACAGACAGTATTGACACACCGCCGCGTAATTATGTAATATTTAGACAATAACTGACGAGTGACGGGGAATGACAGATTATCTTTCCCGAGTTATATTAATTGCGTAATTCTCGAGCCTTGGCGAGAGAAATACACAATTAATATAACGAGGGAAAGATAATCTGTCATTCCCCGTCACGAGTTGGTTATTGTTTATATTACCCATTTAACAAATTAAAGTAAAAATGCGAATTATTAAAAGTCAACAGTTTCCCTAAAAGGACCCGAGAAGGAGATGAATCTCTATATCCATACGCGTGTGAAGTGGATTCACTTCTTACGTATCCGTGTTTACTACGCAGGATTAAAATGTCCCCTGCGAAAATGTGTCTCACAATAAAAGGAAGACGTGTATTTAGTTGAATGTTTTATATTTCTGCTCATAACTATCAATCCGTTATAATAAAATTATAAGTTATTGCAACATTCATATCAAGAGGTCTGCGAAGCTCAAAAGCAAGTCGGCTCAAACCGAAAAGCCCTGTGACGTTACAATCGACACTGTGACGTCACAACCGCTTGCGCCTATGACGTCATTACAATCGAACGATCGCCGTCGCTCTTAAAGCTTTCCGTGGTTTTATAGTCAATCATTACTCGCTAGTTTCTTTAATTTTCGGACAATTTAACTACTTCCTCCGATATTTGATGCGTCGGGACATGTACGAAAACGCTTATTTCAACTACGGGAAACAAATAAAACATGTTTAAATGCAAAAGACAGTTTCTAATGGTACCAGTCGGCAAAAGGTAGAAAGATGCATGAAGTAGTTCCGGCAACCAATGAAATCGTTTTTCGTTCTGTTACAGCCAATCAAAAGCCAGAATAAGGTGTAACTCCCATGTCACTTACAGGAAAAATACTACCCTGTGTCCGCCTTCCCATATGGGTAATATATACTAGTACTATAATAGAAGAGTATGCTTTTGTTTTCCTTGTGATATTAAGACAGAGTGACGGGGTAAAATATACCACAGCAGTGGATGAGACATACAAGATTGGAGTGCATGCATGTAAACATAAGTGATCCATGGTGATAATAAATATCTAAACAAACATGGTAGATTTGGTAGAATTTCTTAATAGAACAAGATGTGTTTGTTAAACACGGATGCCCCCGGATATACCAAAGTTATGGCCAAGGTTAAAGTTTTCTGAATATTGTCCACTGCGGCAAGGTCAAGGTCACAAGGTCAAATATGATGACCTCATCTGAAAGGTCTCATCACAAGGTATGCACATGCCAAGTATGAAAGCCGTAGCTCTGAGCAATCTAAAGTTATGGCCAAGGTTAAAGTTTACTGAAGATGTCGACTGCGGCAAGTTCAAGGTCACAAGGTCAAATATGATGACCTCATCTGAAGGTCTCATCATTAGGTATGAACATGCCAAGTATGAAAGCCATAGCTCTGAGCAATCCAAAGTTATGGCCAAGGTTAACGTTTTCTAAATATTGTCCACTGCGGCAAGGTCAAGGTTACAAGGTCAAATATGAGGACCTCATCTGAAAGGCCTCATTATTAGGTATGCACATGCCAAGTATAAAAGCCATAGCTTTGAGCAATCTAAAGTTATGGCCAAGGTAAAAGTTTACTGAAGATGTCGACTGCGGCAAGGTCAAGGTCAAGGTCACAAGGTCAAATATGATGTCCTCATCTAAAGGTCTCATCACAAGGTATGCACATGCCAAGTATGAAAGCCTTAACTCTAAAGAATCAAAAGTTATGGCCAAGGTTAAAGTTTTTTGAAAATTTTCATTGCGGCAAGGTCAAGGTCACAAGGTGAAATATGATGACCTCATCTGAAAGGTCTCATCACAAGGTATGCACATGCCAACTATGAAAGCTCTAGCTCTGAGCAATCTTAAGTTATGGCCAAGGTTAAAGTTTTCTGAAAATGTCAATTGCGGCAAGGTCACGGTCACAAGGTCAAATATGATGACCTCACCTGAAAGGTCTCATCACAAGGTATCCACATGCCAAGTATGAAAGCCCTAGCTCTTAGCAATTCAAAGTTATGGCCAAGGTTAAAGTTTTTGTGGACAAACAGACAGACAGACAGACAGACAGACGGACAGGTGAAAAACAATATACCCCCGGAATCTTCGATTCGGGGGCATAAAAATAGCGAAGTGTCAGTGCAGCGCTCATGCTATATTGTTTCTGATACATCTTGCAAATTTGTTACACATTTAAGATTCCTATTTGTTACCATTGTTTAAACAGGTCAATTTATGTGATGTGCTGTCCAAATCTTCCATTCATTTTGGATGTTCTTGATCAATTAATCATTTACTCCAATTATTGCTGTATATCCGCATTTATATATTAGAGTAGATGCGGAGGATGATGGAAATTTGCATTAATCACTCAATCTGAAACAAACAAACAAACGCGCGTTATTAACGTTCAAGTGTTTTAAAGTGATGACAAAAAGCATTCCAAAAAATAAAACGAGAGTTACATAATTTTATATCAGTATTAGAGCATCTTGTGATAGTGACATACATATGACATCAATCAGTATCTATCAGATGGTGAAGAAGTATGAAGGGAGGAAGATGAAGCAGCGGTGGCCATTTCCTGCTCGAAGTCAAGGGCGACATAGTCCCACTTCTCCTTGATATCTCTGACGATTTCTCTCTCAGCTGTGGTGGTGAATGAGTACCCACGCTCTGTGAGGATCTTCATCAGGTAGTCTGTGAGATCACGTCCGGCAAGATCCAACCTCATGATGGCGTGGGGAAGAGCGTAACCTTCATAGATGGGTACAGTATGGGTAACACCATCACTAGAGTCAAATACAATACCGGTGGTACGACCAGAGGCGTACAGGGAGAGAACAGCCTGGATGGCCACATACATAGCTGGAGAGTAAAAGGTCTCGAACATGACCTGGGTCATCTTTTCACGGTTAGCCTTGGGGTTGATGGATACATACATAGCTGGAGAGTCTCGATGATCCTCTTGAGGCTGATAGAAATGATTAACAAATGGGTCCCCGTGTGTAAATCGTTCTATTTTATAAAGGTACTCCTGTTGTATGTACACAATCAACTTTCCCAAGCACAACTTTCATAGCAGAAATGTGTATCATGTGATGTATGTTGATGTATGACCGGCCACTTTGATATCGTGCTATTTGCAATAGTGCATGCGTATATCTTCACCCCTGTAAGTAATGCAATGGTATCATGGCAACTCAGTAGATTGTTAAAAAAGCGAGTTTGACAACGGACATTTTTACAGAAATGATAAATCGTTGAAATAAATATGAATGAATCAGTTAGTAGCATTGGTGATAGCAAAGTGGCGTTCAAGATCACTCTCTGACTTTCAACCGATTCCTTCTTTCAGTTTATGCCCAACGGATCAGAAGAGCATCAGCCATTTTCCCTTATGCTAAGTGCTAAGGTAAATACAACCCGGGTCTCCAATACAACCCGGGTCTCTAATAGAACCCTGGTTTTACTTTACAACTACTTTTCAAATGTCACTGTTACACGTTACAACTCCACAACTCTACATATATATATAATCTTGACCCGTTTCCTCGCCTATTTAATTTTCTTCTTTCAACCTTTCACGTTTTTTGATTGAGGTATACTTTATAGTTGAACCTCGAATGTTACACAGTAGGACTTAAGAGTAAAGTTTATCGTAAATAATTAAGTGTTCCCCCCTTCGTTATCAGCTCTACTATAATGTTCTTTATTTTGCGTACATATTCTGGGTCATTTAGCTTTAGTCTCTCGTAACCTATTTTTGGGTGGAATTTTTTATTTGTAACTTTTTTTGTTGTATATTTGCGAGGTGAGACTCTAAAAATAAAAAAATCTGTTTGTCTGTCTGCAACAGACTATTGGTAAACTTCCAAAACCCGCGTCCCCTTTCGAGTTCAGTGAACTGGAGTTCTAGTGTTATCAATGAATGGTCGGACCAATATACTGTCAGTATATCTGATGACAGTGACGAGTTCTACTTATCAAGAAGAAATCCAATCTGGCTTGTTTCAGTGGCTTTGGTTTTCTCCATGTGTATTTTTTTGTTCTCATATTAGCTTCGCGCCAAGGATCGTATAGGTTAAAGGTTAGGGTTAAACTAAAAACAATTCCCACCTTTTTAATATGCTATATAGAACATTTTATTGATACAAAGGTAGTTCCATTTTTGTGTAACCTTAACCTTTATGTTCTTCTATTATATTTCTAACAACGTCGCTTGCTTTTGGATTATTAATGTGCTTGTAGTCGTATGTATCTTTGTCTTGATTTTGTACGAGATTAAAATCCCAACACATGATCTTTATTTCAAAATCAACCTTATTGATTAAATTCTTAATGTTTGTGTAAACTTCTTGTGTGTTAACATTTGGACCATATATAGTTGTAACAGTAAATATATCATCACTTGTTTTAATTTTGAGAATCAAGTAATTTCCATTGTTGTTGTCGCAAACTTCATCTAGTATCTGGAAGTCAAAAATATTTTGAAACATGATTGATCGACATCTCTTCTTTTCTTCTACCATTTTGATGCAGTTTTACATTGCTTTCCTGATATCCTGAATAGTTAATGTACGATGTTTGACCCAATTTATATTTGTAGAAATTGCATGAGCATGATGAACAAAGTGATTCTATAAATGTAAAAAAAAAAAAAGCAGAAAAGTATCATTGCTTCTGGTACCATGTGAGTTGGTAGCAACGTGGGCTTTACAGCCAACCTACAGTATAGATATTGACAAACATAACCTATTTCTATTTGATGCATGTTATTTGTAAAATTATCCAATAAGATCAAATGAACAAACAAGAGAATTAGTGAGCACAGCTCACTCATAAACCCCCGCTTTTAACATTGGTCAAAGAAGAAAAGTTTCAAAATAGCAGATAGACATCAATGTTTAGTCTTCTGTACAAACAAGCCACAACAGTACTATGAAAGCAGAGTATGTCTGTTTTCATAGTAAGTATGTCTTCATAGATACACTTGTAAGAGTGTTTTAGAAGTAAAAGTTGAAACTCGAGAACATTTGCATAAATTATGCAAATGAGGGTATGAAACATACACAAGGCAGATGTACACGTCATAGTGATTATATGTACCAAGTTTCGAAACAATTGAACAAATAGTGTTTGAGTTATGAGTGGAACAAAGCGTGTGAATGGCAAATTAAAAAGGAACAGAGAAAATATGCATTCATTATGCAAATGAGGGTATGAAACAAGCAAAAGGCACATGTACACATCATGGTGAGTGTACATATCAAGTTTCGTAAAATTTAAACAACTAGTGTCCGAGTTATGAGCGGAATAAAAACATTCCGGACAGACGCACGGATGGACGGACAGTATCAGTGTTAACCGGCGTGCGTCCCGAGGTAAGAGAAGGGGACACGTGGCTGTGTGTGCACGGGGCGCACGAAGTGTTTGTGATACTACCTGTCGGATAACTACATTTGAATAATACAGTATAAATCATATATACGTTTACTACGTAAAACTATTGTGAATTTTAGATATATAACATAAACCATTTACTGTTCAAACACAAAAGCAGTACTTGTTTTAATTAATAAACGATGTCAACGATTTTGCATTACATAAATAACGTCACGTAAACAGTACTGTTTCAATACTGGGGATATTGAAGCAAACACGTGAAGTGTGTATGGAATTACTCGTAGGGTTTCCATGTAGAAGCGGGGTTATGGGGTTCTTTAACCTCAAGAACATCCTATATCCCTACAACACGTGCACGGGTCCAGGGTTTCTGCTCTTCACGTATCTCCTTGGCTTGACGGCTGAGGATAGCTCGAGGCTTCTTCATCAAAGCTGGTAAGTCAGTTTGTATGCTGATTCGCGTACCTTTAAGCATCTTCCGTGCTTCGAAGATGTCATCCATGTCCATCATCTTGATAAACGTCGCGATGATGCTCGGTAGTAGGTAGGACGATGTAGACGTTGGTACTCCGACTTTTTCTGCCCAAGGTGGATTTTGGTTAGGTTTTTTCCACAGCATCACAGGGACCTATTTATCATTTTGAGAACCAAATTTTCTTGTTATACTAAATGTCCGGGTCAGGTAAATTTTAATGTCGATTTCTACTGGACTATCGTAAAAATTATGATACAATGTAAATGATTTGATTTAAAACTCGCTTTCGGTCGTGTTATACCAACTCATTGACTCGTATAATGAAACTGACGTTATATTGATACGACGTCATGAAACACAATAAATGTCAACATTGCAAAGTAGTAGGTTACAGGTTTACAGACAGTATTGACACACCGCCGCGTAATTATGTAATATTTAGACAATAACTGACGAGTGACGGGGAATGACAGATTATCTTTCCCGAGTTATATTAATTGCGTAATTCTCGAGCCTTGGCGAGAGAAATACACAATTAATATAACGAGGGAAAGATAATCTGTCATTCCCCGCCACGAGTTGGTTATTGTTTATATTACCCATTTAACAAATTAAAGTAAAAATGCGAATATTAAAAGTCAACAGTTTCCCTAAAAGGACCCGAGAAGGAGATGAATCTCTATATCCATACGCGTGTGAAGTGGATTCACTTCTTACGTATCCGTGTTTACTACGCAGGATTAAAATGTCCCCTGCGAAAATGTGTCTCACAATAAAAGGAAGACGTGTATCTAGTTGAATCTTTTATATTTCTGCTCATAACTATCAATCCGTTATAATAAAATTATAAGTTATTGCAACATTCATATCAAGAGGTCTGCGAAGCTCAAAAGCAAGTCGGCTCAAACCGAAAAGCCCTGTGACGTTACAATCGACACTGTGACGTCACAACCGCTTGCGCCTATGACGTCATTACAATCGAACGATCGCCGTCGCTCTTAAAGCTTTCCGTGGTTTTATAGTCAATCATTACTCGCTAGTTTCTTTAATTTTCGGACAATTTAACTACTTCCTCCGATATTTGATGCGTCGGGACATGTACGAAAACGCTTATTTCAACTACGGGAAACAAATAAAACATGTTTAAATGCAAAAGACAGTTTCTAATGTTACCAGTCGGCAAAAGGTAGAAAGATGCATGAAGTAGTTCCGGCAACCAATGAAATCGTTTTTCGTTCTGTTACAGCCAATCAAACGCCAGAATAAGGTATAACTCCCATGTGACTTACAGGAAAAATACTACCCTGTGTCCGCCTTCCCATATGGGTAATATATACTAGTTCTATAATAGAAGAGTATGCTTTTGTTTTCCTTGTGATATTAAGACAGAGTGACGGGGTAAAATATACCACAGCAGTGGATGAGACATACAAGATTGGAGTGCATGCATGTAAACATAAGTGATCCATGGTGATAATAAATATCTAAACAAACATGGTAGATTTGGTAGAATTTCTTAATAGAAAAATAGCGACGTGTCAGTGCAGCGCTCATGCTATATTGTTTCTGATACATCTTGCAAATTTGTTACACATTTAAGATTCCTATTTGTTACCATTGTTTAAACAGGCCAATTTATGTGATGTGCTGTCAAAATCTTCCATTCATTTTGGATGTTCTTGTTCAATTAATCATTTACTCCAATTATTGCTGTATATCCGCATTTATATATTAGAGTAGATGCGGAGGATGATGTCATCATGACTGATGGAAATTTGCATTAATCACTCATTCTGAAACAAACAAACGCGCGTTATTGACGTTCAAGTGTCTTAAAGTGATGACAAACAAGCATTCCAAAAAATAAAACGAGAGTTACATAATTTTATATCAGTATTAGAGCATCTGGTGATAGTGACATACATATGGCATCAACCAGTATCTATCAGATGGTAAAGAAGTATGAACTCTATTTGAGGATCTTCATCAGGTAGTCTGTGAGATCACGTCCGGCAAGATCCAACCTCATGATGGCGTGGGGAAGAGCATATCCTTCTTAGAACGTACATTATGGGTAACATCATCACCAGAGGCCAATACATTACTGCTGGTACGACCAGAGGCGTACAGGGAGAGAACAGCCTGGATGGATACATACATAGCTGGAGAGTTTCGATGATCCTCTTGAGGCTGAAAGAAATGAATAACAAATTGGTCCCCGTGTGTAAATCGTTCTATTTTATAAAGGTACTCCTGTTGTATGTACACAATCAACTTTCCCAAGCACAACTTTCATAGCAGAAATGTGTATCATGTGATGTATGTTGATGTATGACCGGCCACTTTGATATCATGATATTTGCAATAGTGCATGTGTATACGTTCACCCCTGTAAGTAATGCAATGATATCATGGCAACTCAGTAGATTGTTGAAAAAGCGAGTTTGACAAGGGACATTTTTACAGAAATGATAAATCGTTGAAATAAATATGAATGAGTCAGTTAGTAGCATTGGTGATAGCAAAGTGGCGTTCAAGATCACTCTCTGACTTTCAACCGATTCCTTCTTTCAGTTTATGCCCAACGGATCAGAAGAGTATTGAACAGCCATTTTCCCTTATGACAGAATAACTTGCTAAACAACTCAATTTCCTCGTTTCTTAACTGAACACATGAGGGTCGAATTTGTTTCCCATCTCTAAATTATAAACACTTTTCTGCTATGAGTTGTAAGAAAGACTTGATGATTCATAAAAGAAGTAAATTGGTAACAATTATTCCTGTTAAGAAGATGATCATAATATATTGAATCATCAGCACTCAGCATATCCCTAAACTGTCATATAGTTTAGAATAGAACTTACGCCGCTGAGCAAAAGAACAGATGCCAACTTTAAATATATTTTCAGCAGAGTTAAACTCAAAATATTTCGCCAGACAAAGTAGATTTCATATCTGTTCAAACAGACATGGGGTGCTGAAATTACTATTTAAAAATGACTTTCTGGACAAAATGTTTGCGATTTACGGTACCATTTATGAAATATAACTATTATGCCAAGATAAGAGAATGTCGGCATAATGCACGCATCGTTACTCAAGGAACTCATAAACTCAAAACCTGTGTTTCTCAGAAATAGATATATGTTTTGAAATTTCTAATTAAATGTGAAGATCTGAAGACTTATTGTAACTCTAATTCAGTCGATTTTATCGCAATCGGATAGAACTATCTTTATTTTGGTTGGTGTCGTTTCTTTTGCCCCGTGGGTGTACATTTGGAGGCTTTAACTTCTTTAAGTGAATAATTTGGAGATATTGTAATTCAATGACTCTGACTGACTCTCCCAACAAAACAGGTTTTATCTCGGTTCTACTGTAACAATTATATTTAAATATTACTTGTATATGTTCAGGGGAGATTTGAAATGATAAGAATCTAATATAATATAAATAATATTATACAAGTATCCTTGTTTTACAACAGTTCCAATGTATATTATTGCTCATTAAATGGTAGAATTGAGACTTATTAAACAGCTACTCACCCTTGGGGAAGACAGCACTTGGTAAAACAGACACACGACAACCAAAATGACGAACATGATGTCAAGATCTTGCGAAATGTGTGTCTTATTTGTCAAATTAAGAACTGATGACAAGGTGTGGTGATCATGAAGTATACAGAAGTATAAACACACTTTACAGGTTTATATACTGCAACGTACGCAGAATGATAGACACAGATGGCAATATGATTGGATTCATATTTTAAAAAATAAACTAATAATGTCCAACATTTTGTTGATAGTAAGTATAGTGTTACAAACCCGAGTATTCAGCTTACTTATATGCATACAATATCATTTGTATAAACATATGTGAACTTATTTTATTTATGATATTAAATATACCGTCACCTGTTATCCTTTTTAGATCGTTATCACATTTTGACCACATGTAATTATTCTCCTCAAACTAAATGAGTTTTGAACAAACTTTTGAATTAAGCTGCTTGTATAAACAGCTATACGATGAATGTCACAATGCTCCACTAATCTAGGATCTAGCATACACATCAATAGGAAGTAAAAATCGCTGTTTGTCTGTATGTAAGGTAGATATTAGTTATACTAGAGTACTTGCCGGCAGATATGTTTGTTGATTTATAAATAACTGCAACTGTATAACATTGCCATAAATCGAAACGAAAATGAAATAGAATACTATGTCTGCGTCACATTGGTAACACGTTAGCCATGGAGTTATTTTATCGATGTGATACATTTAAATGAAATTAAGAAGGATAAGTTTAAACCACACATAAGACATGTGCTTGTATACACTTGGAATATGATTATTATTTTGGGCAACATTTGGAGTTTCGTCTTTTGGGTGATATTTGAGCAATAACTCGGCAAACTGGAATAGAGATCTCAACCCAATTGGGAGATATGTTCACAAATGCCATAGTGCTTTAATATGATTATCTTTTGTAACTTTTGATACTGATGTAACTTCAATGAACAAGATGAAACGCCCTCAACTGTCCATGTAATGTTATGAGGTGTACTGTGAACACAAAATATAGGAATGTCTAATCGCAATGAATCATTTTAGTGATATTTGAATTCTTTCGCAAATGTTTTTAAAAATACTTTGAAAACAGTTACAGTTTGACGATTTGCTCAAGTATCGAGATATTTAGCCAGAACGTATTCATAGGCAGAACAAATAAATGTAATAATTGTTGGCAGAACGGTTCAAATATGTGTTATGCTAAGTTCGAAGAACTTCAATTTCAGCACGTCTCTTACTGTTGTCGTCTGACCTCCGTTAATTAACCGCAAATGAACTAATTGGAAAACACATAGTACCAGACAGTTCCATTTCAGATCTATATTTGGTAATTATAAGTTAGTCTGAAACAGTCATTACTGATTTGGAAAATCGTTATGTACCACAGTTAAGCAACTGTAAAAAGACATTAAAGGTAAACTACCAGGCAAAAGAAAGCACATACTTCTGTTGGTTTTATCATATGTATGATTTTCAATTGCAAATATTCACGTTTTCGATGTCATACTCTAACACTGAAAAGTGCAGGCGCTTAGTCAGCAGTCAAATAATACTTCTACATCTTATTTTATATTTAAGAAAATTTGAAATTATTCATGTTTTCAAAAATTATTTTACATAAAACACAACTGTTCATCAACATATTCTATGTGAATACTAATAAATGTGCCTGATTCTGCACACAGCTACAACATTTTAAACATGGTAGAGATCATGTTGGTGTAAATTTCACTTCTCAGCCCTGTCTTCATTAAGCAAAATTGTGTAGCTAAAATTTAACCACAGTAACCAATTAATTCATTCACACTACTGCAGATAAGTATTATGGTATCGTTCCATAGTCAAATGCATCTGATTTCTTTTAAATATTGAATTAATCGAAACCAACTCAGGTGCGTACTTTCTTTTGCCTTTCAGTTTACAAGACGGGTCAATGTAAAATGCATCGTATAAAGGAGGTTTAATATTGTTATTATACAGATATTGCGGATATTATAGAGTTATCATGTCTATGTTAACGATTCAGATGAGTAAATTGTTGTATCTAATACATGCGAGACATACATGCGGTGGAAGAGACATAGATGAAATTTGGTGTCAAAGGTGTGTCCTACAATCTGGTGCTACAATGACATATCATGTGTCATATCACATGATGATAAGGACAACAATATGGTGATCCTTTTTGATACTATTTAGAAGACATTTCGAAGACATGACACATTGTTGAAGGGACAGCGCGTCGAGGATAAGAATATGTCTCATCTTTATCTCACAAAGCTGATTAGAGGGTCTGCTAACGAGTTACGCTTCACTTCACTGTCAACACGCAGTAGTTTGTATTACAAATCACGCCAATTGTCTGAAATTTGGTGTCTGTGACTTGTTAGCAGACATGTTAATCAGCATAGGTAGATACACATGACCTGAGTTTTACTCTCGACGCGCTGTCCCTTTAAACTGACGTTCATGAATCAGCGAATAGCATATGATATTAGAGTTTTATCCAATATAACTGAATGAACTTCAGCTGAATTCTACTTCCAGTGGAATTTTGACCACCAAAATGGCGGGTGGTAGCAAATGTCAACATTATATACTCACTCCTTTCGTATTTTCACATTAAAGAAGTTGTTACCCGGGACATATCTCTGTTCTTTCGTACATCTTAACTAAATATATCAACTAAACTCACGAGCAAAAGAAACGCTACCACTTTAGATTTGAAATTACGAAAAAAATCAAACTCAGATTCAAACCCAACCACATATCGCCCAAACACAACAATGATTGTTCATATTGAACTGTGGTATCAAACGCATGTTTTCCCCAAATTTTCACAAAATTGTGGTTTTCGCCTTTTTCATGCAAAGCAAACAAGACCCATGCCCTACGGGTATAAAACCAATGCGAATTGGTTGTTAGACATCCACTTTGTAAAAAAAACATTTGAAGAATGGCAAGATTAACTTTACAAGAACGTGAGCGAGCAATCGGGATGATTAAAATGGGAGCCACCCACACCCATGTTACAAGAACGTTTGGCTGTCACCGCACAACTGTCACAAGACTAATGCAGCGTTATCGTCATTCCGGACAGACCTCAGACAAGACAAGATCAGGCCGACCAAGAGTCACAGCCCACCAGGAGGACCGATACCTGCGCACGTTACATCTCAGGAACCACTTCTTGATTGTGACGTCATCGGCTTCAAATGCCCTGGGCCACCGGATAAGCAGACGCACAGTGTCCAGACGTATGAGGTCCCATGGCATCAGGGCATACAGACCGTTCCGAGGACACCGGTTGACAGCCGAACATCGCCAACGAAGACTGAGATGGGCAAGGACGGTGTTATGTTAGCAGCGACGTCAGTGGAAGCGGGTGCTTGTCCTTCATTGTGGTTTATAAAACTGTCTAAACTCATTCCCTTCTATGAGATACTGTGCATATCCATGTTAATTGTTATTTCAAACAATGTCACGGGACTGTACATGCATAAAATAATTTCATATTCAACAAACTGATCATGAATAAGGTGTTTCTTGGTCAGTTTATGTCTTTGTCATGTTTTAATGTGTTATTCCAAGCGCAAAGATGTAATTTTTCCAGAAAAGATGGTGTCATTTTACAACATGGCACAATGACGAATAAATACATGTATGCTTTCTTTGTTAATATTTATCATACATATATCACATAATGATTCTACTTGGGTTATAAATTGGAGACTCAGTGAATTTCATTCCATACCAGGTTGCAAATTCAAGTATATTACACTCAGACTGAACAGCAGAGTTTAATCATCACTGGGATCACTTTTCACAACTTTATGCTGAAAACCTATTTCTGATTTCAAAATTGGATCAAAGGGTTAACGTGGCCTTAACCAATATCTCATGACCTTGACCTTTGACCTTCAAGGTCACACCATCAATGATCACTTTTCATTGTGTAGAACAGTCATGTCATGTGTTCACAGTTAAAACAAGGCATATTCACAAAAGCATGCTTAAGTTGTCACCTAGCTTTGACCTTGACCTTTGAATTTTTTTTAGCGAAAACCATTTCAAATCTTGGTCTTTCTCCATAGTTGATATATACCAAATAAGAGCCTGATAGCACAACTATTTTTCAAGTTATCGTGTTTACAAGGATTTTGTTTTAGCGATTTCAGAACTCGTGACCTTGACCTTTGACCTTGAATGTGAACATGTCAAAAAAATTCCCCAGGGGTATAACGACTAAGTCGGGGCTGCTAAAATCACTATTTGATTTGAATGCCATTTAATAAATTGGGGATGTAAATTTAAATAAATACTATAGTTTAAGTGTTGGACTTTGAAAACAACAACTCTCAGTATTGTCAGTTCATCAGAAAAAGAAATAAACTCTTGTTAACCTATTGTTAAATAAAATTCACTTTTTCCCTAAAAGTGTGTTCCTCACTCTTTAGCATCAACAAATTTTTATGTAAACACAATTTTCATGGCGATATACAATTACATACATTTAAACCCTGATATATAAAAACACTGTCTGTTCGCAATGAAAACGAGAATAAAATAATCTGACACAGTTTGGGCGGAGCATAAATTTAGTTTGCAACAACAATTTCTTTTTATTAAAACGAAGCTTATTGTGTCGCAGTGCTCAATATTGATCACGCCCTAATGATTCTTCGAATGTGAGACAACATCAATAAGTAATCTGAACACAAAACCTACGTTTTTCAAATATATGAAACATTGTGAACAATGTTCTTTTGTTTGCAATATTGTTTAGCACTAGTGCTTCATAAAAGATTTTACGTCTACACCTGTCAATGACGATTCCAGCTGTTGTCTCTCGCTACTCCTAGCTCACCTGGTTGTACAGTCTCAGGTAAATACTTTACACCAGTTTGGTATTGCATGAAGTTGCTGATATCGTACAATATCTAACAATGAATTGTATTGATTCATTAATTGATGATAGACATCCTCAAAACATATGTCATTTAAATTTAAATATAAAGTGAATTGTTTTTGTGTTAGACTGTAACTTGATGTCTTTATACTTGAATGAATGAAACTTGACTTGAATGTAGTGACATTTATGTGATGGTGGCATGTGCTTCTGTGAATATGTCAGTTGCCAGCACCCAGTGAAGTTCAGCAAAAAAGGACGCGGCTTGCCGTAAGGGTGGTGACCCGCTTCAGTTTGAAGGTTGATAACTTACGGTGCCACCCTGGGTTAGGGACCTTGTTCAAAATGTGCCTCTTTTCATCCAGCAGTAAAATGGGTACCTGGTTACTCTTATGTTGGTGGTGACCATCTATGAACGTGATTGCGTAGCAAAGGGAGCCAGCCCCGCGGTATCGTTCCCTGTCGATAAGAAGGGAATGAGCGCTCAATTGAGCGACTTAATCGCTCATATAGAACAGACGGCAGCTTGGCAGCTTCAAATCTTTTTTACCTAGTGCAGTAGACCCTTGGAATGCACTACATCAAAATGATACAAAATCTACAAATCTAAAAAATTTTGATTGAAAAAGTAACTTCCAAGTTACTCCCAGATACTTATTTGGATTTGATCTAAATCTGGAAGCCGTTTTGTCAAATTACTCGTTGTAGGCCCCCTTTAGCCTGAAGTGATTTGAATGATAACACATTTGAAAGACATATTTCATACGATCCCTTCTGTTCATGCGGGTCAAATCGTGAAGAAACTTCACATTATCTACTTGCGTGTACAAATGAAATGACGCATTATAGTTAAAAATTGGTTATAGGCTGAAAACAGACAGACACAGACAGACTGATTATTTATTTACGTCTCACATCACAATGGTATAATATATAATTAACTCATTAGAACTGCGATTTGGACTTACTCAAAATATAGGAATAAAAAATTGTTTTATTATTTCGCAAATTTGAAAAAAATGCTTTGAACACTTTCAGTTTGACGATTTGCCCAAGTATCAAGATATGTAATCAGAACGTATTCAAAAACAGAACTAATACATATAATACGTGTGGAGAGAACGGTTAAAGTATGGGTTTATGCTTTCGAAAAACTTCTACTTCAGCCTTACTGTTGCCGTCTGACCTACGTTCGCTAAAACTCATTGAAAGACACATAGTACCAGACAGTTCCATTTCAGATCTATATAAGGTAATTATAAGGCATCTTTGTTTTGGAAAACAGTGAATGAAGTAAAGAAATTGTTGAGTCGTTATTCATGAACTGCAAGAAGACATTGTAGATTCAAGACGGATCGATGTAAAAGGCATCCTAGTGAATAAAAGGTTTAATACAGATATATTGCGCGTATTATAGAGCCATCATGTCTATGGTAACGATTGTTGTATCTACTGAACAAGAGGGAGTTATACATACATTAAGGTGTTTTTGTTATCTTAATAAATTGATGGTTAAACAGATAGGGAGTCATGCATGCTCTGCATTTAGGTAGCAGGGACAGAAGGAATTTGGCGTCAAAGGTGTGTCTACAACATGGTGGTACATATCATATCATTTGTCATCGAACATCACATGATGATATTGACAACAATATGTTGATTACGTTTAGAAATTACACAGTAGATAAAGTAGTTAAATACACATAGTTTAATTGACGTGCATGATTCAACGAGTAACACGTGGTATTAGAGTTGTAACCAAGATCATTCAATGAACTTCAGCTGATTTCTACATTCAGTGGAATTGTGATAGCAATTTTATCTTTAAACTCACCTTTTAAATGAAATGTCAACATTTTACCTGATGAAGGAGTGAGGATATACTCAGAAACGTCGTGTATTTTCAAATTAAAACAATTGTTATCCAGAAAATGTCTCTGTTCTGTCGTACTCCCAAGGCCGATTGCATTAGAAATACATGCCATTTAGATAGTGAACAAATATAACATGGTTACATTTGGGATAACACACCTTCAATAGTACTTTTTCGGGCCGAATCCCATGCAGGATTCGAACCCACACCCTCAGAGTAAGGCAACTACATGTATGGCCAGCACTGACCGTACCAACAGCTTACCACACGACCATTTCGCCCCGACAAGAATCGCCTGTCAAAAAAGGATTTCCATAAAAAAAAAATCACTATTTAATTTGTATGACATTTAATAGAATGGTGATGTTATTTAAATAAAGACCTTTTTTCACCCATGACGTGCTGGACTACAAATACAGCAACCCTTAGTAGCATCAGTTCATCAGAAATAAAAATAATATCTTTGTATTATTGAAAAAATTGATATTTGTCCCTTAATGTTTTTTCTTCACTCTTTAGCCTCAACGAAACAACACACTTTTTATTTAAAAACTTCCCTTTTTCATACTGAAAATGTTCATTGCGATATACACTTACATAGATTTATACCCTGATGTATAAAAACATTATTTGATCGCAATAAAAACGAGATAATATTACCCATACGGGTGAGAAGACACAGGTGGTTATTTTTGTGATATTTGCACATGTGCTTTCAAGTGATTCTCAACGTTGATTGGTCGGTTACCCGGAGAAAGAATGACTATGACGTCATAAAACAATTGTCTGACGCGACGAATTATCTTATGACGTCACAATGTTACTGTGGCGACGGGTCTTTCACAGCGGCCGCCCAACATGAAAATGTAGTAACCAAGCTGTATTTGGTCAATTTAATTGCATAATGGGTAATATATAGAATAACCAACTCGGTACGAGTGATTACGGGAAATATCCACTCGTCTAAATAATATCCAGAGCCACTCGCTAAAGCTCGTGGCTGAACATTATTTAGACTCGTGGATATTTCCCGTAATCACTCGTACCTCGTTGGTTATTCTCTAAATATGCCACATGTACAGCTGGGGCGGATCATAAATTTAGTTTGCAACAAAATGTTTTCTAATTATTAAAACGAAACTTATTGTGTCTCAGTGCCCAATATTGGTCACACTCGAATGATTCTTCGAATGTGAGACATCAATATGTAACCTGAACCGCCCTTCACAAAAGATCATACGTTTTTCAAATATATGAAACATTGTGAACAATTCTCATTTCGATGTTTTTTGTTTGCAATATTGTTAAGCTTTATCCACCAGTACTTTATAAGAGGATTTACGTCTACGCCTGTCAATGATCATCCAATGATGTTGACTGCAGTTGTTGTTTCGCTTCTCCTAGCTCACCTGGCGGTGCAGTCTCAGGTAAATACTTTACGCCAGTTTGGTAACACATGAACTTTCTGATATCGTACAATATATATATATATATATGTATATATATATATATATATATATATATATATATATATATATATATATATATATATATATATATATATATATATATATATATGAATTGTATTGATTCATTAATTGGTGATAGGCACCCTCAAAAGCATATGCAATTTTAAGCAATTGTATCTATCTGTAAGCATTACATTGAATTGTCTTGATGTCAGATTGCAACTTGATGTTTTTATCATTGGACATCTTTGTCTCAAACTTGAATATGGTGACACTTTTTATTGTGGTGGCATATGATCTTGTGCATATGTCAGTTGCCAGCATCCAGTGAAGTTCAGCAAAAAAGGACTCGGCTTGCCCCATGGGTGGGTGACCCGCTTCAGTTTGAAGCTTGATTCCACAAACCAATTCTACTTACTCCAAGAGTCCCACGTTGTTATGCCCAGTCTTGAGTAAGCTTCGCTTAAGGATAGTCTCTTTTTGGTACTATTTAGCAAGTTTTCCGCTCTGATCCTGTCATAGTGCATCATGGCTTAGGAATCAAATTTCCAAATATATCAATGAAACGTTCGGTTTAACACTTTGTCAACAGTTACAAACTAGCCAAATAATATATCCTCCTATTCCTCTCGCATCACTTTCACTCACGTTAGGCTTACATCAAGGTATTTGATTGTGCATATATTTTACAGTTTTATTCTACAGCATAAATATATGATATGTAACGTTCGCCATTCATTTTTTCTCTTACAAACCAATGGGAGGTCTACCGTCATTGATGTTAAAGGCAAATGCAAATGTGGAAATGTTTAGAATGAAGGGATGTAAGTGTAGAGTGCACAGTATAAATAAAGATTCGAGGAGAGAAGGCTAGATATCAACATGTAATCTCTCCTACTTTAGCAAACCGCGGTTGTCTAACAGTAGGGTATTGGGCTGCGAAGGGTTACGGCATTTCTGGTTGGAATATTGCAAATGTTAGGGATCGAGTCTTAGTTAAGGATGAACTCTAAACAGCTGCTAGCCTAGATTTAAATGATCCGTAAAACATTTAAATTACAATCGTAGTGTAACCTCAAAATTGGTGGTAAAACCTACAGTGAGGATATTATAATACATGCATTAACCTCAAAATAAAAAAGACGTATATTAAATAAACAGGTTTTATCGGATGGAGAAAGCTTGGACATTCACGTCCACAAGGTTTCCCCTACGCGTGTATGGATTTGATTTCAGATTATTTTGACATGTAATTTATTGTAGTTATAAGACATTTTTAATGAAATTAAATGTGTAATAAAGTTTAATAACATGTTTTCATGTTCTCAAGTTGTACCAGTGATCAATCATGGGTTTATTTAAATGATTTATAAAACAGTTCTGTCAGTCTTATTTTAAACTTCACTAGACGTCCACTAGACTAGCAAACACTCAGGCAACACTCTCATCATACACTGTCGGAGATCCATCCACCCTCCTCTACATTGGGCACCGATATTCTAAAAACATCACCACCTCCATCAACTAGATCTGCTCAGGTGCTCCAAGCTTGCCCTTTTAAAGGCTTTGATTGCGAGTTGCAGATTTCTCACAACTGAACCTTTTCTGACTTTGACGTAAAGAGAACAGCTGTACTTGTAAATTCTTACTTTTCTTTGCGAGAGCATTGTTATAAATTTGTTGACGTCCAAGCAATTCCAGAACCCAAATGGATATTGCCCCAAACTTATTTGATGATGAAGCAAAGATGGTGAGCTACAGTGACTATGGCTCTATTTTAGGAGTATTTTTTTTTATCTATTTATACCACAGTGTAAGTGTCTTCTCTTGTAAAACCGCGCTGTAGCACGTTTTTTGCATATATTGTTTTCCCAAATTTGTCATTTATTATTAAAATTTGTAAAATGTATTGCTACGTTAATGCCTAAACATCTCTTTACACGACCCGATAAGCCGATAAGAAGATGGTTATAAGATTATCCGTATTCGAAGAAAATGGAGTGACGTTTAAAGCAGTGTTGTGGAACTCGTCAGTGTGAGAGGTAGATTTGTAGGTCTCATAATAGCAATACGGTTGCCCATTCCATCATTGTACCATATTTAGTCAGATCACTTGAACTACCCTCGAGCCGCCATTTTAATGCGAACACATTAAAATGGCAGTTTGATAGGAAATGGACTCGCGTGGCCTAACGGAACCACGAACATTCGTTTTAGAACTCTTTTTATTGATTCAGTAGAAGTATTTAGCCAATGGTACCACTTATTTATAAATTTTGTGAGAGCACTTTATTTCAGGAAGAAAATCGTGCTCCAGCGATTTTAAAAGGAAAACTGCTGAAAACATACTTTATCCTGTCAAGTATAAGATAACTAAACGTTTATATGTCTCCATGGCCATTGGCAACTATTTTAGTCTTTAAAAGAATGGGGGATTTTGGATCTATATCTTTTTGAACAAATTAAGATGTATCTTGTTTAGATTGGAAACAGTTAGACATTTCTTTTATAGACAGCATAAAAGATACATGTCAAGTGTACATGTAAGTTATCGTTACATTTCAGAGGATATGTCTCTTGAATATTCAAAGATATTAAATACATTATCATATTTAAAGTTATTGATATTCTAACTTTGAAAATAGAAAATACAAATATAAACAAAACTTAGATAAAGGTATGATTTGAAGAAGACTATCTAAAATAGTTCATGATATAGTTCATGATATAATGATTAATTTTGAAAAGAAATGTATAATGCAGACATATCAAATACTATTCCTTGCAAAAAAAGAAATATTATCAATGTATTAACCACAATCTTTCTTCCTGAGGGTTCACCTCATGCTCAATAGTAACTTTTCCTAAAGGGTAACCTCAATTAAATCGCAACCCAAAAGGATAACAGCAACCCAAAGGCTACGTTTTAACACCAATGTTAACCACAACCCCCTTGACTCAGATAGCCTCAGTTTCAAGACTAACATCCAGTCCTCAAGAGAAAGCCAAAAGCTTACTTCAACCCAAAGGAAGATATCGATCCAAAACGTGACCTCAATTCCCAATGATAATGTGAACGGTAACACTACCCACAACCTGAAGGCTTATCCATTGAAAGGAAACTTTCAACCAAAAGAGTACCGTCGTCTATAAACGCGTACTGAGAGCAAAATGATCATGAAAGTAATGTATGCCGAGACGGGTATCATAAACTCTCAATGCCATAGTCGCCGCAAATGGCTGCAATATTGTTCAAGTGGCGTTAAACAATACCTCCCCTCACTTACTCACTTCTATAACCTCTTGAGTTTGATCGACTATATTTTGATCATGGTATTCGTAAATCCTAACATCAGTCATGATTTAAAATCATTTCCAGGGTATGTTCGCTAATGGTCAAACGGACAACTACGTGGCTGATGCAGTTGAGCACAAGAGAGATACATATTCCTCTTCCAGAGCCCAGAAACCCCTTCCCCGGAGAGAGGCAGGCCTTAACCCCAAGGCTAACCATGAAAAGACGCCCGAGACCTTCAATCCCCCTGCTATGTACGTGGCCATCCAGGCTGTTCTATCTGCACTCTGATGGGGATTAATTCCTGTTCAAATGAGACTTTTGAAAGTTTCAGAGAGATGACAGAAAGTTAAAACTCTTGTTCCACGATAATTGAAGTATTAAAGACATAAAAGACAAATGTTTTGTGTTTGCTTTGTGTTTTGTCCTTTTTAGACATTAAGTTGGTTGTTTTGATGGGGGTCAAATTAAGTGACCGCTGACCAAGCCATGACATGTTAGTTTTGGGCGTGAATTTGTGTGGGTTAAACTGCAAGGAAAGAATGAGACATTCCCTTTACTAGAGAATTATCTCCCCCTTTTTGACTCTTTGCAGTTTTCTAAATAGAAATAAAGTAAGTGATCTGTAAAGGTGTATTCGGCTTTGATAATATAATAATTTATTCAGACATGGCATAAAAAAAAAAGTTTTTTAAAAATATCATTAGGAAAACGTTATCTTATGAAATGACTTTTGATTGCAAATATTCAAACTGCAACATCCATTCTACTCCGTCTGAAAGATAAAACTATATTTTACCATTTAATCAAGGGAAAAGGCGACCATGATATCATGAGAATATAATTTAAAACAGAATTAAAAACATTTTATAAAAACAAGGCTTCAAAGAAAATTTTCACGGCACGATTTAAAAGCAAGGTGACTCTGTACACAATAATTCTTCTTAGAGGTTAGTCAAAAGACTGCTTCTTAATGTTAACAATTGTATTGCAAAGTTCAAACTAATAGTCTTAATCACGCCCTGGCGCGTGAGGGTGACTCTCAACAGAGTTGATTTCAAAAGCTCATTTTGTGATATACACGTTGGCAGGTTTATTAGACCAGTACAACAAAGTTTCAAATACATTATCTTCTAGACACGCAACTGTAGCAACCAGGGTCATTGGCGATACTCGGTCTGGTCGAGATGTCAATATGCTCCTCATACTTCAGACACGTCAATACTTGAGCGCAGACTCATTGTCGCCTACACGATTATATATTCTCTACTGAATTGTTCTATTATTTAAGTCACATTGACTGGTGCATCACTTTAAACACTCGGTACCCCTAAATATACATAACACGCTATTATATATGGACATCAGGTTTATGATGAATGCAGTTTAAATGATTTAATGTTAGAATAATTAACAAGGACAACAAAGCGTATTTACGTTGAGAGGGCGTACATTTCAATGTATTTACTGTAAGTTAGGTAGGAATTGTATGAGGCTTCATGTATTTCTTCTTAGATTATCGTAAACATGAGATAGCAAAATTATATTCATATTCAGCAAACGTAGAAAGTAGCCGACTATTCTATATATTTTGTTGGTTTAAGTTGACGTGTCGCTGTTTTTCGATCATGAGAGTATGAAGGAACGTATATCTCTTAATAGAGCTTCTCTGATTAGTTGATTAACATTAAGGAGATAGAGTTCTATAGTTTGAGATGATATGTAAGGCGAGTAAACAGTCAGTTTAGAATGTCCATCGTTCTGATATATCAAAAAGTATCTAAGTCCATATTTAAAAACTTGAGCTATTAAGGCTTTGCCAGTCTATTCCCCTTCGAGCTGCAATTTTAAGGTGTACACATTAAACTGGCCGCTCGAAGGTAGTTCAAATGATCTGAAGGATGAAGCGATTCCCAAACACCCAAAGCAGAGTTTAAAAATTAAAATATGGCAAAATGATCTTGCTGTCTGAATTCTCAAAATCGCAGGAGACCTACAAATCTGCCTCTCACACTGAAGAGTTCCACAAAATTGAGGCTTTATACGTAGCACTATTTTCTTCAAATACGAATAACCGTTTCTATGGGTACAGCTTATCAGGTCGTGTAATGATATATTCTAATCTCTAACGTAGCAATATATTGTATAAACCTTAAAAATAAATGAAAAATTTGAGGAAAATAATATCAAACAAACGTGCTACAGTGCCTTTAACACATAGTCTGGGTGTGTAGAGGAGCAGTAACGAGCACACCATACATACATCATTGACGAGTGCCAATAGAACATGTAACATTTCAGCTGAAAGCCATTACTTTTTTGTGATTGTTTCTGCTTAGATACCTGTTTGTGTTCGTCACTACTAGTAACTACTTCATTGAGCTGCTCTGGTTGATCGCCTGTACACCAGTCACAATGTGTGCAATGCAGCATTCGACATGGTTTAGTTTAGAAACATTATAACTTAAGCTTTGATATTAAAGACTCAGTTTGAAAAGAGAATTGAGAAACATTTGACTATGAACAAATAATAGTTCACATGTTATAATATACATACATGTACATTTTATACTATTCTATCGTTAATTAAATCTATATAAAGTGAGATAACATTAGCTTCAGAAATATATTTAAGGATAATGATTAGTTTGTCTAATTATAAAATAATGTACAAAATTAAATCGGTAGTGTTTTAACTGGGAATTAAAATACGAAATACAATGCTAAATAGTCACATACTAAAGGATCCGTAAAAGGGAGGTAATTCTTGATAACTTGTCTGCAACCTGTCTGTCTCCTATGTTGTGATCTTTATTGTTTAGTTCTATCAAACACCGAATCCAGGTAGTTTGAATTT
The DNA here is from genome assembly GCA_936450465.1 of Gibbula magus. Classification (NCBI taxonomy): domain Eukaryota; kingdom Metazoa; phylum Mollusca; class Gastropoda; order Trochida; family Trochidae; genus Gibbula; species Gibbula magus. Next base: position 31,724,626 of record OW388292.1, on the reverse strand, counting down.
GCTTGTCTGCGTTTATAAATACCACCCTAGGTTATATCTAAGTTACCCTTTTCCTCGGCACACATTTAATATGATCATGTCAATATCAGGGACACAACCGCCAATTCGTACAGCAAACTGCAACATGCTTGTATATGTCACCTTACACTCATGAAAGGCTACACTGTAACGCTATACTGAAAAATGAGATACACAGAATTCAGAATTATGTGTACTAGAGAAACAAAATACATTTGATTCACAAGGAATATGTCAAGGTTTTGAAGGGCATTTTGACATGATATACACATGAAATCCAAGTTTCTGAGTGACTACATTTATTATTGCGAACAAACACAATGTTTCAGATTGAATGGTAGGTGGTACAACCAACGTAAGGGGCCCTGCAATATTCTATGAATACTCAGAAACCTTGTCTATATTGACAAGAGAAGTTTTCATCCAAAATAACTTGCATTTCTGGTGATTCTGAAAAGCAAATAATTATAGCATTCTGTCGAACAGTATGTAGTACGCTAACCTCTTACATGTATAACATCGCCGTGGGCACCTCATTGAAAAGAAATTGATATTAATATTTGAAGAATCTCTACACATTAAAATATTTTAAATATAAAATCAGGTTTTAACAAAATAAGAGAGCAAACTATTTCTTGGAATGTTGCAAAGGCTTAATTGTATGTTGTTCGTTTATAACAGTTATACTAATATAATGAGTATTTTGTAATGTATTGTCAAAATCAAAATGCTTCAGCGACGTTACCCCCAGAGTTCCACTGTCAAACACTCTATCCTGCATGTTGTTTTTTTCACAATGTAGACGCCACCCAAAATATTGTTAAGCAATGTGTGTCCCCTAGTGTATATGAGAAATTCGGAGAAAATCTTGAGGAAATTTACAATCTATTTGTGATTTCGCTTCAGAGACATACATTTGTAGGAGGATGAAATGTGCTTTTAGTATGGTTTTAATTTTCAGTCATTCGTACGAGTGTCTATAAATGCAATATGCTCTTTTCTCGGTAAAATCTAAACTTGGTGTCTAACGCAGCTAATCATGATCAGTGGTTATAGTAGTCGTATGGACGTTTAATAACATAGTTTTCATAGTTGTGAAGAAAGATAATACTTTGAGCAACACACGGTGATGGAATGCAGCTGTATAATTACCTTAGTCCTTAGGAAGACGTAAAACTAGAACTTCACATTTGCCAGACGGTTAGTAATTTGGATTTGGGAAGTAATAACAGCATGAAACCATTTCATGTCTGAGTGAATTGGGTAAGTAGTGCGGAGTCATATTTAATTTGTAACACCAGAACTCGATGAAACCTGTCAACTCGGGTTTTATTGGCTTTTGACGCCAGTAAATCTAGACTGGCCAGTACAATAGTCTGCTTTGATGGCATTCATACACTTGATGACATTGGTGCATGTTTCTATTATCCTTAGGGCAGTGATGGAATCATCGCCATGTCTCTTATTGCAATTGTCTACCGTGTATTTACACGTTAGGGGAGTGGCATGAGGCAAAAGAAGAAACAATCCTCATCAAGTCGTAGCTCAATCGTACCAGAGACTACTTGTTACACTAGACAAGGTCACTGCGACACGAGGTGAATATACAGAAACAAAGCTATAGAAAACATCAATGCCAAAACAAGACTGTGTTGTTAATAATAATACTAATAATATGCATATTCAAGTTTCTACTCCGTTTGTTAATGCGTGCATAACATCATGTGTATCAAGTTCTACTCAGAAAAAGTTAATAATCTAGACATGAACGTTTGAAGCCCATACATCTCCTTTCACATTCTTGCTCATGCACTCATCTGAACATATTCCCACGGCAAGGTGAAAAGGTATCGAGATCTCTCAATTTTTTACCTTGCCTTCAACCTAGCCAGAAGTGGTGAAACGAATCAGCGACACCTGTCGTGATCACGAGTTACATCCCTTACCATCTGCTAACGTACAGCCAATGAAATCGCCGTTTACATTCGGAATCAATTTAAAATAAGCGACGATCGACATAGTCACAGAGGCAATACAACTTTCTTCTGATTGGCTTATCCGATTAGCCTGCAGTACGTTAAATTCTTAACACTGAAAATGCGAGGGTTGAGGTCAAGGACGGAAGGAGAAGATATGGAAATCTTTTCGTTACGCCTGTGACGTTGTGAAGATGTCATCTGAGAAACTCAACGAATGTCGTCACTTTTTACAAGTTCCTATTATTCGTTATCGTTTTGTGAAGATAAATGTTTCGAACAATATTGAACAGATGTATATCATACTTGTAATAATACATGTAATAATACTTAAATAATATTCAAATAACATTTAATATCAGTCAAGACTAGGCTTCGCAGAATATGGAAAGAAGACATCTGACTGCTTTTGGTCCACTTGGACTGAATAAATTTAATACCTCTATTTCTCTGCTTGTGTTCCGATTTTTCAATCCTCTCTTTGGGAAGTAATAACAGCATGAAACCATTTCATGTCTGAGTGAATTGGGTAAGTAGTGCGGAGTCATATTTAATTTGTAACACCAGAACTCGATGAAACCTGTCAACTCGGGTTTTATTGGCTTTTGACGCCAGTAAATCTAGACTGGCCAGTACAATAGTCTGCTTTGATGGCATTCATACACTTGATGACATTGGTGCATGTTTCTATTACCTTTAGGGCAGTGATGGAATCATCGCCATGTCTCTTATTGCAATTGTCTACCGTGTATTTACATGGCATGAGACAAAAGAAGAAAGAATTCTCATCAAGTCGTATCTCAATCGTACCAGAGACACCTTGTTACACTAGACAAGGTCGTTGCGTCACAAGGTGAATATACATCAATGCCAAAACAAGTGTATGTTAATAATAATAATAATATGCACATTTATATACGTGCCGAATCCACCTCGACATATACTCACGGGCAAAAGAAACGTCACCACATTTTGAAAACAGTATAAAATGAAATATTGATGTCGGAGAAAATAGATTTTGTATGTATTTGGTAGCCACATGTTTTCTTAAGAAATATTCACAATTTCATACATCAGAGTATGCAATTTTTATTTTTACATCTGTTCAAATTGACATGGGGTGCTAAAATCGTTTTTTAAAGATGTTTTTGGCCCACAATATTTAGTATTTAAGTTTAAAACATTGAAAAAGTAGAAATTTAATTAACTTAAGATATCCTCGACATAAATAACCTTCTTTGATTTAAATTTGTTGACGCGTCTTTACTGTAGGACGTCTCAAAACAAGCCAAAACTGGCTTTTTGAGGCTTCTATCTCGTCTAGTTAAGGAGATTCCAAAACGACTATTTCTTAAAACTTGTGTTTCTCAAAGTTATGAATAGATAATGTTTTGAAAATTCATATTTAGTATTGTTGGGTTTTGAAGACATGGTGTAACGCTGTTTCAGTCGCATTTATCGCCCGATGATTGAAATATCTTGTATTTTGTATGGGGACGTTTCTTTTGCCCGTGAGTTTACATGCTCAAGGCGCTACAAAGTTAAAAACTACATGTATGTACATAAATGTATGTACACAAATGTTTCTAAGGTACCTTGAATTTAAACGAAATTAATGAAAGAAAATGTTAATCCTATTTTAACTTATTTCAACAGTATAATCATAAACGACACATGCTTGTGAAAAAGGCGACATTATGTAGCACTGTTTTTTTCATGCCTTTTAATGTTCGAAACAGATATTCTGGATGGTTGACGAATTTGTTACACATATCACAAGGTCGACACCACAAGATTGAAAGGTGAAAGAGAGAAAGCAGGAGGGCTAACTGGGGCTCGTTCACGGTGGGTAGTTGCTCTGAATGAAATATCCCATCCGTCGTCGTCGTACTCGCCCATACACAGTGAGAAGAGGTTTTTCTAACGTCCACGTCCGTTTACTCAATCATTTGGATGGTGCGTCAAGATCTGCGTCAGTCAAAGGATCTAAAGTTAAAATATGGTAAAACATAAAGACGTTTTTATCGAGAAATATTGCCTTTCGTGTGTATTTCACTTCTAATTGCCCTTCAGATGTTATATAACAGTTAAAATAAGGTAAAACATAAAGACGTTTTTATCGAGAAATATTGCCTTTCGTGTGTATTTCACTTCTAATTGCCTTCAGATGTTATATAACAGTTAGAATTGGATTATATTACCAAAACTTTGTATATGTAGAAATTCCTGTGGAGAAACCACAGTTTTGTCTCCGTGTTGTGCACCTGGCCAAGGCATTTCATCTACATTGCACTCAGTCAACCCAGCTGTTCAAATGGTTACCTGAACACTGGGAAGTACGGACCAACATGTATATGGATCGCGGTAGTAGTGGCACCGAAAGTAAAAGTTCTTTCAGGGTAATAATACAAATTGTATGCATTGAGCATGGAAATAGTGCTATCCACATGGACTATTATTATTTTGAATGCATGTGTAAATGTCAAATTTACATTTCTGTAATGAAAAGCTGTTCAATATTCTTCTTCTAAAGGGCTCTTAAACAATGATTTTAATATGTGGAAACACTTTAGATTGCATTTTTTCACAAAGATGATAAAATGAATTTTTTTGGATGTTAATAACATTCAAAGTTGAAATGGATGGAATAAAGTTGATTATGTAATTTCAAGGGGTTGGACGTGAGGGGACATATACGATTAGTTTATCAGTAACAAATGCCCCATTGATGATGATTTACATTCAATAATATGTTTTTATCAAAGATTGGTAACACTCTTTTATGGTATATTAATCCATTCACACATATGTCAAAACCAAAAAGATTAAAATGCAATATCGGTGCAATCGGTTAATCACTGTCTAAAATTTACAGATCAAATGTTGCACTTAATCCACTGTTATTGAGCATCGAGAAAATCCAACTGCGGTAAACATATGTTTAGATCTATTTCAAAAGTGATCACTTCTTGTTGACAATTGTTAAGAACCTGCTTTTAGCAATGTACACTAACATCAAATAAGATTAAGTGGAACTAAAGAGAAATCGGCACACAAGCAGAGAAATAGAGGTATTAAATTAATTCAGTCCAAGTGGACCAAAAGCAGTCAGATGTCTTCTTTCCATATTTTGCGAAGTCTAGTCTTGACTGATATTAAATGTTTTTTGAATATTATTTAAGTATTATTACATGTATTATTACAAGTATGATACATCTGTTCAAGATTGTTCGGCTACGAAACATTTATCTTCATAAAACGATAACGAATAATAGGAACTTGTAAAAAGTGACGACATTCGTTGAGTTTCTCAGATGAGTGCATGAGCAAGATTGTGAAAGGAGATGTATGCGGTTCAAACGTTCATGTCTAAATTATTAACCTTTTTTCGAGTAGAACTTTAGATACACATGATATTATGCACGCATTTACAAACGGAGTAGAAACTTGAAGAAACCTAAAATACCCAAAGTAAGAGATAACATTAGTTCTGAAAATATACGAAATTGATGTTCACAATTCTACATCCTGTTTTCATTTTTGATTGAAATATTTTCAAATAACTTATAGAAAAAAAGTTCCATTGAAACCGTTAAAATGCATTTATAAAGCTACTCTATGTAAAATCCTAATTGAGAAATTGAAATGAACCTGAATCATTTCAAAATACAAAGCAAAGAAAGGTCACATAATTTACAAAAAAAGAAGAAAATCTATTGCATCCAATCTGACAGATGTCAGATGAAAGAGAATGATTGCTTTGAGGTTTCATTAGAATAGCATTGATTAAAATCCGTAACATACATATATGATGGTGTTAGGGGATGTGGCTTGAAAGCAAGACATCTGAAATAATATTGGTGTATATTGTCGTTAACATACAATTGGTAGGGATAATTGACAGTCTGTCTTTTCCTTTTTATGAAAAGTAAAACTAAAGGCTGAATAGATGATAAATATAACTTTTAATATATAAAATTGGGATACATATGTGATGTCCGATACAGATTGACCCAACCCAGTTCATTACAGCTCTGAACATTTCAACAAATCGTTGAATATATGTTTTCGATAGCTTACTTAGTTGGCTTGTAATATGCTCAACCTGTATAATATTTTAGAAACTATTTAAAAAAATGTGTTCTGTCCGTGGTGAATATCATCAAGAACCTTTTAGCACATACGTTCTTTCCACGATCTACTGTATGGATCAGGTACAAAAAAGTGTTTTATAATAAGCGGACATGTTGCCTGTCAGGAGACTAGCAAGCCGTCAACTTGAGTTTCAATTACCAATATGTACGCTGATAAAAACTGCTTAAATAATACAATTGACCATGTCGCGCGTATTGAGTAACTATATTGAAACGTTTCAGTATTTCTTCCGTATATGTTGCTTTTCAGACGAGTCATGGTCGGTCAATTTGTCAAGTTGAATTTCAGTTATCACAATAAAATACCAGAAGACAGATTTGCGAAAATAACACCCCAGCTGAAGCTGTCACATATCTCGCGAATTCATTAAACACGTTATCACACATAAAGTGTCATACATTACTATGGACTCATTGCCTGATAGTCCAGCGGTGTATGCTTAGAAGGTCAAACGTTTAAACATCGTCCAATAAACAAATACTGGATTCAATATGTATTTCATTTAAATGGTTAATTGCTGTTGTGTTTCCCAGTCAATTTAAACTGAGACATGAGCAGAAACGAAATAACTTTAATAGATTAAACAGATAAAGTTTAGATTTTTGGACTTTGTTTTGCATGGTATGTACATATGTACAGATGTAATTAGTATTTGCCGCTAATGGCTGCGATATTGCCGAAGCGGCGATAAGCAATAACTCTCTCACTAGTATTTGCACTATTTATTTTATTAACTACTTGAATGTGATACTGGAAATGGTGAATGAGTGTACTCCAGTATTTGACTCTGGTATTTGTAGTTTTACTTTCGTATATTTGTACATTAAAAAAGATTGTGTGCGAATATTGTTAACCCACTCAAACCAAGCAAACTATAATTTTATTCATGTTAAATCACACCGTTTAAAAATCGTGGCCATTAATTGACCGTCACACTTTGTACTGATTTCGATTCAAAAGATTTGTTTACAAAGTTTCATCTTGGATGACACACCTAATCTTGTATATTTCGAATTATGCAAATTAAAACAAAACAATGATATATTAGTTTTCCTTATGATTAATTGCTGACCTAATGCTAATATTTTATCTCTCAAATTAAATTTATTAGTCAATGCAGCAAGAACATGACTAATATATTTCAAACATACACTGTCAATACATAATAAAGCAATAAGTAAAACAATTAATTGCTTATCTGATTTAAATTAGGGTTACTTTATTCTATTAACAGTTTTCAGCTTTCCATAATTGCTTTAATGAAATATTTTCAAAAAGCATTCTTGAAATTCTAGATTCTAGATATTAATAATTTCGAGCTTTTCAATGTTCTCGGTTACTGATTATATTAATTTATTTTTTTTTCATTTTAGAATTTGGTTCAAAACGTATAAACATGCACATTTAATATCATCTACAAAAACAACTAATGTTATATTGATATATCAATTTATTAGTCATGTCAAAAAATAGTTCGTTTCAAATTGCTTCACTAGCTTTCCAGCTTTACTAGCTTTCGAAGTCATTATATCATTTTCTAGCCCATGTTCTTGAACACATAAAATACATTCGAGATTGCATACTCGAATTATTTTGCATGATAATAATTCAAAATGAAATGAAAATAATTTAACTGAAACGCAATTAGAACACTCATGATTGGAAACACATATCATATTATATTTACTTTTAATGCTTTACATGGACGTCTTCGTTATTTTTAATTTCAAAAGAATTACGAGATTATATCGCTTTGAAACTATTTAAACGGCCCAAGAGGTTCCTAAGATGTATGAGATCATGTTGAAGGAACCAGAAAAATATGTCCACAACTTTTTACTCTGAAAGTGCCACGCATGCAGTACACATGAACTCCACTGACGAATTGCTAAATAAACACACACAAACATGAACATAAGGGCATGAAATTTTCAAATCATAGATTCGATTTGTTAAATGAGCAAAAGAAAAAAAATAACAAAGCAGATCTATTTATCAAAATGTTTTAAAATAGATAAGTTCATTATATAATCTGTACCTCCCGCTCCATTGGAAATAAAAACATCCTCAACATATACAAAACACACACTTTGTATGGAAAAGCTTTATCAAATAACATAAAATAAAACGGAGTATTATTTATAGTTAAGCACGGCGCCAAAAGTTTCCTTCAAATTCTCTTTCCGACAAACAAATTGATACATGTCGCAAACATATTTCACACTTTAGCGGTTGTCTTAATATGTATTGTGACAGATATATTACTACTTGTCATCATTTATTGTTTTTACTGTTGCATACTCATTGTCATAAAGGAATGCTCACAGAAATAAAAAGTCGCAAAACACCGGGACATATCGTCAACAAACGTATTGTGACTAAGGATATTCGACGTCTGGTCCAACGCCATCAACGTTTGTCAGCCAGACCATTTTGTAACAGGTGGGGATCAAAGATAAATCTTGGTCTTTCTCGGGAAACGGTTTACATGAGTTTGTTGCAGTGTGGTTATCGTGCACGAAGACCTTAAAGACGACACATCGACACAAACTCAACCATCATAAGGAGCAGTTTGTTGCAGTGTGGTTATCGTGCACGAAGACCTGAAAGACGACACATCGACACAAACTCAACCATCATCAGGTGGCAGTTTGTTGCAGTGTGGTTATCGTGCACGAAGACCTTAAAGACGACACATCGACACAAACTCAACCATCATCAGGTGGCAGTTTGTTGCAGTGTGGTTATCGTGCACGAAGACCTTAAAGACAACACATCGACACAAACTCAACCATCATCAGGTGGCAGTTTGTTGCAGTGTGGTTATCGTGCACGAAGACCTTAAAGACGACACATCGACACAAACTCAACCATCATCAGGTGGCAGTTTGTTGCAGTGTGGTTATCGTGCACGAAGACCTTAAAGACAACACATCGACACAAACTCAACCATCATCAGGTGGCAGTTTGTTGCAGTGTGGTTATCGTGCACGAAGACCTTAAAGACAACACATCGACACAAACTCAACCATCATAAGGAGCAGTTTGTTGCAGTGTGGTTATCGTGCACGAAGACCTGAAAGACGACACATCGACACAAACTCAACCATCATAATGAGCAGTTTGTTGCAGTGTGGTTATCGTGCACGAAGACCTGAAAGACGACACATCGACACAAACTCAACCATCATAATGAGCAGTTTGTTGCAGTGTGGTTATCGTGCACGAAGACCTTAAAGACGACACATCGACACAAACTCCATCGTCATCAGGGAGGAGTACAGCCCCGCAACAAACAGTACAGCAACCCCGTAACGTCATTGTTACACGTCACTCTTTTGTTACAGAGGACAATGCCCGACTCCATCGTAAAAGAGCGATTAACGCTTTTCTACTGCGAGTAGTTGTTAAGCGTCTGGAGAGGGCCCCCGGATATGCACCCGAGGAGCAGATATGAGACCTAATGGCGAGGCAGCTGAGACAGACCCTCTCCCTACCACTCTGCAGCAATTGGGTCAGTGTTTAGTCCAGATCTGGAACAATGTGACCATAGCAGTTGTTAACAGACTGGTTAACTGCATGTCCTGGAAAATTATTTCCCTTGAACGGGAACACGGTGGCGCCACGCGATGTAAAAATGAATAACCACATGATATCAACAATAAACAACAGCCTTCTGACTATTATGTGGCCTACCATTCTCTTCCTACAGAGTTTACTCCCTCCAGATTTCCGATCCTAACCTCTATATACATGGCTTGAATCCGAGGGCAGAAATGGAGTGCCTTGATTGGTTGCAATTGAATCTAGTTGTGCAATCAGCCACGCCGTTGTAAATGCGACATTTGCTAATGACACCTCATAATGATAAAATAAACGTATGATAAACGTTTTCTCGTTTAATGTTTTTTTTTTCTCGGAACATGCTTTTTGGTTTTGTGTAAACAATTGATCATATATATGCTGATAAATAAAGGCGACCAAACCAGAGACAAATACCCCAAACATTCATTTGTATTATTTACATACATATACATATACATATACATATACATATACATATACATATACAGACATATCCGTAGGACATATGCTAATTAACAAAACCTGAGTCAAATGCCTAGATCTTGCAATAGGTAACTCGGTCGACATGGTCGCTGAAAGATGAGTTTTCATTGGTTAAGAAACAAGGCTACAGTATGAGTATCCCCTTTCCCCCGTTCTGGGATTTTGCTGGAGCCTTGAAATTCAGGCCATGTGGAACAGAGGTTATGATCGGAAATCTAAAGGGAGTAACTTCTGTGGGAAGAGAATGGTGGCCTACTGAATTTGAGTAGAATAGGGTTTTGTAAACATGCAAACTTTAGGATATGTTCTTAAGTCTTTTTGAAGTAAAATACCTTCAACACATTTTATTGTCAGTACAAACTATTCAAAGCAACAAATTAGTCAATAAAAAGTGTCATAATAAGGAACTTTGTGATCTATTGAATAATGTTTATGGCATACTAGGAGTGACAACATTTATGACCATTAGAATACATTATGTGGCGAGATTGTAATGAAAGTCTCTCAAAACTAGTTCAAAGGCAATAATTCCTGAGTTATTGCAAATTAACTGACATTGCGACCTCTGCATTCTGTTGTGTTTGTCACACAGGCTTCTAAACAATATCATTTCTTGCCGTGTATGCATTGGCATTATTGTGAATGAAGCGACGAGTACACGAGCACATGAGAGCTTGAATATCGCTTTGACATTGTTCCTTTTCCAGTGCAAACATTCAAACTGACATTCAATTATTATGATTTTTGACATTAAGGTGGCGTATGGAAGAAAACGTTTTGTTTCTAGGTGTCCTTAAAGACAAAGTACTTTGATAACGGAGCAATAACAGTCCAATTTGTGAAATAAATAACGTGACATATTCACAGTTTGGACCCGTTGTTCATGAGTTATTACCTGATTAATAAACCTGTGCCACTCATCATGCTGAACGAGGCGTAATAAAATCTTTCCTCTCGAGGACAAGAGATCATTGTTCTCTGTCCCTTGAATAATGTCATGACATGGAGGCCGCCATTTGCTGTCACTTCGTTTGCTATCCTCCTATAGTTCATAAAGGTGGGCTAATGATTATTTGCTTGTTACGTTGTAATACACTAAAGATAGTAAGTGCGTTCATCAAGTGACCGTGAATGGCTTTCCAGTCTCATTTTGATATGCGGCGATCTTTTTTAAAAGCGTGTTTGATATCTTTTAATAACTGAGCCCTTAAGTTTATCTGACATTATTTTTTCCTTTTACGTTATTCAAAAAATAAATCATTGTGATTAGTGCGATTCAATAAACTGACAGTGTAATATTAGGCAACTGTTGAAAATCAATGAATGAATTCACGCTCAGTAAAGAAAGTAGTCCCGGTGAAAGTTCAAACGCCTAGAAAAGTTTCGTGTGAAGACAAGACTCCAAGTGTTGAAGTCTATGGTATTCATTGTCCACTAGGAATCGCTATAGCCAACCGAGGAAACTGTATTCATTGTCAACTAGGCATCCCTTTAGACAACCGAGGAAACTGTTTTCATTGTCCACTAGGAATCGCTATAGCCAACCGAGGAAACTGTATTCATTGTCAACTAGGCACCCCTTTAGACAACCGAGGAAACTGTTTTCATTGTCCACTAGGAATCACTATAGCCAACCGAGGAAACTGTATTCATTGTCCACTAGGCATCCCTTTGGACAACCGAGGAAACTGTATTCATTGTCCACTAGGAATAGCTATAGCTAACCGAGGAAACTGTATTCATTGTCAACTAGGCACCCCTATAGCCAACCGAGGAAACTGTATTCATTGTCAACTAGGCATCCCTATAGCCATCCGAGGAAACTGTATTCATTGTCCACTAGGAATCGCTATAGCCAACCGAGGAAACTGTATTCATTGTCAACTAGGCACCCCTTTAGACAACCGAGGAAACTGTTTTCATTGTCCACTAGGAATCGCTATAGCCAACCAAGGAAACTGTATTCATTGTCAACTAGGCACCCCTATAGCCAACCGAGGAAACTGTATTCATTGTCCACTAGGAATCGCTATAGCCAACCGAGGAAACTGTATTCATTGTCAACTAGGCACCCTTTTAGACAACCGAGGAAACTGTATTCATTGTCCACTAGGAATCGCTATAGCCAATCGAGGAAACTGTATTTATTGTCAACTAGGCATCCCTTTGGACAACCGAGGAAACTGTATTCATTGTCCACTAGGAATCGCTATAGCCAATCGAGGAAACTGTATTCATTGTCAACTAGGCATCCCTTTGGACAACCGAGGAAACTGTATTCATTGTCCACTAGGAATCGCTATAGCCAAGCGAGGAAACTGTATTCATTGTCAACTAGGCACCCCTATAGCCAACCGAGGAAACTGTATTCATTGTAAACTAGGAATCGCTATAGCCAACCGGGGAAACTGTATTTATTGTCCACTAGGCACCCCTATAGCCAACCGAGGAAACTGTATTCATTGTCAACTAGGAATCGCTATAGCCAATCGAGGAAACTGTATTCATTGTCAACTAGGCATCCCTTTGGACAACCGAGGAAACTGTATTCATTGTCCACTAGGAATCGCTATAGCCAACCAAGGAAACTGTATTCATTGTCAACTAGGCACCCCTATAGCCAACCGAGGAAACTGTATTCATTGTCCACTAGGAATCGCTATAGCCAACCGAGGAAACTGTATTCATTGTCAACTAGGCACCCTTTTAGACAACCGAGGAAACTGTTTTCATTGTCCACTAGGAATAGCTATAGCTAACCGAGGAAACTGTATTCATTGTCAACTAGGCACCCCTATAGCCATCCGAGGAAACTGTTTTCATTGTCCACTAGGAATCGCTATAGCCAACCGAGGAAACTGTATTCATTGTCAACTAGGCACCCCTTTAGACAACCGAGGAAACTGTTTTCATTGTCCACTAGGAATCGCTATAGCCAACCAAGGAAACTGTATTCATTGTCAACTAGGCACCCCTATAGCCAACCGAGGAAACTGTATTCATTGTCCACTAGGAATCGCTATAGCCAACCGAGGAAACTGTATTCATTGTCAACTAGGCACCCCTTTAGACAACCGAGGAAACTGTTTTCATTGTCCACTAGGAATCGCTATAGCCAACCAAGGAAACTGTATTCATTGTCAACTAGGCACCCCTATAGCCAACCGAGGAAACTGTATTCATTGTCCACTAGGAATCGCTATAGCCAACCGAGGAAACTGTATTCATTGTCAACTAGGCATCCCTTTAGACAACCGAGGAAACTGTATTCATTGTCCACTAGGAATCGCTATAGCCAATCGAGGAAACTGTATTCATTGTCAACTAGGCATCCCTTTGGACAACCGAGGAAACTGTATTCATTGTCCACTAGGAATCGCTATAGCCAATCGAGGAAACTGTATTCATTGTCAACTAGGCATCCCTTTGGACAACCGAGGAAACTGTATTCATTGTCCACTAGGAATCGCTATAGCCAAGCGAGGAAACTGTATTCATTGTCAACTAGGCACCCCTATAGCCAACCGAGGAAACTGTATTCATTGTCCACTAGGAATCGCTATAGCCAACCGGGGAAACTGTATGTATTGTCCACTAGGCACCCCTATAGCCAACCGAGGAAACTGTATTCATTGTCAACTAGGAATCGCTATAGCCAATCGAGGAAACTGTATTCATTGTCAACTAGGCATCCCTTTGGACAACCGAGGAAACTGTATTCATTGTCCACTAGGAACCCCCATAGCCAACCGAGGAAACTGTATTCATTGTCCACTAGGCACCCCTATAGCCAACCGAGGAAACTGTATTCATTGTCCACTAGGCACCCCTATAGACAACCGAGGAAACTGTTTTCATTGTCCACTAGGAATCCCTATAGCCAATCGAGGAAACTGTATTCATTGTCAACTAGGCATCCCTTTGGACAACCGAGGAAACTGTATTCACTGTCAACTAGGCACCCCTTTAGACAACCGAGGAAACTGTATTCATTGTCCACTAGGAATAGCTATAGCTAACCGAGGAAACTGTATTCATTGTCAACTAGGCACCCCTATAGCCAACCGAGGAAACTGTATTCATTGTCCACTAGGAATCGCTATAGCTAACCGAGGAAACTGTATTCATTGTCAACTAGGCACCCTTTTAGACAACCGAGGAAACTGTTTTCATTGTCCACTAGGAATCGCTATAGCCAATCGAGGAAACTGTATTCATTGTCAACTAGGCATCCCTTTGGACAACCGAGGAAACTGTATTCATTGTCCACTAGGAATCGCTATAGCCAATCGAGGAAACTGTATTCATTGTCAACTAGGCATCCCTTTGGACAACCGAGGAAACTGTATTCATTGTCAACTAGGAACCCCCATAGCCAACCGAGGAAACTGTATTCATTGTCCACTAGGCACCCCTATAGCCAACCGAGGAAACTGTTTTCATTGTCAACTAGGCACCCCTATAGCCAACCGAGGAAACTGTATTCATTGTCCACTAGGAATCGCTATAGCCAACCGAGGAAACTGTTTTCATTGTCTACTGGCCACCCCTTTAGCCAATTGAAGAAGCTGTATTCATAGTCTACTTGGAAACCCTATAGCCAACCGAGGAAACTGTATTCAGTGTCTACAAGTGAGATACATACCCATAATTTTCCGAGTGAATCGAATGATACCCTACACTTTTCCCCATGGGGCCCTTTACGAGGCGTAGCCGAGTAAGACTCCACGAGGAATAGTATGGGTAAATCTGTCTTAAACCCCTTGTTAAGGTCGAGTGTAAACGGATACTATTTTATAATATTTCTAATCAAATTCAGCTGTAAACAAGCTTGTGAATGAAACGCACAACCCAAATACGGCTTCATATGTGACAAATCCCGGGTACGCTCAGTCCGTGCTGCGTTATATGGTTACCCATGTTCGGGCCTCGAAATCATGATTGATATGGCCAAATAATGGTATTGTCAATGCAGACGCACGTGCATCTCGCTGAAATGTACAGCTAACGCCATAAACTGCATGGCCAATGTCAACATAGCCAAAGTTTCAAGAAAACAGAAGTAACTTTCAGTATGTTAAGACATTTTGCACATAAAATTAAATAACATACTTATATAAAAAGAAATAAAGAAATTTGTGATATTATATCACGCATTATAAGAACAATCTTCATTTGATCATGAACAAATCTAGAAAATGTCAACTGGCCTCGTGGTGTAATGGTTAGTTCGTTCGACCAGAAAGCAACAGGAGTAGCAACATGTAAGTAGCTTATGTGGATTTGAACATACAATTTCGTTCGCATGTGAGTGCTTAACAGGGTTCTTTTATCTTTAAATCTCTGACAGAAATTGGATTAAGTTTGATTTCTTTAAATTTTAACTTAAGAGAAGATTTTCTAGGGACGTTTGAAATGTCGAAATAATGATTTTAGTAATTCATCATTATAATTAGTAGTTCATCTTCCGATTGATGTTACGTTAATGTTATATGTGCACGCTGTGGAATGGTACTATGGTTACTGGGCATTCTAATCATGAAAAACGTTCAGCAAATCGAAAATAAAACCGATTTATTAACTGTGTTAATACAGTGTTAGTGTCAAAGTCAATAGTGTTCTCCTACGATTCTCTCAAGTACAGCTTATTTCGTACACAGTGTTGTTTATTTTTGGTTAAAATTTGAAAATATTTTATATCGATTAAACGTCAGAGATGAATAGAGAAACCATCTGACAAAACTATCGATTCTAAGATCATTAAGTTTCATCTTGTTGGTATCAAGTAATGGAATGTCAAGTTCGTTAAACATGAAAGAAAATGTACTTGTTTTTTTTCTACAACCCCTAGTAGTTCTGTGATGAATAACGTTCTGCTTTCTGCGCAGCGATTGTCCAATATGATCAATAATCACAAAACAATTTAGGTAAGTTTTCACTGCAGAGTGTTGGAGTTGATCACAAAGGTAAGGTGGGAGGAGCTTTAATGGATATCCCATAATACTTGTTCTCTCGCTCCATTATCGTTCAGTAATGAACAATCGCATATAACTATTAACATCAAGATTTTAGCTGGAAAATGTACATTTTAAAACTTAAAAAAAGAGTGTAATTGTTGAAAACGCAATACAATGAGAGTAAGGCTTAATTACAAAAATGAAATGTTTCTTGGACGTCGGCGCATCCCTGTCTTATTTGCGCTTGAAACTTTTTATTGTCACTTAAAAAAAAAAGAAATTTCCGTACAATTTTAGTAAAACCCAAAAATCCATATTTCCACCAAATATATGATTATCTAAAAACGCATGTGCTTCCGTTTAGCGTCTTTCTACCACTTCCATGCTATATGTTGACGGGAAAATAAAATATACTCCTCCCTGATCATTATTATTTTCAAAACAAAAATAAAACGAAAGTCCTCGTCATTTTTTAAAACAATGTGCCCGAGAAACATTTAACTTTTTAGGTAGCCTCATTTAAGGATGTTCGCTCCTTCCTGTTGAACTTCAAAAATGAAATTAGATTAAGTAAAGATTTGTTGTCATTTTTATTTACTTCATGATATTCTACGTCATCTACATACTACATAAATGAAATAAAGAAAATGTGACTTTAGAACCTTTAAAAAGTGCTTAAACAGGGGGGGTTTCAGGTACATTTTGTGTCAAAGCTTAAAAAAACCCACACTAACATATATATTTTTCCATCGATTTCAGTAGGTGAACATGAATTTTGTAACATATCAAAAAAGGAAAAAACGTTTAATACTAGAAAAGTTTTTAGCATGTTTTTTCTCATTTTCCCATAGACTCCCAAATTTTAAATTTTACTTCACCCCTCTATCTTACAGGCGTCATATCTAAAATACCCACACTACCCCCTATTTTTTAATGCTGATTTTTCTATCATGTACTTTGATCTTTTTAAAAATAGAGCCACTGGCTCTGTAGCTCATCAGGCCTTATATATACATTAACTTATTCAAAATGTCAACTTCTAGGTGAGAGGTACAACACATATGAAGCACTTTAAATGGAGAAGATGAAATAGGTCTTAAGGTCCTTACCCCACTGACCTATCTTTGAGGCGAGAGATAACATTCCCTACAAATAAAGACATCGATCACTGTCGTTTCCTTTAAATTACCTCCCTTTGAAGAGCACATAAAATCTCAAGATGAAAATAGCTTTTCAGGTCTGTGGCCTATATTTGGGGTTGCAGGATCACAAAATCTACAATTTATAAAGAATCCAAAATGGCCAAGGAGTTTGTACACGAAATTTCAAGTCTCTAGGGTCAGTGGTTCTTGAGCAGAAGCTCTCTAGACCTTTTGGAACTAGAGAAAAAGATGAAAATAAGTTTTTTTGGTTGTGACCCCTGTGACCCCAATTGAGGTCACGGGGTCATGAAATCTATAATTGAGAATCCCCATTAGCCAAGGAGTCTGCACACAATATTTCAGCTCCCTAGACCAAGTGGTTCTGGAGAAGAAGACGAAAATGCGAAAAGTTTACAGACGGACGGACGGATGGACGGACGGACGGACGCCGGACACCATGCCATGCCAAAAGTCCATCGGGCCTTTCAGGTCAGATGAGATAAAAATATCAGTTAGAAAAAAAGTTTAATACTATAAATTTGAGGAGCGAACATCCTTAAGTAGGGTAATATATTCGTAACTCTCCATTCCTCCTTTCCACGGCTAAGGAAAGGAGAGTAACTCGCACATTACCCTCTACAGAACGCCAAGCGGATGTTATATAGCGACATTTCACCATTAGATGTGACTAATAATACTGAGAATATGTTCTATTGAGCATTGGAAAAATAATGTACATTATATTTATAATAAACATTTGCCTTTTAAGTTTTTAGAATGTCAACATAAACATTGATTTTTATTACTAAGGCGCCCAAGGCCCAATTTAAACTGATATATTTACTCGTTGGTTATTTGTTCGCGTGGTATTTTTGGTTTTGCTACTTCCAAGCAACATACGACTTTCAGAATCTTGGCAGACCATCCTGGAAAGCAGGCTACTTTGTTTCGCCCGCTTCTGTCTTAAACGTCTACCTGCAATCAATTTTCGTTTAGATCTTCGATTCGCTCCAACCAGCGTTTCCTCAAAGCTTCATTTCAATCCATTATTGCATCGTTTCACCGTTCCTGTGTATATTATAAATATGATATACATATCATAACAGTGGTGGTAATCTGTTAAAACACATAATGTTATTTAATTTGCAGTATATTAATATGTCTTATGATTTGTTGGTTATGTATTATTTATGAACGCAAATGATTGATTAACAAATACATGGGCACTGGCGGTTAGAAGTCTGCTATTGAACGATTCGAGATTAAATACTTTTCGACCGATCTTTCAACGCAGAAGGAAATTTGGAGGCAGTTCAGGCGGAATTGGGTTATTTCGACAAGGATGTTCGGCACATGAAGACAACGTTTACTTGGCCATGCTGCCTTGTTAATATTTATCTCTCCCGTTGATGACATAGCGATACAATATGAATACAGATTTATTAAAGGCACTTTCCATTTTTTTTCAAAATTCCACTGAATCGACGATATCCACGGGAAAAAGGCCAGGGGCAAGACGCGACCGAAACAAAGTACATGTAACTTAGTTTCCAGGATGTCCTAGAGGATCTGTGGCTTACTGTTCCAATATTCTACCTATTACCTTTCACCCTTGATAAATTCATCAGGTAGAAGTAGGTTTACTTGCCCTCGAGTGTTGATGTGAAATAACCAATAAAAAGGCTTGGCGATGCTAGAGTTATGGTTTAAAAACAACTATTCAGCGAATGATCGATGAACTTTGTAAGTGTAAAGACAAACTTAATTGCCAGAAGCAGAACGCTTTAATGCCACCAACAAAGTGTGTTGTAAACTACCTTTTGAGAGGCTGACGTAGCAGGTTGATTGACGTATTTAAAAGGGCGATTGAGTTTTTGATTACAGATTTCCAGATGAAAAATCCCAGGGTTATTTAGTATTAAGTGTCGGAATATACAAACCCTGGGTGACCTAGGATGAGAGCAGACTGACGTCAAATTGGTTTGTGATTTGGTGTTGATGATTCTGAATGCTTGATTTTATGTCAGTGCACACAGATAATGTGATCATTCATCTGCAGAAGCTTATACTGCTCATTGTGCGTTTTAAGCAGGCATACCATGAGAATACTGAATGCAAGTCCACATTGGTATAATACTGTACCGAGAAGATACAAGGACCACATATGTTGTGGTACTAAGTAAAGGTTAATGTCCGAGTAACTCTTCATTCATTCCCGAAGAGCCGAGGCCCATTATGTTTAAGGAATGGAGAGTTATTCGGACATCAACCTACTTAAATTACACTCAAAGTAATGCTCTTTTATGAAAAAAATACTTTAATTAATTAATTAAATAAATTAGATTTCTCCTTAAAATATGATGTGATGAGTAACTGACCATTACTGAAAAATAATGGAGTGAAAGAACAATAGGATGACGTCACAAGTGTAATTTTAACGATTTTAGTATTGGTTAATGCAGGCAGCACTAGTGTTTCGTTAGTTCTTCTTATTAACAATAACATTGATATTGACTCCAACTTCTTTAATCATCGTCTGCTGTTTCTACATATCAGAGTTACGTCCCCTGGCGGGAGCGTACATTGTTCAATGAGTACGGGGAGCATTTATTATCAGTAACGTCACATCCTTCCCCTTTAAGATATGCTCTTAAGGAACATTTGAATAAAGGAAGTCTGGTTATAGAACTCTATCAACTTTAAAAGTCTCTCAAAGAACACTGCTTAAACACAACTGAACTGTTCTGGTAACTGAAATTACTGGCACCCTGTCATGCAAGGAAGCCTAAAGAATAAACTTAAAGTCAAAGATTTAAAACTGTACAAAGTCTTTGAATCTGGCCGGAACTCTGACATGTCTTCCACTCGAGGTTCTCGCGGGACTCTGTCCTCTAATGTCGACAGCTGGTCCATCCTCACCTCCCTGCGGAAGTGTGGTACCCGAGTTACGCCTCGCCTCTCCCCGGGCCGGAGCCAGGTGTGCGGGTTGGTCTGCTACCTGGGGTTCAGGTTGTCTCGGGTCGAAGTCAACAGATGGAGTATCAACTTCAGTAAGTTCTGGTGCCGGTTCTGTTGATCGTCTCAAGTGTCTTCTGTTTCTTCTCAAGATTCTTCCATCCGCTGTTTTCACATGGTATGATCTATCAGCCACTTTTTCATCCACTACTGCCTTTTGCCAGAGTTGGTCATGGTTTCTATTATAAGGTTTGATTCGAACAACATCACCTTCTTTCAACGACGGTAGTGGCTGAGATGTTCTGTTGTAGTATCTGGCCTGTTTTGTCTGTCTTGCCGCAAGTTTGTCATTAATGTCTTCACCTGTAGCTGGTTTCAGCAAACTTTCAGCTGTTGGTAAGCGAGTCTTTGTTCGCCTGTTGAAGATTCTTTGCACTGGTGAGGTACCTATGCCTTCTGTCGGTACATTTCTCCAGTCCAGCAAAGCCAGATATGGATCTGATTGAGCAAGCTTTGATTTTTTCATCAGTCTCTTCACTGTTTTAACTGCACTCTCCACCTTGCCATTAGATTGAGGGTATCTTGGAGAGGAAGTCTGATGTTCGAATCCATAACTGGAAGCAAACCTAGTGAATGCATCAGAGTTGAATGGGGGTCCGTTATCTGTAATGATCTGACCAGGGATGCCATGTCTTGCGCAGTGAGACTTCAGTTTCTCAACAACTTCTGTTGCATTCTTGTAACTAAGGCGGTCTACCTCGAAATAGTCAGAAAAGTAGTCCACTGTGATGAGATAATCCTGCTCGTTAAATTCAAAGAGATCAGTAGCAATCTTGTCCCATGCACGGTGCGGTATCTCATGACTCTGAAGTGGTTCTCTCCCTTGATCTGGTTGCACACTGTTGCAGATTTCACATTTTTTAATATGGTCTGTTAAGTCTTTTGTCATGTTTGGCCAATACACGAGTTCACGTGCTCTTCGAATGCATCCTTGAATTCCAATATGGCTTGAGTGAATCCTTTCAGTGATTTCCGCTCTCAGATTTCTGGGAATGACAACTCTTTCCCCCTTGAAGATCAAATCATTCTGAACCGACAGTTCTTCCCGAAAAGTGAAATAGTCCCTTGCATCTGGTGGTACGTCGCTTTTCTCCTCAGGCCAGCCACTGGTTATGATGTTTTTCAGAGTTTTCATTTCACGATCTGATTGACACTCATTTTGAATCTTCACAAAGGTTTTGTCCGAAACGGACACATACTGTTTCATGTCAATTGACTCTGTTTCAATTTCAGTTGGTGATCTCACATCCACCTCAAAAATGTCATCCAATTCAACATTTGTTGCCCTTAGACAAGGCAAGTGTGCCCGACTCAGGGTGTCTGCAAGATACATTTGAGAACCTTTCTTATAGACAACGAGGAGATCAAACTTTTGAAGTCTGAGCATCATCCTCTGAAGACGTTTGGGGGCACTGTGCAGACTCTTGTTCATAATTGACTCTAATGGCTTGTGGTCCGACTCCACTTTCACCTTTCTGCCGTATGTGTAATGTTCAAACCTCTCAACTCCAAATACAATAGCCAACATTTCTTTTTCAATCTGGGCATAGTTTTGTTCGGAGCTGGTAAGGGCCCTGGAGGCATAGGCAATAGGTTGACCTTCCTGCATCAAACATGCACCCAATCCATTCTGTGAGGCGTCACACTGGATTGCCGTCTCGGCCTCATCGTCAAAGTACTTTAAGACTGGTGGTTTTGCCAAAATATGCTTGATCTTTCCCAGTGATTTTCCATGGATATTTTCATCCCATCGAAATTCAACATTATCTTGTATCAAGGATCTCAAGGGTGCAGTTACTTCCGACAACTTTGGTGCAAACTTTTGGACGTAATTCACCATTCCAAGTAGTCTCTGTACCCCTTGTTTGTCTGTAGGAGGTGGCATCTGTTCAATTGCTTGAACTTTCATGGGATCAACTTTCAATCCTTCTCTTGTGAGAATATGTCCGAGGTAAGGGACTTCAGGTAATTTCAGCTTTAACTTTGATTTGTTCAGCTTGATCCCTTTTTCTCGACAACGTTCAAGAAATGCAAGAAGTTTCTGGTCATGATCTTTCTCGGCTTCAGCATCTGTCAGTCCGACTCCAAATATTAGAACATCATCATGGATAGCTTTAACACCGTCAAGTCCTTCAACAGCATTATCCATTCTTCTCTGGAATTCTTCAGGAGCTGGGGATATCCCAAATGGCATACGCAACCATCTATACCTACCCCAAGGTGTCTCAAATGTGGTGAGGAGACTGCTTTCGTTGTCGAGAGCGATGTGCCAGAAACCATTCTTTGCATCAGCGAGAGTGAAGTACCTGGCATGCGATAGCTCCGGTAGAATGTCATCCATGGTGGGTGTCGGGTAATGATTCCTTTTCAAGGCTTTATTCAGTGGTTTTGGGTCAATACACAGCCGAATCTTCCCATTTGGTTTTGCAACGACAACCATTGCAGATATCCAGTCTGTTGGCTTGGTGACAGGTGTGATCATTTCCATCTTCTCAAACCTGTCCAGTTCATCTTTTAGTTTAGGTTTCATCGCCACAGGAACTTTTCTGCATGGAAGTTGAACTGGTTTGACTGTTTCATCAAGTTCCAAGTGAAGTTCTCCTTCTAATTTACCTTCACCCTCAAACAAATCTTTGAATTGCACGGTGATATCTGGCATCTCAATCCTTGAGGATTCTGATTCTTTTATGCTAGTTTCTGGAGCTTGGTTGATTGACATGATGTTCTCCTTATTTAAGGTGATTAGCTGCATGTGCTGAACAACTCTTGAACCCAGAAGTGGCCTCCGGTCACCTTTGACTATCAACATTTCAACGCTGTACTTTTTTCCATTTTTGGGGTTTGTAATTTTCACACGTCTCTTGCCGATGGGAGTAGTCTCTGTGTCATTGTACATGACCAATGTCGTTGTTGTTTCCTCCACCATTTGCAGATCTGGATCCCTGAACACTTTAGAGTATATTGCTTCTGGTAGGAGATTAACTGTTGCTCCACAGTCCAGTTGAAACATCACATCTTCACCATTAACTTTCATCCAAGCGAACAACTTTCTCTTGTATTTCCCCTCTTCAACACTGCCAATGTGTTCTCTGCTGTCCATAGCTAAAATATATTCCTCGTCTCCATCAGAGTCGTCACTCTCTCCATAGTCTTCAACGGCATGGACCTTGTCCCTGGAATATTTCTTCTTCGTACCATCAACCTTCAGACACTTTCTTTCAAAGTGATTCTTTCCATTGCAGTTTCTGCATGTATGGCCAAAAGCTGGGCACTTATCCCGACCAAATATATGTTTCTGTCCACAGAACTTGCATTCCCACAAATTTCTATCCTGGTATTTGTCATTTTTCGCCCTGCTAGAAGACCCTTTTCTGTCATAGGCTGTGTCATTTTGTTTTTGTGACTGACCCCTTCTGTTTCTGATAACTTTCACTTCTTCTGATTCTGATGCACTGATAGATTTAAGCTGGTGTGTTGCTGTTTCATGAGCTCTACATATTGCGATACATGTTTTGAGAGTGAGCTTAGATTCTTGTAAAAGTCTCTTTCTTGTGTTTTGGTCTCTGATTCCCATAACTATCCTGTCACGGATCAAGCTGTCTTCTTTATCCCCATAATTACAGGTTCTAGCCAGTGTACGAAGTACTGTGGTGTATGTGTCAATGCTCTCTGAAGCTTCCTGGTCTCTCTTATTGAAGCAATACCTTTAAATTGTTTCATTTGTTTCTCCAATGCAAAATGTCTCTAACTTTCCCAAAACTTTTTTGTCATCGTCTCTGTCTCTAGCATCAGTAAAAACAAACCCTTCAATGACATCAAGAACATCTGACCCAATACATGTTTTCAGAGTGGCACACTTAAATTCTTTTGATTCAGTGGACAACCTAGCTGCTATGAGGTAATTGTCCCAGCTTCTTTTAAATTTCTTAAAATTAGTGGCTAAATTCCCTTTCAAGTCTAGTTTTTGTGGTAACGGAATGTTCACAGGCATATGAACAACTTGTGGAATTTGTTGGATTTGTGGAGCAATTTCCTCTTCATTGTCAGCCATGTTTTATATTTCAGTGTGTAATAGTTTTAGAAAGTCATTTGAACAGGTGTGAATATTGTAGATGGTAGATGATCAGTGACACGGAACCACGTGCTCCGATTTTAATGTCAGTTCAAACACGTCGTGCATAGATTTGTACACCCGTGTATTATAACATTACATTTAGTAACTGTTCATGATATGGCGAGTAAATCGTGTGGTGAGTTCGTTTCACAATATTTTACCGCTCTGACACCATGTTTCGTTAGTTCTTCTTATTAACAATAACATTGATATTGACTCCAACTTCTTTAATCATCGTCTGCTGTTTCTACATATCAGAGTTACGTCCCCTGGCGGGAGCGTACATTGTTCAATGAGTACGGGGAGCATTTATTATCAGTAACGTCACAACTAGGACTGCTTCCGTTCTGCAAACTTGAGCTCCTGCTGATAAGAGCTTTGAGCTAGTAATGTAAAACCAAATAACGCTTTGGAAACGTAATGTAATCATCTTAAAGTGGTTTCAACGATAGGCTTTAGATGAGTATTTTTGAATGCGTGAACATATTTCTATGAAGTGAGAAATATAATATTATCCAATTGAAATAAATGATTTAAAATAATAATGTGTCATCATACAATTCCATTATTATCGCTATTAGATTGTTTGATTCTACTTATTACAGTATTTTAATTGTAATTTAATTATGTTAAAATCCTAACTTTTCATATCTAAAGTGAATTATTTCAATTCTCTGAATCACTTATATAAGCAAAAAAAATAATTTTATTATATGATTGGAGGTGAAATACCGGGATTTATTATATGACGAGCAGTGAAATACTGGGATTTATCAGTGAAATAAACTATCAAGCTACAGTGAAAATAACTTATATTTTCACTGCGAACGGTGACTGATATAATTTGACGTCATAAAACAATGGTCGCACACGGCGAATTGGCTTATGACGTCACAGTGTTACTGTGGTGACGGGCTGTTCCTAGCGGCCGCTCGGCGTGAAAATGACCCTTTTCAGACTTAATTACATGGATAACATCATATAATAAATAGAAAATGTCCGTCAATTCTTGACAAATACCATGTTTATCTCATCTCGTGAGGTAGAAAAGTTATATATTTCCACTCGTGAAAATATAACCTTTCTACCTCACTCGATGAGATAAACATGGTATTAGTCAAGAAAAGACAGATTTCCTCTATCTATCAATGAAAATAAACCGTGTTATCAGTCACTAGTGAACATTACAATGGACCGTGTTATCAGTCACTAGTGACTGATATAACAATGACCTGACGTCATAAAACAATGCTCCGACGTCATGACACGTTCATGACGTCACATTGTTGCTGAGGCGACAGGCTCATTCTGGAGCCGACTTTACGTAAATGCAAGTCGGTTTCGGTGAATGTACAAGGATTTTGTCATATAATGAATAGAAAATTTGCCTTTTCTTGACAAATACCATGTTTATCTCATCTCGTGAGGCAGAAAAGTTAATATACATTTTCATTTTGATCAATAAATAACCGTTGTGTAAGAAAGAAGAGTCAATCTATTCTAGTAGAATTGACGACTTTTGTCATACAAAAAAGATATCAATCGAAAAGACCTTTAAAGGGACTGTAGCACATTTTTTGCAAATTTTTATTTTTTAATTTTCCATTTATAATAATAACTTTTGACATCTATATTTACTTTAGAGGGTAAAACATCTTATTACACAAACCAATTATCCGAAGTGGTAATAACGGTGTTACTTATAAAACAAACATTGCATGGCCGCCATTTTAACACCTTTTATTATTTTCGAATTACAACACAGATTCCCATGGATTTACCGAACCATGTACACTGAATTTGTAGACTTGATTCTCCGAAGAGAGAAGGTTGTTTTATTATTGGTGACATTATTTTTTAAAAAACAATTCATTGACTTTTTAAGGGTAAAAACGTGCTACTGCCCCTTTGCAAACAACCCAATGAAGGCTGTGGACAACTCGGAGCTTTGGAAATGTCACAGACGTTTTATGTGAACTGAGAAAACCCCACCTGTACAGTTGTAATGACATCATTGCACTCAATAAAAGATTAACAACAACACTGATATCACGCAAAAGTAAAATTACATGTGATGTTTTCAAACACGCCAGTGAGTGTTTAGCAAAAGCTGTAACGAGAAACACGCAAGTAATTTAGGTTTTTCAACGTTAACTTGACAATAACGTATCTCATTGTAAAGAAAAACAATTCTGGTAGGAAACTTTTTTACAATTGACTTTTAGCATTGATTTGAACAACCTCCAAGTCAGGGCACTCTACCTCCGAGTAGGTCTACGGCAGTGGCCACGCCATCTTTCACGGGGGCTTTGTTGTCAACCCAGTTGACAACAATTGAATATGACGTCACGTATAGCTTAGAACCAAAGGCTTAGTCAGCATACCAAGCAGTCGGTTCGAGAGTATGTTTTATGCGTTAGGCGTATGAATATAAGTATTATTGATGTTTTGGTTGAATATATCATGTCTAATGACCTCGGTAATTGAAGGAAAAATATATAGTTTCAATAACGCGATGGAAAACGTAATACATAGAGGATATTTGACATTTCTCGTCGAATACCAAGTATATCTCATCGAGTGCAGTAGAAAAGCATATTTTTACGAGTGGCGTAGCCACGAGTGTAAATATACTATTTCTACTTCTAGAGATGTCAAATGTTCTAATTATTAGATTTAACCAGTTATGTACAGTTCGAAAATGACGTTATTACAATGAAAGGAGCATCCATGCTCCCCTTGCTTTATTTATTTTTTATTATTTATTTTTGATTATGACGTCATCCTATTGTTATGATGACGTCATACGATCGAAATTGTTCTTTCACGCAGTAGAATAAAATGTTATTTCACTCAGTGAAAATACGGCTTTTATTTTATCAGATAAATGCCGTATTTCACCACTGAAAATATAATAAAATCACAACAATATTACTTTGACGGCCTCTTTGCCTGTGTCGCTGTACGGAGCTGTATTGCGAATCCTACAAGTTAGAAGTTTATGATTGGAGCGTAACAGCAATCAACGTCTGCACGCGCTGTGTTGGAGCTTTCTCGCCCGAACGTCACGGAGCGCGCGGCTGCTCGCTGTCTGGAGCTAGTGATTTGAATACATATACTGCATGAATATTACTGTAAACAGCCGGGGATTCTACATTTAATTCCGTTAATTCTACATGTCAAGCTCATCTGGCCAGCTGGACTTATGGCAGAGACTGTCGTTCGAAAACTTTTTACATATTCCATCAGAAATTTTCAGAATAACATCCTTGCAACATGTAGACATACATTAATTTCGTCTTCATCCCCTCTGACTGGGTGTTCACACTCAAAACCATTTCGACTTTTTCCCAGTAACTAGTAATGCTAATTAAGAAGCTTAAATGTTTTGGAGACTTGTTTATTAAGATTTGTAAATGCCATGACCCTGCTCCGAAAAATAAGGGCGCGGTGGCGGCTAGATTAAGTTGGTTAATCCCTTAATCACTATGATAATCAATGTTATCATATTGGTCGGCGTTCTACGTTTACGCGGATCGGCATATCATTTGCGCGGAAAAAAGATGACGTTTGCGCGGAATGTTTTACTACATTTGCGCGGATTGTTTTACTTCATATGCGCGGAATTTTTTACTTCGTTTGACAGAATTTAATCTGTTAACCCCTGTTCACCACGTGGAAGTGGGATTTGAACAGGATAAGTATATGAACAGTACTCACTCAGTCAGTTAAAACGTCTCTGTACAGGATAAGTGTATGAACAGTACTCACTGGATTTTAATTTAACCCTTGTTCAACACGTCTCATCTCGTTCATCAAACGGCTTTTAAACACGGTGAAAGTCTCAGTCATTAAAAGGATAACTAAAATCATATATCATTGCGTTGAGGTATTCGTTTCTGGTCAGTTCTCCGTCAAAGTGCTTCTTGTAAGTTGTCATGGGTGGGAGGTAAACACTTCTCATTTTGATGTATGTGTTTGATTGAAGCTTTAATATTACATCCAGATAATGGATACAATCTGACCACCCCGTCAGTCTGACCAAAAGCTACTGATACTTGCATTTTTTTGTAGGAGGCCGATCATACAGTAGCCAAGCCATAAGTTAGTATGCAATCAGACTTGTCTGATTATCTTATCCTATCTTCAGCAACGCGTGAGTGCATCCGCGCAAATGACATGCCAAGTCGCCGCTCAAATGGTGTACCACACGAGCCCATTTTGTATGATATGCCTGCGTGTCTTCACAGTGACAGTAGAGAGGGGAATTATTTAATTGGTTTAGGTAGGGAACAGGACTTAATTTGTGCTCATATGAGGCACATTTTAGCTATTCTTACAGTTATTTAAGGCATGATGTCATCCAAATGTTAAAGAAAAGATGTTTAAGTTCACTTTCCACATACAGTGAATAAATTTGGAAACCAAGCTACATTTCTCTAAGGAAGACCACACCCATGGTTTATATTAATTTGTTTGAATGCAGGTGAAACGTTCTAGGTAACATGCAATGAAAGTGTGTAATATGTGTAAATCGACGTTAATGTTAATGTGTTTATTATTACAAACATGTAGAAACTCCTAACACTCATTTTATGTATGGTTTTTCGATGAAATATTTCCCAATAACACTATTAGATGCAGTTATACTTTAATGAAACAAAGATGTGTAAAGAACTGCAACAACACTACCCATTTAAGCTTTAAAAAGCCTTTCAAACCAAATCGAAGTCTTCGCATCACATTGCCCATACGTATTGAACCCCCATGAAATATGAACAAAAGAAACAAAAACTCGGATAGTAAATAGGCGGGCGGCAAAGATGGAAACTTCTGTTTGTTGTATTCCGACCTAACAAATGCCAGATATAGGAGACAATAATATTTATCAAAGCAAAAAAGAATTGTTCTACGAATATCAAATTGAGGCGACGTTTTTTTCAATGTACATGTATGCAATATTGTTATACGTTTACTGTTTTTTTAAGTAAAAGATAAAAAGTGAAGAACAGTAAACTTATCAATTATTTATACTTAGGAGATAAACTAGCTGTGTTTGAAAATCAGAGACATGTTATACTGGAGTGATAACCGGTGAATCGGCGCTTAACCAGAGGAGGTTCAATCCAGAATTGAATGCGTTTGATTTTTCTGGAAGACCAATCAGAATCGAGTATCCAGCAATGTTATGGTATAATGTACATGTACGTTTCTATCTCTCCAATACCAATGTTATGTATTGTATGCTCCCATTCTATAATTTCGATGTATAAATACATTAATATTTAACAATATCGGGTAGAGCATCTATTATGAACTGACACTGAGAGAATAACGATGTGAGGAACTGCATGTCGCCTGCTGTGGATCTTTCCTTCAGCTTATCTTGTGAGATTTGATCTTCATTAATTTCATTATTAGGAACTTTTTTAAACAAATCATTGGGAGAATAACGGGCGTCTTTACCTTTAGTAGTATAGAAAGCTGCGAACATGCAAAATCACAGGACAAAAAGTGGTAGAATCCACTTGCCGAATCCTTCCGGATTCTTAGGATCTGCCTCAAATTGAGTGAATCCGTCAAGGCAGATTCCACCATTGTTTTGTCCTGTGCAGAGGTGCAATTCATACTTTGACGTAAAATAACGACCATATCTCAGGAGAATCAGGACAAAACACACACTTATAATAATTATTAACATATTCTGTTTCATTTTGAACTTTGAACTCGATTTTGTGAAAACCACAACGATCCTGGAATACATTCCAATTCAGAGTTTTAAAGCAACTGAAATGAACAAATATTAGAGAGAAGAAATAACGAGGTCGCATGTCCTCTGGGTGTTGAAAGGAGAGGTATGGGGGTTAACTCCACTAGTGTAGATAAACTACATTTACCAAGTTCGTAAAACACCTTTGAGCACTCTTATAATTTCGACTTAGACGTAGCCTTTCTCTTTGGAGAGTCGAGTATAATGTCATATACCGCATATTTATTCTTTCGATTTCATAATATTTAATATTGTATTGTTTTGTTCTTATTAAAGTACACTTTCATGCCACGTTTCAATATGGATTGACATATATACTCGTACGTAATCTCCTCCAACTTCATACTTTCTTGCAACTTTACACAAATGTACATCGATCCCCTTATTTTAGCTTTCCTTGATCTAAGAAGGAAGCGGGGATACATGAGCTATGCTGGGCTATGCTGGGCTATGCTGGGTTACACTTGAGTATTTCAGCGATTCAACGACAACGGGATTATCCCTTCCAAACAGCCATTTACCGGAAACGTGTCAATTTGCAAATCATATCTCAGCAATTTAACTGCATTTTGTAGATTCTCGGTTAGCAATTTTACATGTTTTATAACTTTGAAAAGTTTCAACATACATTTTGTTCATATTCCGTATTCATGTTGGTCGTCGTTCACACATTTTACATCCATTGGGTTTCATACAATTTTATTTGGCTTTAATACGTTCTAACACACCATATGTGCTGTTTACAATTCAAACAAATTCACTTAGCTTGCATATTCATGCCCAATCGCCAAACATATCATAATTACTAGGTTCCAATTAAAATCAAGTAACATTTTTATGCATGTGCAGAAACCGAAAGTGCACGTCCCATTTACATGCACAGTAGTTACCTATTGAACATTATCAACCCGAATTTGCTATTTTGTCTGGTGTAAATAAGATTCCAAAATTACATTTGCATTGCGGTGCATTGTCCGGTTTTCGATCAGAAATGACTACTTTTACCTTCATATCGTCAATATACTAAGTCGAGTATCATTAAAATGATTGTTTTAGGTAACAGTTAGTACTTCTCGATAGAATAAGACCATTTATAACGTTTGTCATATTTGACCCCAAACAGCGCAATGGATGTACCTTTAAGGAAAGAGTAAGAGTCCTGAGCGTACATGTCATGATTTTGAAACAAGTAACAAGTAAACTTGATTATCTATACACGTGGTAGTAATCACAGTTTCCCTCGAATAGAGAGGAAATCAACACTTGTTAAGAAATAATCACGTGATTCACGTGAAATTTTCTTCACAAACTAAAATCTTTAATTGATGTTCAACAGTTGATATGTGTTTCAGATTTTCCATGTCTTTTCCAACAGCATTCGGGGTGATATCGTTTCATAGTTATAGTGTGAAAGCAATTACTCTTTATAGTTTTCTTATCGTTTCCTTATTATTGTTCATCAAAGCTTATGCAATAAGTAATCATACGTAACACGTCCAAATCATACAAAACATCAACATTCTGCTCAATCAGCGTATTTTAACCTGTAAAAACTAAATACGGACCAAAACACCCTGTTGAAGCAGGATCTAGGAAGCAGAGAAAACTAATTTTCAAAGAATTCCGAAACTGTTTAAAAAATGAAAACTATTAATATGATAGTTACACAAAGCAGAGAATGGAAATTTCTCCAAGAGCACAACAGGAAATTTAAGTGTTCAAAGCTGTTTACTACAATTTAGTTTGAAATATGCCAGTTGAAAGAGAACAATTCTATTTCTTTTATTATTTTTGCTTTCCCTTATTAAATTTTTTCACACGGCAACGTTAAGCACGAAACATTTACATTTATTGACTTGACAATAATAAACGATGAAAAACAAGATATATTATATCAATGTCAATTTTGGAGCTACATTTGCAGGATTTTAAAATATAAGGATTATTTCATTTTTATTGAAAGTAGTATTTGAAAGTTCAAAACGATGTACATGTAGATTTAAATTTTATTTTATGTTTATTTGTTAGTCCTCAAATAGGGTGATTTATATCTTTACTAGTTTTGTGGTCGTATGTCTACCCGACCCGCAATACCCCGTTTACATGCACCCGAATACATACGTATGTATTTCTACTCATGTGTGTATATCTGCTCCTGGTATGTATGTTGTGCATATAAATAGAGCTTATCATGAGAGTGTGTTTTGGGACGAGTTTTGGCGAGCTAAATACATAGTGTTCCTAATGCAGGATATTTACCATCCCAAAACACACGAGCATGATAACTTCTTTATCATACAATGTCATTCTTCATTTATTTTGCGCAAAATAGCTTAACAACATTAACGTCAAAGTTGAACTTTCCTTTAACTACGCGTATTGATATATGAAAATGAACAGTGTGCTATTCTTACGGTAAAATGACACAAACTAATGCCTCCTAAATCATGCTTTCATTTAAAATATTTTGGCATGATCTTAATTTTTAATGTTTTAATACGTTTCAAAATGCGTTTTTAAAATAAAAAAATATTTAACGTTAGGACGGTTGAGCTATCGTGTAGGCCTAATAGTGACTACATCTCGCGAAGGGGGAGTTGCTTCCCTTCCGCTAGGTTGCAAATGGCGACTCACATATCATACGGGGAGCTATTAAAACTGAATATTAAGCAGCTAATTCTAAAATCACCTTTACCGAGATTATGGAACAGTGAAGATTGACGTTCGGTAAATGTATATGTGACTCATACTGCCCTTGTTACCTGTGAGTATTTATGACTTTTTTTGCTCGGTAGATTTCAAATCGCGATGAACATGTTTCACTGCTTAATTTAATACATTGCCGCATTGCACAATGTTTGTTTTGTCATTTCTCAAATTAATGTATATGAAATGAAGCATGTATATTTACATGAAGCTGATACGCTATTACAACTGTTACGGCAATATTAATTTTACGTTATTACAGGCGTTCGAAATGTTGATGTGACGTCATTTCAAAAGAACTTCTGTTACATGACCTCTGTAATTTGCATCTTTATCCGTATATGACCCCAACGGATATCGAAAATATCCGTTGCCTTTATCCTGCCGAGAACACCATCTATTGTATGATAAACGCAATTACATACGTGAGTAAATATACACTAGGAGTATATTTACACTACCTCTGGAGGTCATGTAAAAGTATATTTGCTTATATGTATGTCTGCACATGTGAGTATTTGTGTCATGTAAACGCTTCTCTGCAAATACACATGTGTGTTTATTCTTTTTGTCACAATTGTTGTTCCTTTAAAAGTGACAGAATTACTCATGTACTCAAAATGTATCTCATAAGGCTTTAAATAATAAGGAATATAAGGTTAAAAATTGTAATTTTCCAGTAATTGTCAGACGGTTAACGAATGTACAATATAAAAAACCACATTCTTGAACAAAAAAAAGGTTTCAATGGTGAAGTCTTGGTAGCCGCAGAGTAACCAAATCTACAATTCCCATTCCCAAGAGGTTTCACCTTTCTTGTGGCTAGTGCCTTTAGCTTTTGAGAAGAAGGCACATACTGTTCTAGGGAGTAGCACATGTAGCCTTTTAATGTGGACCAAAGAGTCGACAAACCTACACTTTATAATCCCAATTGACCAAAGAGTCTGTACACAAGATTTCAGCTTTTTTTATCGGAAGAGGAAGAAGAAACAGGTTTAGGGCATAGCCCCTGTGTTTCTTACTTGGGTCACATATTTACCAAATCTATAATAATCCATATTTGCCAAGGAGTCTAAATACAAGATTTCAGCTTTCTATTGTATTTATTTTTTACAGATTTGCAAACTGGAGTTAAGAGCTGTTCACAAGCTTTTTAGGGCCTTTGGAAAGATAAGAAATAATGGCATGGCCAGTAGGCCTACTGGCCACAGAGTCACCAAATCTAGATTTTATTACCCCAATAGGCGAAGTAGTGTGTCCACAGGATTTCAGCTCCCAAGAGCCAGCGGTTCTTAAAAAGAAGATGAAACCTTGTAAGGCTTACATACGGATGGATCGATGGACCGACGGACAGACGCCAAACTCTATGACATGCCATAATGACTGAGGGCAGGCTCTTCTTCGCTATATTGCTGATACAGTCTGCATTGTTCCATGTGTAAAATATGAATAACAAGTGCTTCAAAATCTGTAATACCTACCCCCTCTATTTCCTCATGTACACGCTTAGTATTTATACTTTTACTCCCATATGCAAATATACTCCAGGTGTACATATACTTACATGTATATTTCTGCAAGTAAACGGGCCTTTATAACCTCAAACAATATGGATTTTTAGAGTTATTCACCGAATACACATTCTACCCTTCGGAAATTTCAATTTGTTGGAATGAGTAAATACAATATTTTACCTAAATAGAATAAAATATAGGTATAATCAAGGAGTTGCGAGAAATAACGGATTGTTATTGTGATAGACTCCGAGCTTTAGCAAAGAGTTCGGCATTATAATTCACGAGGGACAGATCATTCCTAATTACGAGAAACGAGTTGGTTATTATTTTTATAACTCAGTATCATTTAACCCTTAAAGATCGGAAAACAAGACGCGACATTACGATTAAAGATTAGAGTGTAAAATAAAAATTGTACTCCTACGCTATTCCTTAAGTTTTTAACATAATAAACAACGTGTTTGATTGTAAATAGAATGATATAAATTACATAAATCGTGAACTAGCAATCGAAAGTTATCGAAGCAATTCACAAATGACGTCATGGTTTATGACGTCACATAGCCTTGACGTTACGGCGGTTCAGCCGGCGACTTTTGCATTCTGCTTCGTCTTGCAAATTAAGTACTGTAAATACGGAATCGGAAACATAGACTGAGCATGACTTTTCATTTTATGTTTTACTGACTTCAAAAAGGTATGCTCGAAATTGTTCATCTATGTGATTTACCTAAAACAGGACAGCTAAGTAATTCACGATTGGGCGTAAAGTAGTTCCGTCAACCAATCAAAGTGGAAGTTATATTTTAAAAAAGTGTAATTTCTATACTCATTATAAAACCGGCATATATGTGTCCGATTGGGTAAGAATCTCCAACCAACAAACCATACCCTTCAAATTAGAACTTCAAAATTGTGACGATGGAAACAGTAAAATGTTTTAAAAAGTTTAAACCCACAAAAGGCACCTCTACATGATATGGAAAGGCACTATACCAAATGTGATGAAGAATTGTCAAGTAGATTTATGCATCGGAAACTATGTCAACTTGATATTGTCTACATACAACTAAAATCCCAAGCATTCTACTCTATCACGATTGTAGTAGTAATATGCACCAATCAATGTATATCACTGAAACCCAAGAGGAGACAAAGAGCCCCGGAAAAGACACAGCCTACAGAATAATAATCTCGTTTAGTGAATGTATAATACAAACGAGATATCCTTATGTTATGAGTAAAAGGTTGTGTAGAGTTGAATTTTGGAGTTTATTTGAAATAAAACATAATGCCTTGTTTTTTGCATTGAAAAATTAATAACTTTGCTATGTTTTATGACCTAAATGTGATTTGGCTTCATCTTTTAGCCAAAAAAGTATTCCGATTTCACGATATCGTATTCACTCAAAATTTTAAAAATTACAACTGAGCTTTTTTACAGTTCAACCTGAAGAGCAAATTAAAATTAGGTGGGGTTTGAGTACAAACAATAATAAAAATGAATTAAATATTAAAAAATCTTCGATATCTATGTTTACGACAGTGTGGATACACATACATTTGGCGACGTAGCGAACATGAAAATCCTTTCTGTAACTGATTGCCGATTCTGATTGAAAACTCTATTTCGAAGTCATGTATAGCAAATTTTATTGAGAACCCTTCCCTAACAAACTGTCAGATTCAACTGAATTAAACATATCAACATTTAAATGGAATTTGTTATGAGTTTTAATTTTACTTACACATTTGACTAGAAATGTTCCGAAAGATTTGTTCAATGCATTTCTGATGAAATAAATTTGGAAAGTAATTCGTAATAAAATCGGTCTCAGTTTATTCAATTAAACCCGTAAGATCTGCGCAGATTTATGTTTCAGATGTTTTATTGATATTTTTTTTATATAAATGTCGTCCCATGAAGGTTCTCTTCACCGAAGAACAATCTATTCAACGTCAGTCCTATACGTGTCTATAGGTGTAATACAATCTTGTTGTTTTTATCTTTGAATTTAAATGAGAATCATGAAATCCTATCACGTGAAACATATTATTTTATTCCAATCGATATCATAAACATTTAAATTTGAAAGAGATTACTCTACTCTACAAAATTCATTTGGCGAATCATTACTTGTGTTTCTGGAAAATATATGCAATTTCATTATCTGAATCGTTCGCTGACAAGACATAGTTCACATTGCATATAATGTCTGTTTGTGTATCTTTTTCTGGATACATTGTTGACAAAAAGCCTACCCCGACATAATCTTCGTACATCTATGTCTGAGTGAAATAGATCACAAGACCTCAAAAGAAGTATAATTTGCATGAGCGAATTAGAAATTTACAACAATGTTGTCTGAATGCATCGATCTTAAAACCGATTTGTAACAAACCGGTTTGGCCGAAGTGTTGTGATACAGGTGCGTTATCTTATTAGAAGGGCCATCTGTCAGCTACCATGGTTGATTTAAATTACCATGTTGTGAAAGACGATTACATTTTATTACTGTTTGTATAGTGTTATATCACACTTCTATATTCACACTTTTCTATTGTTCTGACACATTTTCACCTACGCCTTTTTGGTACACGTTTTTCAACTGGGCAATGTGTTAATCTTTATGATGTCAATTTATATCCCATACAATCAATACGGATGAGGTAATATGTAATGTGTGAGCAAACGTGCACAAAGATATAACCATTCCAAAAACATGACTTTAGCACATGATAACCATGAAACACGTTGATCGGTACAAATTCAGTATCGATCCATTATTGATCAAGTGATGAAATGTTTAGCATACTGAAAATGATTATCCCATTACGACCATATCTTTCAGAGATTCCTATGTTCCTATGGTTATGTAATTTTGTTAACCGTCGTTATAAAATATTAATATTGAAAACACAATTCACTGAATATTTCCTTGTGGTTTCTGTTATACTTATAGGAAACTACATTTACACGCAGCATAAATTAGATCAATAAACGGTTGTAAGTAAATTATTTAAATCTGGGAATATTATTTTAAAGACGTTTTATTGCTTACATTGTATGTCCTCCGGGTTGGTTCTATACTTCTTGCAATTCCCCTTTCAACACACCCATGACACAAGTTCACAGAACGCAGAGTTGACTTGATACCCAAGTGGCATTGTAGACAGTAATTGAAATGATGTGTAATACATCTTAGTTCTCTATGTGGTGACATGGATACAAGGCAGATGGAGTGGAGTGGAGTGTTACAATCCTTATAATTCTAACTAATTTAATATTGTATTTGAATTTCTTCTTGTAAAAATCATTCTTTTTCAGGAAAAAGTGCAATGTCTAAACCAATGTTTTCAGCATGTGTCTCATTAGATTTTTTGTTACCAGCAAATTTTGTCATGAATAAAAATAATTACATATTTTTTTCTCTGAAAATGGAATAGCTATACTGAATATGCAACACAATTGTTTTTTAGTATTGTCAGGGGAGACAATACTGAAACACAATTGTGTTGCATATTCAGTTTTTCAATGTTCACATAACTGTTTCATTTCCTGTAAAAAGAATTAAGAGCTATTAGCTGAGAAAATTAGAATTGATTGTATGGCAGAAAGTAACACTCGTTTAGATAGTTATACTTCAATATTGTGTTCATTAAATTTTTAAGGGTTAGTGTTTGTGCACTCACGAAACTAAAACAATCATAACATTTGCAATTATAGTTACATGCAGGCAGATTTAAAGATCTAAAGTAAACTAAACTAGTTTGATTATGTATTGTTCGTGTCATCATTTCGGATGAAAAATTCAAACTATGAACATATTTTAGTGTTGATGACCGAGAAATTAATCCTTCATTGACATACACTTACTGAATGTACCTTCAAACTGTTGTTGCTCTTACAATTACGAATTAATTATTAAAAATTTAGTAGGAGAGAGAGAGAATATCACACGCTCCATTACTGAAGAAAAAATCAATCGAGTCGTTAACAATACGACAGGTTTTCCGTAACAGCACTGCTCTGTATATCCTAGAGGCAGTAAGCAGATATTAGGTTTCCATACTGTAAGTACCAGTCTAATACCTCTCATTGTTGGAGCATGTGTATTTGTAGTTATTTACAATACTGATTGTAATATTGTAATATTTGGCATAATATATCTGAATACCATCTACAATAGAACAAATCTTGTTGCAGGATTCGAACCCAGATCATCAGATTGTACCAACAGCTTATATATTCAACCACAAAAATCAAGAATTTGTACAACAGATGATCATTGATTCATTGTGATACCCAAACTAACATTTTCATTTGTTCACTTTCTAAATGGCATGCGTTTTAAATTGTTGTAATAATGCATTCTCTAGTACTTGGACACTCACACTGTTTCCCATTACTAACACGTAGTAGGCCGTGGGTTACTTGTACATGATCCGAAGTATAGTTCATATCGCTGTACCAGAAATGTTAAAAAAATTAAACATCAGTCAAACTGGCCATGAGTATTGCATGTTTAACTGGACCTTACAACATGATGTATAATGTATCGCTTGCTTACTTTGACAAAAGGTCACATACAATAATTTACTTGTATCGTGCCCTAAAAACTAATAAAACGCAAATGCATCCGTCCAATCAAATATACGAAGTTCCGATAATTATCAATTTGTGCAAAGATTTCATACAAAAAACGTACGTTGCAGATAAATCTGCAAATATCCTCATAAAAAACTTAATAATCCATTCAACAAGAGCTTGTTTATTGATCCCTCGGTGATCCACATTACGGAATTGCCCTATGTAGATCAATTAGAACTTGATATAATCAACTCAGTTTGCAAATGGGTCATTATTTATATATACATTAAACCATATCTATATTTCCTTCTCTAAAACATTAAACATTTACTACCTCAAATATATCTAAAATTGTTCATGAAGACGGAAAGTTGCACATTAATGAATACATTTCGAATTTGCAAATAAGTTTATACTGATCTTTAACGTGGGGTGGTTGTCAAATGTGATTAGAATCGTTACAGAAGATGTAATTGGTCATTCAAAAGTAAAAAAGCCATTATTATGATAGTGACACTACAGATCGTGGAATACAGTAATGTGAGCTTGAGCGATCCGATGTTATTCATATTTCCTTTTTACAGTTGGTGTGACGGTAAATCATATTGACACACATTTTTTTAATTTCGTGGATTTGACAACTGCTGTGGTGTTGAAATAGATTGGACACTTTACAGGTTTAATGCGTTTGTTAGGAAAATGCCTTTTACCAGAATAGAATTCTAACGCAACGATTTATGTTCTTTCTGCTAAGTTGAGTGGGAATGTTATACCATTGGCTTTTAAACCACACATATTTCAAGAGGTTTTGCATATGTTTCCTCGAAGTGAAGGTTTGGAACTGTACAATTTGTAAGATTGAATATTCAGACGTTCACTTTTGTCACAAATGAGTCTTCAGCTGCTAGAAAAAAGGTCAGATGTAATCTTGATCAGACTAAATCTACACATTAATTCAATGATATGATTTGATAGGAGGCTAAGACAGAAGTAATATATGGATGACTTATATTTTTACAGTTTGTGTAATAAATATTGAATGCATTTTTTTTTATTTGACATTAAAACGAACTAATATTTTTATTTGTGGGAAAAGGTAGATATGATACTGTTAACATGTTACATTCAGTACACCATTTATGAAGCCAAATTGAAATGGAATATCATCACCATCGATGGGTGTTTAATCGGTTTATTTGATGTGGATTTATTCTATTTTGTAGCTATGTAAAATAAAATTCTTAATCCAATAAAATCATAATGGCATCAAATAAAACACACATTTTGTGTCAAATGGTGGTTCATTATACTAATTATGTATGTTATAAGATTAAGGCACCTCAAACTCAACGGCAATGTGACATTGGTTTTATCAGAAAATTGCATGTGATTTCATCTTTGTCATTTTACTTTCTTCTTACTTTTACTCAATAATAACAACAACACAATACATAAAGAAATTTTAAATGTTCGAATATTCATCAAGTAAACATCTATATTTGTTGCGTAACTCAGTAATCAAACTCTTTATGAAACGAGATCGATAATGAGTTATGTAACTCTCACAACAGAACGATCGAACAACTAGTTATGAATAACACCTGTGTAAGATGCTAAATCGTGTCCAATAAGATATTTTTTCCTAATTCTAAATATACCGAAATATATTTGTAGAAACTAACACAATGCATATTACATAACATCCGTTGATCACCTTTATATGTAACAATATATCAAAACACGATATTTGATCATTTGGTGTCATGAAACCAATTTATAAGTATACCGCTCTGTGGAAATGATTTCATTGTGTCACTGCTTCTTTTTAACCTCTTTTGATTGTTACTGTTACATCAAATTCCCTAACACGCATAACTCATTTTCCAAAGATTTGCAGCATCAACGGAATGAATCTGTCAAACATTACTGATTGATGATCGACTTCATTTAAATCAGGTCATTGAGTCCTCATAATTCAGTTACTTCTTTCAAAACTATGCCGCCGTAGTCTAACACGAATGATTGGTTACAACACTATTTCGGTCCCTCACACAATTAAATGCACTATTAACTGCCCAGATACTGTAATTTATTGGGTTTTTTCTACATCAGTAAGTCATATGATTTCTTTTCAAGTTGCAAACTCTAATGAAATTTGCAAAAACAAAAATGAACATAATGAGGATACTGAAAGTGAATAGG
The DNA here is from genome assembly GCA_936450465.1 of Gibbula magus. NCBI lineage: Eukaryota > Metazoa > Mollusca > Gastropoda > Trochida > Trochidae > Gibbula > Gibbula magus. Next base: position 31,683,395 of record OW388292.1, on the reverse strand, counting down.
TTACACTGTATAACATTATTTATCATATAATGGAGGGTGTTATCGATGCAATAAAGCAATCTGATAAACGTGGTATCCAAATCTGATAAATATGCAAAACAGGTCAAAGGTCAAATTCACGAACTACTTTCACAAAATTCCACTCTGTCCATGCGAATCCTAAAACTGTATGCAAATCATTGAAAAGCGTAACCGGTTTACCCGCGTATTTCCGCTTGAATGAATTGATATTCGAAAACACGAAATCATCTGATATGGTACAGTGCATTTATAGTTTTATCAAAGTCAAGATAATGGTAGATTTGTTTTTAAAATCATTTTAAACGTCAGTGCGCTATTGACCAACAGCACCAGCAAGTAGCTGCAATGTCCTGTGTACAAAATGAATCTTGACGTGACCTACCGACCCGCCTCGTCGATCGCACTAGCATTTTGGCAGTTCTTGAGGGCTTAGCATACGGTATTAGGTACATTTATAGGTACCTATTGTCATAAGTAATGGATCAAAACCGTGTCAGAGGCTTTGTTTGTGGAGTATGCCCGCGGGGGAGGGAAAGGGGAAGGGCCGATAGGACCGCCCCCCCTTTCCCGACGCCAATGGATAATTGGTTTGTGTAATAAGATGTTGTACCCTCTAAAGTAAAAATAAATGACATAAACCATTATTCTAAATGGGAAATTTAAAAAATAAAATTTGCAAAAAATGTGCTACTGCACCTTTAAAACGCATTTAAAATTATAAAACAGACACCTAATAGTTCACTAAAGAAATTATGATCCTTTTTCTACAATATATCTGCATTCTGCCCAACATACGTGCACAACAGTGTCAATGTCCTATTTTATTATTGGATAAGGTAATCTTTTTGTCTATATCTATGCTCAGGGACTTTTTATAATGGTATGAGGAACAATCTCGTCTAGAAAGAAGCTCAAGAGGTACTTTAACTCTCTAATCTTCCCACACAAATTGAATTCTCCACTCGAAGAGAAAGGAGATTGACCCTAGGCACATATTATGCGCATTAGTCCCAAAGAGTTTTTCAATTGAAACCAGAATAGGGATGGTCAACAGTGAAATGTAATGGAATTCGGCTTATCTAGGTAATTATGCACTACTACATGAAGTGTACGTGCGTGTCTGTCCAAGCTACACACATCTACTATGGACATAGTAATCAACAGGGTCCCTATTCACGGAAGCATCCTAGAGGCTAGGTATATATATCCTTACTTCTGCAGTAAATAGCGTTGGATCATTCTTCGACACTGTCGAGTAAAGGCACCCAATACCCTCCAGTCAGTCATTGGTAACGATTTCGTTTTGCGAATGCTCTCCCGCCCACACAATATATAACAAACAAGCTGAAGTAAAATGTACTATTTGGTATGGATAAGTATTTTTCCATATAACGTCTTTATAAATCTTAAGCGCATTTGGAACTGGAATACATCAGAGAAGCGGACATACTCCTAAACGTAGTTTTACAGTGATTACGTTATTTCATCACAAAAAAGTATCGCCTCAAGTCTTTCCTCAAATGTACACCTATTCCACCCCCCTCGTGATCTAGCGATCCAGAACAGTACACAAGGACGTCTAGCCATTCTCTGTTAAATTTAGTAAAGGTTACATGTGTTCCTTGCATGTTAACGTTTGATATGTTAGATTTTAAGATATGTGACTAAATAAGTGAATTCGAAATATAGACCATAACGTTCTCATATATATCTTTTGGAATCACCAACAATAATTATTTCTGGCAAACAAACTGAGGACATTAGGCCTTCTGAATGGTATTTTATTAGTGGTGGAGTCATTGGTTGAGGTTTGTAGGTTTACAGACAGAAAATACCAGACATTCAATCAGAAACCAAATGAAAGCGAGGTTGTCTTTGTAAATGATATTGTTGTACTCTTGTAGACATTTTGCATGAAGATGTCTTCAATCTTCAAGTCGTAGACAAGAACAAAACCAATTTGATTATTCTGTACTCATATGACCATAGAGAACAAATTTAGAGATACAGTTACTTCTTGTTCGTGCGTTTCAATAAACTAGGTAATGGTTAGTTTTATCATTGATTAAAGAATACATAACTGTTAGATAAGGTTCAATTATACATAGACGATAAAACAAATGTAATTGTTCATATTGATTAATAACAAAATGTATCATGTTGTAACATTTTATAAGACACTGTGGCGTCTTGAAACCCTCTCTATACCATTCAGTATTTTACGTTCATGAAACAAGTAGGTAAACGCAGAACGAGCAAAATCAACAGAGGATTTAGGTTTAACAAGGGTCAAAAATAAAACCAACATTGTTCTCAATTGCCAAAAATAAGACAACCGAAATGTTAATTGGGTGTGAATGCAGATCTCATGGTGAATCGAAGGAGGAGAAGAAGAAGAAGACCAATGGTTGAAGCGGAGGTTTGAGGTGGTTGGGTGTTGATTGTTAGAGAATCGTCGGATAAACTGCAAGAGGAATGAGTGAACTGTGGGTTGGTGCTCCTCGGATTGTTGGGTGGGTACTCCTCGAAGTTGCCTCCGACAGGAGATAGATGTTCTAGATGAGTGAGAGCCAGCATATGGTAGGAAGGTGCCTTGATCTAGGTTTATTGTAGGTTGCTCTCTTCGAATGTTTCGAACGTTTCTTTGAGTTTTCCTTGCCACCATTTGTTGTTGTTGTTGGTTGACAAGACTCCAAGTTGATGGAGTGATCCTTGTCTTTCAGAGTTTGCTCAGATAGGGCAGATATCTGGTCAAGTGTTTGACAGACGCTAGGTGTTCCTTGATCCTTATGTTGATAGTCTGCAGCGTTTCTCCGATGTACTCTTGTTGGCAATTACATGAAATGTTGTAGATGTATTCTCTTGCTTGGGGCGTGTATCTTTCTCATGCATTTTAATGATTGGGTTTCCTCATCATTTTCAGTTTTTTTTATGTGCTACATAAATGTATCCCATTTTGTTATATACAAGTCATGTATCGAACATTCCAACTGATGAAGAAATAAGTATATACTCCAAAACGTTGTGAATTCAGGAAGTTGTTATCCAGAAAATCGTCCTGGTCTAATGAATGTCACTTCTAAAAGCCCTTCAAAGAAGTGATATATCACATAATATATTACAAACTGTTTTGTGATAACTATCACCTTGAATGTTGGTCACGTCTGTTTTATAAACTATTATCTTAATATGTGTGTTTGCCTCTTCAGTTCAGTTCATCGTTTCAATTCCGTGTTGCATTCGAAAATGAATCCAAAAAGTTAACTTATCCGAGGTGACATATCTGTGTACAGAACGTCGTCAATGCACTTGTACAAGTACGTTTCTATCATAGTGTGGTAACTAGTTACCATGCAATCTGTCATTAATATACCATTACTTTCATTGCTATATAGAAATCTGGCAGGCAGGGCTACCATTAAATATACACTGACCCATACTGGCAGACGTTTTTCATTCATTTTGACATCCCATTCCTTTACTTCATATATAGATATGGGTATTAGTTAATTTGGGTAATTGTCAACTTCTCTGACTGATAACTCAACGTCGTGTTGTAATTTCGTGTTGAGATCCAAGAGACTCCTGATTTAAGAGAGAGTTTTGTCTGCCTTCACATGATATTGTCACACAACAACTTTTAAACGTAATGTAGAATCATATCCCCACCTGAGCGGTACAAATAAAACAACGCCCCGTCGCTAACGATGAAACACGTAATGCATTTTTACCACTTTTTTTATCATTTGGTTGGTTCTTCACATATTACAGAAGGGGAAATTGAGCGTTGTACTGGCAAAGGAAATCTGTGTTGTATTAAATATATTCCCTATGTTACATATCACCACATTTGAAGACTTCGGTCCTACAGTTAAGTAGAAAAGCAAAAACTTTGATCTTTGGCAATGAGCATTTCGTGTCATTTGTAAGTATATCTGTAGTCACAATTCCAATCAGGGGAAGTCACTCCGTTTATATACTGGAAGTAACGACGAGTTACTTCCAGAATTATCATTCTTGTCAGGTGTACTCTCGCCGGCAGAACACAGCGTTAACGCTGCGGGGAAAAGTTAATAATTTGAGAAGATTCGGGCATAAAAATAAAGCCAGGATATGTCAGAGGATTTGGAACGACTCTAGGAAGAGAAAAGCAGTCTATCGTTAAGTTTCAAAGATAACATTGAAGGCAAACTGAGCGACATTGATAGACGTTGAGTGGTCGGCAAGATGGCGGACATGATTCGGTCAATGGACCAAATGACGCAGCTAGTGAGGCTGATATGAGCCAGAGGGCTCCACTCGGTCCTACAGTTGTTACCACCGAGCTGAGTGATTGTCCTACCAGCTACGAGCTACAAAGTAGGTATCAGCAAGTTAGAGACGCTTATAGAATGAACAAGTTGCCAACTAATGTGATAGTTCCTGAGACAAGTCAGTTGTCAATTCTTTTCATAGTAATTATATCAATAAAGAACAGAACGTTTTTTAAGAATGATATATATTTCCAGATAAATATATTAATATAATTATAATTAAATTGCCAATTCCATTTACAATTAAAAATACATTCTAAATTTTACTTTAATAAATTTGAAAGTTTAATTGAGAGTGAATTACCGGAATCTCGACTTGAGAACTCCAAATGCCCTCTCTATCGTGTTTCTTGTGCGGGCCTGGCTTGAATTGTACCTTTCCTCTGGACGACTTTGAGGATCCACTAGCGGGGTAAGCAGCCAGGGTCTGCATGCATAGCTGGGAATAAACATAAATTATTAAAATTATTATCATAGCTTATAATTTCAATTAAAATACAATTATTCTCATTAACCGTATTAACAATGGGATAATACAATAATGTACAACCATAACAGTTGTCGATTTGGTATATATTTACCATTATACCAATATATTCACACATTACACAGTTAGGGTATACAGCTTGAGAGAGTATGGTTATAAGTATTTACCCTGAACCACCTAAAAGCCAGCCATTAAATACACATATTTCCAGTTTTTCCCCAAGACCACTGTTGTTTAGTATGAGAGAGTCATGTGTGCTTCCAGGCCATCTTACTACCACATTGGTAAATCTGGAAAAGAGTAAGTTAAAATTAAAATAGAAAAATACAAGGTTATATTTTAAGGGTTCTTCTTTCAAAATATTTCAACTAATAACCAATAAAACGGTTAACGAATAGTTATGGTCTGGTTAATTTTAAGAGATATTTTAATAGCTAATTAAGTTGTGGTAGAAAGTCTATACGTAATTGAAACAGGTGGGAACAAATACTGCTGTTGATAAGGGTCATGGACGTTACTAAGGTAAACATTAGACTGGCGTTAGTCTACGAGTTCTGATCACCAGGGATTATATGTTCTTTTTAAGGGAAGTTGTAATAAAAAAATATCTATTTTACAAATCTCAAAAGTTACTATATGAAGATATGGGCTCACCTGAGCTGGGAATCGCACACCCCTTGCACATTGATGGCGTGGTACCCCTTGCGGCACACGAAGGCCATTTCCTCGTTGATAGGAGGGCGTTTTATGGGGAGCAATATGCCATCCACTACAAGCACTTTGGGAAGTCTAGCAATAACACAAAACCCAATTTTGGTTGGTTCTTGTTATTCCCTCCTCCATGGTAACGCAATGTTGTTCAAACGGCTATAATTAGCATTTACAGTTTCGTGAAAGGCCCTACTTACACTGGCCTCAGATACGCCACGGAGATCACCGATCTCGGAGAGGAAACCCCATTTCCCCAAGGCACCGGACAGTGAGGAGCACCTGCGACTTCGGGGAGAGGGGGTTGGAACGTTGGATGGGTCTCCCGAGAAGTGGTTTTACAAGATAAACCCGTGTTGAGATTGCTTGTCTTGGCATCCTGTAACGTACACAGAGCTCGGCATCGGCAAGAGAATCTAGTTGCGTAGTCCGATCACGAAAAACCCTATGTTTCTTTAAACTACGTTCTGCTTCTACACACAGGATAAAGGCGGCGCCATCTTTATATCTTCTAAATATCAATCTTAAGTCTACTAAGGTTGGGTCTACCCAACCTTACTGTTTTAACCTTACGTAAGGTTAACCTTAGCTAAGGTTGTTTTGTGAAAGGGAATTTCAACCTTAGTAAAGGTCTAAGGTTGAAATCTTAGAGATAAGGTTAACCTTAGAGTTGTTTTGTGAAAGGAGGCACAGGCGTGTGCTTTTCATAGATTAACATAATTGATTAACATTACACAATGAAATGAAGGTTCTTATATTCTGAGTCAATACGTCTTATGTAATTTGAGTTTCTTTGAAGTTGTTACACACTATGATTGGTTCAACGCCAAGTTAATGTTATGGCGTTTCGAGTTGTCAAGATTCTCAAATATCATTAACTAACTTAGTTATTTATATATTCAGCACAATATGTCTCTGATTCAATACACGAAACATAACATATATATATATCTATTTAATTTTTATGATGAAAAAGTCTCAGAAAACTGACCAGGAACAATGTCCAGATTACTAGTGACCATGTTATTTTCAGCAATAGAAGAAATGTTAGACAAGAAGTGAGGTTTATGTCAATACCTCCCAGCACACATGACTGTACAGGGCCAGTACTGGCTTGGTACTAGCTGGTAAAGTTGATAAAGGCATACTGGCTAACGTTAAAGAACCAGTCCTGGCCCATAACCGTTTTAACTGAATTGGTCCTGTTACGGTAAAATTGTACTGGCCCAGTGCTGGCAATACGGTACTGAAGTACGGTACTGGCCCTGTACTGGCCCAGTTAAGGCATGTCATTTCCTGACTAAATGCATTATGGGATATTTACAAAGAGCCAGTACTGGGTCGGTACAGGGCCGGTACAGGCCCAGTACATATTATGTTAGGTTTATTTACAGGCCCGGTACTGGCCCAGTACTGGCCCAATTCAGGTTTGACACTTCCTGTTGTGGAATTATGGGTAGTATTTCGAATTGTCGACTGCTTCAGAGAGACAAGAGGAGAAGGCAACGATTTGCTATCCTTTGAATGTGAGTTCAATTTATGAGGTAACTTTAGTTGTATCTATAAAACTTTGATACATTCTATACTACCATATATCTCTGGTGTGTTTTACATTAACAATTGCTACTGTATGTATTTATATCATTAGGAAATCTAAGTGTGAAAATAATCACATGTTGCTTTTTTATCATTGTCTTTGTACAGAGGCCTACTTGTTAAAATTAAATCCTGGCTTGTTTTCAAATAACATATATTTGACTTCATATTTGACAATATTGACATTATGAAAACAAATACAAACAATATTTAAGTTTCATTATAAAAATACAAATTCAAAATAAAAAAGCTGGAAGATTTCAAACTGTTACGATTTATATTATTTACTTTAAGAAAAGTAACATTTTAGAAAATGAAAGAGAAAATGATAATAACTGAACCAACCTTCATTTATCAGTTCATGTGGATATTGAAACTTTACGGTATACACAATATATTTAATGTACCGGAACGGTAAAGGCTAACCTGAATTGGGCCAACACAGGGAATGCTATTGCTTTAGTAACGGCGTGATACTGGCCCAGTACTGGCCTAGTACCGTTTGCCAGTACTGGCCCAGTACCATGCCAGTGTGCAAGTTGGTACAGCGCCAGTACCGGATGCCTGTATCAGCCACTACTGGCACAGTACAGTCATGTTTGCTGGGCTCAGTGTGATACAGTAGCGCCAGAATTCCCATCTACATTTGCTGATATACCAACACACTGGCCCAAGTCATAGAACTTGCTCCCTGTCTAATAAATGAGTAAATAGATTGAAAACAGAATTATATTCAATATTAAATCACATCATATCTCCTTCACTTTGAAGTATGTTTTGTCAACCTTGAAAAAAAGACAACAAAACTTGATGTTATCATAGTACTAGTAGATCTTTCTCTGATTATTAAGTAACACTAACGTATTTAATTTGACATCGAACCTCACATTCTATCATTTGGACTTTTGATGTATTTGTTCATTATATGTCGATCTCCTAGGTAGACAAAAATAACAAATGGCACGTCGTTTACAGTCTATTGCTGGCACGTCTACGATCCAACGATAGTATGGCTTTATTTAATCTCTTTTCTTAACATTATTCAAATGTATACGATTTGATTAAACTACATTTGTGCTTTCACATGTATTTACACGTAACATTGACGTTATAACGTTTAAATTTATATTAACTATAGACAGTCCATTCTGTTCCTTTATCGTACCAAAATTCCCTAAAATGTGAAACGCGTCTTCAAAAGAACCATAATTGGCACAAAACAATCCTTATCGATAACATGATGCGCGGATTTAGACATTAGAACATTTACATTAAAGGAGAATATTAGAGAAAAACTTTGTTTCAACATGTTTAACAGTATTGTTTAAGACAAAGTGTGTCAACAAAATTATTAAAATGCTACATTTTATGTAGAAACGTTGAACAAAACGTTTTCGGTGCGAGTCGTTTTCCGGAAATCCCCGAGAGTTAATCAGGCTGGCAGCAGTCACGTGATATGATGTCAAAGATGCTCTCCCGCGCGCTGAGGCAGTGTATTTTCTACGTTCGTAGTGTTGTTATATGGCTTTCAAGGATAGCGATGGCAGCGTTGATTTTCAACCATCTGACATAAATAACATCCTTCCTTATCAGTATGAACCTATTGTGAATCAACATTGAGTTGAACACCAGGAATCAAGTGAGGATGAGCTTTCAGAAGTAAACAGTGAGAGAGTTGGAAAAAAAGATTCGTAGGCAGGGACAGGCAAACTATAACGTTACAATTTCACAATAAGTAGTGCATTATGCCGTACATTAAATAGTTATTGTCTTCATGTAAATAACATGAGTGTCAACAACTTATATGTAGTTAATTAAAATATGTTACTACAAATTATACTGCTTTATTCGTATTTATACTGTACCGCTGAAGTAACTAGTTGCACAGGACAAAATAAACCATCTTGATTCTCGATTATTCAAATCATGTTTGCTTTAAAAAGGTATTGATATTAAATATTATTATTATTTAGATCTAACGTACACACCACTGTTCAATCCTAATCAAGTAAGATAGACAGTAAGATCTACACATAGCTATGTGAGAGATTTGGTAGTCACGAAAACCGGACTAACACGATAATAAGGAACTCGCGATATTAGAAGCCTGTAATAACGTAGTGTAAAGCCCATTTTGTACGGCGAACTTTGTAGTGCACATATGCAATATTGCTTATGGTAGTAATATACGCATGTTAGTAAAAGTAAATGTACTATGCGTTCATGCATGTTTAATATTTCTGCCTAAGAAAATTGGATTCCAACTCTTTTAATATATGAATAGAGACGTATAACAATTTCAAACAACATTAATATTTGTAATCTGGAATATTTTCTCTCACCGGGGGTGCCTTGTCTGTGCGGTATTACCTCATTAAGTTACCACAGCAGTGAAATACTTTGTAAACGAGAAACCATGAATTTTCGAGAATATATATTTAAGCATAGGGATTGCCTTTGATTTGCAATAATTTGTCGTTTTTTTTTTATTGTCCTTTGCCAATGTACTTTTGTCCTTACACATGGTTACACATGCTCGTGTTCATGGCATGAAAACTGAGAATGTATGATATTACAAATTGCTAAATTAGCTAAAAATGCGAGTATAAAAGAACATTTAGAAGCAAACCTTTCCTTATCTGTGTAAATTATAAAAACTTAAGAAGGATAATTTCAACCACGAATTATTTTAAACACTCTTTCATCAGGGTCTGTAGCATGGGATCTCGCAGTCAATGACACCCACAGTTAAATATATTCAGAGATTGAACATAGTTTGATTATGAATAATTTAAACAGTGCGTGTAATTTACGAGGGTAATTGAAAAAGTTTAATCCAAACCAAACGTTCTCTAGCTCTTTACTCTCGATGATTACGCCAGCCCTAAGGTTTTATCAAAGAGTGTAACTTTGTTTTATGTTTGAATAAGCCAACACCACGGGATATGAGAAAATGAGTAGATTAGAGAACATTAACAGGTGACATCTGTTCATTGTAGAAACGGTTATACGGTGCTCGTATGTCATGCACGTTTTTCGTTCGATATTATCACCAGCCGAATACTCTCAGTTGTCTTATAATGCTTAATAATGCTGTTTCATTTAACACTTTGAACTCCTCGTTTTTTTAGTGTTAACATGTTATAAACCAACAAGGCCATGAAGAAATGTGGAGGAATGTTGAGAAAGGGGAAAGAGGGATACATTCATACACTGAAAGAAGATGCAACTAGGATTGGCGCGTCAATACTTAGGTCTTCAAAACTTCCGCTTTGACTTTCGGTTCCATGTTTGATCAAAGAATGGCACCGATATTAGTCTGTCAAAACTTCCATATTACGTAACATGAATCTCATAAAACAAAAACGTAACAATTCAGAAATTTCATTTTAAGTCAAAATAGCAAGAAAACCACCATGTCACCAAACGTCACCATGATTGATGTGATTGCACGTATAATTTAAGTCTCCATGTCAATTGTCAAAATTCCCACATGTTAACAATTTAAACCCCTATTTTCTTTTCTTCAGCCTTAATTGTTACCGGAAATGACCGTTGGAGAGCGATTTTATTATTGATTCCTGAAGACTGGTAGCCCTTAAAATTTCATGCAATTGCGACTCCGGATTTTGAAGTTATGACCCCTTGTCGCCTGACTTTGAAACGTCACTGTGCAAAAATCATTAGTTCGTTCATGAAGGCTTCAGCTGCATAAATATACAAGCTTGCTTGTGGCGAATCAATGAAAATGTACCTGATTTGCGTTTTCAGTCAAGGGTCGCAATAAAAGGGGGATAATGTTTCAGTACATCCAGATTGTATGTATGTAACAGTTCCAGAACATTTTACCCAACGAGCTAAAAATGTGTGCTTAGTGCAGATACAACGTTTTAAAGCAAATATACATTGGCTCATCTGATAGAACTAAGCTTGCAGTTTACAACCTTTGCAAATTGACAATTGACGTTGAGGCGAAAGAAACGACACGTTGCCACGTCAAAGCACCCCAGCCTCATGGCGGCGGTAATACACATAACGTCTTAACTGACTCCTACGACAAACATGCCTTGACGCCAGTCATGCTGAACTCCATTCCTGCAGAATAAACCTAGAACGTGTCAATATTTTGCACACATTACCAGAGTTTTGTTGAATGTTGAACACAAAGAAATTTCCTGTGTGGTCAGCCAAAACCTTTAACATGAGGAGGATAGAGCACAACTGAGACAATCGTTTGAGACGTATCCTGACTGAGCAAAGTTATCAATGTATACTAGACAGACGGACGTTGGAGCAGGTAGCAAGAAGAGGGAGTATTGTCCTCTTACCTATGTCCTGTTTCTTTTAAATACAATGATTTATGTAAGTATTAAACCTAATTAAAGTGTCAATATGCTATTGTTATGTTATGTATGAAGTGAAATACTGTATTTGAGAAGTGCTTAATATAACATAAACTAATTATGTTTGTAAGCTGTATTTCAAAATATAATTCAAATGTAATAAAACTCCTATGGACTTATTTTGATTTTTCCTTACGTTAAGAAACAAGTGCTGTAAGCTTGTGACCTGTCGTGTACTGTAACGCTTTTGGGCGCGAATATCCAAACGAGAACGCCCATAATATAGTGAAAACGGAGTGATATGTAAAAATATTAACAAATTCAACAATTCATTTAAGATTTAATCGCAACTTCATCTTGCTTTGAATAAAATAAGTTTTTAAGGAACAATGTTTCATTGTAAATGCATGAATAAGCAAATTCATAAAAGAAAATAAGAAACCAGCGTTTGTTTTGCTCATCAGTTTATAGTTTAATGTCAATGGATAGTAAAGTAAACAGCATGAGGATGCGATGACATGTCAAACATGATAAAATTTCAACAATAATTCAACATTATATCTTAACTTCTAATTGCTGTAAATACATCTGTATCATCAGAGAAAACCAATCTCAATAGCGTGTTAAGCATAATTTTTTAAACGCAAAAATGAAATTCGTTGAATTGCTCATAAAACATTTTGCCGTGCGTTCCCTTGATAATTTTGAAAGAAACAGAAAGTTTGGAAAGTGCAGTTTTTCAAATGTTCTCAGATATATTGAATTTCCCTAAGGAAATTGGTCTGGTATGGCATATTTCTGTATAAACTCAAGATGAAGTGTTTTCTTTAATATCCGATGAACTAGAAATTATTGCTTCCTATAAAACCTAGAGTATCCACAGTAGCAGGAAATCAGAATTTGATAGTGACATGATTGTAAAACTTTTCCCAACAATTCAATAAAACAATTCTTAATCGGTTACACATAAGTCATGTGTCATAATCAATATTTGCTTACAAATTATCATATTTCAAAACCTGAATTAAAAAACATGTGTGAGTAAATGTGTGTATGTTCATAGTTCGCAGGCAATTTACTTAAGTATGTAACATGAAAACAACAAATATGAAACAATGGCATTTAGAAGCACTCCTTTTGTTAAATACTTTAATACACCATCACAAGAATTAGAATAGAGAGAGTAAAATATTCAGTTAAATAGTGAATGTAAGTCAATTTACGACTCTCTGATGGAACGCAACGACTTACTGATTAAGTATCTCAATAGCAGAACATTTGTTTGCAAACTTGAAATTATTAGGACACATGTACAGTTACTGTACCATTAGACTTCTTTAGTTTCGTGCAGTAGTTTACACACATAACATGTCATTATTTGCAATATTTGGACAAACAGTTTATAATTGAATTAGTGTAACGTCTGATTTTACGACAAAGTAAATTAATTGCTATTAAAAGCTATTAAAAACTAATTGCTAACATTGTTACGTCAAATGTGTTAATTTTAGTTATAAATTTGTAAAAACCGCTCCATTACTGACTGAGTAGCGGTATAATCAAAACATATAATTTAACACTTCTTGTGTAAAAAAGTGTGGCATCATCAGCACATTATTACTTCGGAGAAATTTTGAAGAGATTATTTTACTAAAATGTTACTAGAAATCGATTGCACGTATTCTCTCCTTGGTCGACATAAATATATTCGGAGTTTCTTTAACATCACGGGTTGTAATATTACCTTCTCCAGTCCATAAAAGCACTAACTTTGTTGAGTGACGACACATCTGTGTTCAGATTTATTAAACTAATCTATTTGATCGAGTCTGCTTGCTGACTGGACGGTGATTGCCATTTTTACATTTGTAATAGGTAACATATATTTGATACTTGATATTATTATGATATAAAATAACAAGAAAACCCGTAAAAGACAAGGCTGCAAAATATTATGAAAACCATGTGTATACTTAATAGTAGATAGCAGGATGGACACTGCATTGTGATCAAATCTGAAATAAAAGAAAATATATGTTATTTAATGTTCAGAATGGTGTGATATATACTGTGATGACAATGTACATACATTATTATTCATATATAACAATCTAAATTAATCTATCACTTGAAAATAAAAGATGTTGTTCGACTCGCCCGATTTACTTTGCAATATAATGAAAAATATTATGAATTTTATCAAAACGTTTTTGTCGGTTTCCACATTTCAAGATTCCAACGATATTCATAAGAATATATACACGTATAGAATGTATAGTTCCCTAAAACTGTCCAAACTGTCAACCATTTGTACATATTCCATCGATTTCGAAGGATATTTAGTATAATATTTGTATATACGTACATGCTTCACTTGTTAACTTTGATCAATAAACTGTCAGTATAATAAATATCTAGATTTTTTTCTTTCAGTTATTGAACTCCTACTTGCATTTTAAAAAGTTAACAAAGTTTGCCTGTTGAATGGTTGCAGGTTAACGACTCGTAGTATAGCGTTTGAATGGAAATATGATGGAAATGGATTTTTTGACACTGCAGTTCGTACGTATGCACTGGATTGGTACATGTCTGCCTATCCACGTGTGAAATGGTTTAATCGATAAGTTTACTGACGTTGAGACGTTTTGCAGCAGTTCAGATCCTCGCAAAGCACAAACGCCCATCGACAAAGAGTAATCCTGACTCGAGTAATCAGTAGTTGCAAAGTATCTTCACATTTGTTGAACTCTTCACATTGGAGGAAATAAATATTATATTATATTATATTATATTGATATATAAACTGCAAAACGGCAAAAGAAACTTATCACCTCAGTTGGTTTTGATTAATGCAATGTTTAAAAGAAATCAGATGCATTTGACTGTGACAAGATACAATAATTATTATCTGCAGTAGTTTGGATGAATTAATTGGTGACTGTGGTTACATTTTAGTTAAAATTTCTTTGTTTAATGAAGACAGGGGTAAGAAATGAAATTTCCACTAACATGATCCCTACCATGTTTAAAATGTTGTAAATATGTGCAGAATCAGGCACATGCATCAATTTTCACATATAATAGATCTTATATGTCAATGCACAATTGTGCATCATCAAAAATAATTTTGGAAGAAGTTTGAAATTTAAAAAAATTTAAAAAGACATGTAGAAGTATTCTTTGACTGCTGACTAAACACTTGTACTTTTCAGTTTTAGATTATCATTTCGAAAACTTGATATATTTGCAATTGAAAATCATACATATGATAAAATGAACTGAGGTGATAAGCTTCTTTTACTGATGAGTTTATATACAGCTGTGTTCATTGGTCATATTTTTTTCAAGGGTCAAGCATGATAGGTTGAAATTTATTTTGAATAAGCCATATAGAGAGTATATAGGGGGAAATGAAAATTACTATAACACTGTACAACCAGACATTAAAGGAAACATCAGTCAATATTGTATTGTAATGGATATGTTTGGTTTAATGTATAATGTTTTATGTAATGTATAATTTATCACTTCTAAAGTTTGAGTCAAGGTGACAGACAATCGACCAAAATGATACCAAACCGTCCAGTAAGTCGTTCAAAGACAACTTACTTCCTATTCAGCTCTATCGTCAAAAAGTGGCGTGTTCAGAACCCCGAGTACTCGCGAGTATTCGCGAGTACCCGCTTCTGAACGACAACGAGTGCATGCATACTCGCGAATGTACGCGTGACCACTTTGGAGCAGTCTCGCTAGGCGAGTATTTACGATCCAAAATAGAGTCGCGTGTAATAAAATTTGATTACCTAATTTTTCTTTCTTTTATTACCCCCTCGATTGAAATTTGGTCAATTGCTTTGTGCAAGGCACCTATATTTTCCAAAATGGTGATGATATTCTGGAATTATCTTGGAAGTACTCGCGACCTCAGGTTTCCGTTCAGGAGCGTTCGCGGGTACGCGCGTACACGCCAAGCGAGTACTCGCGATCCTGAACACCTCAGATTTAAGAAAGTAAGTGTACATTGCCGACTCAACAAAAAGGAATCCGCAATAACAACTACTTTGATACTTTGATAAGAGCTTTAGAATATGTATGTAACTTAGAATTGACTTGTTAATTGATTTCCCTAATGGTTCCACCTTTCCGAAACATTGATGTAAGCAAATTGGACTTATATTCACACTTGGACATTAATTAAGCAACACAATTTTTAATCAGCAAAATCGTTCTGATTTGAAAGAAGACAATATGTCAGGAAAACAGTTAATGATGTTAGGTAGAACAATAATTTAGTAGTGTTGAAACGAAAGGTCCGTCAAATAACGGTTCACTGGCTTTTGGATAACGTCTGTTATAAATATATTTTGTTATTTCGGTGTCAAAATTCAAGTTCCATTATGAAATGAAATGAAAGTCACTAATTGTTGCTTCAATGTGATCAGTGTCATTCTTTCAAGTGAAGTGATTACACTTTACTAACTGACTTAACAAATGTCACTCGTTAAAGCAGAATGCACCTTCACACTCACACATCAATAAACTTGTCTTGATGAACAAATACGGTCACTACTAACGGTATTGGCTTATCTAAAGCGAGAAGAAGTGTTTAATAAACTGATTGAACTCAAACAATCTCAAATTTATTCACAGATCCTAAGGTTGAAGGTTTTTTTCTCAACTATCATCTAGCTACTTATCATGCATGATAAAATACATGTATGTTGTAGTGCATCAATGTCAACATTGAATCACAAATATTGTTTGCAATAAATAAATTCTAAAGTTTGAAGTGTAGTTTCTCTTCGAGGGCAATAGTTATTTTGGATAAAACTTCAGTACCATCATATTTCCCCTCACATTTTCATAAATGTTGCATATGGTGGATTTTTATTTCAATGAATGAGTCGCTAAATAGCCAATTGTTATGTCTTGGGTGATAATATCGTTCAATTTATCCTAACAATCCCAGAGCACCACATTTCTAAAGTTTAAACACTGGGGTTTTGCTTAATTAATTTCCCAGTGTATATAAATGTATTAAGCATTAATATATTGCCATGATATATAGTTTAGATATTAAACCGTTTATGATATAGGGTAATACCTGCTCCCCTTTTCGCAACCATTTCCTTACAAATTGATTCATATGCTTGCCTTGCATTACAGAATTTTAATTTATCTTTTATGTGAATTTGAGACACTAAGCTTTCTGCATTGTATAAACATTCTGAATCGTCCGCCATGGTCCCTCAGACACGAAGTTAGGTTGACGCTCGAGACGTAATTATGTTATGATATGGCTTCACATATTCAGGCGTTACATGCAACAAACCAACTATTGAATGTCAGCCATATACATAATGAACTTCATAAAAGAGATGCTGGTACATATGAAAGTAGGTACAAGTCTATATGTGTGGCACCACTTGGTATACTGCTTGTCAGGGCGATGTGTTTCGAACAGTCTAGGGTATATTATGTTAAGGCTAAACAACATGTTTCTGGTCTTTACAGGCTGACAAAAATGATGCGATGAAGCGAATTTTTTTTATTTACGACATTTTCTTTTTCGAATGAAGAGATACACTACACTACATGTATGACGTCAAAGTGCAAGATACTGTTTGTCAGTTACAACATTAAACGGCCTGAAGAAGTAGGTACAGAATGTAGCTATTGAAAACGTTAGCCAAGATTTTTTAAACTTCATCTTCTTATATGTAACAGTCACAGTTGAAACGACTTGTAAACAAGTCGAAATGCGAGTGACAGCAAGTGTCGTCTGAAGGTTTCTTGGTTATATACATTTACTTCACGTGAGACCTTCTTCAATGTATTAAATATATATTTATCCCCAAAACACCTTATAGCTTTAAAGGTACATCCATTGTGTTGTTAGGGGTCAAATATGCCAAAACGTTATAAATGGTCTTACTTTATCGAGAAGTACCAACTATTACCGAAAACTACCATTTTGATGATACTCGACTTAGCATATTGACGATATGAAGGTAAAAGTGTCGATTTCTGATCGAAAACCGGACAATGCACCGCGTGTGGCGCGCGCCAATGAGTCAAACGTAATTTTGGAATCTTATTTAAACCAGATAAAATAAAACATTTGGGTTGATAATGTTTAATAGGTCATATAACTACTGTGCGTGTAAATAGGACATGCACCTTCGGTTTCTGCACATGCATAATGATGTTACTCGATTTTAATTGGAAACTAGTAATTATGATATATTTGGCGATTGGGGATGAATATGTGTGTTCGAACGTATTAAAGCCAAATCAAATTTTATGAAACACAACGGATGCACCTTTAATTATATTCTGCTAAAACCTATTACTATAGACAATGAATGAATAACATGTGTTGATTTACCTGACTGTCTCGAATTTCTTATCTGCTTTCCCTCAGGCAAACATTTGTTGGTGTGAACTCTAGAGACTCTCACGCCCATTTCACTGGGGATATTGCAGCTAATATGTTGACATGTTAATTGCATATCATAGAATATCTTAGTTGAACAGCCACTGTGTATACGACAAAGTACTTCACACATTTTTGGCACATGTGGCGGAATCGTTCTGTGGTCCTATATCTGCGAGGTACCTTCCGATAGAATTACAAGGTTGATAAGTCGTATCTTTAACATTGTGTTAGGACGACAATGGGTCTCAGGAGACAAATAATGCAAATTATTCAAAATAGATTTTGCTGATAAAAACTGGGCAATGGTTGAATTAGTTCCTTGCTTAAATGAAAGAAACACCAACTTTATCTTTCTCAGTTTCAAATTCACTGATTATAGCAATTAACTTGACAACCTCACCTGTACAATGGGATGGAATGCCCTCATATAATATTATCCTATCTCATGTAAGAATGTCGATCTATGATTGGTCCACGTGACCCTGAACAAATAACCATATTCACCCTCACCCAGGTGGATAAATGTCACCGAGGGTGATAAATGCCTTATACCCCGCTACCGAAATAAAGCGTGCGTCCACGTCAGTCAGTCCATGTCACGTGATACATGTCAAAGGTCATATGTCAATCGATCAGCTGTTTTCTGTCAAAATGGCCACAAGGAAACGATTTGCAGATAACACTGAGGAGGAAATTGAAGCTAAGCGTGCAAATGTTATCCCGAACAACACTAAAAAAGCAAACCAAAGTGCTGCAACCATGCTTAGGGACTACTTACGGGCAAAAGGTAAAGATACTCGTTTTGAAGAATATTCAATTACTCAACTGAATGAGACTCTCAGACATTTCTACATGGATATGAGAAGCAAAGGGGGAGAGATGTACAAAACATCTACACTTGAAAGTGTTCGCTATGGATTAAACCGCTTCCTGAAAAGTCCACCTCAAAATAAAAGTTTTGACATCATTAAAGATCCTGAATTTAATAGAGCGAATGAGTGTTTCAAAACCATGAAATTAGAAACTAAGTCGGCTGGCAAAGGGGAAACCGAGCATAAGAAAATCATTGCCGAAAGTGATAGAATTAAGCTGTACAAATCCATACACATGGATCCCAGTATCCCACAAGGACTTGCCAATAAAGTTCAATTTGATGTGCGACTTTATTTTTTTCGGCGTGGATCGGAGAACATGGCTGCCATGACAAAGTCTACTTTTCGTGTTGGGTCCGATGCTGATACCGGGTTGCGATTTGTGGAGCGAAATGAAGGTGAACTGACTAAAAATCACAGAACCGACGCAGAATCATTTGGGGCTATGATGGTTGAACAACCTGACAACCCCCTTGCTTGCCCAGTCAGGTCATTTATTAAATATATTGAGAAACTGAATCCAAAGAATGACAGGCTGTGGCAATATCCGAAGGATAGCTTCACAGTGGATGAGCTAACATGGTACACCAATAAACCTATCGGCAAAAATACGTTATCCAGGTTCATGACAGTGTTGAGTGGCAATGCTCAGCTATCCATGGTGTACACAAACCACTGCATTCGTGCAACAGGAGCCACGATATTGACAAGAAACAATTTTGCAAGTGCGCAAATAATGAGCGTTACAGGCCACAAAAGCGTGAATTCGCTTACCGTATACCAGCGTATATCCAACCAGGAGAAGATATCCATGAGCGCAGCTATATCAAAAGGATTTGTGTCAAACGTGCCCAGTGCTCAGTCGCATGCCGACCCTGCACGCGCGACCTTGACCCATGTCAACAACACGCGCACGAGGGAGGTATCAGTGGCAAATAATGATGCATTGGATAATAATATTGTGTCTTCCGAGTTAGAGGGAATCAATTTGGATGCGCTTTTTGATGACTTTCCCCTGCCAGACAACACTAATTCAGCATCGATGTTTCCATCAGTTTTTCAAAATTGCAGCATTCAGAACATAAACATTGTTTTCAAAAAATGATTACTCATGACCCATGACCCTTGGAATTGACACATGAACTGTCACCCCTGAACCAGTTTGTTTTGACTCTGACCCAGATTTGTTGCTTCTTTGAATAAACGATGTTCAAGCATTTCTGTTTGTTTTTAATGATATTTTGAGACATTCGGTAGGATAAATACGTTATAACATTCAGTGGAGGTTTACATCGTGAATTATAAGACCCTTATTATTTTTTATTCTACTCGCCTCCGGCTCGTAGAATAAAAAATAATGCGGGTCTTATAATTCACGATGTAAACCTCCACTGAATGTTATAACTTATATTAACCTCTCAAAATGGATAAGGCATAAATGATGCATGTTTTAAAAGTTTAAGATGTTAAATTCCTGAAAAATGTATTATTTACGATAAAATATATAAAACTAACCTCTTAAAATGGATAAGGCATAAATGATACATGTTTAAAAACTTTTAGTTTTTAAATTCCAAAACTAAAATCATTATTTACTATAAAAACGATAACACATATATATATTTAGAATTGGTATACATAAGAACAGGAAGATTTTCTGGATAACAACTTCTTTAATGTGAAAATACAAGACGTTTTCGGAGTACATACTCACTCCTTCATCAGGTGGAATACTCACTCCTTCATCACATTCCAACAACTAGTTTCGAGTTCTTTCACTGCAGTTAGAGTTGAAATCCAGATGACCCTTACTAAAACTTTTGTGGTAAAAAAATAAACTTAGCTATTTAATTAAAATATATAGTTAACTAAACATTATTGCTCATAACACGTGGATGTCAACATTGTTTCCTTGTTTACTTCATCTGCTGGAACTTTCTAATACGGGCTCGCCATGCAGAAATGTCAATCATAGTTACACCAGAAATACTGGAACACACAATTTACTTTCTTTTTACTTGTGTTATTTTCGACACCATTTTAAGTTGAAAAGTTTGAATCGTGCAGATCGAATCCCAGAAGAGGCGTTATTTGGTAACTTTCATACCGCGGAACACGAGTCAGTCTTAATTTTTTGTATCAAAAATATGTTTTACAAGTGTTCCCTCAAGATGTCATAACCGAAAGTATAAAAAAACATTACTTTTAATAAACTATATCTCGAAATTCATTTTGAAATGATTCATGATTTGTTTAAATTGTAAAGGCATTCACATTTGAGATCTTTGATTAAAGAGAAAAATGATATCATAGCATTGCTTATAGTTCCTTATTCGATATGAAACTGCCGTGAGAGGTTAAGTAGCTTGGATAAATCGAAGTTGCATGCAAATATAGACATTTTATCTGTGTCGGTTGAGTATAAGATTAGTACTATTACAAAGAAAATTAAAAGAAGTAAAAGAGATTTTGAAAGGAAAAACTGTTTGAAGTATTTTTGCCCTATTTGAATAATGACTAATGCAACACGAAAGCTATCATTGCGTGATTTTGAAAAAGGTTTATCTCTACTATACTGTTTGATTTGACAATCCTAAATGCGATCTTGCAATATGCTTTCCTTTCCCCCCATTACTAATGCAATCGTACTTAGAAGCCTTTCACCTTGCACGAGTGCATTTTCTGCTTTACATATTGTTAGATGCTGGTAATTGAATTAAAAAAGGTCAACGAAAGCTAAATGGATAACCACTAACATGCTGTAACATGCTCTCTGAAACGGTTAACGGTATTATGACAGTTGTCGCCATTTTAAAATTCATCAATAGGGTTATGCTTTATAATCGTGTGTACTTTCAGAAACCAGTTCTGTGTTCTGCTGAAAGCATTTCTGTTAGGCATTATGATAGCAAACAACATTGATCCACGGCTTTTATAATTTTCCCAAAAACGAAAGCTCTTGAGAAGCTGAAGTGTTGCATACAGGTTTGGTTACTCTTGGCCCCTGAAATTTAAAATAACAACAGCGGCAATAAACATAAAGACCTTTTTTCGGTTTCTTTTACCCGAGAAAAATGCTGAAATTATATGCAAAGACTCCTCAGCGAAAAAACGTGCTACTGCCCCTTTAAATGCGTATTTTTGTCTTCTTGATCAGAATAATAAGTTGAAATCTTGTGTACAGACACAGTGGTCAATCTGGATTAAGAATTGTAGATTTGTTAACCTTCTGACAACTAAAGACTGATGAGCTACCAAGACAATGGCTCCATTTTTATGGTTTCAAATTTGTCATTTATAATACATTTATTCAGTATATCTTACTTTTTTCTATTTGATAACATGCTAAAGCCACTATAAAATAGGGTTGCAATTTCGAATTATATAATTGCTATCCATAATAGAATAAATAAAAGATCAATACAATCGTGTAAAAAAACTGGAAATGTAACAGAAGTCTAAATTAGTTATTCAAAAGTGGAAAATCTGTTTGAGCCAAATATCTTTCCTATTTCCTGTTTTACACTATCCAACATAACAATTACGTGTGCTCGGGGAAACATTTGCTTTTGCCTTTTTTCATTTTCATTATTATAGTTCCTGTGAAGATAAATCATATTGAGCCAAGTAAACCCGACAAGAGACGTTTTTCAATTTCGTTTGTTTGAATATTGCATGGGGTTGGAATAGGTTTCACACTGAACACGCACATGAAACGATGTTTTGAATATTTGTTTGTGTATGGAAAGAACATTCTGATGAAATAGGGTGTACATGTTATGTTCCGCATTCATTCTGCTGATGTGAGTTTTATAAAACATAAAACCTTTTATTTTGCAAATATTTCGGTGAATTGAATGAATCGCTTAACGAACATGTACAGGTCTTTTCAATGAATTTTTAAAAATGTTATTAAATTTTGGATAGCAGAACCTTCAATAAAATCAATTCCGGGATTCTTTCCCGCAATCAAAATTCACCCAGCCATCAAGGATCCTCTAATAATGGTCAAGCGAATCAACCAGCAGCTAAGGTTACATTACATTCAGCACTCATCCAATAGATGTAAAGTGGAACTGTATCAGTGAATTTGTATATGCTATTGATAATGATATTGATATGATTGCATTCTTTTAAACCATCGATCAAGTGTTTGATATGTGATTACTTGCACTGACGAACAGTTGATTTGTAGTTGTTTCTTTTATCAAATACACGTCTTGTCACATTGATTGAATCGGTAGTACTACACTTTTATACTTGACCTACGGTTCTCAGACATGCTATAAACATGCTAAGAATTATACAAAACATTTGTCCTATTTACTGATATGTTTAGTGAATAATAGTTAAAATAAGTTCAGTCCATTTTTTCATATTCCTCCCCAATCGCCAAATACATGATAATCACTTGTTTCCAGTGATAATCGAGCAACAGCCTTATGTACATGTGAGGAAACAGACAATACACGCGAGGCATACCATGAACAGTAGCCACATGACCTATTAAACATTACTACATGTAACCCAAATTTGTTGTTTTATCTGTTATATTACTTTTGACGTAGTGGCTTGCGCCAATCGCGGTACATTGTCCAGTTTGAATTCACGACCTTTCATATATAATGTATAATGTCACTACTCTGAACCTGTCAGCATTAACATGATAATTCCCAGCAACAGTCACTGCTTTTCGATAAAATAACACCATTTATAACGTTTTGGATATGTGTCTCCAACAAAAGAGTGAATTTCCCTTTAACTGCCCTTTAAATAAGTTGACATTATGATAAGGTGGTAAAGGGTGGTTATAAGTAGTTATTTACATTTGTATCTGTTAACGTTATTTCACGTGTAACGTATTTTTGAAGTTCGAGTTCTGTTAAGGTTGTCACAAGTACAAACAAGTTGAACTATGAAGTCAACACTCTTTGATTTGTTTCGAGATATACTGCCCAAATGAACTAATTTTTCCAACATTTATTTAGATCACTCCCCGTAGTTTGCTCTTTTCAACACTAAAACTCTAATGACTGTTTTACGATGGATTGGTTTGACGCTATTTTGGTCAGTTCATATATATCAAATGAACTATCAACTTGCAAGACACTGTAGTGTCTTTTTACATTTATGTCTAATTTGGTTACTCTTATGTTTTCTGGTTTTAGACTTAAAGTGTCATCCATCATCCAAGTGTTCTCAAGTACATGTACTATTAACATGAAACAATTTTAATTCAGGTTTTGCATGTAATACATCATCAAAATCTGTTCACGAAAGACGATAACTAAGAATATGTCTATGTAGGAAGTATTTTGTTTGATACATTGTGTTCGTTACTGATATCAGTTTTATGATATTCAGTGAGTGTCATATTGATAATTTAACATATCGGTTAACATGATAGTTAACGCTTTGAAATATTTAGATAAAAGAAATTGTGAAAGGTCAATTGGATTTGAAAATGAAAAAGTATGGGTATCATGTATTCATTAGGTAATAGGATTTGGTATAATTCCTAAAAGTAAAAAAAAAATAAAAAGATAAAAAATAATAATTTTTAAAAAGTGGGTTCACCTCATTAATTGTAAAGGTTTAAATTAGATTATAATGGTATCTTGGCATGATGTGATGTGATCGATAGTCTTTGATCTGATAGTCTCACAAGAAAACAGATTAAAGAGGGATTTCATCCCAAGATGAAAAAGAAATACATTCGTCATCTTCATTTCATTGTTCAGTCATCCAGTGTTATTTTGATATGTAAATGTGTACTGATGTGCCCTTTACAAAGGGATTTCAAACGTTTTTAAATTTAACTGTGATCTTTTTGGCATTTACTTTTTAATCAAACTTAGTTTGCTCGTGACATTTTCTTATTAGTTTCATACTGAGCAGTGAAATATTGCATTTTAGTCATCATTTTTGTCATTTACCATTAACTTTCTTAACTAATAAAAATATCATACTCAAAGCATAGTAAGTAAAGTTATCCTTAAATAGTTATGCTGCCAGGATTTGTATCTATGACTACAAATTCTGTTTCTGTTATGTAACTGATTATACTCTTGCATTGCGTAACACAGTTATAAACATATATATGCTAATAAAAAAAGATAGTATAGTGCTATTAGAAATGTTTCAATCTAACACGGACTTAGTCTAAGAGCGTGATGTATTTATGATATAACAAATTAAAATGATGATGATGATACCCTTTAATGACGTTATCGAGACTCCGGAAATACATGTAAATGTCAAGGGCGTTTTGATAATAAATTGATTACCACTTATATTCCAAGATATGACAATGTATAACTTTCCATATGGTACCATTGAAAATCAACTATCTGAAGGAAACTGGGGTTCTTTGTATTCGTTGATTTATAACTATTTTGGAATTGGGATTTATATTCATAATAGGTTCAAAATAAGAGAAACTCTATAGCTATTCCAAACAATCAGAACTGTATCGATAGACACGTAGTTGTTGTGTTGCTTCATAGTAATTTGCAGTCACATACAAATGTATGCGTGATACAACCATTTTTATTATTTCCGTGTGGTGTCGCACTCGGTGCTACTTAACATACACAGAGCCTACATGTTTCTGGGAAACTGAGATGTGTAATAGAACTATCAAATTTTATTCTCAATGTCGAAGTGTCGATTACATTGTTTGCCAACCTTTGCTGAAGAGCATTCCCATAGGTTTTATACTGTACATCAATAATGCATATTTGCCTTAAAAAGAGTGAATCTTTGATACTAAACGCCTCAATGAATCGAACTTTTAAAATGAAAATGTGAATTATAGAAATATTTCAAATTAAATGAGTTAAAATAATGCACTGTATTCTAATTATTTTATGGTGTAGTTAGAGGCTACGGTGACATTTTATTGGAATATTTGATTTTGAAAAAATAGTTATTCATCCCTAGTGAAATCTACAAGTTTATTCCTAAAAAATGTGGTTGGACAACCTATTTTCAATTTATAAGAACAGTATCATTTTTTCTGAGAAACGTTATATGATGAAACACTTGCTATGGGAAATCTTCGAAGTGTTAACGAAGCACATTTGAGTAGTTTTATTTAATTTGTATTATCTATATAAAACATACATTTGTATATGATATGAAATATATTTTGTATATTATTTCGTTAACTGTCGAACAGTGTATCGTTAACACTGATAAAGTGTATTGCTAGTTAATAACCATTTGATTCTATACAAATATGTCAATTATTACGCTGACACGAACTATGATCAGCATTATCTTACCACTGCGAAGCGACCCTAGATTCTCTATGGAGTACATTACCTTTCATTGACGACTTATATGATTGAAATACATATAAAGCTTGACATGATATCTCATCAACTATTACGTTAGTTCCAGCCGATGCTCGCAGGCTCCATCGCATTGCAAAGCCGAATAGTGTTGCGGGCTTTCCCCTGCAATGATACTAGCAGCTGTGACTGACAGTAACTGAAATACTGAAAACGGCGTTAAATCCAAAATCACAGAACCTCGCTTAATCAACCATAGATATTTTTCTTCAAACACCACGAAGGCATTACAAAACAATCTATGTTACTCTACACTAGTTGATGCCAGATGTCTATTTTAATTATCCCAGTGACCAGCAATTGCTTTCAACTCTACATCATCACACTAAGTATACTGTTTTAGGACCTGTAAGCGATGGCTTTCAAAAGTACTTCTGTCAGATAAAACACCAATCGCAACACCACTGAAACGTTTTTGGTTACTAATTTGCTTTTATATCACACAGATTAATGATGTGAGGAGACCATTTCTTTACAATCATTCGCATCGAGATGGCCATTGATTTGGAAGACGGCATAATGGTCCTATAGCATGTTCGGTGACTTGAATCACACAAAACGTAAGACGTTTTTCTTAAAAGAGATTATAATTGCACGTTTCTGCGGATTCCTTCGAATGTTTATGGAAGAGTTGACTTTCATTAAAAATACTTTAAAATTTCTTTCTTCAATTATAACAAAAAAGTTACCATTTTCCCCATCAACGGTTTCAACTAATCACCCCGAGGGTGACTGATGTAACCCTAATGATATCTTTGCATGGCATGGTATTGAGATGCAGTCGGTGGTGTTTATGTCTTTAGATCTGACAAGTTCAGTGCACAAACAATGAAAAACTGCTTTAATATAATGTTGTAAAAACTACCAAAGGGAACATGCTGCAAAATTGTATGTTGGTGGCGAATACTTCCAATTCCAAAAGAAGTGTAACAGGTAGTTTTTGAATACATAATATATTTAATTTCGTGAATTAAAACATGTACACATTATTAGTTTTTGCCTCTATGAGTAGGAACTGCGGTATCTAAACCCATTGAACATGAAACACACGGCATAAATGCAACATTTCATCCCAAGGACACCATATAAATGTTTGCAATCAGTAAAATATAATCCTTGAAAAACATTAAACCTGGAATCGATATTCCTCCCAAACGCGTTATGACCTTACACGGATATGGACAAAGGCGTATGAAAGTTAGGCGTATGAAAGTTAGTGCCAAAAACATGAGCATTAAAGCTATACAAATTCGTTGTTGATTTATTTGACACAGATTTATATAACAGATGCATACAGTAAGACAGCAAATACACATTCATATAAATCTGAAAGTCACATTGGTCTTTTATACATCATTTGATAAAGTCACCTTATGACTATTTTGAATTCAAAACGAACCATTTTAATCCAAACAAGAGCTACCTTATTACTAGTACGTTGTAAGTTCTTTATGTACGTAGATGTATTTAGATCATCACATTCGATGCCCATTGGATAAAACAGATACATGATTGACACAAAGCGGTGATATTGTGCTGATACTTTGTAGTCTCCCTACAGATGTCATTCTAGTCATTCCTCCCGACCTACAAGTAAATAAATTAAAAGCTGTGTTACATGATCTTGAGTGAAATACTTGGTTCTATAAGTGAAATAACTCTACATATGTGATAAAAGTGACAAAATGTATCACCATTTGGGTGACATAATTCAGACAGCTTAATGACGTCATAATGTTTGGACGTTTTTTTCTTGAGATCACTTCATTCGAATAAAAACACAAAACGATATGATAGATAAACTAGTTATTTTTCAGTTTCCTAAAACATGTTTATCTGAAACGTTTTCCATCATCCAAAAGTGGCTGCCATCATTTGAGAGCGATCATGCGATTGTACCCTGTAGACATTGCTACAGTTAAATCGATATAGTTAGATTACATCATCAGGTCATGATCCCACAATCTTTTGACATCACGGAGGATGACAATGGTATGACGTCAAAATATCTCGTAACAATGCTATGATGTCATAACACTGATGACGTACCAATGCGATGATCTCTCTGAGTTCATGAGTTTATGTTCAAAGTTGTAAGTTAATGATTTAAAGTGACACGTAATTATTAATGATTATTTCGCCAAGGCGTTGGATATTTGTTGCTGCAATCAACTCGTATATATTTCATTGATATCAGAATACAATTCGGTTGAAACTCTCTAGATCATTTCGCCTTTCCATTGTACCAACTGGCTTCATTCATCTTGAGAATCCTTGTTTTAGAATCATATGACGTGATATATTCAATCAAATATGTTTACTGTTTTGAAAGTTCGGGCTGCTCACGTCGTAATACCAACACACCCTGTATGCAACAAACATTTCTATGTGATTTTATTTGAAATCGTTGGATCTTGTAGATTGTTGTTATAAACTTTGTTACCATTTATAACTGTTATTTATAAATTTATTGTCATACAACACAATGTTAAAATGGTTCAACATATACAATTTATCAAATTATTTAAAGAATGGTATGATATTCACTTTCAGGTTTAAAGTTGGAAGTGTGAAACCTATTCCAACAAATGCAAACTTCTGGAAAACTAACTAAATAAATGATTACATGAAAATCCAATTATTTCATGAACGCTTTGAAGTTAAAACTTCGTCCAATAAAAACAGCGAACTTCTGCAATGCTGTAACATGCAAGAAAAGGAATAATTCATGTCCACAGCGGTTTCCTCCCTTTAATAACACACTCAACAGCCTGACAACGCCAAGCATGATAGAGGTGCACTACACAGAGTATAAACCTAACTTAACCATTGTATAGCTTTACAATGAACGTTCATTGCGCTTAAACAAGCAGTTAATATAAAGTACGGATCTCTGAAGAAGTGCAATATGCTTTTGCGAAATGCAGCGTTCAAATACACGACATAAATAAATGTATGTTTGTTTGCTATTTGTGTCAACAGGAGTTTCCATTCGCCTAAATGTAACAGGAGAAACACATGTTGAATATATGCTTTTCAGGCGTGATGACCTAAGCCCCAAAGCCACATAATTTAAAACAGAAACTAATAAATTACACAACATGCAAACAGCGCATCAAAAGTAGGCAGGACTGGAAAGAATGTCAGCAGGAAAATATTAATGTGGCTCTCTCCATTGATTGTATGGTGTTGACTTGATTCTCACTAAATCTTGTTTCTTTGATTTGATTTAACGTTTAACAAATCTAAAGGCTTAACTAACCAATATATATGTCACCTCATGCCAGGAGAGGATTCGCGAACTTCAATCATGATTTGAAATCTCTTTAAACATAACTTTCTAAACATTTTATTTCCTAAAGCCAATTTCTTTCCAATAAGCGGATATTGTGCTTAATTCATTTTGTAATCACAGAGATAAATATACCATTTTAGTACGCAACTATATATATATATATATATATATATATATATATATATATATATATATATATATATATATATATATATATATATATATATATATATATATATATATATATATATATGTATGCTTTCTTCAAAGTGAACATAATGTTAACTCAAAAGTTGTGTAAACATTTCTTTCGTTTTTTTTTACCGCAGAGTTAAAATATTGAAATGCCATATGGATAAAACACAAAATTCATTACTTTCACATATTCAAAACTACAGTGGCATTACTCGTCATCCTATTGATATAACCATTCTAAGATGATTACACTGCGATAGTACATTAACAACTCTTCTTAATAGGACATGCAATAAAATGTTGCAACATTTCATCAGTCTCAGTCTCATGTATTCAGAAATACAAAATTCGTTTATTGAAAAGCTTATGTGATCAGTTTTATTTCATTGGTACAATTCAACTTCAGTTTAACCATCTATTGATATCAATATATATATATATTCTATCTAAATATAGTATATACATCAATTTACTGAATCACAGTTTGTGATTACTCTTAGCAGTAAGCGTCTCTAAGAAAATATTGTTAGTGAATGTTGACAAATAACATAATTTTGCGAAGAGTATTTGATAGGATAGCAAGTAATAAAACTCACCAATGTTCACATTATTTTTCAGAAGTTTGACATCAATCAACAAAGAGCCTTATATAAAGTTACGAAAAGCCTGTGTTTCCTTGAGAGAGAAATATAGAATACTAAACGATGTCCCGTTTGATAACATGTTTATGAAATGAGTGAATAGTATTTTAACGAGCGGAAGCGAGTTAAATACTGATGCCATTCACGAGTTTCATAAACCTGTTATCACACATGTGTGTAGGCAACTCATTGTTATCTAATGAGTGATCTCACCACGGTTGAGTAATAAAAACTGACAAAGCATTTCGAACATTTTGTAAACTAGTCGTCGATTGATAAATATCAAAATACGAGAGAAGACTTTGCTTTTTGAAATTAGGGGGCCTCAGATAATGCTCAGATAAATAAGACAACCAATCGAATATCCAAAACGGTACACTGTCCAATTATGAAGGCTGCACATTTACAATATCAGAGGAGGTTTGTATCTGAAATATCTGTTAATAATAAATTACTGGATAGTCTTTAATGTCGACGAATACTTAAGCACTTACATGATGACTAAGTTATCTAAGTATTATAAGTGTGTTAAAAAATGAACCTAAGTACCTAATAGTGTGAGGACCTTAGAATTAATGACAAGAAAATGGCACAGTATAAAACCCTCTGATTACTTTTTCCTATAGTACTGTACATGGCTGGTTCAGATATGGATCCTATGTCACAATAGTTTAGGAGTTGTTGTGTGTAAGTATATCATTTGAAGGCAATTTATGTTTCTGCTATAAACAGGAGTCTTTAGTATTTCCCTTGTGAATTATTATAAGACATAGTATCATCATTCACAGCACTTCAAAGTAACCCTCATAAGTATATCCATATATCTGTATGATGTTAATGAATAGGTTGTCAAATCGAATAGGATATGTCTGGCAATATAAACCACTTTATTATCTAAATGTTGATATACATGTTTGATATATAATAATGAAAGGAAGAAGTATATGAATGACCTACGTCGTCATATAAGATATTACAAATTCAGACTTTGCATTTTAAGCGATATGCTCTCTGCTGATTGGTTTAAACAAGGTCATGTGAGCGGTATACATTCTCATAAACGCAAGATTGACAGCCTTCAAACTCTGACGTTTACAAAAAATAACCTGCGGCACTACTTTATCATTATATCATAGCGCAATTATGACACTGCTATCACATGCTCTTTTCTTGATTAAACTTTTTAAAAAAAACTTACAACGTGAATTGTAATTGTAGTTTGATTGAAACTTTGATTAAAACATCATGTTAGAACCAAACATTACATATTTTAATCATATTTCCTGTGAACTACGTTTTGCGAGTGGTGACACATTAGTGATGCGGTATTATTGTGGGCGGAGTTTAGTGCCTCATCTAAGACAATATTTAGTGTTTTATCATGCACTGTACATTTTTGCAGAGATTTTTTAGATTCAAAAGTTTATTTACTAATTAGAAATCGCTTAAATTGCAAAGTTTGAATTTATAAGAAATAGATTTAATAATGTGTTTGTTCACTGGCTTATAAACGGTTCGAAAGTTCAAGTTAAACTGTCGACAAGCTCCGGCATTTATACCAGTTTAACTTGCACCTTTCAAACCGTTTATAAGCCAGTGAACAAACACATTATGAAATCTATTTCTTAATGAAACTACATAATTGCGTGTAGCGATAGTCTGATATATTTATCGATCAATTTAAGAACGTTGTATGTTCAGATACATATCTTGATTAAGTTTATCTTTAACCTTATCAAAAACAAAATCGTTTGGATGCCATTTCATTTTGGGCAATGTAGTACAGTGTAGTATTAATGTGTAAAACGAGGGTTATAGGGCTCGGCCCCAGTGGCCCCTGTGGCTTCGTCGTGACGTTGCTTATAAGGTCAAGGTCACTGAAATAAACTTGTCTCTGTGTCCTCCCGAGATGAATCCATGTGGAAGATTGCTGAGAAACCATATCACAATATGAAATATCACATTGACAATAGAAATGCCCTTGTGACTTGAACTGAAGGTCACAACACTCTATGATCTTTAATCTAAAATAAAGTTATTGAAATATTCAAATTCGTACGTAAGTGGTTACGTGGACGCTGCCGGATACTACATGTATATCTAGCACATCTACACAGGAAATAATGCTTTACCAATATTCTATGGGAAGACATCACATCACGTACCCTAGTACAATGTGTCTGGCAGAGTACAATGATGCGATTTTCCCAAAGTTATTGCTCCTTCGTTACATTTCTGACTGAATATCGGTAATTGTCCCTTCAGTGCACCAAATTTCCTCTCCCAATTACTGAAGATTAAAGAGATGTATTTTTTTAAAACACACAATGAAGGATCTTCATCGTACTAAGCGGTCGGCTCAATCTGATTATCGTGTTATTATCAACTCCAGTAGTCTTGATACTGCTAGGGTAGTGATGTTATTCTAAGATATTGAATTTACAAATGCCTAATTATTTGGAATATACTAACATAAATAGGTTAACTCATGCTCAAAAGTACTCGTTCATTTCACATGAAGATACTTAATTCTGAAACAATACTTTGTTTATCCCGAGAAGCATGCATATATGTAAACGAGTAGCTACTCACGTGTAAAGCACGTGATATTATATACAGAACAGAGTAAACATCACATGGTTTTGACTGGATCAATCTCTAATATGATGAGCTCATTTCGACCAGTGTATCGTAACATGTGGAAGACAATATATATTTATACATGAACAAAAACAATAGATTTATAAATTAATTACTATTTTAAGAATCGTATGAAAGAATTACATCGATAATGGGTTTAATGAAAACTGTTAATCCTATCATAAAAATGCCGTCATGTTATTATCATCATATTTTTTTGTTTGATCGAATTGACTGTCAGTGATTAATCTAAGAGTAGGTCACACCATAAAGATACAACATCAGTTAATATTTCAAAAACAAAATGAAACGTATAACATTAGATCAGAGATTAACGATTTAAATGGCGAATCTGTATAGTGATGATACATTAATAATGAATATCATAATGAAATTGAGAGAACATGAATTATTGCCTTTCTTTAGATTTAGTTATCACAGCTTGGGCCACAAGTCCGTGAATATTGAGATTCACTTAGTTTATTTGCCTGCATTTGATAGAGAACGATTCTTGGGCATGGGATCCGTATTGCATGACATGAAGATGACCCATACGATCATCATATCTCAATTGAATCATTCCTAAAAAAACATAAGTTATTAAATTTACAGAAGCAACTCCGATTTCCAATATAAGATGGAAGATTTTAATCTAATTTATCATATCGGAAACGTTAAATCCTCTCGTCAAAAGTGAAATTAAAAGTAAACGAACTTGAAAGAACAAGAATTATTGGCTTACTAATGGTTAGGTCATCAAAGCGAGAATCAAATTAAACTTAAGATGTTAAGTCACTTTAAATACCTTTCCTTACGTTATCAGGGAATGGTGAGAGTTCCTATTATGCTAGTATTTCAGTTCAAAGACTTTCATCTTTGCAATCAATATATAAACAAGTCGAAAGTAAATAGGAATACCTAAGGTGGGCTGGAAAGAAGATAACACTTGATACAAGAAAGGCGAGACTAATGTCTGAATGCTAACGTACTTATTGTGATTAAACGGCGTTTAATGAGAGCGTCTTGCCCCTTAAGTATTCCATTTTATTTATAACGTGTCGTGTCCATCACGGAGCACGCATATGCATTGCATATATATATTTACTTTAGTTAGTTTAGAGTTATTATTTGTGGGAGGGATGAGCTCCAAGATCATTATGACTCTGTAACAAGTGGCTGGCTAGAGAGTTGTTGACTGCTCTTAAAATATATACATTTAGAACGCTTAACCCCTGATAAGGTGATTTCAGTTGCATGATAC
The DNA here is from genome assembly GCA_936450465.1 of Gibbula magus. Classification (NCBI taxonomy): domain Eukaryota; kingdom Metazoa; phylum Mollusca; class Gastropoda; order Trochida; family Trochidae; genus Gibbula; species Gibbula magus. The sequence goes on along the minus strand of OW388292.1, from coordinate 31,649,229 downwards.
AGTCGACTCTCCACAGCGTTCTCTTTATGGAAATACTCTTTGACTTGTAGGTTAATGTACATACTATAAAAGGTGTCAACTGCAATATCATTTCTCTCTGAGTAGAAAATCTCATGTTGTGAAAATCTATTAGAGAACTAAAGCACCTATTGAGCTTTTGTCCACACTAGATTGCCACTAATACCATTAACTACACAGCAGTGAGGAGTGTACACGCTGTGCTTCATTAGCATAGAAATGGACTGAAAGGTTACTTCAGGAAATGAAAACAGAAATTCAACTAGCGACGCTCCTGTATGCTGATCTGATTTAAATACAGAACTCAGGTTCACACCTTGCCCTTCTTAATTTTCTGACTAATAATTTAAATTATTTAATATTCAAATCCTTTAGACGTATTCTAGTTCGAGTTAAATTCATTCCCTCATTTATTTATTAGTTTATACTAATGTTCATGTGGCATAGCATGATAATGATTCTACTTAATATGTTTCATAGCGTTATCATCGATTAACTAACACAAACTTGTAACAGAAACTCAAAACAAAATCGCCACAAGACCGATACGGATGTCCTTTTTTGGGTGGATATTGTTGTGGATGATAAACCACTTCATTGAATAAATTGAGTGATGAAAATGCTAATGACAATGGGGTTTTAATGTGTATATTGTATGTTGTAGAATAAACATGCCATGGGATAGAAATACAGCGACATAATTGCTTGTCAAACATTCAGTTTTCACTAACGTGGCATGATCCCCTGCCGAAAATTGATACTACAAAATAATAAAGATTGAGCCACTGGCTCTGTAGCTCATCAGGCTTACATACATTAACTAATTCAAAATGTCAACTTTAAGGTGAGAGGTACAACAAATAGGAAGCACTTTAAATGGAGGAGATGAAATAGGTCCTTACCCCTCTGACCTATCTCTGAGGCCAGATATAAAATCCCCTTCAAATAAAGACACACTTGAACATTCATCAATTCATCACTGTTGTTTAATAACCTCCCTTTGAAGAACCCATACAATCTCAAGATGAAAATAGTTTTTGCGGTCATGACCTCTGTGACCCCAATTGAGGTCACAGGGTCACGAAATCTACAATTTAGAATCCCCATTGGCCAAATAGTCTGCACACAACTTTTCAGCTCTATAGACCTTTTGCAACTTGAGAAGAAGATGAAAATAGGTTTTTAAGGATGTGACCCCTGTGACCCCATTTGGGGTAAAGGGGTCGCGAAATCTACAATTAAGAATCCCCATTATCCAAGGAGTCTGCACACAACTTTTCAGCTCTCTAGGCCTTTTGGAACTTGAGAAGAAGATGAAAATAGGTTTTTAAGGATGTGACCCCTGTGATCCCATTTTGGGTCAAGGGGTCACGAAATCTACAATTTAGAACCCAAATGGCCAAGGAGTCTGCACTCAAAACTTCAGCTCCCTAGACCAAGTGGTTCTGGAGAAAAAGATGAAAATGCGAAAAGTTTACAGACGGACGGACGTGCGGATGGACGGACGGACGGACAGACACCATGCCAGGCCAGATGAGCTAAAAATAATGTCAAGGTCACCAATTAATATGATGAGAATCCAGTGAACGGTTTTCGAGATATACCGTTGACAAGCTTAACATGCAAGTTATGAAAAACTATTCTATCTAAGTTAACTAAGAACTTAGTTCCGCTGTGAACTCGAAAATAATGTCAAGGTCACAAAAATCTAAACAATGAAGATATGAAGAGAATCCAGTTAACGTTCTTTAGATATCCCGCTGACAAAGGTAAAATAGCAAAGTCTCGTTGTGACTTAAAAATGAATGTCAATGTTACAAAACTTGAAAAAAAAAAATTGATTTAGTAATCCATCTTCATGTAGGATTCTTCGCAGCAAACTCAAAAAGGAGAATAGCAATGACATTGAGGACACGCATACAGATTCTCCTCCGAAACTACCCGAGTTTTCTCCCTTCTCCCAAGAGGAAGTTCTGAAGCTTATCAAGCAGCTTCAGCCAAAACACTGTGAACTGGACCCGATACCGACACACCTGCTTATCGACTGTTGCGAAGCACTGATTCCAGTCATCACAAGAATTGTCAACCTGTCATTATCAAAAGGCAAGGTACCAACATCTTTCAAAAGCGCACTTCTTAAACCAAACCTCAAGAAGCAAGGAATAGACAGAAACATTCTCAAAAATTAAAGACCAGTATCTAATCTCCCATTTTTATCAAAAGTTCTGGAAAAGGCAGTGGCTATCCGACTTCAAGATCATCTCTCAAGAAACAACCTATTGAAAAGTTCCAGTCTGCATACAGGCCTGCACACAGCACGGAGACCGCCCTACTCAAAGTCACAAACGACATCCTTACAGCCATGGATGAAGGGAAGATGACACTGTTGGTCCTGCTGGATCTATCAGCGGCGTTTGATACCGTGGACCATGGTATTCTGCTAAGTACACTTACAGCTCACGCTTGGTTGACATCATATCTCACAGACAGATCACAAGTCATAGCAATACGGAACTCAAAGTCAGTACCTTACAGTCTTGATTGTGGCGTACCACAAGGATCAGTTCTTGGGCCCATATTATTCTCTCTATACACCCGATCTCTCAGTACCATAGCCGACAAGCACAACGTTAACCAACATCAATATGCCGACGACAATCAACTGTACAAGTTTTTCACTATCTCAGATGCAGCCCTCTCAAAACAAGACCTGGAACTCTGCTGCTCGGATATCAAGAACTGGATGAACGCACATATGCTGAAGCTAAATGAAGAAAAGACAGAAGTTATCTTTTTTGGCCCTAAACAACTCATCAGCACAAACAGTCACGTGACCAACTCAACTTAGAAGGATCTTCAATTCAACCATCACAAACAGTACGTAATCTTGGAGTGTGGATGGATCAGCAACTGAAAATGGATCACCATGTAACAAAAGTTTGTCAGTCCTCCAACTATCATCTGAGAAATATTGGAGAACTCAGACCATATCTAAACAAGGACTCAACAGTTAAACTCGCCGTTGCCACAATCTTATCAAGAATCGACTACTGCAATAGCCTCTTTATCAACATCAACAAAGACCAAATACAAAGACTTCAATCCATCCAAAATTCAGCAGCAAGAATAGTTTTCAGATGTTCGAAGTTTGATCTCGTTACCCCATTACTAAAAGAACTTCACTGGCTTCCAATTACTACAATCAAGCTCCTATCTATCTCCAAAAACTGTTGCAGACATACTCTCCACCAAGAACCCTTAGATCTCAGCACAAGCATCTCTTTGAAACTCCAAAAACTAAGACAGTTACATATGGAAAAAGAACATTTGCCTCAGCTACTTCAGCCTTGTGGAACAATCTGCCTACACCTCTAAAGCTCTCTGAATCAGTTACCTCTTTCAAAAAGTCTTTAAAAACCCACCTCTTCCAACAACACTTCAATTAATACTACAAGCAACTTGTCTCAGCCGCGCACAGAGCATACTTCTAAAGGGTGATTGAATGCGCGTTATAAGTGTATATATTATTATTATTAGTGTACTAAACCAAATCAAACAGACTGAGTCATCCAGAAATCCCTACAAAAAACTGTACAATCAGTGTCAATCAAATTAATTCTCAATAATTATTTTAGCACAAAGGACTCTGAGGCAGAATATGTAATGACAATTGGGTTACAATCTTTCAGGTCATCTCTACCAACGTTAGGTACACTGAATCACTTTCACTCGCCGTTAGTTAGAATCATTTCAAATTTAGTACAAATCCTTAGTTTAGCAACATATATACATTGAGAATAATAATATTTTTACAGATCTAGATACTCAAAACCCATTTGACTTTTCAATTTATCAACTGCATTTACAATAATAACTTGAGTCTTAAATAGTAGGACTACATACTGAATACGAATACGTTTGTATTTGCTGGGTATGGATGATGAATTTTCATATATGTCTATTTTTTTTTTAATGTATATGTCCTTCCTTGTCATGCTCAGATTAATATATTATGTCGTATCTAATAAAAATAAGTACCACGAGAGGTAATAAAAGAATGCTATAAGCAACGAAAAGTTTATATGCTTTACCATGGTGGTTAAATATAGCTGATAATCAATAAAATAGTTGACAATCCATAAATAAGTCTGTGTTACAAAAATGAATTGGTGAACTGGTACATACACATTTTCTAGACCATTATATGAGGTCAGATAAAAAGGATATCAAACAATGAATAAATGTCTTCAGCACCACATAAACAATTTAAAAAGGAGCATATTAAAACAAATGTTGTAAGTTTGTAAGTAAGGTTCAAGAATACTATAATAATGGACTGGATTAACACAGAGGGATCATGTAGCAAGGTACTCATACATACATGTAAACGGTGAAAGTTGTACCAACATATATGCTTGACAAAAGATAAAAAGAAACTAAAAGAGCTATAGATGACGTTTCGGAGTATATGCTCACTCCTTCATCAGGTGGTATCCGTCATTCGTAAAATTTGAATCTGATGCGCTTTTTCTTCTGTAAACTTCATTGACTGTACATGTATATTGCTTTACTGCCATGCCTATACCCTATATATATATATGTGCTGACTCGACGTCCTGGCCTCCCCGTTACTCACTGTACCACTCGATTCATACTTTAATAATCTAATAGTTTAAATGGTCTATATCCTCTTTCACATAGGCACATGCGTTCAGAGAAATGTTATGCTGATTTATGTATATTTAAATTTCAATAAATTTCCCTTAGCATCAGCCGATATTTAAACCAAAAGACGTTAAAAGATGTGAATTGTTGCTTCCTTGCTTGGCGCTCAGCATTATAAGGATAGAACAACACTTGAACTGGCGCTGCACGGTGGCTGCCGGGTACCATTGGCACAACCCGAATTTCCAAAATTTACATTGTAATGAGGACAATAAAGTGTCAAATCAGCTGCAGGATAGGTAAATTCGGAATATATCGGACTCCAGTACGATACACGTGGCTGGTAGCTAAATGCATAAATGTGTCGTCCATTTGCAAACCATATCCTACAGGTCATGTCGACAGGATTCCGTTAGCCCTTATGGTCATTTCAGTGTAAATCTTTCTGTAAGGAGTTGTCCGACTTGTGAACAAATATGGTGAATCTTAACCTAAAAATAGACCAAATGGTTGGCGATGAACAGAACAAGTCTGGCGATGTCATCGGGCAACAGCTATATAAGCTAACATCGGATTTTATTTCCTTAGTTAAAGTACAGATGACTTCGTCCTATTGTTATCTCGCTTCATTAATGTTCACTATTGGACAGTTGTACACTACATCGCGGTTTCAGAATAGAAATTTCTTGTTTCATAAGTTTTGAAAGTAAATTTATTGAATTCGTAATTCTAAAAGTGTGATTTAAGTAAGGGTCATTATGATCAGTTGTACTAAGACGTCATACTACGGGAATATAAAAATTGAATAAACTAAGCAACCATATTCTTAGTCCATCATATATTACTTGGATGTAATTCTGATGCATTTAATTTTACTAAAGTAGTAAATATTTGGAAATTATGATTGAGTCTTCAAAAATAGATAACAATGTAATCCTGTTTTAATTAGTACACCCAAACCACGTTTTTATTTTGTTTAGATAAATCGTAAAACAGTTTTTGAGCTTTAGAACATTCTAAAATGAATGTAGTTTCATTTTTTAAAAAGGGAACAATATTGCCAGTGGAGTCAACTAAGCATATTGAACCTCCGTTAATCTCTGATCTGTCTGTTTTGAGATTAACATTACACTTGCTGGCGGTTCTAGAAACAATATTAATTGTGTTATATAGTTCTGTTTTCTTTCAACTTTGAGAGAATGATTTACACAAGAAATAAAAAATCGCAAGTTCGTTATTATGTTCCAAGAAGTGTTTAAACATTCAAGGATTTATGGCATATAGTGCTGTTATTGTTATGAAGTTGACACTCAATTAAAGAGGGATCGTCTCTTGCATGTTTTTGTCATATGTCATATGTCATAAAAATATGAAAACAACAGTGGTTATCCCACGCTTACATAACTGTAATGCATATTTATGGAACACAATGATAAATTATCCGCTCACACAATCATTTTTGTCAGGTTTGAATAACCAATAACGTCTTCTGTTACAATTCAAATTATTGTTGACATCTCATTTGTCTCGCATTGATTCTATCACGTATTACATTCACATAAAAATAGTGAGTCACGAAATTTAAGCATAAACCTGTTTTTCTAAATGTTGATCGTCCGTGATAATACAGATTTTAACATAACAAAGTACATAAATCGTACTGTTTTCTGAGAGAATACATGATCACACATATGTTGAAATGAACTGGAATGTTTCTAAAAAAAATCATGAACCACTTCAAAGTTAACTATTAGAGACTTTCCAATTTAAAAGGTTTTTGTATTCAAGGAAATATATTAGGATATCACGGATTCAAAATAATTAACTTTAAGACTGCAGTTTAGTATTAAATAAATACCATTTTAGAAATGAAGGATGTTGATTGACATATTCATAAAATAGGTAATGAGTTTTTAGGGGCAATGGTTCTTTTCTTGTTGGGGAATAATCAATGTTAAAATCAAAGAAACTTTGAAGTAACGCAAGGTTTCACAGAACAGCGAGTATGGGTTATGATCCCTTGCTTGTATGGGTTAATTCAACTTATGATCCCTTGCTTGTATGGCTTATGATCCCTTGCTTGTATGGGTATGATCCCTTGCTTGTATGGGTATGATCCCTTGCTTGTATGGCTTATGATCCCTTGCTTGTATGGGTTAATTCAACTTATGATCCCTTGCTTGTATGGCTTATGATCCCTTGCTTGTATGGCTTATGATCCCTTGCTTGTATGGGTATGATCCCTTGCTTGTATGGCTTATGATTCCTTGCTTGTATGGGTTAATTCAACTTATGATCCCTTGCTTGTATGGCTTATGATTCCTTGCTTGTATGGCTTATGATCCCTGAACACGGAGGCAGAAACACTTACCGTTTATGCGACGAGGAAGCAGTGGTACGTCCCAGTTGGTTCCACATGCAAAGACTTGGACGTCCTTTCTTTCAAAAACATTCTCTTATATGTCATTATTTGTAGCACGGACGTTGAATCATTTTTGTGTTGCATGTAACGTCTGGATATTGAATATCTGAATATTGTTTTTTTGTTACCTGCTTCATTGTATTCACAAAAAGATAACAAATAAACACGGCTGTTTTTAAAAAAAACTATTAGACTTTCAAACATTCACGTCGCGCGATCACTTTCAATCCATACATGTATCTGGTTAATTTGGCCGACTACAGGAGTTACACACCATGGAAAGAAGTACACACTGTATTGCTTGCGATGTATGAGTGCAGTCGTCTGACGCGAATCGACGTTACGTTACCATGGGCACTCTTGATTACGAGATATCGGCCTGGAACAGCGGGAACGTCGTTCAATTATTACGTCATCAAAAATCTATATCTTTATTGTCTGATAAAGTACTTTTTTTCGATTGTTCTAACCGCAAGGAACCTAATAGCTAAAGTGTAGCTATAAGAATAAAACGTGTAGCCCTGTTTGATTACTAAAACGATGGTAGCGATATTATTGAGATTTACTCTTTTCACGAGTCTGCTTAATGTCAACAGATGAAAGAACGAACTAATGTTAAATTAATTCTCTTTTATTTAACATATTTAGAATTCTACTACAATAGACATTTTCAATTCCCTTGGTTCATTTTCAACAATTTTGTTGTATTCTTATCTAAAAACAAGGTTTTCACATACATAAACGTTTTTATGGCATGCATATTCACTTTAGTTGTAGGAATTAATGTATCAGATTTGTTTTTAAAATAATTCAATTGAATTGACAGAACAACTAAAATAAGGCTTCACTTATTTTACTCAATATGACTTGCAAAGCGATAAAACCTAAGAATTCCGAAGGAAACATCGTATCACGATGATCAATTAATTTCGCTTCTTACTAACCGTTTCAAGTGAATCAATGAAATGTAATTTCTTCTTTAAACTCCTTGATTCAATCTCTGTTCGAAGGATTTTGTGAATAAAAGCTTTGTAACCTGTTTCAAAACCAAGACATGAACTCTCAAGACTCTTTCATTTCCGAAAATGTAAGATTTGCGAAATTTGAGTATGTTGAAGATATGTTTTGAATATAAATGAGGGTTGAAATTAAATTGCTCAAAGAAAGTATGTATTCAAAGTCAATAGCCGTGATTCTAAGCCAGGCACAAACTCTATAAACAAACTGAAACGTTTTTAGTGAAAGGCAGTTTGGAACGCAAAATCTTCTCTTAAGTGAAGCGTGCATCTTAATATCCTCTTTATTGCTTTCGGATCGTAGATCATATACGGTAAGAATGGTTACTTTAAACGTGTTTAAGATAGGATTTCAATTTTCGTTATGGTGACTACGTGAACATCTGGACGTTTCCGATAAGTGTCTATCATTACCGACGGCGTTTAGATCACTACAGCTGAACTTAGAGCGACAATGGATGAATAATGACAAATTCTAGTCCCTAAATTCAAGTTGAAAGGTTAGAATTATTCGGTTATAATGTTCAAATGCATATTAGCCGATGAGGATAGTTCTAAGCAAGCATTAAAGGCCGATATCAACGATTTAAAAAATATGTGTACAAAAGCAGCACAAACGGGTTTCATTATTTGGCCAAATCTATTTTCTTCCTAAACGCATTATAACACTCTCTAGAAACGTATACGTATCATATTATTGTATCAGTTTTGCATGAAATTGATTCTTGTACTTTATATAATCTATGTGGTTGTGATAAATCTAGTAAATATGTAAATTTGAACATGTAAATAGTAAATTGTAACGATTCGTATTTCAGGCGGGATCGTAGTCGTAAATACCGATTGATTAGTAGACCTACTCCTTAGCCAATGGTGATTTGTTGACCTTGTGAACCCAAATATGAGAAGACTAAAACTGTCCTAAAACATGAATGAATGAATGAAAAGAAAAACATTTAAGGAAAAATACAATTAAAATACGACTTTTATTATAATATTATGATAGGGCAATTATTTTGAATAGTCTTCGAATCGGTCTGATCTACGTGTACGAGGTCACCGCGTCTAGGAACCGGTCCGGGCTACGCCGATCATGGCGATTATGACATAAGATCATCTCTTGAACGCAAATATACTGGGTAATTGGCGTATAACTGTCCATAAACGATTCGGTAGTTCTCCAATTGGCAGGGAAGTTTATCATATATATCTTTTTTTGTGTTTTTTGAAACTTTTTTATTCACTTCACGAGGGTATAACAACAAATTGAAATTGAAATGTATCCATATGCCTAAATACAACGGGAAAGAGGGCATAACTGTTTCGTTCAAAGATTGGGAGATAACAGTTCTTAATATACATAGAAAAGCAATAGTACTTTTTTCTTCAAAAGAATTAATGTTATCATTTCTCCTGGCGATGTATTTCTCAATGCCAAAGCTATCCTTTAGTACATTAACGAATACTGAGAAAGAAGGCTTGTAACCTTTAATGTTCATTACGAAAATGTGTCGTTTATCTTATAACAGCATATAATTAAGCAAGTGGTCATCGTCCGCACAAAATAATATATCTTGAGTTAGTATTTTGGCGGTTTCAATATAGAATCTATTGACAAAGGCAGTGATTTCTTTCCAGAAAAGTCTAACAACTGGACATTCAATAAAAACATGATATATATTCTCACTTAAACTGCATGAAGGACTTAAATCGTTATCAGCTAGTTTCATTCTAAATAATTATCTTTTAGTATACATTATTCTGTAAAAAAAATATCATATATATTTTCATGGGATTAATACTAATTTCAGATAAAAAGCTAAGTCAATAGTGATTAGAATTAATCTAATCATCTTTCTATATCCCGTACTGTAAAGATATGCTACCTCAAAGACAATGTACTGTACGGATATGCTACCTCATTCACAAGGTACCCTACAGACATGTTACCTCACAGACAATGTACTGTAAAGATATACTACCTCATAGAGAATGTACTGTACGGATATGCTACCTTATTGACAATGTACTGTACGGATATGCTACCTCATTCACAAGGTACCCTACAGACATGTTACCTCACAGACAATGTACTGTAAAGATATACTACCTCATTGACAATGTACTGTACGGATATGCTACCTCATAGACAATGTACTGTACGGATATGCTACCTCATAGACAATGTACTGTACGGATATGCTACCTCATAGACAATGTACTGTAAGGATATGCTACCTCATAGACAATGTACTGTACGGATATGCTACCTCATAGACAATGTACTGTACGGATATGCTACCTCAAAGACAATGTACTGTAAAGATATGCTACCTCATAGACAATGTACTGTACGGATATGCTACCTCATAGACAATGTACTGTACGGATATGCTACCTCATAGACAATGTACTGTACGGATATGCTACCTCATTCACAAGGTACCCTACAGACATGTTACCTCACAGACAATGTACTGTAAAGATATACTACCTCATTGACAATGTACTGTACGGATATGCTACCTCAAAGACAATGTACTGTAAAGATATGCTACCTCATAGACAATGTACTGTACGGATATGCTACCTCATAGACAATGTACTGTACGGATATGCTACCTCATAGACAATGTACTGTACGGATATGCTACCTCAAAGACAATGTACTGTACGGATATGCTACCTCATAGACGATGTACTGTACAGATATGCTACCTCATGCACAAGGTACCCAAAAGAAATGTTACCTCACAGACAATGTACTGTAAAGATATGCTATCTCATAGACAATGTACTGTACGGATATGTTACCTCATAGACAAGTACATCAGTAACACGGTATCTGTGTCTCAAAGAAAGAGAATGTTATTTAGGTACAGGGATAGATTCAGATATGAGAATACTTATACATCAGAAAACCATTTTGTTTGGAATGAAATCATCATATTTGCATCTGTGTTTGTAAAGTAGTTTTAAACATGTTTTGCAGAAATCTACCGCTGTTACTGTTCATTTTTTACAAAGTATTTAGGTATCGACAAGGATAATGTTGCAATAAGATATTTTCTTATAAGGAGCAATTTAAAAGATAATTGACATCTACAACGTATTTAATATTTTTTGTTGCAGTGCCTCTTGTTTCTTCAAAATTACAAATACCCTTAGGGCACTCCTATTGAGCTGTTAAATGAAGTTCTTGATAACGAAATTTTAAAATAAAAATCATGATAAAAAATCTCACAAGATGAGCTGTAATGCACTGATCCTCGTCAGGGAGACTTGCAGCTTCTCGTAGTATTACACTTTCTAATCGTTCTACTCTCTGTTGGTAATAACTGATTAAGGGTTTAAATAAGATATTGTGATGATTTTTTAAATTTATATTTAGAAATTTAAATGAAAGTGGTAAACACATGTGACGGTATGAGTTAAATACTGTTGCACGTTTAGATGCAGTTTATCTCATTGTTAAAAAAGAATACTAAATATAAAACCAAAACACGTACATTCATGTTCTATGAATTAAACGTCACACAATTGTAAAGTTTGTAAAAAAGTTAGTGTTTTAACTGTGACATATGAAACATTTGACATGTGTTGGGCTGAAATACAATAAACAGATGTTTTCTTCTTCTTGTGTGAGCTCAGCTTCATTCCCAATTTAAGACGCATGAGTTTTGGTTTGATGCATATGGACGACCTAATGTCAGGACTTTTAAATGGTTTGAAACGTTTTTAAAGTTTGATGGAACTATTTCTGTTTTCTTACATGAAGTTTTGTATCATTTACTCGTTATTCAAATCATGTTGCTCAGTGCATAAGTGCATTGACACGTAAGGAAACATAATGGGAACTCTGCAGATAGAATTTATAGGCGCTGTAACACGCCGTTTTTACTTAAATAAATTTGTAGTGATCTCACGAAAAGGTAAATAAGTGTTACCAATGGCTAGCTAATACTCCTCAATCAATAGAGAGAGTTCTAAAACGAATATGCATGGTTTGGTTAAACCATGCGAGTTCATTTCCCTTCGTGTGGCCATATTAATGTGTTCACATTAAATGGCCAATCGAAGGTAGTTCAAGTGATCTGACTGATGGAGCGATACCTAAGTACTCAGAATACATTTTTAATGATGGCCCCATGATGGAATGGTCATTCATCTTGATGCCTGAACTCTCAACTTCGCATTAGACCTACTAATCTACCCCTCACACTGAAGACTTCCGCACCACTCCACTATTGCTTTATACGTCGCACCATTTTCTTCCAGTAGGGATAACCATTTTCTATGGATACAGTTTATCAGGTCTTGTAATGAGATGTTTTACCCTCAAAAGTAACAATATATTGTATAAACTTTAATAATAAATGGAAAGTGTGAGAAAACTAAATTTGCCCAAAAATATGATACAGCTCCTTTAAGCCAAGAGTTACCTGACAGTTCTAATCATTACTATTCCTACTCCCAACTGTTTAGCCTCTTACACGTGCTCGCACTGGATACTGCAAACTATTAACTGAATTAACTACGGCATAGCAATACACGCTCGCTTGGTTAATTCACATGTGCCGCCTGATATTAGCTTAATCTACTTATTTTGAACATAAAACAACTAACCATTCTTTGATGAAACTATAGCAATTAGAACATGAAATGTCAAACAGACATATGGTTTATGTGTTAAAACGTGCTTAATTGAATTGTAAAGAAACAAGCATATTACACTAAATCGTCTTCAACGGTGGAATGCATTAAAGTGTGATCATTTAAGCTAGACCATTTATGTTTTTACGATATTTGTTGGAAGTTTTCATCGTGATATATTGATTTTGGAGAAACTGCTTCCCCTGATTGATTCAGAATCTGATGTTCTTGAGTGTATTCTAAAAAAAATCAAAGCGGGTTGTATCCTTTACAGGACTGAGGGCAGAACCTTTATAAATCATTTTCTTTTGAAAATTAGAAATCCAAATAAGAGTTGAAATATACGTTTTTGCTTATTTTAGTTACAAAAACCTACATCTACTTTACTGTCGTCCGTGCGGATTTATTAACAACTGTTGAGAGTAATGCTGCCACTATATCGGTATATACCGGTACAAACTGCAATTGAATTATTGCAAAAACTCTAAAAATATAGTTATCATAATAATTGCTCGTTATGAGGTAAAGTTACAGTTTTGTGGGGGGTTGTATTACTATAACGTAGTGATTGTGAATGTTATGGAATTTATATTTCATCAAACCTTTAATTACAATATTTATTTGTTTGAGCACTATTCTATAATTTGAAAATATTTTTTTCTAAAATGTCATGATGAACCTGAATGTAAAAGCATAATAAGTTGACACTGGAGTTCATTGCACACATACAATGTAGATAGTATCATATGTGGCTGATTTCATATCAATTCCTGTATCATCACGATATGTCAATATCGGCACGGCAACTTTAGCTCGAGGGCTGATATTGGTTGAGCATTGATACAGGGGGTGATATGAATCCTTACATGACCTACCACGTTGCCCGTGGCAGGCACCCATGAAAGTGTCTTGTTGAGTCTTGAAAGAGTCCTGATATCTGATATTGAGACATTTAAAAAAAACTATATTAAACAAAGTTAAACAAGTTTGGATAAGATCATAACACAGGAAAACGAATTTACAGGCTTCATTTACAGATGATATCGAAACAATAATATTTGAATCAACAATTTGTATTTGGCAGATATAACGCTGAAAGGAATTGAACCATCAATAAAAATAGCTTCTGATAAACCTTGCACCACAACCATAGCAATGTAAGTTAGTTTAGATATGAATGAATAAACTAGTTTGAAATATAAATTGTTTAATGAATACCACTGCAGCAATATAAATATCGAAGTCCGATTGAATATATTCATATTAAGAATCGATTTTCGAAATTTCACTGAAGCAGTGGAATACAGATGAGACGTCAGATTGCTTCCAAACCTAATTTGAAATGTAAAAATTGTGACAATTGGTTGCAAATTAACCCGGATGGTGACGGTTTGCATGGATCGTACGATTGCCGAACAATTCGTTTGTGCACTTATGACAGTCATGTGAGAATCAAGTGCTAAATCGTTCAGACTGAACATCCATAGTACTCCACAATTCCTTCATAGAATAGCGAAAGGGCCACAAAATGGTTATGGACATTTAGATTATTTAAAACAATATTAATTGTTTTCATTAATCACACGGCATAAGTGAGATGTAACCATAGTTGTATCGTTGCATCGCCGATACAACGAGGGCCGATACAACGAGGGTCGATACAAGGAGGAAACAATGGCAGTAACTATTACTCATCCTACTTTGTTTGCCATGTATTGCCACCTATGATTCAAGGTTCATGTAGAGATCTGATACGGGTTTTGCACTTAACGATGGGCTAATGTAGATTATTTGCCCCTGACAACTGGCTGATTCTTTTGCTTAATGCAATATCTCAGACTGCATTTATAAGCAAATCTATGGTAATATACAAAATACTCGCAATAAAGGAGCTATATATGATTGCCATAGGTAATAAATCGCAATAAAGAATTTGGTGCAATTATCCAACTCTAAGGTTTCAAGTTTTAAATCGCACTCGATTTGAGCAGACAAATTCGTTCTCGTCTAGATTTTTCTGCACATATCGATTGCGATTTCAGTCCCGATACTAACTCCTAATAGTTCGGAGTGACCTTTGGAGACTTTGATGTCCATATCGGATAAGGGATTTTGTATCATGTGTGGCAAGATTGACCTACTGTTTACACAGCGTTATGTTAATACATGTATGTACTTTTAGTGGTAGCGCCATGATCACGCTATCCACTATTATTATGTATGTGATAAGTCCCTATTCAAAGCTTGAACAAACACACACGTACCTCAACATTCGACAAATAATGTATACGCCACACCCACACTATCCAAAGTAAAAAAATCATAGTTGAATAAACGATTATTAATAAAGAAAAATGATATGAGATGATTTTCTTATGTATGTGTAAGCATCCTGCATCTTATGAATTAACTTTATTAGGATAATTCAAGAAGTCGAGTTCCTGGCCATTATCTTAGTACAATGGGGCAGTGTCATGTGACCAATTTCTTTCGTTATCAAGTTTAATTATTATGAATTGAATAGCGTGAGGACATTCATGCTGAGGTGCTAAATGTGCTAATAAGTTCTTCGCGAAGATTAATTATCTCAGATGAAGACCCCTTTTCTAATCACAAACAGCTTTCGGCTAAGATTTCTTATCATGCCGAGTTTCAGCTTCTTGTGTGTTCCTGAAAATTGCTCTCTATTAATAATTAATTGTAGAAAAATCTTAGTAAAACTATCAATGAACACGTTTTATTGATAATTTAGAACGATCAAACTAACATTTCGTAAAGATATAACATCGCAACAGTGATATGTATATGTAGGTGCATTAATAATACTGAAGATAATGCATTAAACATTACATTGCGCTAGTTCTACATGTACATATTGACTTTAGTTCCCTGTTCTCATCCTGTAAGTGTTCTCGAGGAGGAGGCGAAGTCGACGATAACACCTCTTCGACTTATAGATAGTCGAATATAGATACACATGTATTTATAGCTCTTAAAATGTGCTTGAATTTTGGAAATATTTCGTTTTTGTGGAAAGAATTTGTTTAAATCCGCCGACCCAAACTATATTTGAGAAAGAAGGGGTAAGAAACAACAATATATTTTAACGTTAGTGATTCAGAATGAATTATTGTAAATTTTCTTAAGAGTTCCTTCTGATGTTGCTTTCATAGATATATGTTTTTATTCAGGTAAAGGGGTCAACGGCCCATTATACATGCATAGAGTATGATGACATACACCAATAACTAGAGCGCGGTATTTTAAAGAATGTTAAGTTAAGTGTTAACAAGTATATCTTTGAAAAAGAAATTACGTTTCTTTGCAACAAGGAATAGATATTTTGCGAAATTGCGAGACATGAATATGGAACAAAACAGCAATGACATTTTCTTGCAGGTAGGATCAGAGAGATACTATCGCGAGGTAGAAGACAGACAAACATGTCAAGATGAAATGTGCACATCAGGCAAAAGTGAAATTAATCTTGGTACAATACAAAATGGGGCAAATCCGTACACTTCTTGGAATGTTAAAGTGTCTACTTGTTTCAACTAAAAGACGGTGATACTCCCGAGTCAATACACAAATTCCATGGTTCGGTTAAGCCATGCTGCTCCATTTCTCGTCCCGCGGCCATTTTAATGTGGCCACTCGAAGGTAGTTCAAGTGATTTCTACTGTTGTAGCGATACCTAAACACAAGAGTAGATTTTTAAATGTGGTACATTGATTGAATCGTCAATCATCTTGATGTCTGAACTCTCAAATTCTCACGAGACCTACAAATCTACCTCTCACAGTGAATAGTTCTACACCATTGTCGCTTTATACGTCACACCATTTTCTTAGAATACAGACAGCCCTTTTCTGTGGATACGGCTTATCGGGACGTGTAATGAGAAGTTTTGATAAACCTACCATTATATTATAGAAACTGTATTAATAAATCGAAATTTTGAGAAAACATAAACTTTGCCAAAAGTGATGAAAGAGTATATATCGCCCCTTCCAAATCCTGTTTTTGTCCAAACCATGATTTAATCTTGAGTGCCAAGCAAGCACTTTATGCCAGTTGATATTGAAAACTATGGGCTTTCTTCAATAATACATTATTTCCCTGTGTTCATAATCTAAGCCAAATGTTACATCGTTTGAATAATGGGACACTTTGAAAGATTCACTTGCCAAAATACATTTTACAAAATTATTTGGAATAATCGTATTCAATCCAAAAAACAATTTACAGAACTAAGTATATTTATTGCTATACGAGTCCAAATTATGTCTTATAAAATATTTAAGTTATCTTTAGTGTTTCAGTCACATCTCATTTTACATTTGAATACGGTATTAGGAGATAGAAGCATTTATATGCGAACAATCGATATCAAACATTGGTTGTTAAGAAGGAGATTTATTTAGTTGTGCAAGCAGCGACATTATTTAAAACTGAAAAAACGCTAGAAAGTTAACACGCACATATCTCTTATCTGACGTAAGACACTTCGAAACTGTGGGATGGTAAATGATTAGATAGAAATAAGTACTACAATGCGTGTTTAAATTCAAAACAGCTAAGATAAGGAATTGAAACATAGGTTGTGTGGGATGATAAGGCTTGAGTAACCTCCGTGGGAAGAGAATAATGAGCAGAAGCATCTTCGTCCTAATTAGTTTATTGAACGAAACCAAATTAATATATTTTTTAAAAGTTTGTCAAAGGGTAATTGCCATGTAGGAGGAAGTAATCCTGTAAAAAAGCATCCAGGTTATCTCCTTCTCTGTGCGTGTTTCCATTTTTCTTTTAATTTTGTTAAGACCTGTATTCGTCATTGAGCTGGTTTCGCTAATGATATTTTCAAAGAGAATGAAATCACATAAAATGTTCAACAGAGTTTCTTAATCAAATCCTGCAAATGAACGAGAAGCATGGTATTACTTGCAATGAAAGCATAAACCCTTAGCTCTAACGGGACGGGTTAGCGCAGTGGTTAGCGCGTTCTTCTTAGGATCAAGAGGCCCGAATTTCGAATAATCCAGCCAGGGGCTCGGCATCTATCTCTGCTTTGGAGAACTGTTCTACATGCTGTAATGTTTGGGTGAAAAACCACCAATTGTTCCCCGCGATGCATAGCCACCATGGCGTTGCGGGCTTTCTCCCTGCAATAATACTAGCAGGCGTGATATAAGTGAAATACTCCTGTAGGCGGCGTTAAATACCAACTCATCTCACCTCACCTTAGCTCTAAGACACGTACGTTGCTCCGTCACTCCAAACAGATATCTGTTAAAATATATAACAAGGTGTATGCTTCTCACGAGGTTAACTCTTGTACCATATTTGTACCAGTTTCACTTGAGCCTTCGGGCGAGGGATGACACTGGTACACAGATGGTACATTGTACTTGAGACCGTATAACCCGAGGGAGAAGCATACAAAATGTACGACGTATTTATCTTTCTATAATCTAATATAATATAATATAATAAAATTAGCATAATTATATTCATTGTCTTTGAACTGCCGGTTACTAGTCAGTTGAGATCGCTTGAACGACCTTCACCCTAAACATAAACAAAGTGGCGTTATCCATCTCGACTGAAATGTTAAAATTCACAATTAGCCTTTAAATGCTTTAAAACGAGTTAATCTTAGTTAAACTGGGTGTGCAATCAATACAGTATACAAGCTGTTTCCAAATAAAGATGCAAATAAGGCGGAAACAAGTTTGTAATTGAAACAACCAAAAATAGCTGATCGTACTCCGTACACCGCATGCGTCATTATAGGCTCTTACTTTGGCAGCGGGGTACATACAAGAAAAAGGCATCGACCGTTAACAAATCAAAACCGATAATTTTACTGTAAGGAACGACAACATGAGATATATATTGTCTTTAAATCTACCTGTTTCCCTACTACATTAAGTTTTCGGATCAATTGTAGTAAAAGCAACATGTATGACGTGAATTGAAGTTTGTTTTTGGGAAATATACTGGGGTAACTTGGTTTCTATTCACTTTAAATCATGACAATAAAAAAATGGTCCTTGTACATTGACACATAAAGATTGTTCCAAGAACAACTTCTATAGAGCTCGGCCTAAGTGTTTTTTAATTCTACCCGGAATCGAAATCTATATTGCTTTTTTTATAGAAAATATATGTAATAGCAATAGGCTTTAAATATGTTCACATTTCGAGTTCTATAGTGTTACGGCATACAGTTTTCGTCGAGTCCTGTGCTGGACAGGAACATCAAACTAGTGTTTTAATGGAAATGGCAAATACTGTAACTCCGAAGAAATTAAAACTTGAACTATCTTCCATGTTGCTAATGTTTCATACAGAAGGTATTATGGAGTAGTAAAGTAGGTAGGAGGTCAAGAGTTAATGGTCATTTGTTGTAAGAAAACTACTTTGAATCTTAAGGATACATCCATTTTGTTTTATAATACTTATTTGGCTTTAATACGAGCCAAAATACATAATGTGCTGATTTCGGTTCAAATAATTTCACATAATTCATATGATTTTAGTTGAACCAATTTCACTCAACTTGCATATTCATCCCCAATCACCAAATATATCACAATTACTAATTTCCAATGAAAGTCGAGCAACATCATATTCATGTACAGAAAGCGAAACTACAGGTCCCACGTACTTGCACAGTAGTTATGTGACCAATGAAACATTATCAACCCAATTTTGTCTGTTGTAAATACGTTTCCAAAATTACGTTTGACTAATTGACGTGCGTCAATCGCGAAGTATTGTCCGGTTTTCGATCAGATATCACTACTTTTACCTTTATATCGTCACTATAACTGGTGAGTCGACTGTCATTAAATGGTAATTTTCGCTAACAGTCAGTACTTCTCGATAGAATAACACCATTTATAACGTTTGACATATGTGACCCCCAACAATACAATGTGTATCAAGGCGATCTGAAGTAGTTTGTATAAATGTTTATATGAATTATATTTCCTTCTCATCTGCTCTATTTATAACACTTTACGAATTAAGTATCTAAAACCATACTTTTATAAGTATCCAATTGAAAGAAAATTAGTATCACTGTTAACAGATACTAACACATTATCACTACATAATATTGCAATGTATAATATAACATATTTCGCTATGGATTTAAGAAAACAGAATGTTATAGAAACGAACCTGTTATGAATTACTACACATATGTACAGTAAATGCACTACAGACATGTGGCCTTTTCATTACTGAGAATAGATAAACACTGATAACGATTATTTTAGGCAATATATTTTATTAACTATAGGCCTTCAGTTCCATAACAAAAAAATACTTAAAGCCAATCTTTTACATGTTATGTTAATAATAAGAGTCGTGAATAGCAAACAGCTGTAAAAGCAGTGTCGTAATTCCAAAACAGACCATTGGTGTAGCTTTTATGCATTGGTTTGACATATTGAGCACTACTGGTTACACCTTGGTCTCTATGACGCCATTCCTAGACAAATCAATAAACCTTTAGCCACTTTAAGATAAAGAAAGAGTAACAAATTAAACTATTTCTCTTGCTCTGTTTTTATAGCTTGTGCTATGAGGATTTATATTGCTGTAATTAATATTAAATAATTATGTTTTATTGTTTAGGGGTCATATAAGTTTAAGTAAGGGTCATTAGGATTTGAACTCTAACTTCAGTGAAGGACTTGAAACTAGCTGTAGGATACACAGAGGAGTCATAGTTACCTCCCTTCCCAGCCCATTTCCGGTTTGGCGACTAACTTTCCGGCTTTTATTTTTAGGGGACTTACAAACAATGTTGTGGAACCTAGGGGAAGATTCTTTGACTTTCTAGAAGCCGTTTACGTATTAATATTTTATATATTTATTTTTTATTTTTTAAAAGACGAGAAAAAGACAATATCGAGATGGATCACAGCGGAAATTATACAGATTCCCGAAAAGATTCATCAAACGTTTACGGCACCTACTTCGAGAATGCTACTTTCAGAATCAAATGTGCATGATCTGCTGTAATAAAATCAACTGGATAGCTAACTTGGAATCTCGATCTCTTGAGGAAGAGCCGATGAGCGAAAGCCAACTACAGTTTAAAAGACTCTCTGTGGTTTTCAAAGTTCACATAGGGAAATATCATAATGAATACCAAGAATAACTATAAATATGAACGACACTGGGTAGATAATTTCTTGTAACACGTTCAAAGAAAAGCAAGTTATAATGGACTTGTACCATTACTTGATAACCTCATTTCTTTGTATAATGTTGATGAATAGATTGGCCCTATGCATAGGAACCGTCTGGAGTTGTGGATAAAGTACCTGTATAATGCTGATATGCACATATCAGATGACTGGCTCAGATGAACGGAATGTACACATGCATGACAGGATTATATCGACAATATGTGTAATTATTTGGATAGCCTTTGAAGTATCTATCTACAGCAACATTGTACATATATATGATGCTTTGATGATGGTATTATTAGTCATAAGATAATACAAGCAGACAGAGTCGGCCATATCCCCCGTCATGTAGGAATTTTGAATATATTTTATGTATTTTTTCTTGAAAACTCATAACTCATAAGTGATAGTTCTAACCTGAACACGTTGATAGTCTGATTGAACTCAGTTTTATGATTTCCAGTGTGTCCTAGAAATAAATGGTTTGCCCATGCCAAAATTCATTGACCATGATCATACATCTTTGGAGTTAAGGTCTGGAAACACAATTTTAAGATGTTTTTCCATTGAAACAGCCAAAAACAAGTTTAAAAGTTGAAAAGGCACAGTGACCAACCATATTTGTTCTATCAAGTTTCATCGAGCTTGGTCTTATTGCCTTGAGTTTTGTTTCGGAAACAACAAAATTCTTAGATGCATTTCCAAGGAAACGGCAAAGCAACAGATCAAAGAAGTAGAAAACTAACACAAATACACAATGACAAGGTTCATTGAGGTTGGTTTGCATTTGTAAAAAAAAAAAAATATTCTCAAATTTCTATATAGCAAAAGGCACATCTAGACTATTTGGTTGATACCTGTACAAAGTTTCAGCAAAATATATTGAATAGTTTTGAAGTTTGAGGTCGGAATGGAAAAGCCCGGACGCACAGACGGACAGACAGACGGACAGACGGACGGAGGGACGGACGGAGCTCATTTCTATATCCCCCGCCAACTTCGTTGTGGCGGGGGATAATAAAACAAAATGATTTTCGAATCCGTTCACATTTTTACTAATGCTATTTACTCGAAAGGCTTAATAAAGCTGACCCAAGCCGATCAACGTGACAGTCTCATTGATGTATTTCAAAACTAATATAAAACTAAAACTACATAACGCTTGGTATCATTAACTAATACATTGTAAATTTACTAAATTATTATTTCCATAAGTGGTAGTCTATTGTTCAATCGCCACACTCGAGATTCATTAAATCAGCCAATGAAATCGCCGTTTACATTCGGTACCTATTGAAAATGCGACGCTCGATAAGTTGCAGAGGCTATATAATTCATTGTGATGGGGATTGAAGCAGCTAGATGACTTGAAAAGTTGGGTTAATACTTGGAAAGATTTAGAAAAGATTTGTCTCCATTTAGTAGACGGCAACGTATCGCTGCAAACGCAAAAAGTTACTGCCGCGGAAGTTCAATTTGATTCTCATTGGCTTATCTGATTAGGCCGCAGTACGCTAAAATCCTAGCACAGAAAATGCGAGGGTTGAATTCAAGGGCGGAGAGTGAGGTTGGAAATCTGTTTGTTACGCCCGCGACGTTGTGAAGATGTCCCACATGTGATCTCGGACGTTTTTATACCAAAGGATAACAAGTGACACTTATCATGTCTTTACTAACTAACCAGTACAGTCAGTGATGTCTATGAAATATCATTTATCAAGTTCAGAATGGGACGACTCGGCGACTATTTTATCTACATTAGCTATTTAACTGTATCTACATCTGTTCATGCAGTCATACACAAAAAGGAAAAGGATGCAGCTGGTAAATTATTGCTGCATTTCACTTCACCTTTTCATGAGTTTCTTAACTGACAAGAAATGGTATTTTGAAGGTATAACTGAAAAGATTTGGTTGCACTTTTTTTTTTTTGCCGATATCGAAACATTCTAATACAATGATACATCAATTCATATGAGAGTTTAGATGTGATTCAATGATAGAAATACTGATACATATTTATAATAAAATCTTGAGAAACAACTGATAACTAAATGTGGTAGGCTTCCATTGCAGTTTAATTATATGTCCAGAGCGGTTAAGTATTGGTGTAGGTTAATTCAACTAGATTCACAAAGACTTCCATTTCAGGGTTATGATATGTTGAAATCTCTTGATGATTCGGATAGGCCTACTTGGGCTTCATATATAAATTATGAATATCTTGTTTGAATTTGGTTTTGGATTTGTATGGCTTTCCCAAGATGTTGGTGATAGCAATGTTTTTATGCAACAATTTAAACTTAGGCTCTCTGATATTCTAAAACAATCATGGTGTGCAAATATTCATAATCTTTCAGATCCATTTGCCTACAAACATTTTAAATCATTATTACATGTAGAAAGCTATCTATCATTATCTATATCTCCCTATTCAGGTGCAGTAATTTTGGGTTAGGTATAGAAACAGGAAGATACAACAATGTACTAATGGCTGACAGAGTCTGTATTTACTGTAAAGTAGACGAAATTAACTGTATTGAAGATGACATCCATATTCTTTTTTTTTTATTGTAAACTGTATGAAAATGCTAGAAATAAGTTTATTGCTCCATTGATGTACAATACATCAAACACACATAATTTAATCTAAATTCTTAGCAGTCAAGATAAAGGTATTATCATGAATTTTGTTAACTTTCTTAAATGTATATGTAAAACTAGAGCTGCAATTTTGAATTCATCAACCTGTTGTCTTTTATGAGCGCTTGTTTCAAATTTGCAATGTTATTGTATTTTCGGCCTATGGCCTTTATACTGAATAAAATGTCTGTCTGTCTGTCTGATATGGTAACTTCCCTAAATTTTTAATAAAATATTTAATTAAATGTTACAAATTTGTGTTTAATGATTGTATATATCAAACTAATGTTTTCCCCTTTTAAGTGATAATTTAATTTCTCTAAAGTATCATTCGCTGTTAAAACAGTGTTTCAAACATTTTGCAATAAAACTTTGAATGCAGGCGTGAAACTCAATTACAGATTAAATAATGTGAGAATAATAAATAGCCGATATCTGTCAAAAAATGACATTTATTTCTGAGCAGGCAATTACTGGGGATTTTTTTGGTAAATTGAATGCAATTTCAATTGAATTAAATTGTGTTATCTGTGAATGATATATGATTGTATGAAATGGAGAAATTGAGTCACGTTGCATTTATAGATTTTTTGAATATTTTATGTTCTAATAAATGAAGGAATGGAACTACTCTTTAATATTATAGAGGACGCTTCGTAACTGATAAACAGGTCTTTCAGCTACTTAAAAAAATCCAATCTTTCTCAAACTACTGGAAGAGGTTAAAACTCTTTGATTTTGTAGAATAATGTCTCTCGCGACAAATCGAGATAATCAATTTCTTGAGAAAACTTTGTAAAAGTCACATACAACAATATTGGTAGTAATGTGAATAACATGCGTTGTTCAGAAACTGTTAGATTGCTTACAACCAAGTTCGTTTGCGCTCACTTACAAAAGAGTTTGAAATATGTAATTGAACTCCTCACCAAATTCATCAGAACGAACCAAATTCAGTTCCTTTATCAACAGCTATTCACTCGCTGTAACAAGTTAGGTCCAGACAGTGTTTGTTCAATACCAAGGAGACACATCTCATCCCTTCCAATTCCCTCTAATCTACCTGAGACAACTTGCTATTAGAATGTCCCTCACTGATAGAAGGTTATTAATTATACCGGACATGTTACTTGCCAGGCATTCGTGACTGGTCAAAAGGTGTCCATTTTGAATAAAGTATTTGAAACGATAGAGAATAACATATCAACCCTACTTTAAACATAAGTCGATAACTAAAGGCAAGTATATTCAGTATTTATATGTGCTGATGAAATGGGATGTAGTTCATCGTTCGGAAAGTCGGGGTTACATTCCAAGCCAAAAATATTAGTACACTAGTCTATGCATGATCTAAATTTTCTGCATATATCTACTCAAGACATCCGACATTCTGCAGACAATCTGCGCCTCGCCATTGTCAAATAGACCTATGTGAATTGCTTGTCAGACTATTCAACTTTCGTTTACTTCGCTTGTTAACAGTCAATTTACATGTGACAAATAGATTAATAATCTGTTAATATATAACGCCATAGTGTGTAACTTGCATTTCTGAGTCAACGTTTATGAGTGCGTTTGGTACGAAACACTTTGGAAGGATGTTAATTTCCACCACAAATGAAAGTAGTAATGATTCTGAGTATAAGTTCATATTCTTCCGGGTAACAGAAACTATACATGACATCTGTGATGATATAAGAATGCATTTTGACACTAGATGCCAGATGATGGATCCGGATGTCTGTGATTTGCACCACATTAGAAGTATTGTGTAGTGAGATATAAATGTACCATCAAATTAAATGTACATCATAAACCGTATCATAAGCAAACCGAAAATGGTGTTCTGTGAAGTACAGTAATCAAACAAAACACCAATGGATATTTCTAGATGGCATACGCGTGATATATATATATATATATATATATATATATATATATATATATATATATATATTATATATATTCTCCCTGATGATACCAATGAAACATGTTGGAGAAAAAAATGGCTCTGTGTTTTTTTGACTTTTGAATATATATTGATCTACACATCGTCTCGCCAATTCTGCGAGATAATGTGAATGTTGAAGCTCCTTCATTTATCATTTTAACTGATACACATGAATAAAATATGATGTAGCCATTTTCACCCGATGATGAATTATAACCAATATTCCATTGACGAAAGAATTTGATTTCATTTTCAGAAAAGTTCAAGTTTAGGTTGTGACATTCGTGACCTTTTGACGTTTGGGAATAAAACGAACATGCAAAACGCAAACCCAAACAGGAATATTTTTTAAATCAATTTTCAATTAAGGGAGAATCCCTTATGCTTATAGATTGTTTTTGGAAGAGTGTTGTGCTATTAGTTTTCATTGAGAATCTCCTGGATATTTCTGACATTAAATTGGTTAATTCCCTTTCAGTATTTTTTAATTTAATGATTTAATATAAGAATAGTCAGGGGAGTGCTATTATTTTAAATGAGCGAATTAGGCTGGAAAATGCTCTAAATAACAGGTGGAAAACCAACGGCATTCGGATTTTCAGTGACTTTGAAATCCTGTTAGTCAGAGGCCAACAGGATTACTTTTCATAATGACAATTTATCATAAGTGGCGTCTTCATAAAAAGTGTACAGAGATACAACGAAATCATGTTCTAAAGTAGTATTGCCTCCACTTGGTATTTGAATTCACATGTCATGTTTCCTCTGTATACATCCTATACCTCGACTAGGAGCTCCAATTTTACTCGTAAAATCACTTTTTAACATTCAGATGACCATATTAACTGTTGGTGCCGTTGTAAGAAGTCATTATTGAATTGAAGAGATTTGTACATACACTGTTCGAGAGGCATTCTAAAGTAGTATGAAGAAGACGAGGGTGCAATGTATAACCAACTTCTTTAACAATATCCATTTAACTGTATTTAACAACGGTGGTGCTTTGGCATAGATCATTATACCAATATCAAGCCGTTAATGTTTGATGTTGATAATAATACATATACATGATATTTGAACCATACCCATTCATACAATAACCGATGCCGTGGCTGGACATCATCATATTATTTTATCATAAAGAATTTTATTGTCTTAAGTGATGTTGCAGTTAATGTCTGAAACACATATACTATATTTGATGGGTTTAAGGAAGTATCCGATTGTTATAAAACTGTCAATAGTGTTCGATTCGGAACAGCTGTTTGGATACTATACGGTATTATCAACCTACCAGCCATATAACGTGATACTTCAAACGACCTTTCTAAACCGTATCGACCGGTACGAGGGACTTACAACATTTTAGGTCCCTCCAGGATGGTTTACACAGAATTGTAATGGTTGTAAATCCCGATATATTTGCTAGGAAAGTCTTGAAAGTAAAGATCTGAAGAAACTAACTTAGACCAATTTTGAAAAATTTCTTAAATTTACGACAGAATATGAACAGCAATGTTTTGCAGAAAGTGCGTCTCGAATCCGTATCCACTATCACCTGTAGTAACTGAGTTAACGCCTTAGTCTACTGCGCCAACGGGGCAGATGAGATTTCACGGTACAAAAGCAACTCATATAGCGCGGCTGTTAACAGGCTAAATATAATGCCAGGGATCCTCAGTATAACGCGATCACAATTACAAAGCCTGTTTTACACTTAAAAACGGTTGATAATATGGAGGAACCATTCTACCTCGGATATGGTAAGGTTGTAGACCCTATCAGGGTTCACAACCTTACCATATCATCGGTATCATGGTTTCTCATTAGATTAAACAAACATTTTACTAAAGATACTTTTCTGTGAAAACGAGAATAATAATACACCAACACTTGTTCCTTCTATAAAAACAATAGAAGGAAAACTTACCATGACAAGACAAGACAAGATTTTGTATTTGTAAATAGTTATTTACGATTCAATTTTTAAATGCAAATGCAAGTGACAGCAAGGCAATACATCTGTCTTCATGAATATTTCCCTTTAGCATTGATTGATATTCTTGAGGAAGCTTGCATTTAGCAAGTGAAACGTCGAATCAAATGATGGTTTTAGAGTCGGACACATCAATGTTATACTTGATATGGTTTGATAACAGTGTAACTAAACTGTATTTATTCTTTAAATAATTTTGAATAACTTTATTAAATAAGTTAATTTGTTTTTGGGTCACAAAAGTTTAAGTAAGGGTCCCCTGGTTTTGAACCAAACCACTGACAACGCAAGGGACTAAGAGCAGTCAGTCGACACACAGACAAAGTTATCTCTCTTCCCATAATTTCCAGAATATTCGGGTGGATAGGAGAAGTTTGATGTCAACGGCAATGTGGAGTTATGTGAACGATCATAGCATTTCTGAGATGTTTTTGAAGGCATTTTGGATATAAAAGGGCTCTTTACGGGAGGCACTGACAATCTACTCTTTAATTCTATAGTTGACTTGTCAACACTGAATGTTTTCATGGGACATTCTACTCTCCAGATACATGATTTATCTGTCGTGTGGTGACTATAAATTAACATTGGTAGCTCTTTTGTTATATTTGTGACCCTATTATATCCCATTTGTAAATATGCATTGTTAATCTGATTAATTATGCGTTTTAGTCAATATACTGTGAGTAAAATTTTACTTACCTGTTTTTATTTGCTGTTTTTTTCTTTGAGAAACTAATTGTAACAACAGCAACTCTACACTGTCGGCCAAAAGAAACGCCTACCAGATATCTTATCAGATTTCGTAAAAACTATAATGAGCAGTTTAGCAATATTATGGCATTTTGAAGTTACCCATTTCTGCATAATATATTTATATTTCAGAAGTTGTCATGTCACAAAAGAATGGCGATTGTTGAAATGAGACACATGAATTGTTCAGTTTTCGATCAGTGCTTGATCCGAACAACATTTGAAACAGATGTTCATTCAACCAAGAGCAATAATACAGGCACGCTTTCGCATTAAAGTGGTGATGACGCTACACACGTACGTGGTTACGGTGCGCAAGTGAACCAACCGGAAATAGCGGTCTTCTTTGGGCATGGTTTTCATGAAAGTTATTGACTCGAATCACAGTTTTCCCACGATTTGAACGGACTTTCATATCAATTTGTTTTCAGTATTACGTGAAGACCACCATTGATTATATTTCAGAAATTATTTCATCCCTTTTTAAGGAAGATCAAGTAGGCGTTTCTTTTGGCCGACAGTGTAGAGAAAGGCTCCATGTGCTGTCATTCATTGGAAAACGTTTTCATAAATGCATTTGAAATGATGAAGGTTGAAAAAATGTGGACCTTTTTCCCATACACGTCATAATTCCTATTGCTAAAGTAACCTTTCTTATGTCTATCAACAGATTATAAATTTGATCCTAATAAAATTGTTTAGGTTTATTACTTAAGTTTCACAGAGTGTCGCTTTAGCTCATATTTTAACATAACATACGATATAAGTTTACATTTTGGACAAAACCGTGGAATATAAAGATTTGTGATTTGAAAATGCTGGCAGATGTGTAACGAGAAGATAAATTTAGAAATTAAAAACTTGAATGAATAATGAGCTAGAGACATTCCTACTTAAAGGCTTCATTGACTTACTAGCTTAGATTCGGTTCAGGTACCTGAACTTGGATCATATAACAATGGACATGTTAAGTCACTTAATCATCTTGAATTAAAACCAAAAAAATGTAAAATCGCGTCTACAACAGTCCTTTAAATGATTAATACCTAGTACAATACCTATAACACGACAATACCTATAATTGAATCAAAACTAATCTGATTCGCATCCCGCTTTCATTGTATGTTCTCATTGACGTTGATTTTAACACACATACATGATGATATTGGCAGTAATGTTTCTCTCTTAGTAGATAATTCGGTGTTGTGATGGATGAATCCGAGAGGTAAGCACCTCTTGAGCTTCTGTCCAGACGAGATGGCTTCTAATCCCATTATCTAACCAGCAGTCTGAGCTGCAAATGCTGTAATCTCTGAGATGGCAAAAGGTTAATTGGGAAATGAAAACAAGAGATACAGGAGGTAAAATATTCCAACTATCCAAAAATCGTTATATAAATATGCTGTAAAAAATGACAGGTTGAAGAGTAGCCTTAAGATTAAGTTCTGAGCGAGTTCATTGTTGTGTTTTTCCTGTAATGTATACATCGGGCTGCTACTCGTGCAGCGTTAATTGTTCCAGAAAGATGGAATGAACGGTTTTGAGCTCATTCCTATGGAAATGATACGGAACTATATTTTGACATATTAACATATCGAACACTTTAGTAATTAAGCGGGAAACACACATGACATGTTTTAGAAAGATTGAAACGTTTTGTTTTTAGTTTTGATTGAAACATATTTCATTCATTCAAGAAAAGAGAAGGCACAAGTTCTCCAACTTAAAAAAGTGTCCCACAGAGAAGTCCACTCTGCTTGTTTTGTTCTGCTCTAGTTCTCACACTATATAAACTGTTCTACCTGCAGTAAGGTTTGGGCTCAATGCTACACTGAATTTCAGTGCAGTACCACCCATGGTTCGTAGTTCCAGCCGCTGTTCGCAGGTTTCAATGTATCGCAACATGGTGTTGCGGGCTTTCTTCTTGCTATTTACTAGCAGCCGTGATATGGGTAAACTACTCCTCATCGCACCCCTTTCCGTATATAGACTTCAAATCCAATTCTTTTTCGTGGAATAATGTTGTTTTTAAACAGTTCAGAAATCTGAAATATTTCAAAATGATTTACCGAGAGAACCACAACTATATCATACAGTGTTAAATATGAAGTGAATATATATGGTAAAGTTTAATTATATATTGACAAAAGAAAAATAGATATCCCGTACTGAACTACTCAAGAACTAATTTGGTTGACAGAAATATGATAATCGTAGTACCCAGAATTAACATTTTACCCAGTCTTGTCATATGTTGTAACAACTGCAAAGAAAACTCGTGTTTCAAAAGACTTGTTATATCATCATTTAAGTACCCTCTTGTCCTTGTGTAATGTTGATGAATTGATCGTTAATGTTAACAGAACTGTCTCGAATTGTCGATTAAGTAGTTGTAATGATGATACACTCGTCTCGGAAATACAAATGTACATATAGATCAGTTGAGTAGAATGGATACCTTCAATGACAGGATTATGCTATCCTAAATGTGGTATTACTTGGGTATCCTTTGAAGTGTGGTTATGTATAGAAGCATTAATTCACATTTTACTACACATTTTTATGAATTGTGTTAATGGAACTGAATCATAACAATGTGTGTCTGATTGTCCCAACATAATTATTAGGACAACATAATTAATTTCTGATTGATGTACTCAATAATATATTGTTTTATTGTATGACGAGCAATGAAATACTTGGATTTATCAGTGAAATAAACTGTCTATCAAGCTACAGTGAAAATAACTTATATTTTCACTGCGACCTGTGACAGATATAATTTGACGTCATAAAACAATGGTCTGACGCACTGAATTGGCTTATGACGTTACAAAGTGTCTGTGGTGATGAGCTGTTCCTAGTGGCCGCTCAGGCGTGACAACGTCCCTTTTCGGACGTAATTACAAGGATAACGTAATTTAATAAATAGAATATCCGTCAATTATTGACAAATATCATGTTTATCTCATCTCGTGAGGTAGATAAGTTATATATGTCATAAAATATAACCTTTCTACCTCACTCGATGAGATAAACATTGTATTAGTCAAGAAAAGACAGATATCCTTTATTTCTTTCTCTTCTACAGTCCGTTGGTTCTGAAACCTGAGTACGGTAAACTGTGAAACAACGACAAAACCATTTAGAACAAGTTATATAAATCAACCGACTGCAGTAAATAATGAACTTATAAGTTTCCTTCTTTTATATATGTAAGAATATATTGATTGTTCAAACGTGTTTGAACCATTTTGTGATAAACATTTCCAAGATGGCGTATAGAAATGTAGTTACAGATGTCACAATGACATGTTGTCTCTTTTCTAGCTGTTACTGGTGACGTCTGTCTTTCTATCTGCAATTTAACTTGAATTAATGTTTGTTTCCTTTGATGGGGTAAACTGGAGACTGTAGGAGCGTGACTAATGTTTAGTTTAGTTTAGTTTTGAGTTTTCCTCTTACAAACATATTTGAATTTAAACTGAATTCAAGTAAATAAATGATTTAAACTGATTTATATTTGTTTTCATAGCACTGTACAAGTCGCCATCCGGCTATTATATATATAATCATAAACAGTCATGTAAACTATGTGACAATCGAGTTGTGCAGTAAACTGTAAACAGACAAATCAACTGATAACTGATATTGATACCAATAACAGAGGCCATTTTTGCACGGTCACTTAAATTTGTATTTAGTTTGGGTTAATTGGTTTCTTGTTAGGAATGTATCGTAGAACAGCATAATTCTAAAACACTGTAATATGATTTAACATAGGAGACTTCAGCACGACAGGAACATATTTCTTGTATGCTTTCAACCCAGATGGCATTTGTAGTAATGGTAAAACATTTGTCTTGTATCTTATATTCATTTAATCTGCTTCTCGAAGGCGCTTTTTTAACAATTGAATGATATACATCATTGGAAATAAGCAGCTTCAAACAGCTGCAAAGTTTAAACAGCTTCAAACAGCTAAAAACAAGGTCAGTTCGAGCCACGCCAAGTAAATTGTGCTGAATAGCTAGCATCCGATTAGATAAAACAGTAACCTGAATAACTGTACACTCAATAAACTAAATGCTAGACAAATCAGTAACTAAACAGACTGAGAGTTGGAAAGAGTCCATCGAGTTTTCGTCTGCCAAATAAGTTTTAATTTAATGTTTCGTTGATTCAGTATATTCAGATAACATGTATCTACTGATTGAGTCTTCTTCCATCAGAGGGACAGCAATTATCACTAGAGAAAACAGGCTTAATGTATTATTTGATATTCTCTAAATATGTATATTTATATTTTCATTTGCCCGTCTATATAATTGTCTTACAACAATCTTTGAATCGACATTTAACTAGCCTTACACGTCTTTGAACCGCAAATACGTTCGCTAGAATTATCGATTCAGCTCCTGCAATGTTTGTTGTACTTAATTTTTTTCATTTGTAAACCATCACAGATTGAACGTCTTTGCGTTTTGAAAGACGACATTTACGATAGGTATGTGATCTGAAGCACTTTCAAACGATGTTTCAAAATAAAATAGCCAGCATTCTGATTTTATCTCCTTTCTTTAGGATAAAGGTTATAAAAGTGTGCAATAAAAAGCAAACAGTCACACGTAATGTATCAAATCCAATTGGAAAGATCCTAATCGATTGCATATTCCCTTAAAAGTAGTTTTGTTCTCACAATAAAAGAAAAACAATATAAAGGTTTACACATTAGCACCCACACTTCAAAGTACATAATTATGTACAGATAGTTTGAATTGATTACAATTTGTATGTTTAAATATAGAGTTAACACTCACTTACAACCGTGATCTCAGGAGACAACACATGTGCACAATCTTCTTATGATGGAATAAATCTTCAGAGGTCAATTCTCTAAATTGAGAAAGCTATAGAATTTGATATTTGTGTATGTGTCTCTTGTAAGCATATTAACATAGTGTCGACCATTGTAGAACATGTATATTGAAGTAAACAAAATAACCTAAAGGCATAGTAGAAAAAAAAATCAAATATGTATTATATATATTATATAGACAGGTACTGACCGCTGAACGTTACTATGGATGTTCAGCTTGAGCGATTTAAGCACGTGCTTCTCGCATGTCAAATTGAATGCACGAATTAAAAGTTAGAAAATCGTCCAAACCATGCAATCGATGCAATGCACGGCATTTGTCACGAAATGAACATTTCGAGCCGAGGTTTAGAAAGCATAGGACGTACATATGTGTTGCACAGCACCAGTATAATTTTGAAAGTGGACCGAGTAAGAAATAAACTCCAAAAACTCGCCTATATTTGCGGGTCGGTGTCGTCGGAGGCCGTTAGGCAGTGCGAGTATTCGATACCTGGGAAGAGGAACACAGATAATTGGTAGTACTCTCTTACACCTCTCCGTAGAGCAACTGAACAAAGAACTCTGTAAATTTGTCACCGAGGTCAGACTCAACGAGGTGGACAGTAAAGTGGCAACACAATCCAAGACATCTTGATTTCTATTCAGGTTTTGTTTTCGTGAAAATGGCCGCAATATTAACATTATGACTGACCTTGAATTCACTAGCCTAAGGAATATAGTAGATGCTAAAATGAAACCGCTGGCAACAATTGGAATTGGAGTGCAAAAAAACGCGCGAATATAATCACCGAGAGACAAGAAGATGTGTTGTCGGAATAGGGGCTGTTAGGCGAAGACACACCTCAACAGCTTATAGATACAGTCCACTATCAAATTGGTATCAACTTTTGTCTTCGTGGGGGAGTGGTTCGTCGTTCTTTGAAAGTTGGGGAATTTTCAAACTTCAAAATAGTTGATCGAGATGGAAAATGCTTGCTATACGGGGAAGGTATTACCAAAACCAACTCAGGAGGTATGAAGAACGAACACTTCAATCCAAAAGTCGTCACTGTAAGCAGTAACAAAGAAAACACGGCAAGATGTCCTGTGTGTCTTCAAATCAAAGACATGTCTCTCATGATTCGTTTATCAGACTAGAATAACGACGAAGTATAGAGACCATTTTATTGATATACAACTTCTTTAATCTTTGAAGGCGACGTTTTGACATAGGTTCTAATGTCGTTGTCAAGCAAGTTGTACACAAGTGGGGCAACAGCTGGGTTATATACGTAAATTGATTTTACAAGAGATTGGAGATGTGTTGTTTATACAATAAATAGAGTTGATGGACAACGGTTGAATAGCTAATTGAGTGGAAGCCAGTTATGTGATGTACAGAGACTGCATGAAGGATTAGCGAGGTGTATCTTTATACAATAGACGAGATTGATGTACATAGAACAGGATGAGTTGGTACAACAGATGAGATTAATGTATATGGGAAAATAAAGTTGATATAATAGATGAGATTGGTGTACATGGCGAGGAGGTGGTGATTACATACTAGTAAATGGAGAGCACAGTAATATTGATTTATTTAATGCATTGAATAACAGTGATTTACTTTAGCCAGTGGTGATAGGCTCTGGGGATGAAGTATCTTTCATCTCTGTTGAGAGAGTACACCGGCCCAATGGCAGTGTATGAAGAAGACCCTTCTGACATCCCTATAAACTGAGCACTTATAGTTCGGGCTGGTAAATACGTTGTTTTTTCTGAATTTTTTACATTTAAATTGACAAAATAATACTTTCAGACTGGCTACGTTTCAAGCGTATTATACCTTAGAGCGTTAGCGGGAGGTATATAGCGTTTATTCAGTCCGTTCGTCCGTCCGTCCCGTACATATACGTTGAAACTCGCTGAATAGGGCATATTTATTGCAAATAATATGGAATGTAATCTTAACAGAGAGATGTTCCTGGTTCCATTTCGATTATTGTAATTGCTTACGACTCCCAAGAACACTACTTGTTTCTCCGGTGTGTACAAGTTAGTCACCAGTCGGGGAACTTTTCATTACTGATGATACATTTATGCATGATATCCAACAATGCTATCTACACTGAAACGTCGTAATTGTAGATTCATCATCAATAGACGTGTCACGTCTACTCTTCAGCAATCTGCTGTCAGCTACTGATTAATTGTTACAGTAATCCTCTAGTTATTGCCTGAAGCAAACATAAACTGTTTCGTGGGTTTAAGTAGTATTTATTTTATAACCAAATCAAAATGGTTCGATTCCCAACAGATGTTCAGATACTAACAACCACCAATCAATGAATCACTGTTAAATTTTATATGTGAGTTGATTTACATACGGTTTATGTACATAGGGTCATGCATGGACCTTATTATGACTGACACCATAGGGCCATACAGACATCAGACAACTGAGTCAGTTCATTCGAGGATCGCACACCCGAATCCCAAACAACAAACCTCGTCTTTAAAGGTAGTCAATGTATATAATAATAATATTTCAAAATATCTTCATAATTCCATCGCCATATCAGTGTCTGTATCTGTCATCCATCAATGTCAATTACATACAGCATCCTAAGAGTGTCGAAGAGTACTATGACTATGCGCCAGTTAATGCACTTGAGCACATGATCTTTGGTCTAAGATTGGGAAAACGAAGGTCCCAGGTTAAACAAGAATACAACAATACCATGTAGTAACAGATATACTGTATAATATCATCAACATCAATGATTCTGATCTACAGTGCCCAATAGATTCGCAAAATAAATCAGTTATATATATTTACTTTTGACGGAACTGGTGTTTAAATTCGTATCTCACCATTGCAGAAGGCATAGTTTGCACAATAATACAGAACATGTATATACTAGTGGGATATACCGGTGGGATAAAAAGGATGTTATGTAGTCGATCGATTTCACCATAATGAATGTTTTGGCTCTCAAAAAGCTGTTTCTATTTACAAATGAATCAGTTAAATAGAATCCTGAAAGAACGTTTCATTTATACCTTGTTCAATCATATAAACCACATTCGTTGATAACTTTGATAAATTCAATTTCAGTAATCCCATAATCAACGATGGGATCTATAGTCTATGAAATTGTCGCTACTATGACTCTTTAGACTCTTCATTTTGTCTTCAATAATTCGTCACTAAGGCATTGAAGCATGCAAACAATCTAAACTGTCTGGCCAAAGGGGAGCGTACATTAAAGTTACTGCAAAATAACATGTACACTCAGTAAATTGATGCTTCTTTTAATGGCACCTAGTATATCACGCCAATTCAGTATTGGAAAACATCTCAGGGGGTTATTGCATTTAAAAAAAAAGATGGAACAGTATTTTAAAATGTTTGCTAATACATTTGTCAGGATGATTTATCATTACAATCGATCTTGAAGGTTCCTCAGAGACTGAAAGGTGTATTGGTTTATGGTAATTAATTTCTCGTATTGGAAAGCACATGTGACCGTACATGTATGACGTACTCATAAATCAATATTCTATCCTAATAGAGAACGTGTTTTTCCAAAATCGCCTACATGTATACTGACTACATTAATTTTGATATCAACCCAAATATTTTTTTATTTTGAAATTTGGTAATTAAGTGGTAGTTTGTTCTATTCATCCTCACGAGAAATACAGCGAATGACTTAGCACGTATACTAATGCAACAAGAAAATTAGTGTGCACAGCTCACTCATATATCACTGCTTTAAATATTGATCAAAGAAAAAAGTGTATATTTATAGTTCTTTGAACTGCCACTGAAATTTATGAAAGAGGATTGTGACACAAAAACATAATTCAGATCTCGATATAATGATTGACATGTGTATACATCTTTATTTTGGGACACATGAGAACAGTTTGATTAAATGGATCTCAGTTTAGTTGATAGTTATGTATATCTAGGTATCAAGTTGAATACCGGGGATGTAGCTCAGTTGGTAGAGCTAGAGCGTCTGCTCATCACCCGGGGTTCGATTCCCGGTCGCGTCATACCAAAAGACGATAAAAGATGGGAGTTGTTGCTTCCTTGCTTGGCGCTCAGCATTATAAGGATAGAACAACGCTTGAACTGGCACTGCACTGTGGCTGCCGGGTGCAATATGCACAAACCAAATGTCCTATGTACTTTGTATTGCGGACAATAAAGTGTTATTATTTATTAATAGAAATAAAAGGATGGTATCTGCCATAAACAATATATCTACCCCATATTTCATGGTTTACGTCGTGTTTTGGGGAGAATACTAATTTATGTAAAGGTAAACGTTGTTCTCCTGACACAAACTAGCATTTAAATTATCTATTGTGTTATATCAATATAGTTTGAATAAATATAAAGCAAACTTTAATTCGGATCCATGGATTCACTTTCTCAAAAGTTCATTAGATAGAATTTGATTATCTTTTCTTATTCTGAAAGCTGAACAAATTGTCAGAGACCAGTTAAGTAAAAATTGGAGAGAAAATGGGCTTGTATTATCTATATATTTCTCCCCCAATTTTGAATTGAGAACTTTAAATCTTATCATTTGAAACTGGAAGATGGCAAAGCATACCGGGGGATGAAAGATATTGTAAACTTTGTAACTTAAGTGTAATCGGTGAAGAATTATACTATATATTAAAGGGGCTGTAGCACGTTTTTTGCAAATTTTATTTTTTCAATTGTTTTATTTACAAAGATAGTTTATGTCATTTATATTCACTTTAGAGGGTAAAACATCTTATTACACAAACAATTTCCCGTAGTGGTAATAATGGTGTTACGTATAAAGCATACACAATTTATTATTTCCAATTATAAAAATGATTCCTATGGCTTTACCGAACCATGAACAATCGTTTTAAACTTCCCAAGAGAGAAGGGGGTTTTACTTTTGGTGACATTATTTTTCAAATACATTTCATCGACATTGAGCGATAAAACGTGCTACTGCCCCTTTAAACTGTCCAATGCTAAATCCAAATAGCGAGCGATATCTACCTACAACAAAATGCTTTCATAACAATATATCTAGGTTAGTATACGTTTTATCGTCAACAACTTTCTTACGTAAGAAATATTTGTCAAGTTTTATCATACAGTTTCAAAATATGGTAAGAAGTGTTTAGTAAGTATCTGTATTTGGCCTGTTATTTATCCACATATTCATATAACTATTTGTCGTAATCAATTGTCTGTCTACTGACGCATGTCTGTAAATTGTAAATTGTATCTGTGGATATACTCTTGTACCACTGAAGGTGGTTTTCGAGGAATTAAAACAGTTGAAACAGTTGATAACAACTTCTTTAATATGAAATTACACGACGTTTCGTAGTATATGCTCACTGTATCAATAACAACCGTAAGGGTAAATGGGTTTGTCTGTATTTTTGCTTTTCAGACTCGATAGTCGTGTAAAAATAACTGTTTGAACTGATTCACATATCGGAAATATACACAAATATGAACATATTTATTATAAATATATGTAGACAGGCAGTTAATTTCTCATGAAAAACAGTATTTATTGTTATATGTCTACATTTGTTACCAAGAGAAAACCTTATTTCTTGTCGCAAGTTGATGGAAGAGGAGTGTAGCCACATTAACATTCAATGCAAACAGGCGAGTATGAGCTATAAATGTAACACAAACAACACAAATGAGATTGATTGAATGAGATTTCTAACGTAAGAGAAGAGGTTGGGCTGACCTGTGTCAAGAGGCTCTGATCAAACCATCCAATAAAAGAGTTTCATTTCAACAGACTAGACCGGCCTGATTGAATTGTCAAAGATAACATATTACATTTATAGTTGACGTATTTCTTTGACAATTTTTAGATTAAATTCCCCGATCTTCTCGTACATGCTATAGTGATCAAGTTAGATTCCCTTTAGTGTTGAGGAATCCACAATCACGTGTTATTATTCAAATTAACACAATTTATTACAACTGGAATTGGTCAAACGTCATTGTTACAAGAACAAATTACGCAATATATGATCCAATTAACAACATTTCAATGCATATGTCATCTTGTTTGAATCTGTGTGTCAAAGGTTTTATTCGATGGCTGTGACTCTCCTATTGTTGGTGGGTGTGGTCAGCAGTGATTGTTATTGAAGGATCAAAAGAGGACCCCAAAAATCTTTATCGTAAATGTTAATGTTAGGCAAAAAAAACATAACTAATTGACTATCAATAAAGGGCGTAATAACAGCACCCTGCTCTAACAGAAGCCTAGTATTGCTGGTACCCAGTTGCAGTTGAGCAGCTTGTGAAACTCGCGTGAAGTGGCTAATAATATATATTATTAAACTGATATTCTGAGTTGGAATGTTTATGTTGGTTATATTGTTATATTATGTGCTGTTTTATGTCCAAAATATTATCCGAATAGGATTAATTTAAACGGAAAGAAAACGATTAAAATGAACATTAATTTCATTTAGAACGATATATTTATTCAATAATAACAGTAAATATAGTTTGTACATTATTTAACGTAATATTTGTGTTATGTGTATATCTAAATGGGACGTGATTCAATTGCGTCCCAGACATCCACACCACTGATAATATTGGTTACGAAACTATAAGCTTATACTAAAAGAACCATTACTAGTGTCTGTATAGATTTCATGAAATTACAAATGAGAGGCCTTGGTAATTATCCCCCGCCACAACAAAGTTGTCGGGGATATTGAAATGATGTCCGTCCGTCTGTGCGTCCGGGTTTCGTTTCTGGACCCAAACTCGATAACCGGTAGCCGTAGCTCAATGAAACTTGATATGGGGAACAGTCATCGTGTGTAGATGTGCCTTTTGGGGTTTTCAACTATTTTGAATTTTATCATAAGTCGTTTACATAGAAAGATAACTTAACATTTTGTTACCGAATCAGAACTAAAAGTTGTAAGGCCTACATGTAGCTAAGTGAAACTTGCTGTGTTGAGGAATCGTCATATGTGTATGCCTTTGGGGAGTTTTCAACGTCTTTGGAATTTTATTTCTAGACATTTTCATGTAAAACATGTTCATCTTAACTCCGGAGCAAAACTCGAAATGCTTGTTACAATTTCACTTCCAGAACAGAACTTGAATATTGTTAGACAGAGAGTAATACATTTTGGGAAGACACTTTTCTTCTGTTGCATTAATTTATTACTAATTAGTGATTTAGGATTTATTATAGAATAATGCTCCGTAATCAATGTTCAATATATTTTCAACTTTTTCCACTTGGCGGGGGATATATTAGTGAGTGAGTGAGTGAGTGAGTTGGGGTTTAATGCCGCTTTCAAGAGTATTTCACTTATATCGTGGCTGCTAGTATTATGGCAGGGAGAAAGCACGCAACGTCATGTGGCTATGCACTGCGGTGAAACCTGCGAGCATCGGCTGGAACGGATATATTAGATTCTGTCTGCTTGTTTGTTTGGCATAGTCGTTATTATATAACTTGAAACCATCATTTTGAAATGTGCAAACGGATTGGATAAGACAAACAATATATTGTCAAGTAATTTGGTTTGTAAAATCAACCAATGCCGTAATAAAACCAGAATATATGATTAAAAGCTGACTAAAAAAAGTAAAATAATTAATTATATGATTTATCAAGAATATTTATTTCTTAAAAAACAGCCTATACGATGCACTGAAGGGAAGTCGTATGTCATTTAGATAGTGAACAAATCAAACAATGTTACATTTGGGATAACACTACCATCAATAGTACAAGTTCCTGTACTTTATCTGGTCGAGTCCTTTCGAACCCAAACCCTCAGAGTCAGGCAACTATATATCGTCAGCACTGTTCGTACCAACAGCTTACCACACGACAACAGGGCGTCGAGGTTATGCTGGTAGTATGTAAAGTTTTCCTGATATGCTCAGTGTCCATACCCTCATACAAACTGTGAGGGAATAGACTGACATTGTCAGGTCTCTGATGGGGATTATTTGTCATATTTCTGTGTATTGTGTATTGTGTAATTTGTTTGGAAACCTATATATAGCTACGGATTTGGAACACTGCTTGGCAATTATGAAATTATGAGGGTTTTTGTCTTGTATTCATCATCCCAATTTTCTTTGATGCAACAGTAATTATCAGAGGCGAGAAGGACATATAATTTGACCTATTACTTACGCAATAATGTTTTCAAAATGAAAACTGATAAAACCTGTTATTTGAAATAGCAAAGAGCAGTTAAGAGTCTCCATTGTCGTATGGTTTCCTATGTCTCGTTCCTTGTCAATCACAAGGGTATAAGTTTTAAATGTTATCATAGTTTGTATTAATTTCTCTCTATGTGTAATGTCTCTCCACTGAAGGCAATGGAGGGTCATTTTGCCAATCACATGATAAGTTTGAGAATGATGATCCTTTATCAGTTCATATAATCCTCAGGTGCCTTATTTGTGTCATTTTAGAGGTTTCTCTTTTCTCAGGTACATGTAAACCCCATTTCAAGGCCATATAGAATATCCCTGGCACTGAAAGTAGACTTTAGCGTAAATTGTAAATTCTGGAATAACCTCATTTCAGGTTTGAATTTCAATCACAGAACAAATCGAAGTTAAAATTTCACACTTGATATGATGGGATGCGAATCTTTACCCCTTCGCACCTAAAACTGACCACTACCAAGGGACCTGGTAATGAAACGTTTAATGACTATATATAGTCACGTTTCCTCCACCTCAATATAATGATAGTAGGGGAGACATGCTCTTGGCAGTGCGTGGGATGCACGAGCTTTTCGTGATAGTCGCACAGTCAACGGCTGCATTTGTGGATAATTGTTCAGCATTCACGTTTCATTACCATGGCTACGTCATTTCATAGGAAATATATGTCATGATTTGCCGTCTTTTCGTTCGCTTTATATGACAGATGTAACGCTATCTTTTGGTTTTAGTTGGTACATGTTCAACGGAAACGAAGGGAAAGTGTTATATCCTTTACATACATGTAGGATGAAATGCTATATTGACATGCAAACGAAATCCATTTGAATTCTAGATTCGGTGATTTGTGGTCTTCTCAATTGGGACCGTGTATCCTCTGCAATTCTTCCCATAAATCACTTGCTTGACAACCTTATCAGAATATATGTCGAACTATCGTCTATAAAGAATAATGAAACTAAATAGTTATTCATTCTTGAAAATCATCAATTATCTTCATATTCGTCAAGACAAAGAATAATCAACGTCATAAAAAAATGCGTTTATCAATTTGATAACTCTATACTTGTGTAGGTATATACTTTATGACTTCGTATTGAGTAATTTCACGCAAAATGCTCCCAGCCAGACTAGGCAGTCGGTAGAAAGAATGTCGTGGAACATTCTTTACACTTATTGATCACTGTGTATCATCGTATACTGGGTGTAGAGCGGTGTTCAACGATGATATGTTTGTAGAGAGGAGTAAAGTGGCTACTTTTTCACTTTTATTTGGAAATAACACCAAGAAATCGAAAAAGCAAAAAATCTAGTATTACGGCCGCTATAGGCCTAATCGATGAGGAATGTTGTTGCTCACAAGTTTTTTGCAAATATATTGATAAGTTCTCGAGATATTATAAATGTATAAAGTTTTGACTTAAAGGGGAGATAACTCGCGAAAGAAGTCGAACATCAGAAATCGGGCTTCGTAGTGCACCAGTTCAGTTGACAGACTATCATCACTGGAAATTTCATGAAAATCGGTCAAGCGGTTGAGCGGTATTCCTCTGGACAAAAAAGGTCAAATAATAATAAAAAAAACCCCCAAAACACGATAATAACAATAGGTCTTCCAGACGTAATCTTATAGACCTAACAACACGATAATAACAATAGGTCTTCCAGACGTAGTCTTGAATACCTAAATATCTGTCGTTCCATAAACTGTTGTCAGCTGACCAGCTTCCGATCAGGAACATCGCATTTAGCTGCTTTTAGATGTTGTCCGTTGGTCTCAAATAATGTTGTGGAAATATTTTATAATTATATGAACTAGTCTTTCGTAGTGGAAACCTGCCAATCAATGAGTCACCAACGTGTTTAAAAAAATAAATCAAATACATTCACTTATCTCTGGAAAGAAACTAAAATTGTAAATATACAACCCGTAGATCAATTGAACCTACAAACGGTACAGAGAAGCAGCAATTTATGATGCAAACGGTACAAAAGCAACGAAAGAAAAAAATACCTTTCCGCTCTAGAAAACTATCTGAAATTTCCTAGGCATGGATTCTTTCCTGCAAAAGTCAAGTTTTGCATACAAGTGACTTTTCCAAAAAATAACAATAAACTGTTTTGTAAAATTTTCATTGTAAACATCTTAATCGCATACAAAAAGGCGACAGTGTCACTGAGCAAAGCAAGTTTTTGATAATTTGTATATGCCGGAGTACATTAAAACAGCCTTCCGTACTTTAAAAATGGGTTCTTTTTATTATGAATTCATTACTATGAACTAAACTTATTGCTTGGGGCAGTAATAAGGTGAATTTCTCCCTTTATACTGTTGGAATTTTCAAATAGAACCTTCAGCCAATGATATGCGTTGTCTTAGTATCTTTGAAATTCTATTGACCAATGACCAAAGCTGTAGCAAATTATGAACCACGTGACATTGTGGGTAATCCGAAATAATTGGCACAAACAAATGTGGATTTTGATTATCAATATTTGTCATATAGATAGAATTGTTCTTCAATGTTTCATTAGAATCAATGACAAACTTGTAATCTTCAATTCAAATCAATATCACAAGTAACAAAGTGCTTTTCTATAAGTTAAGTACATTATTTGGCATTCCAGAATCGGAAACTACGTTCCGTTTGGTTAACAGTTTTACTGGTTATGATTGATTCGGAACCCGACGCAACACCCGGCATACGCCGCCGAAAATGGTGAAACCGGCGTACGCCTAAGGCATAATCCGAATGCTTCGGTTTGAAATGACAGGCGAAGGTGGCGTATAATGGCTTACAAATGCTATCCATGCGACATTTAATAACTATATTTTCTTTGACTTTGCATTTGACAACTAGATACTTTGACGAAGTGATTTATTTAAGAATGATACTGGTTCTTTAAAACAATGGCTAACACGCTTATAAAATGTCAATTCATGTTTGGAAGTAATTTTTTAAAAAGTTTCTCATTTAAATGACTTGTTAATTTAAGCTAGTTTGAGGGATGACGACGTCTTTCTGTTTGTACGCCGATACACTTGTTAACTTTAAGTCTGGCTTCAGAACGGTGCATGTACTCCGGTCACTTGGTCGGTGTATATGCCGATGAAACGAATCAAACATAGCCACTGACCTACTTTTCCAAAATGTTGCTGATGTCGAGTTAGCGAAGGCAATGTAATAGAGTTGGTCTCCATAGATTAAAATCTAAAAATGAAAAGAATAATCGCCACACGGTAAATTGATATATTTGTTTGAGAGCTTTACATTGATATGATAACACACGGTTTTGAACTGTGTTGTGCGTTGGTTGCTGTCTTGGAACTCCCGTTACATTTTGTCCTTAGGGTTAGAACAAGTCCGAATCCT
The DNA here is from genome assembly GCA_936450465.1 of Gibbula magus. NCBI lineage: Eukaryota > Metazoa > Mollusca > Gastropoda > Trochida > Trochidae > Gibbula > Gibbula magus. The sequence continues at coordinate 31,604,407 of OW388292.1, read as the reverse complement.
TTCGGTGATACTTTTTTTGGAATAATACATCCGATTGAGGTCTTTGTGATAATTGACTGTAAACATGTGATATTGCATTATTTATACAAAGCGTAGGATACAAAGGGTAATTCTAAGGAGAGAAAATAAATCATAAAAAATAATAAAAAGTTTTAAAACAATTAAAATGCCAGTCTATAAATTTCTAACAAATAACACTTCATCTAGACATTAAGACAAATATATATAACATTCAAATCCTATGTTAATAGTTAATTAGGCTCTAATTTGTTACAGAAAAATCTTCAAAATAAGATATATTGACATGTTATGATGTTTGGAGAGGACCATCGGACAACACCATTCAGGACTTCTTATGCAGACTTTCGAATTTTGTAAAATGGATATATTTACTTGTGCACTTTCATTGAGAATGAGTGAGTAAAACTTATCTCAGGTAATACAAGTGTATGCAAGCTTACGTCACCTGTTAGATGTTACACGAGTAGGTCTTACGCCAGCCTTTGTAATGTCAAAAATAACTCAAAATGTAACGATATAGTTATGCGAGGAACTCTTATTAATGACAATATGAAATTAAATTTGCATATGTTACTTGAAGTGTAATTATTAAGATACGGTTTCATACAGTTGTTGAAGGTTCCAATACAAAACTAGCTAAACCGAAATATAGAATAGAATATAGAATTACTCCTTCACTTCAGCTTTTCCTCACGCAATACTTCCTTCCTTAATTGTATGTTCTTCCTCAACCCTTTCATCATACATTGTCGGACATCCATCCAGTCCTTATCCGGCACCCATATTCACCTGGAATCACCTCCCACTAACAAATCACCGCCTCACGTTCCATACACTACATCTACCCAGGTGCCCAAAGGTTGCCTTTTTAAAGGCTTTTCTTGTTAATGCATAGGTTAGTTTGGTTTTCTACTCCTCTCTACAAACACATAATCGATGTACACCTCTCCCCTTCCGGTGTACGATAACACACGGTGTTGACATTCCTTGACAGAGAACAATATATATAGGGATATATTTAACGGCGATTAAACTCATAGCATACAGTGAGTATATTGGATGCTGTATAAATAAACTTCAAAGAATACTGTCTATCGAATAATTCAACATTTGAGATAGCATGTAGGATACAAAAATTATAAACATGATCTAAAGGAGTCAGGGTCGCCAAGTATAAACCTTAGTCTTACCACTAGCAAAAAAAGACAGTGTCCCTTACCATTTACGACGTTGGTGTCGTTGCAATAATGAAATCAATATTCAATTTAATACACTTTGTGGATACATGTATGAAACACTATATCAGTTAACATCTCCTCATGAATTATATACATACACTGCATAAGCAATAACATAATGTAAAAAGCGTGATATACCTAAATGTACAACATACATAACATACATGAGTAAACATAGGGAGATGTATACATATACAAACGTAAAATATTAGAAGCCTTATAACACCTTTTTAGTAAAATAGTGCACACAAACTCAACGCAATTTGACTAGTAGATGAAAGGTATGTAAAACAAATACACTATCCCAAATATAACCTTTTCAGGATCATTTGGTTTCAGCCAGTATTTCTCGTTATACATGCCCAATGAATGATAGCTTCATCAGCAATGGTGACATCTGTCTGACAATACCATTACCCTCTAACAGTAAGCAGTGCAATTTGATTATTTTCAGACCGCGATGCGTTGTGTATGAGTACAACGCAGAGATCATGAACAATAAGATTGCATTTGAATAATAGCAAACCTTTACTTATGTATCCCATGTTTAGCTCATCTGGCCTGAAAGGCCCGATATGCTTATGGCATGACATGGTATCCGGCGTCCGTCCATCCGTCTGTAAACATTTCGCATTTTCGTCTTCTTCACCAGAACCACTTGATCTAGGGATCTGAAATTTAGTTTACAGACTCCTTGGCCAATGGGTATTCTACATTGTAGATTTTCTGAACCACTGACCCCAAGTAGGGTCACAGGGGTCACGACCTTAAAACCTATATTCATCTTCCTCTCCAGTTCCAAAAAGTCTAGAGGGTTGAAATGTTGTGTACAGACTCCTTGGCCAATGGGGATTCTACATTGTAGATTTCCCGAACCACTGACCCCAAATAGGGTCACAGGGGTCACAATCTTAAAAACATATTTTCATCTTCTTCTCTAGTTCCAAAAGTTCTAGAGAGCTGAAAAGTGTTTGGGATACTCCTTGGCCAATAGGGATTCTAAATTGTAGATTGTAGACCCCCAAATGTGAGTAACAGGGGTCATGACCTTTTGACCACAAATATGGGTCATTGGGGTCATGAGTTGAAAACTTATTTTCATCTATGAAGTTTGAAAGTATGAAAAGCTCTAGACAGCTGAAATGTTGTGTGCAGACCCATTAGGCAGTTTGGATTCTGAATGGTATATTTGTTGACCCTGTGACCCAAAATATGGATCACAGGGGTCATGACCTGGAAACCTTCTTTTATCTTCTTCTCCTGTGCAAAAAGCTCTAGCAAGCTGAAATGTGTACAGACTCCTTGACCAAAGGAGATTCTAAATTGTACATTTGGTAAATGTATTACTTGAGATAACTTAAATATTCAACCTTAGATAATAAATCAATGAAATAATGATGAACTACAGAGCCCATGGCTCTATTCTAATTCATGTGAAAGAACACACTGTAAAAAACATCAATTTCATGTTATACATGTGAACTGATTACCTTCTTGAAGGAATATTGTACGCTCAGAATTATGAAGCAAGGTACGATGCAAACACACTGATACATATTGTTATACAAAAGGGACATGCTTTACTGTAGACAATGGGTCAGGAAGCATATGTATTTGAAAATCCAATGCCACTCATTATGCGAAAATATAAAGGTATATATAAAGCTTAATAACCGATGTTCCTCTGAAATGTAATTCAAGTATTTATTAATTATCACAATCCTTTGAAAATGTCACATTTAATGAAAAACACAATGATTACACAATGTCAAAAGTTAATATACACATTGATATTAAATTATCCTGTAAAATAGTTGAAGTTTTCGTCTCCAAGAAATAGTTTTATCATCAACAGTTAACTATAATTCGTTAAATCGTAAAAACTTCTGGTCCATTTATAAACATCGGCTGAGTTTTAAATGTTAGCGTCTAGAATTCCCTCGCCACCAGCAATCTCTAATTAGGTTTACAAGTTTATGTCTCTGTCATTCTCTCTCAAGTAATCTGATGCGACGACAATGTATAGTGGAAGTTAATGCCATTGCATCCATCTCGTTTGAGATTTTGAAGAGGATGATGATATGGTACTTCTCCCCTTTCGTCTGTTTAACGGTTAGTGTTGTCATGGTATTCCTCGGCTTTTATCATCCCTTATAAATTAACTCGTTTTAAATTTAAAATCAGCATCATACTATCGATTTTGTTCAAGTATTTATAAACACCACACATCAAACACTGACTTGCTAACCACAGTAATTTTCAGAAGTAACAGAAGGTTGAAAGAAGGTGATGCCATTCAGCATATAATGTTCCGAAGGAGAAATGTTTTTCTCCAACCATTAACTCTCAGTAATGCCCCTATTTCACTACGACCCGAATTGCCACGAATCGCCACGAATTTTAAAATTTGCACTTTCGTGAACATTCGTAGATAATTCGTAATTGACTCGTGATATTCGTAAATGATTCCTAGTTGATTCGGCAACATTCTTGTAATTCGTGGCATTCGTGGACAAATTTTTGTTTGTCAAAAGATTTTCACGAATCATCTACGAATTTCAGATTCGTAGTTGCTTCGTAAACTGTTCGTATTTAATTCGGGACGTTCGTAACAACTTCGTAAACAATTCTTGGAAATTCGTGGTTGATAATTTTGATGTTCTCATCCCGAATTAACCCCGAAGCATTTACGAACTATCGTAAACTATTCGTACTTGATTCGTGATATTGTATCTTATTCGTGGAAATTCGTAGTACATTCGTGACTGTGTCTTAATCATTTCGTACAATTCGTAGACAATTCGTAAAGAATTCGTACATGTTTCGTAGGTTTTTAGCATGAAAAGCTACGAATGTTCGTAAACATTTCGTACAAGTGTAAATGCTGTTTCACGAATTTTGCCGAATGCTCACGAATATTCACGAATTTATGCAGCCGCCTATTCGTGGTGATTCGTGGCACTTCGGGTCGTAGTGAAATAGGGGCATAACAAGATATTCTTCCAAAGACATGCTTTTTTCTCTAGAGATGTCTTTAAACCACACAATTGTGACAGATTTACCAACAGTGTTATCTTCTTCTGATTAAGTCACTTAAAGTGTTGTCAGTGAGCTTAACTTCCGGCGTCTATACAACATCTATATTATTTCCAAAGTTTTACCGAAATGAAATGAAATATGATTAAGTAAAGAGTTTTTGTCATCTTTATTTACTTCATGATATTCTACATCATCTACATACTTTTGAAAAACATATGAAATAAAGAAAATGTGACTTTAGAACCTCTAAAAAGTGCTTAAACAGCATAAATGGCCTAAATTTGACTAAAAAGGGGGGTTTTCAGGTACATTTAGTATCAAAGCTTAAACAAGCCCACACTACCATATATATTTTTCATCGATTTCGGTAGGGTAAAATTAACTTTGTAACATATCAAAAAAAAGGAAAAAAAGTTTAATACTAGAAATGTAGTATTTTAAAGTTTTTAGCAGTTTTTTTTCTCATTTTCCCATAGACTCCCATGTTAAATTTGTACTCACCCCACTATCTTACAGGCGTCATATCTCGAAAAAACCCACACTACCCCCTATTTTTTAATGCTGATTTTCCAATCATATGCTTTGATCTTTAAAAAATATATAAGTTAGAAAAAAAGTTTAATACTATTAATTTGAGGAGCGAACATCCTTAATGAATCGTGCTGTACCTATCAATCCAAACTTTATTTCAGTTTGACAGAGATGTGGAATCATATACATAGAGTATCATATATACTTGCATACATACAATACAAATTATATAAATAAACATTTAATGTATTCTTTCAAATGAGAGAGTATTGCAATTAGAGATATTGATTATTTAGTATTATAGCCACAAAGCCTATAGTTTAAGTACAGTTATTGTAATCACGTGTTGGTGATAAAATTGCAAGAGATTTGATAACATCAATATTTTTAGAAAATAACAAACGGGACAATATTGGACAAATTGTTAAAGTTCAGCTGAGGGAAAACCTTACCTTGACATGATCTTAATTACTTATATTGAATGAACCTTTCTCGAATTACCATTTCTAAACATTTCAAATTCGGCTTTAATGACTCTTGCACTCGACCTTGTTCCTGTTATGTTTAATGAAACAGCTTTTAAAAATATTAGTATGGGGAGATAAATGTATATAAAGACTAATGACCTGAATTCAGTTTAAGGATATCCTACAATTACATTTATTTCAAGACACGATGATCAACTTCTTCATTTTGTGACTATCTGTAAATACATTATAGCGATGGCAAAAGTTGCCTTACTCTAGGTTTGTGAGTTCGAATCCTGACTTCATATTGAGTAATTTCTCGCAATATGCTCCCGGACGAGGCAGTCGGTAGAAATAATGTTTAATGCACTTATTGATACTCCTTGACAGAGTTCACAATAAATAAAGGGAGATATTTATCGACGATTGAACTCATAACATACAGTGAGTTTATTGCCCTGATGCTGTATAAAGAAACTTCAAAGTATTATATCAATCGAATAAATTCAAAATTTGAGATAGCATGTTGGATATGAAGATACACGTCATCTGAAAGAGTCAGGACTGCTACAAACAAACGCTACATATGCCCTGTCTTAGCACTACTACTTTACCAAAAAATAAGACAAATGACTGACAGTGCCCCGTACCGTTTACAACTTTGGTGTCGTTGCAATATTGAAATCAATATATAATCTAATACACTTTGTAGATAAATGTATAAAACACTATTTCATTAAAATTCTCCTCAAGAAGTATATACAAACACTGCATAAGCACTAACATACACTTTTATTCAGTAAATTAGTGCACACAAACTCATCACATGTTGACTAGTAGTTGTATAATATGTATGTAGAATAACATGTATAAAGGTGTCTAAAACAAATACACTATCCCAAATCTAACCTTTCAGGATCCAGTAGCTTTAGACAGTATTACTTGTTACAAATGCTCCATGAATGATAGCTTCATCAGCAATGGTGACATCTGTCTGACAATACCATTACCTGATAGCAGTCAATCCTTGGAAAGCAGTGCAAGTTCATCATTTGCAGATCGCGATGCGTTGTGTTTGAGTACGGAGAAATGCAGAGATCACGATTAATGAGAATTTGAATAATAGCAAGCACAAACTTTTGCATCCCATTTCATTCCATTTATTCAAGTGCAAAAAGACGCAGTAAAAGATATCAAATTCATGTAATACATTTTAGCCGAATAACATACGGAAGGAATATTGCACACTAAAAATGATGATGCCAGGTACGAGGCAAACACACTGATACATATTGTTCTGCTATAGTGACATGCTTTGCTGGAGACAAAGGGCCAGGGAGAATTTGTTTTTGAAAATCCATCGCCACTACTCCATAATGCCAAAACATAAAGGGATATAAAAAGGTCAATAGCCGATGTTCCTTTGAAATGTAATTCAATTATATATTAATCATCACATCAACAAGATATTCTTCCAAAGACATGCTTTTTTCTCTAGAGATGTCTTTAAACCACACAATTGTGACAGATTTACCAACAGTGTTATCTTCTTCTGATTAAGTCACTTAAAGTGTTGTCAGTGAGCTTAACTTCCGGCGTCTATACAACATCTATATTATTTCCAAAGTTTTACCGAAATGAAATGAAATATGATTAAGTAAAGAGTTTTTGTCATCTTTATTTACTTCATGATATTCTACATCATCTACATAATTTTGAAAAACATATGAAATAAAGAAAATGTGACTTTAGAACCTCTAAAAAGTGCTTAAACAGCATAAATGGCCTAAATTTGACTAAAAAAGGGGGTTTTCAGGTACATTTTGTATCAAAGCTTAAACAAGCCCACACTACCATATATATTTTTCATCGATTTCGGTAGGGTAAAATTAACTTTGTAACATATCAAAAAAAAGGAAAAAAAGTTTAATACTAGAAATGTAGTATTTTAAAGTTTTTAGCAGTTTTTTTTCTCATTTTCCCATAGACTCCCATGTTAAAATTGTACTTCACCCCACTATCTTACAGGCGTCATATCTCGAAAAAACCCACACTACCCCCTATTTTTTAATGCTGATTTTCCAATCATATGCTTTGATCTTTAAAAAAAATATAAGTTAGAAAAAAGTTTAATACTATAAATTTGAGGAGCGAACATCCTTAATGAATCGTGCTGTACCTATCAATCCAAACTTTATTTCAGTTTGACAGAGATGTGGAATCATATACATAGAGTATCATATATACTTGCATACATACAATACAATTTATATAAATAAACATTTAGTGTATTCTTTCAAATGAGAGAGTATTGCAATTAGAGATAATGATTATTTAGTATTATAGCCACAAAGCCTATAGTTTAAGTACAGTTATTGTAATCACGTGTTTGTGATAAAATTGCAAGAGATTTGATAACATCAATATTTTTAGAAAATAACAGACGGGACAATATTGGACAAATTGTTAAAGTTCAGCTGAGGGAAAACCTTACCTTGACATGATCTTAATTACTTATATTGAATGAACCTTTCTCGAATTACCATTTCTAAACATTTCAAATTCGGCTTTAATGACTCTTGCACTCGACCTTGTTCCTGTTATGTTTAATGAAACAGCTTTTAAAAATATTAGTATGGGGAGATAAATGTATATAAAGACTATTGACCTGAATTCAGTTAAAGGATATCCTACAATTACATTTATTTCAAGACACGATGATCAACTTCTTCATTTTGTGACTATCTGTAAATACATTATAGCGATGGCAAAAGTTGCCTTACTCTAGGTTTGTGAGTTCGAATCCTGACTTCATATTGAGTAATTTCTCGCAATATGCTCCCGGACGAGGCAGTCGGTAGAAATAATGTTTAATGCACTTATTGATACTCCTTGACAGAGTTCACAATAAATAAAGGGAGATATTTATCGACGATTGAACTCATAACATACAGTGAGTTTATTGCCCTGATGCTGTATAAAGAAACTTCAAAGTATTATATCAATCGAATAAATTCAAAATTTGAGATAGCATGTTGGATATGAAGATACACATCATCTGAAAGAGTCAGGACTGCTACAAACAAACGCTACATATGCCCTGTCTTAGCACTACTACTTTACCAAAAAATAAGACAAATGACTGACAGTGCCCCGTACCGTTTACAACTTTGGTGTCGTTGCAATATTGAAATCAATATATAATCTAATACACTTTGTAGATAAATGTATAAAACACTATTTCATTAAAATTCTCCTCAAGAATTATATACAAACACTGCATAAGCACTAACATACACTTTTATTCAGTAAATTAGTGCACACAAACTCATCACATGTTGACTAGTAGTTGTATAATATGTATGTAGAATAACATGTATAAAGGTGTCTAAAACAAATACACTATCCCAAATCTAACCTTTCAGGATCCAGTAGCTTTAGACAGTATTACTTGTTACAAATGCTCCATGAATGATAGCTTCATCAGCAATGGTGACATCTGTCTGACAATACCATTACCTGATAGCAGTCAATCCTTGGAAAGCAGTGCAAGTTCATCATTTGCAGACCGCGATGCGTTGTGTTTGAGTACGGAGAAATGCAGTGATCACGATTAATGAGAATTTGAATAATAGCAAGCACAAACTTTTGCATCCCATTTCATTCCATTTATTCAAGTGCAAAAAGACGCAGTAAAAGATATCAAATTCATGTAATACATTTTAGCCGAATAACATACAGAAGGAATATTGCACACTAAAAATGATGATGCCAGGTACGAGGCAAACACACTGATACATATTGTTCTGCTATAGTGACATGCTTTGCTGGAGACAAAGGGCCAGGGAGAATTTGTTTTTGAAAATCCATCGCCACTACTCCATAATGCCAAAACATAAAGGGATATAAAAAGGTCAATAGCCGATGTTCCTTTGAAATGTAATTCAATTATATATTAATCATCACATCAACAAGATATTCTTCCAAAGACATGCTTTTTTCTCTAGAGATGTCTTTAAACCACACAATTGTGACAGATTTACCAACAGTGTTATCTTCTTCTGATTAAGTCACTTAAAGTGTTGTCAGTGAGCTTAACTTCCGGCGTCTATACAACATCTATATTATTTCCAAAGTTTTACCGAAATGAAATGAAATATGATTAAGTAAAGAGTTTTTGTCATCTTTATTTACTTCATGATATTCTACATCATCTACATAATTTTGAAAAACATATGAAATAAAGAAAATGTGACTTTAGAACCTCTAAAAAGTGCTTAAACAGCATAAATGGCCTAAATTTGACTAAAAAAGGAGGTTTTCAGGTACATTTTGTATCAAAGCTTAAACAAGCCCACACTACCATATATATTTTTCATCGATTTCGGTAGGGTAAAATTAACTTTGTAACATATCAAAAAAAAGGAAAAAAAGTTTAATACTAGAAATGTAGTATTTTAAAGTTTTTAGCAGTTTTTTTTCTCATTTTCCCATAGACTCCCATGTTAAAATTGTACTTCACCCCACTATCTTACAGGCGTCATATCTCGAAAAAACCCACACTACCCCCTATTTTTTAATGCTGATTTTCCAATCATATGCTTTGATCTTTAAAAAAAATATAAGTTAGAAAAAAGTTTAATACTATAAATTTGAGGAGCGAACATCCTTAATGAATCGTGCTGTACCTATCAATCCAAACTTTATTTCAGTTTGACAGAGATGTGGAATCATATACATAGAGTATCATATATACTTGCATACATACAATACAATTTATATAAATAAACATTTAGTGTATTCTTTCAAATGAGAGAGTATTGCAATTAGAGATAATGATTATTTAGTATTATAGCCACAAAGCCTATAGTTTAAGTACAGTTATTGTAATCACGTGTTTGTGATAAAATTGCAAGAGATTTGATAACATCAATATTTTTAGAAAATAACAGACGGGACAATATTGGACAAATTGTTAAAGTTCAGCTGAGGGAAAACCTTACCTTGACATGATCTTAATTACTTATATTGAATGAACCTTTCTCGAATTACCATTTCTAAACATTTCAAATTCGGCTTTAATGACTCTTGCACTCGACCTTGTTCCTGTTATGTTTAATGAAACAGCTTTTAAAAATATTAGTATGGGGAGATAAATGTATATAAAGACTATTGACCTGAATTCAGTTAAAGGATATCCTACAATTACATTTATTTCAAGACACGATGATCAACTTCTTCATTTTGTGACTATCTGTAAATACATTATAGCGATGGCAAAAGTTGCCTTACTCTAGGTTTGTGAGTTCGAATCCTGACTTCATATTGAGTAATTTCTCGCAATATGCTCCCGGACGAGGCAGTCGGTAGAAATAATGTTTAATGCACTTATTGATACTCCTTGACAGAGTTCACAATAAATAAAGGGAGATATTTATCGACGATTGAACTCATAACATACAGTGAGTTTATTGCCCTGATGCTGTATAAAGAAACTTCAAAGTATTATATCAATCGAATAAATTCAAAATTTGAGATAGCATGTTGGATATGAAGATACACATCATCTGAAAGAGTCAGGACTGCTACAAACAAACGCTACATATGCCCTGTCTTAGCACTACTACTTTACCAAAAAATAAGACAAATGACTGACAGTGCCCCGTACCGTTTACAACTTTGGTGTCGTTGCAATATTGAAATCAATATATAATCTAATACACTTTGTAGATAAATGTATAAAACACTATTTCATTAAAATTCTCCTCAAGAATTATATACAAACACTGCATAAGCACTAACATACACTTTTATTCAGTAAATTAGTGCACACAAACTCATCACATGTTGACTAGTAGTTGTATAATATGTATGTAGAATAACATGTATAAAGGTGTCTAAAACAAATACACTATCCCAAATCTAACCTTTCAGGATCCAGTAGCTTTAGACAGTAATACTTGTTACAAATGCTCCATGAATGATAGCTTCATCAGCAATGGTGACATCTGTCTGACAATACCATTACCTGATAGCAGTCAATCCTTGGAAAGCAGTGCAAGTTCATCATTTGCAGACCGCGATGCGTTGTGTTTGAGTACGGAGAAATGCAGAGATCATGATTAATGAGAATTTGAATAATAGCAAGCACAAACTTTTGCATCCCATTTCATTCCATTTATTCAAGTGCAAAAAGACGCAGTAAAAGATATCAAATTCATGTAATACATTTTAGCCTAATAACATACGGAAGGAATATTGCACACTAAAAATGATGATGCCAGGTACGAGGCAAACACACTGATACATATTGTTCTGCTATAGTGACATGCTTTGCTGGAGACAAAGGGCCAGGGAGAATTTGTTTTTGAAAATCCATCGCCACTACTCCATAATGCCAAAACATAAAGGGATATAAAAAGGTCAATAGCCGATGTTCCTTTGAAATGTAATTCAATTATATATTAATCATCACATCAACAAGATATTCTTCCAAAGACATGCTTTTTTCTCTAGAGATGTCTTTAAACCACACAATTGTGACAGATTTACCAACAGTGTTATCTTCTTCTGATTAAGTCACTTAAAGTGTTGTCAGTGAGCTTAACTTCCGGCGTCTATACAACATCTATATTATTTCCAAAGTTTTACCGAAATGAAATGAAATATGATTAAGTAAAGAGTTTTTGTCATCTTTATTTACTTCATGATATTCTACATCATCTACATACTTTTGAAAAACATATGAAATAAAGAAAATGTGACTTTAGAACCTCTAAAAAGTGCTTAAACAGCATAAATGGCCTAAATTTGACTAAAAAAGGGGGTTTTCAGGTACATTTTGTATCAAAGCTTAAACAAGCCCACACTACCATATATATTTTTCATCGATTTCGGTAGGGTAAAATTAACTTTGTAACATATCAAAAAAAAGGAAAAAAAGTTTAATACTAGAAATGTAGTATTTTAAAGTTTTTAGCAGTTTTTTTTCTCATTTTCCCATAGACTCCCATGTTAAAATTGTACTTCACCCCACTATCTTACAGGCGTCATATCTCGAAAAAACCCACACTACCCCCTATTTTTTAATGCTGATTTTCCAATCATATGCTTTGATCTTTAAAAAAAATATAAGTTAGAAAAAAGTTTAATACTATAAATTTGAGGAGCGAACATCCTTAATGAATCGTGCTGTACCTATCAATCCAAACTTTATTTCAGTTTGACAGAGATGTGGAATCATATACATAGAGTATCATATATACTTGCATACATACAATACAATTTATATAAATAAACATTTAGTGTATTCTTTCAAATGAGAGAGTATTGCAATTAGAGATAATGATTATTTAGTATTATAGCCACAAAGCCTGTAGTTTAAGTACAGTTATTGTAATCACGTGTTTGTGATAAAATTGCAAGAGATTTGATAACATCAATATTTTTAGAAAATAACAGACGGGACAATATTGGACAAATTGTTAAAGTTCAGCTGAGGGAAAACCTTACCTTGACATGATCTTAATTACTTATATTGAATGAACCTTTCTCGAATTACCATTTCTAAACATTTCAAATTCGGCTTTAATGACTCTTGCACTCGACCTTGTTCATGTTATGTTTAATGAAACAGCTTTTAAAAATATTAGTATGGGGAGATAAATGTATATAAAGACTATTGACCTGAATTCAGTTAAAGGATATCCTACAATTACATTTATTTCAAGACACGATGATCAACTTCTTCATTTTGTGACTATCTGTAAATACATTATAGCGATGGCAAAAGTTGCCTTACTCTAGGTTTGTGAGTTCGAATCCTGACTTCATATTGAGTAATTTCTCGCAATATGCTCCCGGACGAGGCAGTCGGTAGAAATAATGTTTAATGCACTTATTGATACTCCTTGACAGAGTTCACAATAAATAAAGGGAGATATTTATCGACGATTGAACTCATAACATACAGTGAGTTTATTGCCCTGATGCTGTATAAAGAAACTTCAAAGTATTATATCAATCGAATAAATTCAAAATTTGAGATAGCATGTTGGATATGAAGATACACGTCATCTGAAGGAGTCAGGACTGCTAACAACAAATGCTACATATGCCCTGTCTTAGCACTACCACTTTACCAAAAAATAAGACAAATGACTGACAGTGCCCCGTACCGTTTACAACTTTGGTGTCGTTGCAATATTGAAATCAATATTTAATTTAATACACTTTGTAGATAAATGTATAAAACACTATTTCATTAAAATTCTCCTCAAGAATTATATACAAACACTGCATAAGCACTAACATACACTTTTATTCAGTAAATGAGTGCACACAAACTCATCACATGTTGACTAGTAGTTGTATAATATGTATGTAGAATAACACGTATAAAGGTGTCTAAAACAAATACACTATCCCAAATCTAACCTTTCAGGATCCAGTAGCTTTAGTCAGTATTACTTGACAAAATGCTCCATGAATGATAGCTTCATCAGCAATGGTGACATCTGTCTGACAATACCATTACCTGATAGCAGTCAATCCTTGGAAAGCGGTGCAAGTTCATCATTTGCAGACCGCGATGCGTTGTGTTTGAGTACGGAGAAATGCAGAGATCACGATTAATGAGAATTTGAATAATAGCAAGCACAAACTTTTGCATCCCATTTCATTCCATTTATTCAAGTGCAAAAAGACGCAGTAAAAGATATCAACTTCATGTAATAAATTTTAGCCGAATAACATACAGAAGGAATATTGCACACTAAAAATGATGATGCCAGGTACGAGGCAAACACACTGATACATATTGTTCTGCTATAGTGACATGCTTTGCTGGAGACAATGGGCCAGGGAGAATTTGTTTTTGAAAATCCATCGCCACTACTTCATAATGCCAAAACATAAAGGGATATAAAAAGGTCAATAGCCGATGTTCCTTTGAAATGTAATTCAATTATATATTAATCATCACATCAACAAGATGTTCTACCAAAGACATGCTTTTTTCTCTAGAGATGTCTTTAAACCACACAATTGTGACAGATTTACCAACAGTGTTATCTTCTTCTGATTAAGTCACTTAAAGTGTTGTCAGTGAGCTTAACTTCCGGCTTCTATAGAACATCTATATTATTTCCAAAGTTTTACTGAAATGAAATGAAATATGATTAAGTAAAGTTTTTTTGTCATCTTTATTTACTTCATGATATTCTACATCATCTACATACTTTTGAAAAACATATGAAATAAAGAAAATGTGACTTTAGAACCTCTAAAAAGTGCTTAAACAGCATAAATGGCCTAAATTTGACTAAAAAAGGGGGTTTTCAGGTACATTTAGTATCAAAGCTTAAACAAACCCACACTACCATATATATTTTTCATCGATTTCGGTAGGGTAAAATTAATTTTGTAACATATCAAAAAAAAGGAAAAAAAGTTTAATACTAGAAATGTAGTATTTTAAAGTTTTTAGCAGTTTTTTTTCTCATTTTCCCAAAGACTCCCATGTTAAAATTGTACTTCACCCCACTATCTTACAGGCGTCATATCTCGAAAAAACCCACACTACCCACTATTTTTTAATGCTGATTTTCCAATCATATGCTTTGATCTTTAAAAAAAATATAAGTTAGAAAAAAGTTTAATACTATAAAATTTGAGGAGCGAACATCCTTAATGAATCGTGCTGTACCTATCAATCCAAACTTTATTTCAGTTTGACAGAGATGTGGAATCATATACATAGAGTATCATATATACTTGCATACATACAATACAATTTATATAAATAAACATTTAATGTATTCTTTCAAATGAGAGATTATTGCAATTAGAGATAATGATTATTTAGTATTATAGCCACAAAGCCTATAGTTTAAGTACAGTTATTGTAATCACGTGTTTGTGATAAAATTGCAAGAGATTTGATAACATCAATATTTTTAGAAAATAACAGACGGGACAATATTGGACAAATTGTTAAAGTTCAGCCGAGGGAAAACCTTACCTTGACATGATCTTAATTACTTATATTGAATGAACCTTTCTCGAATTACCATTTCTAAACATTTCAAATTCGGCTTTAATGACTCTTGCACTCGACCTTGTTCCTGTTATGTTTAATGAAACAGCTTTTAAAAATATTAGTATGGGGAGATAAATGTATATAAAGACTATTGACCTGAATTCAGTTAAAGGATATCCTACAATTACATTTATTTCAATACACGATGATCAACTTCTTCATTTTGTGACTATCTATAAATACATTATAGCGATGGCAAAAGTTGCCTTACTCTAGGTTTGTGAGTTCGAATCCTGACTTCATATTGAGTAATTTCTCGCAATATGCTCCCGGACGAGGCAGTCGGTAGAAATAATGTTTAATGCACTTATTGATACTCCTTGACAGAGTTCACAATAAATAAAGGGAGATATTTATCGACGATTGAACTCATAACATACAGTGAGTTTATTGCCCTGATGCTGTATAAAGAAACTTCAAAGTAGTATATCAATCGAATAAATTCAAAATTTGAGATAGCATGTTGGATATGAAGATAAACGTCATCTGAAGGAGTCAGGACTGCTAAAAACAAACGCTACATATGCCCTGTCTTAGCACTACCACTTTACCAAAAATAAGACAAATGACTGACAGTGCCCCGTACCGTTTACAACTTTGGTGTCGTTGCAATATTGAAATCAATATTTAATTTAATACACTTTGTAGATAAATGTATAAAACACTATTTCATTAAAATTCTCCTCAAGAATTATATACAAACACTGCATAAGCAATAACATACACTTTTATTCAGTAAATTAGTGCACACAAACTCATCACATGTTGACTAGTAGTTGTATAATATTTATGTAGAATAACATGTATAAAGGTGTCTAAAACAAATACACTATCCCAAATCTAACCTTTCAGGATCCAGTAGCTTTAGTCAGTATTACTTGTTACAAATGCTCCATGAATGATAGCTTCATCAGCAATGGTGACATCTGTCTGACAATACCATTACCTGATAGCAGTCAATCCTTGGAAAGCGGTGCAAGTTCATCATTTGCAGACCGCGATGCGTTGTGTTTGAGTACGGAGAAATGCAGAGATCACGATTAATGAGAATTTGAATAATAGCAAGCACAAACTTTTGCATCCCATTTCATTCCATTTATTCAAGTGCAAAAAGACGCAGTAAAAGATATCAACTTCATGTAATACATTTTAGCCGAATAACATACAGAAGGAATATTGCACACTAAAAATGATGATGCCAGGTACGAGGCAAACACACTGATACATATTGTTCTGCTATAGTGACATGCTTTGCTGGAGACAATGGGCCAGGGAGAATTTGTTTTTGAAAATCCATCGCCACAACTTCATAATGCCAAAACATAAAGGGATATAAAAAGGTCAATAGCCGATGTTCCTTTGAAATGTAATTCAATTATATATATTTATCATCACACTGTCCTGAGCAATTTAAGATAATTAAGATAATATATATATATATTATTTTTAAATAAGCCTTAAATATGAATAATTGACCAGTAATTTCTAATTACACTTGTTTTTAAAGTATAAAATCACGACAATAACACCGTGTCAACAGTTAATATACACATTAATATGAAGTTATCCCGAAAATAGTTCCAAGGTTTTGTCTCCAAGAAATAGTTTTATCCTCAAACGTAAATCGGAAAAACTATTTGTCCTTTCATTTACTTCTGCTCAGTTTTAAATGTTGGCGTCTAGAATTCCCTCGACACCAGAAAACTCTAAATAGGTTTACAAGTTGATGTCTGTATCAATCTCTCCCAAGTAATCTGATGCGACAACAATGTGCTGTGGACATTTATGCCAATGCATCCTTCTCGTTTGATATTTTGAAGAAGATGTCTGTTTAACAGTAAGTGTTGTAATGGTACACCTCGTCTTTGAGACTTTTATCATGCCTATTGAATGAAATCATTTTAAATTTATTATCATCATAAGTCAAAATCGGGCTACTGTTGATTTCATTCATGTTTTTCTAAACACCACTCATCAAGCACTGACTTGCTAATAACATGCGTGTATTTCAACTTTTTATAAAACGGGATTTTTTGGTATTATCGGTAGAATTTCCAGAAGTTACACAAGGTTGTATGAACATGATGTCATTCAGAATATAATGTTCCGAAGGGAAAATGTTGTTCTAAAACCATTAGCTATCTGTAACAAGATATTCTTCCAAAGACATGTTATTTTCTCTAAAGATGTCTTTAAACCTCACAGCTGTGCCAGGTTTTCCAACAGTCAAAAAATAAAGTGATTAAACAACTTAAAGTTTTGTCAGTGAATTTAAAATCCGACGTCTATACATATCTATAATGTAATCAAATATTTACTAAATGAATCGTGCTGTCCTTATCAAGCCAAACTTGATTTCAGTTTGACAGAGATGAAGCATCATACATATAGAGTATCATACTTAATAAATATTGAATGTGTTCTTTCAAAGGACAGAGTATTGCTATTAGAGATTACGTCTGTTTAATATTATAGCCCCAAGGCCTATAATAAAAGTTATTGCAGTCATGTGGTGGTGATATTTCTTACATTGAACACATATTTCAGATATATCGCAACAGATTTAATAACATCAATACTTTTAGAAAATAATGGACTGTGCAATATTTGTATATCTCTTACATGTATTGCAATTACATCCTTTTGTGATATCGTTTATTTTGTGAGAAGTAATATTTAGTTGGTGAAAACTATCACTTATTATAAGAGCATGCTAGGTGAATAGCTCAAGCCCGGAAGTATAAGGATGGTGGAATAAAATATAACTAAAAACAGAAGAACAAGTTCAGCTGGGGGAAAACCTTACCCATTATCTTATCTTCATGTAATCATAACATTACCTTAATTACCTATATTGAATGAATCTTTCACGAAATAATATTAAGTATGATAAAACATTGCAAACTAACTCTTGCACTCAACATTTTTCCTATTGTTAAATAAAAAATCCTGTTAAAAAATAGTATGAGGTAATAAATGTATCTAAATATTATTCCCAGCGGCACACAGTGGAGTTCGGAATTATTGTCTTAGGTCTCACGAAGAGACACATTCCAAAGGGGAATGGTCAGATATGGAAGATAAGAGTTTTCCGGTTAGCTGAGGTCAGCTATTCGTTTTGGATTGTATGGGATATACAAAGAAGTACAGTGGTATTGAGAACCATTCTAGGCTTGTCGTCCTAAGCAGACTTTACCAAAACAAAATACAACGATTAAGTTCAGGCATGACGCTTTTTTCAGAGTATTCGGCCAAATATTAGTTTTTGTAGAGCGTGTGCTAGTGGTGAATTGTAATGAACTGATGGATTTTACGTGTATTTTTATGTGTAATTGCTGCACAATAAACGGCAACAGCCTTTATATGGTATTAGTTTGTGATCTTTTCAGATAGGAAGATGGATGGCACATACTATGTGAAAGTGGTAGTAAGACAGACTATTGAGCTGAGTTCAGTTAAAGGATACAATTATTACATTTATGTCAAGGAATGACGATAAACTTATTTCTTTTCTGAATATCTATTAATACATGCATATTTCTATGTGGATAGATAAAAATAAGGATTAAATTGCATCAATGACAATTATTGCTTTTTTTCAAAGGAAGCGTAATGTCAAACGTTGCTAGCAGCTTGTATCCTGTTAATAATTCCTAATTCCTAACTAATGCAAGATGATTTTGGGTTGTTTCATCCTATAAGCCCTTATGATGAATCAGGCATTTCGAATTTTGCATAATTAAATTGCTTGGATTTCGTATAGATTTAGTGCAATACTTCCCAAACCTTGCAAACTGTACAATTCAAAGGCTGTTTGGTGTACCAAATTAACCTATAAATGCGAGGATGACAAAAGTCATTTGTTAACGTCTCTATCAACTTGAACAGAGAACTAACATTTCTTATAGAATTTGAGGATTTGATATATGCGTTAAGGGTGTTTGCAATTAATACATAGGGAGCAAAAGCAAGTGTATTTAAGGATATATTCGATATGGAATGGTCCAGGTCGGTGTGAATAACACAAATGTATATATTTTAATTTCGATAAAACACATATAGAATTGTTCACTGACAATGATGATATGTAAACAATCACTTAGGGGAAAAATAAAAATATTATACATACACAATTAAAGTTTTAATTTCCAGTGTACTCTTATATTACTTTGATCTATTACATCTCACGGTAATGTACATTAATGAAAACACCGATCTGATATTCTTGTCGTTAGATGTTTTACATAGTCGTTTTTAGAATATTATACGAGATTATCTCAGGATTTTAATTCTTTGTCAGTATTAACAAAATTTTGAAACAATAAGCACTTGCGTTAGGATATAAAAATTACTCTGAATGAAATAATAGAAAAAAGAACTTAATTATTTATTATTATCAATATATCGCAATCCATGTACTGTAAACGGTATGTTCCCATGTCCGCTGGTGTAGTGGACCTTGGCTAGTCCCTGTAACCACTTATTAATCAGATCCTAACACAATCACTCATGATACAATGGTAAAACCGTGTTGCATTTGATATATCGTTATAGAGAATGACATACACAATGTAAAAACAACATGATGTGTGAAACAAGGTTTTGTGTGTATGTGGGCACGACGTGCGAATTGATAAATCTAAATGATAACACCATAAAACAAATCTCACTGCAATAATGCTAATGCTCTGTCTTCCAATACGATTGAGTAAATACTTTGTCTGGAAGCTATTTCCATCCTTTTTATGATATGTATTGATTATAGAAACGATATCTATATCAAATCAAATGGTTTTAATGACAAAACGATATTTGTTTAGAATTTCGGATACCCATTCTGCATACAAAATGGAAACTGAAAAGCAAATTATTTCGATTCTATGTCTGTTTCTTCTGTCCTGAAAGGTTGAAGAGGTGGTAAGGACAGCTACAAATATATAATATATTTTCTTTTCTGACAGTTTTGTATCTATGATGAGTAAATTATCTGATCGAAATCGCAATCAGTACAACTATTTTATCGAGAAGTATTGCCTATTGCCGAAAATTACCATTTAAATGGTTATCGGTTCAGTATAGTGGCGATATAAAGGTTAAAGAAGTGATTTCTGATCGAAAACCGGACAATGCATCGCAAATGGCGCGCGTCAATCAGTCAAACATAAGTTTGGAAACTTATTTACAACAAACAGAATGACAATTTGGGTGTATGATATTCAATAGGTCATATTATTACTATGCATGTGGCATTTAATGTCCGCATGTGTATAATGATGTTACTATATTTTCATTGAAAACTAGTACTTATGATATACTTGGCAATTGGGGATGAATATGTGAAGTTGAGCGAACTTATTTGAACTGAAATTAGCACATATGGTATGTTGGCACGTATTAAAGCCAAATAAAATATTATGGATGGATAATTTAACTTATGTCATATCACCATTGTGCTATTTCACACTAAACTTGTGCATGAAAAGGTATTTATATGTAACTCGATGCATTAAAAATATTGGTTATCACATGTCATAGATCTTAAAAAAAATGGGGCATATTCGGGACGAATGTCGCACGCGGATAAATGATGTTATACAAAGGACAATGACCGAATCAGTTTTCTCATTTCAATCAGGAGAATAGAAGGCCTTGATGGCCTTGTCAATCAGCTCTCGCTAATTTGTGAGAAACACCATGCTGGAGACCATTCTCATTTCGAGCTGTATGCACACTATATCAAACAGATCGTTTAAAATTGAGTGAGAAAACACAACAAATATGACTCGTGTACACGATAGTATGTGTTCTCATGTGTTCTCATGCATCTCGTGTGGCGCACGTCAATTAGTCAAACGTAATTTTCGAAACTTATTTACACAAACAAAAGGACAAATTTGGGTTGATAATGTAAAGTAGTGTGTCAGGCGTTTGTAAATACATTTAAATAATAAACTTGTTGTTCATGTCATGTCTTTCTGTTTTTATTTTGATACGCTTTTAGTTGTGGGTTAATAGTTTTCAGTTGTAGTGCAAGTAGTAGCTTTAGCTTAAGATCTCATGTGCATTGGGTCAGTCTATTGGTAATAATAGGGAGGTTGGGTTAATCCATTTTATCATGTCTATTTCTGTCATATTAACCCCAAGCTGTCCTCCTATTGGCTGTTTTTGAATCAGTTCACTGACTTCCATATTGCACATCTATCACTGCACTGATGACAGTAAGACAGACAGACGAGATAAGGGACAATTTGTAAATAATCTAAGGTTAGTAATTAATATAATCATTATCATAAATGTAGTTTGTAGAGCGGTATAAAGTATTCATCTCTAATTATATAAATCATATATTTAATAAACTTTGTATAACTTAACTTATAAGTGTAATGGTGATTGCCGCCATTTTGTATAATCTAATAAGGTACATAACTTACTTCATCAATACTATTTTAATCTAAAGTAAGCTTTTATTTATTTCTCTTCTTTGTATGAATGTTTCTGAAGTGAATGCGTAATTGAGTGAGTGAAGGAATATTTAGAGTAAATGCTGTGTGAATTAATCATTCATGATAGTTATTATTCTAATATATGATTGTGTATTGGTTCATCATTTCTGCAATAAGGAACCATTTACTTATAGTATATATTGTATTCAGGACATGATGATGGCTAGAAGTTATCCTCGTGGTTAAGGACTGATCACCCCGGAACCACATTCAGGGTATGCCTATTTGTATATTTTAATGTTTCATGTATGCTATATATATTTCTGCTATTATGCATTGAATGCATAATGTGATGTTTGTAGTCATAATGTTAATTGCCAGATTGTGGTAATTAAGTGTAAGAATGTATCTTTTGTATTGCTTCACTATGTGTCATTTGAATATAGTGAATGGGTAAATCTTTTAATTATCTCCCTTTGTAAATGTATGCTATGTGTAATAATCATTGATGTACTGTTCTATCATATATTGGTATGTATCTTTGTCTGTGTATTTAGCATAATATTATATGTTATGCAGTAATGATGCAAGGAATGTGTTATATATTTTATGATATTTATGTTGGATGTTGATGTATTTTATATTGTATTACATTGTGTTTTGCAGGGTGTACATATCGGTTCTACGTGCTTTCATCGCACTGAGAATAAACCCTCACAACCCGTAGCCAGTGTTTGGTTATTTCTTTACCCCTACACATGACCGGTTACAAAATGGAGCCCCCAGTGAGGATTTGCTGTTCACCACGTCGGATGTGAGCCTACATCATCATCATCATCTGTATCATCGACATGGATATCCATACTCGTCGTCTGTGATAATGTGATATTGGACATGTGTTTTATTCATGGACTATTCACGGTATTTGCCTTTGTGTTTTGACACTTTTCTATGACCATGTGATTGAAGTGACTCTATCAACAACAAAGACTTTATAATTGTATAACTTTGTAATTTTGCTTCTTCGTAATTAATAATGTAATTGTTTGCATATCTGCTATTCATATTGCCGGCTTAGTTACTATTTGAATGTGATAATTATTTTGCTGCAGCTGTTTAACATGTAATTATTTTGTAATTATTCCCTGCTGTTTATGCATTGTTGAACTTTATACATTTTGGCTTTGTTTACAACTATCATGTAGCCTCATATTTGTGAATCTTTTGTGTTTACATTTTGGTGATCACCGTTGATGTTTTTTGTACTTAGTTAACTTTAAGGTTTGTTTACATAATGTAGGCCTACACTTACGTTCAATCTACATTTAGGTTATTTTACCCTATTTATAGGCTAGAATAACTTACGTTTAGATTAATTAGTTAAGTTCATACATTAATAAGTTAAGTTCATATATTAATTAGTTAAGTCCATACATTACTTAGTTATTTAGTAACTATATTCATTGATTAGTTTGTTAATTGGTAATTGATTAATCACACAGTTTGTTTATTTTGCATTTAAACATGTGAGTTTGTTTGATTGAAATATTGCTATCCTCCGCTTTCTGACCTAGTAAATTAGTCATTTAAAGATAGGTTTAAATAAAAGTTAACATGTAAGTCTTCAATTTACTTGACTGCCTTACGACCGACTGCTTTAGCATTTCATATTGCACTGCACTTAGAATCTTTTTCTCATTCTCTACCATGCCTTAGTTAATTCTGCTCTTGTTGCCCTTTCATATCTCTACTAGGGATTAGTCACTTAGTTAACTTGGGTTGATTCAATGGGTTAGTTTTCTTTGGTTAACTTATATCGGTTAGATTACTTTTGTTAACTTTGCAGAGTTACTTGGTTAATATTTTGGGTTAATTTACTTGGGTTGCTTAATTGTTGATATTGTTAATACTTAGTATATCTCTGGTAATATTCCGTTAGTATTTTTGTAATTGCAATTGCATCATACACATTGTAATTTACATTTTGCTACATATCTGCCACCATTTGCATTGTAATTTACATACTTCCCTTTGTGTTTCAGGTGTGAAAATTATGTCCTAAATAACCTTACAGTTACACATTTCCCTTTTTGTTTCAGGTGTGACCATACCCTAAATATTACCAACAGTTACACATGTCCCTTTGTGTTGCAGGTGGAATTATGCCCTAGCTTGTATTTTACATCATTATTACTGCATATATATTCAATTATTTCCGTATTGCATTTTTGCTGTTGTGTTGCAAATATGACTTAGGTTTTCAACACTTGTTCATTGCACCTTCAATGTGTTTTCCTTTACAGTGGAACACATTATTCTCATTTTCTTAATACTCTAACCATATAATTTCACCTTTACATTATTTGTGTTTGCAATTCCGATTTTGTCTTATTAGCTAAGCGTTGATTCTTATTGTTCACCATGTTCAACTTGTGAATTATTCTCACAGGTATCGTTAATTTTTCATAACCACTAATCAGTGTTAATTTAATTAATTTGTGACTTTACCTTCTTTTCTCCTTTTCACTTCACACCAATTCACATTGTTTATTTGATTGTTCGTTTACGCAAAGGAGTGCCATCATGTGAATACAACAGTGTTTGTGTGAGATTGTGCTTCACATTTGTGTGAATTCAAGTGCTTGTGTTGTGCACTATTCGTGGATTCTCATTCTTGGATTGTGTTGTGTAAGTGTGATAATTCAACCATGGATCTTGGACAGGAAGAGATGAAGAGCCTTTTGGTCCATTCTCCACTAAACGTGCATATTGGTTGGTGTAGGTGATTGGAAATCAAATGTCTCATAGATTAATATTTGTATATGGAATCTGTAGGGGAGAGTCAGGTGAACAATTTCCAGAAGTGGCTGGAGTGTAGCATCCTTTTGCTTGATTTTATTTTGGTCAACACTCATATACCCTGTTTTGTGTTTCAACAGATACGTTACTACACTACGTATACAGAATGAGTTATGTATACACAGGAACACGAATAGAACATATGTTATTGTAGTTTATTGAAATGTTAACCTTTTTGTCACACAAAACACGTGTCGGGTCTGAAGGTGTCCTGTTTTGAAATATGTTAAAGAGGGTTTATGTAAATAGGAAAGACTTATTTTTTAAACATTTATAAAATACAAACATATCATTTTCTTCATAAACGTATGGAATTGAACACAGGTATGCATTGGTATCCATGGGATGCATTTTTCTGTGCACAACATCATCAAAGAACAGAAAGACACCAGTATAAACAACTTAACCTGAAGATAACTGTTATTCATCAAGAGACAAATAGTAACGTATCTGTCATTTATATGTCACGAATCTAGTTCCATATAAGATGAACATAATTTAACCCCAAAACATGAACTTGTATACTAACATGTAGCATATTAACATTATATAATGCTAAAGTACTGAAACGTTAGTATACTCTGATAGAATGTGTACTACAGCAAGTAAGCAACATATACGTCAGCAAAATGCAACAGATACGTTACCTTGAAAAAACCTCACAGTCATTTCGTAATATATCAATGCACTAAGCTTTTTACAATCATAAATCAGAGATACATTTTGTATCATATAGTTAATATGAGAATAAACCATTACAGCATGTTGAAAGGTAGTAAAATCTGATAGAAAATGAGCAACATTTTTTTCCAAAAATTGCAACAGATACGTTACCATGAATACATCATGTCCTGTCATAATTAACCACTGCAGTAAACTTACTAGAACATAATTTGGAAATAACCTTTGTATGATATAGTTAACATATAGAAAAAACAAATAGCGTATTTCACAACCTTCACACTGTTTATGAAAGAAGATTGATTCGACAATAAATACTTCTCGTTCAGTTTGGTGGCATACCCTTTCATACGCCCCTCCTTGGTACCGGAAATGCTTCTTTTGTGAACGTATTGTCATTCACCTTGTCGCCTGTGGGCTCCACATGCAGTCAGCCAATTTTTTTCCCCATTGGTAATATATTGGTAACGTATTTGTAACGTATCTGTTGGTAACGTATCTGCTGGACATAAAATGTATTTGGATGTGTTGGACAACCACTTAAAGGCAGAAGAGTGCTGTCACCCTCCAACTATTCAAAGCACTACGTGCAAGATGGCCATGTATGAGAGTTGGTGACTGTAAGCAGAATAATTCCACAATGGAAGGCAACAAAGGTAACGTATCTGTTGATATTTTCGCGTACCTTTTCCAATTTTGCGTAGTCTACCAAAAACTACAATTTTATGAGACTGTGTGTGTTTCAGATGATTGCTATATATTGTTGTATATCTATTTGTGGTTAAGATGACATAGTTTGAACAGAACAGAACAGAATTTTATTTTGTATATGGGCCTCATGGCCTAAAGTACAATAAAGTTACATAAATACAATTGAGTATCACGTGACATTCACGTTTGCACGTAAAGTAAATACATTTCTCAAAAAGATAGCGACATTTTTAATAGTTTTGACATTTGTAGTACATAAAAGGCTATACGCATTATGGTCGGGTGGAATATACTTTTTACGAAGAGCTGAGTAATTATCACAAACAAACAAAACATGATTTTCATCTTCTAAAGCGTTGAGGTTGCACAATTTACATACTGAGTTACTCATATCATTATCTTTTGACTTACGATAATTAATTATCCTCAGATTGTGTAAAGAAATTCGAAATTTACAAAATGATCTGATTAAAGTTATGTCATTTAACTTGAGAATATAGCATTTAGGCTGTAACATAGAATTTAGATTACTATAATAACCTAAAAACTTCGAATTATTAATACCTTCCTGCCAATTTTGAAAAGAAATATCTTTCAAACGTTGAGAGAAAATACTTAAAAACATCGGGACATTGCCAACATCTTGGCTCATCCAAACATAAGAAAAACCACTTGTAAATAACAACATTCTTAAATCAGACACCCAGCTACATTTTCCGCTTTCATCCATTCCTTTCAACATTATATAACATTGGTGAGGATAGCGATGGCTATTCATTCTAATTAACTTAATCCAATACTTAACAACACGCATCTGTGTGATAGTAAACATATTAAATCTGCCAACCTCACCCAAAATAGCTTTATTAGATGCAAATTTCCCCACCCTTAAAAAGCGTTTAAAGAAGGAAGCATGAATTTTCTCAATAGAATTGTAATATTTTGCACCCCAAATTTCAGCGCCATATAATAAAATAGGAGCAATTTTACTATCAAAAATAGTGCAAGCTGCCTTTAATGATATTTGGTGGTTTTTACTAAAGATATTAAAAATAGGAAACATTGCTTTCTGAGCTTGTGATGCTAAGACTGAACACCCCTTTGACCATTTAAAAGCAGAAGAAAATGTTAAACCCAAATATTTATAGTACGTAACAGAGCTTAACATTTTTGTCCCAATTTTCCACCTTTCATGTTGCGCAATTTTTCCACCATTTCGAAAAACAATAACATTACTTTTATCCATGTTTACTTCAAACCCCCAGGTTAGACAAAACTTATGAAGAATATCTAGTTGCTTTTGTAAACCATTTACATAAAATGAAAAGGTAACAATGTCATCTGCAAAAAGTAAAAGTAAAATATCCTCAATGTCTTGAGTCACAAAAATACCATGGTTACAACCTTTATACATATCTAGAACAAGTTCATTAATGAAAAAGGTAAACAAAATGGGGCTGAGCATACAGCCTTGTCTAACCCCCATATTTGTAGAGAATATCGATGACATAGTAAGTAATTGTATATACCCAAGGATTTGATTTGATAATACAATATGAATTTTGGTAACGTATCTGTCTGTCATTTTGGAGACACCTATATCTGAGATTTTTTTGAAAAACATTGATATACTAAAGTAATGGATTCAAACTAAATGTATTCTAGTGCTATCGAGACATCTTTATAATCGAAGTTTAAGAATTTATTATGCATAATTTTCAATTAGACAGATATAATTGTAACTGCCTATCGACTGGAGACATGCATATTTGTGTAGATTTGACACGTTTCGAAGCCTGAATGAAAAATATATTTGTTTCTATAACTTATGTTAAATGTGTACTGACACTGCCATGTAGTAAGGTACATTTTAAAGTAGAAATTTATAATTTCCAAGAAAACGTTCAAAAGATATCCCCTGGAGACATGATTTTCTGGTAAATGCACGTTTAGTGGAGAATGAGCCTTTTGACAGTGTTTGCCAAGATGGGTTTGAATCCTAAGCTCGACTCACCAGCGGATTTCAAGGCTTGGATCACTGGTATTGCGCAAGCAGAAGGACCTCTTGTCAAGAATGAGCCAGATGAATCCCCACAGGTTGAAAAGTCTCATACACAAGACACGGATAAAAAGGTTGAACCTTCAACTCAGATGACAGCATCCTCCATCAACTATTTTCCGAAGATTCCTTTCTTCAGTGGTGAGAGTGGCAAGGACACCCCCTACGATTTGTGGAGATACGAGGTGGATTGTCTTCTACAATCAAAGACTTACAGCACTGAAGTCGTTCTCCAAGCAGTCAGGAAGTCTTTGAAGGGTGAGGCAGCTCTCTGTGCCATGAAGCTGGGCCATACAGCCACCATATCAGACATCACTGCCAAGTTAAGGAGTGCTTTTGGAACACTACGAAGGAAAGAGACACTCATGTCACAGTTCTACGGAGCAAGGCAAGAGGAGAACGAGGATGTATCAACCTGGGGTTGTCGTCTGGAGAACATCTTATACCAGATCACACTCCAGCGTTCGATTCCCCATCAAGAACAGGATGAGATGCTCCGAAGCAAGATGTGGGAAGGACTTAGGCCTGGACTGAAGAGCCTTGCAGCCCACAAGTTCGACAGCATCTTCAACTTCGACGAGCTGAGACTCTGTCTTCGAGAAGTAGAGTTTGACTTGAGGAGGAACAAGTCACCTACAAGTACAGCTACCAAGAAGACTGCGACAGTCAAGATGGCCTCTGCTCAGGATCGCGCAGTGGTAACCAAGGAGGAGGTTATGGACTTAAGGACTATGATGATGGACATCAAGGCGGAGCTTGCGGAACTTAAGGACCGACAGTCTGCCCAAGTTCTACTCCATCAGCCAGCTCCCTCTCAAGCAACTGGACAGTACAGCAAAAGAGGAAAGAGACATCAGGGCAAGCCTAATGGACCACCCTATCAGGATCATCTAGCCCCTCAGGTTCCAGTTCAACCACCCTTTGTCTATCATCCACCTCAAGTTCCACCACAGTACTATCCACCAGGACCACCTCCACAGCTTCCTCAGCATCAGATGCCAGCTCAGCCACAGGTTTCGATGCAGGGTGATCCAGGATCTCAAGACAGGGAACTAGTCAAGTGTTGGAGATGTGGTTACCCAGGACATATTGCTGTTGGCTGTCGTGTTAGGTTGGATCATCTGAAGCGGCCTTTAAACTTGGACAGGCCTATGGGAAGGGGCTACCCTTAGGCTACAAGACACGCCCTACCACTACAGTTATACCAGACGGACTAGTTGGTGACTCTACAGAGGTAACCATAGGGATTGAGGGTCTGCCAGTCACAGCATTACTGGATACAGGAGCCACCGTTTCCATTATGTCTGAGAGTTTCTTCAGGGACAACTTCAGTATCATTCCACTGCATCCCATTGGAGACATCTTGGATTTTGAGTGCGCCGGAGGAGACCAATTGCCCTATCTAGGATACATCAATGTCAACATCAGCATCGTTGGAGGTGGTATGTCAGGTGAAAATGGATCCGTATCTTGTCTCATCGTACCGGATACAAGATACAACGCTAAGGTACCAGCTCTGTTGGGAACAAATGTGCTTCGCTTCTTCTTGGACTTATGCAAGGAGCAACATGGAGCAAGGTTTCTACAGAAGGCCAGCCTACACACGCCTTGGTACTTAGCCTACAGGACCATCACCTTACGAGACAAGGAATTGGAGAAACATGGACACTGTCTTGGACTGGTAAGGAGTACAGATGACAAGAACTTGATCATTCCGCCGAACTCCAACATGGTTATCAAAGGACAAGTAACCAAAGGACTCAAGTTGCCTGTCACATGTGCCTTACTCCAGTCAACATTGAACTCTCCACTGCCACAGGATTTGGACATCGCCCCTTCTTTGATAACTTATGATTATCAAGATCCATCAACAGTTGATGTACATGTATCCAATGTCACCACCCAGACTATCGTCATTCCACCGAGAGCTCTTCTGTGTGAGATTCAGCAAGTATCCATCCCTGAACCACCATCAGAAGGAGCTAATGGATTTGTTGACATCATCAGCCAAGTAGACTTGGATGACAGTGACCTTACCAAGGATGAACTCAGTCGAGGACTTGATGTCATCAAGAGATACGTTGACATATTCTCGAAGGATGATGATGACATTGGTCGCAGCCATATGGTAAGCCATAGGATAGATCTTGTCGACGAAGTACCCTTCAAGCAGCGCCACCGACGAATTCCACCAGCAATGTTTGATGAAGTTAGGAATCACTTGCAAACTCTACTATCAGCTGGTGTGATTAGAAAGTCACACAGTCCGTGGGCTTCTAATGTTGTGTTAGTAAAGAAGAAGGATGGGCGTCTGCGTCTATGCGTGGATTTTCGCGAGCTGAATGATCGATCAATTAAAGATTCCTATGCGCTGCCAAGGATTGAGGAATTACTGGATTGTTTAGGAGGTAATAAGTTCTTCAGTGTGCTTGACATGAAAAGCGGATATCACCAGGTAGAAATCGAAGAGTCCCACAAGCAACGCACAGCATTCACCGTTGGACCACTCGGCTTTTACGAGTACAACAGGATGCCATTTGGACTCTCCAATGCACCAGCTACGTACCAACGACTCATGGAGCAGTGTTTGGAAGGTTTACATCTCAACACCTGCCTTATCTACCTGGATGACGTCATCATCTTTTCAAGAACTTATGAGGAACACCTTGAGCGCCTACAGCAAGTATTCCAAAGGATCAAGGATTCCGGTCTGAAACTGGCAACAAAGAAATGCAAGTTTTTCAGAAGGAAAGTGCGTTATGTCGGGTATATAGTTTCTGAGCATGGAATGGAAGCGGATCCAGACAAGCTCAAGAAAGTGCAAGAATGGCCAACTCCAACAAGCCCAGAGGAAGTGCGCAAGTTTCTTGGATTTGCTGGATATTACAGGAAATTCATCAAGGACTTCTCAAAGATCGCCAAGCCACTTTCCGAGTTAATGCCCAAGTCTGCATCCAAGAAGAACAAGGCTTCTAAGCAAATCGACTGGATCTGGGGAGACAAACAAGAACATGCTTTTCAGGAACTGAAACATCGTCTCTCTGTGCCTCCAGTTTTGGGATACGCCGACTGTACCAAACCATTTGAGCTTCATACAGATGCCAGTGGCCATGGATTAGGTGCAGTTCTCTATCAGGAACAAGGAGGGCAGCCACGAGTTGTTGCTTACGCAAGTAGAGGTTTGAGCCGATCCGAGAGAAACTACTCTGCACACAAGCTTGAGTTTCTGTGTTTGAAGTGGGCTATCTCGGAGAAGTTTCACGACTACTTGTGGGGCCATGACTTCGTGGTTGTCACGGACAACAACCCACTGACGTACGTCCTAACAACTGCAAAGCTGGATGCAACGGGTCATCGATGGCTAGCTTCACTTTCAAGTTACAACTTTACCATCAAGTACCGTCCCGGCAAAGCCAACATGGATGCCGACGCTCTGTCTCGCCTGCCAGTCAAAGAAGATTTGGAAGACATAGAACAGATTGGAATTGAATCTGTATCCGCCATATGTCATTCGGTTCATGCCAGCAACTTTGTCGAAAGTTTATGTCTCTCTGCTGAGGTTGTGGACGAAGATGACTTAGACTTGACTGACGACAAATGTGAACAGAATGCCAGGGACTGGAGGAAAGCCCAAGCTAAAGACCCATTACTGACAGAAGTCATCAGTCACTTGAGGAATGGATCAAGACCAGACAGGAATAACCACCTCAAGGATCCAGACCTGACTTCTATCATGAAGAGCTACAACCACCTTAAGCTCAAGAGAGGTGTTCTGTACAGGGTGACAACTGTGAATGGAGCAACAAGGGAACAACTCGTTCTACCATCAACAGTTAGGAGATCAGCGCTGCGGAGTTTGCACGACAATGTGGGACACCCGGGACGTGATAGAACCATCTCACTTCTCAGAGACAGATTCTATTGGCCAGGGATGGCAAACGACGTAGACTCGCATCTTCAAACTTGTGAACGGTGTTTGAGAAGAAAGACCCCTACCAACATCAAGGCTCCATTGTCAAGCATCAAGACTTCAGAACCCCTAGAGCTTGTGTGCATGGATTTTCTTTGTTTGGAACCGTCAAAAGGAGGTATAGAGAATGTGTTGGTGGTGACTGATCATTTCACATGTTATGCTCAGGCTTACCCCACCAGGAACATGTCAGCTAAAACCACAGCGGAAACCTTCTTCAACAACTTTGTTGTCCACTACGGCCTTCTGAAGAGGATTCATTCGGACCAAGGTGCAAACTTCACCAGCAAGCTCATGCAGGAACTTTGCCAACTCCTAAGGATTGAGAAGTCCAGGACAACGCCATACCATCCAATGGGTAACGGGATGACCGAACGATTCAATAGGACACTCTGTGACATGCTCGGCACTCTAGATCCAGAGGAAAAGAAGAACTGGAAGGCTCATGTAGGTCCACTGGTACATGCCTACAACTGTACCCGCCATGAGTCAACATCTGTGTCTCCGTTCTTTTTGATGTTCGGACGTCATCCAAGACTTCCTGTAGATCTGGCGTTTGGATTGGACATAGAGAACAAAGAATCAAGATCAACGACAGAATACACACGATCACTGAAGCAACGACTGGAAGAGGCTTATCATCTGGCGTCCACAGCTGCTGACAAGTCTAGGACTAAGCAGAAGACGAGCTACGACCAGCGTGCAAGAGCAGCCATGCTAGAGAAAGGTGATCGTGTCCTAGTTAAGATAGTTGCCTTTGATGGAAGACACAAGCTAGCTGATAAGTGGGAGGAAGATGTGTATGTGGTACTCCGCCAGCCAAATTCATCCATTCCTGTATTTGAAGTGGGAAAGGAAACTGGAGATGGACGGAAACGAGTGCTGCACAGGAACCTTCTACTTCCAGTTGGATCCATGCCCGTCAAGGAACTACCAGCTATTGTGAAACCCAGGAAAAGACAAGTGTTACCACCTGTGCCTAAACCGAGACAGAAGAAGATGAAAGAAGCAACGACCATCAATGAAGATTCATCGGATGAAGAATCAGTCGTGCCTATCGCCTATCCTTCAGAACCTTCAGTTTCTACTGTGATCCCAGTGGAAGGGCCAGCTGAAGAGGAGCCAACAGGAGCTGTTGAAGGAGATGGGACTCCTACTGAGGAGAGGGAGGAGGAAGAGCCGACTGATGCTGCTGATCCTGAGGATGAGCAGGAAGATGATGGATCTCAGGCAGCAGGTGGTGACGAAGAAGAAGATGACACACAGGAGCAAGCAGGTGATCAACCCGATCCTCCACGGCGCTCAACCAGAACCAGGAATCAGCCCAGTTGGATGAGGAGTGGTGATTATGTGTTTTCTGCTGTGTCCTGTGCTGATTCAGAATCCCCGGATTGGCTTGCTCGGGCCAAGTTTCTCAGCTCCCTCATAGCTGACGACAGATTCAAGGATCAGCGTCACAAGTTGTCAGATACTCTCCTCGATCTTGTCGCAGGCAAGAAGAAATGACGAGACGTCATTTTCCGATGGGGGGAAGTATGTGGCAGGCGTTTGTAAATACATTTTAATAATAAACTTGTTGTTCATGTCATGTCTTTCTGTTTTTATTTTGATACGCTTTTAGTTGTGGGTTAATAGTTTTCAGTTGTAGTGCAAGTAGTAGCTTTAGCTTAAGATCTCATGTGCATTGGGTCAGTCTATTGGTAATAATAGGGAGGTTGGGTTAATCCATTTTATCATGTCTATTTCTGTCATATTAACCCCAAGCTGTCCTCCTATTGGCTGTTTTTGAATCAGTTCACTGACTTCCATATTGCACATCTATCACTGCACTGATGACAGTAAGACAGACAGACGAGATAAGGGACAATTTGTAAATAATCTAAGGTTAGTAATTAATATAATCATTATCATAAATGTAGTTTGTAGAGTGGTATAAAGTATTCATCTCTAATTATATAAATCATATATTTAATAAACTTTGTATAACTTAACTTATAAGTGTAATGGTGATTGCCGCCATTTTGTATAATCTAATAAGGTACATAACTTACTTCATCAATACTATTTTAATCTAAAGTAAGCTTTTATTTATTTCTCTTCTTTGTATGAATGTTTCTGAAGTGAATGCGTAATTGAGTGAGTGAAGGAATATTTAGAGTAAATGCTGTGTGAATTAATCATTCATGATAGTTATTATTCTAATATATGATTGTGTATTGGTTCATCATTTCTGCAATAAGGAACCATTTACTTATAGTATATATTGTATTCAGGACATGATGATGGCTAGAAGTTATCCTCGTGGTTAAGGACTGATCACCCCGGAACCACATTCAGGGTATGTCTATTTGTATATTTTAATGTTTCATGTATGCTATATATATTTCTGCTATTATGCATTGAATGCATAATGTGATGTTTGTAGTCATAATGTTAATTGCCAGATTGTGGTAATTAAGTGTAAGAATGTATCTTTTGTATTGCTTCACTATGTGTCATTTGAATATAGTGAATGGGTAAATCTTTTAATTATCTCCCTTTGTAAATGTATGCTATGTGTAATAATCATTGATGTACTGTTCTATCATATATTGGTAGTGCACCTTCTGAATTATTGATAATGCATAATGTATCTTTGTCTATGTATTTAGCATAATATTATATGTTATGCAGTAATGATGCAAGGAATGTGTTATATATTTTATGATATTTATGTTGGATGTTGATGTATTTTATATTGTATTACATTGTGTTTTGCAGGGTGTACATATCGGTTCTACGTGCTTTCATCGCACTGAGAATAAACCCTCACAACCCGTAGCCAGTGTTTGGTTATTTCTTTACCCCTACACATGACCGGTTACAGTAGGTCTTGTAAATACTGTGCATGTACATTGGGCTTGTAGCGTCGGTTTCTGCGCATATATAATGATGTTCGATTTTAACTGGAAAGTAGTAAACATCATATATTTGACGATTTGGGATGAATATGCAAGTTGAGTGAAATTGTTTCATCTGAAATCAGCACATATCGTATGTTGGCACGTATTAAAGGGAACTATAATGTTATGAAACACAATGGATGCATCTGTAACTCGCACTATTTCCAGAAGATAGATATGTACGGATATATAAGAAGTGTAGATCAAGAGGGACCTCTTAAAGGTATTATAGATTTCCCACTTATCTCTATTAAATCAACAAAGCCTCCCAGTAGCATCATAAGCAATATCGTGTGAATGGATTTGTATAAAAAGGAACAGAGCAACAATTGGCTACATCTCAGTTAATCTTCACCCAGCCAACAGTCTGACTTGATATCTCTGAAATATTAACGTTAGGGGACTATACATGTGCAATAACGTCAGAAGTACGTTATCAATGTGATTGATATCGTGCTCATCGTGTCTGTTGTATGGGATGCTGATCTAAAGCTAGCCATCTTCTAGTATCATCTCTTCAGGGAATATTATTTCATAATTAAATCTGTGTGGAATTGACCAATGCTCCTCAGAGACAAGGAGGGGATAACAGATTGTTCCAGTGATTGATAGCCGTGGTGTGGATAGATAATTATTTGATATAACAGTATGACCTAAGAGATAAAATGTTACGTCCATTAAAAGTGAAAGTTTTATTGGACCCACTGCAAGACTGTCGATTGGTTTGGCTTTTGAGGCAAATGTTGTATAATTCATTTTAGCAAACAAGATAAGATAAGCACTGTCAATTCAAATCTTTAGACTGCAGAGAAAAAGCGATATCGAATCGGTTATATTACAGGAGACGAACAGTTTTTAAACGATTGATGAGCCATTCAACAATTTTAAAGCTTTGCTCAGAAGTTAAATTAAATACTTCGTTTCAAAAGGTTTCAAAGCCAACTCTGAGCCACGGAGGTAATTTAATTAACGAGTATCAAAACAACACTCTTTCAGATGGCTGAACCTCCCGGACACAAACTGTTTAATATGTACATGAATTATGCAAATTGTTTATAGATATTAATTGTTTGAACAAAAGGCATAATTATCCCATCCAGTACATGCACTGACTACCCAGTTTCTCAGATAAACTAGACTAGCGTTTACAGGACACTGCGAAAGCAGAGCATCTCCGAAACTGAGGGTCTCGACTTCCCTGTT
Source organism: Gibbula magus (assembly GCA_936450465.1). NCBI lineage: Eukaryota > Metazoa > Mollusca > Gastropoda > Trochida > Trochidae > Gibbula > Gibbula magus. The sequence goes on along the minus strand of OW388292.1, from coordinate 31,568,144 downwards.
CCGCCCTCTCCACAGCCATAATAAAATGGGCAATTTAGTTATTAACAAGAAAAAAAGTGAGCGTGGCTCACTAATACCCCCGACTGTTAAAGTTTGACATTTTTATTTTTCTTAAAAGAGAAAGGTGTCTGCACACCTAAGGACTGATAAGGTATGAAATGAAATTGCTAAGATTAAACTGTTTGTGAAAAGGGTAGGACTATAAAAGGGTAACAATATCCTCTCCATGTAGAAAAAGGTGGTTTAAGTAAAAGTAAAATTAATAGTAACTTGAAAAGGTAGGGGTAACATAATACATTACTACCATTACCACTGATTTCAACTTTATTTTGGAAATTAATCCATCATAATGATTCATTGGAGTGACTTGAAACAACAGGTACATGGAACCACACATAGGCACAGCGAGGGATATACAACAGTCTATGGCTGAAAGGAAAGAAAAATTAACTTTTTTCCAAAATGTAACCATTGGAAATATAAAATAGTAAAATAAACAAGAACACAGAAGTAGCTTTTGATGAAAGTAACATGAAAAAGAAGTAGAAGTAGCATCATTCATTCTAGCTCGGAATATGACGAAGTTAAAAAGATATATAAAATCGCCAAAAATTACAAAAATCACCAATTCGGTCTACATTTCGCACTGCACCTCCCCAAGTAGTGAAGAAGATATGTACCAAATTTGAAAGGGATGAGATGAATAGTTTTTCTGTAATCGATCGGATAAAAATTGTCTTCAGACGGACGGACGGACGGACGGAATCATTGGTATTACTATATAGCCCCGACCTTTTTAGGTCGGGGTATAATGAACCACAAAAGAAAAATCAAGAAATTTGCATTTACAACTAGTATTAATGTGATCTCATTAACCCATATCTCGTGACCTTGACTGTTGACTTTAATATAAGTCTTGACCTCGCTGTGACCTTGAACTTGAATTTTTTTTAGACAACACGTTTCAAAATCTTCGTAATTCTCCATAGCGCAGAATCTCTTCAAGTAATCTTCATGTTATCGTGTTTACAAATAAATTTGACCTTGCCTTTATCTTATGACCATGACCTTTGACATTCAAATTTCCACAATCAATGATCACTTTTCATTGAATCATTAAATGATTGTTATACACAAAGTGTTAATACTTGAAATAAGGCATAATTCACAAAATCATGTTAAGTCGTGACAAATTTTAACAAAACTTTTCCAAATCTTAATAATTCTCCACAGTTGATATATATTCAAAAAGAGCCTCATAGCATAGAAATTTAAAGTTCTCATGCGTAGAAGGACTGTTTGATGTGAAATCTCGTGACCTAGACCCCTGACCGTCACTGTCATAAACTCAATGATAGTTTTTTATTGTGTTTAATGATCATGTAATGATTCAAAGTGTAAATGGTTTAAATAAGGCATATTCGCAAAATCATGCTTAAGTTGTGACCTCGCTGTGACCTTGACCCTTGACTGATTTTATTGAAAAGCTTTTCAAATCTTGGTCTTTCTCGGTAGTCGATGTATACCAATTAAGAGCCTGATAGCACAAACAATTCAAGTTTATCATGTTTACAAGAAGTTATTTTAATGATTTCAGAAATCGTAACCTTGACCTTTGACCTTGAATGTAAACATGTCAAGACATTTTCCCAGGGGTATTATTATGAACTAGTGTATATGAGCTCTTAAGACCTTCTTGGGAAAAAGTTATAGTGAAAACAAAACGAACAGGCGGCGACGGAAACTGCACAAAAACTAATTGCATCCCTACTTTGGTCGGAGCTGCTCTAATTATGCAGTTCAGGCACACGATTCTAAAATTATGAAACAGTATGCAAAACATAAAGAGCTGAGACCAGCACGCGAATACATTCCTTTGATATCAAAGGTATTTGACAAGACACATGACACGAATAAGGCAAATGATGGGATAATTTTTATATAATTAAAACATCAACTGAGTATAATTGTCGGAAAATCTGACAGAAAGTATTTGATATACAGCAATCGACTAAAATTGCATACAGTATGCATCTAAGGTCAGAAAGGATAGCATATTTCATAAGGCACCATGACTGTAATTGTCCTCATTAATGCGAGAAGAATCTGGTCTGCAAACTGGGACAGAAGAGCTAGTGTAGCTAGATAAAGTAAACTGCGATCAATACAACATTTAAAACACATATACACAGCATACAGATTCGGGAATTTTTGTAGTGGCATCTTTGACATAGTCCATTGGTAATGGTAATATTAGCCTTATTTTAGTAACAATGATAAAGAATCAATGTGTTTTATATCATTCATACTCATCGATTCTTGAAAAAGGAATGAATAATAAAGATACCAATGATTGATATAATGAAGGGGAAACATGTCATGCGTATAAAAGTATAAATGTGAAATTGCTCAAACAAATGTAGCTCATGACGCCATATATGTTGTCCTGATTTACTATTGCTATTAAGCAATGCAACCTCACCATTGAATAGAAAGTCAATTGTAAACTGATCTATCCTAACTTTGAAAATGCTGACAAAGTGAATACTGTCCCAAGAGTTAGTGTTGATCATTACAATTGTATTGGGTAAGTATCACTTAATATAATAACATTTTAGTTTCATCCAAAGTAAACAGAATATATCTAAGTAAATACACAAGCTACAAGAACCACCCTTAAACTCTCTAAATATTAACCTTTCTTATCAACGTCTTTGGCATAGATGGTTAGTTGTTATTGATGTCAGAGAGAATAAGACCTAGATCTCTTGGGATCATGGGCCACAGACCTTGGGTCATCAAATTGATATACATGTGCTCTGTGAATATTGAGGGTTGATTTTCCCCAAAAGTATTCATCAGTATTGATTTGCAATGTTCTAACACGGTTGATGTGATTCGATTGGAGGGAGGAGTGAGGATTAAGACGCACTATTAGCTATTTGTATCTTGAGGCATGTCTTTATTGTCTTCAAAGGTTAGTTTTGGTGAATCTTTTAAACCCCTATCCACAAACAATTAAATCTAAAATAAGTGCAATTCACTTGATGTTTGTTAGAAACCGGTAATTCTTTTATTTTGATAAAAATACATTGTCATAAACATACCACATTTTGTAAGATATCCATTTCACCTTACTTACTACCAATGTTTTATAACATGAAATTAGTTCATAGACATAATAATGAAAAGATATTTAAACGTACAAGTCTGTCAATATTTGTGTTAATCAAGGGCACAACTTTTAGAACATTAACATAATAATAATTGATATTACATATTTGTATAAGCGAATGTCACCTTTAAAATTAAGCATCATAGTTTTTACTTCATAAGATATGAGCATTAAATAATGATAATTTGGCAAAGTTGTATTTGAGAACATATGACTTTGTTTGACATTTGGATATAGAGAATCATGTTCAAAGCAAAAGTAAAATCTTTTCTATATTTTCCGGATCAAACCGAAGATTGATTTTAGTATTATCAAAGTAAATTTTACCTTGTAACTATCTGTGATTAAATTCAACGAAAAAGCCATATGCAACGGCTTTTGAAGCCAAGATAATAGTTATTTTTTCCATCTTTCATATTCACATTGATCAAACTGAAAGCCCACGGTTAACCGAATTGAGCCATGTTTTTAAATATTATTTTGGCAAAAAAACGATTGGTTTGATAAATAAACATATATTGGCTATTTGAACATTATATCATTTGATACTTTACAATTCATTTCAAGGGATTAATAGTGCCCACTTAGGTATTTAAAGCTCACGAATTATGACTACATTTAACGCCTTCTACACTAAAGTGGTATAATGATAGAATCCGCTGATGCAGATGTAAAGCCCATGAAAATTGATGATCGAAAAAAATTAATACAAAAACCTATTTTACAATTGTTCTGTAGACTGTTTCATTTCAAAAAGTAATTTCCCTTCATAGAACATCTTTGAAGTGTTATTTTCCATCAATAGTAATTGGTACAATTAAATTCACATCTCTTGATAATATCATTGACCCCCCTCCCAAGACAAAACAACAGTAATGTGATATGATTTAAACAGTATTTGTCTCACAATATATCTTTATTTCCTCGGTTAAATGTAAATACCATTGCTTGTTGAACTAGAGGACTGAACATTTGAACCTTCGTCGATTACACGCAGCAACACGTCTACAACAGTACAGTGTATATAACAAAATAAACCTTTATTTTCATTTCAGTATCCAACAATATTATTGTTGTTTTTTGTTGTCTATACAATGTACCACTTCAAATAGGTTCCTTCCAATTGGTTTGGCAATAGATGCAAAATGCAAAATGATGATTTGACATTTAGTTTTAACAAGAACTGAGCCAAACACGTTCGTCTAGAACTACACACAGATATAGTTCGTGGAAAATGTGTATTGTATTTCGTTGACCTTATCAGTATTATAAAGTTATGTAAGTAATTACAGCTTCAGTATATATCCTTCTAAAAGAACGGGTTCATTTCAGGGACAATTCGTAACTCAACTCATGATCATATCATTTTATACATGTTTGACATAAAGTTTGCAGATTTATATGCATATGAATAGGATTACAATCATGCACACGACATCAATTAAGGTATTGATAAGAGATCGTTTTGAACAATATACTTAGTCCAATTCTAATAGTTACGAACTTGACTATATGTATCAATCTCAATTTAGTCTCATTTACTAGCAAAGTTCAAGCACAATTGTTTCCTTCAATTACTTAGGTATAACTAATTCCTTGAGACGATATATCAGGGCAATTAAGAGTTGTTTATTAAATTACTGTTTTAACCTGAATATAAAAATATTTGACTTACTAATATTGAAATATAAAACCCCATTTTGTAAGGATAGTTTATGTACTCAAATAATCTTCTAAATTTATTTTTGAATATTTAGCAGTTTTTGAAAATGCTTTGCATTTATTGGTTTGTTGGATATTTTGGGGTAAAGAATCTTGTCTAGCTTGTCACTGCGGTTTTTTGAATAATTTTCCTAGAGAGCGAAACTGTTTGGAATATTGTCTTTTACCATAATAATAAATATTACATAACTCTATATCAATTGTTAAGAGTTATTTACGTTGATCAAATAATTTCACTGCAGAAAAAAAAAATTCAAATTCTAAATGTAGTAGTTTATCTTATGATTACCGTTATCACAGCAGCACATCGCAGCAGCCTTGTGTTAGATATTTCCTATAATCCTGCTACTTCATCCTCCTGTGAACATCAAACAAAGTGAATTGAAAAACAACTTTTTGGCTCAAGGAAAACACTAATAAGACCAATATTGTAGCCAATTTATGCATAATGTCAATATAAGGAAAATGTCTAAGATTCTGTTATTCACATAATCATGAGAAATACTGACAAATGTGACTCAAACATATATAAGGATTAACTTATGGATATTATTAACCGTAATAACTGTTTAGGTGTATTTAAATGACATCATTACAGGAATATACCAAATGATAATACCATTTCCTTATGGGTATTATAACGCTAAAGTTCCAGATAATATTAGTTACACTGTGTTTTGACAGGGTGTACGGGACTGTAAGACCCTTGTATGTTTCGTATTTTCCTGAGGCGCAGCCGAAGGAAATGCGCAATATACAAGGGTCTTACAGTCCCGTACACCCTGTCAAAACACTGTATAACGAATTTATTACCCTTTAGATCTATTATTTGTACTTATTTCACTCATTTTCGATAAAAAATATATAGGCTACATAGCTATTTCCGTTTGTGATAAAAACTCCATACAGTGTGAAACAGCTAAAACACTGTAAAGAGTGTACCTCTCCATATCAAGGGAGATAACTCTGCGGCTAAAAAATAATCGATTTTTAAATTATTATTTCCTGATGAATAATAGAGAGACACATGTTTTTATTGAATTAGTTTATTGACGCAAACAAAATAAATAATGTATATAGGTTGAAATCACCGTACTTATGTTCGTTAAGGTAAGTTTCGAACCTGAAATTCCGAGTCGAGCAACCGTTTTACTTCCGCATTCCATCTAAGGTCAAGGTCATCCGTACGACCTGTGTAGTTAGTCACATGACTTGTCTCACGGGTCATACGGAGGGTAGACCCTGGCAAATCCGCCTACACGGTTTCGTATGCATTGGCTATTGACCAATCAGAATTCAACAAATTTATCTAAAGGGTAATAAGTTGTAAAAAAATGTTTGAAATACTTTAAAGAGAAAGTATACAAAACAAAGAGAAGTGCAGCAAATATACGGAGGGTAGTTTAATGCAAAAGTAAGATATTCGATTTACGATTGTTTCGTCGTGGATCGCAAACACTGCATAAAAACTGTTTAATGTACGTTTTGGATTCCCTGTGACGCTTATAAACATCTGCGATTTGAGGAGCAAAAGGACGGTAAGTTTACACAAACGACAGGACTGGAACGAAATCTAATCCTATCTTACTGTAGTGGTGGTTTCAGTAATATCACACTGGTAGAAATAAGTCTAATCATAATGTGAAGAGTGTGTCAATCTACACGACTGTCTAAAACCCCAACTCTGGGATGGGCACTGTAAAGAGTCTGTAACATGACTTCAATACAATTCAATTTGAAAAGGTAGTAAAATAATACATTGTTTGGTATATTATTGGCACATTCCCCAAAAAATACATTTACATGTCGTATTCAACATCCCATCCATAAATACCATGTCAATTTCACATTGACACATTTGATGTTGCAGTAGTTAGATATTCATGGACCATCAAACTACAAGGCTAAGTGTACTTCAAGAAGGTTTGTATGGTTATGTCAATGGAACAGAAGAGAAAAACAGGATGTATTTTTTAAACACTGATACCCACGGATATAACAACTTTGGATTAAAATATCTAAGTGGTCTCAAGGTAAAACATACATCTACCACCTCATGGTCCGGTTTGCAATTAAAGGTAAACTATCTCTAACCTCTAAGTCATGGCCAATTTTAAATTTTCAGAATATGTTCACTGCTACAAGGTTAAGGTCACGAGGTTAAAACGTGTGACCTCTTCTGAAAGGTCTCTTCACAAGGGATGCACATGTTAATTACCAAAGAACTGACCAATCAAAACTTATAGCCACGATTAATGTTTTCAGAAAATGTTTCCTGTAACACGGTCAATATCAATGGCGTATCACTGACTAATCAAAAGTTATAGCCAAGGTTTAAGGGTTTGACAAACGGGCAGACGGTACACGTGAAAAACAATATACAACTGAAATCTCCGATTGGGGGCATACACATCCAAATGAATGTTTCACAATGACCACCAATAAGGAACGGAATCATTATCAATGCATTATCTGCCATGCTCTCTAGAAGGGAGAACGCCTGTAACGTCATGAAGGCTATGCATTGTGGTGAGACCTGCGAGCAACAGCTGGAACTAACGAACCATCGTTGTCACTCGCCTGAAATTCAGTGTAGCATTGCACCCAAACCTTCTCGCATGTAGAACATTTCTCCACAGCAGACAAAGTTACCAAGCCCCTGGCGGGATTTATCCATCTATAATACTAACTGCCTTGGTATAAGTGAGGAACTCTTGAACACGATCTTAAACCATAACTCAACTCACCTCACCTCAAGGTGGATAACGTGAGAGGAGATTGATATTACAGACTCATAACGGTTGATTGGTTGTAGAGATAGTTAACGCATATGATTGTATTGATATTGCATTATTGTAACATGATTTCGGTGTATCCTTGATTCTGATTGGTTGATTTGCCTATGTTGAATGACAATGAATACCCGCAAATTACTTGGGGTGAATCACCGCGAACGTATGTATACATCATGTTCACAAGATTTGGCCCGACTCAAAATTGAATTGTTCTATTTCTCTTAATATGTGTTCCTTACTCAAATTTGACAGGTGGCATTGTCATTTTCTAACTTGTGTATACCCGTATAGGTCAAAAACAACTCTCAAAATGAATGAGTTTCAAGTAACTAAAAATGTTTCAACTAGTTAAATTTGTCCAAGTGTGACGCCTTCTTCCATGCGGCTGTGTTTACCGAATGCCGTTGCCATGACATGACGTCATAGTGATCAACCGTTTTGACGTCACAATGCTAGCGTCATTGTCACAATGGGTTAGGGCAAGTTTAAGATTTTTGTACCTAGGTCTTTTACTGTGTTGATGTCGTAGATAAATGTTTATCGCCATCTTAAAGGATACATGGATATTGTGAAGTGAACATGGTTGAGTGACACTGTTTGAGCTTATGTGTAAATTGTTGCTAATGTACATATTACGCCGAGTATTTACATTTGTTTTGACCCTACCACACCTCTTACAAAAATGGAATAGTCGCAAAGTCCTTTCCACTCGGAGATAGATACGCAAAAAGAAAGTTCGTTTCAAAATGCCTGATAACTAACGGTCATGTTACAATATCTATAAATAGTTGCGTTTGTAAAATTTTCGGGATTCATTGCTATTCAACCCCTGCAAATTTCAGAATTTAAAACCTCCAACTAACGCCGTTGGTTTTAAACTAAATTTGCGGGTGTTGAATAGCAATGAATCCCGGAAATTTTACAAACGCAACTATTTATCTTATAAAGGTACTTTGTGTTTCTGAAGAAATGACATAAAAATATCATTATATTTGACACACCGTAGACTTATAAGAAAATCTGAGCATGTATGGAACTGTACCTGTCTCGGTGAATCCATCATGTAATCCGTTATATATGTCCTGGATATAGATGTGTTTAGTAAGTTATACTCCAGATATTCCATTTCAATCTGCTGTAGCATTATTTCCCAAAGGGATTTATATCTTAGGAAATGGAAGTATCGACATTTGCCATACATGAATGTATTAATACCATCTGAGAGGTTAAATGGGTTTGTCTGTATTTTGGCATGATGAATTTCAGGCTAGATATTTGTCTAAAAATAATGGTTTGATCTGATTCACATATCGGAAATATAAACGAACATGAACGTATTAATTAGAACTATAGACACGCCTTATTTCTTGTTGCAAGTGGATGCAAGAGGAGTGTAGCCACATGAACATCCAACGCAAAAAGGCGAGTATGAGCTACAAATGTAATACAAACAACACAAATGACATTGATTAAAGAAAATATAAGAGAAGAGGTTGGGCTGACCTGTGTCAAGAGGCTCTGATCAAACCATCCAATAAAAGAGTTTCATTTCAACAGACTAGACCGGCTTGATTGAATTGTCAAAGATAACAGATTACATTTATAGTCGATGTATATCTTAGACATTTTTTAGGTTAAATTCCCCGATCTTCACATACATGTAATAAGGATCAATTTAGATTTCCTTTAGTGTTAAATAACCCAAAATAATTGTGTTATTAATCAAATTAACACAATTTATTACAACTGGGATTAGTCAACCGTCAGTGTTACAAGAACAAATTACAACATATGATCCTATTAACAACATTTCAATGCATATCTCATCTTCTTTGAATCTGTTGAATCCCCATTATTAGTGGATTTGGTCAACAGTGCTTGTTATTGACAAATCGAAAGAGGACCCAAAGACCGTTTATTGTAAATGTTTATGGTTGGCAAACTCATGGATCATCAATAAAAGGCACCCTTCTGTAACAGAGGCCTAGTATTACTAGAACCAGTTGCAGAAGAGGTCGGAAACTCGTGTGAAGTGACTAATAATATATATTATTAAACTGATATTTTGAGTTTGAATTTTTACGTTGGTTATATTGTTATATTATGTGCTGATTTATATCTGAAATATTATCCGAATAGGATTAATTTAAATGGAAGGAGAAAATTAAAATGAACATTAATTTCTTTTTAAAACGATATATTTATTCAATAATAACAGAATATACATTAACATAGTTTTTACATTATTTTAATTGTGTAATATTTGTGTTATGTGTATATCTAAATGGCACATGATTCAATTGCATCCCAGCCATCCACACCATCCAGTGATAATATTGGTTACGAAACTAAGCGGTCTTATACTAAGAGAGCAATTAGAAGTGTCAGTATATATTTCATGGAATTACAAGTGAGAGGTCCAGATAATTTGTTTGGGAATGTTGTTTGTATTATAAAACTTGAAACCATTGCTTTGAAATGTGCAAACCGATTGGATAAGACAAACACTAAATTATCAAGTAATTTAGTTTGTAAATTCGTAAATTCAATGTTTGTTATTTCCCCTTTTCCTTTTTTCGGAAAAAACAGGTCTGTAATAACATCAGGAAATATCATAACAATCTGATTTTTAAAAAGTTAAAAATTATGATTTATCCAGAATTTGTATTTCTTCCAAACAACCTATACGATGTTCACTGAAGTGAAGTAAATAGTTCGATGAAATAAGAAATGTTTTTTTTAGATAGAGAGAAAATCAAACAATGTTTTATTTGGGATAACACTACCATCAATAGTACAAGTTCCTGTACTTTTTCTTGCCGATGACCTTCGAACCCAAATCCTCCGAGTCAGGCAAATATCGTAAGCACTGTCCGTACCAACAGCTTACCACACGACAACAGGGCCTCGAGGCAATGCTGGTAGTATATAAAGTTTTCCTGATATGCACAGTGTCCATACCCTCATACAAAGTGTGAGGGAAAAGAATGACATTGTCAGATCTCTGATGGGGATCATTTGTCATAGTTCTCTGAGTGTATTGTGTAATTTGTAACAAAATAGTTCTTCATTCATGAAAATCATCAATAAAGTAATGTTCGTAAATATATAGAATAGTCAGCGTCATTACAAAAGTGAGTTCATCATTTGATAACTCTGTACATGTATATATACATTTTTTAAGTTGATGCATTATGCTTCCAGACGAGGCAGTCGGTGGAAAGAATGTTGTGGAACATTCTTTGCACTTAGTGATAGTCCTTGACAGAATTCACAATATATATTGAGATATTTAACGACGATTAAACATACAGTGAGTTTATTGGATGTTGCATAAATACACTTCAAAGTATAATGTCAATCTAATAACTAAAACAATTTGAGATACCATGTAGCAAATGAAAATGATAAACATCATCTTAGTGAGCCACCGTTACAAAGTACAGACGGTACATATACCCGGCCTTTCCACTACCATAAATAAGTAAAATGACTGACAGTGCCCAAAAACCAATTACGACTTTGGTGTCGTTGCAATAATGAACTCTATATTTGATTTAATATGCTTTTGAGCTAAATGTATAAAATAGTATTTCATTTACAGTGTCATCAAGAGTTATATTAATACAGTGCATAAACAGTAACATACATAAACTGCATAACTTTAAAAACTTTAAAACAGTTATTTTAAGTGTACAGAATGTAAAAAAATAGGTAAGCAAAGTGAAATATATACACATACAAACGTAAAATACTAGAAGCCTTATAAACACTCTTTTATTAAAATAGTGCAAAGTAACTCATTGCTATTTGACGAGTAGATAATACAACTTGCATAATATGTATGTACAATAACATTTATTTAAGATATCTAAAATAAATACACTATCCCATATATAACCTTTCAGGATCCAGTGGCATCAGGCAGTATTTCTCGTTATACATGCATCAGCAATGGTGACATCTGTCTGACAATACCATTACCTGATAGCAGTCAATCCTATGAAAGGGGTGCAAGTTGATCATTTGCAGACAGTGATGCGCTGTGTTTGAGTACACAGAAACGCAAAGATCATGATTAATGAGATTGCTGTTGCATCCCATTTCATCCCATTCATTCAAGTGCATCGACTTCATGTATTACATTTGAACAGAATAACGAACGGAAGGAATATTGCACATTCAAAATCATGATGCAAGGTACGAGACAAACACACTGACGCGTGTTATTATGCTAAAGTGACATGCTTTGCTGAAGACAATGGGCCAGGAAGCATTTGTTTTTGAAAATCCAACATTACTACTTTATGCCAAAACATAAAGAGATTAAAAAAGGTCAATAGCATATGTTCCTTTGAAATGTAATTCAATTATATATTAATCATCACACTGTCCTGAGCAAAATTAAGATAACATACATCTTATTTTTAAACAAGCCTTAAATATGAACAATTGACCTGTAATGTCGAATTACACTTGTTTTTAAAGTATAACAACACAATAATAACGCTGTGTCAACAGTTAATATACATATTAATGTAGTATTCCTGTAAAATAGTTCAAGGGTTTGTCTCCAAGAAATAGTTAAATCCTCAACCATAAATCGTAAAAACTTTTTGTCCTTTCATTAACTTCTGCTCAGTTTTAAATGTTGGCGTCTAGAATTCCCTCGACACCAGAAATATCTAAATAGGTTCACATGTTTATGTCTCTATCATTCTCTCTAAAGTAATATGAAGCGACAGCAATGTGTAGTGGACGTTAATGCCATTGCATCCTTTTGAAGAGGATGTCGTTATGGTACTTCTTCCCTTCGTTTGTTTAACGGTTAGTGTTGCCATATTATTCCTCGTCTTTGATACCTTTATCATGCCTAATGAATGAAATCCTTTTAAAGTTAATATCATCATATGTCAAAAGTGGGCTACTATCGATTTCATTCATGTATTTCTAAACACCACACATCAAGCACTGACTTGCTGTTAACATGCGTGTATTTAAGCTTTTGATAAAACAGGATTGTTTGGTATAATCGGAAGAATTTCAAGAACTTACAGAAGGTTGTAAGGTTATGTCATTCAGAATGTAATGTTCCGAAGGGAAAATGTTGTTCTCAAACCATTGACTATTTGTAACAAGATATTCGTCCAAAGACATGTTATTTTCTCCAAAGATGTGCAGTTGCCAGGTTTCCAACAGTGTTAGCTTCTACTATAGGCCCCTTTACACAGACATAAAGACCGTTGTGCGTCCTCTGTGCGACCAAAAACATGACAGATCCAAAGGAGGCAGAATGGTTGCTAAGGTCGTGACGATTCTGGTCGCTCAAGGGTACTGCCGAAGCGGCGTTAAACAATAACTCACTCACTCACTCGCTCAAGGGTTGCTCCCATGACGCAGAAAGGTCGTGCAATGGACGTTCTAAGGTCGCAAAGGACGCTCAATGATCACCATGTAAGAAATTCGCTAACGTTGGGGGATGCTTCTGGCTCCCTTCTGCCTTTCTACTGCGTCCTCTGTGCAATCAGAGCCGTTTATATCGCGACCCTTCTGCCTTCATGCAGCAACCACGACAACCTTTGTGCGACCATGGCGAGTTTTGTGCCTTCTTTCTGCATCCACTCAGCCTTCTTTGAGCGTCCTCGTAATTTCTCCAAAAAATAGATGATCGATTCTCGCATTTCCTTGTTTCTGTTGGCAAATCATTGATAATACTATATGGCACCAAACAGGAGCAAGACAACAGTACAATCAAGCAAATAAAGATGTATAAACTCACTTGTAAAGAAACGCCATCACAATAACAACGGAATGTTGCTGTCGGATAAAGTCGATTTTAAATGTCTTTCATAGTAAAAAGTACACACAATTACATTCATTTGGGTTTGATCATGATCTTTGTTCAAACACATCAGGGTTTTGGAATAGCTTTTTCAACATGGATATTGGCCAGAATGTTGGGTAATTTTGTTTCTCCGAAATAATTAATTAATTAATAAAAGATTTTGGCGACCTATTTTATCTGTCTGACTTTAATTCTTTTTTTTACTCTCCTATATTTCCCCTTTAAGAAGATTTTTAAAAAAGACGACTAGTTTTAAGAAGGCATGATTTTCAGAAATATGAACAGAAAACGTTTCATAAACTTAATTTTAACCCATTGAGAATGATGAAGACCGGGGTCATTCATATGTTTACTCCTGGATTTAATAATTTCATGTATTTTTGTATATTTATTTCTTATGTTTTTTTAAAAAAAACATCATATTCTTCTTTAAACAACAATGACCATGTTGTTAAGCAGCAGAGCTTGCTGTCTTTTATTGCAGCTGCAAAAGCTAATTGGTTGGTTATTTTTGACTGTTGGAATGGGACTGAAACAAATGGAGACTAATGCAGCTTATTATGGACCCAGTCTATCCAGGTTGCCGAACACTCCCAAGGATCACTGAAGGATTGTTCAGGTATCGCAGAGGAGGCAGAAGTGTTCTTTCATGGTCGGCCAACTGTCGCCATAGCCGTCAATGGTGTCACATCGAAGGCACAGAGGAATCACAGAGGAAGCACGCCGGTGGCTGGCGGGTTGTACGTGGATCGCCCTTGATGCTGAAATGTTGTAAGGGGTTGCACAGTGAACGCCGAGTGAAGGCAGTGTAGAGGCTCCGTAAACGTGCAGGTCTTTCAAAGATCGTCATGGAAATTACTGTTATTTGCATTTAGGTCGTACAAAGTACGGACGACGATCACAGGAGCATTTACACAGAAACTGGATTTCGCGAATTCAGCCAACTATTGAGCGTCCTGTCGATGTTTTTGGTCGCTCAATGATCGTACGAAGGACGCGGCTCTGTGTAAAGGGGCCTTAAGTAACTTATAGTTTTGTCAGTGAATTTAAAATCCGACGTCAATACACATCTATAATGTTTCCAAAGATTTACTAAATGAATCTTGCTGTCCCTATCAATCCAAAACTTTATTTTAGTTTGACAGATGAGAAGCATCATATACATAGAGTATCATACTAAATAAACATTGAATGTGTTCTTTCAAAGGACAGAGTATTGCTATTAGAGATTACGTTTATTTAATAGTATAGCCACAAGGCCTACAGTAAAACTACAGTTATTGCAGTCATGTGGCGGTGATATTTCTTACATTGAACACATGTTTTGGATATATTGCAACAGATTTAATAACATCAATAGTTTTAGAAAATAACAGACTCAATTATATTTGTATATCTCATACAGATAAAGCAATTAAACCCTTTTGTGATATCGTTTATTGTGTGAGAAGTAATATTTTAGTTTGTAATAAGCACGGAAGGATAAGGATGATGGAATAAAAAAAAGTTAAAAACAAAAGAACAAGTTCAGCAGAGGGAAAACATTACCCATGTTCTTATCTTGAATTAATGTTAACATTATCTTAATTACTGATATTGTACGAAATGATATTTAGTATTTCTAAAACATCGCAAATGTGTGCTTTTATGACTCTTGCACTAAACATTTTTCCTGTTGTTTAAAAGAAAATTAGTATGAGGAAATAAATGTAGGAAAAGGCTATTGAGCTCAGTTCAAATAAAGGAAACCATATAATTACATTTATTACATTTAATTCAAGGAATGATGACCAACTTCTTCATTTTGTCATATCTATAATAACCTGCATATTTATATGTGGATACATACACAAAGGATTAAATTGCATCAATGACAATTTATGGTTTTTCAACTGAACTGTAATGTCAAACGTTGCTAGGAGCTTGTGCATCATTTCAATAATTCCTAATTCCTAACTAATGCAGGATCGTTTTGGGTTGTTTGATCTTTAAGCCTTGTGATGAATCAGACATTTCGATTTTTGCATCATTAAATTGCTTGGAGTTCGTATAGATTTAGTGTAATACTTTCCAACGCAAACTTTACAATTCAAAGGCTGTTTGGTGTACGACATTAAGCTATAAGATGCGAGGATGCCATACGCATCAACTTGAACAGAGAACCGAATTTGTTTGATATGCGTTACTTGTGATTGTAATTAAAGCATAGGGAGCAAAAGCAAGTGTATTTAAGTATATATTCTATATAACTAGTATATTGTAATATAATGGACAGCTACACACATGTCTTGTGTAGTGCAAAGTGCAATGGAAACTAATACTGTGTATGACCGCCTTATAGTATTAGTGAGGAAACTAATAAATGCTCATCTTTGACACATTTAAACTATGTTACTGAAGGAATTGTCAAGGACGGTTTAAATAAAACAAATGTATATTTTTCAATTTCGACAAAACACATATAGGAGTAATGAAATGATGATGATTGTCCAATGACAGATGATTGAAAGTAGTCAAGCAGGGCAAAATCAAAATATTATACATTCACAATTCACAAATTGCCAGTGTACTCTTATATAACTTCGATTCTTTACATCTCCCTGTAATGAACATTAATGAAAACACTGATGTGATATTCTCGTCGTTAGATGTTTAAGATGGCCTTTTTAGAAGATTATGCAAGATTTTCTCAGGATTTTTCATTCTTTGTCAGTATTAACACAATTTTGAAACAATAAGCACATGTGTCAGGATATAAAATTACTCTGAATGAAACAAAGAACGTTTTTTTATAATCAATATATCATAATCCATGTACTGTAAACGGTAAATTCCGTTGCCCGTTATTGCAGTTGGCCCTGGCTAGTCCCTGTAACGACTTATTTAATCAGATCTTAACACACTCACTCACAATCATAGAACCGTGTTGCGTTTGATAAACCATTTTTAGTCTATATTTGTAATACTTACTTATCAAGAAATATAAAATTAATTAAATCCTCATTAATTCACATCTTCATATATGAACTATTAAAAGCTATGTTAACTAATGAGATACGAACCGTTATCAATTGACTTTTTATGATCGATCAAACCTGGAGAAAACCAATACTTTAAAGATCATTTCATTACATACAAATTCATAGGTATATATTCCTATCTTATTTATAACATATCTATAAAAAATATAACTAAAGTCATATTACCAATTATGCTATTTCACAGTAAACTTGTGCAGGAAAGGTATTTATATCTAATTCATTAATAATATTGGTAACAGCAAATATGTCGTATAATGCTATTAATCGTGAAATAATATCTTTATATCTTGTACATCAACATGTCATAATGTTGACTGCCTTTCATATGCAACGGTCACACAGGTCATAGTCAAAAGTACAGTATAACAGTATTACTATTGCCGAAGTTAACGTCCTGGATTGATGAAAAACGAAGGTCTTGGTAAAAGAATTTACCTTCGCATCATTGAACATTATTTTGCTTCAATCGATAATCTCTATCAATCCGTTATCAAGTGTCAGATCTTGCCAAATGGGGCATATTGGGGACCAATGCCACACGCGGATACATGATAAATACCAAGGACAATGACATAATCAATATTCTCATTTCAATCTCAACAGGAGAATAAAAGGCCTGGATGGCCTTGTCAATCAGATCTCGCCAAATTGTGAGAAACACCATGCTGGAGACCATTCTCATTTCGAGCTGTATGCACAATATTTCAAACAGAAACTACAAGAGCGTTTAAAGTTGAGTGAGAAAACACAACATATATGACAGATGTACCTCGAGTACACGATAGTATGCTCTGAATCATTGTGACCATCAAAAACAGCACACGAGCTCAAAATTCTCAAACGGTTAGAATTAAACTATTTTCAGCTGTACCTAAATAATTTAAATCGCACTATTTACAGTTGATAGATATATTGAGGAATATAAGAAGTATATTTCCAAATTTATTGCTAGATCAGGAGGAACCTCTTATATGTGTTATAGAATTCCCACATCTATCTATTAAATCAAAAAGGCCTCTGAAATCAGCACATATCGTATGTTGGCACGTATTAAAGGGAAATATAATTTAATGAAACACAATGGATACATCTTTAACTCGCACTATTTCCAGAAGATAGATATGTACGGATATAGAAGAAGTATATTTCTATATTCAAGACTAGATCAAGAGAGACCTCTTAAAAGGTATTATAGAATTCCCACTTCTTTCTATTAAATCAACAAAGCCTCCCAGTAGCATCATAAGCAATATCGTGTGAATGGATTTGTATGAAAAGGAACAGAGCAACAATTGGCTACATCTCAGTTAATCTTCACCTAGCCAACATTCTGAGTTGATATCTCTGAAATATTAACGCTAGGGGACTATACAGGTGCAATAAATTCAGAAGTAAGTTATCAATGTGATTGATATCGTGCTCATCGTGTCTGTTGTATGGAATGTTGATCTACAGCTAGCCATCTTCTAGTATCATCTCTTCAAGGAATATTTCATAATTAAATCTGTGTGGAATTGACCAATGCTCCTCAGAGACAAGGAGGGGATGACAGATCGATCCTGTGATTGATAACCGTGATGTGGATGGATACTTATTTGATATAACAGTACGACCTTTGAGGTAAAATGTTACCATGGAATCTGACAGGTCAATCAAAAGCGAAATTTTTATTGGACCCACTGCACGACTGTCAATTGGGTTGGCATTTGAGGCAAATTTTATGCAATTCATTTTAGCAAACATAATATAATATTTCTCAATTAAAATGTTTATACTGCAGAAAATAAAGGATATCATATCGGTTATATTATATGAGATGTACGTAACTTATGAACATTATTTTATAGATATTAATTGTTTTATCAAAAGGCATAATTATTCAATCCAGTACATTCACTGACTACACAGTTTCAAAGATAAATTATGCAGTTCAGGCACATGATTCTGAAAATTTGAAACAGTATGCAAAACATAAAGAGCTGAGACCAGCACGTTAATACATTCTTTTGATATCAAAGGTATTCGACAAGACTTGTTGAATAAGATTTGTATTAGTTTAAACACATGACCAAAACCGTTTGAGGTATGCATTGAAAACACAAATCAATAACTTAAATAAGGCAAATGATGCAATATCTTTCTACAACTAAAATATCAACTGAATATAATTGTCTGAAAATCCAAAGTCTCTGACAAAATGTATTAGATATACAGCAATACTAATGTTACCATCTAAGGCCGAACATGATAGCATATATCAGGGGACAGATAGACAATATGTTACCTTCTTCTTTTACTATAATTATATCATAGTTATTTGAGAAGTTTACATTATCAATCAAATACATATAATGCCATAACTGTAATTTTATTCATTAATGCGAGAATAATCCTGTCTCTATGCAAATTAAAAACTATGACAGAAAAGCTAGTGTAGCTAGATAAAGTAAACTGCGGATTACTGCACAACTTCAAAGACATACAACAAAAGAGTTGAGACATTTGTCTAGTGACATCTATTACTATCCTTGTAGAATTATCCTTGAAATAGTCACATGGTCCATTGAACCCATAGTGATATTAGCCTTCTTTGAGTAACAATAATAGTTAGTCATTATTTATACTCACTGTTGATAACTCACCGTAGCCAATTAAGTTCCTCTCAATTAATCATTCAACCAGATATAACACTGAAGACTAAAGAGAGTTACCTCCCCCACCCTATGTCCACGCTAGGGGGCTTGCCCAGGGATGTCAGTCCTTCCTTCTGGAGCCTGGACGCAGGCAGCTCTTAGACTCGCAGGAGGTGAGGCAGGAGGAAAATAAAGACCTGTGATTTATCAAACTGAATAAATATATATATATATATATATATATATATATATATATATATTACTCCAAAATGTCTATTATTTACATATTCTAGTTGATATCTCACCGTAGCCAACATGCCACTGAAGGAGGAGGGCTGCGAGGCAACCCTATATTGGAAAGGTAACTAGACCCGAAGGGGAGGGGGTGAGCGACCATAAGGACGGAGCCAGTCCGCCAGCTGCGACTAGCCAGACACGAGTAAGATCAGGGAGGAGGCTAGGAGGCTGATACTAACCTTAAGGGTACAATGGCTCCCGCCGCTCTGGGGCCGGCGACAACAGACCGTTAGGGTCGTCAACTAACTAGTGCAGAACACGACAACAGCCAACATAAGAAGTGTGATGCAAAGTTTATTGAAAGCTCATTCAAAAAGAAAAGGGCTAACCCCTGCAAGATGGGTAATTCTGATATTCTGGCAGCCGAAGCCATTGCTACCAGAAAGGCTGTTTTTACTGAGAAACGAAGGATGGTTGTCTCGGCATTTACCAAGTCCCACTCCGGAGGCCTCGATTTTCGTCCACCTGTCGGTAGGTTTTAACGGTCTCCTTGACCACAGATATGTCTATACTGGCTCCCGCTTCCAGAGGACGGACATAATCACGGCCAAATAGGTGTTAATGGAGGAGGCCTTAAGACCTCCGCGCATGCAGAGGTGAACCAGGGACTAGTCGACCTGAGGAACCGTCACAGTCAAGATGTCGAACCCTTTCTCCTCGCAAAAAGCTGCAAAGGAGTTCCACTGAAAGTCATAGAGCTTCCTAGTTGATTCTAGCTGGGCAGTTGCCACTGCTTTGGAATAACCGGCGAGTTTCAGTCCCTTTTTTAAACAAGCCAAGCGTGTAGATGAAGAATTTTGAGTTTTTGTGTATGCGGCCACTTGGCTTGCTCTTTAGAAGGTCCCACCTGAGCGGAAGGGGAACCGGGTCCTGACTGCGTAGAGTGAAAGGTACCACGGCCTTGCTTGCCAGTTTGGGGCTATGAGGAGAAGATGAAGAGAATGAGTGGCCTGAATTGTGCGCACTACTTGCGTAAATATTGCCAGAGGGGGATAAGCATAAGCGTCCAGGTCGGGCAATCGAGACACATAACTCGGCAGCTTATGATTGAGGCGCGTCGCAAAGAGGTCTATGTGAAGTTTCCCGAACTGAAGGCATAGACTCTCGAACACTCTCGGGTGCAATATCCACTCTGTGGACAGAGGCTTGTCCAGCCGAGACAGAGAACGTTCTTGGCTCCCGGGATGTGCACCGCTCGAATGGAGAGGTTGAGACTGTCTACAAGACAAAACAACTCTATCTATCACCAGCTGCAGAATTGAGACTGCACGGGTCGGTCTTTTCTTGTTGATCGCCAAGGCCGCAATTGAGCTGTCTGACGGGGCGACCAATGATTGATTGATTGATTGATTGATTGATGTAGGAAGTCCAGGTGGTACGCCAGCTGGTTAGTCAGTTCTTGTTGATGGATGTCCTGCCACTGACGGAGGGCATCCCCGATCTGCCTGTCAAACAAAGTCGAAGAGCAGGAAGGAACCGTCCTAAGACAACTCCCGATCTTTGCTGGACGATCCGTCCTCTGAATCCAACATTTCAGATATTGGTCAGCCCAGCTGAGATGCACGTAGCACTGAGCATAACCTGAGCACTGAGCATAGCCTCTCCCCGCCACCAAACCAAAACCGCGGTAAAGGTCTTTGGCCCCATTCTCCATCCCCGCCTGCTTTGCGAACGCTGTCATAGCTTGGATCTGGCCTCCTTGTCCAGATGAATGAGATGGCTGTCTGACACTGCGTGAGGCACCATTGGTGCAGCCACACGACAGATGTCGTCATCTGTTACCATATGTATTTATTAATACGCTACTGTATATGTATATAGGAGCAGCCTTAAAATATGCTCCTCTGAGCTTGTTGGCTAATCCTTTCATGGATGTACTGTTTTCTTTCATGAATGAAATATGTTTAAATCAGATCTCGTCATCTAACGCAGGAGGCGTCAACGTCACAGGAGGATCGGCGACTGGCAGAGAGGAGCACAGGCGGCCGTCAAAACTAAAGGCAGCATCAGTCGGCCGGGCGTGTTGGAGGTTATATTTGATGAAAAATCTTTTGCAGCGTTTTGAAAAGGCCGGTGAGGCTTAAGTACCATAGGACTGGTGTGAGGTACCTCCTCCTCGCAGAAGGTCTTCAACCTCCTGGAGGGTGGACCCCGACCATTCAAATGTTCAGAGTCATCTGTTTGAGCACTTCATCAACGGCTCGTTCGCGGACACGTCCGCCATGAGGGGTATAATTGGACGCCTGGAGGGATTGATGCAGTCATACCCCTCGTCACATTGCCCCGTGGAAACGCAGACGAGGCAGCGGAATATCTTGAAGCCAGGACGTAACCGGAGAGTTCAAGGTCACACAATGTTTGGGTGTCGATGGCGTCTTAGGTGTTGTCGGCACCTGAAAAGTCTGAGACCGCGAGGCTGACTCCCTCCGAGTACTGTGGCTGGGTGACCCTTGAAGGAAAGACGGAAGGAATGGAAGTCACTGGGTAAGCCACCTAGCGGGGACATGGGGTGGGGGAGGTAACTCTCTTTATTCTTCAGTGTTATATCTGGTCGAGTGATTAATTGAGAGGAACTCAATTGACCAAGGTGAATTTTCAACTAGAGTATGTAAATAATAGAAAATCAATGTGTTTTATATCATTCATACTCATCAATTCCAAAAAAGAAAACATGCCATGCATATTGAAAGTAATATCAGAAGAATTTTATGTAAGAAATGTAAAATTGCTCATAGCTCATAAGGCCATGTATGATGGTGTGATTGCATAATTAATCGTGTAATTATATAATTACTTGGTGTTTGACAAAACATGGTTTTATTTAGAGATAAAAGAAAGGTCATGCATATAACTGTTTAATGGTCCTACAATACCTCAGTATATATGCTTATATGAAAAGGTTGCTCGGAACGAGACTGAAATTAACTTTAAGATCCATTTCAGTTATTTACAGGATATCTACAGTATCTAAAGAAATGTTAATATTGTTTTAAAACAATTAAACTAGACGATTGAAATTCACAGAACAATAAGTCCATTTTAAAATGATCTATCCAGTAATGGAAACAGCTGAAAATGTATATATTGTGTCAAAAGTTAGTGTTTATAATAACAATTGCATATAAATAACTATTGAAATAATCTCACTTTGAACATAATGTGTCATCCATGGGCTTGGACATAGATGGTATGTTATTATTGATGTGTCAGAGAGAATAAGACCTAGATCTCTTGGGGTCATTGGCCACAGACCTTGGGTCATCAAATTGATATAAATGTGCTCTGTGAATATTCAGGGGTTGATATTCCCCAAAAGTATTCATCAGTATTGATTTTCATCAAGAGTATATGCTCTGTTCTAACACGGTTGATGTGATTCGTTTGGAGGGAGGAGTGACGATTAAGTCACACTGTTAGCTATTCGTATTTTGAGGCATGTCATTATTGTCTTCCAAGGTTTGTTTTTGGAAATCTTTTAAACCCTTATCAACAAAAAATTAAATCTTAAATAAGTGCAATTCACGTAGTTGCCATTAACATACCAGATTTTGTAAGATGTTAATTTGACCTTAAAGCCATCTATTGACTTTATCACAACCAATGTTTATTACATGAAATATGTTCATAGAAAGAATAACGAAATTATCCTTAAACGTGCAAGCCTCTAATATGTATGTTAAGATATCAATCAAGATCACATCAAACGTTTAGAAGTTAAGGAAAATAATCAATCTTAAATATTTATCTATATTTGTCACGGTTGATATTAAGCTAATATTTTTTACTTCAGTTATTCAAACCGAATATTACATTTTAGTATTATCAAGGGCCATTGTCAAACAACATGAGATAGAAGTAAACTTTACCTTGTAACTATCTGTGATGAAAGTCAACGTTAAAGGCATATTCAACAGCTTTTGAAGCCAAGATAATCGTCATTTGATATATATATAAAGTTTATAACACGATTAAACAATATGTGTTAATATGAAAGCCCAGGGTGAACCGAATTGAACCATGATTTTTTATATTATTTTGGCAAAAAAACGATTGGTTTGAGAAATAAACATATATTGGCTATTTGAACATTGTATCATTTGATACTATACAATTCATTTCAAGGGATTAATAGTGCCCACATAGGTATTTAAAGCTGTCAAATTATGACTACATTTATCGCCTTCTACACTAAAGTAGTAAATAAAAGAATCCACTGATGCAGATCTAAAGCCCATGGCAATTGATGATCGACAATTTCTAATAGAAAAAACCTATTTCACAATTGTTTTGTAGACTGTTTTGTTTCAAAAAGTAATTTCCCTTCATAGAACATCTTTGAAGTGTTATTTTCAATCAATAGTAATTGATACAATGAAATGCACATCTCTTGATAATATCATTGACATCCCTCCCAAGACAAAACAACGGTAATGTGGTATGATTAAAACAGTATTTTTCTCTCTGTAGATCTATATTTCCTCAGTTTAATATAAATACCATTGCATGATGAATTTGAAGTATCTAGAGGACTGAATATTTGAATCGAACACTTCACCAAATATATACTCAACATTACGTCTCTAACGATATAGCAAGAACTGACATTTTAGTATATACCATTACGTCTGTATATAACACAGTAAATCTTTATTACCATTTTAGTATCCAACATTGATATTGTTGTTCATCTGTCTATACTTTTATGCATATTCATTTACACATTCAACATTATTCACAATGTACTTATGTAATAGTTACCAGTCGAGTTTTGAGTGGCTATGGGATGTAATACCGCCGCACATGCAACGTTTGAACCCAAGCCGCGTATCCAATACCAACTCAAAACGAGTCTGGTAACCGGCTTACCGGTCATCTTTGCATTTGACAATGAGTTGAACGGGTGGGACAGTGATAATGTGTTAAGTCAGGTCGTTGACTTGCTGGAGGAAAATCACCGACGGGAGCAGAGGGGAACATATCATATTGGAACAGGTTTGTCTGTTTGGAATATTTACACAGACTCATCATTCGTTATACTTATATAAATAATAAAATAAGTAACCTTTTGACTAGATTGAAATAAATGAACATTTTCAAATTTCAGAAGACATGTTACAATTTCAGTATCTCTTAAAACTGTTTAAAATGTGCCTTATACATCATTAATTTTAAACATACAAATATTGGCATTACCAAAAAGAAATCCGATAAAATAACAGTAGAACAGGAAGATACCTTGTGGGAGAAGGGCATTCTGGGTGACGACTGTCCTTGTACACTGCTGCATACTATCTTCTATTTGATTGAAGTACATTTTGCAAATTAAAGGGGTGAGTTACAGAGGCAACAAACATTCTCCAACTTCAGGATCAAAATGGCTTCCCAATCCAACATGCGATATTTGGAGTACACGGAATGTGTATCGAGGTGGTGTGAAGCATCAGAAGTTTGACCCCCACAAAGCACGATCTTATGAAAACGAGGAGAAACCCAGCAGATGCGCTTTTCGGTTGCTTGAAATCTATTATGGAAAGTTGCATCCTAAAGCCAGTGTTGAGAGCATCTTCTACTGCAAGCCACTGACCACGATCAAGGACAGTTCTCTGCTACCTTTGGGACACAATACTCTGAGAGGAATGGTTAACACTGTCATGGCCAAAGCTGGTATTCCTGGTAACTTCACAACGTCCAACTACAGCAACGAGATTGATCCGTGAAGAGGTGCCCGAGCAGTTGATTCGTGGGCAAACTGGACATTGGAGTAACGCTGTGTTCAACTACAAGAGGCCCAGTGACCAACCGCTGCACAATGTATCATCTGTTCTGCAGAGAAAACGGTAAGAGACCACTTCTGCCAGCGCTGCGTCAGATTCCAAGACACCGTTTCAGCCTTCTGAAAACTCAGTTTACAATTTTAATGGATCTACAACCGTCGTTTTTAATATCAGCAAAATTTGAAACATATGTACGGAGTCCAAGTCCAAACTGTTGAAATGTTTCTGCTGAAAGGATGTATACACAAAAACAGATTTACAGAAATATCAAAATCTATCTGGAGTGCACGTGCAAACAGAGGTGTGTACGTTGGTAACTAACCTCGATCAACACTAGAGCTGACCGGTAAGCATACATAATAAGAATATGTTCCTTCCAATTGGTCTTTGCAATAGATTCAACATGCAAACTAATGATTTGACATTTATCTTAAACAGGACTTAAGTCAAACAGGTTCATGTAGAACTATACACATATATATTTCGTGAAAAATGTGTATTGTATATCGTTGACTTCATCAGTATTATAGTCAAAAGACATGTAAGTAGTTACTTCAACAGTATATATGTTTCCAAATGGCTTTACTCACGGACAATTCGTAACTAAACTAATGATCATATTTTTATATATATATATATATATAAATATATATATATATATATATATATATATATATATATATATATATATATATATATATATATATAGCATAAAGTTTGCAGATTTAAATGCATATTAATAGGATTACAATCATGCACATGACATCAATTTATTGCTAAGAGATCGTTTTGAACAATATTATGCTGAGTCAAATTCTATTAGTTACGCTCTTGACTATATGTATCTCAAGTTAGTCTTCTTCAGTGGCAAATTTCAAGCATGATTGTTTCCTTCAATTTTTTGGGAATCAAATATTCGTTGAGATGACAAATTAGGATAATTAGAGTTGTTAATTAAATCACTGTTTTAACCTGAAATCACAATGCAAATAAATATTGAAATAAAAACCTAATTTTGTTAATTGCTTTGCATTTTTTGGTTTGTTGGAAAGCTTTTCACTGCGATTTTTGGAATAGTTTTCCTTGAGAGCGGAAATGTTTGGAATATTGTCTTTTACCACAATAATAAATATAACATAATAATCTTTCAGAGTTATTCACATTGACCAAATAATTTCACTGCAGAAAGCCCAAATTCAACTTCTAAATGTAGTAGTTTATCTTATGATTACCGTGATCACAGCAGAACATCGCAGCAGCCTTGTGTTAGATATTTCCTATAATCCTACTACTTCATCATCCTGTGAACATCAAACAAAGTGAATTGAAAAAAACTAACTTTTAGGCTCAAGGAAAACACTAATGAGACCAATATTGTAGCGAATCAAAAGGAAAAACGCTTCAAAGAGGCGATAATAATATAGAATTTATACAGAATGTCGATATACGGAGAACATCTGATCTTCAGTAATTCATGGAATCATGAGAAATACTGACAAATGTGACTCAAACTTATATAAGGATTAACTTATTGATATTATTAACCTTAACAACTGTTTCACTGTATTATAATGGCATTATTACAGGAATGTACTTAATGATAGTACCATTTGGTTGAGGGTATCATGAAGCTAAATTTCAGATAAGTTGTAATAAATGTTTTAAACTATATATTTTAGAGAAAGTATAAATATTGCGGACATATTGTCTTACATCACGTATGAATATAGATCTATGATTGGTCCACTTTACATGTACACCATGAAGTCGAATAATCCCTTGAAAGATATCGAAGCAAACGGGCATGTTATGCCAAGCTAAAAGTAACCAAAACCAAGAGAATTGCAGCAAATATACCGAGGGTAGTTTAGTGCGAAAGAAAGATATTCGTCTTGTACATAATAAAATCTTGTCATGTTAAACCAAAAAAGGAGACATGTACAATCATGTACCCTTGAAAGTATTCAGCTGGATCCTAACAAATCAATCACAAAATTCAGAATTTTACATTATAAAATATCCCGAATTGAATAGAGCAAATAAATGCTTCAAAACCATCAACTTAGAGACGACGTCAAGGGAAAGAATGACCATTAGAAGATAATGGCACCGATATACTTTGACATACGATTGTTTCGTCGTTGATCGGTAACATTCCATAACAACTTTTAAATGTACGTTTTGGATTCTTTCCGATGCTTATAAATAGCTGCGATTTGAGAAGAAAATTAACGGCAAGTTTACACAAACGAAAGGAATTGTCAACAACGAATCCCATCTGTGATGGTTGCAGAAAGCGACACCGTCACTACATGCCTAGCAAATAATTTATGAAATATATTGTTGAAGAAACCGGCAATCTCACTTCTTGCCTCTTAACTCAACTCAAAGAATAACATTTTATAGCACTTAGGGTCACAAGTAAACCTAGCTTTCAGCAAATATATGCTTTCGAGGTTTACGACAGTGTTGAATGGTAATACTTAACTGTCAATCGTGAATCTAACCAGGAGAAAATATCCATTTTTATCCAAAAGTCTAGTGTCAAACATACCTTTTTACTCGTCCGCGAAGCGAACCTGCATATTCAACCTTTCAAGACAGAAGTCCATATACTGTGCGAGACGAAGGTATCACTCACAGGTGACAAGGAATGGATCTTCATTCAGAGGTGGAAGATATAGATTGCGGGGTATTATTTGATGACTTCCCCCTATATGACAAAAATGTATAAATTACATTATCAAAACTGTAAGTTTCAATTCATTAAAATTGTTGTCATGAGATGAATCCTCATGATCCATGACCTGCGACCTGAACCATGACCTTTGAATTGCTTCTCATGTATTAACCCAAACCCTAAGTGTTTGTTTGGACTCAGATTTGTTGCTGCCCTCAGTAACCTTTTTTCTGCATTTCCGGTGTTTGTTGATATGTTGAGACATTCGGTAATATACATACGTTATAACATTCAAAGGTTTTGGTATTTGTGAATTATTAGATCCGTGTTAAGTATTATCCACATTGCTTTCTGCTCGTTGGATAAGATGTATAGCGAGCCCATAATTCACATTATCAGCCGCCAGTGCATGTGATAATTTACACTGTTCCCTTGACAAAACATGTAATAGCTTTCTCTGGGTCACACCATATTCTGTATCTATCTTTGTACACGAAGAATTTTAGAATATTGATTAATAACAAAGATTACTTAACGAGATGACTCAACTGTGTTATGTTTTCTTTTGATGAACTTAATTTTGATTTATTTATTCGTACCCCTTACACAGGTACATTGATATTTCTGTAAATGCATGAAGCGAACACAGGACAAAAAGTGGTGGAATCCGCTTGCCGAATCCTTCCGGATTCTTGAGGATCCACCAATATTTGTCCTGTGGAACTCCTATATCTTCACTGACAGAAATGCGGTTGGAAAGTTCAAGTCGATTTGTTTTGTGATTCCTCGAAGGGTAACACCAGTCCAATTGCAGTTTGGTAATATGTATATACGCTATTGATCCTCGGCAGTATTGTTTTATCCAGTGTTATAATTTGTGATATTTAACTGAGAATTATCAATTTTAACAAAAATAACCAGTTTAAGCCTAATAAGTCAACATTTGATATATTAAGCATCGGGGGGTGAATATGAAACTCGAATAGGAAAAACAGCGCCTTTTGTAATATGCTACATTTTAGAACTAAATAAACTATCATGCCAAACTGACCATGCATCCTTAATCCCTGAGTGAAAACCGCTTTGACCATCCGAACTAACTCAGGATTAATTAAATAGTGTAATGTATTGCACATACAATGTAGGCATGTTGCTTGCGAGGGTAAAGTGTTGAACAATAAAGACTTTATGATACAATGTGACTCAAACTACATTCTCAAATGTTCATGTTACTGGAGAATACACCGGACATATTTATGCAATATTCTAACTGATTTTCAGAAATTGACCACAGACGTAGAAATTGCGACGTATGCTTCAACGGGGTTTGAAGTGTTCAAATTCAGAAAATAAAGGAACCTTCGACCTTTGAAACCATGGATTGCTTTCCACAGGATGAGCGAGAATGTTGTGAACGATTGTATGCTCTTTGAACTTATTATAGACTGTTTCAAATGTGACATTGTAAATGGAATGAAGTAATTTAAATAGTTTGAATTAAGATAAAACATGAAACAAATGAAAGCAAATCAAAGCAAAGTGTTGATGTCATTTATCCTTAGGTTAATCTAAGTATAACTGGAGCCGATAGCAAGCGTGCTGCACGAGTTTACACCACTTGCCTACCGTAATGCTTTGAAGGATGATGACGCGGACACTGGAGAAACGTCCGTCCATTCCACAACTTTCCACACTTGGAAATAACGATCTTTCCAAAACCGAAAGGCGTCCTTTCCACACTGTGGAATGATCACCTTTCCACAGCCCACCTTTCCAAACTGTGGATTTCCATTGAAGCGTGAATAAAATCACATTACCTGTTTTAATCTCCTTACTTCCAAAACTAAATTAATAATCACTCTTCAAAACTCCTTTTCAACCTATTTATCTTAATTTATTTTAATGCAATTACATTTAAGTGAGAAAGTATATATGAATCATTTAATGTAGTATTTAATTTGTTCTTATCATTATGTGAAGCGTTCATAAAATCGTGGTTCAGTTTTCTGAAGCAACGGGAACATTTTGGAATAGTTTTATTACCAGTACAATAAATAATGATATTTTCCTATAATATCCTGAACATGTGATAGATGAGATCATTGTAATTTACATTACTAAGTTATCAACATTAAGATAACCAGAAATATTATTTGAATAGGAAATTAAAAGGAAATGAAATTAAGACCATCCTTACATACAACCTATGGTAAATCTATTTTCTCAACCAAACGAAGACATATCCACAGATTTTGCAAACAAATATTAACAAAGCGCGAGTGGCATTTCTGTATGACATTGAGTGAGTGAAACTTAGTTTCAATAGCAAATTAATCAGGAAATACGAGTCATACATTGCAATGGATGTAGTTTTGTTTTTTTGTTAAGGGTTATAAGTATTACTAGTTATGTTGGAATGTATACGACACAATTAAAAACTACTATTATTTGAAAAGATCATTAAAAGAAGCATGTTTAAAATCACAGTTCGTGTGTTTTGCCTTTTATTTAGTTGGGATAACATTATCAGCAATATTATTATTTTCATAGTGGTCCTGCAAATACACTTTACTTCATCAAATAATTTATAAAACGTGTCAATTCTAAAAAGGGTCTGTGCGTTGACACTTACATTTCTATTTTTTATATGCTGGTCACACATTAATATTTTTACGATTGCCATTATGTAATACATACGAGGTATTCGAAACTATGCAAATGTATACAATTTTACGTTATGAATCTAATTAGATTGTTCCCACTTTTAACCACCCATTCATATTTTATTCACCTAATCACAGAATATTTCTTTTTAAATGAAAATTGAGTTACTAATCCTTCATGTATGTATAACTCATTAAGCACACGATGATTACAAATTTGTATTATACAGTTCAATCACTGAGGCAAAATGTACATTAAGTGATTACACAGGGAGACATCTCACAAGAGAAAATATTGCATTTGGTTAAACTATAACATTTGAATATCATGAATATCCTTATTGTAAATTATGTAAATAATATGTGTCAAATACCTACATAAAGTTACAATTGATCATCAAATCAATGATGTAAACAGTTTTGTCATGTCATTTTGTTATGAGAATCATCTGAAAGGTGCTGCCGAAAACACTTGTTACACAACGCCAACCGTTTGTTGTGCTGTGGCTTTTTTGCCTGACTTGCTACAGTTCTTCAGTTAGGAAGATATAACTGTATAACGTTTTACAATTATAGACAACTTGCATAGTCTAATCTCTCTCTCTCTCTCTCTCTCTCTCTCTCTCTCTCTCTCTCTCTCTCTCTCTCTCTCTCTCTCTCTCTCTCTCTCTCTCTCTCTCTCTCTCTCTCTCTCTCTCTCTCTCTCTCTCTCTCTCTCTCTCTCTCTCTCACTCTCTCGCTCTCTCCCCCGTCAAAGGAATCTACCTGGCCAACCACGTGACTTACCAAGATAATGTAACCACATATAAAAAGGTAAACATATGTCGGACCGACAGAACAATAATTTAAAAACCTGAAACTTGTTACACAACGCCAACATTTTGTTGTGTGGTAGCGAATTTTCACGACTGGCTACAATTCTTCAGTAAGGAAAATATAACTATATAACGTTCTACAATTATAGACAACTTGCATAGACTAATCTATTTCCCTCCCGCCCTCCCTCTCTCTCTCCGTCCGTCTCTCTCTCTCTCTCTGTCCGTCTCCCTCCCTCTCTCTGTCCGTCTCTCTCTCTCTCTCTGTCGGTCTCTCTCTCTCTCTCTCTCTCTCTCTCTCTCTCTCTCTCTCTCTCTCTCTCTCTCTCTCTTTCTCTCTATCTCTCTCTCTCTCTCTCTCTCTCTCTCTCTCTCTCTCTCTCTCTCTCTCTCTCTCTCTCCCCACTCCCTGTATCTCTCGCGCTCCCTCTCTCTCCGTCCGTCTCTCTCTCTCTCTCTCCGTCTCTCTCTCTCTCTCCGTCTCTCTCTCTCTCTCTCCGTCTCTCTCTCTCCGTCTCTCTCTCCCTCTCTCTTCGTCCATCTCTCTCTCCCTCTCTCTCTCCGTCTCTCTCTCTCCGAATCTCCCTCTCTCCTTGTCTCTCTCTGTCTCCGTTCTCTTTCCCTCTCGCCCTCCCTCTCGTCCATCTCTCTCCCTCTGTCCGTCTCTCTCTCTCTCTCCCCCCACTCCCTGTATCTCTGTGAAGATATAACTGTATAACGTTCTACAATTATAGACAACTTGCATAGTCTAATCTATTTGCCTCTCGCGCTCCCTCTCTCTCCGTCCGTCTCTCTCTCTCTCTCTCTCTCTCTCTCTCTCTCTCCGTCTCTCTCTCTCTCTCCGTCTCTCTCTCTCTCTCCGTCTCTCTCTCTCCGTCTCTCTCTCCCTCTCTCTTCGTCCATCTCTCTCTCCCTCTCTCTCTCCGTCTCTCTCTCTCCGTCTCTCCCTCTCTCCTTGTCTCTCTCTGTCTCCGTTCTCTTTCCCTCTCGCCCTCCCTCTCGTCCATCTCTCTCCCTCTGTCCGTCTCTCTCTCCCTCTCTCTCTCTCTGTCTCTCTCTCCGTCTTTCTCTCCGTCTCTCCCTCTCTCCCTCTCTTCCTGTCTCTCTGTCTCTTTCGCTCTCTTTCATGTTGAATGTTCAATACTAACAAAAGATGCAGCCTTTGCATATATGAACAGATCATTATCATCTGCAAACCTTATATTGGAACCCTCAAAAATGCAATGAATTGGTAAGTACCTGCAGGTATAACAATACATTTTTGCTCAAAAACAGCCCACAACAAACAGCCAAAAAACCCAGCACTTCTAGTTTCTAGTTTCTACTTGCAATTCTGAATTACATAGTGTGTGCACGCGTGTATGTTTATGTATGTCGAAAGATAAGCCGACGGAAATGTTGTGTATGTTAATTATCATGTTGTGGAGTTTACGCATTTTAATGAAAAATAGTTGTTCGTAAGTCTTATGGCATTTCACAGTGTTGTACAGTGTTATTTCGATAAATACATCATCTTGGTAAAATGACAAAATTCGTTATATGAGCATTTATGCAATGTAGCAAAATCACGCATGTATTTTAATTTCACAGATATCTTGCAATATTTTACGTCATACCATCGTATGTCGTTAAATTTATATTTTATCAACATGTATTTATGTGTACGAAATGAGCCATAATAATCTCTCTCAATACATTCCACAACAACGCAATCAAATGATTGTATATTTGAGTCGTTAAGTACTGATTGTGTATTTAGCCATAATACCTGCTGAGATACACATGTGCAGTTGTTACACTGAGTTGCATAACTACTAGCTACGACAATCTTTGCGCTCAACTTCAGCTTGTGCAATTCGGAATATATAAAACTAATCAGTAATGGTACCCGCTATGGTCTATGGTTATACTACAGCCTGCATTTAATTACCGACCCATTCTGTAACAAATGTTGCAATTTTTGTTTGATAAGACAAGTTTTGAAATTAAGTTTTGGTTTTGATATTTAAAACAAAATTTCAGAAGTAAATAACAAAATTTTGGAATAAGTGTGTATTTGTGGGATTGTGTCCGTGCATACAAAATCTTAAGTTAATGTAATTAATCTACTGCAACATTGTTAATGATTACCAAACAATATATGTTTATTTTCACAATTTCCATGTTAAATTCCTCGTAGAGCTTACGGTTTAACAACAGATGGCTGTAGCTACATGCGAACACATCAGTTGAAAGTAAAATTACAATTACGTTTTGAGTTTGATTTCAATCATTTGTTAAGATATCAGTAAATCGTTATTTAATGCCAGATTTAAATTATATTCAAAATTACAATTTTATTACATTGATGATGAACTGTGATGTTTTAAATGCAACAATAGCATACCACGAAATCTGTCAATTTGTGAAGAGAAGTACGTTCTTAAGACAGAGTCTTTCATGTCTCACATGCTTTGTTGCGAATCAATTAATCAATTGGAACGGCGACAACCACTGACGCGGTGGGTAGATACCCAATCACAGTGCGTGCTAATAAACATAGTTGTGTATTCTGTTAATTAACAAATATGTCTCGCATTCATGTACATAAATGTCTAAATAGCAGGTTGATACCCTCATCAACATAATACAAGCTATTCTATAATATAAGAAATTCATTCAATAAATTTTAACATTCTGTTTTTCGCTGACCTTAAAAAATGTCAAAATGACCATTCAGTGTAAATAAATCATCCCATATTTAATTACTGACAAAACAAATAATAACGAACACTTGGTTTCAATTCATAGTTCTCAATTAAAACAAAATGGACAGACAGGCAACTAGCAATATAATTACAATTATCATAAGACATCAATTCAGTTTCAAAGAGTACGCCTTTTTGTGAGTTTTGGTAATGGTTGAATACCAGAGTGCGCCCAGACTGCAGTCGACTGCAATCAGTACCGGTAAATATATATATATATATACAAACGGATATGAATAAACATGCAACATATGCTAACCCGTCTGAATTTGACCTATGTGACGCTCAATTACCAATAACGTGATTATAATGTGATTAACATTTATATTATTTTAATAAATTTGCTTCCGCACTTCATTACAGTACAGCAAGAATGATTGAACATAGTTTTATCTTTAATTATTGAGTCACAGAATTACGAGTTTTCACCGATAATAAGGAAACAGAGTTAAATGTGTGATAACTATTTTGTAAAACAGTAACATATAAAAAAAAAAAATTCATAAAGTTAAGATAAAGTGCCGTAAAATAATGGATAGACTTCTCAAATATGTATCCAAATGAGACACACGCGCCCAAAACACTAATAAGGCACAATAAACATAACAATTTTACAAATATGATAGTGTTACTACAGTTAGTAAGAACGGATGAAGTTTGTCAATTACCATTCTCGTGTATTGCACAGACTGTTTTATGACCCGCAATTGCTATCTTTAGATAGGCTCAACAGCGTGTATTCGCGACTTCGCACACATGTATATTCGGTTGTGTACTTGTGAACTCTGACGAGAGTAGTCTCTTCTTTGACCAATACACATCCACGTGTATATAGGACAAGCATTCATTCTTCAACAAATTAAATTGTATCATCAAGATAGCTAACATAAGTTTTCTGTTTAATTGTTGTCCCATATGTATAAAGTGTCTGTTTTGCAATTGTGTCGGGGTATGATTTGTAAATATTTTATGGCTGTATATAACAATAGGACAATCTTCAATAAAAATAATAAATTTTATCTCATGTTCTGTCCATCGTACTTTTTTTCGGATCACAACTTGAAACTGGTGGAGTCAATCAAATATTTTCTTGTATGTGACGCAAGAGAGTGAATGTATATATTAAGAATTAAAAAACCCGGGAAATATCGATTAAAGGTATCGTTTGTGGAAATAAAGCGAAACCGACTGAACATGTGACAGAAATTTGGAATTTGTATTTGTATTAGAAAATGATAAAATGTATAAATGCATGCTTTGTTTATGAAGCATATTACATTAAAACTGAATGCGTGTGCTATGTAGTACGTTCGCAGCAAACGGCCTACTAATAGTTTTAATTAATATATATATCATACTGATGCAAATGAACACAGCTAGCAAGTTCGTATGAAATGTCAAATGCACAACATTAGTTTTAAGATACATTTTCAATAACGTGTACGCATCCTTATATATGTCCCGTTAACACGCATTAGTTAGCTGATAGGAGAAATATGTATTGTCAAGTGGATTGTCTTATATCTGGTTGAATCAAAATGTTGGTGACAGGCAAATATTTGTGTTTATGTTTAAAGGATATGTTTATACAAATTGGTCCGACACAAATAATTCATCAATTTATTTAAGTCATTACATCATTTCAAATCGGGTTTTGGGCCAGACTAGTATTTAAGTTTTCTTAGTGATAAGTCACTCTTACGAAATCTATGTAAATTTAGAATTGCATTACACTCCTTAAACATACAATATTTTAGAAAGGACTGTTACACATTGGATGATCTATGATGTTCTAATTATTCTTCTGGTCAAATAGAAGACGAATTTTACAAATGGTTAGTTTGTGACGCTTTTGCAATCCACAAACAATGTATAATCTACATATTTATAATATATCTTAAAACACCTTGCCATGTTTATACAAGATTTGATGAAAACTCACGTCATCTCAAGCTGTCATGTTAAAACTGGGCCCTATATATAGAAAAAACCTGTCTGTCAGTGATTCTTTCGCAAATAACTATTGCATATGTTTTAACGATGCATCAATATAACATGCAATAATTATTAATCCGTCTGTCCTAATAGACATTTTATAAATGATATTACAAATATACTAATAGTACCGATGAGACGTTTTCACAAGGTTTGAAAACAATCTAGTATGAATTGATGAACTGTTTACGTGTCACTCAAAAAACTGCAATACACGCAGAAGTTCCAAAGATAAAATAGATAGAAGTGTCTGTAGTAGAGATCGCAATACAGTAATAACGGACATCATCAAATAATATTGTATAAATAAACAACAGTATCCAAGAGAGCTAGAAAACGCAAGATTTAAAATAATTGTCATTATTTATGTAAGGTAATACATACAGAGCGATTTTCTAATTACGAAATATTCAATGTATAACGCATAATTTCTCCCCTGGTTTATGACCCGCAATTAAGCTAGGGTTGTTGGGGCGAGGAATGGCGTGTATTCGCGACTAGCTGTGGGTGTGTATTCGGATGTATATTCGTCAACTCTGATGAGAGGGTTATCTTTAAATACTAATACACATACACATACACAAAGAAGTGACATAACTAGAGGGAAATGTAATATCTAGATATCTAGCGTAGGTATTCGAGTCTGCAATAATGAACATGTTTATATAAATCGTTAATATAATTCTATGAATTTATTTGAGCAGAACTAATACGAAAAATCACCCCATCCAAACTGTGCTAAACATAAACATGGGTCTGTGGTGAAATGATGTGTCCT
This sequence comes from Gibbula magus, assembly GCA_936450465.1. Taxonomy (NCBI): domain Eukaryota; kingdom Metazoa; phylum Mollusca; class Gastropoda; order Trochida; family Trochidae; genus Gibbula; species Gibbula magus. The sequence continues at coordinate 31,531,184 of OW388292.1, read as the reverse complement.
TATTTTATGTTTTAATTGGATTTTATGATTTGTAGTAATACATGTTAATACATGTTCTATAAATACCTTATAGTATCATTGCTTACACAACTGTGACCTTTTATCTAGGTCTATACTGTCTAAATGTTTAATTTTATAATGTAATTATTTGTAGTTAAGAAAATAGTAATATCCTTTCAACTCTATAACATGTTAAAGTCATTGCAATTTTACAATATTACATTAAAATGTTGTTTCGACAGATAATGAGACGTTTATCGTTTATAGGCTAGTATACAGCATTAAATTGAAGCAAATGCACATACTGGTACCTCTTTGTCATCATAACTGTTAGATTTAAATACCGATATGAAAGTGTATAAAGCGATTGTTGATAGATAGCTCAATGTGGCTGCAGTACAAGATAACCGAGTCAAGTGTTACAGTCCACTAGGAAGACTTGTTTAAGAGCGAATACACATGTTACATAACACCGACCGGAACGCAGCGTTTAACAGGTATAGCCAGGGATTATATATATAATCCATAGCTGACCACCGTCAGCGAAGTTTATCAAAAATGAGATTGACAAAAAGAGTCATTGCATAATAAAATACAGATGTATATATAATGTAACAAACTGACAGCATTATTGTCATGATAATCACTCATATTTTGCTTAAGCTTGCGACATAACAATCAAAAATTTAATTTGTATTATGGCAGAAACTCTTCCGCATACAATCTTAAAAATAAAGAACAGGTGAACCAACACGTATTAGTATTTTCATTCAATACACTTAAACAACATGTGTTGTTTTTTTATCATTAATCATTCATATTCCAAAGTATACACTTCCATAAGAGTAAGTCGTGTGATAGTTGTAAGGGAGTCTATCGGCCTATGATAAACTGTTTAACTCATAAATATAAATTAGAATTTATTCTGTTCATTAAATATAAGACTGTAAAAATAATAAATCATATCAAAATAACCGGATGAAAGATCGTGGAAACAGGCAGACAGATCTCTACCTATACACGTAACTGTTTTAAAACAACAATGTTTGTTGGAATGAATGTCTTCATGCTCTGTTTGTTCTGAAAGTGGATTTTTTATGCAGCATATGTTATGAGTGTCTAATAGTGTTCGAATATTTAAAGCAACACCTCATATTTTACTGGTAAACTCGATACTGTTTTAATGCTTGTTTTCGTTTTGCAATGAAATACCTCCAAACCAACTTGCCATGCTCAAACAGACTCAAACAGAGCAAGTTTTTAATAAAAGTTTTGTAATAAAGAACAAGTGGAAAGGTATTGACATTAAAAGTTTTGTCGGCATTTCTTGTAGATTCTCTGTGTTTGCTTTAAAGTTAAATTTTTCATAAAAATAGTGCCGAGATATTTGTACTCTGGGACAACTTTAATGCTGGAATTGTCAATGAGAACGGGTTTACAGTTGTTTTTCTTCACTCTATAATCTATAATCATTGCCTTTGTTTTCGGTGTATTAAGAACTAAAACATTAACAAGAACGTTCTATGGCTTTATGGAAAGGGGAGTACATAATTCATTAAAATCATAATCAATAATTCTTTTAAATGATAAAGTCAGCAATTGAAATGTTTTAATTTTAAATATTAATATAACATACTCCAGATTCTCATTCTCTCTACTGAACTATTTTGAAGCGTGATATCTGTGAACTCGGCCGTCTTTGATGAAACCATTACGTAGTTCATTAGGGGGGGCACAACGTTTATGCAGAGGGCATGACAGAGGGATAACATAGGAAAACGTAAATGTCAGACAGCATATGAAGCATATGACGTATGGCTAATTAACAGGTTTAGTGAACATTCTAATGTCATTGATAATGTAAATGTAAAACTCAGTCCCATGATAAACACTTAGACATGTTTTTAAAATCTACCAGTGATTGATCTTAATTGATATCGAAACTGCAAGTTAAGAAGCAGTGGTGGAGCCAGCAGTAAACAGACTGTGAGATGGGTTAATCATCAATATGACAGAACATACTTTGCCCTAGTTCTTACTGTAACTCACAGTTGTTAAGTTATGTATATTTGTGATTCCGGTCGAATGAATAAGATGAGCTTTCGGGATAGGTCTATCAAATTTATGATAATGTAGATCACTACTGCTTGGATAAAGCATACACTGACTAATTTGACCAAAACGGCCATTATTGACATCAGAAAGAACATCCAAATAGGGTAATTTGCTCTCATGAAACAAAACCTCCAATTTATCTCGATATCTTGTGTGTATTCATTTAATGTTCTCAATGTTGTTGAAAAGCGCTCTAGGTGAGCATTCACTGTTTTCTGGATATAAATTAGATGATATGAATGAACATGCCAATCTCTCATTCATTTTCTCTTTCGTTCCATCGTTAGTCAATCATTATATATGAAGGACCTACTTTTTAACTGATTAATTACTGGTTAGCTAATGATATCAAGGAGTGGAATAAACATTTTGTCAGCCTCCTCTCTTCTTTCAGTGATTAGTTTCATTTAAAAGATGAGCACATTACGTCGGGGAGTATTTTTCTCACCCTGTAGGTTCATGTAGTGTTTAGACATGATCATAGTGATAACATTATACATAGTTATCTTTTCTTATGATGGCATCATGCCGGGATGGTTATTGGTTTTATCTTTGAACACATCCGTGATTATTTGGTCATATGCAAACCTATTCTTTTAAAGCTGCATGATCAGTTTTTGCATGATATTTTATTTGGTTCCAAAATGTACATATAACAATAGGTGCTGGTGTAAGTTATATCTTCTTAATCGACTTTCATTCTTACCCCCAAATGCTTAGTATAATACATATATAAATGAAAACTAAAAACCAAAAACAGTTTCATACATGTGTAGTAGCTGACAATTATGGCTCTATTTCACGAATTTACTCGTTATAAGACCTATTAAAGGCTATAGAAGCAAACTGTCTTCCTATCAACTTTATGAAAGTTTCCAAAATTACGTTTGACTTCATGGCTGCAGCGTGCCAAGGTTCATTGTCCGGTTTTCGATCATAACCACGACTTTAAATGGTTGTATGTTCGTTATAATCAACTGACTGACCGTAAACTGGCTATTTTCGGTTAGAGTTGATATCAAATAACAATTAAATAACACAAATTATACCACTGGATATATATGTGACTTCACCAACATGATTATGTCCCTTTAACATGAAATATTATCGAATTAGAGACCCAGTTTCAGTATATGAGCGTTAGTGACATTGAAATACATAATATATTCTTGCTCGAACTACATAAAAACTAAGTAAGCAAACTGCATTAATGACAGGAAGAAATAAATAGTTCAATGTATCAATGTTCACATTGTTTTGGTATAATGAAGGTTATCCATGTTGTAATTAATCCTATATTAACAGGTCACAAGGTGCATAATCAGGGATGTCTGCGGCATAGGGTAGTTGGACAGCATAAATTAAAAATGCTAATTAAGAAGAATTTCCAGAACAGCTAACCTCCAGTACATTTTACATTAAGTTTTTCCACCTAAAGTAGGATTTGTATAAAAGTTCTAGAAAGCCTGTTTCTGGAGTTCGTTCGTAGACTGATTACACTCCAATTAAAGTCATACTTACGGATTAAATGATTTTTTTTAAATCATTCAACCAAAATGGGTTTTTTTATTAAAAATAAAATAAATTTTATCTAATTATTGTCAAAACCTTGTACATCTTTATGTTTTAAAACTTAAATATAACATTTACTTTTCAACAAGATCATTTTGGTTATCAAAATATATGAACAAATATTTTCATTAGTTTCATCCTTTTAACAAAGTCAACATATTATGCTGTCTCATTTATTTTAAATTCACTTTCTTGTTAGAATACATCTAAAATCAAAGTTTGAATATAGTTTACAAATAATGTTTAATTAAGTCAAAATAATGAAAACAAAAATATATTTATCAACTTATTCTTTTAATGTCAAAATAGTTATCAAAGTCTAAAAAATTCCTAAATCAAAATGATATTTAATATGGTACATAAATCAAAGACAATCTAGTCATAAACGATATTTCTATAGATATTGTTGACAGGTAGCGCTTGACAAGGGGACATAACTCCATAATCTCATTAGCGTGATGGCTGTGGAAAGACCGCCTTTTGGCCTATATTTCCAAAAGGGGTTTGGAAAGGTCGTTCTTTCCGTCTTAGGAAAGACGTGGAAAGATGCCTCTTTCCACGGGTGGAAAGATTGGAAAGATGCCTCTTTCCACGCCAAAAGAACGCCTTTCCACAAGTGGAAAGAACGGTTGTTACTCCAGTGGGAGCTATTCAGAGTCGCGCTCTTGTCTCCCACCGCGATCACCAACTTTGATAACTGTATGGACTCTGTTCTATCTGCAGACATAGAGGGTGAACTGTCAATGTTTACTGATATATTGTGTTCGGCAGTAGACCTCATGAAGCGGAAATGTCAGCACTCCTATATGCAACAGCCATGGTAAATTGGTTTGACAAAGAATGTCGATTTCTCCGTTCATAGAAACAATGACTACTAGTTGTGCTTCGTATTAACCATATCCATGTCAGAAATCATTTTGCCTTATAAATCACAACTTCGTTGACAGTACAAAGCTTTCCGCGTATCCAACAATAATGTTATCATTTTAGTGATGAGCACCGGTAGGTGAATTTGCAATGTGCTTTTGCAATTGCCAATTATTTGATTAGTTGTAATGGCTAATAAAGGATACTTTTCTGAAGTAGTAGTCAACGGATTCATCATCTTCATGTGCAATGCTATGGTCACAGGGTTTTGTCCTTGGGGGTTCAACTTTTCATCAGAGGAATTGCGTTATTAATAATTTCAATTCATTTCCCAACCTCGCTTTAACATGTTTAAATATTACACTGTTAGTGGCCTCAATAAATGTTGCTAGTTAGTTTTCTAATTAAAGTAAAATTGGAGATTTCTTTAATAATAGGGAATATAAACTGTAAATTTTGATACTCTGTAATTGCATATATATAAGTGCCGAAGATGCCACGCCCTTAAAGGCACTGTAGCACGTTTTTCTTACCGAAATAAAGTGCTCTCACAAAAATATAAATAAGTGTCATCAATGGCTAAATATACTCCCGAATCAATACTAAGAGTTGTAAAACGAATGTACAGGGTTCGGTTAAGCCATGCGAGTCTTTCCCATCGAGCGGCCATATCAATGTGTTCACAATAAAATGGCTGCTTGAAGGTAGTTCAGGTTATCTGACTGATGTAGTGATACCTAAACACACTTGGAGTAGAGTTCAATACGCTACAATGATGGAATGTTCCATTTTCATCGAATGCGGGTAACCGTTTTCTACGGATACAGCTTAAATGCTTTACCCCTTAACGTACACATGTACAAATATATTGTATAAACTGTAATAATATATAATAATAATAGATGGCAAATTTGAGAAAACATTCCCTGCAAAAAACATTATACTCACTAATTCCTATGTGGATGTATTATCCCAAGGATTACCACATAATCCCCGGTATTCTAACGTAATTTCCCCCTACGCCGGGCAATTATCTTAATAATGTTTCTCTTCAAATATCTATATTTAATACTGAGATGTTAAGTTTCAGATGAAATTTAGTGTATGTTATGTCTAACTCTATTGGTAAACAACTGTTAATTCAAACATTAATCTCCAAATGTTTTTGGCCATAGCCGGCTCGAACCCAAAACCTCCATACTCCTGCACACCAAGCGCAGCGATGATACCACTGTGCTACAGGGACTAGGCTGATGAAGTTGTTTCCTGGGTTCCCTTCTCCCTACTGCCTATCACTAAAGGGGGATATTTTACGGACGACTCCTTTACTTTTTCGCAGTATCAATTAGAATAGATTAAACATAAAATTTAACCACGGGGTCGGTTTGTAAGCTTGACAAAAGGGCCAAAGGGTGTTTTTGAGATTTAAAACCCTTACCCTCGGGATAAACACTCGGGTCTAACGGACCTTATTGTTTATCCCTCGGGTTGCGCGTTTTAAATCTCATAACACCTTTTGGCATGTTTTATCCTATACATAAAGTTTCTAAATTTATAAATTCTTAAAACATTATCTTTGTGTTCATTCAGTCACACCCACACATAGAGGAATTCATCATATACATCTATATGTATTCATCATTCATCGTATCCTAAACGTGTCATCAAATTAACAGCTGACTGACAAGGTCTTCCAGGCATTTTACTTTTCTGTTAAGATTGAAATGAGAATATTGAATCGTCTTTCACCAATCATGAGAATTTGTATCGTCATCATCTTGTTTTGTCTTCATCATCTAGTTTTCGCATGACAATATTAGTATGTAACAAGATAATGTAGACACATACTGCTAGCTTATAATTTAAAACAGTGAAATGAACATTCAAGACGGAATTATTATGATTATTATTTTAAAAGCTTTTTGTTCTCGAAAAGAATATGAACACATGTTTTTAGTTCGTGACCCCTATAGCCCTATTTGGGGCCACAGTGTCACAAAATCTGCAATTAATAATTTGCTAAATTTCATTGTTTAGAATTGATATACAAACGATTTCAAGGGATTTATAACACCAGATAAATGTGTTCATGGAAAGTATATGGAATATGTTTCAATATATAAGGACCCTAGAGGAAACGTCTCTCGTAACGTAATAGAATTTTCTCTGATGTCTTTGACATCAACAAAACCTCGCAGTAGTTACAAAAAGCAATATTCTATGTGAATGGATTCGTGTGAAAAGGAACCGAGCAACAACATGCTAAATATCAGTTGAATCTTTATCCAGCTAACATATCTGCGTTTATCTATCATCCAATATAAACGCAAGGGGCCTGTGCAAATACATCCAGAAGCTCACTATCTTCCTCATCGTGTATGTTATGTCGGATAAAAAGCTAGCCATCTTCTAATATTATCTCGGGAGGGTAAACCTCATGATCTGTATGGAATTGATCAACGAGATATAAACCGAGTGGATAGTTATAATGTACTGGTTCGGTATAATTCCCTTAATGTCACAAAGAACTTCGGACATACATCTTTCTGGTCAATATGTGTCGTTTTAGATCAGTCAGATAAATTGTTAACTTTAGATGATTGCTTTTGATTGACTGGAGTATTTAGTATTTACATATCTTAAAATTCCATTTCCTGACTTGAGCTCAAAACTGTTAGGACTAGCTGAATGAAACTTAGTGTGTGGAACATCATGTGTGTCATCGTGAAGCATGACTATGTTACTAATGAGTGATTTAGGATTTATTAAAGAAGTAACCTCCATAATCATTGTTCAATATATTTTAAACTTTTCCCAGTTGGCGGGGGATATAGTCGATAAATGTTTTTGAGATAAGAATTATTATGACTCTATAGAACAACTACGACAAAGTAACTTTTCATGAAAGTTTCAAATATATGATCCTCTTTAAAAATGCAAAATCAGAGTTCATGAAAGTTAAATAAGTTTTAAAATAAATTAAAGTATTACGTGTATATTTAGCAAGTCATTGCAACCAGCGCCAAGAAAATCAGAACGTTATTCGTGAAAATACATATTTTAAACGAAAGGGTATTGGCTTATTGCTATTTATAGAAATGGGTGCATTATTTGCGAGGTCGCGCGAAGGATTGTGGGACCAACATGTGTGTAAACACAGTTTGGTGACGGGTCAAGACAATCGCTAAATCAATGCGACAGCTGTCGACATGTAATATTGTCAAGATAATAGCTGCTGGTATCAACCGACTGCGTCTCCTAAACACAATTGAATTTGAAATTGACATCCATGTGATGTGCACTGAGTTCGGGGTAACAATGTTTATTTTATGTAGTTAGAACAGCGTGTAGTTGTTGAATTATTAGTACATTGTAAAGTGGTTTAAATGTGATAAGGTAATGCTTTTTAAACTATTACAGTGCAAATCGTGATAAACGTTACATACAAATACAAAATGAAATTAGTTTTTTAACACAGCTATCATTACAAATATTAATATAGTCGTAAGCGACGATTAACAGATTCAGCGCATGAATGATTCAATTAATTGAAATATAATCAATTAATACATATTTCCAATGTTATTGCGCATCTTTCAAAACAAGTTGCAGGTCTCTAGCATGTCTGTAGGATTATTGATACCTAAATTGTAAAGAAAATCAATATGGCGCCTAAACTACATGACCTACGAACTCGCTAGATTTACTTTATTTCTGGCATATTTATTGCACATCTTTTAAAAAAAAGTCTCTATCTGCATTTTTCCCATGTTAAAAATAAAAGTTTAGATTCGATGACTAGGCCGATTGGGCTCAAAGGTTCCACACTGTGACTTTATAGTGAGGCATATCATTACCTTATTTTCTCGTAGTTTTTGCTGAAATCCAGTGCACAAAATAAATTCGACTGTTACACGGTCTATAGCAACATGTGCGACCTGCTTCTCACCTCTAGCAGTGCATACCATTCTCCCTGTATTATTAATGTTGTAAATTGTAAATGATAATAGAGACGAAACCGTAAGACATACGACCTAACAAGGATTTAGTTTTCTATTTCTTATTGTATTCCCTGTCATTTTAAAAAAAGAAGTGCATTTTGAAAGGTAGCCCATGTTAAAATATTGTCAGTGTTATAATATTTAATTTTGTACCTGTTCTCACAACCGGAAATGACTGTTCAGCATCGATTTTATTGTTGATTCATAAAGACCATAGTCCTGTCTTACTCTCCTGAAAAACACTTGAAATTCGGGGGGTTAGCCTTTTGAAATATCTCCCCTGGAAATTTGCTATTTTCGAAAATGGCCTGACTTTGAATGATCACTATGAAAAAAAGTATTAGGAGTTCCCAAATGCATCTGACTACCGTTTAATGACTGTGTGCAAACGATTTTATTATTGATTCATAAAAACCATTGTCTTGTCTAACTCTCCTGAAAAAATCTTTCAATTCGTATTATCTCCTCTGAAAGTTCGCGATTTTCAAAAATTGCCTGACTTTGAAAGGTCACTGTGAAAAAAGTAATGGGAGTTCGCTAATACATTGGACTATCGTTCAATCGCCGATCCTTTAGTTGCACAAATATGCAAGTTTAAGCTCTTAGCTGCTAGTATCGTCAGAGGAGAAGATTGTCAAAGGTGCATGGGGTCGGAAATGGCGGCTAAACCACGTGACCTACGAATTCGCCGTGATTTACTTTTTTCCTCGTATCATTATTGCGCATCTTTTACTTTAAGTACATTTTAAATGGGTTTTTTTTCCATGTCAAAAATCTAAATTTAGATTCGAGGTGGACCTCTTAAGGGTTGGCCGATTGTGCCAAAAAGCTTAATTTCGCAACTACATAGTAAGTGCTCTAAGCATGTAAAGTTTGGCTGCATTTGCTTCAGCCGTTTATGCTTCAACTTGCTAACAAGAATCGGTGGAATAATAAAAAAAAAAAAAACAAAACAAAAAAACAACACGCCAATAACAATAAGGATTCAGCCAAATGGTGAAACTGGCATTACGTATTCAGTTCATTGTGTATTCATCGCTGTACTTGTATCTCTCTTGTGTTCTCAAGTCAATGACCACATCATACTAATCTACATGTATATCTCAATGGGGTAAATGCAATCCATAACGAAGCTCGTTGCTCCAAAATCCAATATCACGACATGTTTACATGATTGTAGACGATTAGGTACCTCGTGTGAGACAATATCACAGTCTTCAGACACTTGTAAACAAAGAAAGTATCAATTGTCCGCTTTATAAATGCGTATGCTATGTTGGCATCGTTTCTTCTTGAAGGCCTTTAGATACTTCTCTGTTCATGTTTATCAAATAGAGCAGTTTCCTCTTCAGATATGCACAGGTCTCTCACCATGTAAAGTTTGGCAGAGGGATGTGTTAAATAGAGTATATTGACGTGATTGATATCAAGAAACTCCCCAGGACGACAGGCAAGTGTTCCTACAATAGTTGCACAGGTACAATGTCAAAAGTTAAGCAATGCACGTTTTCTCACCAGCAAAGGCTGTCTGATAAGAAAGATAAAAACAACCATGAGGGATAAGAGAATCATAATCTCACAGTTTAGGAAACACAAAATAATCCAGATAACGTTTCGCTTCTTTTGGATAATTTGCATTTGTAAAATGTTGATATTTGGTCTCCAAATCATGTTACGTTATACTGAAAATGAAAGTGAATACTAGTTGCTGTAATATGAGTAATTACATTCTTTCAAGTCAATTTGTCAAACTTAAGTATCTGCCTTTAAGTCAAAAGTCACTAGTAACATCGCTATGAAACTTTAAAATCCCTTTTTAATAACAATTGCTGAATATTGTTAACTGTAATGATCCCTCTAAAACAAACCGAAGAGTTGAATCAACTGTTTGAACTGAACAAATATAACACATGCATAAACAAAATCGAATGTTTTAGCCTTTTTTCAATAGTTTTCAATAATTGTTGAAAAAAGGATGACATTCACCAACCAGTTACTCCCTTAGTTTGCACCATAAAAGATGTTTTGGTGTGTGAAAATCAACTTTGAAAAAAACCCTGATGTTTTAGATATCTAATATATTTTTTTACTATGGGTGTAGTCGCAAGGATAATAGTTGGGGGTAAAAATCAGTACAACTTCAGTCCAAATTCTTTAAAAGTCATTTTCATTTGAAGAAATCTGTAAACAAATCTAATGTTCTCTCTGTTCTCGAGAGTGATTAATTACGCTCACATTACATCACATTTCAGTTTTAAATATTGGGGGTGCTTTTTCTTTATCTACAGGTCGATAACGGTGTGAATATAACGGTAAAAGATGTCAATTTGATCCGAGAACATTTTACGCAGGCCTTGAGAAAGAAAATGTTGGACTGTATGTGAAAAATCTCACGATCTAATTACAAAAACGGAAGTCAATTATGCAGCTTTTATTCTATTTCGATGATGCCTTGAAAACTCTGTTGGTTTTCATCGTCACGTGTAAGGAGCGAATGCTTGGGTTGTCAATCCGATTTTAGAACAAGCCAGTGATGAGCTGAACGCCCAAGGCGATGCATTGTTCTGGGACCAAAGCAACAACTGTGAAATTACTAATGATATTATTCCGGCCCCCAGCAATTTTCCTAACAATACTCCCCCATGTGGCATTATTTTTGGCATGTATCTTTAGAACCAACTTACTCGCCCCTCCCCTTCCCCAAACAACGGAAATTAGTGCCAGGTTTTGCCATCGGTTCCATTACAACGTAATGACTTAAAGTGTGTTTTATTTCATTTAAAAAGCTCATTAACCTTATGTTAACAATTGAAATAGAGTTTAAAAAAAAAATAAAGGTAGGATATTTTAAACTTCATCATGTATGATCTGTCCATGTTTTTTTGTATATGTCAAGGGTAAACTAATGAGAGTATCATTTGTACCATTCAGAAAAGATCCACATGTCATGAACCCGGAATATTGCTCAGGAAGAGACAGTATGTTCTTACTGTTTACTCGGTCTCTTTTAAAACAGTTTAATCAGGACAAGAAGAATTCTGGGTAACATAAGATAACACTTATATTAAACTTGCACTCTGTAGATATATATGTTGACATTAAAGTAACAGAAAGACACTAGATCAAGGGGGTCATAGATCACATACACGTAGTTGAGTTCAATCAAATTAAACTATATAAATGTGCTCTGTGCATACATAACGAGGGGTAATACTTACCAGGTATATTCAGTATCAATATTCCTCAATTACTTGTATGTGATTGTCATATTCTGTGTGTATAACACGTGTGGTGATTTGATCAGCTGGTTGCTTTGGAATTTACTATTGGCAATTTCAAACTTGTGTTACTTAAATGTCTATATCCCAAGATCTGGTCGGTACACTCTTAGAAATCCAATGAGAGAAACAATGTATTCTAAAAAAACTAATATTTACGCGTTATGCGTCAGAGGTTCATTACATGGTTGCCCCAAACAAATAGAAACCGTAAGCCATGATGTATGTTGAAAGGAAAAGCGATTCATGTATGTAATTCAATTTTCTGTGTCTTACAATTGTTATAAACATGAGCCTTCGATATTCTGTGCTTTGCTTACACGAAATAGTTTTAAAAAACTTGCAATGTGACAAAAAGCAGATGTCTTCGAAGCTTGAACTGTCACATCTGGATTTCATTAATCCATGCAAAAACACTTCTTTGAAACTGAAAGAACTTGAGATAGAAGCAAGTACCTCTTAAACACAACACGACTTTCTTACAGAACCTACTTAATATGTTTAAAATATCTCTTTGATCAAAAACAACATTATGAATGTATTGGTAGCCGTCCGCGTAGTAGTTAAAGACAGTCAAGAAGTACCTCTGTTTCATGAACATATATAAAAGAATTCCTGCAGTTGAAGTAGATCATAGAGAAGGCTAAGGAATTGAACTGCTCAAATGTCCTAAAATGATATCTAAACTCTATGCACACAATGAGGCAACACAGTACAAGGTCGCATCCAACAACAACAAAATCCACAAATGTTTTTAATTATTACAAAATATATGCTATCGTTTGTAGGTGTATCTTTATCGATATGACACTAAGACAAATCGAAAACATAAAATAATTTGATTCATACATTACGAAGAAGGAATAAAAACAAATTAAAAAACATCAATTATAGAGATAATGCAGGGGATAACGTTATGCACACGTATTGTAAATCATCTATATATTTCTAATGCGATGGTATTTATTGTTTTCTGACTCGCAAATGATTCAAATGTTATGCAGGAAGATGGTTACGTTCAGATATCACGGCCATTCGATGTCGGTTTCGTACGATTGTTTTCAATCACATACCTTTGATGAGAGTGTTATGCTTATTCAAGATTATTCCTTTTAAATAAAAGAACTTAAATAATGACGAAAACCCGATGTACTTTTGCATCTAATTTATCTTTGTTTAAATGTTTTCTCTTACTTTATAACTTGTCGCCATATTTTTATTCGCGGAATACATTGAAGGAATAACGAAGATTGAATGAAAACGTGATAATGCCTCTTTGAAGTTGAAGCAGATTGCAGAGGGCTAAGATGTAAAACAAGTTGGACAGATACTATACTGTTGGATGTTGCAAAGTATATTGTTCATCTTTCATAAGAAAATGACATATATTGGTAGTTTTGCGTTTAACATAAACTTTGTGATTGCTGTATATATTAGGAGAGTTTCTGTCAACATTATGACAGTGCATACTTCTTATTAATGTCAAATCTACAACTTTACACCTATATTTTTAGTTGTTTGATGTGGTGCAAAGTCAAGGATATGTTTAAGCTAGATAATGAATATTAATGAATGAAATGATCTGAGAAAAACTATTGTAAAGTTTGAAATCAACCTACGAAATAAAACAACATTCAATGTATTCTTCAAAAGGAATGAACAGCTCATTGACAATCATAATATCAAATCTACAATTTTTGGACATTGACAAATGAACTTTATAATAATTTCATTACCACTATTTATAATTACATATTGTTTGTACATTTAAGGAGATTTCGTTGTTAAATGTATATCAGGGCTCAAGTTATTACCCTTGGTGTCGCTGTAGAATATCATAAAATAAGCCAGAAAGCGATATTTCGCCTGGTTAAGGAGGTTCCAAAACGACGATTTTAAAAAAACCGTATTTTTCCGAACTATAAACTGAAAAAAAAATATTGGCCTTTAGAGACATGGTGTAACTATGTTTCAGTTTTTGTTTATATATATATACATCTGTAGTACTTTTTACCCATGGATGTATATTTTTTGAATATTTCAATTACATTTATAACAATATACAATTATAACCAGCTTTTCACCATATTCATGAACATGTCCAGTATCAAAATGTCTGTCATCAATTTCAAGTCAGTAAGGATCCATTGCACATACTAAACACGTTAATGATATTGATCAAGGTAAAAATGCATGAGGATATTGGTAGTGTTCCAAAGAAACGTGTTTGTTTGATTGGAATATCAATCAAATATCTCTCTATCTTTTGTCATTTATCATGGGCCTTGCTAAATTTACAAATTGGAGACAGACGTCTCAGGGTGATAAATGCTATAATACCCTTGTGAATAACAGAATCAATATTCTCATTTCGGTCCCCATAGCAGTATAAAAGGTCGTGAAGAGGTTGTCAGTCAGCTCTTAGTTTGAGGTCAGTGCTGACACTCTTTGAATCACGTTGAATAATGAAATCAGAAACTGTTCCATGCAAAAGCATTCCTGCAGAGACGATTGGCATAACTGTGTGGGTATGTCTGAAAGAACACTAAATTTAGTTAATGAGTTCACTCGCCCTGGATTAGGAAAGTATTGCCATGGCACAGTTAGATAGCAAGTATTGATGAATAATCAAACGGTAAAATATATTATGGTGAATTTCGTGAATTCCTTCATTTGAAACGTAAGTTGCATTTTTAACAAGTGTCATCAGAACATGACGTATCCCACCGGTCGTACTTAATTTGTTTCTATGGAAACGAACAAAATAATTCTTTTTCAGAAATCTCAAAATGTTAAAAGGCACCACTTCAGTAGGTGGGTAATACACATAGGAAGTTTCAGAAAGGTATCGTGAATGGTTTTCGAGTTCTGCTCCGGAAACGAAATGATTACGGACGGGCAGACGGACAGGGTGATGACTTTTTATCCCACGGTATTACATAGTCATTGACCTAAGTATATCACTTACCAAAATGGTTTCTACTTTTGCAACATATACACTTGTCATACTTGTTATATTTTAGTATTAGTTTAGTTTGCCATTTCCCAATATTGTTTCGAACCATTTGTATAGTTGAATAGTTATTTGTTTAAATCGGATTCATACAAAGGCTGTTTAAGGTGTCTTATTTTCGTTTTCTAAATGAAAACATTTCACATTTAGTAGATAACCAGTGTCTAAATAAAAAACACTGTTGTCAAAACACCAATCATCAATGGATTTGCACCAGACGTACGGGACTAACCCATGTGTTCCTACCGTATTATATTTGGCTTTGAATGTCACCTTGGCGTACATGGTATATAAGAAGAGTTACAAGTAATCGAGGCCGTTAACAAATATCAATTGGAGTTATTATACCTTCTGTTCGCACCTTCGTGGAGCTGCTTTAAAACGTGTTTTTCACGAAACCATTGTCAACGTTATCTGAAACAGTCCATAACAGCAGATCGAAATATTTGATAGTATAGAATATATGACGTGTCCACATAGAAGGTCTGTGTGGGCAAGAGGTGTCCCGTGAAGGTAATTTAGAATTCCAACATCTGCATATTAAATCAGAGGTAGTACAACAAGCACTATTCTATGTGAGTGGACTTCCTTAAATGGGAACATCGTAACACTCGGCGACATACCAATTTATCCAGTAAATATCTGTGTCATTATTTCTTAGGAAATATTAACGCTATGGGAATGTATCTGTACAATGTAACCAGTAACACATTTGATTGTTATTACCATATATGCTGTGAAGGGCGATGCTGAACAGCTTGCCATCGACTAATATTACCTCGTGGGGGAAATATTGTATAATTGTATCTGTATGGATCTCAATGACCTCTAAAGACCAGTGTGAGGGTACCAGATTGGTCTTGTGGTTTATAGCAAAAATGTGGAGTGATAATTGTTTAAACATGATAGAACGACCCCAAGCTATGAAAATTCAATATTCCCACTACATATTTGTCGCTCACAGTGGTAGTCAAATTCATGTTATAATTTCCATATAAATGTGTTTTATCCAAAGCGGTTGAAGGCATGGGATGAGTAATCTTTTTAAACTGTGGAGTAGTAATTAATAACAGTAAATGCAAATTATACATATAACTTTATAAATTAAATATATAGATAAAAAAAAGTTAAAATTTCACAACTAGACCATGCATTGATCGCCTTTGATCGCATTTTAATATCATCAAGATTCTCTGACATGAAGAACAAACAATGATCATCAAAAAAAACGAAAGCATTTAATTGTTGCAAATCTTGTTTTATACGTAGTTCTTAGAAAACTGCTTTATTACAAGTAGAACATGATATAATAATTACTGAATTATTTTTGAAAAAACCCCAGCTAAATAGTATCCCTAAAACCTGTCATAGTTTATATTGACACGATGTCAACTCGAGACATCTTTTCCCAGAAAACAAACTTTCAATTCTTGAGTTTTTCAGAGAGCACAGTATATCTGGAATGGAATGGAACAGAAAGAAGTTTGTATGGAGTACTTTATACTTTAAATATCTTTGCTAGATTTTCCGGCCTAAAGGTAAATACAGACAAAACTAGGTTGATTTGGATTGGATCAAAAAAGAGATCTAGACACAAGCTATATAAAGATTATAATCTTGATTGGTCACAATTAAATTTCAAACTTTTGGGCATTACTTTCGATGTTGATTTAGACGAAATGGTAGAACTTAATTACACAGAAAAACTAGGTAAAATAGATAAGGAGATGCAAATTTGGTCATTGAGATCCCTCACACCAATGGGAAGAAATGTTGTATTGAAATCACTACTTTTGCCAAGATTAAATCATCTTTTCTCTTCTATTCCAAGCCCACCAGATGAGATAATTGACCGGTTGCAGAAGAAATGTTTTAACTTTATTTGGCAAGGTAAAACAGATAAGGTAAAAAGGGCAACCAATATCATCCACTACACAATTTGGAGGGATTAATGTTCCAAATATTAAAAATACTATTAAAGCCCAAAAGGTACTATGGGTTCGAAGACTATGCTATGATGACACACTTTGGGAAAATAATGTAATGGAGACCATAGCAAATATGCCAAGGATATGGATGGCTGACGGATATTATATCTTAAAAAATATTTTACCAAAACTTAATAATAGATTTTGGAGAGAGACACTAAAGATATGGTCAGAATACCTAAATATTCACTATAAAAACATTACTGAAGGAAAAGATATTCTATGGCAGGCACTATGGTGCAATAATAATATTTTGATAGATAGGAAGCCAGTTTACTTTAAGAAATGGGAAGAAAAGGGAATTGTATTTCTTTGTCATATTTTAAAAGAAGATGGAAATTTTGCTTCCCTAGGGCATCTGAAAGATAAGTTTAACATTAATATCAACTTCCTTGAATATCTTAGTATAAAAAAAGCAGTAGCTGACTACTTGAAGAAAAAAAGTATAACAGTCAAGATGCTAGAAAATAGACAACTATATCCTATTCTCCCTTTTAACATAGGTGTGATGAGCATGGGTAAGAAAAGTAAATATTATTATCAGATACTATGTAATTTTGCATTTGCTAGAACATCAGGTCAGCTGAAATGGGAAGAAAGATTGGGACGAGAACTTACACAGACCGAATGGGAAAATATTAATTTAATGCCCAATAGATGCACACAAAGTGTGAATTTGAAATATTTTCAATACAAGGTAACTCAAAACATTTTAACAACCAATAAGTTTTTGTACAAGATTGGTTTGATTGATTCACCACTATGTACATTCTGTAAACAGACGCAAGAATCTGTACAGCATTTATTATTTGAATGTAACATTGTATATGGAGTGTGGAGAGATTTGGCATCATGGCTTGGAACCTTGAGTGAAGGACATATTGAATTAAATCTTGAAAATATACTTTTTGGCTTTAAAGGGAAAAATAACAATCCATTAAATGTAATCTGCCTGATTGTGAAAAAAACCATTTACAATATGAGCAGAAAAGATTCAAAGCCAAATTTTAATCATATTAAAAATGAAATAAGAAGATACTATAAATTATGTAAATACATTGCTTACTCAAACAATGAACAAACAAAATTCTTTGCGTTTTGGTCATCACTCCACACTCTATTAATATAACCTTATTCACAATGATCTTCCAATGTTTCTTCTATTTCAATCCCTTTATTTCATGTGCAAGAAACTACTGTTTACAATGAATAGGCCATATCATTGTGTACGTAGAATGTCAACACTCTTCTTAATTTGAGATGACATCATGCAAATCAACAGGTTTTTGTTTTATCTTCATATTCTTATATACAAACAAGTGTAAACATTGTCTTATATGCTTGTATACATATGTAATGTGATTTCTTGGGAATAAAAACATAAAAAAAAGTATATCTGGAATGGAATTTGCTCTATGTAACTCTTTTTATGATGATGATGTATTATTGTGAAGCAGTGAATGCGTGTTGTCAAGTACGCCTGTGATAGCAAGGGTCAGATTATCTTACATCATGTCGGCGTCGGCTGATTGTGTAAGGGCCAAGTAATTGTCTTGAGAAGATCGCAAACAAGAACGAGACGATTACGATGTGCGATGAGAGTAAGCAGCTGACTAAAGACAAGCGCTTCAGATCCGGCTCTGTAATTGTCGACCGTGTGAGGAGCTCCGGCTCCACTGGAGCAGACACATTGCAAGGATCGGTTACACACTTTCCCTGTTACGTGGAATTAGGGGGAATTAGCTGGGCATGTATCAGACAACATGTATTTTAAATAACCATGTTATTACTTCGGGTTACGAGTTTCCTTGTTCCAACAGACTCTTGGAACTTTGGAACGTGTCGTGGAAAGTGCACGTGGAGCGAATGGCCTTCGTCAATATTGTTTTCTCGGGTCCATAAAAACAGGTATTAACCTCATCACCAGTCTATAATTGTATTGCGTTCTTTAACATCAAGACAGTGTGTATATTCATAAATAAAAACGTTACATTGGCAACCGCTGCATGGTACTAGCCTACATTGTCCGTCATGATACGGCGGTATTAAATTGAATTCGTAAATTCCTACAAGTTATACTGTCTCAACCGCCCGGTCGTTCAGTCCACATATTTGAAGCATTTAATGAGTGTGATGGTTGAGATAAAATCGTTACCACGTGCCCGTAAGTATGATATGGAGATGTTTAATGTGTACAAGTTAAATATCAAACTCGAACTTCTTTGAAGTTCCATAAAAATACACGGACATATGGTAACATATATATCTTTTTTCCTTGTAAATCTTACTTCAAATAGCTCAGAAGGAGATCATGTATGCGTATCTCGAGTGAGTAGTTATGCTGAAGTTTGGGCTGGTCCCAATAGGTTCGACTCCGCGAGGTGTAACCCTACTACCCCACTTATTGACACCACTATGCAAACACAATTTATTATCTATAACCAAACGCCACTACAGCCTATACATGCCGCATTTGTTCAATCAAGTTCGGTCATTTTAAATATAAGAGTATTTTTCTGAGACCTCTGCCCTTTTTGTGAACGCTCCACAGAGCAACTTATTCTCAAAAAGACATTAGTATAAGCATCGAGGTCGCGCGCATGTGGAAGAGGCTTTCTTACACCGATCATGATCGACTGGTCTATGCTGTTGACAACTGGTCTAAAGGTTTTCGCAAATCGTGGCATAATAATGTTCAAAACGTAAACATCTTAGACATTTGCAACATATCATCAAATGATATTCTACTGATAAAGGATCGATTTTATTGATTGACGCAGCTGAATGGGTGAATCAGTTATGGAATGACCCTGTCTAACAAATGGGAATAAACTTCGTACATATAGTTCAAGTACAGTCTGCACGTTGAGGCGTACCTGAGTACTGTATCAAACCGACGTCATCGAAGTGTATTAGCAAAACTGAGGTGTGGCACTCTCCCTCTAGAGATAGAACTGGGAAGATTTAGCTGTCCCCCTACTCCTCTCGAGAACAGAATATGTAAATGCTGTGATATAGGCGAGATTGAAGATGAATTCCACTTTTTGGTGAAATGTAGCCTCTATGCAGAAATCCGTTCGGATATGATTCAACAATTCATTGTCGTTATTATCTCCATATGACCTTTTTATAGATATAATGCAGGATGACGCTAATGCTAAGGTCTTAGCCGCTTTTATTAATAATATGTATGGCAAGCGACTTAAACACCGTACCTAAACTCCCATCAATCGTGGTATTATTGCTGTATTTTATTCATGTTTCACCTGTATATAAATACATTTGTATTTGAATATGTTATATTGTACAATCGCGTCTCATAGGCCTGAGTGGCCGGATATTTTCACATTATCAACGTGCAATAAAAATGTATCTTGTGTATGAAAATATGTGACACGAAAATAAAATAATTTTCTTCTTCTTCATCTATTAACAAGAGGCAAACGAATTTCTTAATAACAAATTCTATATATATATAGTGTTGATACATTTTGAAAACTTGTTGTCTTACGAAGTCCACTGCTAAATGCCCCTTGATAATTATAAAGGTCCGCGAATGTGAAATATGTACATAGTTGAAACACATGTGTCACATACGAGGATACTAGGTGAGATAAAATATGTTTTCATTTAATGTACACTATTGACTGGTACGAACATGGTAGACATCATATCATAGCAATAATAAACTCTTTTCGTATTATCAGTGTCTCTGCCCTCTAACTCTATGTTCACGACAAATTAGTCTCTATTACAATGGGTAAATGAGATCCATAATGAAGCTAATGCTTACGTAAACCCAATACTCAGACATGTGTGCATAATTAAGATAACAGTAAACATGGGACGATAATGTTCTGTAGGACATAATAGTTCATCTATTTGCAGGCAAGGAAGGTATCTTTGAGCAAATGTGATATGCACGCCTCGGCTTATAAAGATCACACTCTGGTGCAAACCTTGACAGTGATTTGTACTTGACAACTTTCAGATGGTCTGATGGAGAACATGTTCACCTTGTCTCAGTTAGGTGTGTCGCTGACTTGGTCGCATTTGTGATATCAAACGGACAACAATACTTTAAAGCAGGTGGCTTAAACTATGCTGTTGCACCCGTGTACTGCTACTGTTTGACAGACAATATTGTCTTTACATAATATCTTTAGATCGTGTTCACCTATATGAATATATTCAACATTTGGACAGAATTTCAAGAATGTAACAACTTTTATTTGTTGACACTGTACTAGCACAGACACGGACGGGCGTGAAATACGTAGTTTTATACGTTTTACATTCTATGTGTTGCTTTCAATAACCTGATTGAATATAATTTGGTTCTCAGCTATATTATATTATAATTGTCCAATTCAAATACGTACTGAATCAAATGAAGACCTACACATACATTTAGCAATCCGAAAAGAAAGGAGAAATCGATGAATACGTATTGTCTATTATTCAACAATTATTTTCCTTATGTCTTATTCCAGTTCATTTAAATTTTGTTATCATAAAGATGTCTTGATTTTTTAATTTCAGAAATAATACAGATATGTTTATCAAGTGCACTCCAATCAATTTTCTTGAATTATTGATGTGTAAACTTTATGGCAAAACACCTCTTACCGATAAAGGTCAAATATTGCTTTCACTTTTTTTGTATTGAGAGTGGGTTGAACATATCCTAAATTGAGGATTTACCGAATTCAAAATTTACTCCTATGAAAGATATATTGACATGAAATTAACAGAAACTCCTGCTGATCCCATTTTCACATTAAGGCTTCAAATAGAATTATTATTATCAATTATTATTTTGTCAGGGCACGCAATCTGCGTTCACCCGTGTCTATAAATATAGCATATTTCAGCTGCATATCCTACTTCTTTAACAGCGATTTTAGTTGAAGTTGAAGACGTAAACCAAAACCAAGTTTTATGGATACATGCAGGTAACTTCTTTATTGAATTATTTTGGATCTTTTGGTCAAGATTCTAATAATCGAAACTGAACAGAGATTTTTAGCGATCTATATATTTGGCGAAAGAAGAATAAATAACCCACGTTTCGATAATACATTTGTTAGGGTAAAACACGCTTAATACGTTGAATGACGAAACTCCTTTAGCTGTATGAAAAACATTTGCACTGGCTGAGTGTTTGGTTATTATCGGAGATGTCAAGTTGGTCTATAGCATAAGCTACGACGGCTGCCGAGAAGCACCTCACTACACAGACGGTAATTCTTGAGTACTGAAATACAAATAGAAATCGTGAAAACCGCTTGTTGCAAGCACGTTCATGATGTTAATATGGTGAGAGATCTTTATTGTATGATCAAAAATAATTACTTGAGACACTGAATCAATATTAAACATGACGTTATGAATGTATTTCCTTTCACTTAGTCAGGATTCCTCTAAAGTGCCACAATATGACAGAAAGTGTTGTCTAGGAAGTTAATGACATCTTTGTTAACGAAAATGATAAATGTTTTCTGAGAATGTATGTCTTAAGATAGATCAACGTAAATCATACTGAAAATAGCATTTGGATTTGGAGAAGCCCTGTGGAAAAAATACCTAATTTATCAGGCTGGTCAAATACAATCTCCACGAGTAATATTTCTAATTTAAAAAAAAAATTGTTTCTCAATGGCAATAGTTGACATCTTGACAATGCAAATGCACTCGCCAATATTTATGCATAAATGCAATCAGTGTGAATTATGTCAGAACTTACATCACCACAATGACGTTTGAACACGGACAAATGGTCCATCCGTGTGCTTCTATTTTTTTCAACTAAACAAGTTTTTTAAAAATTCATTGTCAGAAGAATAGTAAAAAACATGGGGACAAGGCTCTTCTTCAGTAAGCTATATGGTAAAAGGTATTCAAGAAGAGACTGAAGTTCAAACAGTTTTTAGTCTGGATGACTAATGAGGGCATTTAATAGAATATCAGTACGTATTGTAATCTGTATAGTGTTTAATATCATTTCCCTGTATTTACTGTAAATTAATCAACATGAACTACATGTCATTTTTAATTGCAAACTGTATAGTGAAGCTATACCCCATAATTGTTATTTAATACTGTCAACAAACATTCTTTTATCATTAATCATTAACAGTAATGATAAGCATGTCATCGCAAATGTATGTAATTCCTTGAAATATGTGTATAAAATCAGAAACTTGTAAACGTTTATGTACGCTTCAAATCAAATGTTCAATCTGTTGTATTATGGGCCGTTGGCCTCGAAATATTGAATAAAATGTCTGTCTATGTTTGGATTATTTATCTGATCAACTGTGCCGAGAAAACATGATGAAAAACACAGAAAATACAGAACTATCCAGATGACGTAAATGCTAAATGTATAGTTATAATCAAGCGTGGTGATACATTATTGTCAAAAAGTTGTTAATAAACTTTGAGTAAACATCCACATCGATCATCTTCCTAAAATAATTTCAATCCCACACGGGAATGTGTAGCTAGGCTATATTTAAAATCAACGATACCGTTAGGAAAATCAATTAAGCACTTTTTAAAATTATATTTTTATCATTATTTTTGCATATTAAACAGGATTTGTTACTGTCACATATATAGATATTGCTAAAAGTATTATATGGCACACACAGTTGAATAAACAAACGAATTCAGAAATATTAATAAGGGGCTCCGAATGTTTTTCACCACACTAAGGTAATGTTTCAAATTACCAACTTAAACGTGTAACTTTCAATCTAAGCGACCATGGTGGAAGAACAACTGCCAGTTGATTAAAAAATTAAATTTGCTGAATCCTGAATCTTATATCTCGCCTCATGGCGGCAGGGGGCAAACAAGTAATGCATATATTTCGAGACTTCAACAAAACATGAATAGTAATCGCAAGTGATTTCGATTTCTTTGTACCACCTCGCCTTTAACAGAAACAACAACAAAACAAACACACAGACTTTGAGAATACTTTTTTCAAATATGACAAGAACAGACGTACCTTTGCAATTTGAAACTGTGAAATCGATACTCATTTATTGTCAAAATAAAAAAGCTATTCCTCGACAACTGCACATACATATGTCTATGTGTATTTGGATTGTCAAAAACGACGCCCGCCCCGAAACAATGTTGTAAAAAAAGTATTCTTCTTTGTGTAAAAAAGCTTTTTGATTCTAAACACTGCTACTTGATTTTTTTTACAGTTTTACAGCATATAATATATATTCATTCAAATGACAGAAGCTAAAATGTGAGTTAAATTCTCTGTCCTTACATACTGAAATTTAACTAATATCCCATTGAAAATCAACTTTGCGAAATAAACCATATTTTTGGGCATATTCTACAATATAGCATATATTTAAATAATAATATGACATTTAAGGATACTATACGATTTGTTAAATAATATTGATGCCCAAAAACTATTCCGGTTAACGATATAACATCGGTAGAAAATAATGATGAACAAACATGTTTGTCTTATTCGAATAAATAGATTGTGACAAATGTAGTTAGAAGATAATTTGGAATGAGTTATTAAGTGAAACTGGTACACAAATACAAACATATCGTAACCTACGGGCAGTATACTCCATTCACACAGTATCCCTGATATATTAGTGAGTTGTCGTATTGGTTAATGCTCCTGGGTGGTTGAAATAAGGCGTCGTCTTAAATGATATATTGAACGAAATGACATGTCCCGTCTATGGCCTGAAATATCGTATGACTATTACAAACAAGTTGAAGATGAAATAATCTTCTCAGGGTACCAGCAAAAGAAACGATACCATACACAAATACAATACATTTTAATCCACGAGCGATACGTACGACTGAAATAGAGTTATGCCCCTATTTCACTACGAGCCGAATTGTCACGAATCATCACGAAAGAGAAAATTTTCACATTCGTGAACATTCGTAATTAATTCTTGGAATTCGTAAATGATTCGTAGTTTCGATTCGGCAACATTCCTCCTTGGTGGCATTCGTGAACAAATTTTGATTTGTTCAAAAATGTTCACGAATCAACTACGAATTTTGTATTCGTAGTTGCTTCGTATTTACGAACGTCCCGAATTAAGGACGAAAATTAGTAATGTATTCGCAACTGTTTCTTAATTATTTCGCACAATTCGTACATATTTCGTAAACAATTCGTAAATAATTCTTGTCTGTTTCGTAGGGTTTCAGTATGAAAATCTACGAAATTTCGTACAAGTGAAATTGCTGTTAACGAATTTTGCCGAATGTTTACGAATTTATACAATCACCTATTCGTTGCCATTCGTAATAATTCGGCTCGTAGTGAAATAGGGACATTACATCATGTGTCCAGAAGCCAACAAAACTAAACAATTCAAAATATAATCTGTTCATATTTCCGAGAAACACTCTAGACGAGATAGGGGAGTCATAAGAAGCTTTGTTTTTAATGTATAAGTATCATACTCTCATGGATACAATTTTGTAAATCTATTCCGAGATATATCCTCATCAGAGACATTGAAAATCGCCTTTATCAGGCAGAACTATGTTGTGTTTTGCTCGGTAGAACATTTAGACTCCTTTCTTTTGCCGCAGGGTGTATAGATTCAGTGCGCCATGCACTATTTTAACGATGAAATTGTATCAGTAATCATTGTATCTTGTTTATAGAACTGGTATACTTTCATTCTGAAGAAAGTTATTTATGGATTATTTTTTAAGTTCTGTGAACAAACACCTTGTGGCTTCTTAAACATGATACTGTTAAACCATATCATAACTTTTGTCAAAGGAATGTTATTTCTCACAGAGGTATTAAAAGCACTACAGTATGAGCACATTTAAGCTTCCAGAACAGAAGAGGAATGATAAAAGAGTCCACATATCACGATTGAAAGGCCATGCAAATTAATGATAGGCAATTTCTAATAGATAAAATATTTCATATCAGTCCTTTTGACCGTTTTCAAAACGTTATTCAGTAATTGCTCTTCAAAATAAAATTTGATGTACATTTTCGATCAAAGGTAATTCATAAAATGATATGCATTTCTCTTGATAATACCAGCGAAATGGTTCCCAAGACATCAGACATGAATTTGAAAGCAATTAAACGGATTTATTTTATCTCTATAAACCCATTTTTCTCCTCGATTCAATATAAATGTCAAAGATTTCGCCAGGCGAAATTTATATCGGACTTGAAAGGATCGAGGGGTTTGAGTGAATCCTACAGCTGTAACAACTTACCACAACAACGGGCAACAACTCAACTTGACTTGCAATCACGATTTGACGTACATGTATAAGCAGACACTTTCATATAGGAAAATAAAACCAATAGTTCACTGTGGACCGTTACGAACACGTTGTTTTCACCGAGAGACTGAGCGTTTCATTGCAATGTCATTCCCAACGGTAAGAGTGAGAGCAAAACGTCTTGCTGCATTCTCAATTTTATGCTTTTTAGTTCTGCTCTAGTCATGCTGTTTTTGTTAATTATTCATTAAAATCACTCATTGTGGTGAGTACATTTCTATTGATTAACTGAAGAATAAAAATAATTATTAATAATTATATAAGTGTTGTTGTAAAATACTTGTAATTTCATGACTCAATTCACGTTCGTTGTATGAATGAATAAAGTAGACGGACAGTGTCAAAGGTCATCGTTATCCAATCAACTTACTTGAAGGTGTTATGACACATATGTGTCATAACAGTTTGTTATGAAAACCCTTTACGAAGTACCACGTGGGTAATAAATATGAAATATATATGGAATATCAACATGGTTGGTCATAATTAATCAGATATCAACATGGTTGAAATATATATGAAATATCAACATGGTTGGTTTAGTTCTGTCCCATCCACGCTCCACATCACACGCCAATCTTAATCTTAATCTTAAAGTATATAGATATATTTCAGTCAACAACAGGATGAACCAGGACAGTGATCGTTTGTTGTACTGAACAAACAATTAAAACCCCACTATGGTTTATCGCTGTTTCGTACAAAAGATACACCCACATTCACATATTTTCTTCTGTATGTTCGAAATGTTAAATAATATGTTAACTTATATCTTATGACGATATCAATTATGTTTAGTGAATAATAAAATATTTAAGCACGAAAAGTGCGATAATATTATGATTACATGATGATTACAAAACAAAAGAATATTTATCTATTTTGTGATGTTCTTTAAGTTTCTATAAAACAGATTTAAAGACTTTAGACTATACTTTCGTCCATGTGGTGTACAGTGACTCTGTGCAATGAAGTAGTTGTAAAGGAGTGTATGTGCTAATTAAATTTTAACTGTAATCACAACCATATTTATGCTAGCTCCTGATGATATTAGTATTATCTCGACTTGCACAGCAATGTCGGCTACCCCTTGGTCGAAACCAAATTCACAATCACGGTTAATACATTTTTTTTTAAAAATAATTCTGTAACACTGAATCGTGTCGCTGCTATTCGCGTGACTTTTTAATATTCCTACCATCCTACAATGTATTGATGAGAGTTATATGAAATTGTAAAATATGATTAAAACTAATTAAAAGTAATGAAATACATCAAATGAATACACGTTGGTTTATGTCGAGATCAAACAATGCACATAACACGCAGCACAAACACTTCAAAGTAGCAAGCAGAATACATATACACATGGAATCAATATAAAAAAGATGCCGAGAATTCTCCTCAGTATCTTTAGTTTAATTTTCTGTCATTTCTGTGTTAATATGAAATATCGAAAATGTGAACGACAGACTAAAACAAGGAATAACGATTTATTGGTGGATTGTTTTAAGCACAGAGCTGTAAACATCTAATCACAGTATAGTTTGATAAAGGTTTTTACAACGTAAGTCCCAGATCCATTATCATCAATAATAGATTGCTTTAAAGAGAAACGAATTAAACTAACAGTAAAAAGGTTCACTATTGAACATCCATGAGGACACAATATACATGTTCCCTCATCCCAGCCCAAACTTTACGTGGGAGACAAGATATTTACTATCGTTTCATCTTGTTAAATACCGTTTTTCCATTTTGAATTATCAAGATATTGATTCAGACAAATGGAATTTTGCTGTTGTGCAGAGTGGTATACTACAAGTTTGATTTATTAATGTGGACCCTCTGCACAGGCATTCGATTTCTATATTGCGACAATGAATTTGTATCGAATTGGTTGAAAAAGGTCACATCCACTTGTTTTGTGATTCTGCAAAAGTATCAATATCAAGTGTACCTAAACTAATATCATAGTAATCGTCTTAATACAATGTAATCTATGTATGTTGCTTAAGTGCCTGGGTAAAATATAGGGTATCTTCATAATGGCTTACAACATTTTCACACAGACCGACACTAGTTAAACCTTTTATATGTAACCATGATGTATTTGTACCATGACGTCAATTCTGTGGAATCGCAAATAGTTCCAGAAACTATGTTGCGGCAGGTCGACCGATGCTCTGTTTCCATGAGCATGTATGACGTCCGAATGTGAGAGATGTTTACTCATTGTTGTTCGCTTTATTATTGTATGATAAATTCTATCTTTGAAATTATCGGTTAAAGTTCACTAAAAGCAATTATGGTGTTTAATTATATCTAGGTGCACATCAGAAATATTCAGTTATTGAAACGTTAAATGTGCTAACTGTGAATCCCCATTGCACTGTTGTTCTGTCGACTAACCATATGAAATCTTGTTTTTCTCCGTAATTATAATGTGCATTTTAACACAGTAAAGTGCTATAAATTGCTTTTACGAAAAGCAATTAGTAACTGTAATTGCTCTCTTGATGCATGTTCGTTATCAATGTCATTTGATGATCGTGATTCCTTTGTACAAGCAGATCCCTTGTCCGAAATTCTCAGACGTAACGTCACCTCTGATTGGCTAATTCCATAATCACGTGACCACTTTGGCCTCTATATAAGCGCGCCAGCTTTTAAATTCCGGCATTCACACTCACTCCTCTTGGTGACGTAACTGACAGGGCCAGATTTAGCAGACCAATAAGGTAGATATTTCTGCTTACCAATAATGAATAAAGGCCTACTGATTCATAGTTAAGCTAAAGTAACACAGATGAAAGGCTATTAATTTGGTAAAGAAAACTTATGGTAAAGTTGTAAGAATAAGTTGTGTCATATTAGCCCTTCCATTGGTACACACATATAGGGATCTGCTTACATAAACCTTTTGTAATGTTGTACACTGATTTTATATGACATTTAATTAATCATTGAAAAAATATCATCTTGTTGCCAAACTGAAGAAATATTTAGTCTGTTCTTATTGTATTTACTTAACCGTCCGGCTGTTACAATATGATCAGTGTTAGACTTCCATGATAACTTTCAGTCTAAAATAGTGCCGAGATATTTGTATTCTCAACCTCAATATCCTTGTCATCAATGCTTACTTTTGAGTGAGATAGCTTACCTCTTCTGAAATCGATTATCATTTCTTTTGTTTTATTAACATTAACAAATAGAAAATTACAAGTAGACTAAACATATGCGCTGTGCCACTTTTCTCTACATTCCTGGTCTTGCAGCCATCTGAACTGATGAATAACAGAGTCCAATATAATGTCTGTTACAATTTTGAATCAACAGAAAGACAGCTGTAACTCGCCAATGTGACTAGCCATGTGATATGTGCAAAGGTCCTCAGTTTTTATGTTGATTAACAAATTAATATACATGTATGCTTCTCCTCTGACCATTTTAATCGATATTCATCCATATTTAAACTTCAAAATTACTTGTGTGAAAACAGTTCACCGCAGGGAGGGCTTTAGTATGCCTGTGGATATCATAATATAGGTACAGCTATTTCAACTGGGTAAGTTATGCAGACATACAAAGTCTAATTTTTAACTCGCTTTTCTGTATATGTTGGGACAGATTTGTGTCTCAGATTTATACTCGAGTGAACTTCCTATTCTGCTTTAAGCCCTCTTCTGGAAATCCAATACATGTCTGTTTCAAGTATAATAGATTCCAGGCCAGACAGCAATTATAGCTTACTTCCTATCAAGGAGATAGATTGTAATTGCTTCAGGATCTGCAGTGTTAGTGGATGAATAAATTGACATATTCTGCCTTGTACTTGGTGTAAACATTCAGAAGGCAACAATATGTATATTCATCGGTATAATATTTTGGTAGTTATTACTGTTTTTTAAAAAGAAATATATATATTATTGTTTATCTAAATAATGATCGAACTAAAATTACAACATATATAGTTGTCGATCGTACCAACGGTGTTAAACTGCAAACAAGATCACTATTGTATTGATAATTGATTTTACTCTTTTGGGTGTAAATGCAAATGTTCTGTGCATTTTACCGTTACACTTTAATATGACTGCATGACAAAAACAAATCTGGCGTCTCCCTTTGATCAAACGTCAAGTACTCAATATGAAAATGTCAAACCTCTTTGATAGACGTTTATTACGAATAATCCAACTCGTCATACCTTTGTTCATTCTCTTTTCACTCAATTGAATTAAGAAACAAAGCATCAAACTGTTAAAAAACAAAGATGCTTTGGTAAAGTTACCGTTAACAATTTATGATAAAACGTATAATGGATACCTTAAATCACACAAACAACTAAACGTGGAGGAGGAAGCCCTAAGATTGCTTTTGATGGAATACAATATTGTAGTTCAGTTGCAACATGTATTGACATTATTTTAGAAATGATTGAGGTAATCTCTGACCAGATAAATTTTTTACCTTTCGATTTATTTTAAATTTTTTTTAAATTTTGAGGATTTGAAAATTTGACAAGGATGTAGAATATGCCATTTGTAGGATAGACCTACAACATGTGTATGTGAATTTTATTTTTGTGGATTCCATGGAAATAAATCAAAATGACAACCCTTCATACATTGCACATTTTCCATTTAAATGTTGTATTTCCATGGAAACAGCTAAAACATTATTATGCATTAAGAGGAATTGAACACCGAACTAAGTTAAGAATCTTTCATCCAACTTTGCGCACATGTTAATCAATGTTTATTCCTATTTTAAATGTATTTTGACCAGCGGGAATATGTAATTTCATGTATAAAGCATGACTAAGGCTAAATGAAGACGCCCGGGACGAATATTACACAATAATATTATCAAATGAACGATTTGATATCAATATACTTCATGTACACATTGTCAAATTGGTTACATGTCCAAACATTAATACTTCACATTTGATTCTGTGATACCAGAATATATTTGCACAATTTATTACTTTCCTTGGTCTGGTTTGTTGAAGTTATTATAACTGTTTAATCAAGCGGTTACAGTTAATTGAATTCGGACACGTGAATATAAAATGATAATTCAATTAATTCTTAGGGATATTTACTTGACAGGAATGACATTCTGATGAGTATTATTCATAATGACGTTTGTTATATCAGTTACAAGATTGTGAATATAGTAACATATATGCAATGTTGTATCAAAGATGTTGTTATCATAGTGTGTTAACAGAATCTCCACAACCTCTCGTGATTCATTAAACTTCCGGTTTGATTTTAGCACATGAGGGAATCAGCTTCGCGCTATAACACGTTTAAATCATAGTGTTGGATCTATTAGTGGTTAGGAGAAGTAAGGAGTCAATGCTTCGTATTTGGCAATTCTAGCCAATGTAACTCAGCTTGAGTCTATATAGTGGGTATTATGTTCGTGTATAAAATACCTCAGGAGAGAAACGTCGGTCCCGATTCTTTTTAGTGAGGACAAGAAAAGCCAGTTTGAATACGCAACGTTAACTTTTTTGAAAACTGTTTAATTATTATAGCATGACAAATAATATCAACAGCTAAAACCAACATTGTGAGGAATTAATTTTCAAATGATCCTACATGTACGTGTCAGCAAAATGTTTCAATTAACGTTTTTAAGATAAATTTTTTAAAGATATTGTTTTAAAGGAGTAAATAATGCACCTACTTGCACAAGAATTACAGATACGATTCGATAAAAGGGTTCATGATCACGTGTTATGAGATTGTAAATAACCAGCATTAGGAACAACTACTTCACATTATTAAAAAGGCTAGTAAAATGCAACATTTAATGCATGTTATAATTCAGTTTATGGGCCAATTCCAACACACAGTCCAGAAGAATCAAAATCAGTATTGGTGTGGGCGAGAAAAGTGCGTGATTCCTGTCCTGTTTACATTATGAAGATTATAACACAACGTTTACTAAGGTTACCCGTAACTCGACGTCTTTATCATTGCACTACAGTTAGCTGAACGACTAACGATATCTTGAGTGCTTTGTGGAGGAGCCCCTGGGCGACATTGTGCTCAGATGAAAATCCGGACAAGGTATTTGGCTACTTAACCTTCCCTCGATTGTCTTGTAGTAGTAGAAGGTGGAGACAGAGTAGGGTAAACAACGTCGGTTTGTCTAAGAGCCGCGCTAATAATTGATTGATAAACCGAGAATTACAACTAATAGTAGACATCAAATGCTCACCACATAGTTGTTGTGAAAGATGGTGTGTCAAAAAAACATTTGTATATACTACCGGCCAAAGGAAAGTACACACATTAGCTGTTTTTATCATGAGAGTGATTTTCAATTACAAATAGAGTTTTCGACGTCGTAATCTAAAACTGAATACAGCAGGCGTAAGTATATCATATATAAAAATTCTACGTGGTTTTAAAATTTCTTTAAAAAATGAAATTTTAAATTTAAAATTCTTCCAAAATTAATTAATATGGATTAAACACAACTGCTCATCGACATATAAGACATATCATATGTGCATGTCCATGATGTGTTATTATATTTATATGAATTCACACATCCCCCATGAAGCATCAGTAGAAAAAAGGATCCTTGATAGAATATATGTTTACCAAATAACCGACTGTGTGTCTTTGTCTCTGTAGTCACTTAAACCATTCAACATTGACCTGAATGATGTTTTGGTTGTAACGAAGATAAAATGTGCAGTGAACTCAATGCAGTTACTTTACAGATCACCAGGTTCTTTTGTTTTGAAAAATATGTCCTTAACCTAAAAGAAAGTTTATTTGTAGTTAACTCCTGCTTCTGTATCAAGGCTAAAGCTATTTCACCTCAGATTAATGCTACTCGTTTTTATCAGTGATAAGTTGGTGGACACCTTCACTGATCGTTTTTACACGTATTTATGTTGTAATCTGACTTGTAACGAGTTGTTATTCAATGACATTTGTGTTTTATGCAAACACGCTACACTGTGCAGACAGGATTTTAGCCTATTAGTATTTAGCCTTGACGCCAGTGAAGAATATCGATGTGGAGAAATCGGAAGCTTTGAACTTCAATATTTCCGAGTTGGTTGGCTCAAGGGGAATAAAATCTGGTCTCCAGGTCAACTAATGCACCTGGGGAACACGAGGAGATAATGTATTGACATTGTCTAAAAGGGGAACAATCTGTGAAATATTGATATTGACTTTGTCTTGATAATTTTTATCAAATCATACTTGACATATTGACTTGGCATATTGTGATGAAACATGGTTACTTTATTGAAAGGGGATGGGGTAGCGCAGTGGTGAGCGCGTTCGAATCCCGCTAGGGTGCGGCAACTTTGCCTGCTGTAGAGAACCGTTCTACTTACATTTAGATTTTGGTATAATGCTACATTGAATTTCAGCATTGTACCACCCTGGCTCGCTAGTTTTATCCGTTGCTCGCATAGCATCAATGGTGTTGCGGACATTTTCACTGTGAATGAAACCCAGTTTCATTCATGAAAGCTATCACTTTCATTTATAACACAGATTTATTTTTCTATTGAGGGATGTTTTTTTCTTTCAACAAATATAATGTATATCACGTGACCCGGTCCTGTCCTTGGAAGTGTATGATATTCATTAATTTACCCCCGCTACGAAGTAGTCGGGGGTATATAGCGCTCAGCGCGTCCGTCCGTCCTTGCGTCCGTCCGTCCGTCCGTCCGCAACACTTTTGGTTCCGCTCATAACTCAAATACTACTTGTTCAATTGTTATGAAACTTTATACATGTACACTTAATGGTCCCTAGATGTGCCTTTTCTATGTTTCACTCAGATTCCATGATTATGTTTTCAGATTTTCCACTTTTAAGCGTCTTTGTGTGCGCGTCTATGCTTACACTTTTGGTT
Organism: Gibbula magus; assembly: GCA_936450465.1. NCBI lineage: Eukaryota > Metazoa > Mollusca > Gastropoda > Trochida > Trochidae > Gibbula > Gibbula magus. The sequence goes on along the minus strand of OW388292.1, from coordinate 31,497,106 downwards.
CCGCTCATAACTCAAATACTACTTGTTCAATTGTTATGAAACTTTATGTATGTACACTTTATGGTCCCCACATGTGCCTTTTGTATGTTTCATACTCTAATTTGCATAATTTATGCAAATTTTCTCCGTTTTTCGACTTTGCCATTCAGTTTTTGTTCCACTCATAACCCAAATACTAATTGTTCAAATGTCTTGTAACTTGATACATATAATCATCACGATGTGTACATCTGCCTTTTGTATGTTTCATACCCTCATTTGCATAATTTATGCAAATATTCTCCGTTTTCGACTTAACCATTCACACTTTTTGTTCCACTCATAACTCTGAAAGCAGTTGTCCAAATGTTAAGAAACTTGATATGTACAATCACCATGATGTGTACATCTGCCTTTTGTATGTTTCATACCCTCATTTGCATAATTTATGCAAATTTTCTCCGTTTTTCATCCTCGCCATTCACACTTTTTGTTCCACTCATAACTCAGACACTAATTGTTCAAATGTTACGAAACCACTGATGTGTACATCTGTCATTTTTATATTTCATACCCTCATTTGCATATTTGTATGTTTCATACCCTCATTTGCATATTTAATGACATTTTTCAAATTATTCGACTTTTACTTCTGAAACATGCTTACACGTGTAATACTTACTCTGCTTTAATAATACTTATATATAATGGTCTGTTCATACAAAAGTTTAAACATTGATGCCCTTTTGCTATTTTCAAACATTTCTTTTTTACCAATGTTAAAAGCGGGGGTATCATGAGTGAGCTGTGCTCACTAATTCTCTTGTTTTTAGAATGAGAATGGTTCTGATAATTTGAATGAAGTAAGTGAAGTTCTTTTGGGGTAGCAAATCTATTTGAGTAGATACTTCCTTGACGGACTGACACTCATCTTGTACAGGTGGTTGCCTGTAATTACCGGAAATATCCAGAATATCTCTGTTTACAAAATAAGCGGTGCTTACTGCAAAGCATATGAGAAGCTGTCAAGAATGATCTACACGTTCAAGAATAGTTCTGAAGTCAAAGTGGATAAGTATTAGGACAGCGGTGTGAAACCCATTCGATCCTTCTACCATCTAATACTTCTGGAATTCTGTTTGCTCAACTGTCAGTATCGACTCGAACGCTTCATCACCTCATCTTAACTTTCCGCAGCCACAATATACGTTGCATTGACAAGATCCAATGTCTTAGTGACTTTAGTAACTAGAAGCACATATGTTTTTTTTATCACTTTATTTCTTTTTGATATGGGTACAGCATTTTCATATATAGATGAAGTAAACACAGCAAGTCAAATATTAATATCTAATTGAAAAGGTTGTGGCATGATGACCAAAATGTGACAAAAGAGTCATATTTGCATTGTGTATATGCATTTGATTTATATAGTTGATAATTGTAGTGTAATTTTGGTTTCAAACCCGCTAGAGTAGGTAGTCTGTTTGCCAATTTTTTGGAATAAATGAATTCTTTCGTTAAAATATAGAGGAAATTCAGGACATCGTTCCTTCTTTCTTTGAATCCAAAAATAACTGTTTCGGCATTTAATTTCAATTCGGTGTCGGTTTCCTTTTGTATCCATTCTAGTAGATCCTGCCACAACCTTTTGACAAATCTGCATTCATATAGTAAGTGAATGAGCGATTCTATTTCAGCATCACAGAATGTACACAGTGGCGATTCTATAAGTTTATAATTGTATAAATCTTTACATGTAATAAGAATTCTATGGAGAACACGATATTGGAACCATCTGTGTTTTGCGCTAAAGGCTGCTCTGAATGGTATGAGATTGTATATTTTCCATTGATTTAAATCAAAATCTGTATTCAATTCCTTTTCCCACTTAATTTGGTAAAGATGTTTTTGGGTTGTGTTGTCTTTGTGTAAAAGTTTGTTGTAGAATATACTACATCCCTTTTTAGCTTTATAAAGTATTTCCAAATTGGGGGGAATAAAGGGCAAATCCTTCTCTTTACTGAACTTGACCGGACCCCGTTTTGAATAGGATTTTAGAGAAGCTAATAAGCCCGCATATTCAATAAAATTTGTCTTAACATCGTATAGACCCACGAAGTCGTTATAGGGTAGAAATGTGCTGTCCTCGTTTAAAAAGTCATTAATGAATTTAATATTGGATTGCAGATAATGATCGTATATTATAGGTTTTTTCCCTATTGTAATATTGTCATTTGCCCATATAAACTGTCTGCTGAAATTGATTTCATATTTACAGTTTTCTTGTAAATCAGACCAAGCATCAAATACGTCTTTCCAGAATGGGCTGATAAGATTGGGAATATACTGTGTCTTCAGATACGAAGGTCCCATTTCTATAGGGTTTAATTTACTCACTTGGTGTGTCGTAAAAACCAGGTTACTTAATTTGGAGTTATGTACATATAATCTTCTTATCCATGATATTTTCTGAGACTTAATTGTTTCTAGTATGGCCGGTACTTTTAGACCGCCTTCTTCATATGTTTTTGTTATCAAACATCGTTTTATTCTATCAGGTTTGCCTTTCCAAATGAAGGAGAAACATTTTTTTTGAAGATTCTTTATAGTTTCTAATTTTGGATTTGCTAGTGAGGTAAATAAATGATTAAGAGTTGGCAATATCAAACTCTTTAACACAGTTATTCTCCCTAAAGGTGTTAGATCTCTCAGAGACCAAATTTTCATTGTTTTGTCGATTTTCTTTAGTTTATCTTTATAATTTTTCTCTACCATTTCTGCTTTATTGTGTTGAAATAGAATGCCTAAAAGTAGAAATGGCTTTTGAGTCCAATCTAATAGATAATCTCTGCAATATTGCGTGCTTGAAAATTGTTTAGAACCTATCCAAACAACTTTAGTTTTGTCTATGTTTATTTTGAGTCCAGAGAATGATGCGTATGATTCGAGAACACGTAATGTTTCTCTAAAGGAGCTTTCCGATCCGTCTAAAATAATTGTTGTATCATCTGCAAATTGCGTTAGTAAATATTCTAAATCTACCATTGTTATTCCTTTTATCTTCTTATTATGCCGTAACATGTGAGCAAGAATTTCGGCTACTATAAGGAATATGTACGGAGAAAGGGGGTCACCTTGCCTACATCCACGCATGATTTGGAAGAAGTCTGATGGGAATCCATTTACAAGAACACTGGAAATTATATTATTGTATAATGTTTTTAACCAAAGTTTGATAGATGGTCCGAAATTAAAGAAGTCAAAACATTTCTCGATAAAAGACCACTCTACTGAATCAAATGCTTTTTCGAAATCTATCAATATCAAAAGTCCAGGTTTATTCATATATTCTGTATAGTCCATAATGTAGATTGAGTAGATACTTCCTTGACGGACTGACACTCATCTTGTACAGGTGGTTGCCTGTAATTACCGGAAATATCCAGAATATCTCTGTTTACAAAATAAGCGGTGCTTACTGCAAAGCATATGAGAAGCTGTCAAGAATGATCTACACGTTCAAGAATAGTTCTGAAGTCAAAGTGGATAAGTATTAGGACAGCGGTGTGAAACCCATTCGATCCTTCTACCATCTAATACTTCTGGAATTCTGTTTGCTCAACTGTCAGTATCGACTCGAACGCTTCATCACCTCATCTTAACTTTCCGCAGCCACAATATACGTTGCATTGACAAGATCCAATGTCTTAGTGACTTTAGTAACTAGAAGCACATATGTCATGGCAACTTCCCAATGCAAGGCATAAGTCTTGTCAGTCTGCATTACTGGCTGATTTAGGCCTGTAGTATTTCCTTAATAAATCTTAGAAACCCAGGCCCACTATGCATTTCTGGTGCAGCGATTCACTATCTAGGCACAACAAAGCGAGGGAAATACCGCAAGTCTTAAATCAGCCAGTAATGCAGACTGGCAAGAGTTATGCCTTGCGTTTGGAAGTTGATGGCATGGGTGCCCGTAGTGTATTTTATTAGTAAGCATCTTCCCACTGCAAGGTGAAAAGGTATCGAGATCTCTGTCCGTTTTGCGGAGAGAGAAGAGATGGGAATAGTTTCGTCATGCCCATGTAGACGTTGTGAATATAATAAGTAAGCTGCATTGCTATTTTGATTGATTTGTGCTCAATCATAATACATATAATTTAGTATTACCCATATGGTTGAAACTAACCGAGTTAATATTTTTGATATGAGCACATGTGCACATATCACGTTTGCCTAGCAACGATTGTTTAACCGCGGCTTCCAGTATTTTGCCGACTGTGACGCCACAAAACGATTGTTCGTGATGTCACTGTAGCTAGCTGTCGCAAGAGAAGTGGGCCGGTTTCTGACTATTTTTACGCGAATCAAATGGAATAGAAATATAAAGAAATTATTACACTCGAAAGTGTGTCATATGACTTTCACGAAACTCGTGCAAATGTGTGTATAGCCCTCGCTCTCGCTCGTGCAATAAAAAAATTCACACTCGGTTCGTAAAAGTCATATGACACACTTCCCCGGGTTATAATCTCTATATGATATAGGGCGCTTTGTGATATGCTGGATTTCATTAAAAATGTTATTGTATAACAGTTCCAACCGTAACTTAATATACATACATCAATTTGGTAACAGTTTAAAGTTGATTCTGATGATACATGGATGTTGTCTTAATTGTGTCACCGTTTGGCTTTCTTTTAAAGCTACAATAAGGTGTGTCATAAGGTATGTTGACTGAGCAATTTAAACAATCTTAGCTTAAACATAATGTATTTTAAATGCATCGTTTTACATTCCGGAATATAAAAATGTACCGATATATCGACGTATTGTCATGCTGCCTTAACAATACCGGCTCATCAAACTATTTCTATATAAGGCATATTTGTGAATATATTCGATGATTAATTTATCAATGTAGCTAAGGTCAAATAAGGTATTTACATGCACAATTCATTCATTCCCTAATGAAAATAGTTCGTGTAGTCCTTATCAATACTCACATGTCATGCGTGGATGTTGTTCATGGTTTTTCATTGATTAAACTCGTTCTAATGGCTGTGCTATAATCGATGCTTCGCATGTTCTGAGATGATTTTTCTATCCTAGCGTTCTATAATTAGCTTAATCGTCTATCTCTGTCCATATAGACATGCTTTACAAAAGGCTATATCTAAAGTCGTCTAAAACACGACAGAAAGGGATACGATGATAAGGCATTGCATGTCTCTTCGTTTGTTAATGTTCTCACTTTGAATACAAACCGTATAATTTATAAACAATAATATTGTTTATTCACTGCATATTATATCTGGTCGTTTCGCTTATATCGTACCATAGACACGTATATTTTCATATATATATGTGAATGTTTTTATTGTCCGAGCGAGAGCAAGGGTTATACATAAATTTGCACGAGTTTCGTTATCATTATCGTAAAATTCATATGACACAATTTCGAGTGTAATAATTTCTATATTAACAATCTATTCTGTTTGATTCGCATAAAAACGTGCTGAAAACGGCCAACTTCTCTTGCGACGACAAGCTACACAGACGTCACGAACAATCATGTTATGACGTCACAGACGACGTAATACGAGAAGTCGCAGTGAAACAATGGTTGTACGCAAATGTGATATATGCACCTATGCTCATTTCAATAATATTAACTCGGTTATTTTCAACCAAATGGGTAAAAATACGTCTTTGTGCACCAGTAATGCATGGAATAATATAAATCTTAAGTAATTGCAAATGAATCATAAACTGATTATCATAAAAACGAAAAGGATACAACATGTGATACGATTTACGATCTCATCTATAAATGTTAAATGAAGCTTGTCTATTTCCGGTCAGTCTGGTACAGTTTATCCTTTCCATTTCATCACAAGGCGCCAGTAGTCTCAGTTGTTGAATGTAGATTGCAGGAAAAGAATAGGTGCGTATATGAATCTCTTATATCAGTAAATCTTCAATTGTTTGAATTTTCTTCAGAATTTGTAATTGGTAATTCAATTTCTAGATGCCTTTATGTTATGAGCATTGAATATAAAATATCAAATTGAGTATGGTAGGCGAAATCTAATTTCATTTCACCCCTTTTCACCCCAATTTACCTTACTTTGAAATGAAACACTCGATGGTATTAGGATTTCACTGAATGTATCAAATTTGATTATTTCTTTATCAAATCTTCTGCCTTGGTAATCGTTGGTGCTCAATCAAAGGAGTATCATTCATATATCCGTATGACAGAAATTCCAGGAATAACTTAATCAGCAAATTGACTTTGAAAATTCAAAGTCATTGCAAGTTGAAGTTTTAATAATAGTCTCTGACATACGGTTCGCAATTATAACCCGTGCTGGTGCATGGTTATTGATAATTCTATATATCTCAGCATTGATGGATAACAACTCACCATTTGATGTCACGAAGAAAGAAAAACGCCTTTAAAAAGTTACTTGAACGATTTTGAAAATGACGGTTAATAAAAATGCCTGTACACATGAGTTAGATACATATTTCGCGGTGGAAAAAAGTTCCAGTGTACTGATATTATAGTAAGCGACAAAAATAGCACAGCAAGTTGTAAGATTAACTGTCTAAATGAGGAAAAACACATTGACATGTTTTACAAGTTACTGTCTATACGTCAGGTTGTGTAACCAAGAACTATACACGTATTTGCTTCCAACAAACATATCAAGTGCAATGCCTTTTACTAAACAGTTAGAGATCAGAGAAGAATATGTATATCACATGTTTGACAAATGTTGGCTTTGAATATTTTACAATCTCATGAATATCCGATCGAACTTAACACTCGCTCACCTCTCCGAGTACTGAGGCAGTCTGATTAAACATCGACCTTGTTTCGAGGAATAAACTTTGCAAAATAATGCATCTAGCGGGAAACGAACAGGTTCTGTAGATTCCTCGCCACATGGTCTGAGAACACCGCGTATAAGCGCTTGTTCCGAACGTGTTTAGCGCAGACAAAGCCTAGTCAAATAGTTGACCAATCACATCACATATATTTTTATACGGTCGCCGTTTTTAAAAGCATTCGGAACAGACGAAAGGATAGCTGTTTGGAGTTATTTATCCTTAGCTTCTCGCCCCGAAAGCTTTTGTTTGAGGTCGGGTGATTGGATAACTGAATTGCGTCACATGTAAGTATATGGGCTGTTATCAGACGTTTTTTTAAAGAGGAACCTCCGAACGTATACAACCAGATGCACTATTTTGCAACTTTTATTCTTAGAAAAACGGTTTATTTCAATCAGACTGAGTACTGAGGTCCTGTCTTGTCAGATGTATATATAATTTGGTGATGGTTTTAATTGTCAAGACGGTTTATTCATGATTGAGGCCGTAGACTCATTGTACATTTCATCATATATTTCATATATAACATTTTCACTAATGACAAATTCAGCAATGATTGCACGTATACTTAATTTATGTAAATATTAGTGCATCATTTTCCGTCATCATGAGGCATTTAAACTTCAACATATTGGGGTTATTACAAAAATACACCGGGAAAATACACCGGGAAATACTGCTCTCAGTAGATGACATTTAAGTACAAAATGAAATTCATTGTCCACGCTTAATTTACAAAGTGAACATATTCTTAAACAATAATCAATATTCGACCATCTGTCTCCATTTTGCTTTCAAACGTAACAGGCGAGATTTTAATCTTGATTATAAAATACGATGTTTCCTGACAGTGATGGCAGTGTCTGGAGTCAAGAGGCTCTTGTACTCCTTATATAATCTATGTATTGTGCTACTTACAATTCTATTCCAAGATTGGTAAAACATATTGATAGCAACAACTTTAAATCTTTGAAGAAATAACATTTTATTGGCAACTGATTGGCTAATCCAAACATAACTAAATCCATAATTAAAACTCAACATGCGTTATAATGATGAGACATACTTTGGGTATCCAAAATTTCCAGATTAACCAGCATTTCATATGCTTTCTTAGGTATTGTTTTATTTGACATTTCAATTAATAAACAAAATATAAACGTATGTTTAAATTTCAAATCTAAGTTTTATGAAACAGAAAGGATTATTCTCTACATGTTCTCATACAAAACAGTATTTCATAAGATAAATAATTCGAGCTAAGAACATATATTTAGTTTAATCTAAAGCCTTGAAGCGTACAAGGTCAGTGAGATCAATGATGGAAATCTTTACAAAATAGTAAAAATAATTAGATTAAAAAAATAGTTTAGCAGATACTTTTAGTAACTGGGAAGGTCCTTTTTTTAACAAAGCAATTTTAACTAATATAAACATGAACCAACAAGGATCAATGAGATTAACGGCAATTGTCAGAGAAGATATGGAACTCATTCCCTGCACATGTACCTAAAAAACTACATGAACATTAAATGTAATGACGGGAGTGAACATTTCCTAGATAACAACACTTCCATATCCATTTTGTACAAGGAAATAATGCCTAACATGTACGTTTCATACATACGATCTCATAGCATTGCAAATCATTACTTGATGCGGTCCAAGCAGTGTGATGTAATGTGGTTGACATTGCGAATCATTACTTGATGCGGTCCAAGCAGTGTGATGTAATGTGGTTGACATTGCGAATCATTACTTGATGCGGTACAAGCAGTGTGATGTATTGTGGTTGACATTGCGAATCATTACTTGATGCGGTCCAAGCAGTGTGATGTAATGTGGTTGAAATGCGGTACAAGCAGTGTGATGTAATGTGGTTGACGTTTCGAATCATTACTTGATGCGGTACAAGCAGTGTGATGTAATGTGGTTGACATTGCGAATCAAATCTTGATGCGGTCCAATCAGTGTGATGTAATGTGGTTGACATTTCGAATCATTACTTCATGCGGTACAAGCAGTGTGATGTAATGTGGTTGACATTGCGAATCATTACTTGATGCGGTCCAATCAGTGTGATGTAATGTGGTTGACATTTCGAATCATTACTTCATGCGGTACAAGCAGTGTGATGTAATGTGGTTGACATTGCGAATCATTACTTGATGCGGTACAAGCAGTGTGATGTAATGTGGTTGACATTGCGAATCATTACTTGATGCGGTACAATCAGTGTGATGTAATGTGGTTGACATTGCGAATCATTACTTCATGCGGTACAAGCAGTGTGATGTAATGCGGTTGACAATGCGGAGCATTATGAAAAATCTACTGTCGAAACGATATGTACTGTGGAACACGGTTTTGGATGATAAATGCGTCCGGTTTTAAATGCTTTTCTTCTATCAAACAAAATTCATGTCACGATTTAGATAAAACATATACAAACATAAGGCTACTTAGAAGCTACTTCAACCAAAGTAATTAATCAAATCATAGTCGTTTATCTTCATTAGAATTTTTACAGCCTAAATCTAGGGAAGACAATTAATATCAATTTGTAGTAGAATAAACAAACATCAACTCAAATCAAAAACATTTATGAATGAGAAAAACATTGGTTTTAGTAATCAAAAATTTCGTATACTTAGTTGTGATTGTTCATCCTGCATTTGAAAATGTGCAGTTTCCATAGCATTACATAAAGCTAACTAACTAACTAACTAACTAACTAATACTGCTTACAAAACACATTTGAGTGCAGCGAACAATATTTCTTAATTATAGCGTCACTGTCACAGTGGTCTAGGAGCAGTTAAATATCTATGCCCGGGGTTGTACAATATGTTTGTTATCAACGCGTTCGGCGAATAATATAATATGAATATTGTCATAATAAACAAATACTTTATTTACCTCAAACATATACAGAGTCCCACTCATGTGTTCACAGTCATATGCTATTTTGAAGAGATAATATTTAACGATCGCCGGATCCTCAAGTTTCTTATATGTTCCATAGGACAGCAAAAGCTTTGCCGAAAGTGTTTGTATTTCAATGTTCGAGTTGATGTCAGGAGTTGTTGACTTGTTGACGTCCTGACTTCTGAATGTTCACTTACGTCTGTACATAGATGATAACACCGTTACAATCTTGAACACGAACAACAGGAGCTTGTATTTAAAGTTATCTCTAGAACAGGAAGCCAGTACAAGTTCTTCAGGACCAGTTAAATGGACACATACATTTTCGCGCTAAATTGTAGTTCAGATTTATGGAGGCGAATAGAAGTATTATATGACGTGTATAACATCGTCAGTTTTAAACTAAATTTGTGGATGTTGAACAACGATAAATCCTGGTCATTTACATTTTCTTATATTTTATCATAAATAAATGCAATCTGTTATCAGAAAGCCGTTCTTAATGTACCGCTGCTCCTGCTGTCTAAGTCTGATAAAATCACTTCCTCATCCACTTGTTCCTTAATCTATTTTCTTATATTATTCTCTTTCGAATTAAAATGATAAATTAGGAGAATATAAATCTATGGCACAGAAGCAATACAAACCAGTCTACAGGATTTACAAGTATAACACTTAATTAGTTCACTTTAGTTAACATCTAATAGATGTGAATCAAGTACGAACCCTTTCCATTGAATTAACAACAAGTACTCGAAGGTCACGATTATCGGAATTATACTAATGGCTGTTGCTGGTAACACTATCGCATCTCCATATTATTTTGTTATTTCAAGATTCCAAATCATCAAAAAACATGGTTTACTACGACAAATTATACATTGCATAACTTGATTCTACTTGGCTCAATTAATCTAGCTTCAGAAATGTTTATCCTCTTGACATCAATTATTTTAATTTTTGATTGAACCTACAATGATAGATGTGTAATAATGTGAGGCATCCCAGATAACACCTGCTAATAGATCCCTATTGGGGAGCAAGTTGCCAACAGGCGAGGTTCACTCAACACACAAGGGACGCTCATTGACCATGACTTAATTGAAGTGGCGGGCAGGGGTTTGGTTATCTGAAATGTCCTCAATGTGAGGATTTTACTGGAATTTATGATTGGTACATGTACATCTGTCTGTTGTCAAATACAGTTTACTATAGTTTGACATGTACATGTTTTAGGCGTTGCAACTTGAAGCAGATTCGTGAATCTTATATATTCTATATTTATATGTAAATGACATAAAACAAATGATATGATTACTGCCATTCGTTTAAATATGAAAATGGCGAAGGTTGTTTTAAAAGTTAACATAAACTTTGGGTAAGAGATCAGAGCCTCTAATTACATTCCTGATCAAATGACTAATGGTAACAAAGTTCCTTTTATTTCCAGATGCTCGTGACCGATCATGATTGATCTTCAAATCGTATAATTTAAAAGTTTCAATTTACTTGGGCTTTGATTATACAACAACCCGTCATACAGTCGCCGATGGAACGTTCAAGTGTTGTAAATGTGTTGTGTGTTTGATATTGGGAAGGGCAAGTAGTTTGAAGGAAATGAATGAACCTTTGCAGTCTTTGAGAAATGGGAGATTCTTAGAGGTATAAACATTTACAGCAATGTGGCTATATGATCAATTATCAATTATATTATATTATATTATATTATATTAACAATTGATAACTAGCAACACTGTAACGTAACAACAATATGTGTGAAGCAAATAGATCGCAGGCAAAAGTAAAGTTGTCAATTACCGATGAACGAATGCAGAGAAAGATCTTACTTACATACCGAGTAACTCAGACGTGTCGTCATTCAATAATACAAATTTGGGTTGTTACATTTTAAAATACTAGTATTACGTTCTTTGACACTTAAATGTCTCTGACTGTGATTTATTATTTAATATTTTGTTCTATCTTTTCAGATGCAGGCAGATTTCACCTCAATATCACGATGGTATTGCTGGATTTTCCCTTGCAGTAATACAAGCCACTGTAAAGTCAATGAAGTAGTCTTTAAACCCCAAGTATCTTCCATTTTGATCCTGACGTCAAATATGTTACACATACTCAAGCAGCTATGCTTAAGTTGTGTTAAAAATAACAAGTTACACCTCAGGTTCATCCTGTTCTCACACAATGTACACAACCTCTAATTTGTTATCGAGTTTTTAAATTAAAAGTTAGAAACAGTCATTAAGAGTGTGTTTACGGTAGATTAATATCCTCATAACTGTCAAAATCTTAAGTAACGTTTATGAATCTCCTAGGATACAGACATTAATGTTCTCTAAAATGGATCTTCTATTATGACCCTAGGCGGATCGCTTTTTATTCGAGTTCCCATCAACTAGGTCCGTGACAAAAGGTAATGTCTAACCTGATAGTGAAATAAATGATGAGAAGTTAACAGTGAATACCCATCTTATAAGCATCTCAATATATATATATATATATATATATATATATATATATATATATATATATATATATATATATATATATATATATATATATATATATATATATATATAGTATACTTGAAAAGACCGATATACTGGTCGAAATGAGCTCATCGTATTAAAGAAGATTGATCCAGTCAAACCCATCTGATGTTTACTCTTTTCTATATATAACCTTACTTCACGTGAGAAACGACTCATTTTTATTTATATATATCAAATGTGTATATATATAGATATATATATATCTGTAATAACTTTGCGCCAATTAAAAATGATTTAAGATATGAAGTTTAAAAAAACGAATAATTTAAGATATTGTTTTCTGTTATTAAAAATATGTTCCGGTCATATTCACTCAAATGTATATAGGGGCGAATGATGTACGCGTTCTCTTATGATTATATGCCAATGTTGATTCAATTATTCCATAAAAGTTAACAAGAAGAATTTGTATGTGCAGTATCTTCTGTCTATGCACAAATATCCCCTGAAGTTGGAAATGATGCAATGTTTACATTGACAACTACAATGCACGAATTTTCCTTTCTCAGTTTGTTCATTGGTTAAGACATTTGCAAGTCGCTTTAAACATTATTCCGTTGTCCATTTGTATTCCATTGCATAGCATCAATGGTAATATTCTACTTTGATATTAGAAAAAGTAATTAAAAATTACAAATAAAAAAGAACATCAGTGGTAAAATAAAAGAAATGTTAAAGGGTGTGCCTCAAGGGAAACCTATCAAAATAAAGATCAGATTGCTGAATATGTCTGGCTCCGAAACCGATTTCATTGTTTTGTAACATTTCGGAGGGCATATAAAATACAGGGAAACGAACATTATTATGTATCTTGTGTTTGCCGGCATTAGGTTATGATGAAAGAATTCCTAATCTTGGTATGTGGTAATGAAATATTGTTTGTCATCCAATATGAATAATAACAGGTTTACTGCGTGATTGATCACCATGCAAATCTAAATATCCTCCAATGTATTCAACGCCATTGACACGCGATTGGTGATGTAAATTGAAGTCAATTCAAGGAATGTTTGCTGCCAACTAATAGTGTATTTCGTGTTATACTGGCAATGGTTCACATATTGTTCAGACGTGAATGTATGAATCGACGGCACCGGTTTGGTAAAATTCACTTCTACCATAGACAGTGCAATATAAATCAAGGGTAGCGAACACATACCCCCGTTTCCAACATATAATGAAAAGGATATGGCCATTTAACAGTCTCGTGAATAAGATGATAAAATGAATAAAATATCTTTGCTCTTAAAAAATCCACAGACAACGAAGTAATGAAGTATAACTTCAGGAGCGTGGCTACACTAACAACCGGTATAGCTGATATATGTCTTTTGCATGTGTCAGCATTGAGATCGATATATCCAAGTCTGATTTAAATTGACAGTTGTCCGAGAAATAAAAGTTGCAAAAAAGTACATCTACCTGGATACGAACTCATATCGTTCGGATGTTTCCTCGCATACTGTCTTATAACAGCCCGTAGACTCCCATGTTCTGACGCAATTCAATTAACCAATCACAGGATCTCCATCAAAAGCTTTCGGTGTAAGAAGCTAGGGGCTGATAACGCCCAAACAGCTATCCTTTCGTCTCTTCCGAATGCCTTCAACATTATGATGTGATTGGTCAGATATTCGCCTGAGTTTCGTTTGCGCTAAACTGGTACTAAACGTGCCTATACCGGTGTCCTAAGACCTTGTGGTGAGGAATCTATAGAACCAGTTCGTATCCGATATGTACTACATTGTATTTTGCAGATTTAATTCCTCGGAACAGGGTCGATTTTAATCAGACTGGCTATATCCAAGTCGTATTAGCATATATAATGATTATATGCAAGTATGAAGACTACACTTATTCAACAGTGTAAAAAAGGAAATGCTGTTGCCGGAGAATATCGATTTTCAATGCCTTTTATTGGGACATCATTTGTCAAGAGGTTATCGCAATTGCATACATCAGAGTACACTACTTTTATTTTCATGTCTGTTCAAATACACACATTACTTTTTTTTCAAAATGTGTTAGCGTGCATGTAAGCAAGGGGGGATTACTCTGACTTAACGTCACCCGGGCTGATATTGATATGGATTTACGGACCGGGCTGATATGGCTGATTTGGATTTGCGGACCGGGCAGCAATATGGGTGTGGTTTCCTAACCTCTATCACACACGCAAAACATCACGTATCTTTGATAGATATATGATAATAAGTAATATCTATTTACGAGATATATCCTCATCAAAATTCAAAATTGACTTTATCCGGCAGTTATATTTTCTGTTTGACTAATATTTGTTACCGTCTCTTTTTCCCCTCGGTGTAAGGATAGAAGAGAGAAAAGAAAAGGGATTACAGAGAAGCCAGCATATAGTTAATCAGGTTGTGGAATAGGTAGTTGTTAACAGAAGTGGTGAATAATAGGGTATATGTAAACTCTGATAGCTAATTCCTGTTTAGAGAGCATGTGTGTGTGTGTGTGTGTGGTCGTATTTGTAGTGATTCCATGAGTTTGCGCTGTATGTAATCGTGTTGAAGATGAATTTCAATAACATGGTACATCCAACCTGTAAGTCACAGGTACACCCCACCTGTTAGCCAGAGGTACATCCAACCTGTTAGCCACGGTACACCCCACCTATAAGCCACATGTACACACCACCTGTAAGCCACAGGTACACCCAACCTGTAAGCCACAGGTACTACCCTCCTGTATACCACAGGTACATCCAACCTGTAAACCGCAGGTACACCCCACCTATAAGTCACAGGTACATCCCACCTGTAAGCCACAGGTACATCCAACCTGTAAGCCTAGGTACACCCCACCTGTAAGCCACATGTACACCCAACCTGTAAGCCACAGGTACACCCAAATATATTTATATATAATAATATATAATATTTAGATATTGTGCATCATTAAATTTGTTATATTAAATGAATTATTATTGATGAACCCCTTTAAACGTAATTATAAGTTTCTTAAGTCCTAATTCGTAATGAAGACACTATTAAAGATCCCATGTAATGCATTATTCTCAAGAATGACAAATTATTACCTCTACGTACATTATATATCGGAATCAATTGAACATAAAATCGAGACAATATACACTTGGACTTATCAAGACGATTTTAATTTACTAAGTTAAACAATACTGCAATCACCGCCGCGGTCCGTTTTGAAAAGCATCATTGAGGCGTGACTGATTAACCACAGACGTTGGGTCATTAATCAATAAATGATGAGTACCACTGCCGCTAGATGAATTAATGAGATGTGTCGCCACAAACACATGTTTATGCAGTAATTATGTCATCTACGAAATTACCTAGTTGGATATCTAAACATTCGATATATGATAAATTTAAGTTGTTTTATTGAAGATGTGTGAAATTAACAATCAAAGTCATCGCTTCAGGGACCACACCCCCGCTGATTTTAATTCTGGTGGCCGGGGCTAAATGGGGTGTTTTTTAATGAATCCGCATTTTCCATATGTCATTACATCTATCCTTTGGTCTCTATGGACGAATCTCTGTGTATTTGTATGCTTGATAATATAAACAGATTTAAAGTGAATAAAGTATCTATCTGTCTGTTAAGGTTTATGAATAAAGAAGTCGAATATCATTTTTTAAATGTACTTTATCAGAATTATAACCTCTAGAATGCCAGTTGAACCTGGGTAGTTGTAGATATAATAGTGATTTTTTATTATAAAACTTAAGGAAATTATGCATAACTGATAAATTCTACTAATACTTCATGTAGATCAGTGACCCTAGTGATAAATCTAACGATAAAGAAGGTTACATATACTGATTTTCAATACTGCTCCAATTCAATTTGAAGCACCAATCAACGTTTTTCAGAAAGAAGCTTATCAAACGTCAAACCTGCAATATGATTAACTCAAACCTGAAAACTCAATAATATGTCCTAATTATGGGATTTATGACCTAATTAGGAGATATTAAGTACTAATAAGGAGACGTTATGTCCTAATTAGGAGACACTAAGTACTAATTAGGAAATACTAATTAAAATAACATAAATACATAAAACAAAATTTTCATGTGAATACGCTTCCATATTTCCATACCCTTCCATATTAAGGAGATTAGAAAACGACAATTTTTAAAACGTGCGTTTCTGAGAAATATGTCCAGATAATGTTTTGAACTTTCACAATGAGTAAGCTAGGGTTCTGAAGATATGGTGCGTTTCTGTTTCAATCTGATTTAGCACTGGTGAAATGAATAATCTTGTATTCTGTTTGTTGACGTTTCTTTTGCGGTTTTGCGGTTGCGGTTGAGCCCCTTTCTGAGATAGCTGTATATATTATAGAAAGTTGCAAAATAGAACTAGTTCATTTTAAGTTTTAAGAGGAGGGATACGCCATAAACAAATTCTCTCCAAAGTAAAACATTTACTGTGAAGCCTGTGCTTCTTTGTACATATTGATCTGAAATCAAACAGAACAATAACAACTTATCATGCAAAGGCATTCATGCATTAAGGAACTATTTTTAATACACCCGTCATTAAAATCATTTAAAACAAATCAAGTTTTGTTTCAGAAATGATACATTATGTTTACAGTAAAGTTACACTTAATTAAACTTGAACAATAACAATATTATGTTATCAGAGAAAAGCTGGTACATGTATATCAGTACAGAGGAGCGTACTTTTTTTTGTCATATTCTTTTCTTTGGACCTTTTTCACTCTAGAGAGCTTATATCACACAATGGAAATATTATTGTAAACTATCGCACACTTATAATACAGTCGCCTTTTTAAAACAATACTTATTTAAATACCTATCTGTTGACTAGACCTACTATGCCTACCTCCTCTCTAGGTATGCTATTTCAACGTTAACACAGACGAAACTTAAAACAGTGGAGTAGTAAAATCCCTCTCTCCGCGTAAGCGGTAGAGATGGTGTCTCCCGGGCTGTACCTTGTCCTCACCACAGGGTGCAGGACTTGTACATTGTAGGTTAGCTTACATTCAGGGCTTGTTGCTGCTCTCGTCTCTACCACATATCTACTGACCCGCCTCCATACAGTGGGAATCTAGGCATACTAGGTCTAGTCAACAGATAGGTATTTAAAAAATAGTACGTTTTTGATTAAACGTAATTTTTTTTTTTTTATCACTTTATTTCTTTTTCGCAGGGTACAGCATTTTTCATTTTCATTTCATAGTATTATCACAATAAATGGTACAAAACATTTGACATGCGGATCTTCTACATGAATAGATTGTGGCAGGATGACCAGAATGAGACAAATGAGTCATATTTACACTGTGTATAAGCATTGGATTTATGTAATTGGTAATTTAGTCTTAATTTCGGTTTCAGACCACTTATGGACGTAATTATTTATACTTACCTGTTGACTAGACCTACGCGATAGGCCCGCCCATTCTCCCCGCTTGGTCTGTCTTGCTTTTTGGGCCTGTTCGGAGAGTGGCATATCCGGTGGTGACGTCACGAGACCATGCAGACTTACCGCCCTTGGGAGAGGTATTTTACGTATCCCCTACTCCACTGTTTTAAGTTTCGTCTGTGTTAACGTTGAAATAGCATACCTAGAGGAGGTAGGCATAGTAGGTCTAGTCAACAGGTAAGTATAAATAATTACGTTTAATCAAAAACGTACTATTTTAATTTTAATTGCACCTTACATTCAAAATCAAATAAAATAATTAAAAAACCCATTTCATTTAGTAAAAATGTGCCAACAGATTTTTTTAAGGACGACTGTGACACTCTATTACTGTATTGGTCCTACGTCGTAGAGCATGATAAGTTTCCGATATAGTACTCGTTATGCTATTTTGTGATGAGTTTATTTAAGGATCAGCAATTTTGAGAAAATTATTATCAGTGATGCTTTTAAACCTGCGGAGGAAGTCTACATCAACAATCCATTAATAATGGAATATGTGGACTGATAATTATTAGAGTTAATGTATTGTTGAAGAAGATCACAACGTTAATGGTGATGTGAAATGTAAAAGGAAACAACCATTTACAAGATAATTAGTAAACAAATTGGCGTATGACAATGACCTGTATTCGGCGACCTACCGTATTGTCCGTCTTCTGTAAACATTTAAAATGTTCGACTCCTGTGGAGAGTTCTTTACTTTTTTAAGAGGCATTTATTGTGGAGAGGTATGTACTACGGTGACTTAAGCGTGTCCCTGTGGTCGTAACACGTTCACACCATGACTATTTAATGACAGCATTTTTTCTTTTCTTACTTCGTACTCAAGAACTTCCTGCGCATGTTCTGCTATTGCAGGATATTGGCACTTGACGGAGGAAACGATTCCAGATCTGGGGAACTTGAACATTTTCAAAAGAACATCTATGTTATATGGGACTGAAGTTTCTTAATTCAATCTTGACCCGTTTCAAATATGGATGTGACAGTGTGCACTCTCAAATCTCCTTTTGAATTCTCTCCAGGGCTGCGTTCTTTTTGACTCAGTCGAGGATAAACTTGCGCATGCTCAGTTGCCACTTAGCGCGAACGACAACCGAGTATCACACTTGGTTGCCCGGCGTCAAACAATATGGCCGACAGAATTATTATAGGCTCAGCATTTGATAAAACAAATTAATTATACTTAGTACTCTATT
This sequence comes from Gibbula magus, assembly GCA_936450465.1. NCBI lineage: Eukaryota > Metazoa > Mollusca > Gastropoda > Trochida > Trochidae > Gibbula > Gibbula magus. The sequence goes on along the minus strand of OW388292.1, from coordinate 31,478,052 downwards.
AATTATTTGTTTCATTCATTTGCCCAATTATTGTGTGTTGAAAAGGGTTATATAATCCAAACACCACTTATTACGAATGTGTTTATACATGTAAGTAAGTCGGAGGATTAGGAAGAATATAGACGAACACCGCGTCAAATGACGTACTTCCGTTACTCTCACGACTTCCCTCCTCGATTTAGCAGGAGGGGCTTCGAGTGACTCAAGAGTGCACACGGGAGTAACACAAGGGTCGTTCGATTAGGATTGTGATCGCACGTGCGACACACTTTGTTCTAAACGAACGCAGCCCAGAAATCAGTAATGCTAGGAAGCCGAAATTTTTAGATAATATCTTTATAGGCTGGAGACCAAGATATGTAGATTGTATTGTATTGTCCTCCTAAACTCAAGGACGTGACAGAGTTACAGGTTAAATTACTGGCATTGTAATCCTCTATAAAACGAGCCCAATCAATGACTCTAATTTGTTTCGTTGTTATATATACACTCAGGCACTTAATTCCATAAAAAAAATAATCGGCAAATAATAAAATAATGTATAATACCAAAACTCGTTTCATAAAGACATAATTTAAAATCACACTATTTTGTCATTGGATAACATCTGAGTTCTTATTTTGATTGACTATCAATGCTTTGATAGTTTGCACTGTCAAACCTCCATTCACTGAACATTCAAATATTCAGCCAGATTAATGTTACAGAATCAAACTCAGCACAAATCGCTTCAATAGTAGTAAAGCTTTGGTACAATTAATTCCAAGACAACTTTGGCTGTAGCACTTGTGCCCCTTTATCGTTTATCAATATCCTGACATACAACAGTTCCCATATCGAATCGATACATCTGTGATGTCCTAACAGCTGAACCCGAGCAATCTAATCTCTCTAAAGAACATTTGATTCTCATTTCAGTCGTTTCTACTTCTGCCCTCTGACTTAAAACAAGAACCAATTGCAGTGCACATCAATTCTGAAAGCAATTTCATGGCTTAAATGTACATTCACCTTTATCACCGTCTGCGTCTCATCTATCGTCATACTTCCATCAGTGGACAGAACAATTACATTACTGATGAATGAGACACCCCTCTGAATGGATTCTGTTCATCCTTATCGTTGATGAAAGTTTTACATCTTTCGGACTGGATATGATGTATAGGAAACATTTTCAGTATTGATAATATACTCGATATTGTAAACTCCGAGGTCACTATTTTCATCTTTTATTGCTATGTTAGTCTGGTTGTATTTGTCTGGAGACTGTGGAAGGTCAGAGGGCATGTACTGTACAGGACATTAAAAGGGACTTTGTACTCTTTGCTATTTTATGTGATAATTGGAACACTGAAAAACGCTATTCTGGACTCTTTTAGTACATGTATGTCTGGAGTTATGGATTGTATTGCTCGGTGCACAACCGCCATGAATTATTACGGCAGAATTAGTCAAGTAGGTCAACTAATAATCATCTTGTGACAATTAATAATGATGAAGATTTTTCCAGTTGTGTCATCTGATAATGGCTTAGATGACCATTCCAATTGTAAGTTATGTCTCATGGACATTTATAATGTAAAGTTTGGTTGTGTATATTCTTGGATAACCCTTAAGGCACCTCGATGTTGAAGCTAGGTTGCACACTCTCAGGGAGTTCTTGGTGTGGGAATCTGCGTGGTCTACATACCCTCATTATGTGTTTAATTATGTACATTTGGCAGTCCGAATTAATCTACTGACACTAAGAAAACGTCCACTTTTATTATGTCTCTGTGTTTCGTCCGTGATCATTATCATTATAGTTTAGGTGTCTGACAGACATCTGCATAATACATGATTTAAATCATACTGTATAGACATCCGGCAATGTGACCCATTACATATGACGATATAAGATGTTTTTATCTAGTTTCTAAAGATGAACCAAGACAAAGGAAAGATAACTAAGGCTTTTGCTTTCCCACTATTCCCGTTCCGGTCTGACGCTGTGAACAAAGACTCTTATGAAGTTGCAGCCAAGGGCGTACATTTTGTACTTCCAAAACAAAACCAAGGATCAAATTGTGATCACACTTATGATGTAGTAATTTAGAAAGAGATGTGTACCGAGACAGGAACCAGCTGGCATGATCGCTGTATGCTGTGCGTTTTTACATTTGTGATATTGAAGGATGGTATTACATTAGTAGAAATATTACATGTCATCATAAATCTAAAAAAAAGGCCATTTTTGGATTTGTTTACTATCTAAGTGACATTCTTTAATTTTAAATCTAAATCTTTTAAATCTGAAACCAAATTCTCTTCCTTCAGAAGTTACTCCCTTTTGATTTCCTATCGTAACGACTGTTTTAATACGAGTAGTTTCTCGGCTAAGTAATAGCTATAGAGAAATCTGATTGGTTGCATTAGAAATTAGTGAAATCAACTATGCCGTTGTAAGGATGGTCGTTTCACGTTTTCACGTTTAATATGTTTTCCTCGACTTATGCTATTGTAATTTGTAAAAACAGTTGATCACAAAATACTGATAAATAAAGGAGACAACCTAGAAGACATAAACGGAAAATAACTCGGTCGATGTAGTCGCTGTTAGATGTCATTTCATTGGATAAAGAGCAGAGATCTAACAGGTGGTTCTCCTTTCCGCCGCTATGGGATTTTGTGAGAACGCATAACTTGCTTGTATTAGAACAGAGTTTTCTCTTCCCACAGAGGTTACTCCCATCAGATTCCCGATCCTAACCTCTGTTCTACTAGGGCTGAATTCGCCGACATAAAAGGGAGGATCCTGATTGGTTGCATTTGAATATAATTGTGCAATCAGCGACGCCGTCGTAAATGTGACATTTGCGAATGACACGTCATAATAATAAAAATAAACGTTAGATAAACGTTTTCTCGTTTAATGTGTTTTCCTCGAAATGTGCTTTTTGATTTTGTGAAAACAATTGATGATAAACTTGCCAATAAATGGACGAGAGAGAAATACCGAAAATAGTTCATTTTTGTTATTTACATAAGACATATTCGTAGGACATATGCTTATTAGCGGAACCCTTTAGAGTCAAATGCTAATAATTAAGATCTTTGAGATCTGAGAGACGACTTCATTGGTTAAGAAGCAGGGATACAGTATGAGGGTCCATTTCCCCCTGCTAGTCCAATTATAGTAGTACAGAGGTTTGGATCGGAAATCTAAAGGGAGTAACTTCTGTGAGAATGCTATTATGGCAAAAGAAATGCAGGACACCAGGTTCATAGCCCAATTGCCACAATAGGTGTGCAAATATTCATACAAATACATCCACAACATTGATCAGAAAAGCTAATATATCTCCAACAGATATACAGCAACAGTTATCCAAGCAAATGCTCTGCTTCAGGACTTCTAAACTTCGGAAACTGTCTGGATCAACAAAACTACTTTCCTATGATTAACGTTATTCGTACCAGGACTTGCACACACATGTGTAAATATGTTGAAATATATTTATACACATGAATGTAGGTAAAGTGTAATACAAGTTTTAACATGCTTCGTATAGCGTTTTTCATGTATCGTTTCTTTGGTAAAGTATTATTAAAAGAAAAATTATTAAGAAATAAGAAATCATATTACAAGAAAGGGGATGAAAAGGTCAAATGACATAGTCACATAGCACTCGAAGTGCATCCAATGAAGACTATAAAAGAACGGTAATGCTTCGTACAAAATGTCACGATAATAAACGTCCCATTAATCGTTGGTGCGTCAATAAGATGGATATGCTAATAGTATCTTTACACACAATAGTCTTTTAATGCTTCTCAGACGTCTAGAAAGTTTTAAATTATAAGATTATGTTTTTCCTTTATTAAATACGAAACGAAATCAGTGAGGAATACAACAATATTGAGACAGTCGACTCCACGTTCTTTTTAAAATGTAAATGTGATGAATTTCTTGAAAAAGAAAATGATAAAACTCATTACTTATAAAAGCTTTTTAAAACTATTTATGTCTTTTGTAGCTCAGAACTTTAGATTTTAAAGTTACATGTACATAAAACATGTTATTCGACATTGTTGCATGTAAATGTTATCATGACAAGTATGATCAATGCGGTCTCATAACATTAATGTTTTCGACTTAAGGTCACTTAAAGTGTACCTCACACACAGCCCCGAAATCTGGTCCTGCTCTACTATTGTATAAAGAGAGGCACCTTTTATGGTTACAGTGGCTCATATCTGAGCATTGCAAAGTTGGCTTTCAAGTGTGTCGTTCATACATAAGTAATCACGATTATATAATACTACAACGTATTATGTCTTAGTTTGCATCGTAGTTTATTTAAACTGCACTATTATTTATTGATTAACTTAACACAACTCATCTCTCCAGTTGAACAACTTAACAAAGCATGGAACACACGGTTGTAGTACTAAGAGTAGTATAGGGATATGTTTGGCATTTGGGCTTTCCATCCAGCTTTGATGATTCTTGTATTTCGGGTTCAACATTCAGTAAAATACTTTAGAGTATGCATATCTTGTAGTGATAAGAAAGACCGAGTCTAGTTCGCGCATTATCCACTTCTGATGGATAGGACTCGAGATGTGTAAATAGGTTATGGGTTTTGAAACAGACGTAGGCCGAGTGCAAGCCGATCCGCTTACTGATGAAGGCAACTTTAACGCGAAACATCATCCTCTTAGCTCTGGCTATTATCTCAATATGGTTAAATAGGATACTTCGTGTCCAGTTAACTAGATGCTTTGTCTGAATGACAACCAAATAAAGTTGCGATTATCACGATAATGACTGTGTATTTCGTATCAAACATTAAACCTTAGTTTTGTGTTATTGAATGTGCATTTATGATAATTGTTTGATAAACATGTTTCCTGATGTTTACTTAATCTAGATAGTTAAAACTTGTCTTGAGTAGTGCAGTACATTTAATGAAGTTTCCGCTGTAGAATTACATCCATTCTAATCCATTTGGCTGCATACGTGTTCTGACAATAAATAACTTTTTACTAGAATTGCACGAGATTAAAAACGGACTAACATGATGCGATATAGCATTGAACTGAGATCTACATATGCTGTTTCCGGAGAGACGTGTCTACCTCTGACAAATTTCAATGTTTCTCTTAAACACATGCTAAAACAGGAGTAACAACAATGTATTTTACTTTAGCATTCCGTTTGGACAGACACACACAGTGAAAGTATCATATACGTGATGAATGCATATATATATGAAATTGTGTCTTTAACAAGCATTTGCTTATCGAATACAAAGTAGACTTACCAAGTAGAAAGCAATTTTGGGGACTCGTTGTTCTTATCCAGTAGTTTATTCTTAATATTGTATCTGACAATGATAATATATTGACAATAGTTTCTCGTGTAATGATAATTCTTAAATGTCACAATAATAAATAATGACACCTATCTTTGGACACGTCAATATACTGTGAATGTTAATAGATAATTAGAAATCAAAATATCCTTTGGAAATATTTCAACAAGAATAGCGTTACTTTCTTATAATTAATCGAAAGTTCACATACCTTACTGAATTTTTAAAAAATAGTTCTGGTAAATTTAATTTGTTCAAGTGTTATCATAGTTTTAGACTTAAACTCATTGTTTGATATTCTTAAAGATGCATCCATTGTTTTTCGTAAAATGTATTTGTGGCAAAATACCATTTGTACTGATATCATTTCAAATAGTTTCAATCAACTTGCATATTAATTAATTCCCATTCGCAAAATATATCTTAATTACTAGCTTTCAATGAAAATCCAGAAACCTTATTATACGTACAGAAACCGAAACAACACGTCCCATTTATATGCATAGTAATCACAGTAGCTATTGACCATTCTCAACCCATTTTGTCTTATGTAAATAAGTTTCAAAAATAACATTTGACTATTTGACTAATTGACGGTGCCAATAGCTTGGCATTGTCCGGTTTCCGATCAGTAATCACTACTTTAACCTTCATATTGCCACTATACGGAGTCGACTATAATGAAAAAGGTACTTGTCGTCAACAGTCAGTACCTTTCGACAGAATAACACCATATTTAATATGTGCCTCCCCAACAACATAATGGATACATTTTTAAAGGGGAAGGTACAAAAGGCCTGAATCCCTAAATGGTTACTTTAAACTGCACAGGTTGGTTCCGAGCAAACAGCCAACGTGTGCGAGTTTGTAACGATCGCTTCAGAAAAAAAAGAATTTGTTTCTGGTTTCCGCCCGCATCAGTTTCAAACCCACGCCTCAGGTCTTTTTTTCTAGGTTTCAACAAAAGAAAGGGACAGATAACTCTCATTATTTAGCCTAAAAAAACGTTGGACATGGTAAAATTCACTGGTTTCTGTTGAGATGAAGTGTAGGAGTGAGATTATTGACCATTCGGAATAGTAACACATATTTAAGATGGTTTGTGCTTTATTTATATAAATAATTGTGTAAATTTTGTTTTTAACCAGTGAGAAGTTGGTATAAAATCGAATTTATTTCTTCAATGGAAAACAAAAATGTCGTAAAAAACAAAAATCGCGTCATCGCATCATTTTTAATGTAAAGACCAGAAACATTAAAAAAAATAATTGTTGGGCCTTATTATATAGTAAAATGGCACAACTTAAAAAAGAAAAGTCATCTTTGTTTTAAGAGGAGACATTTTTCTCTCTAACATCTCCAAACTATGGAGATGAAACAACTGGTATGTTGTTTCCCTCTGCTAAGGGATTATCATACCAGTGTCAAAGACTGAGTCTGTTGTTCCTCAACCTCAAATGAATCCATGACAAAAGAGGGCCATGAAACCTGGTATTCTTCCCGAACACATAGAGTGAAAATGAAAGTTAGAAAATGCTTGGCAGACGTAGAGTCTAAGTAATATATATCCGCTAATCAGACTAATAATAGTTTAAGAGTTTGAGATAAACCATGATATGCCAAGTGATAAGCAAAATGCAGTCATAATTGGCAGTGCAGTTAGTAGTGTTATTCAAGTGTTTCGAGTTTTGAAAGTATGTTTTCCCGCACAGTTCCATCTCCATGCAGGTATTTCTAGTAGAAATCTAGGAGATCAGGTATTTCTAGTAGAAATCTAGGAGATCATTTGTTATCTACTAATCAGTGCCCAATCTAACTGTTGTAGAGGGGGGGTTGTGGAATTTTTCCGCCATTTTGTTTTTTCAAGTAGCCTTTGACATGACCTTTAAGTGACCTTTAATAAGGGGTACAGGTGACCTTTAGGTCACCTTTGTAGAAAACTAGGTCATGGTATTCATTATAAAATGACCTATCTTTTTTAAGTCATTACAACAGTTGTCAACTAACACTGCAAGGATGAATACTTCAGACAAGAATTCCCTGGATGAAACCTTGACTACTCTTCAAGACCATTATTGTCATATTGATCTTGGTGACAATGTCTTTGCGACAGCAAAGACATGGAACGATATTGTATACATTGACATCAGGAAGTATACTGTGTATGGTAGTGGCAAGTCTTACCCTACAAAACGTGGTATTATGCTAACTCTCAAACACTGGCTTGAGTTTCCTGGAGTTTTCTATTACTTGGAGGAATGCAGTGAGACAGGTGGTTATACACATGTTGGAGCAAATGTGTATGCAACATCAGAAGACCATGGTGTTGATCTTAGGCAATGGGAACAAGATGATGCTGGTAAACTAGTTCCAACCTCAAAGGGTATTCTACTATCTCAACACCAGTGGAAACGATTGAGAGATTGTTGTGATGTGATGCCAGACTTTGTGCCTGAACTGAGGGACATGATGACATGTCCAACTGACTCTCTTAAGAGTACAGATTCAAATAAACTTATAGAGAAGTAATTTATAAAATATGTAGAGCCTGGTAATTAATACAACATTATTAAAAAATCCACGATTTACAAATGAACATTGTGGGAAAGCATGGGCTTTTATAGGTGTTTTTGATAGGGTCTAAAGGTCAACTGACTATATTTTTCTGTGATACAGGATGTGCCCACTTAAGGATATCTGTTGTGACAGGTGAAATGGTAACCTGCCTGTCAGAGTTTTACCACAAACCGGATGTGCCCACTTTTAGGTTATCTATTTATGTGACAGGTCAAAAGTCCAGCTGCCCATCTGTTATATTTTTACCAAAAAAAACCAGGATATTCCTACTTAAGGATATTAGTTAATAATGTTTGTGATGGCCCGAAAGGCCACCTTTATAAACAATTTACCACAAACAGGATGTGCCCACTTTTAGGTAATTCTATTTTTGTCATTTTTGTGACAGGTCAAAAGTCCAGCTGCCTGTCTGTCATATTTTTACCAAAAAACAGGATGTTCCTACTTAAGTTCATTAGTTGAAAATGTTTGTGATGGGCCAAAAGGTCACCTGTCTGAACAATTTACCACAGACAGGATGTGCCTACTTTAGGTTTATATGGTGATCTCATCTTGTTTCTCATCTTAATGAAAACATGATAGATGTCTAATGTAAAATGATTGTATTATCAGAAATATTTAGACCTTACTCTCAACAACAAATCCATAACAATATTGCGTACCCACCCCATAAAGTGACATTTTTCTAGAAATGTTAGAGCATATCTAGAGCAAGATATATGATAACAAACTAAAATGTATGAAAAAACCATATCGCTAATCACTTGTAAATGACATTTTCAGAAAATGGTATTCAGATGTTTAAGCAAACTTGTGCAAAGTCTAGGGTATTATAAGAATGCTTATTTATATGAATCTTGTGCCACATTCTTATCTCGGCGCATAAGAACGCATTATGTAATTAAGGAAATGGCTACTGAGGTTTCAGTGTGTCAGTGTTGCCCTCCCGACGGGTTTGTAAGCAGCTTAATGGAAAATGATAGACTTGATTATTGTCCTTCACTTTGATATTATCGTATCAAGCTTTGTGTCCTTTTCTCCCCCAAAACTCCTTTTGAATGAATATGAAATTACCCTAACCAGACATTGTTTGTTTCATTCAGTAACTTAAACACACAACGATTATGGATATCACTGTATGTCCAGTTGAGAACTTCCTGTATAGTATAGGGACTGGTCAAACTGAAGGAGTACTTGAGATGTTATATCCTGTTCACTTCCGTCGGCATTTCTACACTTACTGACCACTGGTCAATGACATCTCGGTTAATTTATCTTCAGGCAATTTTAAACACTTCTGTAAAATGTTGTTGTATGAATTATGAATTAGTGTGGATAGAAATTAAAAACCTTAATCCAACTCATTTTCATTTTTCAAAACATTAAGTAAGCTCTTAATCAAAATAGTTAAAACTTGTAAGATATTTTCATTCAAGTTATTGATCACACCTGTCAAATCAAAGTTACCTCAAGTCACATGAGAGGGTACAGGTGACCTAAAGGTCACCTTCATATCATGTGTGAAGGTACAGGTGACCTAAAGGTCACTTGAACCCTATTAATCAAAGGTCGCCTACATATCATGTGCGAGGGTACAGGTGACCTAAAGGTCACCTTCTACCTTAATTAAAGGTCACTTAAAGGTCATGTCAAGGCTATTTGAAAAACAAAATGGCGGAAAAATTCCACAACCCCCCCCCCCTCTACAACATCTAACTGAATACAGACTATGTTCTTTAAATAGCGTAGATACATAAAGTATCTACTAATCAGTACCCAATCTTACTGAATACAGACTATGTTCTTTAAATAGTGTAGATACAGAAAGTATCTACTAATCAGTACCCAATCGGACGGAAAATATATTACGGTTGATAAGGGTTCATTGCAAGTGTTAGTTGTGTCTATATAATTTCCACCATACTTTAGTGACCTTTTGAACAGTTTATCGCTAAACAAATATGTCTCGAAAGTGTACGACACTGTAAGTCCCCATTAACCGCATGTCAGAGTAACGTAAAGTCCATCCCAAAATATAATTTCCTTGTCAAAACCTCGAGCTATATTGGTTTTCTTCATCCCGCAGGATATACAGCATATCATCAACCACACAAGCATTCTCAAAACAGTAGCACTAGTAGCTATGACAGGTTTATATCCGGATACATACACATTGACGACATAGTAAAGTCACGTTATTAAAGCTTAACTTTTCCTTATGCCATGATGCTGTCTTAACATTGTGATGTCATGTACATTAAGATGATGTAGTCATTTTTAGAACTCTGCTGTAAAATAAATAATCAATCGAGCTATGTTTGATCTTAAACAGATTATATCTGCTGTTAACCACCATTTCATATAATTAATTAAATCATAACATTATAAACTCTCTTATATCCACATATAATTATCATTAAATACATGTTTTCGGACACATGAGAAAATTAACACACAGTGTTACACAATATGAGTTACTCTAGAGATTTGATTGGATTGCTTCAGGATGGCCCTCGCAACGTCTTACAAATAATATGATAGTAGTTCATTGGCAAATTTACTGCTTTAAATTACTTATCGAAAACTTTACTGTGACACAGCAGACGAAGATAATGATAATTATGTTCACAAAGAGAGTGACATTTAGTCTACCGTCTAATGTGATCACTTCCAAGTATATTAATGTCCCCGTTCGATGGTCACCCTCACTAAAGACTGATTAAACTGACCTTAATGTTGACCATCACTCTGCGTGTCACGACAAGTAGTATATATATCGGCGCTACTTCCATACAGTACATTGAGGATTCAAGTTGAGAAAATGGATTTTTACAGAGTAATGTTACTAAGCAATGTCGATCACAAATTGACAATATAAAACTCAATACATACTGTTATGTTTTGATTACTTTAAAGAAAACAATGTAAGACAGATAATAGTTAAGTTATCATAGCTAAATAAAATGATTCTTTATCACTACCAATGGTGACATCTCCCAACATTTAGAATAAATAATATTAATAATGGCGGTATATTTTAGTACTGTATTAACTTTCATAAATCATTGACTGACTTCATTGACTTGTCTGTATGTCAATTACCGACTGGACCAACGTAAAACTAAGCTGAGTAACATCTTCAATATGTTCGTGAGACTAAGATGAATCTGTGGGTTTAACAGTCTTTCGTCCCACAGAAATTACAAAGTTAAGATACTATAAAGCAACACTGGATAAAAGGATTATTAAGATTAGAGTGATGATTGAACATAACCTTTCTCTTATTCTTCTAAAAGTCTATTAATATGTATACATGTATAATTCGATCTGAAATCTGAAACGTTATCGTTAGTCCCTGAACGTATGTTTCCTACCATTTTGATTATTTTGTTGATTCACATTAACCCTCGCTTATGGAACTCCATGACACTCATTACTTCCTAAACGAATACTTAATACTGTGTACAGTTTAAGAAACCATTGGTATAAAATCTAATAATGAAGAACGTCAAACTGAAATTGCTTAATAAATTGCTTTATACATGACATAGCTCAACATTATGAACTGCCCACATTGTTTCACTACAGAACCTGTGAGAGATTGACTACACACTGTGTGTCGTTACGCATTGAAATGGTACCAGAGAAACAGAGAAAAAGTACTTATCTGCTGATGCTTTTCCCATCATGATCGACGATCGCATTTACCTGACAAAATAAAGCAACGGAATATCAAATCATTTCTACACATTTCCAACCGTTTTATACACCGTAGGTTTTGTAATAATTGTGATCAATCTAACGTGTTCTACCTCCAGTACATCAACCATTATCAACGTTTCAACGATTAAGTATGGGCATATGAAATCACATCAACTGGATGTTTTATGTACTTCGAACACAATGCATCTTGATTACTAATGGGAGCTGCAATGATAGTTTCATTACCATCATGTTATGTTCATTTGTTATATTACAGACGTGAACTTTGAGTATAAAAGGTACGCAAATGGTACACTATTTCTCCGCTCAGCGCAAACTTAGGGAACAATGACCAGGGTCCTAAAATATTAACGTGATAGTAAGTCACTTAGTGTAATCTAATTATAATGTTAAATTGAGGTAGTTAACCTTAGTAAAGGCTGCCTGGCGAAAGGAGACCCAGGTGTGACTAAGTATGATATAGGGTTGTAAGTATATTATACATCTACCACTTCAACGCCATGAATCAATGATTAGTACTCTAAGCAGATCCCGAATGCATTTATTTATAAGCTATAAGTGTCATTCCGACAATCCTGGATTTCGTACGACCTACAATAAGTAAATTATCCAGGATAGGAGTGATTTCGTGACATAGATCTTCTCATATATACCCAAGTCTGCACTTAATCAATCTTGATCGAAAGAGAGACAGGTTGATCACATGTGAAGTATGAATAACGCTTGCGCAAACATTTAATTTCCTCCCCTATTACAAGATAATAGCATAGCCTTTCTCTATAAAAGGTTGGTACATAGTTGATAGTTGGTAGACACTAACAGAGGGTAGAACCGTGGGGGGAAATGTATATTTAAATTGGGTCTTTTGTAGAATGCGCTCATTATTTACAATGTGTCTGTGCATTTAACATTAGTGTACCCTTCGTTGCGCGGAGTTCAGCGCGGTATTATTGAAAAACGGATTGTTTACAAGAAACAAGTTTATATTTACTGACATATATAGGTTTATCCGCATGATAATGTATATACGTATCTCTTAATCATGAAATTCATGTTGACATTTTATGAAATTACGACTGAAGCTGCAATGATGTTTGTTTTTTAACCCAAAATAACTTTTGTCCTGTGCCAAACTCTACGCGATAAACATTATACATGTAGGTTTCAGAGTTGAAAGTTAACTTTCACACATCAAAACATATTTTATCATGTAGGATATGGAAGTAACTGGTTCGTAAAATTTCATCCCTTTTTTTATTATAAATATTACCCAATTATTGACTGGTGCTTAGGTCAGTACGTGTTAATATGGACACGCCAAAAACAATATTGACAAACACCTGTTGACCGAATTCACCAGTCCATAATTGTTTTATTATGTTATTGGTAAAGCAAATGGGAATTAAAACAAATTTGTAAGACGAGGGAAGAACTTTAGTCCCCGCTACAAACAAAATGACGTCATGTAAACAATACAATGACGTCATGAAAACAATACGATGGCATCATGAAATGTTTGATTCATGGCACGATCATATGCAATATCTATCTCAGCAACGTTCACTTATACAGTCTGTTACTGATGTTGGTAGAAATTGTAGTTGATAGTCACAGTGCAGCCGTGCAGTACAGGTCCGGGCATTCTGGTCATAGAGTTATTGATCATGCTGCTCTGCACCTGTACATTACTTGGTCGAGGAACGGAACGGAGTCACTAGTTACGTGAACATCTATTGTTTCCAAAAGGCGATCAAAGTCAACATCGTTTAGGAAGTTGGTCAGATTAGGGTCATCAGTTGGTAAAGCGGCATCGCAAGTTTTCTCCGCGATAGCTATACATGTAGTTGCAGACATTTTCTTCTTGGCCTTCCCGTCAGTGTAGCCTGTATACATTGTCTTCAGACTCGATGCCGACTCGTGTCCTGTCACTGTCATGATATGACGAGATGGGACCTGAGCTGCGTTCAAAATATGAACCGATACGATTGTGACCAAGCGGAACAGGGTAGTAATTTTGGTTATTTTCCATCTTGAAGTTTGGTTGTTTGAAAAAGTTAGAGCTGCTTGCGTTGAGGAGTCTTATGTACTTCACATAAAAACGAACTGGGTATCTTGGATTTTCTGTAAAAATAAGTTAAGATTTAAAAAATAAAATACATTTACAAATCAAAATAATATGGATTTAAACCTTGAAACAACATACTTATTTAACCTTTCCTCAATCAAATGAAAATGAGTGAAAGTGACATGAAATGATTATGACAAGCGTTGTGCGTCGGTTTGTATGCTTTTCTTAGTTAACATATTTCATATAGGGTTAAACTTCAACTGTTGTTTACACAATGTCTGTATACCTTTCTTCTCATACATTCGCCGTCATCGTGTAGGTTCTTTGTCTGTTCATCTGTAGACATGTAAACATACACGTCTCGGTCAGCGTCCGTAGTAACAGCTAGGTCAGTTACTTTCAGGGCGGCGAGGTTCTCTCTTCTCCCGAAGTGAAGCCTGATGTCCTGACACCTGAATGGAAATTCGAAAAACATTTAGTTTTAAGGTAACTTAAAAGCAGCACTGGTTGATACGTTTTTAACATAAATTTAAATAGGCTAAACGGTAAGATATTTAGATCTATTATTGACACCGTAATCAGTTCAAGTGTAAATGTATTTAATTACATGAAAATAAAATATATTGTCTTTGGAATTTGTTGATTCACCTTGTATTGAAGAAAGACTGGACTGTCATCACTGCAAACGTAATAGTAATAATGATATGTTTAACTAAATCTGCGTCTGTTATCGGGGGATGATGAATAATTTCGCCTAAGCCAACCCGCTTCAATTCCTTTCCCATTGCCTTGAAAGTTTTGCTTGAAGTTTTTAAATCAGCGCCTCGAATGATACCAATCTCAGGTCTTGTTTTCTCAAAGTGTCTCTGGATACCGTGTCTATAGGCCATTAGCGTTACTTTTTTTATTTTTCATCCTTTTCGGTCCGTGCTTCTCAGAAAAACGGCATAGCGTCTACATCTTCAGTGGCGAGGTTGTTAAATTCCAGAGATTAACCTTTTTGACTCAAATATTCGCTCAAAACACGTACGGCAGTCGACGTTGCTTTCTTGGTGTTTTTCGCATCAACATTTTCCAAAATAGAACTTTTTTCAACTTCTGAAAGTTTTGCGAAACGACTTTGTTTACGATCTGTCATCTCGGAGTAGGTGATTCCGTCAAGCAAAGCAATTTGATTGTCTGAATCTTAGGGAAGTCCACATTCGGGTGTCTCGAAATTTATGTTTAGTAACTCAGTCAATACGGCTTTTGGTAGGACTCAATATGCTTTTCTGTCGACGGTCACGTGATCGCCTCTCGACCAATCGGATCGCTTAGTGTCATTATTATCCCCCGCCACAACGAAGTTGGCGGGGGATATAGAAATGAGCTCCGTCCGTCCGTCTGTCCGTCTGTCCGTCTGTGCGTCCGGGCTTTTCCATTCCGGCCTCAAACTTCAAAACTATAAGACATATCTCAACGAAACTTGGTGTGTGGAACAATCATCATGTGTAGATGTGCCTTTTGGGGTTTTCAACTTCTTCGAGTTATTTTTTTTACCGTTTCCATGGAAATGTAACTTAGAATTTCGTTTCCGGATCAGAACTCAAAAACTATAAGACAAATCTCAACGAAACTTGGTGTGTGGAACAATCATCATGTGTAGATGTGCCTTTTGGGGTTTTCAACTTCTTCGAGTTATTTTTTTTTACCGTTTCCATGGAAATGTAACTTAGAATTTCGTTTCCGGATCAGAACTCGAAAACTATAAGACATATCTCAACGAAACTTGGTGTGTGGAACAATCATCATGTGTAGATGTGCCTTTTAGGGTTTTCAACTTCTTCGAGTTATTTTTTTTTACCGTTTCCATGGAAATAACTTAGAATTTCATTTCCGGATCAGAACTCGAAAACTATAAGACATAGCTCAACGAAACTTGGTGTGTGGAACAATCATCATGTGTAGATGTGCCTTTTAGGGTTTTCAACTTCTTCGAGTTATTTTTTTTTACCGTTTCCATGGAAATAACTTAGAATTTCATTTCCGGATCAGAACTCGAAAACTATAAGACATAGCTCAACGAAACTTTGTGTGTGGAACAATCATCATGTGTAGATGTGCCTTTTGGGGTTTTCAACTTCTTTACAATTTTTAATTTAATTTGTTTAATTTTTACCATTTCCATGGATACATAACTTAATAATTAATTTCCGGAGCAGAACTAAAAAACTGCCATGGATGCATCTTTAGCTAATGGCATGGCACGGTGTCCGGCGTCCGTCCGTCCATCCATCCGTCCGTCTGTAAACTTTTCGCATTTTGTCTTCTTCTCCAGAACGACTTGGTCTAAGGAGCTGAAATTTTGTGTGCAAACTCCTTGGCTTTGCTCACAACCTAAAAAACCTATTTTCATCTTGATCATCAGCAAACGATAACCATCAGTTGCAATAAACCTTATATTGGGGGGGCTAAGGTTGTTTTGATATGTTACAAACCTTACAGGGAGTGGCATCCCTGCCCTGCTGAGCCAACAAATCATCATCCATCCTGCTTTATCACCCAAAACTGTGTTCCACAGGAGATATCGCTTGTGTGAAATCAAGCGATATCTCCTAGGAGATATCTTTTTGGCAGTAGATTTTGCACAATGCCCTGTCGCCGTCAGCTACATGACATCACAATGCTTTTACATCATCAAGTAATGACGTCACAATGCTATGACGTCATAAACATGATGACGTCATAATGCTATGACGTCACCGCACTGGAAGTCAAATGGCAGAGATGTGCTCAGAGATGTACACTATTTTCACTTAAACGTAATAAGAATGATTTTGGATGATAAATAGAATCTCACCCTCGTGTCTTCTGATATCAAATATATCAACACTCGTTGATAAAAGTAAAAATATCCTCGGCAAGCCTCGGATATTTGTAACTTTTATCTACTCGTGTTGATATATTTGATATCAGAAGACACTTGGGTGAGATTCTCTATACATCAGGCTATAAAGAAGAAGGTTCATAGTCACTGTTATTCAACAACTATTCTTCAATAAATGTTCCCAAAGGCGGGGGATATGGCCGACTCTGTCTGCTTGTTGCAATACAGGATGGATTCGTCGGTTAGCAACTGTTTTTCAAATTTGTCATTTTCGAAACAATTTGATGTTGAGGGTAGATACTGCTTTAACTAGTGACATTTTGCTGAATGGCAGGTACTGACGGTTTACTTGAAAGAAGGGAATTACTTACATTACAACAGCCAATATTGACTTTCGTTTTGAGTATAACAATACCACAAGATTGTAACTACAATAAATTGTAATATTGAAGATAGTGTAATCCCAAATAGAACAATGTTACAAGCAACCATTTGTTTCAGAGTGAAACCCAATTAAACGCAACGTCTTCTGAACCCAATCTTGTGGAGAAATATCATGATTAATTCCAATTGTCAATGTGATCAAATTAGGTAACGGCATGCAAATTTAATGAGGAAGCCTAATCACGTACGTTTTATTAGGCAACTCAGATATTATTGAATCTTATCGGTGTGCGCATTTTAGGCATGAGCGAGTTTTTGTTTCTTTCATACCAGGGTCCTGATAAAATCTTGTCTCGGAAGGCTGCGGGCTTTATGAAAGATAAGGTGATTTGGAGTTTTCAAGATTAGTTTACCTAACTACAGCAGCTGGTATTATAACAGTGAGAAAGCCTCCAACACCAGTATTGCTTTTCATTGCGGTGACAATTGCAAGCAAAGATTGAAACTAGTCAGCCTTGTGTGGTACTCTAGTAACATTGCACCTTCACTATAGAAGACAAATTGCTTAGCACAACTTCATGCCCCTCATTTTGTAACAATTCATCGATACAACACGACGGTTAACAATTCCAGCGATGTGATTGTATTACTGTATTTAAAATGCCTATATTTATCCATTTCATATTGCTGTATTATAGGAAATGGAAGATAATGTACCAAATACTCTTTTTGTATATATATCTCATCTCCTTAGTCGCTCAGCGATCTTCGTTCAAATGGAAATGAATAACTTAGCCCAAGTCGCCAGTCCAAATATTTCCTGATGTTTTAGATTTAGAGGTGTGGTGAATAGAACCGCCCATCCAAAACGTTGAACGTGAGATAAATGAAACTTTGGTAATGATTTATTTGTAGAACACCATCTCTTGCCTGTCCTATCTATGTGTCAGCTATTATTTATTTATTTAAATATGCCTGTGCTGTTTCATTAGATATTTTCAAAAAGGAAGTTTAAATATTTTTTATGCTTTGTGAATAAACCTCTTACTTTAAAAAAGACAACCTAATATTGTTTCAAGACAATCTATGTAAACTCTTTTTTTTTAATTCTTAATATTTTACAGCTATGATATTGCAAGTCATATCTGCAATTCCATTATATCACATTCTGGAAAGAGGTTCTCTCCCTATGGTCATTATATTTGGGTTGTTGTGACAAGAATGATATTAGAAGTGATGAAGAAATTATGTCAAAATCTGTCTGGTACAACAATGACATAAAAATTGGGAATGATGCTATTTGTATTCAACAATGGTACAAACAGGGTGTAACATATTTCAGAGATATGATAGATGATGATGGAAACATATATGATTATACTGATTTTGTGAAAAGATATAATATAAAAACAGACTTCTTGACCTATGAAGGAGTCAAAAAGTCAGTGTCTTCTTTTCTTCGCAACCATAACACCTGTGTTAAAACCTTTTTTAGACCTATTCTTCCTTTTAACATATCAATAATAACCAACAAACAAAGCTCTCAAATTTACATGACTTTATTGAATCCAAAATTCATAAAAATCAAAACTCTCTCGAAATGGGAAGATCACTTACAAAATGAATACACTGACACAGAGTGGACCAATATCAATCTTATGGCGAAAAGATGTACACAGAGTAGTGAACTAAGGTGGTTTCAGTTTAAGATCATACACAATATTCTCCGTACTAATCAATTATTATGTAAGATGGGATACGTAGAATCCTCTGCGTGCTCATTATGTAATGATTCACCTGAAACCATCTCGCATGTTCTTTATGCTTGTCAATATACTAAAATCATATGGAGACAATTAACAGAATGGCTTGCAAATTACACTGAAGGAAATATTGATACTGTTTGGATGTAAGGGAATTAATAATAACCCTTTAAACGCAATAATGCTTATAACAAAATTGATGCTTTATAGATGTAGTATCAAGAAGAAGAAACCACATTTCAAACCTATACAACATGAAATATTAAAATATTATCAAACAACCAAATTCATTGCATTCTCCAACTGTAAATATGCAAGCTTTCACACCTTCTGGTCATCTCTCCATATGCTTTTTAAAAATCATGTATAATAATCAGAATGTGACAACTGTATGACACATGTATGTGTACTTATATGCGCATGTAATCTATGTCAATACTGTTCTTAAGTGAATGGAAATGTACCGAAAAAAATGGAAAAAAAAAAAAAAAAAATTATATCACATTAACAGCACTTCGGTAGATACATTTGTATGGTTTTCTGGCTGTAGTTCAATGATGTCAAACAACCATTTTTTTAATTTTTACGGGCAATCTTACATGCGTAACCAAACAAGGTACAACAACGATGGAGAATAACAATATCAACGAAGAGTATATACCTAACATGCTGAGATGAGATTTGAAACGTTAATATAATTTACAGTAATCTTACACAACATCAGTCAGTTAAAAAATAGTCTGATATTGTACCGAGTTTTTTTCTCCAACGGTTAGAATTAAATTATATGCAAACATGTATTCGTAACATTAGTAATCGTAATCCTTCATAACCTAAACAATTGAATGAACAGATGGTATGATTAAAACGGGACTGACAATTGTACAGTTTCCAATTTTCAAAGCGTTTTCAAACCTGCTAGTGTCCAGTCACTGTGAAAACTGTTTCCGAGCCTCAAGGGGCTGGTGACAACATACGTCCTGGTTTCTAGTTCTCACTGACGGTAAGCCTCGAGGCCTTCCTGTGTGGCAGTTGATGTTAACTGAACGTTGGAATACGACCCTTTCTGCTACACTTACAGTACTGTAACTTGTTTACATTTGCATTGTGTTTAGTAAATTAATGTACATGTATATAAACACACTGGAAATGTAACATATCTACGACCATAAAAAGAATATCAATGGCAATTACCATCAGCTCGTGCATCGTGCAATCGTGGAGAGCAGTACAAGATAAGGCTTCACCATGAGACGTTAAGATCTTGTAACAAGGTATAGGCACTGTGTTATGGATTATTTTAAATGTCTCAGGTGAACAAATCAGATATGATCATTATGTTCGTGAAACCTGGTATCATCACTGATGTTCAGTAACTTATTTTATTTAATTCTTATTCCCGTTTCCCTTTGTGAAATATATGTATATATGCAGACTGTGATTGATGTATGTAGGATGTTGCTTAACAGTGAACATTGATAATTATCGTGGCTATGTATTGCGGTGATCAAGTCTGCTAGCATCGACTTTAACAAGCGAACCATGGGTGGTACAGCGCTAAGATGCAGTGTATCATTGATTGCAGAACAGTTCTCTGCAGACGACAAATACGCCCTGGCGGGATTCGAACCTCCTACATGTACCTCTTGTTCAAAGTCGAGCGCATTAACCTCAGCGCTATCCCGCCTCCACAATAATGATGTATAAATTTTCCGTCAATATTTAACCCTGCTTATACTTTTTTTTAAATTCTCTCAAGTTTTCCTTCATGTGCTTAAGTAACATTTCAGCAAAATCATCTTTTCTTATGTGTCTATCATGTCATATTAGTTATTTCTTATTCGGGTGTAATAAGTAAGAAATACGCAATTAAAGTAATGAAATATACGAAATGCCTTGATAATGTACTCTCTTGCTTTATTCAGCCCACGTACCTGCAGATGCTATCGTTCAGAGAGATGAGGAAAGTGTGCTTCAACCTTCAGATTACAAGATACGGACTGATCAGGAGTGTGCAGTAAATATATTACATCGTCCTCATGTCAGTCTCTGAGATTGACTGACTTTATATTATGTATTTAGTATTCTGCGTGGTACACTGACTGGATCGTTTCGACCAATCTACTCGCTTGATGTCGTAATTGATTAGTTCATACTTGTATGTTATTACGATTTGGAATATTTTGTTGTTGTGTCATGGATAAAATGATGCAGTCGCTTTATCCATATAGTTTCCGACTAAACAACGTCATGTTCCCGTTATGAATGAATGAATAAATGAATGTTGAGTTAAGTGAATAGTTAAGGTCATGGCTAAGGTCGATCGTGACGCTTGTCAAGATCAAGTAAACGTGTCACCATGTTGAAAGAAGAAACGACTGATCGACTCAAACGTATCGTAACAACATGACCATTTGATGGACGCACGGGAATCAACCTTTTTCACAGTTAATATAGCCTTAGCCTCACTCATTTCCCCGCTCTATGTAGTGGCACGCCGTCCTGTACAGACCTCAGTTAACCATTATCAGTGAAGTTCAGCGAAAATGAGTCACTTTATTGCTAAGAGGTTGAATGGTGATTCCTTCTGCAAAACTTGGCATGGGTTAGTAGACTTATTGGTGTCACACTTTGCAAGAGACTTTATTCAAAATGTACCTCTGTTCACCAAGAAGTACAAATTGGTACCAGCTGAAGGTGGTGTTGGCGTTACGCTCTAGCGCTAGATGTGGCAGCTTGCTTTAAAACACTGTACTAGCTAAACGTGAATACTGTTACGATAAAGACATAGTGAAGTAGAAAATAGTCTATTTAAACAGATTTTCTGACCCTCAAACACTTACCCTTTACGATTACGATAACTATCACCACGTTTGAATTCATATCGAAAATGTATTGATTAAGTTATACAATAACGTGTTTATCATTTTTCACGATAAGCTACGTTTGAGAAAACACTGTCAGTTTGGCCTGTTTACACAAAACCATTTTTATTTTATCATGGAAATACAATTTCGAGTGAAAAAAGTACCCTGGCAAATCATGTTTAGTCTCAATTATAAGCACATATTTACATTCTACATCAACAGGCGGCGCCTGGTGTCCGTGCAGTACCATATGAAATTGACATTGACCTGAGGTCGTTGACAGTGCAACGACATTTAATCTATATCAATTTATCTGCCACAGCTTGCATTATATTTCATAGCTGCATTTTGATAACTGATATTGGAAGACACGTGATCTAGATCGACCAGCTCAGTCACTTAAATAAGCATTGCATAATATTATACATTAAGCATGGGATCGACGATCTGAAGCCGAGTTTCTAATACATAGCCAATCTTTTAACCTCGTGAAATATTGTTCACATCGCTACAGGAAATAGTACAAACACAATTACATTTTGGACATCGTGATACCATTCAAGTTGAATCTTTATATTCATTCGATATAATCTGATTTAATTTTCTAAAATATGAATATACATCTTGATATAATAACTTTGTAGGGAAAATGAGCAAGAATGAATTCCAACTGTTCTTACTGTGAAACTATACACAACTCCTGCATGTTCATATGGTATTAAATAGTATCCATTTGGCAATTCTGAATAATGTTTTGATGATTAATTTAGCTTTCGAAGATGCATTTATTTCGTTTTTCATCTATGTAGGACTAGATTATGGTTATTTGTGATTTGTTGAGGCAATAATGTAATGATATGTCATATACTACAACTGTCTACTAAAACATAGTTTAATTCAATAACATATTTGTTTCTATAGAACTGTACCAGGTTATACTTATGTTATTTGACCAATTCATGAAGCTTTGTAATAGCTCCTGTCCTATGTCCTATGTAATTGAATGGCAATTGTATTCATCTCAGTTTCCTGAATTCCCTGACCAACTAACTTTTTTACACAATTAGTAATACAAAACGTGATAATCGAAAAAAATGTCCCGGGAGATTTATCATACAAAACACGTGAACACGGATACGTTACAATTGGCCGGACAGTTCCGGATTGATTACAGTAACTTCTGAAGTTGAATTGATTTTAACAACAACACTATTTCACTCTAGCAAACAAGAAGTTTCCTTTTAATAGATAAATTATTATTTCCAGGGTGCTGTGTCCAGCTGTTGATTTCCTTGGTTATGTGACATATTGGTTAAAATTTAATATTTTAATGTTTATGAGATCGGCGTTTGGCAATTCCATCTACATAATAATTTGGCCAATCTGTTCCATAAAATGTCCTTGTCTTATAAATCCATGTTGTTGTAGTATGAAGCATCCTTGAGTCTTGCACAGATTCTGCAGGTATGCCTGCAATCATTTTGGCCGTCCAAAAGTAAATTTCCGTCTCATGTACAATGTATTTCTTAAAATTCGCAAAGAAGATGCTCTCATGTCTTAAAGTATAGTGAATAGTTGTCATTGACACCTTACTGATATTTGAACGAAAGGCACTCCTTAAAGCAGTACGAATCTTCAAAGTCACTGTGAAATATATAAAAATGCCTTAATAAACAATTACGGTCAGTATTTACGGAAGAAGAAGATTTTAATAACAGATTGAACTCAATTAATTTGAAATGTATTAACAGATAGACATATAGCTTAACACGTTTTATTAGTTATTGTAAAAAAAGATTGCAACTTTAATGTCAGGATAGCTTATCATACAATGTAAAAGGTGTTTTGTTGTATGAATGTCCTATTGGTATAAACATCGGTTAACAATAACAAAATGTTAAAGTTTGTAGCGTAGTTTTCCCCCTAGGACAATAGTTATGTTGGGTAAGAACGCAGCACCATCACATTCTTCCTCATTTTCGTAAATGCTACACATTAATTTTGTATAATGAATTAGTCATAAAATAAGCAATTGTTTTATCTGGGGTGATAGAAACATTCGGCCTAATAACGGGGGCTCCATAATGATGATTAAATGCCACTGAAGTAAGAGAAACTGATCATACAAAGTGATCAAAATAGCAGAGATGATTTTCAATAACATAACATATCATTTCTGACATCAGAAAATTTGGTTGCAGGACAAAAATGTACTTGAAACATCGTATTTAGTGAAATTGGTTGCAGTCCCCTATAGGGATCTGCAACCAAATTTATTTATAACACTTATTCATTATTACATTGTATTCCTACCTTGGCAAATAAATAGTTGGTTGCAGAGAAAACAATAGTGTGTTGACAAGCACATAGGATAAGTTTGGTTGCAGAGTGTGTCAAAGGCTACTAAATTTGACAAAAATACGAGTTCTCTCTCGCTATTAAAAAAGTGTATGACGTAATGAAACCAATGTATGTAACGCATCCTCCCATTGGTTCATTCCGTATCAATCATTTCTAACAAAACAATAAATACATGTTTATAAATTCTGGTTGCTTTTATTCACGTTTCTAGATAGAAACTGTTCATTCAAATAACTTAATTCTGTTTATTTCCTATAAAACTAATTTAGCAATCAAAGATATCTATGACTACCAATCAGAATTGTGATAAAATTTGACAACAATTCGAATTCATCTCGCGGCCACCTTGTCAGCTGGTTGTAAACAAAACTATAAATTAATGTTTAAATTTGGATAAAATGTGTCAAAAGTACCTAACAATACATGCCTTATGGTAGGAAATGTTAAATTAAACAAGGTTAGTGGGTAGTTTCTATCTATAGCATTAAAATGACAGCAACATGAAAACATGACATGATCGAAAACCGGACTCGATAACGATCGCTAATAAGCTCCGCTAACTGTAAATATTGAAATAAAAGGCAAGGTAAGTTCCAACATTCGTCAGATCATGATATTTTCCTTCTGCAACCAAATTCTGTTTGATTAAAACATGTATTTTTATGGTTTAAAAAGTTTGTTTGCAGTTGCCTTTAGGGACTGCAACCAAATTCAGAAATGACCCGATTTTCCCGTGAAGTTATAATCTGCAACTAAATTCAAAGATATCATGTTATATCATGCTATAGATAATTATTTCAGCTAATGGAAAAACTTCATCTGAGCAATTTTGAATAATTTGGTTGCATTTTATGGCTGTTTTAGACACCCCGTCATTGGGACCCTTCAATTACTCTTAGGCCAAACATTCAAGTTATCCTAACATTCCCAGAGCACTGCATTTCAATTTACCAACTAGGGTGTTGCTTTATTAATTGTCATGCAATTGTCAGTAAAAAAATCTGGATATGATTGACAGTTTAAAGTAATGATTTTTGTGGTGTCCTTATCGAAATCACCAGTCTGTATGTTAATATGATAAAACTTTTATATGATTTACTGTATGAGGAGTCTACACCGGTACATATGACTCTGACAATGAATTGTTAGAGATATCTTGAGTATTTGTTTTATAAATCTTTACAATAGCAACAAACTTGTATTTACTCTATGTACACCGCATGGTATTATGTAACGTATGCGAGAATAACAAAATAAATAATAATCTGACAAGATAATGTCATTTCGTCCATTAAATTCCGAAAAACAATTGATATTAACACGGTACAATCTTCACTCACGGATGATAACTCAGTAAGATAACATTACAATTGGCGATATTTCCTTGTCGTAATGCTGTTGAAATATACCCGATGACGGTGCTTTACAGATATAGTTTGTGATTTGTGTTCATTTATGGCGTGGTTACAAGTGATGGCATAACGTGCCATTTGGTTCTCATTTGTCTTAGTGTGCGTTCATCACATTCGTCTGTTTTGGTGGATCAAATTCTGGTTGTTGTACATGATTTTATTCATTAATATTGAATATTATTGTAAGGATTGTTCACTCACTAAACCTGATCAATTATGTTTCTGTGAAATGGCTGAGATATTTTGCTGATTTACGTTATGTTGATACACAGGGGCTTGTATTGTCGAAACTAGCGATTACAACGAATATGAAGCCGACGATCCAGCCCCATATACTATAAAAAAAGTAAAGGGCTGTAACGGGGTCAACACCCCATGTCCGTTTGAAATTATATTTCAGAATGTTGTCATCATATTATCAGCCAACGTTATATACCACGGCAAAGCCAATACATTTGTCTTTAAAACAAGCCATCAAACGTAAAAATCGAACGGATAATAACCAGGATATGATTTCTCAAAGCCAAAAATATTAGCACATTGCTCGTGTGAGCCATTTGCCTAGCCCACCAAAATGACAAAATATTCGCTTGAACAAATTATTATAAAATACTTTATAATATCCTGTCAGCTAATAGTGACCCAGTTACAAAGCCCAGCATTTTGTGCATCAGATCGCGCAATAATTATAACACGGGGTGCACTGTAATTGACGTACCAGGGAAATTAAGATAATCTCAAGTGTGTTTCGAAACATCGTTTGTCTACTAGTCATCCATATTGAATGACCTTGACATTGGTCTATTTTTGGAAACGAAATGATGTCATAGAGCCTCAAATAGCCCTATGACATCATTTCGTTTCCAAAAATAGATCAATGCCAAGGTCATTCAATATGAACGTCTCACTATCAAACGATGTTTCGAAACACACTTGAGATTATCTTAATTTCCCTGGTACGTCAATTACAGTGCACCCCGTGTTATAATTATTGCGCGATCTCATGCATCAAATGGCAAATGGCTCACACGAGCAATGTGCTAATATTTTTGGCTTTGAAAAATCATATCCTTGTTATTATCCGTTCGATTTTTACGTTTGATGGCTTGTTTTAAAGACAAATGTATTGGCCTTGCCTCGGTATATAACATTGGCTGATACTATGATGACAACATTCTGAAATATAATTTCAAACGGACATGGGGTGGATCGTCGACTTCATATTCGTTGTAATCGCTAGTTTCGACAATACAAGCCCCTGTGTGTTGATATCCAATCTTTGTTTATGTCAGTTGCAGTTTTTTTTCTCAAGAAATTGAGATATTTTCAATCCAAGTCCAATATTAATGGAATCTCTCATTCAAGTAATCATTCTGTTATTGGCTTCGATCAGTCCGACTGAAACAGAGCATGATAAATCACACTTCATCTCTAGGCCGTGAAATTACTTTCGGAGTAAAGGATCTCTTGAATAACTCCCACTGAGGTCATTAAAAATATATCAATCTACACTTGAGATACTGACAACCATTTCAAAGACCTAAATCGCGGCATAGTATTCATGTTAAGATCATAAACTTGCTTTAAAATAACCATAAAAAACTCTCCATTCAAACGACTATTTCAATTTCACTTCATAAATTTGATGAAAAGGCACTATCTGATATATTATGAGCTTGAGAATGTGTTTGTGCAAAGCAGCAAAAGTGTTACATGTATATACGCTGCGATCAACAACTACTTTCATTCATTACGTTAAACGTTAGTCCAACGTAACGTTATCATCAATTGCCAAATAGAAGTGCATACAAAATAAAAAAAACAAGATGTGTTTGTTAAACACGGATGCCCCCGGATATACCAAAGTTATGGCCAAGATTAAAGTTTTCTGAATATTGTTCACTGAGGCAAGGTCAAGGTCACAAGGTCAAATATGATTACCTCATCTGAAAGGCCTCATCACAAGGTATGCACATGCCAAGTATGAAAGCCGTAGCTCTGAGAAATCCATAGTTATGACCAAGGTTAACGTTTTCTAAATATTGTCAACTGCGGCACGGTCAAGGTCACAAGGTCAAATATGATGATCTCATCTGAAAGGTCTCATCACAAGTTTTGCACATGCAAAGTATGAAATTCGTAGCTCTGAGCAAGCTAAAGTTATGGCCAAGGTTAAAGTTTACTGAAGATCTCCACTGCGGCAAGGTCAAGGTCACAAGGTATGCATATGCCAAGTATGAAAGCCCTAGCTCTGAGCAATCTAATGTTATGGCCAAGGTTAAAGTTTTCTGAAAATGTCAATTGCGTCAAGGTCAAATATGTTGACCTCATCTGAAAGGTCTCATCACAAAGTATGCACATGCCAAGTATGAAAGCCCTAGCTCTGAGCAATCCATAGTTATGGCCAAGGTTTTTTTGTGGACAAACACACAGACGGACGTACGGACGGACAGACGGACAGGTGAAAACAATATACCCCCGGAATCTCCGATTTGGGGGCATTAAAATTCGCCCATTAAATGATATGAACAATTGTGAATCAGTTTAATATAACAGTGTTATATAACTTATCGTTTGACGAGTATAGTGACATCTAACGGTTTGAAGATAGATTGGACGTACATTTTGTACACTTTGATGAATCAGAAAATCATGGTAAGCATTCAGAATGCATCGTAATATGATATAGAGCTATATGGGTCATGGGTCATAGAACTTGGGGGAATCGAATTGGTATAATATGGTCAGTGAATATTCAAGTTATACAGTTATCAGATCTCATCAGTAGATGTTATCGACCGTTAGCCAAGAGTAGAGTGGGGTGAGAACCAAGTGTACTTAAAGAAGTTCGGATTGATGATGCTTATTGTACATGTACCACCGTAACCACATATCTCTTCATCCAGACTAACCCAGGCCAGAATGGAACTCGCCTCTAGTTTGCTTCGTAGTATCTTTCTAACATCAATAGGTAGGCTATCGGAGTCCAAATGAAAGTCCCATGGATCACGTGTTAAGTAGCTGGTCACTGAGGCTATGTGAAACATTAGTGTGGCTCATCTGTATGAATGCTTTGGCGAGAATGATAAAACATGACAAAGAGCATGTTTTTTCCCCCTTACATGACAAAGACATGTTTTTTCCCTTACAGTACTTTCATCAACGAGTGTTTGAATTTAAAGAATTTGAAGAATACTTAAGGGTGATGTTCTATTTATCAGCTACAATCGTGTTGAGAGTAACTAAGATGATTTACAAATACTGATATCAAGATATCGATCATTACAAAATGAATCTACTTGTACCCGTCTAGTTCAGTACGTTTGTGATCTATATGAAAAGAAGAATAATACATTTTGATCAACTA
Organism: Gibbula magus; assembly: GCA_936450465.1. Taxonomy (NCBI): domain Eukaryota; kingdom Metazoa; phylum Mollusca; class Gastropoda; order Trochida; family Trochidae; genus Gibbula; species Gibbula magus. Next base: position 31,449,307 of record OW388292.1, on the reverse strand, counting down.
AACTGAGAGTGAGATCTCGGAAAAAATAAAACAAGAACATGTATGGTTACTCTTTCATTGCTAAATAATCTTTGACTGTCTTCTCTTATTTTTGTTTTTAACAGTTTCTGTAAATCAGATTAGTGTAAAAGAGAGAAAATCGTGTTATTATTACATCCCGAAATGTAAATAGTTTATGCAAGCTTTGGTATGTCAAATTAATGAACTCTATGTTAAACCTGTCAAGAAGATATATTCATAGAAATACTTATAATTACAGCATAATGTGTTACGAAAATGTATTTTTACGCGAGACGTGATAAGTTTATTCAAGCAAACTGCCTGCTATTTGTTTTTGTAACAACTATTGATTTTAATCAATTTAAAATAAATCAACGCTGAAAGCCTCTTTATTCCTTTAAGGTATCTGCTCACCTCTAATGCCAGCGTACTATCGGACGTAAGCATGTATTTTCTATTACGCCCTGAAGACATTAACAACCAATATAAGGTCAAGCTCCCAAATCTAAACACGATATGTTTGTTCGATCGATCGCGAATTTCTCTCGTAACACGTCACTCAAAATGTTTGTTTTAAACAAAGTTTCAACATCTTGACATTTAGTTGAAGAGTAATCGAGGCCTAAAACAACCTTTCAAAGTTTTAATTAACCCGAAATATATGTGAAGTAAACTGAGCATTTGAAGAAATGACGATGATTGCCGAGGTGAAAATATGGCTAATCGATCTTTCATCCGACTTTGTCAAAATTTGCACAAATCTTCTAAAACATTAGGACAGATGAAGCACCATATAAAATGCTATATATTAAAACTAACTGTGCAACACATTTCTTTATGTTCTACTTTGACATTTTCTGAGATCTGCATTTGTCCATTTGCAAAAAAAATGTTCATCAAACTCTTTTCAAGTTCTGCACAAATATCGTCTATTATGATAATAATAATATATTCTAGGAAAGACTTACAATTGATTTTGTGAAAGTATTTTAAATTTCATTTTGTCTTTGTCCTCAAAAAACATTTAATGACAAGATTTATTCTGCAAACTGCGTGACCATTGAGAGGGTGCTGAGTCTAATGATAGGTAGAAAACAAGAAAGATTAAGTTGAAAGTAATTTAATTTAGTTCTTCGCTACTGGGGTAATTACTGTTGATAGCAAATCATGATATTCATATTAACGGACTAATCAAAATATATATTAGGACAAAGACGTCAAAGATAATGGCTCTTTGTTCAAAAGTTCCATTGACATCACTTACCATTAGTGATTAGTGTCCGCTTTTCATTGAAGTCATTCGTAAACCGCACTTCAAAAGACGTATTGACTATTTTAACTACGAATATAACATGAAACTTATACTGTTCTAAGACCGTGTTGCTAAAACCTGGCCATTTTATGCTGACAAATGCTTAATGTCACATTAAAACTATTACAATAATCAACATTTTCCCTAACCTAATATATTTTGGAACATCGTTTACAGCTGATAATAACTACATGTAAGATATGGAAAAACACATTCGTTTGCTTATCTGTATACTAATAATGATGATGTTAATATTTCGATTTGAAAAGACTGATGTTCATCTGAGGTACATACTACGTTTGTAGTTTTTCTGGTTTTATTTTCTGACTTTGAGGCGAAACCCCTTAAAAAGAATTTCGCTATTCCGCAGAAGTTGAGGCCAATCTTTGAAATAGAATTTGAACTAGAATTATCCTTATCGTTGAACCCTTTTTCTTAGAAATAACAAGGCAAAAGTCTTTAGTTTGACCGCCTTCATATAGCTTCTATTTATTGTAAACATATTTAGTCAATCATGACCATGAATAACAATACTTTGAATGAATGTTCTGGAGGTACAATTCCACCACATTGTTAAATTCCCAAATACAAAGTTTTCAACTTATGCTTCTGAAACAGTCCTAAAATGTGTCCGTTATCGTTCGCCAATTATTTGAACCTTTGAGGTGAAACCCCATTAAAGGCACAACGGCACCGCATATGTATATACCAAGTTTTGAAGTCATATAGTTTTTGAGTTATATACCGGAAACGGTTTCTGACGGACGCTCTTTGCCCCGACTACGGCGTAGCGGAGGAATAGTTAGGATAGGCAAAATGCAGTTATTGTTTCCCTGTCTGTTCACATGCCACACAGCCAAGCACCGATATAGCCAATATGTGTTCACCTTTATCACATAAGAACCATAAGAACCAAAACAATGAATGTTTTAAACTTACATTTATACATGGACTGAGGTTATTTTCAGTCCTTCCAACGAGTCGTTATAAGGACGTGCACATTTGAAAACTGTTTGAATTTCCCTGACAGACACTTTCAACTCGTAGGCAGGTGTTATTTGTCATTTGCGAATATCATTATCAACCAGTTTCTCATATAGTTAAACGTGAAAGTAAAAATCGGTTAAAAACATATTGCATCGTCACTTGGCCATCTCACAGGAACCAAATGACCTGTGAAGCAATTTTTTCACCGTTTTGTTTTTATCCTATTAAATTACACTTGAGACGTCATCATATTGTTCTCTCACTCCATTATTTTTCATCACATCATATTTTTTAAATAGAAATTTCATTTCTTTAACTTTCTAAAGCAATTGATAAAATAGCAATATTTTAAGTGTAATTTATGTAGGATAATATTCTCGTAACTCTCCATTCCTTAAAAATAATGGGCCTCGGCTCCATTATTTTTAAGGAATGGAGAGTTACTCGGAAATTACCCTCTACGTAATGAATGTTACATAATAATATATCCAGACATGGTTTAGATGATCATAAACGTTTCAAGGTTGCACACTTTCCGTTACAACAAAACCTAACCTTTATTAGAAGCGTGATGCTAAATTAGCCTTATTTGCGATTTGTAAATAGTTCAGTTGACGTATATTATATAATTTAATTAAACGTCTCAAACTACTGCGAGGTAGAAATCGAGCTTGACTTAAGACCAGTACGGATATCGTCTTGCGGGAAAGCTGTTTGAACTGGGCTATTCCGATCACGTCATCGTATGATATATTTTGATCTTGCTATGAACACATTTGAGACGACAGAATGTTTTGATCTTCGACTGAAACATGCAGCCAATACGAAATACTATATATTGTGTTATGTAATACTTATCATGTGAAGTGCGAGATCAAAAGTATTCACGGCTGCTAGTGTTATTGAAGGGAGAAAGCCACCTACAACAGTATGAATATGCTTTGCAAAGAAACCTGACCTTAGGTTCCTTACAGCTGACAAAGTTGCCGTGCACCTGGCGATGTTCTAATCCCGGACCTCTTTATCCGAATACTAGAAATTAATTTTAAATGTTTATGAAAACCCGAATTTAAGTCCTATGTTAGAAAATAAACATAAATGATTTACTGTATAAACCACATCCTTAATTTATAAATCTCATAGACTCGCCCAAACATATATATTCTTAATATCACTGTCCGTCAAACACCGGCAAATAACAAAGTTACATTACCTCACAATAAATTGAAGTTTATCTAGAAAAACATGATCCGTATCTTACACACAGGACACTACTTGTAGACTCTAATTTTAGTAATATTCCAGATAGTTGTTGACACAATGGACAACAGTTGGATACAAGTCAATAAGGCCGCAAACGTCAATGATCAGAGATATGAAGTGATGGCCACGCGAAATGCCTACCTAATCCTTTTTCGTAAATTTTATAACCAAATTAATGTTACCTCAGCGTCATATCTCGCATAAGATATAAATGCAAATAAACATCCATATAGTTCATGTTCTTATGTACATGTTTTGAAATCTCGGAAAGAGTATAATGTGGCGGTGTCAAATAATAACAATTGAATCTGATGTTCAAAAATAACCAACGTTTATGGGATGACCACGGCTGTCGCGAATCTGGGGCCGCTGCTATATTTTACCTCGAAAATATCTATAATTTCTTTGGCACCGGACCGCTTGCTTTAGCATGAACATCCGGATATTGGAATGTCAATGTCATGGACGAGGATTACTGTTTATATGACAGCCATGATCTAATGATATAGGCTTATCTTGTCAAGGTGTCCATTTGTGTCCTTTATATCACTGCTTCGGGGTTTGCGTGCCACAAGAAGTCGAGTAAGTGCTCGTTTCGGAACAGCTCCGTTGTCGTCCCGCTGTATACAGATAAGTACATATAAGCAGTAGTAACCTCTTGTAACAGCTAATCATATAATCGACATACCAAGATATATCACGTTTAAGTTTAATTTTGTTTAATGAAAATGGAAGAGACGATGTAAGATACAATTTAAAGTTAAATGAGACCGATGTGTTTTATCAGTTAATGTTATTTGATAAGAGACCCAGTATAAAAGATACAGAAGTTCCCTGATGTGTCAAAACAATGGCAATTAAAAACACGAAACTTCAATTCAAATAACATTTTACCTTTTTGGATATTTGTTTTTTTAATAAGATGTCATTAACTCCTCTCGTTTAGTGCGTAGTCATTACCTGCATCAATTGGTCATAAGTTTGGGTTGTTGTGTTCTCAGAGCAATCTTGTTATCTATTCAAATGAATATTTTTTTGTTTTGATAAATTAAGCACGGAGTTAACGATGGTAACGACCATTTTAAGTAAAGAATTACCATTGCTTAACATTTAATTTTTTATTTATTTTGTACTTGTGTATATCAGTGTCAAGAAGTGTGTACGGGAGTTATCGTGTAGTGTGACTCCAACTCCAAAATGGGGTCACTTGTAACAAGCGACAGAGATGTGCTAAATGAATTGTGAGTTATCAAACTTCTCGTTGAGTTATAACATCTATACACTGCATTAATTTAGTATCTGCATCTATTTTTCAATCTAACAAGAAACAGCGCATGTCATCTCCCATTTATTATGATATATCCAATATGAGCGATGGAATGTGACATTAACACGCGCAAAACATCGATAAAAAGAGCATTTAATGCATTAAATAACTCGTTCATCCTGTATTTAGTCATAGACAGGAAAAACGCGCCTGATTGAAGCCATTCCGGGGTGACAGACGCCTTAACGTGGAGCTACACGATCACCACTGTGCAGATGAGTGGTTCAGAAGTCTCACTTAATGAGCTGAATAAATCGCAGGAGCAAATTATTAAGTTAACAGCTACATAACTAATACATTTGCAGTCAATATAGCCAAACATATAGACGGTAGTGTAGCTCATAGTTACATTTTATTTCACTCAATGAAAATATGGATTCCATTAAACTGATAAATGCCGTAATTCACCAATAATAAAAGCCCATGTTCAATCGAACATAGTCCATGCATTGAAACACTAGTTAAATTGTAACTGTAGTTACTAGCATAAGTACGAAACTAATTCTCGTGTTTCGTATCTTGATTGATACAAAACTATTTCATCATTCAAGCTTTACCTTGAATAAACCAAATTCCAATGGAGATAAAACAATAAATTCCCGTGGAACAAAGCACCACATTAAACAGTAAAGAGCTAAATACTGCTGCCAGAGAAAGTCGATTTTGGATGTCTGTGGTAATAATATGTTTTACAAGGAAAAACTTTTATTTAATCAATACTTTTTATGACTTTTCAAAACACATATAGTGCGCTGAAATAGATTTTTCCAAAAAAATTTTGGACAAAATGTTTGGCATATACATGTAAGTTAAAAGTGACGATAACAGACATAATAATCAACAAATGATATTTACATACTTACAACTTACCTTTTGGGTTGTAATTTAATTACACATTATTGCTGTAGGACGTCGTAAAGCAAACATAACCGCCGTATTTCAGTCTCCAAAGTCGTTGTTTGTTGGTGACGGAATATTGCCTTATAGAAGTAGTTTAAGTTACGTTCAGTGATCTATATGGTCCAAAATAATTGGACCACAATTACATTTGTTTGGATAAGAAAACACAAATTCCATATTGTGCATGAGTCCTACTACATGTACATATCTTAAATGATAATTTAATTCAAGAATACAATAAAAATTGTTTTGTTAGGAAATGTCATTAGAATTTGTTCATTAAAAGGGGATGTAGCGCGTTTTTCATATTTTCCATGTATAATGATAGTTTATGTCATTTATATTTACTTTGGAGCGAAAACATTTTATTACACAAACCAATTATATCCGTAGTGGTAATAGGTGTGGTGGTGTTGCATATACAGCCAAACTTGCATGGCTGCCATTTTAATGTGAACACTTTTAATTATTTCGAATTACAAAATTAGAGCAGTGGGCTCTGTAGCTCATTAGGATGTCATTGATTTATCATCTAAGGTTGAATATCTAAGTTATCTCAAGAAATACATTGTTAACAAGCAACTAATATGTTTTTAGATTGTGACCCCTGTGATTCACAATTGGGGCCACAGGGTCACCACATCTACAATTTAGAAGCCCTATTGGCAAAGGAGTGTGTACACAACATGTAAGCTTTCTAGAGCTTTATGTACTGGGGAAGAAGATGAAAATAGTTTAAGGTCTTGACCCCTGTGACCCCATTTGGGGTCATTGGGTCACCAAATCTACAATTTAGAATACCTATTGGCCAATCAGTCTGCCCACAACTTGTCAGCTCACTAGACCTTTTGGAAGTGGAGAAGATCAAAATAGCTTTCTAAGGTTGTGACCCCTGTGACCCTACTTGGGGTCACGGGGTCACAAAATCTACAATTTAGAATCCCCTCTGGCCAAGGCGTCTACACACAAACATGTCATTCTCTGGAACTTTTTATACTTGGGAAGATGAACATAGGTTTTAAGGCCATGATCCATAATTGTGACAAACATTTAGGGGTCACAGGGTCACGAAATCTACAACTTTTCAGCTCGCTAGACCTTTTTGAACTGGGGAAGAAGATGAAAATAGGTTTTTAAGGATGTGACCCCTGTGACCCTAATTGGGGTCACGGTGGTCACGAAATCTAAAATTTAGAATCCCCATTGGCCATGGAGTCTGCACATAGAATTCAGCTCTGGTTCTGGTGAAGCAGTCGAAAAAGTGAAAAGTTTACGGATGGACGCCGGGCGCCATGCCATGCCATAAGCCCATCGGGCCTTTCAGGCCTGATGAGCTAAACAACGATTCCCATGGCTTTTGCGAACCACGTACACTCATTTTTAAACTTGATTTTTACGAAGAGAGAAGGGTGTTTTACTTTTGTTGATATTAATTTTCAAATGCATTTCATGGATTTATTTGAAGAAAAAAAACTGCTACTGCCCCTTTAAACCAATAAATTTCACATTTTATATGAATTGCAAAATGTAAGAAATGTGACATAAAGGCAGTATTATTGGTATCTCATCACCTATTTTAATTCTCAACACGAGGTATTTTCCATTGCTCTATCGTTAAGCTTTCAAGGATATTAAATTAAATTACCGTGTTTCCTCAGGGTTTCTTACATTAACAGATTTATATTAAAATGATGTTAAATATTACGTTCCCATTCGTTGATCTTACTACGCACGACTTACATATCTCTACTGCTCTATAATTTGTTTTTGAAATATTGTTAAAGTCGGACATTTCTGAAACAGATTTTCAAGGCCATGAGCACAGGATGTTGGTGCTTTATAAATGGACTTATTATTACCTCTTTACTGCACAGTACATATACTCTTTGAGACAGATACTAACCCAAATTCGCTTGCAGCGTTATCGTCAAAACCACCCCTCATAAGCTAGTGCATGAAATTACATCCAATATACAATTAACGATAAGATAAACTTATACTTGTTATCTAGAAATGCGTATTATATTACTGATTCTATATGTATGCTAGGACCTCCCCTCCCCTTAAGGATTGGTTTAGATACTGCCCCGAGCCCAACTGTCTAGTAGAGACAGAGAGGACTTCGAACAATATAAAGGTAAGGATTCAGTGTCTTCATTTTAGCATTACTAGCTAGATTTGCCTCCCGCGGTAAACTTGTAGAAAGCATAATTCTTATCATTTGTCTATTTTTGGCGAAACTGTATTGCTGCAAAACGTATAATACAAAACCACTCACTTTTGTCTGTTAAATTGTAACATGCTTTAATGGAATTAAAGTTGTATTCTTAAAAGTAAGATAGAAGAGTATTTATAATGTCATTTTTCGAAAAAGATTAATATTATCTCCCGCAGCGCGACGTATATATTACAATCAGTTGTCCCTCGCCGAAAATGAATACTTCCAAATTGGAAAATAATGTGAAGGTCACCAAAATCGACTGGGCCCTGAATCTTCCAAAGAAGAATATTGGTGCAAATGATGATATTCAAATGGCCAGTTCTTAGGATATCGAACTGACAAGCTTAACATACAAGGTTACATGTCAGTTTACTATTACCATGAGAATAATGCCAATGGAACAATTATTCTATATATTACTTAATTTTCATTTAAGAAAAAAGCTTACCTCTTGTGATTGAAGGTAATTGAAAGGCAAATGTCATTCGACTTTGTTCATCTAAAAAAAAACGTCCACATTTCGCCATCGATTGCAAATTATATGAAATGTGAAATAATGTAATTGTCAATAGTTATAGTAAAACTGGTATCGTAACAACTATTTTTACTATAAATACTAGGTAGTTTCTACTTCTCTATCGTTAACCTTTCCAAAATTGAGAATTGAACTGCCATGTCCTATCATGAATTCTTATATTAACAGGTTACATTTAAACGATTTTGAATACCACATATCTGTATTGCTTTGTAGTCTTCACAACATCTCTATAGATTGACTGCATGAGGATAACGTAACCATTTTCAAAACTGTATTCTAAATTTCAGTCTTCTTAAGCACACACACACACACACACACACACACACACACACACACACACACACACACACATTAATGATTCTCTGGGTATTTTACAACGACACTTTCTGTTTATTTCAGTGCAAAAACAATGTGCACAAGTATGCAAGTATACACTAAAATATTACCAGTGTTTAAATAAACAAATGCCGTTTTTAGTGGTCGTCTGAAATGTGTGGTTAATATATTTTAATAAACACAGAAACTACATCATATAAAATACCTTCACGCAGCAAGATTAAATAGAAATCGTCGTCAGGATGTCAAACTTGCAAATATGTTCAACGTTGATATCCTAGAAGAATCTACGTTTATTCACCTTTAATGCACCGTTGTATAGCGTATGTGTTACTCTGATGAATGATCTCTTTTATTCACTTACATATTTCATAAAATGTTTCTGTTAATTTGGAAATGGCGGATTTAGATTAATATTATGATTACTTTCTTGAATTCTTTGAAAAACTCATCTGTATTTCAGATATTATGTTTGGTTATTAAATGGTATTATTAATAAATATACAAAGTTTCTATTCATACGCTTGACACTTTACTTATATTATTAAGAATGCGTTGCGCTAATCATTCTCAATATAATTCTCTGAGACGTCCATCAACATTAACTAATGGCAGAAAAGAACGCAAATACCCAGTGAAATACTCTTGAGACCTCATATCGCCACCTAATGAGCTTGCACATGAAATTAAATCCGACATGCAATTAACGATAAGGTAATGACTACATGCTGCTTATCTAGAAATACGTATCATATTAGCCATGATCTGCTCGGACATATCCTCCCCTTCACAAATAGTTTAGATACTTTTGAAGGCCCAAACTCAGTACAGACTAAAAGAACGCTGGGGAGTAAGGTGATAAAGGTAAGGATTATGCAAGTTTAGCATGACACCCGACCTCGTCCGTGGCAACCGTTCATAGGAATATCCTGTTTAATATTGATAGTCTGGATATCTGATATAGGGACACTTTTAAACATCAACAATGAGCAAAATATTTTATTGTATAATAGCATGATGCAAAGAAACACAGTTTAATGTTTCATTACCAATAATGTTTAAACCAAACAAAAATGATACAAACAATGCATTTCACGGACATTTTGTAGGGAAGAATTGAACCAACATATAATAGCTTCTGATAAACCTTGCTACGCAATGTGAGTTTAGAAACAAACGAATAACTAGCTTGGAACACAAATAGTTATCCAATTCTTTTAAAATATATTGATAAATATGAAATAAGAAGATTATCTACATTTATGTTACCTAAATATTGAAAGTCCGGGCCAATGTAATCCTATTATAAAACAATTTCGGAAATTTCACTGATGCAGTGCCACACAGATACATGTAGGTCGTTCGATTCCTCTTAATGCCACATCGAGATGGATAAATTGCGAAAATCTGTTGCAAATTACCCAGATGGCATCGGACTGCATGAAGCAAACGATCTCTGAATATCTATTGTGTGCACTTAATTGGACACGCTCGAACTGAACACACAAATAGTAGTACTCACGTCATTGATAATCCCATGAAAAGGCACACTGCAAGTTTATGGAAATTAACTTCATTTAAAACCTTTTAATTTTTCATTTTGTTTCACTCTGAATAAGTGAAATGTAAGTCTTGCGGATGGGCCTCACAATGACGCTATCCTTATTATCCCACGATAGTAACTATTACTCACAATATTTATCATCGGCGAAAATCGTGTACAATATCGCAAAGCCTTCACGAATGAAGTGTTATAGCCCTTTGTCCAAAAGACAGGTGTTCTTTATCTTTATTTTTATTCTAAAAGCTTTGAATGATGAAATAATTATATAAGATAAGATTGGACAGTCAACGTAATCCTGATGTTATATTTCGCTTATGATTATTTCTTTTACTTCACAGGGAAATATGAACAATTCAACCAGTCTCAACTACACCCTATCCTCAAGGTACAGGAGGAACAACCTGCCAATTCAAGAACTCATCAAATCCCTTCGCTACACATTAGGAATAGTTGAAGGAGTTTTGTCCCCTGTGATAATCATCGTCAATATTGCTGTCATCGTTGTCATCCTGAGCAATCCGAAACTTCGACACAAATTTTCGTATTTAGTCATCGTTAGTATATCAATCTCCGACCTCATTACAGGCCTCGTCTCCTGCCCCGTTCGAGCAAATGTAGTGCTCGCACGGAACTTCAACCATGGATGTGCTACATATATGTTCATAACTGTGTATGAGGACTTTGTCCAGAACTTCGTGGCATCATGGAGTGTTGTGAGTCTTAATACGGACTATCTTTTCACAATGTTTAACGCACGGTTACCTAAGCTATCTGAATTAAGACGAAAGCTTGTCCTTGCCACATCCATCTTCCTCCCATGGCTGATAATGTGTTGTATTGTGTTCCCGATTGCTTTTATTTATCATGGGAAGGTGTACGTCTCAGATAAATTCTGTCAGATAAGTCTTAACAGAACTGGCAAGGTCGTGATCCTGAACATTGCATATGTCCTTCCAGCAATACTACTTGCCATACAAGTAATTCTCATGACAACAACGTGGACTTGTAGAAGACGAAACGGAAGTTCGATAACGTCAGAAGCGATTCCCATGGTAATGCTCATTGTGGCCAGTACTGTGGTAGTAGTGTTTGTGTCTCCGCAACAATTGTCGTATCTCTTAGGCCGAGATAAGATGAAGATGTTGGGATATAAAGGTATTTTAACCATGATATACACCAGGATAGCGATTGCAGACTTGACTGCAGCGGTGTTGCCTTTCGTGTGGTTCCTATGTCCCGATATTCGTGCCCCTTTTTTAGTATTGTACAATAAAATGCCTTGGAGAAGTTCAGTGGATTTCTCGAAAGGGGACCTGGCAGTAACCTACAAGAATTTCGAATAAGAACATTGGACAATGAATTTGTAAATCCTGATTGAAATATGTGTTTGCTTTATTCGGAAAAAGGGAATGTTTATACCTCCGTGATTAGAGCCTAACAAATTACAGAAATTTATTTTTAAGTTAATGTACAGTCATATCTGAAATCTCATAAACTAATAGCACAAATCTTGATTTTAAATTCTTCGGCATGAATTATGAATAGCCCTTGAAGGAGGAACCCCAATTAAATGTCTGTTAAATTACAATTCTGACGTCATTTTGTACAATAAAATGCCTTGGAGAAGTTCAGTGGATTTCTCGAAAGGGGACCTGGCAGTAACCTACAAGAATTTCGAATAAGAACATTGGACAATTAATTTGTAAATCCTGTTTGAAATATGTGTTTGCTTTATTCGGAAAAAGGGAATGTTTATACCTCCGTGATTAGAGCCTAACAAATTACAGAAATTGATTCTTAAGTTAGTGTACAGTCATACCTGATAGCTAATAAACTAATAGCACAAATCTTGATTTTAAATTCTTCGGTATGAATTATGAATAGCCCTTGAAGGAGGACTCCCAATTAAATGTCTGTTAAATTACAATTCTGACGTAATTTTGTTATTCTCTCGTCCCATTAATTTTCAGTTATGGGCAATCGCACAGCACATCAAGACTTTTACTTGATATTTATATTTACTGTTAAAGTAAATTGTTAAACAGCAGTACTTTTAGTGTAATTCAAGTAGGTAATTTGTCCCCATAACGTTCAATTCCTTAAACATAATGGGTCTAGGCTGTATTTTTTATGGAATGGTGAGTTACTGGAACATTAAAGTTTACTTCATCTCCAGTAATAATCAGTCCGCAAATATGGAAATGGATTAAAATCCCGACCGCTTTCAGCCAAAAGAGTGATCAGTACGTTGTCTGTGTGCAAAATAACAAAACATCATGGTAACAGATTGGTAAAATAGTACGGCAATGGAGCGTGAACAAATCTAAGCAGTAAAGTCAGCTGTCTGCTAAAGTCATGGTGTATGACTACAACTCCGTTTCGTGTGAGTAGCAAATGCCACTTCCATAAGAGGAGCAGTGCATGTATACGTCGTAGGGTAACAGATTACCTACAGTTAGAAGATAGATTGAATGTACGCATATATCTGTACATAACGTGTTCTTAATAATATTTACATCTGGATGGGACATAGGTCACCGAACTGTGGTGATCTAATTGATACAGATGAGCTCTGTGAATATTCAAGAGTAATAATTACCAAATGTTTCATCAGTGACAAGTATTGATCTTCTTGAGCTTCGGTATGACTTGATCATCAGCGAGGGAAAAAGTGTGAAGATACACTTAAGCGAATTGTGTGTCGATGTGACGTTGGGTTTTCAACATCTTTGGAATATGACCGTTTAAAAAAAAACGCAACTGGGAATGGTTTTCGGAGCACAATAAAAAGGCAAATTAAAAGAAACTTAGTTTAGGGAACAGTCGTCATTATGCATAGTTTGGTAATCAACTTCGGGTGCTTTATATATTAGACTGTTTGAATATTCCCGGGGAAACGTAAGTGGAAATTGTAAATACAGCATAAGACCTAGCGCATCACATGTTTTCAGAATATAAATAAAAAATCGTTAGGATAAGTTTAAAGACACTGGGATGGTGGGACAATCATCTCATAAATGTTGAATTTTGAAAACTAATTTTTAAAAACGTCACAATCAGTCATCAGTCTGCCAATTTCCCAATCATTTAATTTATTATCCCACCGGTATGTAATACCGTGGGATATAGTCATCACTCCGTCCGTCTGTCCGTCCGTAATCATTTCGTTTCCGGAGCAGAACTCGAAAACCGTTCATGATATCTTTCTGAAACTTTGCATGTGTATTACCCACCAACTGAAGTGGTGCCTTTTGATATTTTCAGATTTCTGAAAATTTTATTTTTGGTCGTTTCCATAGAAACATGTTGAAGTTGGACTTTGTTCAGAGACCGGTTCGTTTCCGGTGCACAACTCCAAAACCGTTCATCATGTCTTCCTGAAACTTTGCATGTGTATTACTCACTTACTGAAGTGGTGCCTTTTGATATTTTGAGATTTCTTAAAATTTATTTTTTCCTTTCCATAGAAACTGTTGAATTTGGAAATTTTTTTTCTGTTTCCATAGAAACATGAGAGGGATGTTTGTTGTTGTTGATTTTGACTGCTTCTGGAGCAGAAGTCTAAAACCCTTAACATACCTGAAACTCAGCATCTGTAATACACACTAACTGAAGTACGGTAGTAGATACACAAGTATCTGTCAAAATTTTGTGGAACCGGTGGGATATGTCATCTTCTGATGACTATTGTTGCAAGACAACCTTTACTAGTAGTTCTACGATTCCCCTTTATTAAATAAATTACATGTGCCTACTGGCTCTTTCTTATTGTTACTAAAGGATAATTTTGTCCGAAAAACTTTGCAATAAAACCCTCACCATTTGGAGTTGTGCACTGTCGAATAACAAAAGCCAAGTTAGAAGTTTGAAGTTCTAACTTTCTGCTATATGACGGAGAGACGTATCTGTTTTAGCTCGAACAGTGATGATTACATAGTACATTATACACAAGTATTAATCTGATGAATGATCATAGGAATTTCCTCGGACACCTGATCCCAGGTAAAACTAAAAGGTGTTCGTAAAACCCCTTCTCCGACTACCCTTTAGAAACCTCACACAAGTATTTGTTTATTTGGGAGTTAGTACCCTTCCAAAAACGAATTCCCTATTATTATCCAAACCCCCAAAGACACATCTTCATAATATGGAGAGACAGTACACAAAATACGGTAAAGATTGGTCCAGCAGTTTTTGAGATATGTTCCGGAAACGATAGGAACGTCTACGCCGACGCCGACGCCGACGCCAACGCCAACGCCAACGCCAACGCCGACGGAAACTCAACTAAATGCAATAATTCTCCCGACAATGGTATGGGTATTAGTAACCCACGCTCACTTTTACCATACAGGGGATGGTGTTCTCAGTCGGCAACGTATGCGAATACCGATGCAAATTACAGAGGTCAAATGACGGTACTTCTTATGAAACCTACGATGAAATCACATAACATGACATTTCAAACGCTCCTAATAATGGATATTTCAAATATAGGCTTACAAAATGTACGTGATATATATCACAAACCTTAATTCCAGAAATGTCAAAGCAAAATTGTTGCAGCAACATGTCTTGTGATCAGGCTACCGAGCAGGGAACATTACTCATAGGTAACCGAGACAGTTTATGTCATATATATGTTAACTTAATATCCGTCTCCCCCTTCCCCATGTGAGACTTGTGTAAAGGATATCGGAGAATAACCAAACTAACCTTCAGCTAAGTAAACTGTAAATATTCTGCATTAAGAATAAACACTGTGTATTTAGCTCACCAAGATTCTCGAAATACAATATTTATTCTTCATATGGGATGTTGGCCATCCCATCACACTTTCATATACATAATAACATAGATGGGAACATCGAGATCCACCTCACGCGAAGATAAATTACGAGAACAATAAAGGATCAGTTAAATGTAAAAGCAGATGAGAGTTTATTAACGAAAAATTAAAACGCAACAATAGTAGTAGTAGTAGTAGTAGTAGTAGTAGTAGTAGTAGTAAAGAAGAAGAAGTACAACACTGTATCCAGAAGAGGTGAGGTGAGGTGAGTTGGGGTTTAACGCCGCTTTCAAGAGTATTTCACTTATATCGCGGCTGCTAGTATTATGGCAGGGAGAAAGCCCGCAACACCATTTGGCTATGCATTGCGGTGAAACCTGCGAGCATCGGCTGGAACTAGCGAACCATGGGTGGTACTGCACTGAATTTCAGTGTAGCATTGCACCCAAACCTTACTGCGTGTAGAACAGTTCTCTCCTGCTCCCGTGGCGGGAATCGAACCAAGGACCTCTTGATCCGATGCTGAACGCGCTAACCACTGCGCTATCCCGCCCCCGTATCCAGAAGATAATCTTAGTATAATTTATTAGTCACAGAAAATATCCGTAACTTTACTGGGTGATATCGAGAACAGCAGCAACATTCTCTACAAATCAATGCAAACTGATCTACAATATGAGCCTTATCTGGATATCGTTTGTTCAAGACCCTACAAGTCAGTACTCTGCAAAGGAAGGGTGGGGAATAAAGGATGGTGAGTCGTCGCCGGTAAGCAAAAATAACGGCTTTTATACAAAAACGTACTATCATTTAACGTGCTTTTATCGTCTCCGAATCATCGCAGCCCAGATGGAGGGCTGCATGGATCAAAGCGAGAAGGTGAAGCAGGTAACTCCCCATTTTATGTGATAATTGGCTAAAAACTTAGCTAAGCTAAGAGGCTAGGCATCATTCGCTAAAAGGAGATAGCCCGCCATGAGCCAAATCAACGAGGGGAAAACTCATCTGTACCCCCAAACAACTAATGGTCTCCGCTGCGATATGCTCGTAACGGAACAAGACCCGCAACGACCTCTTAGGAACGATGTCACAAATATGTCATGACGGTAGCCTTTTAAAAGTAATGTTATTGTTAACCTTAATAAATGTTGTTTTGGCTCCATTTTGTCTACGATATGAACGTGGAACGTGGCTCTGATAACCAATTTCAAACCGATATCCCCTTAATCCTGATTACTATATTATTAATTAGAATGCTTGTACAAAATAGAAGCTTATCATTTATAACGTATATTCATGGTGAAAATAGAGAGGAACTATTACTTACTGCATTTTGGCCTGTTCTGGTGCATGACATGAAACTGACATATTTTGAAATCTAGCATTTTACTTTGGGAACAATTAATAATGTATTAACGTACGAACCCGTTTAGATTTCGTATCCGCGAATACACTAATATCCATATTGTATCTAATCAGTGACTATCTTATTGTAACTGCATTATGTAATGTGTGAAAGAGGAAACGCTTGCCACTTATTTATTATGTACAGGCTATTGTTAAATCGTTGCAATCTCGTGTTAATAAATGTTTGATAAAAAGAGTGTTAAACGATAGCAGGGAGATTACTTTCTACAACTCCCGATCCTTTATCTGTGCAAAAAAAGTCCGGAATCTATAAATCTGAGGTAATCTGATGTAAACCATCACGAGTCTCGGAGCCACTGACTCCTGAGCCCGATGTCTGCCCACCTGTGGTCACCGAGGACTGAATATTCCGATACAGTAGAATATCGGAACAATCAGCTCTGGGTGAACGAGGAAGGATATCCATCCTGCAAACAGAAACTTTCATCAACATACAGGGGAAAGGAATCGATACAGACGAGTCCGTAATTGTTCTGTTTCATTCTAGATTGATTAGATGCAAACGTTGATAAAGATGTATGCATCTTTCTGAATCGATCTGCATTGTAATTGTTTTCTTGTCAGGTCAGAAGGTAGAAAATAAGGATAATTTGTTACATACAGACGTCTTTCTCGGGTTCAGATTTTAAGACGCCAGTGGTCTTTGGTTCAGAAATGATAATTGTTGTAGGTGCACCGATCAAATAACGGTAAAATCATATGCCAAGTCAAATCTATCAATGTCTTTAAATAAATTGCATCCTTATAGCTTTCAAATGTGAATATATCTTAGTGTTGACATTATGTCCTCAACACTTGTCTGTTTTGGTAACAGTAACTGTGCAATACTGAGTAAGTACATTTAAATAAGTGAATATATGTATACTTTTCAGTAGTTAAATTAGATTAAATGTTGAAAACGTAATGTAAAGTAAAATGAAAGAGAAACCCCAAAAATGGAAATAACATACGGTACCGTCAGTCAAAACATCTATCAAAGACAAATATAATTTTAATCTAAACGTGAAAATGCATTTGAAGATTAATTATACATTTCATACACATCCATGTAGACTCATTTTATTTCAGAATAAAAGAATAAAATAGCATAGAAGCAGTATAAATGTGCCATGTATTTTCATTCAGGCCATACTGTTTAATAACAATCTTACATCCCTGTGGAAGATAGAAACCTCACATCGCCTTCGTCCTGGGAACCCATGCTTTATTGTCACATGCTCTCTACCAGCAAAATTCTGAAAAATTAGAAACCGGGAACACAATTCTTGTTGACAATACCAACGAGTCTCTTCAACTTCGGAGTATCAACGTGTTTAAGTTACCAGTCGATCCTGGCAGATATCTGAGAAATCATTTTGGCGAAATCTAAGAAAACGTCTGTTGATAATTGTAGTTGTTGACTGCTATGACTTCCCTTATTCACATTCATATTCATCTAATTACATACTGGAAACAGTCGTCTTTCATTCCACTTTCTCCAGACGTCTGTGACCGATGTTTATTCATCACTGCGCATCTAACTGTATTATACTGAAGTAAAGAGCTCGCTGCTAATGGCTGTAATATTTTCCAAGTGACATTATACAGTAACTCACTCACTCAGTGAATAGAAAATGTACATTTAATAAAAGTCCATGTTAAGTACATTACACAAGACGTTGTACAACATCTCCATATATTATTCAACATTATGTGCGTACAAGATTAACAGTACACAATCAAAACAAGATGAAATCAACATGTATTAATCATCGCATTTAACTGAGTTCATATCATTCACAATTTGCATTATTTTCTTCGATTTGTAACGAAAGGCGAAAACCACGCACTTGAGCAGATTCCACATAGAGCGTGCAGTTGTCGTCTTTACATGTATGTTCCCAAGAGACATTAGTTGAGCATGAGCTATGGTGTTATTCCTCAGGAGACTGATTTGGAAACATTCTGGTTTACATCTTGATACCTAGTCATATCAATAGCTGTATGTTAACGAGTTGAAGGATTAACACTAACAACAAAAATTAGTCCTGTGATAAATGTTACTCGGCATCGCATGTGATTGATATACGATCAAATTTTACATAGTGATAGAATGATGCCAATTCAATAACATTGTGCGGGAAAATTCGAGCATTAATTGGCACGAATTATATGTACATTGATATGTGAAAGAACTACTTAATAACAACAATTCGAACCATTTAAAGACAACTTATACATTTACTTTGGTTTTGTGTCATGAGATTGTTTTTTTGTGGATTGGATAATGACGTTTAGATGAGTTACAATCTGTTTCAGGATACATCGGTTACATAAATTCATCGCAAAATATTAAGACAAACTGGCGTCAAACACTTGATATGACGCTAACCGCTAAATTGGACTAACAAGACGAACACAAGTGTCAAATGTTTTGAGAGTAACGGAATGCGCCAACTTAAATACAGAATACGTGTGTGGACGATTACTTAAAACAATCCTTCTTAGACAAATTTTGATTTAATAAAGAGTTCCCAATTTGTTTTTAAAAGGCATTTCATTTTTAGATTTCACCACGGGTTCGGAAATAATTGTTGATGTACGGTAACATATATTAATGTGCAGTTAGTGGTAAGGATTCCTGTTATGTTCACTTCTATTTGTTTTTATTCCATTTCTCTTACTGGTAAAAGGTCATACACCATGTACATTGCGACGAGGTAACCGAGCATATTAATATGTTAATTCATATGTGTCCCATGTGAGGTAATCTTACCCATACGTGCTCGGAGTGGATATGCTGATGATATCAATCCTTTGATCCAAACATTAATAATCTGAGCTTATTTTATGGCCTCTTTTATCGTAAATATACTTTGAAAGGACGTTATAAAAAATACATCAAAGTTGATGTCAGAACACTTATACTGTTATTCTTCATAATATTGGAAGATAGTTTGTAAGATTAGAAACTCATAGATACAGAAGTAATTATGTTGAAATAATATAATTCATTACATTAGAAACTAGATATGTTTGGAAACGTGTATTAAAGACGTTGCAAGTTTTAATATTCATTTCATAACTTCCATCACAGAAATAGTCACAGATTCCTTTGATAGTTATCTATATCCTCTTCGCAACGGGGATAGTTAAACCAATAATTATAGCATTTATGTTACGCTTCGTTTAATCATGGATCCACTTAAAGCAATGTTTCCCTGCTGAGTCTGGTAATTAAATTTAATGGGGATTTAACACAAAACTAGAGCAAACAAAACAAGCATTGTAAATTGGCAAGTGTTTCATTATACACATACATAAAGATGAGACTTAACTGTAATTCCATGTGATGATGTTGTACTGTTACGCAAAATTCACAAAATGAGTTGATGTAATTCTAAATATATTGTATATTCACTGCCCATACTCAGAGGTTTCAAGATATATTGCTTTTATAGGCATCCTTCTGGCAATTTGATAACCGCCAAGTACATTATAACTATCCCTTACTGTCGACACTGTAATATTACATATGGAATTCACAATATGAATACAGCCCCTAAACTACTAAAGCCTCGCGCACTTTCCACTCTCATCTACCTGTCCATAACTTTGGTTTTCTAGCCTCTATCGTATCTATGATATGTTTAATGACGCTGAATGATAAACAGTTTATCTTGAATATAATGTTAAGTAGTATCTTTTTCCCATCCTATTTTTAGCTTTAGAATAATAGTAAAAACGCCCACAGCATTTGTCTGATGAGATATTAATTAATACAGCGTCATTGACAACAATTAACACAAGGCTTGCAGGGAATGGTTGTATTGCTTTTCTATTTAGAACTGCACTTTTACGGTTTCGGTGACTTTATACAGCTTAATGAGATAATTTGTCAAACTCAATAGATATGATGAATGTCCACAAAAGAAGACAATATTGGAACATGATTATTTTCATTCTTTTTTTCTCATTACAAATATCAATATAAGTTTAGGATTGTACAAAATGTATGTTTAGGAAAGCAATTTAATAAGTAATAAGTATTGAACTGGCGCAGGGTCAAACAGTTTTTATTAGGGATACTGTATATAAAATCACTCACGATACATTCCATGCATATATATATTGAACATATTAGTATGAATACAAATTGAGATCAATTGAAGAAAGATATGTTTCACCAAATCCACTATGGCTTAATGGAAGATATTTAATCAGACGTGGTTGTAGTATAGCAATAAATGGGTCTTAATCTAATAAATTTGAAAAGAGTGGAAGACATTTATCTATAATATTACGGAAATAATATATATGAAAGGAATTCATTTCACGCGAGTTGTTCGCTAAATGATGCATTAGCCATTTCCAATCAATAATGAATATTAAGTAAACCCATTATCTACGATGTTGAGTTTTGAGATTTAGTTAACCGTCTTAATTGCACACCACGACAGAACGCCAACCCCTGTGTAAAAGCAACCCTTAATAATAAATAGCGGACCCCAATGAACAACCCTTGTATATCAAATTAAAGTTTGTAGCATTAATTTCTCATCTGTCCCTGTGGTAGATTTAACAAGAACGGAAGTCACCAGTTAACCTTTCACTTGGCAGCTTTAAAAGAAACAAGAAAAGAATCAAGCCCCTCAGTAAAGTGCACTTATTTCTTAAATTGTTTGTTACTAATCATGAGCTACATGCATAATGCACTTGAAACAAAGACTGAAATGATGTTGGAACAAACAGCTACATCAAAAGTTTACCAAAATGATTAAATTATACACGTACATCGTAGCAACTGTATGTTCCTTAAAGGCGACAAAAATGACATTGAGTATGTTGTTGCAGTCACATGTCAAACGTTATGAATGGTGTTATTTTATCGAACAATAGCGACTGTTGCTAGAATTTACCATTTACCAGTCAGTACAATGACAACATGTAGTTCAAAGTTGGGATTGTGTGAAAAAAATGTCCGCGTCAATCAGTCAAACGTTATTTTTGAAACTTATCTACAACATACATAACTACAGATTTGGGTTGGTTATGTGTAATAGGACATACAACTACTTACTTGCAATTGTTTGTATGCACATTTATAAAGCTGTTGCTCGATTTGTCTTGTTTGTAGCAGGGACTCTATATAGAGAAAATGCAAGTTGAGTGAATTTATTTGAATTCAAACAAATAAATATGATATTTCCTCACGTATGGCAGCCAATTAAACTGTTATGAAACATACTTAATATTACTTTAATTGCTAAGTCGCAATGATTATCGAAATAATATTGTTTCATACTTGTCATTCACTAATTAACATGAACCTACTTGAAAGTTAAAGGACAATTAATGTAACCGATTTAAGATTGCTCAACAGGTACACACGTCACCGTAATCCTCGTTATTTACTGAAAGATGTGGTAACAATTTAACCAAATGTAGGATTCTTGATAAACATACTCACGATCTTCCGCAATGGAATATAATTTAAGAATAAACATTATGTTGCACTTGAATTATGTTACATGCATTCGAGGACAATTATTGATTTTACTTCTTTTTGCCTTTTTGTTATTCTAAAAAGCAAGAGAAAACAATATTTCTCTGTATCATTTCCTCAACGTGTAAGAAAAACCTCATGATTTATGGCAAAAGAGAAAAATAGGCTTTTACGCTAATTGGAAAATATCTTTTCCTTGAAAGCATGCGGTGATCTATCATGAACCGGAATGAAAAGTAACCATTGCGAACATCTTGACAATGATTTCCATTTACTTGTTTTTAGATGTCCACCTGCAGGCATCATTATCAGCTGTACATTTAAAAATCGCCCAAGCAATATTGTAAAACGTGAATTTAAAAACTACCTGGAGCTAATATGTGTTGATCAATGTGGCATTCTTGCTTCCGAAAAATCACTTTTAATTACCTCACCTTCATTCAAATGATGACACGAATTCAATTCTGTCAATGACCGGAATACAACACAATCTTATCTGCCTCAACTTCTCGGTGACGGATCATACACATAACCAATTCGGAACAACGATATACTGTTATCGATATCAACGGCAAAGCTCAATGCGTACACCTATATGGTCAATGTGAGTAACGTCATATGACCTTGAAATGGTCAAAACAATTTCTGATCATATACAGGTACTATAAATCCGTGGAATTATTTCAAAATTTAGTCTTGTCACGAATTTGCGCCGATCACTTCTGTAGGGTTTATTGACCTGGGTGCCGTTCCACTAACCGATCTTAACCCTAAGATCAATCTTAGCCAATGTTAATGGATGGGCTTACGATTGATCTTAGGGCTAAGATTGGTTAGTGGAACGGCACACTGAGATAGTTTTGTTTGTAGATAGCTAATGTTGTACAACTACTCCATACAACATCCATATGAGAAACAATGTGCACCAGAACAACACATAATTATATAGTTCAGAAAAGAATAGTACTCACACTCGTAACTCATAAGGGTGTAGTAGTTTTGATTTTTCAGACTATATAATCCTTGGACTTCATGACTGATGTTGGTAACTGTAACTTTATCGTGTTTTATGGTCGGTTCCATCTGTTGATGCAACTCGTAGACACGTTGATACCCGATCTGAGTAGTGTTGATTAATAATTTATCAAAATAACTCAAACATGTAGCACAGATATCAACCAGTGATGCATTCTTCTTTAAACGAAATTAACACAGATAAGAGAAGATAAGAAAGGAGCTGTTTTACGTTAAGTATATTGTATATGTATGTAATTGTAAACAACGTATATAGAGTTAAGAAATGACACACCTAAGAAATCCTAATTCTATAAAGTGACAATACTTGGAACTTATAAAAATGGTTTTGTTAACAAACAATAATTAAAGATAAACATTGCATAGTAACACGGGACACAAATTGTTCCTTAAAAATTATTTACGTATTTCTTTTACAAATTATTTATTATGGATTTCCTTGGTATTAGCATGTTGACATCTGGTAACTGCAATCATATTTGTGTGGGAAAACCTCGTGGATCTTGAATTGGCTCTTAAAGCAGCATTCTAAGGAACGTCTCTATCAGACCACTTCAAAGATAACATGTAGAAACATAAACGATACGATGCAATACAAACCGATTTACTATCAAAATGCTTCTAATTAGGGCGACTAAGATAAAGTAAATAGTTACTCTTACCGTACCTAATCATGATGTCTGGTGCAATTGCCTACCACATGCACAAAAGAGTTTTTGTGTTTTGCTAGTTGCTGTTGAGGATTAAGTAAAATATAATATTTATAAAGACTAAGTCTTCAAAACTACACATACAGTGACTGGTATAGAATGCATTTGGTCGATTCGATGCTCATATCTTCACATTACGTTGAACATAGAAACATATGATATTTGGTTTTAAAATAGAAATGATAAATCACTTTGATGTCTGCGATCAGTTCAGAGCCGGGCAGACACTTAATGTCTTTTATGAGTCCAAGGTTCGACATTTTCATTGAATCCTATAAAGTATTGAACTATTGGGGATTAAGAATTTAGCATAAAGGAAATGTAATCAATTCATGATAATCTGTTAGAACAGCCTGCTTCCACATGATTTCCTTAGAGATCAACTTGCTATTGTTGCCAATGGCGATGGTGGTCAACTCTCAGTGTGCTATCAACATTCAAATAGGAAACCCCTGAGGTATTCCCTTTAAGTCAGGGAGAGTCTAAGGAAGCAGGAAGTCTCTTGTCATTCACTCCTTCAGTAGGCCATAGAATAATTAGATTCTAACCTACGGTATCGGTAATTTCAAGGGCTTTAACTAGTGCCGTAGTCAATTAAAATACATATGTTTTGTTCATAGATATGTTTTGTTGAAATGATTATAATTTATATCCATCAACATTATTTATCCCATTGATTTCATCATTTAAATGGAAGAGAAAACTTTTAGTTTGGTTTTTGTTTGTTTACAATATCAATTTATTAACTTCTTTCATTTCACAAATATGGTAATAATGGAGTGAATGCAACGAAACAAGTATGATTCGTACTCTCAAACAATACAAAGAAAAAACACAACATTAGATTCTCATTATAAATGTAAATGAACTGGAGCTTATCCCATTAGTAGTAGTAATTAATTTGGTTGGTTCGAGAGTGGGGCCTTACTATATCAAAAATAGAGCCAAATGTATTATTTCAGATATATTATTCTACATAATATTATGATTCATGTCCACAATCACATACGCATCTTTCAAAATGACAATATGCAACTAACAGACAAGTCATGAAGCTCCTGTGAGGTATATTATGCTCACAACATCTTATACTAACATAATTTCCATATTTCATAAAATTGTAATATAAATATCAAACAGTGTGTCCAGAAAACCCACTTGCATTGCAATGTCAGCACCCCACGTGAGTTTGATAAGATATAAAGTATCATACTCTCATGGATGAGATTTTGTTTATCACTTTACGAGATACATCTTCATACAGAGTAGAATCTGGGAACTATTTTATTGATGAGTGAATTGTTTGCGAACTATCGCAGAAAATTATTTTTGTTAGAATAACGTTGCATTTGACAACATGATTAATGATTTTGTCAGTATCTTTCTCGAAAAAAGCGGGACTGTTTATGGTTAAATCTTGCCCAAATATCTATGGGATAAACCAGTTTTGGAACATGATTATTATGAGATAATAATCAAATGTAATCTCATATTTTGATGATATAAATAGAGATTACATAACGATTGAGTGTTGAATATCTAAAATATTCCAACGAGATATCTTTAAAAACATTTACAATATTGAGTTGGAATATTTTCGATATTCAATACTCACGAGTTTTGGGATCTATTTATTACATACGAAACTCGATATTCATTTGAGACAAACATCAAAATATGCGCGACGTTTCTGCAAGTCAAGGCGTAGAGCGTTAAAAACGTAGTCCCGTATCCCGTTAAGCTCTCGTTTGTTTCTATATAAAATAGCACATTAACACAATCATTATGACAATGTTTGTCGTCATCAATGTTTAAAATCATCAGATCCAGAAGCACTTAAACAGTGTACGGCGATGCTGTTGACGTCGGCAGAGATCGTCATTCCTTGAGCGGATGTTTTCATACATTTTGTACAACCGTCCATGCTGTACTTATCCACACACAAGCTATTTGTTGTGATCGTCCTAAGTGTATATCGGATGATTATTATATAAAACACTGACTCTGCATGGCGAATCTAAACACAATCATCTATAAACTATCTGCTTTTACTCCAAAAACACGGAATTCGTGTTTACAAAAACACGGAATTCGTGTTGACAAAAACACGGAAGTTCGTGTTGACAAAAACACGGAATTCGTGTTGACAAAAACGCGGAACTCGTGTTGACAAAAACACGGAATTCGTGTCGACAAGAACACGGTCGTTGTAAACGATAGGGAGTACTACTCTTCCAAGACTAAATCGAAGAACAATATTTTTGTGTTTTAATTAAGAAATATTCGGATCACAAATTCTCTATTCTTTATTTTTTCACATCTATTTTTGCTATAATGCAAGTTTATTAATAGCAAATAATAATATGTGATGAACTGAGAAACTGAAGTGGCGAGAACCGATTGCGAAAGTAGTACGGAAATATAACGTCACTATCATTGAATAACTTTCAAATGGTTACACAGGAACTGCTTTAAATAACCAAAGTAAAGATATCCAAATGTAATATATGTAATTGTGTCATGCACACTACAAAACTATATACATGTCGACTTTGTCATTACAGGAATTGATTACATGAATTTGGTTTTTTTTGCAGACTGATAAAGCATCTAAATATGACTACCAATCTTCCATGTTACTGCGTTTATCACTTCATTCTCTTCAAACTTGCACTGCACCACAATTTGTCATGAACCCTTCCGTAACGGTCAACATGTGGGTCAGTGTAATCAGTCTGTGAGGAGGTTGACCATTGATTTGAATAATATATGGAGGGGAAGCTGATCCCATTGGACAGAAAACTATATGTCACAAACTAATCACAAGTACATGTCTTCAATATTGGTTTGACGGTCAATGAAACTGTCCCTGGTACGCAATAAGTAACACTGATATGATAGGGTGCTACATTCCATTGGAGAGACTTACTAGAAAATATCATAGGCAATCATGACTGGAATAACATATTTCCGAAGATATATGAGTTGAAGTTTCACTATTAAACAGATATAAATAATTTGTCACAATCTAAACTGTAACTGGCAATGAGCAATAGTATAAATAGATTGAAAAAGTATATTATGATATTATGCCATTATTAAATGACTTTCTTGTGTGCCTGGTTCTGGTATTTCATCAGACTAATATGATCAAAGAATTTGAAGATAACATAATTTGTTAATACTATGTTACTTTGAATTATCAAAGCGTATAGTGTTATTTTGAAGGAAATAATTGCAACAAAGTGTATAGTCGGCAGAATACATTAATGAATGAATAACACACCATGTCCAGTAACGGTGGTATACCTAACCATCACAGATTTTTAAAACACACAGTGTATTTAATTAGTTCATTTAAGTAAAGATGAATAAAATGATCCAATATTGAGATTGAAAAGAAACTTGAAGTCACGAAATGTCTTGATTTGTTCATAAAAAATAGCTTCAGCAAACAACATACATTCTGTATAAACTTATTCTCTAACTGATTTCAAAATCACTGCTTCAAATTGTATGCTCACGAAGAAACAAAGCATAGGGTACCTGGGCTGGGAAGAAACTTATATAACGGAAGTATATCATCTTTTATTATATTTTAGGTTAATCCTGCGCAGTATACAAAAAATGAACACATCAGTCATAAGTTATACATACCTGGGTGTGGGCTTTGGACAGAAAAGGTGTATCAGTTATGTACGTTACTTTGAAGTTGTTTGTCATTAACCGTAAACAAGTCTATCAGTATATGCTTTTTGTAGTCATACATAATTCTATTTAAGTAAACATGGTTGGTGTTCTTTTGAAGAACAGTTGAGTGCATGAACATTGCATTTAAATTTACTTCAGTGTTGTAACATAGACTATGTCCATTTTATAATAGTGTATCATTTTGTTGAATTTGTGTTTTATTGCGGTAGATATCAGAACAAACTGTAGATAGTATTATGTAAATCCTTTTCGGTTTCAGCTCGTTCGTGCATTAGGGCTTTTCTAGTCAGACCAGTTGATCGACAATTGCTCATCATATATTCATGAAAGTTGAAGATGTTCCATGTGGTGTTTCAAGTTCTTCGGAATGTTAATTTCGACTTTTTACATTGACAGTAATTTTAGTACTTTGTTTCAAGAGCAGAACCCAAAACAGAATAATGAAACTTGGTGTATCAATTAATTGTCTTGTAACGATATGATATGAATGATGTACATTTCCTTATTTTGCCCATTTCTATTAATATGCAATTTACAATTTCTATTCAAGAACAAACCTTGAAAACTACAAAGTTGAGATCATCAATGAAACGTTGGAGTATCTGTATAGGTTGATTTTTATCAGTAATGATTTGAAAACCTGAAAACAATAAAATAATGTGAGTGTAAATGTAAATGTAAAGAACACGTAGGATACTGTTATTGTTGTTTACTTCAGTTACCTCTGTTTTGACAAATGCTGTATAAAACGTTGCGAACTGCTTGCAACTGTATTCACACATGTAGACTGTTCATTGACACCATACGCGACCTTCAATCATGTATTGTCTGTCAATTTACGAGGAGACAATACAATGCATCATGATCAGCCTGAGAACGTATATAGATTTCATAAATGCATATTTTACCAATGATGCTGTTCACACCATTACCATTGTCTAACCACAGCTGCTACTCACATTGCTCGAAGGTCAACCAATCGTACTTCTCGATGGATACATTTTTGAAAAAGTACCATGCCCAAAATGATACCATAGTGTAACAGCTCATGTCCAAGTGTAGGCTGGATGTCGACTTATTTGTCAGAAATGAATTGATAAACCGATCTAGCTAAAAACTGTGCCTAATTTTGCTGCATCTCATGTCGACGCATATTGATGAAATCGAAAGGGCCACTTACATCTGTTATGTTTGCACAGATATTATTGACCTTGGCGATGTCTCTCATTTGTACATCCACAGCCATCATTCTTTAGAAATTTTGTCAATTTATTGATAGCCTTTCATTTTTTTCATTAACAGCCCTGACAGACTGAGGGTAGCAGAATAAAATGGGCTGGTGAATATCTGATATCAATATATCTGTAAACTTAATCTGCGAAAACTTCAAATCTTAGTGAGAATTTTCCTGAATCAAAGCTTTGAACTGAGCACGAGTCTTCAATTCGAATTCACCCAATCAATCCTATATCGACTGCAATACGACAGGTGAGAGACAAGTTAGCCAGTCTGTGATTATGAGGGTAAGATTTAGTCCTGAGAAAGAGACATCATTGATTTAATTTCCTCCAGGGTCTAACTACATTTTCTCTGATGTACACTGTTTTGAAAAGGATCAAATGACAGATAAGCTAATACACTTGCACATAATTTCGCAGAAATTTCCCCCGAGCACTAATTCTGTGTTCTTTTACCTATTTAATTTCTTTCTAGATGTATTATCGGATGGTGTTTGTTGAAATAAATCAACCCAGGCACTCTAACAACAACGAATTGAGCTTTTAAGGATGTCAGATACCCTTATTCTTGAAACGTTCGTAGCCTTAATTCTTAACTTTGATCGTAACCCATGTGTTAAGAATGGGCTTAAGAAGTTCGTAGGGCTACGACCGTTTCGAGAATAAGGGCCAGTTATGTGCCACGAGGAAACTTTTCACGAGGAAACAATACAGTACATCATGATCAGCCTGAGAATGTATATAGAGTTCATAAATGCATATTTTACCCACGATGCTGTTCACACAAATAAGTACAAGAGAAATAAGTACAGTTATGTGCCAATAAAACATTTAATTTAATCAAAGTTTGAAACAAGCGTATTGTTTTGTATTCAATTTAATTCAAAATACCAGATTCGTTTATAGTATGTTCATGTACACCTCGTTAAAAAGTATCGAAGCTCCAACTTGAAAGTTGAACATGTGGACATTTTGAGACGGAGGGTGAGAGCAAGGGATCCTCCAGTTCAGAAGCTTCACGAACTGACCCATCATGTCTGGTGGCCAGCATGAGACAGAGTGTAGACACTATTATACAAGTACAGTGAATCAGGTACTAAATCAGCCAGGCATGGTGGTTTCTTCCTGATATACTCTTCAGTAATGAAATCTGAACTGGTTTGTGTGTCTTTTGTAACGACAGCATCAGCAGCATTTTTCACATTATATGACGCGGATGTTTATGAACGTAACTACAATAGAACCTTCAATTGGTTTGAAATTCGTTTTTAATTCCAATTCTAGTACTGAACGCCAACATTGGGGGATCTGACAGTTTATTGTGCTTTTCTACGTACTATGTGAATGAAGCGTAAGATCCAGTTTTATTTTGCTATACCGGCTATATCTATGACGAAATGTATATGTATTATAATGATGCTGTTCTAGGTGATCTAGATCAATTTGACATTCCCATAAAGAGTGTCACACTTCACGCATGAACCCTCTTCAGATTACTTGTGTATTCTATATGTGATATAAAAACATGTTATTCATGAACATCTACAACTCATTTAAAATGTTTAAACACAAATAATTTGTTATTGTAATTTATGAAATCATTCTTGAAACTTGCACTTTGCCTTTTGCAATTGTATATTCGAGCAATATTATCAAAACGACATTACATAAAATGAAAATTGAAAATAGACAAAGGTCGGATACTAGTTTTCTGTTAAATGGTACATATGAAACTCTACGATTATGAAATACTGATTCATTGATAAAGGTCGCTTTTATACTATGTTCATCGGTAATATGTATGCACGTTTCATTGATGATCAATGGATATTTATACCTCTTCATAATGGTATTGACTTAATCCCGGTAGTAACACTGAGTGCAGTGAGTACCATGTCGTGTACATATCTAGATAGTCTTTTTACTAGGCCATTTGTATGATTTATGTATGTCAACGAATGTTAAAATGCAGTCAAGGGAGTCAACTCGTTTAACCCGCGGCTTTATCAATATCAGTATATAAACGTTTTCACGATGATTTATATGAATATTTGGTAAAAATCCTACATCCTTTTTAATGGGCTCATACTTTCTATCACATAACATACGAGCTGCACTCAATTCCCCCTACAAACAACGAAACCATGTTCGTGAAATTTATCAGATTCTAACGAAAGCTAAGTAAAGGAAACACTCAACACTAAATCCATCACACGGATAGGTCTGTATTTTTATATAATAATAATAATAATGGATAGTTTTTATATAGCGCACAAATCTCCACGTTGTGGACTCAGGGCGCTTCTAAACATTATATCCTACTAGCAAATCCATTAAATTGCCGATTTATGAACGACCAACGCTAAATGAGAATTATAGGATCCTGGCACTTTCATGGGATATTAAATCAATATAGTCATTTAACCCAAACTTAACAGAATAATATCTGTGAAATGATTTTAAGTATTCATTATATTCATTTAAGTACATGGCAGTGTTTACCAAAGGATGGAAAATAAACCGCTATATTTATTGTAATAATCAACACAAAACAAACATTTAAAAAAACGAAACAAACGTCAAAATGTGACCAGAACATCGTTTATTCTGTTCCCATTACAGTGAATCATATTTTATTTACTTGCACACAGTATGATGTAATTACAACTTCAGTGAATTATCATTTCGGCATATTTTAAGACAATCAGTGTAAAAGTCATTTATGTTCGCAGCACATGATTCAAGTACCGTCTCTGATCCAGAGAAGAGAACCGCTGACAATACCTTTTTTCATGGTGAGAGAAGCACCATATAATAAGAATAGAAACATTGAAAATAAGAGGAGCAACGTCAGATAATGTGAAGAGAACCATCTAAAAATAAGAGAAGAGAAACATATGGTAATAAAAGAAGAAACATGAGAAAGAAAGAAGACATCAGATAAAACAGTTGACACTAAGAGGCGAAACGTCAGATAATATGACAAGAACATCAGAAATTAAGGCAAAAAGAAACATCTGAAAATAACAGAAGGGAAACATCTGACAATGAGGAAAATATTTTTAAATTAAAGGGGACACATCTGGCAAAAAAGAAATCAATGTTAAATAATGGTACGAAGAGAACACATTCCAATAACAACGTCAGATAATAATAATACAAGGCTAGAACTCGAATGTGAAACTAACGTGAGATCGATGATATTTTGATACCTTCAATGTGAATTCGGCTAATTAATCAAATATAGATTTCGCGTATACACTGAGGAACATGTTTTGAATTCTGTTATTCGATTGGCTAAGGTTTGGTCTGAAGAAGGCATCATTGATTTCATTACTGTCTAGGGCTATTTGAAATTTGCTCGCTTTACAATGTGTTGAGCAGGTTCAAGACGCCTTTCATGTGTAGCTTTCAGATTGCTAAATTGAGAAGATTTATCATTACTCTGCAGTGACGTGTACAGCCGTCTCCTGGCATTTAATCGATACCTTTCACGATGACCAACTGGACATTACATGCTCAAAACGAGCGTCATTAAATCTTAATTTGTAAGTGTCCTTGTAATGAGATGATATATTTCATTTTGTACAATCTGAAGCGATGATGTTATAGACTTATCTTAAATTGACGTTGCCACAGGAACAATCATTTTAAAAGGCAGTTAAAGATGTCTTTGTCTTTACGGTACAATAACCAATAAAAACCTTTAAGTGAAGAGAATAAACTATGAACCTCAAATCAAATGGCAAATAACAACAATATTTGAGTAGACATTTAAAGGGGTAGCAGCACGTTTTTTTTGGGTCAAATAAGTCGATGAAATGTATTTGAAAAATAATGTCACCAATAGTAAAACACCCTTCTCTCTTCGGAAAATCAAGTAAAAAAATTGTGTATATGGTTCCGTAAAGCCATGGGAAACTTTTTTTTGTCATTAGAAATAATAAATTGTGTTCACAATAAAATGGCCGCCATGCAATTTTTGCTTTATACACAACATCGTTATTACCACTACGGATAATTGGTTTGTGTAATAAGATGTTTAACCCTCTAAAGTAAATATGAATGATATAAACTTTTATTATAAATGGGAAATTTGAAAAAATAAAATTTCCCAAAAACGTGCTACTGCCCCTTTAATACACACTGTGTAATATGTGATATTTTCGGAGACAGGAAGTGTGAACGTAGATGATTAATGTTGACTTTGCAAAATCGGCTTCCCCTTTTTATAAAACAGTATTTTGTAACGTTTCACAGTTCAATGGCTGAAGGTAAAGTGTGAACTGATTGCCATTGGCGCATTCTATTTCTTCCGTGCTGCCTTATTAATATTTAATTGACCGGAACTGATTTTGCCTCAAGTTGTATTACACTATAAAGCAACAATGTCATTGAAACCTTTTATCATTCGTTTCAGATTAGTATTAGATGAATACAGTTACCTTCATCAGTTGTACATGTATATGGCTACATATAGACAGTATATGTTCGTCATGGAGTAAGATGGTATGTTCGTTTTTTATTTGGTAGGAATTCAAAGGTATCGGGTCTTCTAAAATCTCATTATATATTACATTTAACATGTTAAAAGTATCAATACCATTTGCTTTCAATAAGTGACATTTATAACATCAACAGTTGTGTAAAATACATTTTATCTTGAATATCTTCTTAATGATATTATCTTTACCACATCTTTCATGATAGCTCCCTTAAATGTGTTCGAAAATGGTTTCCGAAAGTATTTTGTCACGGGGTTGTGTTTTGTTTGTCAATCGAGGACCAAATTAGCATATACTTTTTGTCAATAAGTCTGAAATAATTCCTAACAGTTTTATATCGTCACCCAAAAATTTAAAATAGTGACACAAACATAAACTTGCAAAAAATTGATGTGATTGTGTTTCGTGCAGAGAATGAAAATATATCAGTTCGTTTGACCCAAGGGAACTATAAAGTCAGAAGAAATAGTTAATAAATGAGGCATGCTACAGGAAACCACCTGGAAGAAGTGATCTCTATTTAGAACGAGGGCACATACGTTGTAGTAATTTCCTCTTAAAGAAATATTGATAGTAAGTTACATTGTTAAGGTAAAACACTGCACTCCTTGAAATATTTGTTCAAAGATAGTACTAAAATGGTTGTTCATGGATAAACCAACAATCTGTGTTCCACAAGAAATATTGCTTGTTAAGCGAGGTCTCCCATGAGATATATCTGCAGTTAGGCACTTCTAGTCTAATTTGAAGATGGATACTATAGTGTCGCCACAATCTATGCGTCAGTATCAAGTATAAAACAAATCCTTGTAGGTTCGAAAAACTAAACATGCTTCCTCTTGTAAACATTCCAAAAGCAGTTCAACATATTGCGTTTCTTACGTGAACACACCGATTAACCGTATGCATTGAACCAGTTTCTTCCCACAAAAGAAATTATCCACGGCATGGTGGTTCTGTTATATCTATGGTCAGGTCGAGGTCAGAAAAGTTTCTATGACAAAGCGTGAAGTTTTAATGACTTATTGAAATAGCAAAAGCTATGAAATCAGATCAGGTGTATATGCCTTTGGTTATTTTGTGAGAATAATTAGTTGGAGAGTACCGAGAACTCAAACATAAAGCAAGGGTGATATGCACAAGGAATCATACCGATCATTTGCAGTAATGACTTGAAAATAACAAATCATAGAGGTATATACAAGTCCTTGTCCAGGGTATTAAATATTACACTGATATTATTATAATTGCCCCGTTACTCTATAGATGATAAACGGTTAAAGAGTTGAGTGAAGACTTAATTTAAGATTGCGTATCTTTCATGTGTATAGCATGTTCAGAATATTAACACTGATCACGACAAATTTAAAGTGCTACGGCAAAGAAAATACAGACAGCAGCGAGTGCACACATTAAGTGTTGACAATGCATCTGACGGCCATCTACCTACAAGGCTACACTACAAGGTAAACAATGAGATATCAATTGATGATAGATGTTCATTCAAATAACAAATGACTACAACAACATTCTGTTTGTTTTACATGAAATTTACTTCTTGAGATCAAATTAGAATTCATTCTTTCTCATTTGCACAACCACGTACGTTGATAATTATGTTCTATTTCTGTTTCTAATTCACAATTAAACAGATCCTGAACGACAGAAATTCAAGAACTTAACTAGTAATAAATAATAACACTAGCGACTATCCATCATGTGTGTAGAAAATAACTCAAGGCACTCTACTTTAAGAACTTAAATGACAATGAATGATGTTATGAAAAATATATTAAATACCATGACATTTACGTGAAATGTACATATATATGAAATGAAACATCTCCATCAGCTCCTTGGCAAAATTACGGTTTGAAATATATGATTTAATATCAAAATACCTTCAATGGGTTTGAAGAAAGATGTAATTAAGATGAAGATACATTTTATGTAGAACTGTTTTTGGCAGTTAATTGATTTAATCTAGCGTAATGTGCAGGGAAGAAAGATTAATGTAAACCATTGAGGACTATATTGTTATTAAAACGACATCGGAACGAATAAAAACGTTGATGCATTACAAAGACTGTATATATATTAGTTCTGGATATCACTTCTTATATTTCCATGGGATAACATAAGTTCAGGGTATTGCAAATCTAGTGCATTCAGAATAGGACAAATACAATTCTTTTTTTAATCTGTTGAAACCAAAACGGTAACGAATTCGCAAATGGCATTCAATTATCCCTCATACCAAGTTTTGGTTTGTTCGCCGTTGTATCAATTGTTTTATTATTTGATATTGCTATTTTTTCAGAAATTTTATCGTTTTGTAAAGTAAAATATTTGATATAACTTTTTAAAAAAATCATTTCTTGGTGAATAAAGGCGACAACGACTCTTTTAATAGAGACAACTAAATACTATGGGTAAATACATAAGCGATACATTTATTTAATATAAAACTATATCGACTTGACAAAAATGTTTATACTTTTTAATTGAATTGTGCAAAATATAATTATATGAAATAAGAAGATATAACATTAGCCAGTACCTTTTGTAATATGGTAGATTTTAGAACCAAGTGAAATATCATGCAAAACTGATCATGCACCTTCAACGGTGTGTTCGTTATCTAAACTAAAGTTCAATCTTGATCAAAATATGATGTGGCATATCAATTTCAGTAAACTTGTATTAAAGGATATTAAATGTTTCATTCTAAATGTCAATATTATTAAATTTGTGAATTTGGTTAACTGTCAATACAACACTTGTATCCGAAGTACTCACCTTTACAGGTATCTTTCTTAATGATCAATATTTTATATACCCGGTTTCACGTCTACGGACGACAAACTTATTCGCTTAAATCGATAACTGTTCCTAAACACATAGTAAGGGGACAATTAACAAGTCAGATACCCATGGTCAACAGGTGATTGAACATGGATTTGATTTGCACGCGAAGATGCTGTCTGTATTATAGATCTCGCTTTATCGACAGTTCCACTGTAGATAGGTTACTAATATTGGATACTGTGACTCAGTACATGCAGCTGTGAGACTTGACTCTCTCTTTAACTAGTTCACCATTCTAGATATGAAATCATCATGGAAATAGTATTATCTTGGCACGTTTCGTAGTCTTCGATTCGAATGCAGCCAATTAATCCAGTATAGACCCAAGGACGACAGTTGAGAGACAAGTTGCTCACTCAGTAATCCAGGAGACTAAGAGAGAACCTCGATTGCATTACCGTCTAGAACTCTACTCTGTGTTCAATGTGTTAAACAGTCTCACGACACCTTTCATATGTATATTTCGGATGGTTAAACTACGGAGAATTATCACTACAATGAAGCGAATGCAGTCTAATCCTGTCATTCTAGTGTTACCGACCAGTAACCTATTTCTCAGTTTCTGTGTAAGGTTCTTTTGAAAAACGGTTGTAAACGATGACATGTATTTCCAAATGAACATCGTTTTATCCCATAGATTCATTTTGGTCAGTTAACAACATAGCTGGATTGTATCGAAGACAACAGTATATTGCATTTATTGCAAAAGATTTCATTAAAAATTAGTTTGTATTCATCAATGTTGAGGTAATGAAAAAGATAACAGGTGTTTTTAGGAGATAGTCAAGGAAAAGACATTGTAATATTATTCCATTATAATTATAATTGGATTGTATTGTTGACCCCAACTCCTAATCAGCAGATTAAACGAACACCATGTTTTTTGTAACCTATCCTTATTAAATCGCATTAACTGAAACGTGCACCTGAGTGGATATGTGTTCACTTAAGATATTTCTTTAGCTTGAATCAAAGCAACTCTTACTTATGGTACAGATCTACTTCGCATTTAGCCTGTGCTGCCGTTTTTTGAAAACATTAAAGACATTTCTTTTCATTTCGAATCAAAACATCTGTTTATTACATGTCCGTTCTTATTTTATTGTACCGATGATAACGATACCATGGTATTTATACCCCACTACCGGTCTCGTTGCTGTGGTTTCTTTTGTTACAAGTGTAGGTTTATTAGCCGATACACCTACACTTTTTCTGATATACCTATACTTTTTCTGATATACCTACACTTTTTCTCTAATATACCTACACTTGTCTGATATACCTACACTTTTGTTTAACAACTGACAATTAAATGGAGTAAATTTTCTAAATTTGCAAATCTAAGTGATGATACTTGTCAGATTATTTATGAACATTTAAGACACCTGCGTTCGAACCCGTGTCCTGTTGCTTTCTGGGCGAACGAAATAACCAGGAGGCCAGTTGAAACTTTGTATATATTTTCATGACCAAATGAATAAGGTTCTTATAATTCGTGATATAATATCACAAATTAATGTATTTCTTTTTATATAAGAATGTTAATTAATTTTAGGTGCAAAATGTCTTAACATACCGAAAGTTGCTTCTGTTTTCTCTAAACGTTGGCCATGTTGACATTAACCATGCAGTTTATGGCGGAAGTTGTACATTTCAGCGACGTGCGTCTGCGTTGACAATACCGTCATTTGGCCATATCAATTAGATTTCGAGCCCAAACATGGGTAACCATACAACGCAGCACCGGCTGAGCGTACCCGGGAGTTGTCTCAGATGAGGTGTATTTGGGCTATGCGCTTCATACACACGCTTGTTTACAGCTGTATTTGTTTAGAAATACTATGAAATATTATCCGTTTACACTCGACCGTAAATGGGGTATAAGACAGATATACCCATAGTTTCCTTGTGTATCAATTGATACTCTACACTTTTAAGGGCGCCACGGGGAAAATTAGTAGGGTATCATTCGATACACTCTGAAAATCATGGGTATATCTCTCACATATTCTGCAACATTCACTAGTTTCCCGGTCTGCAGGGCGTCCTAATTATATGATTAGTAAATATATTGGTGTATAAGTCGGTATACTTCAAACAAGAACAAGACCAGTGTTGAATAGCAGGGATAGAAAACAATTTAGCGATTTAGTCTTTCTTTCGTAAAAGTCTCAGTACCTATAATTAGCGCACATTAGCACTTTTCTTACGGGATGGACATTGACTGTAAACCTTGATGACCATACTAGTGGAGCAGGTTTAGTGTAATTGTGACGCCCAAAAATAAATTGATGCTTCGTAGATTCAGTCACACAAACTTTACTGGATATGGATATTGTTTTGGTAAGGTTGCTGGCGATTTTAAAGGATCATGTAAAGAACTGAGATAATTGAATAAGTAAGGATGATTTTGTTAGTCATTATCAGGGAGTATAGAAACCAATCGATATCTTCTGAGGCTATTTATTCATTGTGTTTTCCGCTTGACGTGTTATAAACCTGTGTGACACATTCATAAAGTATGGCGATGGACAACTAGAAAACCGAGAGTGTGACCTTTAGTGTTTTCTGATGGCTTTGGTGGCATTATGGTTATTTCGATCTTAATTTATAGGCTCAATGTCAAGGTGGTTGATTTGTAAGTACGTTTTATCTCATACTTAATTGTATTTTGGCACTATAATTTGGCGCAAAGCTTCTTTCGCTGCTCTGATTAATATAATTTAGCAATAATCGGTATGCAGTAAATTAACACCAGTAAACTTTTGACATTCTGGAAGGTAAATTTCAGTGTACAACTGTTGTGACAGTTTTTGTCATCTTATTGATTTTGTCATTTGTCATGAGTACGATGGACACAGGTAATTATTATGTGAAAGAGTGGATGTTGATACACATAAAATATTAATTGATGTTGCCGACTTTCAAAGAGAGACACATTTAATGGTAATTGACCAATGTCTTCAGCAATGTAAGGATTATAATTCCATTACTCCGAGATAACATAATGAACCCGAAATATGACACAAATGCTATTGCCAGGGGCATGATGTCTATCATTCTTGTTTGCTATCGTTATCCGTTTGCAACGATTTTAATGTTGTGCCTTCAGCACATAACATTAGAAACCAACTTGAAAGAATTAATGATATCCCTTTCTGTTGTGATGCCAATGGTACACGTTGTGTGTATGGAATAAAGACACAAACCATTTCTTAATTCATCACATTACTAGGCCAGGGGTATTTAATAATTGCATGTCAATTTTGTGTGCTTGCACTGGACACTGAACGATATCAAAGCGTTATTCAAACTCGTGTGAACAGCGAACATTCAGAAATCTGTATAAACGTCAAAGTGGGAAATTATGTTTTAACGTACATCTCTTACAAGCAATGATCTG
The DNA here is from genome assembly GCA_936450465.1 of Gibbula magus. Taxonomy (NCBI): domain Eukaryota; kingdom Metazoa; phylum Mollusca; class Gastropoda; order Trochida; family Trochidae; genus Gibbula; species Gibbula magus. The sequence continues at coordinate 31,409,687 of OW388292.1, read as the reverse complement.
CATGAATTATATGCAATCTGATCTGCTATGCTATGAGTAATCTATTATTGCCAAAGAAACAAACTTGATATTAATGCACTACAATTATGATAGACAACGAGGTGAATCAAGTAATCAAGTACGTTATGTAAAGGAGAATGCATTCGGAGCTGTGGATTTGTTAACAATAATCAACGAGCCCCGAACATTATGGGACACCAACATCAATTATTTTACAAACTCGGTGCTCATTCAACGGATATGGTACAAGTAGCTGCGACCCTCATGAAATGGATTCTTCCACGCACGTGCAGCGCAAAACTTGCGAAGCAATGTGATTGACAGCTAAAACTCTGCCTTTCCATGCTTTCCTTTGCGTTACAAGTCTTGAATACGATGCGGGATTCTTACTGACAAAAAATTCTAAGGTTTCTAACAGCGTCTTGTAGCCTAATGATTAGGAGCGCTGACTACCAAACGAAAGGGTTGCATGTTCGAATCCAGGTTCATGCATTACAAAAAATAATTTGTCATAGTTGAGATATTTTAAGAATCTATTCAGATACACCAAGACAAAATACATCAGTCTCGAACAATGTACTCGATTAGTCATTACTGAAAATGTCAAAACCTAACAATCCTCCTGACTGGAACAATCAATGACCAGTAGATTCTTAAAAAATAATCAACTGATAACACAAAAGAGTGACGTCATGACCATGGATTAAATGATGTGATATCATCTATAATTGCACATTTGATCGGCCTTATAATAAACAAATAAAAAAAACCCAAAGCTTTGTTACAACTCTGAACACTTTCTTCAATTAAAACATATGAACTATATTGACCAACTCTACGTATAATCCGTAGGCTCCATGAAACGTTCAGAGTAATACTTTATATTTTGCAGTGTAATTTTCCATTTTGCCGAGACTGTAGAGATCGTAATTGTTAAAAGTCCCCCCAGGACCCTCGTTACTAATTATCTATATACAGAACGTCTTCACTTTGAACAAATTAAGTTTGCCTCAAGTAGAATTATACTTATAATGTAACTGTACTCGCTAATATAGAAATAAATGAAGCGTGCAAAACGATTTATTATATCCGTAAGAAATAATGTTCAATATCACTTGCTACTTTGAATATTGTCCGTGCTAAATACCTACTCTTCTCCTCCGTTTGGCAGTAATTATATCAATAACTGTGTCAATTACTATCTCAATAGCTCGAAAGGTGAATAATATCTTCGACTGCTTTTGGAAATGATTAGTTCCAGTCGCTTCACACTATAATTTGAGCACTCTATTACCTGACAATACCATTTAGGACTATTGATTACAAGAAACATCCCGACTATCTTAAAACTTTATTTTATCTTAAACACACATTGATTGTGGTGACACTAGTGGCGCTATCAGTGAATTCCAGCAATAGTGGCTTCTCACTTCATTGTTCACCGGCATTCTGACTGGATTATAAGTAAAGAAGAGTTGGTTTCGTGCCAGCAGTCTTGTAGACTTGAGGTGTCACATTTGACAGTCACTATTGTAATTTATACGTGTGCCCAAATATGGGAGTAGAGGTCGTCGTAAATATATATGACAACTTCGGTTGTAACTGGTTAGTAGTCTCGTGAATGATATATATCCTAAAGTAGGACAAATACAAACAGACATCATACATAGATAATTAATTATCTATAATTCTTAAATGATTGTGGATATTGACATATATGGACTTATCTTCTTGTATGGTTTGGCAATATATGGTGTAGTCAATCATAAAGGTCGTTAATATATATGACAACTTCGGTTGTAACTGGTTAGTAGTCTCGTGAATGATATATATCCTAAAGTAGGACAAATACAAACAGACATCATACATAGATAATTAATTATCTATAATTCTTAAATGATTGTGGATATTGACATATATGGACGTATCTTCTATATGGTGTAGTCAATCCTAAAGGTCGTAAATATATATGACAACTTCGGTTGTAACTGGATAGTAGTCTCGTGAATGATATCCTGAAATAGAACAAAAGCAAACAACCATCATACGTAGATAATTAATTATCTATAGTTCTTAAAAGATCATAGTCAATCATAAAGGTGTCTTAAAGTAAATTTCAATGTATATGAACAGTGACAATCATGCGATGTTACTGCAGTTGAATGAAGTGTCAGTTATACAACTTTGGCCTGGAACAAGCCATTATGTTCTGGAACTACAGTATGTAAGTCTACAGATCACACATGTAGGTTAATGCCTGTCAGTTAGTTGTCTTATTGGTCTGAAATCTGTAAGAAGATTGACAAGCTTCTCGGAAATGACCCGCCGTGCTTGTGATCAGTGGCTTTCTGTTCCCTCTATGGGAAGTACTTCCACCCACACTTAGCGTGATTTCTTAAATCATTGTTAAATCGAACATTTTGTCCCATCTATTTTGGTATGCATGGCGTTATAAGATATACTTAGATGCTTTGCAATAATATAATGAAAGTATTCATTTCAATTACTTGCGTGCTCAAATATGCCTTTAAACTGTTTATAGTAATAAAGATTATTTGTTTTGACACTTAAAGACAATTTGGTATATACCCCCTTGTGTAGGATAGTATTCTGGGAATTTGTTTAATCGATTCATTTTCATCTGAAGTCAATTGTTTGCAAACACAAAAATAAAAAATAAAAAATGGATGTGCTTATGAAGCGGACACTATGCCTTTGTCATAGTCAATACTAATTTCAGTTAAATCTTTCATCTTTTTATGTAGCTATGTATCGAAGCAAATATGACTATCCGTGGCTCATCCACGAGCAGTTTTACACACCTGGTTTGAACCACGTCGTCGATCAGAAATGAAAACACATTCAACATTGTATTGTATTGCTGGGGTCCAATTTGATAACTTTAATGTATATCTCAGGTAAAACAAAGCTGTAATGTTATCAATGAATGTCCTACAAGTCCGTCATTAGACTCATTACATCTAACCACATATTCCGCGTCGTGCAAGCGCGAATATCAACCAATCTTAACAGAGCATGATTTGTTCTTGATCACAAGGATGGAAAGACAATTATTTTCGTTGTTTTCCTCTTAACTTCGTGACACAAATAACGATGGTAAACATAACATTACATTTACACACTTATTTTCAAACAAATATTTCTCTTTTATGCGTAACTTTTGTGTAAAAATGAAATTGACAAACAAATCAGACTATGATCAGCCTCTGGTTGGTTAACAGCTGACTTCCTGTTCTTCATTTAATCTCATTGTTCCTCAACAGTAAAACAAACATGCTCTCGATCAGCAATTTCTCAAATATAACGACGTACTTACTAATGATGGTAATTATAGCATGGTTACGGCTAGTGTTAATTAAGTTGCTTAGAGTATGAGAGGAGGTTACACGAGAAGATTGCAGGGATTGTCTCTATGAAGTGAGTTAATGGATGGTTACATGTAGTGCTACACTGATGTTAGTAAATGTGTTTCAACACACCACTGACCAGAGAATGTGTGCTTGTGTCTGTGTTCGGGTTATATAATGTTCGTGCTGTGATTGCGATTAGAACAATTGACTGAATATTGACTGAAATACGTTCTGAACCCCTACGATCATACAACCATACATTGTGCATGATTTTCCTGTTTAGCTGCCTGTTTATATCATTAGGATGTTACGCTGACGTCTGGTAAACCTGAGCATTGCGCTGTCTCTGGATTAGCCGATTGCTTGCTGTGATGTGCAAATTGCATCACGCCTTCATGCGTTGGTTCCTAATAAGCCCGCTGTCACCTTGAAGAAGGATGTTTAACAGAAACATATATTTCTCCACAACCCAACAAGTTTCATGATGTTTCATTAGGGTTTATCACAGAAAACGCAATTTAAAAGTCTAAAGGCGGCATTTCATAGCATACATGTAGCTCCATGGATGCGCTGATAATTACCATGGATACTTGGATAGAGATCTCATACTACATAGTGTACCTTTCTGATGCTTTAATTCGACCAAACGTGTTTTGTATTTATCCTTTCCTCATAGCTGCGCATAGTAACCGTTGTATGCGTTACACTTACCGACGTTTATATGTAACAAACATCCCTGTATCATAATGCACAAGCACAGGCATCACATCTCTGCTTAGCCTGTATCGTCTCTGTCGAGCACTGTCTATTTCTAAATGGATTACATTATAAAACACTGCCTGAAGATGTTGTTAGCGGATGGTTCCTATGTGACATTCCTACAATATAACATGCGTCAGTTGAAATATAGCAATTACATTAAGTGCAAAATACTGAAGGTACAATATCTCTCCGTGATTCATGAAGTTTTGATATTTAAATGAAATCACATTAACGACGTCTGGGTTTTCAAGCCTCTGTAAGTTCTCTTTTGTAACCATAGGCATTATAAAGATTCATTCAGAATGTAGTTGGTGAGTTTGGCACCATGTTTCTGTGAATTGCGAGAGTGTCATGTTCCAGTTAAAATGTAATTCCCTTTTGGATCGTACAGCAGAACCCGACTGTAAGTAATAATTTGTAAACTCCCCAGTGAAGTAAGAGAATAAGTTGTTCACATTGGGTTAAAGCACATTACGTAAGAAACAAAGCTCTTGTATTTCCCACTGTGCAAGAACGAAACATAGACAATAATTTGAAAAAAAGTTTTAACTTTGCATGATCTGCAAATGTGGAATGTAATACTTTCACTAATATCCGTTTCTGCGACTGTGTTTTGATACCTGTTTTAGTCTGGAATTGCATGTTCTATCATCTTCCAAGGAAAACATAGGATAAACAGAACTGTCAAAAGTCATCTAAGATAGTGTCTGTTATCATTATAGGCACTGTCTGCTCAGTGTTTATCGGTTATAAAGAGCTATTATCGGTTGGACATATTAATGTAAAAAGGAATTTGAATAAAACAAAAAGAAAGATCGTTTAAACATCAGCAAGAACAAACTGCGGTGTTCACTGAAATGATAAAACAGTTACTCAAGACAGAAACACATTGCTGAAGCGAATCACTCTGAGAATAGTCAACCACATCATCATTGTATTATTGTCTGATTTTATTCATATGAAAGTCCAGGAGCGGTGTCCAATGTCTACAAACAAATACACCAATCTGTGTGTTCCTATAAAGAACAAACTACATGTACATCCACTACTGATATGACCACTGGGGTTGATACTCATGTTTACTGCTTGAAACCTCCTCAAGGTTATCGTAGTAGTTAAATAGGTGGACTGCTTAATATATATGTTAATTGACTACACCTACATAAACGTATAAAAAGGGAAATAAATTACCTGCAACATTGCAGAATAATGTTGATATGCTTCTTAATATATTAATATTCTGGTAAGCATGAACAACATTATAACTTAGACACCAGCAAGTACATTAGACAAAGTGAATATCGCTTGTTGTTTGAATGCGCTGACACAATATGTATTTTTGCAATTCAATAAGATCAATATTGAAGCTGAGCATGTAGGCACGCCTGTACCGTCATTTGTCTTCGTTAACTGATTCGGAAGACAGCTTCTATTGACTGTAGGTGTTATATACACTCAACCTCAAACGAAACGGCACCACATCTTCAAAGGTGTAACAAACAAAATGCTGCTGCCAGATATTGATGATTTTAAGTGTTGTTCATGGGGACATCATTTTTAAAGAAGTACCTGCAATTTCATACATCAGAGTACAATACTTTTATTTGTATTTCTGTTCAAGTACACTTGAGATGAGGAAATCGCTTTTTCAAAATGTTTTTTGGATGTAATGTTTAAAATTTAAAAATTAGATAAAAACAAAGTGTTTTCGATAAAAATTAACCTTCTTGGATTTGGTTACACGTCTTTACTGTAGGATGTCATACACAATGTTAAAAAAGGCATTTTTGACTCTCTCCTCTTATCCTTTTGGTTTCTCAGAAATAAGAAAAACAATCTTTTGAAATTTCAATTCAGTTTAGTTGGCTTCTGAATGCATGGTGCATCTTTGTTTTAGTGACCGTTATTACGTGTTGAATAGAAGTATCTTGTATTTTGTATTCAGACGGTTCTTCGCGGTTGTATGTAGTCGTTATCTAAGGCCAAGTTCTATAATCAGTGACATCTGATATGTTAGTGACATTCCAAGATAGCCCGCCGTCGTCAATACGTAAGTATCAACTACAGACTCACTGGTTGCCTTCAGAGCTCACCGATCCATTTGCTCATACTGCTGATACATTGAGTGAAATAACTATCACTGTGATCTAACTGTAAATTCACGTTTTATTTCAGAGTAATGATCTAACTTGTCTTATTAAGTTCTCAAATGAGGGCAATCGAATCCATAAACCAGACAGCTAAAGCACTGACTCTGTCAAAGTAAGTGATCTAAAACGTCAGTAACCTGCATCCTGAGGTTGGAAATTGTAACTTTCGAGGTTGAAGTGACAGTGTGGACGCCTAAATGATACATCTAAATGATGCAATCGTGTAGGAAATGCAGATAGTTTGTGGATTCATTTCAACCGCGTGTTCTGTGTTCAGAAACAAAACCTTCCTATTTTGGGAATACTGATTTATGGACATTTTTTTAAATATGTCTTGCTTATAGTAACATGCGCATGATAATCATCAACGTAAGGTGCATTGTGCATGTAGATCAGTGAGATGGAAGAGGTGAACGTGAGACTGATAATTTCCTGATATAGTTAAATGAGGTCAGAGGGGGAGCTTTCACAATTATATACATGTCAATCTTACAACGTACGTGGTAAAATACACTGGGGTATACTAAAAACGTAACGTTTGGAAGGAAGTTTGATCATCATATCTGCAAAGAAGGACTAAAGCTTGCTCTCTCCGATTTGGTATGACAATGATAACATATTCTTGTGTTTGCATTTGATTGGTACTTTATGTTGCCATCTTGTTCAGAACTGACAAAAATTGGTAAACATCAAGTAATTGTAGTAGGATTCTTTCTCATAAAACACTATTTCGGCTGATAGAAAAGCTAAAGTAAAGAAAAGTGAATGACAAAATTGTAGGTATGATACGTTGAATGCAACATATTTCAATCAATGACTCTATTACAATTTTATTGATTTTATTCGTTGCCGTTATCATCTTTATTATTATGTTGCCTTACAGTGTATATTTTAGCATTTCATGACCAGGTTTAGTTACATTTCGTTATGTGCGTTTGGAATAACATCATTTCACTTCTTAAAGCAATCCTGATATTCTAGTGTGTTATTATTAGATAGATAAACTGCTTTACGACGATAGTTAAACAGTCTAATACAATTAGTTATACTTTGATACGTATGATACTTTGAAGGGCAGTCTGACAAATACTTTCATCAACAAACTGTCCAATACAACACATTATGCAGGACACTTTTTTGATGGAAGGGTTATCTAGTACCATACATGTTATCTGCGAGTCTCTTTACAGGTGATAGATGTTATATTGACAAAATAAATTATAATCACTATACAGTATAATTGAAGTGCTGATAACAACACCACAACACACAGTTCATTGTACAATTTCGTAACTATTGATTCTCCGCAATGTAAACTAGTACTCTTTACTTTCATTTTAATCAGTTTGATCATGAATATAAACAACATAGCCATGTACACTGAAACAATAAAGACTGGATACGTCAAATTACATAGGTCAAACTGGCATATCGATTGCAAATCACTTATGGGTTTACAAACCATTTGCACTTTCATAATAATGTTATTTGTTTTTTACGTTGATTAATGACTGTGTCCGAGTCATGTTCATGATAACGGACCTGTAAGTTTTCCTTTTCTATAGTGATACATAAATCTTCTTTTCAAGTTGCGTTGACCTTTTTTAAATAACCGTACAGAAGCACATTTCTTTCGGAAAGCTGTTTGTTTACAATGCCAAGTACTTCTTGTTTCCACCATAATTAGATCTGCTCTGTCCTAAATGTTTCCCTTCAGGGACGAGGCACTGTTCTAATTGAATATTCACTGTAATCAACAACTACACACACTGTGCATGTATATATCCAAATGAAGACTGATTATTCAAAACCTTTCTGGTATATCTGAAATATATACAGTTATCTGCAAACTTGGTTACAGTTGAAAATCGTCCGGATAACTAGACGTGCAGTGAAACGAATCACTATTTGCATAGAAATGCATAAATACGATTTGAAACACTACCATACGGATTGCCATATCTCCGGTTATACGAGGTCCGGTTAAACAAGGTCCCACTGAAGTTGAAAAATTAAGAAATCCCCCACCCCTATTCGGAACAGTATACATGTTTCTAAGATAAAGGATATTTGTAATATATTTTGTAAATTGGATTCAAGATCACCTAGTCGTAAATGGTTGGAAGTGTTTAGAATCTGCCTAGTTTTTATAATAATACTGCCCGTTTTTTGGGGTCTCAAAACGAAAATCCTTAAGGAATTATTCAAAATATAAACGACTTGTTAAAAGAAAGTGCATGCTCATGTTGACTACTACTATGCAGCTCCTTCAATTGATATGTTTGCTGTAGCAGTGAATTATCAAATACCTCATCTAGTGCCGCTACAAGCATCAATTGAAACTCATCACATCACTCAGAATGGTTCGTGGTTCAGAAAACATGCGGCCAGTTTTCCACAGAGCAATAGAATTTGACGGCTACATTGAGTTGAATACTTGCCAAGGGGATTAGAAAACCGAATTATTTTATCTCATGTGATCTAATGTACGGCCAATTTAGTCGTAGATGAGGAGCCAGTCAAAGCACTGATATGTCAGATTAAACGATCGTAAATGACAATCAGATGCACTATGAGATTAACAACCTTACGTGATAATTTACTATGACATCGGAAAATGTACGTGTAATTTAGACATATCCTTTCCAATTCAATAACCAAATAAACAAAAGTATTCATTTGCTTATTCAAACAGTTTTTAATTTGGGGATCGCTTAGGATATATGGCAAATATAAGCATGCCTCCAAGCGACACTTCAAACACTGACACAATACGCCTCATTCTCAGGTCTTAAAATCAATACAAGTAAAACACAAGTTATTTGGTTTGGTTCATTAAAACATTCTAAGACGATATTGTGCAAAGATTACAAACTCGACTGGTCAAAAACAGAATTTACAATTCTTGGCATAACTTTCACACACAACTTGGCAGAAATGGTAGAGAGAAATTATAAAGACAAGCTAAAACAGATTAAGATCATTATGAATCAATGGCTTGGAAGAGATATATCGCCACTTGGAAGGATAACAATTTTAAAAAGTCTTATCCTACCTAAACTAAATAACATTTTCTCTATACTCCCAAATCCTAGTGAAGGCATCTTAAAGGATCTTGAAAAACTCTGTTATAATTTCATTTGGAAAGGTAAACCAGATAAAATAAAACGGAAAATAATAACCAGCGATTATAAAGACGGTGGCCTTAGAGCTCCTGATATAAGAAATACAATCTTTTCACAAAAAATAAGTTGGGTTAAAAGACTTTTCAATTCTGATAGCAACTCAAAATTAAAGAAACTTTTTTATATTAACGTATCTCCAGCATACAGGGAATTTTATCAATATAGTGCAACTACCCTGATCGAAAAGGTGTGTACACCAAGAACAAACGATTTTTGGAAAGACGTCTTAAAAGCATGGGGATGCTTTATTACGCAAAAGGGGTTATTTGCAAAAACCCAATCTGAATTACTCTCTCAGACAATATGGAATAACGACAACGTAAGAATAAATAACAAGACAATACATTATAAGCACATGTCAAACTCAGGTATTCGTTTCATAAACGACGTAATCAATATAAACGGAAAATTTCTAAATTACATAGAATTAAGTCAAATGTACCAATGCAAAACGAACTTTCTCGAATATGCTGGTATCATCAATGCAATCAAAGTGTATTTAGTCAAACTTAACATTAAAGTAGAGAGAAAACTAGAAATGCCGTTATTCCCATACTTTATTGAAAACATTGCTAGTAAGAAAAAAGGATGTCGGACATTTTACGATATATTACAATATTCAGTAAAAACACAGAGTTGGTACAAAAACAGAAAAAAATGGGAAAGAGATAGCAAATGCCAAATAAACGAAAGTGAATGGAACACAATAAATAAAATGCCTTTTGTGTGTAATCTCTCTTCGAAAACAAAATGGTTTCAATATTCCATAATACATAGAATTCTCCCGACAAATGATCTTTTGTATAAGATGAAGTATAAAGACGAAAATATATGCAGCTTCTGCGAGGAAGAGATAGAAACAATAAGTCATCTCTTTTTCGAATGTCCAATTGTGAAAGATATTTGGAGTAAAGTAAAAGAATGGATAGAGACACGTACGCAAGCAAACATAAATCTATCAAAAAGAAACATCTCTTGAATATCCTGAATATAGGAACAGAATACTTAACACGATAATCACAACCATTAAGTACACCATTTTCAAAACAAAACAAAACGGCTTGAAACCAAATTTAACCTACGTTAAAAATGACATTAAGAAAACATACAATATCGACAAATATAACGCTTATTGTACCTGCAACTACTCCAAATTTATGAAATTTTGGTCAAGTTGTCATTTACTATTTGACTAATTAAAAACATCATTCTATCTTTACCTTTGTTCCTTCTTTAACTGAAAACCCTTACAAAACAGAGGGTTTGATTGCTTAAAATTCATGTGTGTTATTGTAATATGTTGAACTCAGAATGTCACTTGTAAATTGTTATGTGTATGTACCACAAAAAGAAATAAAAAAAAAAAAAAAATAAAAAAAAATGAACAGTTGTTTTACTTGAAAACTCACTCCTGTACAACTATTGCTCTGTGAACTTCAAAAATGTTGAAAATGTTTGTTGAGCAGTTTGGACAATGTTCTTTGCTGTCTTAAGGAAACAAATGACGATCACGCTATCAATAACGGGTGTATCCACCACGTGCCCGGATGATTGCTTCAACCATCCTCCACGTCATTGTGGTGAGTCTCACTCATGATGTATAGCTGTTTCTAAACCGACTTAATCCTGTACTGGGGGGTCCATGGCTTGCACTCGGCGTCCAATCATATCCCAAATGTGTTCCAGTGGATTGTTATTCGGGCTCATGGCAGGCCATGGAAGTTTGGATACCGCATTGTTCTTTAGAAAATCAATCACAAGTCGAGAATGGTGAGCCCGAGCGTTATCATTCATGAATACAGGAAGTAGCCAATAGATGATTGTCCAAATTTGGCACAAGAACAGACTGCAGAATTTCCCGGATGTAACAATCACCATTGAGATTACCTCTCGAAGTCACCAAATCGAGCTTACAACCGTGAGAGATGCATCCTCAGACCATTACAGATCCACCAACGAATGGGACTGATGCTTGGATGTTCTTTGGTGCATATGCTGTGGTATGACTATTTCTGGACAAGACAGCTTATTACAGTGTGGTGAATGTCCAACTGTCGTCCAATAGCTCTACAAGACATTCCGGTGGAACTCATTCAAATAATTTGACATCGTTTTACTTCAGTGAGTCTCCTTCGAGCCATGTTCAGAGGTAATGACACAATCATTTGAAAATTTCCAAGATTTATACTGATTTCAAGAACGATTTATAACTGCAATTTCAGTGTTCTTCACATGCATTGTGGGGTGTGTTTGTGAGATTGACCTCACAAAAAACCCAAACACTGTTGAGAGGAAATACAGTTCCATACCAATTACCATCTAACAATTCATATTCGTTACTATGTACATTTGTATCACTGAAAATATTAGGTGGTGCTTAATTAAGTTCTTTGTGTATATAAGAAATTAGAGAAACATTGTTTTGACGAAATTTTCTCTGTTAAACTGCCATATAATTATCACAACAGTATAGTATTCATATTTCGGACACATTATCTTCTTTCATTTTAGTCAGCTTTTACAAGGTTCGTAATGCCTGTTGTTAAGCATATTATTTGGCATGGAAAGGTAATTTGATAACAGATTTGCCTGGTTGAAAATTCCCTTGGAACGATATTGTGTAGAGAAAAAAATCAGAATATTAAGCCATTGGTTAAGCTGGTTCACGTTTTCTTTGCTTCGACCATCATGAATCACCGACTGTTCAACTGTCTCGGAAGTGGATCCTTCAATAACTTTGTCCATCATCCTGACCATACATGGAGGGGTATGTTTCTACAAGCCATTTTTCATTGACACTAGATATACGCTGAGAGTTAGATTACACTTTCAAGCTCAGACAAGTACAGAGAACATGAAACCACGGACTGGATCTATGAAGACTGTGTTCGACTCGCTGAGAAATCAAACCAACGTTTAAGAAAGTGATAAAACCACTGCAATGAAAAGAAGGGTTAATCGTTTGCTACTTTCTAGTTTGTTACTTTCCTAGTTAAAATGTTAAATCCTTCAAACCCCGCACTGGCTGTTACATCATCCCTGGTAGAAACATAACCAATTAATGTAAGACATTGCTCAAAGCTATAACAAATTGTGTCATCTCCTCAATTGATTGCACTGAATCCTCGGCCATTGTGGTGCAGTCTAGTCTCATTTACACTGTCATGAAGTGTGATAAAAGGGATAGAATATTTTGTAGAAACTTCTCTTACAGACATGTCAGTTATCGTATCATATTGCTTTATCCAGGGCCATAAAGGAATATCTAATTGATGTTGATTATCAGTAAAAATTAAAGTAAAAGTTACGTAAAGTTAAAGTAAAAACTAAAAACTCATGTATCAAGAGTCGCTGATTATCTCAACAATTTCAACATTTCTTAGCTCATTATCAACAATATACTTGAAGCAAGCACAAGCAGATATGTACTTCGACCTAAATGTAGGTGGCAGTCATTCAATAAATAATGTTACTCTTGATATCCTAAGAGATTGTGATTCAGACCAGGCCTTGTCATTTACATATGACAAAATGTCTCCTGAGATATCCGTGTATATCAGTACAATGGGGTTTGCCGGCGATTTTGGCTCGCTAGGTGGCGTGCGTGTACTAGCGGTTATAAGCGGGAAACCGGAAGTCTGTCACTCCATAGCGCTACGCTGTTTTGCCATCACCGACTTCTATTTACGAGATCTATTTTAGTACATTTTCCTCTGAAAATGCCGCAGTATTGTTCAGTACCTGGATGTACCAACTCTGGAGGTCACAGATACCCGTCGGATTCGGATTTGAGACTGAAGTGGCGAGTTTCTGTTCGAAGAGTTGATCAGAGAACGAAGCAACTATGGCGACCTGGGAAAGCTGACGTTGTGTGCCGATCCCACTTCACTGCAGAGGATTACACGATGACATTATTAGGTATGGGTCACTATAACTAGAAAATAAGAATCGCTACTGTTAATTTAATTTTATTTTATTTTAATTTCGTTAAAAATGCATGATTTGTTGGTCGAAGTTTGAATGTTTCCGAGTTGTTAGATCTAGATAAAATAATCTTCAAAATGGCGAAGCTGGGCTAATAAAATAAAGAAAATAATCGCATATAAACATAGGCCTATATATTGACAAAATTATTTAATAATTCAGTATGTTGGTATAGATTTAATTGCAAAATTTTAATTAAAATTGGCACACAGATATTATGCAATCTATTACAATATTAATCGCCTGTGGTGGAACTGTACAGTACCATATATAAATGAGATACTTATTGTTATTGTATAAAATTTCTATTGTAAAAAATCTACGAAAATTACTGTTTCAATTTGGTATTCTGTTTTTGCAATCATTCCTTAATTTATTATTATTTTTTTTATGTTGCTGTTTTGTTTGTTTCTTTATTTAAGGAGTTCCTTTCTCAGAACAGGACAGAAAAACAGGTGCTTGGAGTAAGTGACCTGTAAAAAATGTTTTCATCAATTCATGTTATTTTTAATTTATTTATATGAATATATATTGTTTATTTCTACCTTAACTGTTAAATGTTATAGTTGATAAATGAACAAATCCAAAATATAAAGTAGATTTCATGAAAGCAAGCAATATATGTAATTCACTATGTAAAATAATGCTTTAAAAGAAACCTGAACATATTATTATTCAATTTTTAATCAATGAGAGAGAGAAAAATAAACAACTATTAAATGATTTTTCAGGAGAGCGGAGTCGTTTGAAGGCGGATGCAGTCCCTTCCATCTTCAGTCACACAACACGAGGATCAAGTCGACCGAGGAGAAAACACCAGCTGAGGGAGACGGAAGCCAGTGCAGCCATTGAAGATGTTCAGATGGAAGTGATTGTGGACTCTTCAGGTGTTAATGATGCTAATGATGTTTTGTGTGACAGTGAACTCTGTGATGATTTATTTCAGGATGAGCAAGTTCAGTGTAATCTTTTGGGTAAATATGGTGTTGACATGTATATAAATAATTCTAAGGCTATCCATTATTATACTGGCTTTCAGAACTATGAACATTTCATGTATTTTTTCCACTCACTTGGGCCAGCTGTTTATGAACTCAACTATCAATGTACGTCTTTGTCCCCCAAAGACCAGCTCTTTTTAACTTTAATGAAGTTGCGTCAGGCAAAGGAAGATGTGGAATTGAGTTTGTTTTTCAATGTATCAGAGTCTACAGTGTCACAGATCATTATTACATGGATAAACTTTTTGTATTTTCAATTAAAAGAAATGAAGATATGGCCATCAAGGGAAACTGTTGATCAGCATATGCCTGAAGATTTTTGTAAAAAGTTTGGTACAACAAGAGTAATATTAGATGCCACTGAAACCCCTATCCAAAAGCCATCTCATGTTGATGCCCAGAGTGTAACATGGTCCAGCTATAAGCACCGTAATACCATTAAGACTATGATAGGTTGTACACCTAGAGGGGCTGTTTCATTTATCAGCGATTCATTTGGGGGCTCGTCAAGTGACCGACAAATAATTGAAAAATCTCCCTTGCTAGACCCTTCTGTTGGCATGTTTGATAAGAAAGATAGCATAATGGCAGATAGGGGTATAATGGTCCAAGATCTTTTTGCAGCTCAGGATGTACATGTTAATACTCCCACAACACTTAAAGGTAAATCCCAACTTGAGCCTCATGAGATTGTGAAAGATCGCAGAATAGCATCCAAAAGAATTCATGTTGAAAGAGTAATTGGTCTAAGCAAAACCTTCAAAATTTTGAAAGTAGATCTTCCACCAAGTAAAATCATGCTTGGGTCTAGAATTGTGTATGTCTGCTTTGCTATTTCAAATTTTAGAAATTCAATTGTGAATGAGTCTGCCTAAAATACCATGAAAGTTATTTCATCAACATCAGCAAAGTTCATTGTTTGGAGTTTTTGTTCACTTGACAAAGTATGATTGTACACCAATGTCACAATTTGTACCACTGTTGTGAAAATAATAATTGTTGGAGTACTGAACTGCTCCAGTATTAAATTATAACCAAGGTTCTGAGTAAACCCCAGTAAAGTCAGACAAAGATTATTGTTGTCAAACCAGTGCATGGTATCTTGAAACTAATTGTATAATACTAACTTCATCATGTTTGTACACATTTAAAAAACATTAAACATTACAAAATACTCCAAAATTGCAATATGACTATAGTATAGTCACTATACGAAGGAGGATAGGCAGTTCTGATTTGGGATACCCATTTTTAGCTTATCAGGTTAGTCCACTGTGGATATTGGTGATGCATTACCTTGACCAGTAGATTATTGATGCTTGTTTGGTGATAGATTATTCATTACATTATACATATTATAAATCCATTATTTAATATGTAAGTCTTGAACCTCTCATGACTTTGGACAACTCATCTAAAGCCTAATGAGCTACAAAACCAATGGCTTCCAACTAGAAAAGTGCTAAGTATGAGATTATCTCAATTGCAGTAACAAAGTGACCAATAACTCCTTTTTTGTTCATTATGACAAATGTTTATTCCAGTGTGTGCAAACTCATACCATATGATAAATGTGACTTTTTTCAAAAGTAGAGTCCGATTGTGTTTGTATCTGTTATTTACTCTGCAAATAGCAACATAAGTTATGTAAATGTTAACTGCAATGTTAACTGTATGGTACATGTATGAATATATATCTTTCAATTTCTCAATGGGTTAAAAATACAGGACTTTCTCCTTTTTAATCATATCAGATGTACATTTGAAAACTTGGACAAGTAATTGGGCCCTCTTACTTAAGATAATTAAAACATTACCACAAATAAATGTATAGAATGGATTTATTACATTACTCCAAGCATTAACTTCATTTGACATTATGTACATTCATATGAACTAGCTGTTTTACCATATCCTTACCATATATTTGGATTTGTGATTGATTAAGAAACTGCTCCAGCTATCTAGAGAGTACTGTATGATTGATCTCTTTGTACTTGAAGTTTTGTAACAATTTCCATTTTACAAATGCAATCCACAATGTCCTAACATATATATCAATATCATTAATATCAAATGTGTAAACAGATTACATACATATAATACCACTGAGCATGTTCTAAGATATCAAGCTAACAGGATTTGCAAAAATGTGATGTTCAAAATATCAACTATAATAACTCAAACTCAAATGATTGATCTCTAAAAGAGAATGTTAGCATTCATTTTACAGATGAATTTCAAAAGTATATGGTATGAGATCATTGAAAATATCAGAGTAGAGTGTATTACTATATTCAACTTAATTAATCCTTACAATCAATGATGTCCATTAATTATGTGTGAGTATTAACCTTACATCAATTACTGATCAAAACATTCCTGTAACATGTTCAATGAAATATGGAAGCATGTACTGCTGTACTCATTTTGTGAAAAAAGAAAATCCCAACTATATCAATAAATTGAGTATAAAACATGTGAACAATATTGTTTTATCATTTTCATGTCATCAGGCCTAAAAGACCTGATGGGCTTATGGCATGTTGTCCGGCGTGAGTCCGTCCGGCTGTAAACTATACGCTTTTTCGACTTATTCTCCAGAACCAGTAACTAAGAGAGCTGAAATTTTGTGTACAGACTCCTTGAACACAAAGGTGATTTTAAATCATAGGGACCATGGCATAAAAACCTATTTTCATCTTCTTTCCAAGTATGAAAAGCTCTAGATAGCTGAAATGTTGTGTACAGACTCCTTGGCCAATGGGGACTCTAAATTGTAGATTTGGTGACCCCATGACTCCAAATAGGGTGAGGTGAGTTTGGGTTAAATACAGTTCAAGAATGAAGAGTATTTCACTTATATCACTGCTGCTAGTTTTATGGCAGGGAGAAAGCCTGCACGCCATGGTGGCCATGTATTGCGGTGAAACCTGCAAGCATCGGCTTGAACTAGAGAACCATGGTGGGTACTGCGCTAACATTCAGTGTTGCATTGCAACCAAACCTTACTGCGTGTAGAACAGTTCTCTACTGCAGACAAAGTTGCCGTGCCCCTGGCGGGATTCGAACCCCGGACCTCTTGATCAGAAGCCGAACGCGCTAACCACTGCACTATCCCGCCCCCTATATAGCTTGATGGATAACAGTTTAATGATGAACAGTCACATGAGTTCTCTATATTGCAGACAAAGTTATCGAGCCCCTAGCCGAGTAGCGGGAATTGATCCAAAGCCGTACACGCTAACCACTGAGCTATCCCCCACCCCCCACCCTGAGTCTGATGAGCTACAGAGCCAATGGCTCTTATTTCATGACACCAGTTTATCCAAAAGTGTGTTTCACAGGAGTTCACAAAACTGATGCAATGTAAGGTCTTAAATGCTTTTGATAAAAAAGTTCCATTTTTGGCAGCATAGACATCTGAAAATAGTCATTGTCAAGATTTATCTTTTCAACAAACATATCACAGAAAGTGTACACAACAAAATAACAGAATTTTCGTTTGGCAATGTACAATTGTCCTTGAATCTGATGATAGTAATTGCTTTTCTGATTCAAACAAATCTTTCCTATGGAATCATACAAAAGATATGGAAATTTCTTGCCTGGTTTAATCATATCATTACGGCCAGCATAAGGACATTTCACTTCTACCAAAAAGTTTCCATCCACGACTGCATCTAGAGTTGCACCCAGAAAAGGAATATCTTTATCAATAAAAAAACCTGCTCTTTTAGTTGTGATCTTATAACATTTTTCAAATTGAGCAATAGCCTTTTTCTCATATTGTCTACCATGAATTATTGGTCGTGTACATACTCGGCTATACAGAAGTGAATGGCAAAGTTTCTTTTTATTCCTTCTATCTGTAATTTTGGTGACTTCTCCAAATCTTGACGCAGTAAGCCGCCACTTCCTCTCCCTATGCCACCGTTGACTCATGACTTGGTCCCTGGTACCCTGCTCTATCTGGATAGCTTCATCCTCTGTCACCTGAAGGAATATAACATTACTTTATTGAAGTTGTAATATGTTGCAAGTATGTTTACAATGAATATTAATAATTAACATCAATAAGTAAATTAACCGGGGAAGAAGCTCGATTGGTAGAGCGTCCACTGATCACCCTGGGAGGCGGGTGTTTGAACACTAGAATTCCTTCACCTGTGCAGTGAGCACATTTTTTACAAGACAAAAGTCAGTAGAGAAGATTACGATGATATTTGATTGGGTAAAAATAGGGACAGTATCCATGATGCAAATTTTCACCGCACAATGGGAATCAAGAGATATTGCCAACTTGTAACAGAGGTTAGCATAGGAAGATATGACTACAGCTTCAGAAAATGTGTGCAATATATGAAAAAGTGAAAGTTGTTGATTGCAATAACTGATTACTGTCAAAAGTGACTTTATCTTTGTTATGAGCTATAAATGTAAGGTTCACCTGCAATGCCCTGTCAACCCAGTACTCTGAATATGGCTTCTCTAAGTAATCATGGTCCAGCACAGCAGTCTGAAGGTCAGCCTTAGGATGGAGGTAGCGAAGGGAAAGATCTTGCGAAGAAGCCGAGCAGAAGTTGACCATCATGTTGCGGACATAGTCATCATAGCCAGCCATTCTTCGGTACTTGAGTGGACGTGGGTCCTCCATCATCTTGTCCGACCACTTCCGCTTCGAGGGCAGGGACTCCGCTTTCAGTGGAGAACCTGCGTACATGTATTTGACAAGTTAGTTCTTAGTGCCACATGAGACATCCTGGAAACCAGGCGACTACCTTTTGAGAGCTCAATAAATGTTACTGAATATTCAAAGTTTTTACATTTCTTCACTGAAGGATACAGACAATGAATGAATGGACGCCATGCCACACATAAGCCAATAGGGCCGATCTAGGCCTGATTAACTAACAAAGAGAACTTAGTTTTCAACATAACTATTGAACTGCTGATATCAAATCACTTATAACAAAGTTAATTGTTAATGTATGCTCAGGTTGTTGATATACCTTTGTACGTGGATTTCGGCTTGTGAAATGTTTGAAGATGCTCTGTGCAACTCCTCTCCACATGAAGGCTGCCGGTTGCAATGAAATGCTCGGCCATGAGAAGGACTGCTGCTATGTGCTTGCAGGTAGCATGGGGACCCTTCCCTACAGGACACTCACAGTGGGACATCACTGGAGCACCGGTCTTGTCCACCTTGATTTTGTAGTTGTAGCTGACCTAAAATAAAGCAAATTTAGTGAATGGTAAAAATACTGTTAATGATTGGAATTTTCATCAGCATAGAATATACAAACACCCAGAGTATCTTTGAGTAGTTTTCAAAATAATATATCAACATTGTTCTTTTAAAACTGTTTATATGGTTATTGTTAAAAAACATTCATCTTAATCTGGTATTCCTTTACAGTCCAAACCCCAAACCAAGGTTAGAGTAACATTCAATATCCCAAGGTAATTGTTTTACTTAGATGAGACTTTAGATTATTTGAGTGTTAGGAAATAATTACCTTATTTTTCATCGAAGCCCCATGGTATGACTATGTGTATGTTACCTAACAGCAAAATGATATATTTCGATCTAATCAGTGGGTAGACTACTTACAGTCAGGTTGCGACAGTTTTATCTTAATATGGATTGTAATCGGCTTTATGATTGGTGAAAAACTAAAAATCGACCAATCAGCATGCGCGAAAGGTTTGCTAAGCTCCGCACATCAAGAAATTATTCATACATAGTGTCGAGTTTTCGAGAGAAAAAATATTGCCCACTATGGATATAGTATGTGGGCCTAGTTATCAGAAATTTCCTAGGCCATTCCGTTAC
Source organism: Gibbula magus (assembly GCA_936450465.1). NCBI lineage: Eukaryota > Metazoa > Mollusca > Gastropoda > Trochida > Trochidae > Gibbula > Gibbula magus. The sequence continues at coordinate 31,389,398 of OW388292.1, read as the reverse complement.
TTAATAAGCTTCATAAATTATGTTATCACTAAGATGTAATATGTTTGATACATTCCAAAGAGAAAACGATAAAATCCCGTGTTCAAATGACTATCAAGACTATCTAGCTGGTATTGGTCCCTAGACACAATAATATTTCATTTATTTGGCAAAATTTTCGATAGTACATTAATTATCTCACCAATATTTACCAAGTATGGGCCCTGTACATACCAAAACTCACATAAATAATACTTACGTCTACACTAATAAACTGTAAGTTGGGGAAATGACACGGCAATGTTTGACCTTGACTTTTATCAAGAAAAGCGCAACTCGAGTTAGAAATACAAGGTGAATTAAATAAATGTTACACTTTCCTATACAAAAAATAAAGTAGTACCTTTCAACAAGATCAGTTTTTCTGCCAGTGGTTGCTGCCCGTCTCCTGATTAACTCTTGCTTCAACTTCTGAACGGTGAAAGATTCGTAGCTTGTCGCCATGTTGCGTCCGTGGTAACCGAGCTTAGTACCCGCTCTAGATTCCGCATCGTACAGTCGAAAGTTTGCGCAGTGGCAAACCAAAGTAAACCAATACAAGCTCTGCGCTGCAATAACCGATAGTACACCCGCGCCCCCAAGCGGACTAGTGTGGCGGCGAACCCCATTGTTGTCAAACTATTTACCCTGGACATGTAATGACCAATTCTAGAATGAGAAATGTGACACATGAAGTGACAGCACATATAAACTACTTGTTTCTGAGAAACGTTACACAGCTTAGAATCGCCCTCCAAAATTATGAAGCGTGTTTATTTGTGTTGATTGTTGTTTTCATTTTCATTTTCTTGAATAGATCTAAGGTAAGAAGTTGTTTTACCCAAGCGGGTAATGATACGCCGGGTATTAAGGTGGTAATCATAGGTTTAAAAAAAAATTCAACAAGCATTTTGATTGGTTGACAGAACTACTTCCCGCCCATTTAAGAATTGCTCACATAGATGAACAATTTCAAGCGAACAGACTGTCCTCTTCAGATTCCAAGACCGCATTCACAGTAGTAAATTTGCAAGGCGAAGCAGCATGCAAGACTCGCCGACTGAACTGCCATGACGTCATTACTTTGTGACGTCGTTAAACATGACATCATTGAACATCAAAAGTGACCAGTAAGAGAGCAGTGCAATGTGTCACCATTGTCTGTAAGTCATATATATTCATGTATATTCATATTCATATTATATTATAGTATAGGCATGTGTATGTATGGAATAACGGTTGAAATCATTTAGTGACGTAATTAAATTCCTTTTTCGGGCTTACCCCGAACGGTTGCTAGTTTACTTTTAAATAATCATAATTGTGTTCAATTTAGTAAAAATCCGATATTAACGGATTGTGATGAGCTTGGTTAAGAAATAGAATAACAAACTCGTAGCTCAGAATTACGAATTACATGTACCTGTCCCTTTTGAATTGGTATGTCAATCTCTTCATTACAGCTGGAAGTTTTTCACAGTAATTAACTCCGGGCAGATAATTCACAATTCGCAACTCGTTGATTATGCTTATGATTAATGGAAACAGCAGGGGAAAGGCTTCCCTTATGTGCAAATGTTTGTCATGCTAAGTATCAGATACTGAAGTTTATTACTGAAACACTCATCTAACACATCACGTCTGGTTTATCGAAGAATGGTAAACCATCGATTACATTTGTGATACCATGCCCTCCTATTAAAATGTTATAGTGTGTCCTTGTTTGCAAATGGTCGATATAAACTGCAATATTGCATACACATATATCTATCGAATCTCTACTATTTTTAAACGAGCCAAAAAAATCATATTGGTACAGTAATGTAAGTATATATATACATAAATTGGTCATGACATTTGTAAGTTTCTTATTAATTGTGATGTCTAAATGATAAACTGTTATAATAAGCGTTTTCCTGAATGGGATGAATTGATAACACATATTTCAATAATCAATGTACACATTCGCAATCAAATCTTACGCTTCTGACATTGTGACCATTCTTCTGTTTATTCCATTAAAAGGGAACACTTATAAAACTTGTATATGATCAGGATATATATTTATATTGCATTAAATTACAGATATAAATGCAGTTTTGTCAAAAGAAACCATATGTCTGTTGACCGTAAGACGTTTGGGAATTATTTTATAACTTTTGTTTGAAGTATGGTGGTGGACAAATGGAAAACCGGGAGTGCGACCTTTAGTGTTTTAGTGGTTATTTCAAAGTGAATGTTTAGGCTCTATGTTTTAACAAGTAGTTGATTTAAGATAACTTTATATCATAGTTTATTGTATTGCGACACTATAATTTGGTGCAAAGTTTCTTTCACTGCTCTGATTAATATGAATTTAGCAATGATTGGTATGCAGCAAATTACCATCAGTAAATTTAGACATTTTAGAAAAAAAACCTCGGTATAAAATGATTTCACCTATGATGCCATCTTTTATCATCTTATTGCTTGAAATGTGTCGTTTTGCTGAGTAAGATGGACACAACTGTTAGCTTACTGTAAAGTAAAAGAGTGGGTGTAATATTGATGTTGCCGACTTTCAATGAAAGTCACATTTAAGGATAATTAACCAATGTCTTCAGTAATATAAAGATTATAATTTCATTACTCTGAAATAATATAATGAACCCGAAATATGACAAAAATGGTATTGCCCTCGGCATGATGTCTGTCATTCTTGTTTGCGATCGTTATCCGATTGCGACAATTTTTATGTTGTGCCTTCAGCACATAACATTAGAAGCCAACTTGACAGAATCAATTACATCCCTTTCTGTTGTGATTCCAATGGTACACATCACAGTGTGTATAAATATATAGAATAAAGAGACAAACCATTTCTTAATTCATCACATTTTTAGGGGTTTTTAAGAATTGCATGTCTATTGTGTGTGTTTGCACTGGACAATGAACGATATCAAAGCGTTAATCCAACTCGTATTAACAGCGAACATTCGGAAAACTGTGAAAACGTCAAAGTGGGAAGCAATGATCTGCATGAATTACTAAAATATAGTCATCAATACATTGTGAAATCTGATCGGTTTGACATGCTATAAGTAATATATTATTGCCAAAGAAACAAACTTGATATCAATGCATTACCATTATGATAGACAGTAAGGTGGTGTGTGTAATACTACGTTATATGATGTGATATCACATATAATTGCACATTGGATCGGCCTTATAAGCAAATAAAAAAAACCTAATGCTTTGTTGCAACTCTGAACACTTTCTTTAACTAAAACAAATAAACTATTTTGTTCACCTCTATGTATAATTGTAGGCTCCATAATAATAGTCATAAGTAATAATTTATATTTTGCATTGTAATTTTTCATTTTGCCGAGACTGTAACTTAACAATAGTATATCATGTTCCTCAGTGTTCTCTTTCTCACAGACAGCGTAATTTTTAATGATCCTCCCAGGACCCTCGTTTAAAAGTTATCTATGTACAGAACATCTTGACTTTGAACAAATTAAGTTTGCCTCAAATAGAACTATACTAATAATGTAACTGTACAACCTACTACAGAAATGAATGAAGCGTGCAAAATCATTAATTATATCCGTAAGAAACAATGTTCAATATCACTTGCTACTTTGAATATTGTCCATGCTAAATACCTACTCTTCTCCTCCTTTTGGCAATAAGTATATCCATAACTATGTCAATTACTATCTCAATAGCTCGAGAGGGGAATAATGTCTTCGATTGCTTTTGGAAATGATTAGTTCCAGTCGCTACACACTATAATTTGAGCACTCTATTACCTGACAATACCATTTAGGACTATTGATTACAAGAAACATTTCGACTCTCTTCGACCTTTATTTTAATTCTGACACACATTGATTGTGGTGACATTAGTGGCGCTTTCAGTGAATTTCAGCAACAGCGGCTCACTGCATTGTTCATCTGCATTCTGACTGGATTATAAGTATACAAGGGTTGGTTTCGTACCAGCAGTCTTGTAGACTTGAGGTGTCACATTGGACAGTCACTATTGTAATTTATACATGTGCCCAAATATGGGAGTAGAGGTCGTCGTAAACATATATGACAACTTCGGTTGTAACTGGTTAGTAGTCTCGTGAATGATATCCTAAAGTAAGACAAATACAAACAGACATCATACATAGATAATTAATTATCTATAATTCTTAAATGATTGTGGATATTGACATATATGGACTTTTCTTCTTGTATGGTTTGGCAATATATGGTGTAGTCAATCCTAAAGGTGTCTTAAAGTAAATGTCAATGTATTGATAGCCAATACTTGGATCTAAATAACAGTGACAACCATGCGATGCTACTGCAGTTGAATGAAGTTTTAGTTATAGACTTTGGATTTGAATAAGCCATTATGTTCTGGAACTACAGTATGTAAGTCTACAGATCACACATGTAGGTTAATGCCTGTCAGTTAGTTGTCTTATTGGTCTGAAATATGTAAGAAGATGGACAAGCCTCTCGGAAGTGACTCGCCCTGCTTGTGATCTGTGGCTTTCTGTTCACTCTATATTAAGCAATTCCACCCACACTTATATGTAGCATGATTTCTTAAATCGTTGTTAAATCTCACATTTTGTCTCATCTATTTTAGTAAGCATGGTGTTATAAGATATACTTACATGCTTTGCAATAATATAATGAAAGTATTCATTTCAAGTACTTGCGTGCTCAAATATGTCTTTAAACTGTTTATAGTAATAAAGATTATATGTTTTGACACTAAAGGACGATGTGGTATATACCCTAGTGTATAGTAGTGTTCTGGAAATTTGTTTAATCGATTCACTTTCATTGGAAGACAATGGTTTGCAAATACAAAATTTCAAAATAAAAAAGTGCATCATCACACATGCTAGAAGCAGTGGGTAAAGTGGACACTAAGCCTTTGTCATAGTCAATGCTAATTTCCAAATAAATCTTTCATCTTTTTATGTAGCTATGTATCGAAGCAAATATGACTATCCATGGCTCATCCACGAGCAGTTTTACACACCTGGTTTGAACCACGTCGTCGATCAGAAAGGAAAACACATTCAACATGGTATTTTATTGCTGGGATCCACTTTATAATTGTAATGTATATTTCAAATAAAAAATAGAAAAACAAGCTGTAATGTTATCAATGGATGTCCTGCAAGTCCGTCATTACATCTAACCACATATTCTGCGTTGTGCAAGCGCGAATATCAACCAATCGTAACAGAGCATGATTTGTTCGTAATCACGAGGTTGAACTTAACTTTAAATTGTAAATCGAGTCTTGTTGCTCTCTGTGGTGTTCATATCACTTATTCATATACAAATGTATGGGTGGCCCCTTTACCTGAATAAACCAAACAAATAACGAAGGAAACATTACATTTACACACTTATTTTTAAACAACTATTTCTCTTTTATGTATTTTCCTTTGTGTAAAAATGAAATCAACACACAAATCAGACAATCATTCAAAAATGTTTTTTTCGGATATATATATTGATTACAGCCGTATGACTATGGTCAGCCTCTGGTTGGTAAACAGCTGACTTCCTGTCATTCATTTATTCTTAATGTTCCTCAATGGTAATGCTCTCGATCAGCAATTTCTCAAATATAATGATGAACTTACTAATGATGCTAATTATAGCATGGTTTCAACTGGTGTTAAATAAGTTGCTAAAAGAATGAGAGTATAGTATAGCATGGTATATTTACAACCTAAAGATGTCACAATAAGCTATTACAGTTACACACCCTGTTAAAATTTGGGTAAGATGATCACATAGCATACATTAGGGTCACTGTTTAAGTATTTTCGCATGTACATGCACACGATAGATTGGATAAGTCAATTCCTATTGTCATGCAGAAGAATTCAGAGAATTTCTATAATTAATGATCATTATGATATTCATTTAAATATACGTTTATCATATCAATGTCAACATGTTTATTAACGTGCTGTGAACCTTGATTGCGATTAGAACGTTTGCAGAATATTGACTGAAATACGTTCCAAACCCCTACGATCATACAACCATAAATTCCGTTTGGATACGTGAGAAACAACCTCAAAGTTTAAACGTTTAAACATTCTCTCTACAGCATAAGCAACGCATCATATATACTATGTAGGTGTGCGTGGCAGATGGGAAACATGTGCTAAATGCATTAAATTGTGCATGATTTTCCTGTTTGGCTGCCTGTTTATATCATCAGGATGTTACAGCTCACGTCTGGTAAACCTGAGCCTTGTGCTGTCTCTGTATTAGCCGATTGCTTTGCTGTGGTGTGCAAATTGCATCACGCGTTCATGCGTTGGTTTCTAATAAGCCCGCTGTCACCTTGAAGAGGGATGTTTAACAGAAACATATATTTCTCCACAACCCAACAAGTTTCATGATGTTTCATTAGGCTTTATCACAGAAAACGCAGTATTAAAGTCTAAAGGAGGCATTTCATAGCATACATGTAGCTCAATGGGTGTGTTGATAATTACCATGGATACTTGGATAGAGATCTCAAACTACATAGTGTACCTTTCTAATGCTTTAATTCGACCAAACATGTTTTGCATTTATCCTTTCCTCATAGCTGCGCATAGTACCCGTTGTATGCGTTACACTTACTGACGTATATATGTAACAAACATCCCTGTATCATAATGCACAAGCACAGACATCACATGTCTGCTTAGCCTGTATCGCTCCCCATCTCTGTAGAGCACTATCTATTTCCATATAGATTACATTAGAAAATATTGCCTGAAGATGTTGTTAGTGGATGGTTCTTGTTTGACACTCCTACAATATAACATGCGTCAGTTGAAATATAGCAATTACATTAAGTGCAAAATACTGAAGGAACAATATCTCTCTGTGATTCATGAAGTTTTGATATTTAAATGAAATCACATTAACGACGTCTGGGTTTTCAAGCCTCTGTAAGTTTCCTTTTAGAACCATAGGCATTATAAAGATTCATTCAGGATGTTGTTGGTGAGTTTGGCACCATGTTTCTGTGAATTGCGAGAGTGTTATGTTCCAGTTAAAATGTAATTCCCTTTTGGATCGTACAGCAGAACCCGACTGTAAGTAATAATTTGTAAACTCCCCAGTGAAGTAAGAGAATAAGTTGTTCACATTGGGTTAAAGCAACTGTGTTAGGAAATCACATTACGTAAGAAACAAAGCTCTTGTATTTCCCACTGTGCAAGAACGAAACATAGACAATAATTCGAAACAAAAGTTTTAACTTTGCATGATCTGCAAATGTGGAATGTAATACTTTCACTAATATCCGTTTCTGCGACTGTGCTTTTATACGTGTTTTAGTCTGAAATTGCATGTTTTATCATGTTTCAAGGAAAACATTGGGGTAACAGAACTGTCAAAAGTCATCTAAGATAGTGTCTGTTATCATTATAGGCACTGTCTGCTCAGTGTTTATCGGTTATAAAGAGCTATTATCGGTTGGACATATTAATGTAAAAAGGAATTTGCATAAAACAAAAAGAAAGATCGCTAAAACATCAGCAAGAACAAACTGCGGTGTTCACTGAAATGATAAAACAGTTACTCAAGACAGAAACAAGTTCTGAAACGACTTTTATAATATATCAATAGCATCGAATCACTTTTAAAATAGCCAACCACATTATCATTGTATTATTGTCTGATTTTATTCATATGAGAGTCCAGGAGCGGTATCCAATGTCTACAAACAAATACACCAATCTGTGTGTTCCTATAAAGAACAAACTACATGTACATCTACTACTGATATGACCACCGGGGTTGATACTCATTTATACTGCTTGAAACCTCCTCAAGGTTATCGTCGTACATTATAAATTGTTAAAAAGGTGGACTGCTTAATAAATATGTTAATTGACTACACCTACATAAACGTATATCATCATCATCATCATCATATAAACACTTGTTTAGCGCCAGTATCTGGTTAATAACCACTCAAAGGCGCTCATGAGCACTGACATATAAAAGGGAAATAAATTACCTGCAACATTGCAGAATTATGTTGATATGCTTCTTAATATATTCTTGTGAGTATGAATGACATGATAACTTAGACACCAGCAAGTACATTACACAAAGTGAATATCGCTTGTTGTTTGATGCGCTTACACAATATGTATTTCTGCAATTCAATAAGATCAATATCGAAGCTGAGCATATAGGCACGCCTGTACCGTCATTTGTCTTCTTTAACTGCATTCGGGAGACAGCTTCTATTGGCTGTAGCTATAGGTGATATATACACTCAACCTCAAACAAAACGGCACCATATCTTCAAAGTCGTAACAAACAAAATACTGCTGCCAGATATTGATGATTTTAAGTGTTGTTCATTAGGGACATCATTTTTAAAGAAGTACCTGCAATTTCATACATCATAGTACAATGCTTTTATTTTTATTTGTATTCAAGTACACTTGAGATGGGGAAATCGCTTTTTCAAAATGTTTTTGTCTAGAATGTTTGGCATCTTAAAATTCTTCAAATGTAGAAATTAGATCAATAAAAATGTTTTCGATGTAGTCGTTATCTTAGGCCAAGTTCTAAAATCAGTGACATCTGATATGTAAGTGACATTCAAAGATAGCCCGTCGTCAATACGTAAGCATCAACTACAGATTCACTGGTTGCTTTCAGAGTCAGAGACTATGCTCACCGATCCATTTGCTCATCCTGCTGATACATTGAGTGAAATAACTATCACTGTGATCTAACTGTAAATTCACGTTTTATTTCACAGTAATGATCTAACGTGTCTTTTAACATTCTCAGATGAGGGCAACCGAATCCATAAACCGGACAGCTTAAGCACTGACTCTGTCAAAGTAAGGATCTAAAACGTCAGTAACTTGCATCCTGTGGTTGGAAATTGTAACTTTCGAAGTTGAAGTGACAGTGTAAGCGAGACATCAATACATCTAAATAATGCAATCTTGTAGGAAATGCAGATAGTTTGTGGATTCATTTCAACCTTCCTATTTAGGGAATACTGATTTATGGACATTTTTCAAAATCTGTCTTGCTTATAGTAAAATGCGCATGAAAATCATCAACGTAAGGTGCATTGTGCATGTAGATCAGTGAGATGAAAGAGGTGAAATCTATTTTTAAAAATTATAATCCACAGTGATGGTACTCTTGCTGTCATAGACTATATGATATGGTCAATATATAACTTTGGATATATTCTTATTTATGAACCTGATTTAGTTTATTGAGGTCAGAGGGGGAGATTTACCAATTATATACATGTAAATCTTACCACGTACGTGGTATACATACACTGGGGTATTCTAAAAACGTAATGTTTGGAAGAAAGTTTGATCATCATATCTCCAAAGAAGGACTAAAGATTGCTCTCTCACATATGGTATGACAATGATGACACATTCTGGTGTTTGCGTTTGATCGGTAATTGGCGTTGCCACCTTGTTCAGAACTGACAAGAACTGGTAAACATCAAGTAATTGTATTAGGATTCTTTCTCATAAAACACTTTTTGGTCTGATAGAAAAGTTCAAGTGGAGAAAAGTGAATGAAACAAGTATATGTATGACTCTATTACAATTTTATTGATTTTGTTCGTTGCCTTTATCATCTTTATCATAATGTGGCCTTATAATGTTTACTTTAGAATTTCATGACCAGGTTTATTTACATTTCGTTATATCAGTGCGTTTGGAACAACATCACTTCACTTCTTAAAGGAATCATGATATTCAAGTGTGTTATTATTACATAGATAAATTGCTTTACGACAATAGTTAAACTGTCTAATACAATTCGTTTATGATACTTTGAAGGGCAGTCTGACAAATACTTTCAGCAACAAACTGTCCAATACAACACATTATGCAGGACACTTTTTTGATGGAAGGGTTATCTAGTACCATACATGTTATTTGCGAGACTCGTTGCAGGTGCAAGATGTTATATTAACAAAATAAATAATGATAGTTGGAGTGTTGATGACAGTTAATCACGTACAATAAGACTTCGATTGTATTGGGGTAACAACACATAGGATAACACGAATGGGAAAGTAAAAAAAACAATTATATTCTGAAAATTTGTAGTTATTTGTGCCTTTAAGGTATTCTGGAGAATATGTTGTAGACCAGCACCAACGCTATCGCCATTGGAACACCCGTTTGGGTGATAAACCAACAATTTACATTATTTTTTGCTGACAAAATTGCGGCTCTAATCGACCTTGTGGCACATAAAGGCGTTCATTGAACTTATCCCTTACGTGCATGTCATGCCCATTTTAATGTAGTATTTTAAATACATACAATATTCAAATCTATATTTTCAATCACATTTATGAGCGGTTATTTATTGAAATTATAGCTTAATCGATATGTTCATTGCAGATATAGTATAGATTTACAAAAGCATTCATTGATCATTGCAGCATGTTTAAAAACATATTAGAAATTAGGTAACATTGCTTCTATTGAGTTTGAGCATAATAAAAGTCCATGCACTGAGATCGTGCCCATTAATGACAACATACACACCTCATCGAGGTTATCAACCTTTCAAAGTCGACATATAAATAGTATAAATAAATGCTTGATGAATTATATGATATTAATAGATAATTTTAGTGCGAAATTACCAACTTACCACAACACACAGTTCATTGGACTTAACTATTGATTCTCCATAATGTAAACTTATACTCGTTACTTTCATTTTAATCAGTTTGGTCATGAATATAAACAACATAGCCATGTACACTGAAACAATAAAGACTGGATAGGTCAAATTAAATAGGTCAAAACTGGCATATCGATTGCAAATCACTAATTGGTTTACAAACCATTTGCAGTTTCAAAATAATGTTAATTGTTTTTTTTACGTAAACGTTGATTCATGACAGTGTCAGAGTCATGTTCATGATAACGGACCTGTAATTTTTCCTTTTCTATAGTGATACATACAATCTTCTTTTCAAGTTTCGTTGACCTTTTTTAAATAACCGTACAGAAGCACATTTTATTCGGAAAACTGTTTGTTTGCAAAGTACTTCTTGTTTTCACTATAATTAGATCCGCTCTGCCTTAAATGTTTCCCTTCAGGGACGAGGCACTGTTCTAATTGAATATTCACTGTAATCGACAACTACACACACAACTGTGCATGTATACATCAAACATCCCGATGCAAGGCATAACTCTTGCCAGTCTCCATTACTGGCTGATTTTGTCCTTGCAGTATTTCCTAAAGAAACATGTGCTTAGAAATCCAGGCCCACTATGCGTTTCTGGTGAAGCGATTCACTATCTTGGCGCAACAGAGCGAGGGAAATACTGCAAGAGTTACATCAATGGAGACTGACAAGACTTATGCCTTGCGTTTGAAAGTTGGTATACATCCAATTGAAGACTTATTATTCCATACCTTTCTGGCATATCTGAAATACAGTTATCTGCAAACTTGGTTACTGTTGAAAATCGTCCGGATAACTAGACGTGCAGTTGAACGAATCACTTTTTGCATCGAAATGCATAAATAAAATTTGAAACACAACCATGCGGGTGGCCATATTTCCGGTCATACGAGGTCTGGTTAAACAAGGCTTCACTGTAATTGAAAAATTAAGAAATCACCCCGCCCCTATTCTGAACAGTATACATGTTTCTAAGATAACGGATATTTGTAATATACATATTGAAAATTTGATTCAAGATCACCTAGTCGAAAATGGTTGAAAGTGTTTAGAATCTGCCTAGTTTTTATAATACTGCCCGTTTTTGGGGTCTCAAAACGAAAATCCTTAAGGAATTATTCAAAATACAAACGACTTGTTAAAAGAAAGTGCATGCTCATGTTAACTACTACTATGCAGCTCCTTCAATTGATATGTTTGCTGTAGCAGTGAATTATCAAATACCTGCGTGATCTCTCTTTGTCCTATTTACGTACACAGCTTTACAATCAATCTTTTATCCCATCATGCTCACAGCTTTGGAATAACCTCCCACTACACATACGATAATCCTTCTCCATAAAAACCTTTCAATCCTATATTTGCCCAAGAAAGTTTAAAGCACCAACATATTTTTCATTTGGTAAACGAAAGTTGAACATTATCCAAACTAAACTGAGATATTCAAATAGTAGATTAAACGATGATTTATATAAAATTGGTCTCGAAGATTATCCATTTGCTTGCGAAAACTCTCATCATTATTTTATGGAATGTTTTATGTATCATGAAATCAGGCAACAGATGTTTCGAGATATCAACAGAATTTGTTGTAATAGTGTTCTGATTAATTTATACTTATTGTTAAATGGCAGCGCATATCTTACCTACAATGACAATATTAATATTTTTAAGGAAGTTCAAAAGTATATATCTTTATCAGGAAGATTTGACAATTAACCCGGGTTTAATCTACCAATGTCAGTATTACTCATTGTTCTTTCCTAATATTTTACATGTTTATGTTTTCTTTCTTTCTTGTAAATATGCAACATATTTCTGTATATATCATTGTACATATATTGCGTTTCAATATTATATGTCAGCATTGTACATAGGAGAGGGTTTCACTAAGTTGGATAACTTGTACCCAATCCTTTCAATTGAATAAATATGTTTAAATCAATCAACTACCTCATCTAGTGCCGCTACAAGCATCAATTGAAATTCACCACATCACTCAGAATGGTTCGTGGTTCAGAAAACATGCGGCCAGTTTTCCACAGAGCAATATAATTTTACCAACAGTCTTATTGTTCTTTCTACGGCTAAATTGAGTTGAATACTTGCCAAGGGGATTAGAAAACCAAATTATTTTATCTCATGTGATCTAATGTAAGGCCAATTTAGTCGTAGATGAGGAGCCAGCCAAAGCACTGATATGTCAGATTAACCGATCGTAAATGACAATCAGATGCACTATGAGATTAACAACCTTACGTGATAATTTACTATCACATCTACAGGGCTTGAGAATGACGGTATGTTATGTTTCGCTGAAATAGTTTGTCTTAAAGGCGTTTTTTGCATTCTTTGTATGTTCAATTTTGCCATTCATAATACAAGTGTATGCAGTACATATCTACTTTAGAGGGTGAAACAGCCGATTACACGATTCCATTATCCGTAGTCATTAAAAACGGTGTCAAGTATAAAACGACCAACAGCGACCTTTTTGTTATGTCAATTTATCTTTTAGGAGTAATTTTCCTTTCCAATGTGTGGGATCTCTTTATTTCCATTACAACGTGCTACAGTACCTATAAGATGTGTTTTGAATGAGTTTAGGTCACGGTTTGATCTCTAATGAAGAGAGCTTCTACAAGTTTTGCACATCATCATGGAGACAACATCTGTTTTATGTAAACCCTGTAAGATATTCCAAAAACCCAACACGTTAATTTAGTTTTATGTAAAGGCAACTGGCAGTATTGATAATCATATCATGCATTCATGCTGTAGTCAAGGCATGACTTGTAATTAAGTGAGAAGATTCATTTTGAGTATGATTTATGTCTTAAACATCATATCAACAATTATGAACTGCATGATGATATGTTGAATGCAATGACACATACACATGTAATACTCACGAATTATACATCACTATTCCTTCAAAGACTAACGCTGGAGTTAATGTTGATGGAGTCCACGTCCATTACCACTTTTATTATGTCTTCACGAACTAATGACTATTTCTGTACTATATTAAAGGGAAAAATCATATTGTGCTAAGTATCATGAGTTCATACTACTTTTGAAAATAATGATGTTCATTAACCGCGTTTTATGATCGAAATATTTCAGTCCAAACTCAAAACAGCTAAGAATGTGATATATGAAAGAGAGAAGTGTCCTGTTTTTAATACGTTTTCATATTATTGAATCGTGGAGGTTATCAGGTGATATAGATACTATGCACAGTACACACAGAAAGGCAACACCTATTTTTCCTTTGAATAAATGACTGAATTTATTATTCATGTCAACTTTCTTTTTTTTCTAACTGAAAAGGTGAAAGTAATTTATGTTAACAATTTAAGACATTAATAAAATATACTGATACTGAATTTCTACAAAAAATAATATTGACCATGTGCCAACATTCGATAAAATTTCTTGCCACGTGGACTTTTCACACATCAAAACAACTAAAGCTACAATCAAAAGATTTTGGAGCTTAGTATGTTGATTAAAGACTTATTGTAGCTTCTTTAGGAGCCATTGCATTTACTTTAGACCGTATGTTGTCACTAGACATACATGCAACTTTTATTAATCTTTTTCACAATATAAACACTAAATACTAAACACAAATACTGACATTGCGAAAACCAAATATTAACTTTTTTGTTGCAGTTTCGTTCTCCGACAGGAAAATACCAGTGTGTGATAGAGCAAATATACACAAAGAACTTAATCAAGCACCACCTCATATTTTCAGATTTGTGTGAAGATGCCCAACCACTGGGAACATCTTGTGAAATTAATCGAAGAAATGCTGTTATTTTATGAAAGTGCATCATCTTAGCTAAATAAAAAGACAACACTGAATGCAATTTGTAACATGTATCTCATTATATTGCCAGATGAACATGAACAGTGGCTTTACTTGAAAACTCAATCCTGTACAACTATTGCTCTGTGAACTTCAAAAACGGTGAAAATGTTTGTTAAGCAGTTGGACAATGTTCTTTGTTGTCTTAAGGAAACAAATGACGATAACGTTATCAATATCGGGTGTATCCGCCACGTGCCCTGATGATTGCTTCAACCATCCTCCACGTCATTGTGGTGAGTCTCACTCATGATGAATAGCTGCTTCTAAACCGACTAAATCCTGTACTGGTGGGTGCATGACTTGCACTCGGCGTCCAATCATATCCCAAATGTGTTCCAGTGGATTGTTATCCGGGCCATGGAAGTTTGGATACTGCATTTTTCTTTAGAAAATCAATTACAAGTAGATAACGTCGAGCCCGAGCGTTATCATTCATGAATACAGGACAAGTAGCAAATGGATGATTGTCAAAATTTGGCACAAAAACAGACTGCAGAATTTCCCGGATGAAACAATCGCCATTGAGATTACCTCTCGGAGTCACCAAATCGAGCTTACAACCGTGAGAGAGATGCATCCCCAGACCATAACATATCCACCAACGAATGGGATTGATGCTTGGATGTTCTTTGGTGCATATGCTGTGGTTTGACGGACATTTCTGGACATGACAGCTTATCACAGTGTGTCGAATGTCCAACTGTCGTCCAATAGCTCTTCAAGACATTCCGGTGGAACTCATTCGAATAATTTGCCATCTTTTTGCTTCAGTGAGTCTCCTTCAAGCCATGTTCAAAGGTAATGACACAATCATTTAAAAAAATTCCAATAATTATACTGATTTCGAGAATGATTTAAAACTGCAATTTCAGAAATGCGTGGGTGGTGTGCTTCAAATGCATTGTGGGGTGTGTTTGTGCGATTGACCTCACAAAAAACCCAAACATTTTTTAGAGGAAATACAGTTCCATGCCAATTGCCATCTAACAATTCATATTCGTTATTATGTATATTTGTATCACTGAAAATATTATAATGGTGCTTAATTAAGTTCTTTGTGTTTTGACATAATTTTATCTGTTAAGCTGCCAAATAATTATCACTACAGTATAGTATTCATATTTCGGACACATTATCTTTTTTCTTTTCAGTCAGCTTTTACAAGGTTCGTAATGCCTGTTAAGCGTTTTATTTGGCATGGAAAGGTAACTTGATAACAGATTTGACTGGTTGAAAATTCCCTGGGGATGATATTGTGTAGAAAAAAAAAATATAATATTAAGCCATTGGTTAAGCTGGTTCGCGTTTTCTTTGCTTCAACAATCATGAATAACCGATTGTTCAACTGTCTCGGAAGTGGATCCTTCAATAACTTCGTCCATCATCCTGACCCTGACTCCTGACATGGAGGGGTGTGATTTTCTACAAGCCATTTTTCATTGACACTAGATATACGCTGAGAGTTAGATTTCACGTCAGTCTTGCTAAGACTGTGTCAAGCTCAGACGAGTACTGAAAACATGAAACCACGGACTGGATCTATGAAGACTGTAGTCGACTCGCTGAGAAATCAAACCAACGTTTAAGAAAGTGATAAAACCACTGCAATGACAAGCAGGGTTAATCGTTTGTTACTTTCTAGTTTGTTACTTTCCTAGTTAAAATGTTAAATCCGTCAAATCCCGCACTGGCTGTTACATCATCCCTTGTAGAAACATAACCAATTAATATAAGACATTGCTCAAAGCCATAACAAATTGTGTCATCTCCTCAATTGATTGCGCTGGATCCTGGGCCATTGTGGTGCAGTCTAGTTTCATTTACACTGTCATGTAGTGTGATAAAAGGGTTAGAATATTATGTAGAAACTTTTCTTACAGACATGTCAGTTATCGTATCATATTGCCTTATCCAGGGCCATAAAGGGATATCTAATTGATGTTGATTATCAGTAAAAATTTAAACTAAAAACTGTAGTTAAGCTAAAAACTCATTGATAAAGAGTTGCTGATCATCTCAACAATTTCAACAATTCAAGCAGATATGTATTTGGCATGTGCAGGTGGCAGTCATTCAATAAATAATGTTACTCTTGATATCCTAAGAGATTGTGATTCAGACCAGGCCTTGTCATTTACATATGACAAAGTGTCTCCTGAGTATATTCAGTACAATTGTTGTCAAACTATTTACCCTGGACATCAGATGATCAATTCTAGAATGAGTAATGTGACAAATGAAGTGACAGCATATATAAACTACTTGTTTCTGAGAAAAAGTTACACAGCTTAGAATCTCCCACCAAAATTATGAAGCGTGTTTATTTGTAATGATTGTCGTTTTCATTTTCATTTAAGAAAAGGTAAGGAGTTGTTTTACCCAATGACACGCCGGATATTAAGGTGGTGATCATAGGTTTAACAAAAATTCTACTTGCATTTTAATGTGTTGACAGAACTACTTCCCGCCCATTTAAGAATTGCTCACATAGATGAACAATTTCAGGCAAACAGACTGTCCTCTTCAGATTCCAAGACCGCATTCACAGTATTAAATTTGCAAGGCGAAGCAGCATGCAAGACTCGCCGACTGAACTGCAATGACGTCATTACTTTGTTACGTCGTTTAACATGACATCATTGAACATCAAAAGTGACTAGTAAGAGAGCAGTGCAATGTGTCACCATTGTCTGTAAGTCATATATTCATGTATATTCATGTATATCATATAGTATAGGCATGTGTATGTATGGAACAACGGTTGAAATCATTTAGTGACGTAATTAAATTCCTATTTCGGGTTTACCCCGAACGGTTGCTAGTTCACTTTTAAATAAAAATAATTGTGTTCAATTTAGTAAAAATCCTGTTTTTCGATATTAACGGATTGTGATGAACTTGGTTAAGAAATGGAATAACAAACTCGTAGCTCAGAATTACGAATTACATGAACCTGTTCCTTTTGAATCGGTATGTCAATCTCTTCATTAAAGCTGGGAGATATTCACAGTAATTAACTCCGGACAGATAATTCACAATTCGCAACTCGTTGATTATGCTTATGATTAGAGGAAACAGCAGGGGAAAGGCTTCCCTTATGTGCAAAGTGTCCGAACAATACACATAATACTATTGAACCTTTTATTTCAAGAAAACTTACAAATATATCAACTCGTTTGGCATAACTTTGGTGTGCATCTTCAATGTGTTCAATGCTTTCAGCACTTATAGCACTTCTTTTACAAAAGTCATTCATTGCGATATTGAATGTATGTATTGTTCTTTCAGCAATTCCACTTTTAGAAAGGATTTTAATTTCGTTGATATTGATGTAAACAAAATGGTAAATTTTCACAGATACATGTACATCAATCTTTAAATCTTATAAATGTCAATGCTTTAGAATCTTCAGCTGGGAACCATCTTTTTAGTAAATAGCAAATGCTATTAACATCAGTGGTTGAAAGTGTCCTGAGAATCCAACGTAACTCAGTGCTTGTTAGATCTGTGCGGGAAGATGTCAATGCCGTCCAAGATAGAAATTTACATGACATAAACATAGTTTACTTTGCTGGTTACCAGATGGTAATTACAGAGTTTCAATACGAAGTTCGTCAGTGCGTATTTACGACATCTACTCGGGAACTCTATTGACTTAGGAACTTTGCAACGTTAAACAGTTTTACCTATGACAATTGGTTTCTGTTCTGAAATTCATTTGTAAGTTTCTTATTAATTGTGATGTCTAAATGATAAACTGTTATAATAAGCGTTTTGGGAATGGGATGATATTTCAATAATCAATGTACACATTCGCAATCAAATATTACGCTTCTGACATTGTGACCATTCTTCTGTTTATTCCATTAAAAGGGAACATTTATAAAACTTTTATATGATCAGGATATATATTCATATTGCATTGAATTACAGATATAAATGCAATTCTGTCAAAAGAAACAATATGTGTGTTAACCGTAAGACGTTTGGCAATTATTTTATAACTTTTGTTTGAAGTATGGTGGTGGACAAAGAGAAAACCGAGAGTGCAAACTTAAGTGTTTTAGTGGTTATTTCAAAGTGAATGTTTAGGCTCTATGTTTTCACAAGTAGTTGATTTTAGATAACTTTATATCATAGTTTTTTGTATTGCGACACTATAATTTGGTGCAAATTTTCCTTCACTGCTCTGATTAATATGAATTTAGCAATGATTAGTATGCAGCAAATTATCACCAGTAAACTTTATACATTTTAGAAAGAAAACCTCGGTATAAAATGTTTTCACCTATGGTGGCAGCTTTTATCATCTTATTGCTTGAAATGTGTCGTTTTGCTGAGTACGATGGACACAACTGTTAGCTTACTGTTAAGTAAAAGAGTTGGTGTAATATTGATGTTGCCGACTTTCAATGAAAGTCACATTTAATGATAATTAACAACTGTCTTCAGTAATATAAGGATTATAATTTCATTACTCTGAAATAATATAATGAACCCGAAATATGACAAAAATGGTATTGCCCTCGGCATGATGTCTGTCATTCTTGTTTGCGATCATTATCCGATTGCGACAATTTTTATGTTGTGCCTTCAGCACAGAACATTAGAAGCCAACTTGACAGAATCAATGACATCCCTTTCTGTTGGGATTCCGATGGTACACATCACAGTGTGTATAAATATATGCAATAAAAACACAAACCATTTCTTAATTCATCACATTTTTAGGGGTATTTAAGAACTGCATGTCAATTTTGTGTGTTTGCACTGGACAATGAACGATATCAAAGCGTTACTCAAACTCGTGTGAACAGCAAACATTCTGAAAACTGTGTAAATGTACAAAGTGGGAAGCAATGATCTGCATGAATTTTTAAAATGTATTCATCAATACATTGTGAAGTCTGATCGGTTTGACATGCTATACGTAATATATTATTGCCAAAGAAACAAATTTGATATCAATGCATTACCATTATGATAGACAATAAGGTGGTGTGTGTAATAATGCGTTATATGATGTGATATCACATATAATTGCACATTGGATCGGCCTTATAATAAGCAAATAATAAAAGAACTAATGCTGTGTTACAACTCTGAACACTTTCTTTAACTAAAACAAATAAACTATTTTGTTCACCTCTACGTATAATTGTAGGCACCTTAATAATAGTAATAAGTAATAATTTATATTTTGCATTGTAAGTTTTCATTTTGCCAAAACTGTATCTTCAATAGTATATCATGTTCCTAAGTGTTCTCTTTCTCACTGACAGCGTAATTTGTAATGATCCTCCCAGGACCCTCGTTAATAGTTATCTATGTACAGAACATCTTGACTTTGAACAAATTAAGTTTGCCTAAAATAGAATTATACTAATAATGTAACTGTACAACCTACTACAGAAATGAATGAAGCATGCAAAACGATTAGTTATATCCGTAAGAAATAATGTTCAATATCACTTGCTACTTTGAATATTATCCGTGCTAAATACCTTCTCTTCTATTCCGTTTGGCAGTAACTATATCAATAACTATGTCAATTATTATCTCAATAGCTCGAGAGGTGAATAATATCTTCGATTGCTTTTGGAAATGATTAGTTCCAGTCGCTACACACTATAATTTGAGCACTCTATTACCTGACAATACCATTTAGGACTATTGATTACAAGAAACATCCCGACTCTCTTCGACCTTTATTTTAATTCTGACACACATTGATTGTGGTGACATTAGTGGCGCTTTCAGTGAGTTTCAGCAACAGCGGCTCACTGCATTGTTCATCTGCATTCTGACTGGATTATAAGTATACAAGGGTTGGTTTCGTACCAGCAGTCTTGTAGACTTGAGGTGTCACATTGGACAGTCACTATTGTAATTTATACGTGTGCCCAAATATGGGAGTAGAGGTCGTCGTAAACAAAGTAAGACAAATACAAACAGACATCATACATAGATAATTAATTATCTATAATTCTTAAATGATTGTGGATATTGACATATATTGACTTATCTTCTTGTATGGTTTGGCAATATATGGTGTAGTCAATCCTAAAGGTGTCTTAAAGTAAATGTCAATGTATTGATAGCCAATACTTGGATCTAAATAACAGTGACAACCTTGCGATGCTACTGCAGTTGAAGGAAGTTTCAGTTATAGACTTTGGACTGGAATAAGCCATTATGTTCTGGAACTACAGTATGTAAGTCTACAGATCACACATGTAGGTTAATATCTGTCAGTTAGTTTTCTTATTGGTCTGAAATCTGTAAGAAGATGGACAAGCCTCTCGGAAGTGACTCGCCCTGCTTGTGATCTGTGGCTTTCTGTTCACTCTAAATAAAGCACTTCCACCCACACTTATATGTAGCGTGATTTCTTAAATCGTTGTTAAATTTCACATTTTGTCTCATCTATTTTGGTAAGCATGGTGTTATAAGATATACTTACATGCTTTGCAATAATATAATGAAAGTATTCATTTCAAGTACTTGCGTGCTGAAATATGCCTTTAAACTGTTTATAGTAATAAAGATTTGTTTTGACACTAAAGGACGATTTGGTATATACCCCCTAGTGTATAGTAGTGTTCTGGAAATTTGTTTACTTTCATTGGAAGACAATGGTTTGCAAATACAAAATTTCAAAATAAAAAATGCATGTGCTGTTGCAGTGCGTCATCACACATGCTAGAAGCAGTGGGTAAAGTGGACACTAAGCCTTTGTCATAGTCAATACTAATTTCCAAATAATTCTTTTTATGTAGCTATGTATTGAAGCAAATATGACTATCCGTGGCTCATCCCCGAGCAGTTTTACACGCCTGGTTTGAACCACGTCGTCGATCAGAAATGAAAACACATTCAACATGGTATTTTATTGCTGGGATCCACTTTATACTTTTAATGTATATTTCAGATAAATAGAAAAACAAGCTGTAATGTTATCAATGAATCTCCGTCATTACATCTAACCACATATTCTGCGTTGTGCAAGCGCGAATATCAACCAATCGTAACAGAGCATGATT
This sequence comes from Gibbula magus, assembly GCA_936450465.1. Lineage (NCBI taxonomy): Eukaryota > Metazoa > Mollusca > Gastropoda > Trochida > Trochidae > Gibbula > Gibbula magus. Next base: position 31,367,716 of record OW388292.1, on the reverse strand, counting down.
TGTTCGTGATCACGAGGTTGAACTAAACTTGGAATTGTAAATCGAGTCTTGTTGCTCTCTGTGGTGCTCATATCACTTATTCATGTCATATACAAATGTATGGGTGGCCCCTTTACCTGAATAAACCAAACAAATAACGATGGAAAACATAACATTACTTTTACACACTTATTTTTAAACAAATATTTCTCTTTTATGTATTTACCTTTGTGTAAAAATGAAATCAAAACACAAATCATTCAAAAATGCTTTTTCGTATATATATTGATTTCAGCCGTATGACTATGGTCAGCCTCTGGTTGGTTAACAGCTGACTTCCTGTCATTCATTTATTCTTAATGTTCCTCAATGGTAATGCTCTCGATAAGCAATTTCTCAAATATAATGATGAACTTACTAATGATGCTAAATATAGCATGGTTTCAACTGGTTGTAAATAAGTTGCTAAAAGAATGAGAGTATAGTATAGTATGGTATATTTACAACCTAAAGATGTCACAAGAAACTATTACTAGTAAAGTTACACACCCTGTTAAAATGTGGGTAAGATGATCACGTGGCATACATTAGGGTCACTGTTTAAGTATTTTCGCATGTACATGCACACAATAGATTGGATAAGTCAATTCCTATTTTCATGCAAAAGAATCCTGAGAATTTCTATAATTAATGATCATTATGATATTCATTTAACTATACGTTTATCATATCAATGTCGAAATATTTATTAACATATTGATTTACATAGAAGATTACAGAGTAGTCTCCATGAAGTAAGTTAATCGATGGTTACATGTAGTGCTACGCTGCTGTTAGTACATTTGTTTCAACATGACACTGGGCAGAGAATGCGTGCTTATCTCTGGGTTCGGGTTATATAATGTTCGTGCTGTGAACCTTGATTGCGATTAGAACATTTGCAGAATATTGACTGAAATACGTTCTAAACCCCTACGATCATACCTCAAAGTTTAAACGTTTTAACATTCTCTCTACAGCATAAGCAACGCATCATATATACTATGTAGGTGCGCATGGCAGATGGGAAACATGTGCTAAATGCATTAAATTGTGCATGATTTTCCTGTTTGGCTGCCTGTTTATATCATCAGGATGTAACAGCTGACGTCTGGTAAACCTGAGCCTTGTGCTGTCTCTGTATTAGGCGATTGCTTGCTGTGATGTGCAAATTGCATCACGCGTTCATGCGTTGGTTCCTAATAAGCCTGCTGTCACCTTGAAGAGGGATGTTTAACAGAAACATATATTTCTCCACAACCCAACAAGTTTCATGATGTTTCATTAGGCTTTATCACAGAAAACGCAGTATTAAAGTCTAAAGGCGGCATTTCATAACATACATGTAGCTCAATGGGTGTGCTGATAATTATATCTCTGATAGAGATCTCATACAATACAGTATACCTTTCTGATGCTTTAATTCGACCAATCATGTTTTGTATTTACCATTTCCTCATACCTGAGGCGAGTACTCGCTGGATGCAATTACACGTTAGACATACAGACGTATATATGTAACAAACATCCTTGTATCATAATGCACAAGCACAGACATCACATCTCTGCTTAGCCTGTATCATCTCTGTGGAGCACTGTCTATCTCTAAATGGATTACATTATAAAATATTGCCTGAAGATGTTGTTAGCGGATGGTTCCTATGTGAGATTCCTACAATATAACATGCATCAGTTGAAATATAGCAATTACATTAAGTGCAAAATACTGAAGGTACAATATCTCTCCGTGATTCATGAAGTTTTGATATTTAAATGAAATCACATTAACGGCGTCTGGATTTTCAAGCCTCTGTAAGTTCCCTTTTGTAACATAGGCAATATGAACATTCATTTATAATGTGGTTGGCGAGTTTAGCACAATGCTTCTGTGAATTGTGAGAGTGGTAATTTCCAGTTAAAATGTAATCCCCTTTTTGATCGTACCTCAGAACCCGGCAGTAAGTAATAATTTGTAAACTCCAAAATAAAGTAATAAAAAAAAGTATTCACATAGGATGAAAGCATCTGTGTTAGGAAATCACACTTTCATAAGAAACAAAGCTCTTGTATTTCCCACTGTGTAAGAACGAAACATAGCAAATAATCTGAAAACCTGCGACTGTGCTTTGGTACCTGTTTTATGCTGAAATTGCATGTTGTATCATGTTTTCAAGGAAAATATAGGACAAACATAAGTTTCACCATCTAAGATAGTGTCTGGTATCATTAGGCACCGTCTGTTCAGTGTTCATCGATTATTACAAGCTATTATTGGTTGGATATATTAATATAAACATTTCCATAAAACAAAAAGAAACTATCAAAGTCATTAAATTATCAGCACGATTAAACTGTGATGTTCACCAAAATGATAAAACAGTTACTCGGAACAGAAACAAATTGTTGAAATATTATTGAAACGACATTCAAAATATATCAATCGCATCGAATCACCGGTGCACCCTTTAAAATAGACAACCAGATTATCATTTTATTATTGTCTGGTTTGTGTCTGGCGGTGTCCAATGTCTACTACAACTACACCAATTTGAGAACAAAGTATAAACTACATGTATATCTACTACTGATATGACCACTGGGGTTGATATTCAGGTATACTGCTTGAAACCTCCTCAAGTTTATCGTAGTACACTATGATTTGTAAAATAGGTGGATTGCTTGATATACATGTTAATTGACTACAACTACATAAACGTATATAACATGGAAATAAATCCCCTTCTACATTGCAAAATTGTTGATATGCTTCTTAATATATGTTGGTAAGCATGAATGACATGACAACTTAGACACCAGAAAGTGCATTACACAAAGTGAATATCGCTTGTTGTTTGAATGCGCTGACACAATATGTATTTCTGCAATTCAATAAGATCAATATCGAAGTTGAGCATGTAGGCACGCATGTACCGTCATTTGTCTTCTTTAACTGCATTCGGAAGACAGCTTCTATTGACTGTAACTATAGGTGATATATACACTCAACCTCAAACGAAACGGCACCACATCTTCAAAGGTGTAACAAACGAAATACTGCTGCCAGATATTGATGATTTTAAGTGTTGTTCATGGGAACATGATTTGTAACGAAGTACCTGCAAGTTCATACATTTTTCATACATATTTCTATTCAAGTACACTTGAGAAGGGGAAATTGCTTTTTCAAAATGTGTTTAGCCTAGAATGTTTGGCATCTTAAAATTCTTAAAATGTAGAAATTAGATAAATGTTTTCGATAAAAAATAACCTTCTTGGATTTTGATGTCATACAAAAGCTTAAAACGGCATTTTTGACTCTCTCATCTTATCTTTTTAAGGAGATTCAAAACATGGGTTTCTCAGAAATAGGAAAAAAATGTTTTGCAGTATCAAATTCAGTTTAGTTGGCTTCTGAATATATGGTGCATCTTTGTTTTAGTGACGTTTATTACGTGTGGATGGAATTATCTTGTATTTTGTATGGTGACAGTTATTTTGCGCTTGTATGTAGTCGTTATCTAAGGCCAAGTTCTAAAATCAGTGACATCTGATATGTATGTGACATTCCAAGATAGCCCGTCGTCAATACGTAAGCATCAACAACAGACTCAATGGTTGCTTTCAGAGTCAGAGACTGTGCTCACCGATCCATTTGCTCATACTGCTGATACATTGAGTGAAATAACTATCACTGTGATCTAACTGTAAATTCACGTTTTATTTCAGAGTAATGATTTAACGTGTCTTTTTACGTTCTCAGATGAGGGCAATCGAATCCATAAACCGGACAGCTAAAGCACTGACTCGTCAAAGTGAGCGATCTACAACGTCAGTAACCTGCATCCTGAGTTTGGAAATTGTAACTTTCGAAGTTGAAGTGACAGTGTAAGCGAGACATCATTACATCTTGATAATGCAATCGTGTAGGAAATGTAGGTAGTTTGTGCCAAATCCATATTAGATTAAAACACCTAAAAGATTAATTTCTAACTCGTCTGCGTTTTTTGTGATCAGAATCAAGACTGGAATACTGTTTAAGAAATTGTCCTGCCGGATAAAGTATAGTAAAATGCACAGGATAGATTTATTCTGTCATCAAAAAAGGTACATTTTACATGTAGATCAAATCGATAAAAGAGGAGAAAGCTCGATTTTATTAAAATACACAGGGATGCCACGCTTGCTGTCATATACTATACGATATGGCTGTAGGTATATCCTTATTTATGAACGTGAGACTATCATTTTCCTGATATAGTTTATTGGGGTCAGAGGGGGAGCTTTAACAATGTATATAAATGTAAATCCTACAATGTAGGTGGTATAAATACACTGGGGTATACGTTTGGAAGGAAGTTTGATCATCATAACTGCAAAGCAGGACTAAAGCTTGCTCTCTCCGATGTGGTATGACAATGATAACATATTCTTGTGTTTGCATTTGATTGGTACTTTATGTTGCCACCTTGTTTAGAACTGACAAGAACTGGTAAACATCAAGTACTTGTATTAGGATTCTTTCTCATAAAACACTATTTCGGCTGATAGAAAAGTTCAAGTGGATAAAAGTGAATGAAATAGTTATATGTATGATAAGGTGAATGCAACACATTTAATTCAAGGACTGTCTTACACTTTTAAAGATTTTGTTCGTATGTGGCCTGATAATGTATATTTCAGCGTTCCATAACCAGGTTTAGTTACATTCCGTTATATATATTTGGAATAACATCGCTTCACTGGCACTCTAAAAGCAATCATGATATTCAAGTGTGTTATTATTAGATAGATAAACTGTTTTACGACAATAGTTAAACTGTCCAATACAATTAGTTTCTGATACTTTGAAAGGCAGTCTGACAAATAATTTCATCAACAAACTGTCCAATACAACACATTATGCAGGGCACGTTGTTGATGGAAGGGTTATCTAGTACCATCAATGTCATCTGCGAAACTCGTTACAGGTGCAAGATGTTATATTAACATAATAAACTATGATCACAATGTAGTATAATTGTAGTGCTGATAACAATCAATCACGTACATGAAGACACTAATAGGTTCAAATAATACATTAAGTAAATCATTACTATCATTAACCGTTTTTTCAAAATACAATTTATTCAGATGTTATAAGCACACACGTACTTAGATTTTTTTCAATTTTAAAAGAGATTTTTTTAGCAATATTGCAATAGCACTTATAACAAGCCATTTTTTCTGAAATTTTATTGTGTAAGGAACAGTGGTTCTTATTCATAATGCTTCATTTGTTCAATGGTTTGTATTGTTAGTATTGCACTATATTATACAATTATAAGAGTATTATCAAATTGCATTGAATTTATTGTCTGCAAATAATAACATTCACTCCGTGACATTGAGTTAAAGTGTCATCATTAATATGATCATATTGTGACACAGCTTGACATTCTCGTTTCTTTTTCAGTAGAATGAACCGATGGTTGACATGATAACCTCCCTCATTTTCCGAATACCATTAAATTGAAATTATGTGCAAATGAGAAAAACATACAGACATACCAAGGCATATATTCACACCTTAGTTAACTTTAAACTATGCTGTTGCTTACTAACAGAAGATCTGTGCAAGTTAAGCGGGCTTTAAAACGCATATTCAAGATTTTAAGTATAGACTGTCTATTGATAGCAAGGAAACTTGTTTCAATACCACAACACTAGCTAACGTATGTCTGTGACATCTTGATATTTACACAGTACGACGCACTAGAATCATTTCAAATAAATAGTTTCCAGGAGATATCTACAGTTAGTTGTTCATTGTGAACGGTTTGCTTTTGACTTTTGTCAATACTTCAGTAACAATCAACTAGTGGCAAACATAAAAATAATTTCTGTAAACAATATAAGGTCCATTTTGTATGATAGAAATAGTCGATTAAACTAGCTTACTAAGGTAAGAAACATTTCTGGACATACATATGCGTGAGCATATCGAGGGTTACACAACATAGACATGAACACAGAATGACAAATGGCAAAATCCCTTTGCGATATATCAGAAACTATGATGAAAGGCATAGAACGCTACTATAGATTATGCATAGTTTGCAAATCTAGAGAGAAATGGATCACCCACAACTGTGGTCACTTGACAGAACCTAAATACTTCATGCACACACTGTCTGCTAAACATATTAGATAAATACACTGTTTTCTGCTAAAAACTGTATATTACCATCTCTACCTCGCAATCTGAACTTTTTATTACTTTTTACGAATGTATTGGGATAACAACAAATATGATAACACAAATGGAAAAGTAAAATATCAAAATACATTCTGAAAAGTGGTACTAATTTGTGCCTTTAAGGTATTGGGAGAATATGACGTAAACCAGCACCAACGATATCGCCTTTGGAACACCGGGTTGGGTAATTAACAACAATTGTCCATTATTTTCTGCTGACACAATTGCGCCTCTGATCGACCAGGTGGTACCATAAGGCGGTTCATGGAACTTATCCGTAGCGCATGTTATGCCCGTTTTACGTACAATATTCAAATCTATATTTTCAATCAAATTTATGAGCTGTAATTTTTTCAAATTACAGCTTAATCGAGATCTTCATTGCAGAGACTCTATCAGGATATATTTACAAAAACATTCATTGATCATGGTAACATGTTTTAAAACGTATTGGAAAGTAGCTATTGCTTCTATTGAGATTGAGCATAAAAAAACTACACACCTCGTCGAGGTTTTGAAGAATTTAATATATTAAAATATCCATCTTATAAAGACGACATGTAAGTATAAATAAATGCTAATGATATTAATGATATTAATATATTAATAGATTATTTTAGTGTGAAATCACCAACTTACCACAACACAAAATTTCGTAACTATTGATGCTCCATAATGTAAATTAGTACTCTATCTTTCATTTTAAGTTATATCATGAATATAAACAACAAAGCCATGTACACTGAAACAATTAAGACTGGATACGTCACATTACATATGTCAAACTGGCATATCAAATTTCTAATCATGAATGGGTTTACAATCCATTTGCACTTTCATAATAATGTTGATTTTATCAATTCATCATTAAGCATATTATTTACGTTTACGTTGATTAATGACAGTGTCAGAGTCATGTACATGGACGGACCCGACAGTTTCCTTTTTCTAAGGTGATACCTCCTATCTTCTTGTCAATTGGCGTTGACGTTTTAAAAATAAATGTACAGAAGTACAGCTCATTCGGAAATCTGCTTGTTTGCAATGCCAAGTAATTATTGTCTTCACCATAATAAGATCTGCTCTGCCCTAAATGTTGCCCTAAAGGGACGAGGCACTGTTCTAATTAAATATTCACCTCCATCAAATACTTTGACTTTGCGTGGTTTTTTTTCAAAAAGAGAGAAAGATGTGATATCTGTAAAACTTCTGAAATTGAAACCCATCAATACATTTCCGTTCTGGTGTTTAAATGGAGGATTCCTGTAATTTGTGAAATTTACATTCAGCAAGTTGTTGCAGGTTACAAGGGTATGATAGAATATTCAAAACATCGACTTAGAGACGATATAAACTTATGCTGCTATTTCATTTGTAACAAAGACTGATTAGAACATGACTTTTGAATTATTCTCAATTACATGTAATCATTCACTGTAATCGACAACTACACACACAACTTGCATGTATAAATCAAATTGAAAACTGATTATTCCAAACTTTTTTTGTGTGTATATCTGAGATATATACAGTCAGACCCCGCTTATCCACAAAATTTGGTTACAGTTGAATCCTACGGATAACTAGACATTGTATAAACATTTGTAGAGAAGATTTGCAACACTACCATGCGGATGCTGGATCTCCGGTTATATGGGGTCTGGTTAAACGAGGTTTCACTGTAGTTGAAAAATTAAGAAGACCCCACCCCCGCCCTATTCTCAACGGTATACATGTTCCTTAGATAAAGGATGTTTGTAATATATTTTTGAAATTAGATTCAAGATCTTCTAGTCGTGAATGGTTGGAAGTGTTTAGCATCAGCCTAGTTTTTATAACACTGTTTGAGTCTCAGTAGAAAAATTATTCAAAATACAAAAGAAATTCCGTGCTCATGTTGACTACTACTATGCAGCTCCTTCAATGGATATGTTTGATGTAGCAGTGAATTATCAAATACCTCATCTAGTGTCGCTACAAGCATCAATTGAAACTCACCACATCACTCAGAATGGTTCATGGTTCAGAAAACATGCGGCCAGTTTTCAACAGAGCAATAGAATTTTACCAACAGTCTTATTGTTCTTTCTACGGCTAAATTGAGTTGAATACTTGCCAAGGGGATTAGAAAACCAAATTATTTATCTCATGTGATCTAATGTACGGCCAATTTAGTCGTAAATGAGGAGCCAGTCAAATCACTGATATGTCAGATTAAACGATCGTAAAAGACAATCAGATGCACTATGAGATTAACAACCTTACGTGATAATTTACTATCACATCTACAGGGCTTGAGAATGACGGTATGTTATGTTTCGCTGAAATAGTTTGTCTTAGAGGCGTTTATGCATTCTTTTAATGTTCAATTTTGCCATTCATAATACAAGTGTATGCAGTATATATCTACTTTAGAGGGTGAAACAGCCGATTACACGACTCAATTATCCGTAGTCATTAAAACAGTGTCAAGTATAAAACAGCGACCTTTTTTTATGTCAATTTATCTTTTAGGAGTAATTTTCCTTTCAAATGTGTGGGATCTCTTTATTTCCATTACAACGTGCTACAGTACCTATAAGATGTGTTTTGAATGAGTTTAGGTCACGGTTTGATCTCTAATGAAGAGAGCTTCTACAAGTTTTGCACATCATCATTGAGACAACATCTGTTTTATGTAAACCCTGTAAGATATTCCAAAAACTCAACACTTAATTTAGTTTGATGTAAACGCAACTCGCAGTATTGATAATCATATCAAGCAGTCATACTGTAGTCAAGGCATGACTTGTAATTTAAGTGAGAAGATTCAATTTGAGTATGATGTTTGTCTTAAACATCATATCAACAATTATGAACTGCATTATTATATGTTGAATGCAATCACACATAATACTCACGAGTGATACATCACTATTCCTTCAAACGCCTAACGCTGGAGTTAATGTTGATGGAGTCCACGTCCATAACCACTTTTATTATGTCTTTACGAACTAATGACTATTTCTGTACTATATGACAGGGAAAAATCATATTCTGTTAAGTATCATGTGTTCATACTACTTTTGAAAATAATGATGTTCATTTATAGAAGGTCATTACATAAGGATGAGAACATTTACTGTAAAGACACCGCGTTTTATGATCGAAATATTTCAGTCCAAACTCAAAACAGCTAAGACTGTGATATGTGAAAGAGAGAAGTGTCCTGTTTTAATAGGTTTTCATATTATTGAATCGTCTCCATTACTCGCTGATTTTGTCCTTGCAGTATTTCCTAAAGAAACATGTGCTTAGAAATCCAGGCCCACTATGCGTTTCTTGTGAAGCGATTCACTATCTTGGCACAACAGAGCGAGGGAAATACTGCAAGGGTTACATCAATGGAGACTGGCAAGACTTATGCCTTGCGTTTGGAAGTTGGTATACATCCAATTGAAGACTGATTATTCCAAACCTTTCTGGCATATCTGAAATACAGTTATCTGCAAACTTGGTTACTGTTGAAAATCGTCCGGATAACTAGACGTGCAGTTGAACGAATCACTTTTTGCATAGAAATGCATAAATAAGATTTGAAACACTACCATGCGGACGGCCATATCTCCGGTCATACGAGGTCCGGTTAAACAAGGTTTCACTGTAGTTGAAAAATTAAGAAATCCCCCCGCCCCTATTCTGAATAGTATACATGTTTCTTAGATAAAGGATATTTGTAATATATTTTGTAAATTGGATTCAATATCACCTAGTCGTAAATGGTTGGAAGTGTTTAGAATCTGCCTAGTTTTTATAATACTGCCCGTTTTTTGGGTCTCAAAACGAAAATCTTTAAGGAATTATTCAAAATATAAACGACTTGTTAAAAGAAAGTGCATGCTCATGTTGACTACTACTATGCAGCTCCTTCAATTGATATGTTGCTGTAGCAGTGAATTATCAAATACCTCATCAAATACAAGCATCAATTGAAACTCACCACATCACTCAGAATATTTCGTGGTTCAGAAACCATGCGGCCAGCTTTCCACAGAGCAATAATATAATTTCAGAAAATAGAAAAACTTGTTCATTCTACGGCTAAATTGAGTTGAATTACTGCCAAGGGGATCAGAACTATAAATCATGTTATCTCACGTGGGCTACTGTACGGCCAATGTAGTCTTCCATGAGGAAATCGAAACCATTAAGTGCCATCCAAAGCACTGATATGTCAGATTAAACAATCCTAAATGACAATAAGATGCACCATGAGATTAACAACCTTACTGATAATTTACTATGACATCGGAAAACGTAAATGTAGAGAGTGTAATTAGACATATCCTAACGGACTCAATAACAAAATAAACAAAAATATTATTTTCCTTATTCAAACATTTTTAATTTGTTGGGGAACGCTTAGGATATATGTCAAAATCGGATAAGTCACCAGATAGACATGGATGTAATTTGTTTCGACATAAAAATGGTACATCTATTAATTAAACAATGAAATTTACATTATATATATATATATATATATAAATAAATAAAAATGAGTCGTTTCTCACGTGAAGTAAGGTTATATATAGAAAAGAGTAAACATCAGATGGGTTTGACTGGATCAATCTTCTTTAATACGATGAGCTCATTTCGACCAGTATATCGGTCTTTTCAAGTATCATAAAACATACTTGAAAAGACCGATATACTGGTCGAAATGAGCTCATCGTATTAAAGAAGATTGATCCAGTCAAACCCATCTGATGTTTACTCTTTTCTATATATATATATATATAATCAACAAGAAAGTGTTTTTACCCGTAAAAACAGATGTCTCCCCCTTCCTCAAATGCTCCAAACCTCTTAACAATATTATCATAAAGCACCATTAATGTTCTCTGTATAATACACCCTTGAAGTCCAAATCGATGAGGTGGAAATAATTTTTTTTTAATTTTTAAAAACAATCTCTAACCCCAAAAAGGAAACGAACACTACCCTTGAAATAGGCTGAGTCCAAATCGTTGCCATGGAAATAAAAAAAAATAAAAATTAAAAAAAATATCTAACCCCTCAAAAGGCACATCAACACGATATGGAGAGACAGTATACCAAGTTTGGTGATCATTGGTCACATTGTTTTAGAGATCTGCTCCGGTAAAGAAATGGGAACGCCAACGCCAACGCCGACGCCGACGGGATCTCAGTTAAAACCAATATGTCTCCCGACCCATCGAGGGGAGACATATAAACTGCTCTACAGGGCTTGAGAATGATGCTAAGTTATTTTTCGCTAAAATAGTTTGTCTTAACCCTCCCGATGCATCAACATTTTACTGTGCTTCGGTGTTTCCCTGGTCCTGTGAGGCCTGAGCATACCTTGCGTGTCTTTGTCGGACCTTTAGAAGAGACTAAGGAGCTATGATGTCTTATGATCGGTTCATTGCAACCATGTAGCATTTGAGAGTGAAGTTCGAACTGATTGGGTAAGTATAATCATGTATTGAAAACATTTAATATTGTACAAGAATATTTCGTTTTCATTTTCATTTATAGTAAGAATATTCCTGTAGGACTTCTCCATGGCCTGCTCCATCATGGACAAACACGTAAGGACGTCTTCATGTACATGTATGGATGGCTTGTGGTAAGTAACAGATAACCGCATCTATTCTGCCTGTATCAGTAAAATTGTATTTTGACTATTTTACAGCGGGGTACGTCACAATAAAGTTACACAAGATTTCATGAAAAAGGAAATCAATTTATAAACTTTTGATTAAGAAAAAAACATTTTCTTCAGTATGGTTGGAAGAAGGCACCCCTGGATCAACTCTGATATACCCGGAGGAAATGAGGACAAGCGGTTAGTGAACGCTTCCCAGGAGAAGCTGGAGCCTATGATGAGCAGTACAAAGATAAATCAGCTGTAAGTACTTGGCCTAGACTTTATGCCAATACATATGTCATTGTTGATGTTCATTCTCAACTCCAAACAATTGATCCGTTCTATTATTTTCAGGGTACACATCTGTCCCTAGAGGTACTGGCTTCGTTTGAATGGCGAAATCCTCCTGTCAAATGTTTGGCTTGGAGTAAACAGGGACAGAGTCGCTACAAACCATAAATGAAACTGTGATGCAACAACACAATTCCTTCTTTTAACCATAACATATTCAGGAAAAGATATCAAATAATGCCCCTATTTCACTACGAGCCGAATTGTCAAGAATCACCACGAAAGAGAAAAGTATCACATTCGTGAACATTCGTAGACAATTCGTAATTAATTCTTGGAATTCGTAAATGATTCGTATATGACTCGGCAACATTCCTCCAATTCGTGGCATTCGTGAACACATTTTGATTTGTTCAAACATTTTCACGAATCAACTCCGAATTTTTAATTCGTAGTTGCTTCGTGTAGTTGGTAAGAAGTTCATAAACATTTGAGGTTGATAATTCGATGGTCTCAACCCGAATTACTTACGAATCATCTACGAATCATTTACGAATGTCACGAAATAAGGACGAAAATTCGTAGTGTATTCGCAAATGTTTCTTAATTATTTCGCACAATTCGTAAACAATTCGTAAATAAGATGAAAATCTACAAATTTCCGTACGAGTGAAATTGCTGTTAACGAATATATTGCCGAATGTTTACGAATTTATACAATCACCTATTCGTGGTTATTCGTGATAATTCGGCTCGTAGTGAAATAGGGGCATATAGATGTACACAAGAATATCTTTAATGTGGTTTGTAGATAAAGTTAAATGAAGTCCAAGTAACAAACTGAATCTGACAAGCAACAATCAAATCTACATAGATCCAGTTATCAACGAGAATGAGCAATGAATGTAACATACATCCTTTCATTACTTTAGGCAAACATACAAATCCATACTCGAGTATGACTCGAAATCCACTTCTGAAAACACAATATGCAGACTTTGCCTCAAATGAGTTTGGTTAGAGGTGGACACGGAAGTAATGGTGTCCTACATGTAATGACGGACGCATGAAAGGTATGTTAATGCTCGTGTGAACCTGAATTTTCAAGGGTTGCAGAAAACTGCACACTGACAATCATCATTAGTCCATACAGTCCATGCAGATGATTGTCTGAACACTGTGCTCCCTGCACACATCGCGAGTGCACACACATGATAAACATAAGGGATTTCATGAAGTATCCTGACCAGGATACTCCGAATTTCAGTATAAGTATATAATAAGATACTCGGGGTACCCAAAAATATCCTGTTCTGGATACTCCGGGTTTCATGATTCAGGATACTTCAGGATACTTCAGGAAACTATATTAAACTATCGGAAATTGTTAGATACTTAAAAATACTACATATAACACTACAAATTATACAACAGACATACGCGGTTTACTCCTGTCATACAGTTTGGCATTAGTTGTTTCTGTCAGACAACATTAGATTCATGTAGACGCTTTTTTGGAGAAAATTATACATTGAAGCATGTGTAAAATCACGTTTGAAGCTTGTTGCTCGTTGTCATTGTTGCTTCCCTATGATATGTATCAGTATCACATGCATTATAGTTACCTGCATTAAAGTTCTTTATACAAGTTCTTTTATAATTGTTGTCTAGATCATGATAGATTAATGAAAAACCTAAAACTCACTTTTTAAAAAGTGTTTCCGAAAGAACAATATGAATATCCAAATCAAATGCAGGTATTTACACGATACCACATTGATGCAACTCTAAGGTGTTTACACGTGTAGTAACTCCAATTGATTATCCCGAATTTCAGCTCAAATCTCATTGGTGTTTCACTTAACTGATTTCATTGGATAACTCAAAACAGTATATCATCCATTAGCTGTGACGCGATTCTATTGACAGGCAATTAGTCACCTGCCCATAAGTCACCCGTGTGTGTTTTTACAGGTGACGAGTTCACACCTGCTTAGCTGTACATGCTGCAGTTCTGTCGAGATTTTCTGTATTATTTCGTACTACAGATGCAACAGCGTTTTCCTAGATCACTTTGCTCAGCATCATCAGACAGAACATCCTGCACATTGCCCTGGAACTGTCGTGATATCGGCATTCCCTTTCTCCGACTGACAGGAGGACGCATCAAAGCTTCAGCAATGGCGTGGAGGAATTCACGTATTGGACCTCTAGCTGATGCATTCCACTGGGGGAATTTGACTCTCCATGCTGTGTAGGATGCACTGCCGGCAACATCTAGCATATTAGTGAAAATCACCATGGGCCATCGCTTTGTCCTCCGTTTTGTGGTATATCCATGGGCAATCTCATCCATTGTATCAAGTAGCATTTTTGTTTTGTTTGCTTTTTCTTTTGAGAACCATCAACATCAGCCGCAGATTCGTGAACACCTTTAGTTTTCTTGGTGCTGAATGCTGCTGGTAAGAACTGCTTGTTCCGTCTCACAGTTCCAACCAAAGTGAGACCATTAGAAAGAAGTTCAATGGCAAGTGTATGATCAGTGAAGAAGTTGTCAGCAGTGATGTTACGATTTGCTGAAAGTAAGGCCTGCAGAGATCCAATGTGATACTTCTACCCAGTCCAACGTGAGCACTCTTGCCTTCCTTTCCGAGATATGGCACACATCGAAGGGGAAAACACTTACTGGAGTCCATTAGCCAGAAGAGTTTGATTCCATAGTTGTCGGGTTTGGCTGGAATGTATTGAATGTAGGAGTATGGCCATGAGATCATTGAATCGGCAGTGAGACATTGTCGTACAAAGGACACTCCACAAAACATCAGTATCAACCATATTCATTTTCCTATGTCCAAAAGTCAGTAATATTCCAACAAGAGCCCACAGTTCTGTTTCATCTGTGTCTGCCCACTCATGTTCATCGTTCCCTTGTCCTTCATTACTCTCATTCTTTCCTTATCTGTAAAGGTGACAATTTTGTTCATGATATTTTTAGTGATATGCAGTTGAAACATATCTGTCTCATTCTTGATGTGATCTGCATGGATAACCTTCTGTAATGGTCCTCAAATAATGTTGCGTTGTGGAGTTCGAGCTTGTGCTGGTGGGTTGGTAGACCATTTGCTTCCATCTTGCAGACAAAAACGTCATGGTCATCAGCGTTTTCTTCAACATCAATTGCCAATGTTAATTCAGAAGTATCTAGCGCTACAAAGTCACTATCTAAAGCATTTTCTTCATAAAACACTATTTCACAAATGTTACTCCCAGCAGACATCACATCCTTGTGCAAATGCCCGAAAGGCTTGGTCTTTCTCTTTCGTTTACTCATCTTGGATTGCCAGGACCACGTGTCACTTGTAGGCTATATCGACAAATCTTCAAGATGCTCAACTATTGAAAACCATGACCCTTGGCCCGAGAGGCCCGGGATGCACAACTTACTGTCTGTGGATTTTAAAATCAACAAAACACTTTATTGAATTATCTTTTTCAAGAGTCAGTGATTTTTTTAGCAAACTCACCTTGATGTTTAAGATTACAAAGAGGCATAAAATTATAGACACGATATAACCACTTTCACGGACCTCTTAAGTGACTGTCGGTCCTCTGAGCCCCCAGTTAGAATCGGGAGGGTGAAAGGACGTTAATGCATTCTTTATATGTTAAAATGTGCAGTGTATGCAGTATTAAATTGAGGGTAAAACAGCTGATATCACGACTCCATTACCCATAGAAAATGGCTTCACGTATAAAACAAAAAACTGCTAGGGACCTTTTTTGTGTGAACAATTTTCTTTTCGAGGATAGGAAATGGATCCGCCTTGCTTAACCGAACCATATCCAGTCGTATTAAATGTCAATTTATTTTGTAGGAGGAATTTTCCTTTCTAAAGTGTGGGATCTCTTTTTTTCCATTAAAACCTGCTACAGCCCCTATAATATGTGATTTGAATGTTTTTAGGTCACGGTTTGATCTCAAATGAAGAGAGCTTCTACAAGTTGTGCACAGCATCATGGAGACAACGTCTATTTTATGTAAACCCTGTAAGATATTCCAAAAACCCAACACGTTAACTTAGTTTTATGTAAAGGCAACTGGCAGTATTGATAATCATATCATGCATTCATGCTGTAGTCAAGGCATGACTTGTAATTTAAGTGAGAAGATTCAATTTGAGTATGAATTTTGTCTTAAACATCACATCAACAATTATGAACTGCATTATGATATGTTGAATGCCATCACATATAATACACACGAGTTATACATCACTATTCCTTCAAACGCCTAGCGCCGGAGTTAATGTTGATGGAGTCCACGTCCATTACCACTTTTATTATGTCTACACGAACTAATGACTATTTCTGTACTATACTACAGGGAATAATCCGATTCCGTTAAGTATCATCAGTTTAATACTACTTTTTAAATAAATGATGTTCATTTATAGAAGGTCATTACATAAGGATGATGACAGCGCGTTTTATGATCGAAGCGAGAAGTATTTTCTTTTATGACGTTTTCATATCATCTAATCGAGGTTGTTATCAACTGATATAGATACTATACACAATACAAAAAGTTAAGCAACACCTATATATTTTCCGTTGAATAAATGACCGTTTTAATCATTCATGGTATACAACCTTTTTTATTTTCTGACTTATTCCTTGCTGACAGTAATTCATGTGGAAAATTTGATTAATAAATTATTATAAGGTGAAATGGTATTGAGTGTCTACAACACTGAATATTGATCGTTGACTTTTCACACATCTAAAAAATAGTTTCTTGCATTTAAATCTCATCTTTTTTAACAATCATTAACAAAAGGCTTCAAACATGCGATTTTGGAACGCATTTCGTTGAGTTTAGTATGTTGCCACTTATTTTTGCTTCTTCAGGAACCATTGCATTTAAACACAACGAATTTTGTCATTAGACATACATGAAACTTTAATTTGTCATGTTCACAATATAAATACTAAATATGTCATGGGTTCACATCCACGATCGAAGGACAATTCTAACATTACGAAAACCCAATATTAAATTTCTTGTTTTAAGTTTCTTTCTTGGACAGGAAAATACTAGTGTGTTACATATGCAGATATCCGAAATTAGAGAAACATTATTTGGACGAAAATGTCTATGTTAAACTGCCGTATAATTATCCCAACAGGATAGTATTGATATTTCTGACACAGTATCTTCTTTCTTATCAGTCAGCTTTTACAATTGAATTACTTGGGAAGGTTCGTAATGCCTGTTAAATCATTGTAAAGCATATAAATTGGCTGAGACGATACATTGGCAAGTAATTTGATTACAATTTTGCCTGATTGAAAATTCCCTGAGCATGATATTCATTAGAAAAGAATCAGAATATTAAGCCATTGGTTTAGCTCGTTCTTTATCGCGTTTTCCTTTCTTTGCAGTTTCAATGGACCATCATGAGGCAGCAAGTGTTCAACTGTCTCGGAAGTGGATCCTTCGTCCATCATCCTGACCACATATGGAGGGTGGTGATTTCTACAAGCCATTTTTCATGACACTAGAAATACGTTGAGAGTTAGCTTTTACGTCAGTCATGTTAAGACTGTGTCAAGCTCAGACAAGTACTGAGAAACTGAAACTACGGACTGATCTATAAAGACTGTAATCGACTCACTGAGAAATCAAGCCAACGTTTAAGAAAGTTCTAAAACCACTGCTATGAAAAGCAGGGTTAATATTTTGTTATATTTCCTAGTTAAGTAGTAAATCCCATAGCAATGGCTTTTACCTCATCCCTGGTATAAACATAACCAATATAAGACAATGCTTCAATGCCATAACAAGTTGCATCATCTCCTCTATTGATATCGCTGAATCCTGGGCCCATTGCGATGCAGTCTAGAGAGTCTCATTTTACACTGTCATGTAATGTGACAAAAGGGAAAGAATATGTTGCGGAAGCTTTTCTAATAGACATGTCAGAAGTTATCGTATCATATTGCTGTATTGCCATGAAAGTATATCTAATTGTTGTGGATTATCAGTAAAAACATTAAAGTAATTAATTAAGCACAGCAAAAACTCATTGATCAAGAGTCGCTGATCATCCCAACAAATACAATTTCTTAGTTGATTATCAACGATATACTTGAAGCAAGCACAAACAGATATGTACTTCGACCTAAATGTAGGTGACAGTCATTCAATAAATAATGTTACTCTTGATATCCTTAGAGATTGTGATTCTTGACATTTACATATGACAAAGTGTCTCCTGAGATATACGTGTATATGCAGTACAATTGTCAAACTATTTACCCTGGACATGTACTGACCAATTCTAGAATGAGAATTGTGACACATGAAGTGACAGCATAGATAAACTACTTGTTTCTGAGAAAAGTTACACAGCTTAGAATCGCCCACCAAAATTATGAAGCGGGTTTATTTGTAATGATTGTTGATTTCGTTTTCATTTTGAAATTGTATTTAAGTTTCGTTGAGAAATAACTTATTATTTCAATGTTTCAAAACAATAGTTAAATACATGACTTTAATGTAAACAAGATATCTCAGTCATGTTAAGACTGTGTCAAGCTCAGACAAGTACTGAGAAACTGAAACTACGGACTGATCTATAAAGACTGTAATCGACTCACTGAGAAATCAAGCCAACGTTTAAGAAAGTTCTAAAACCACTGCTATGAAAAGCAGGGTTAATATTTTGTTATATTTCCTAGTTAAGTAGTAAATCCCATAGCAATGGCTTTTACCTCATCCCTGGTATAAACATAACCAATATAAGACAATGCTTCAATGCCATAACAAGTTGCATCATCTCCTCTATTGATATCGCTGAATCCTGGGCCCATTGCGATGCAGTCTAGAGAGTCTCATTTTACACTGTCATGTAATGTGACAAAAGGGAAAGAATATGTTGCGGAAGCTTTTCTAATAGACATGTCAGAAGTTATCGTATCATATTGCTGTATTGCCATGAAAGTATATCTAATTGTTGTGGATTATCAGTAAAAACATTAAAGTAATTAATTAAGCACAGCAAAAACTCATTGATCAAGAGTCGCTGATCATCCCAACAAATACAATTTCTTAGTTGATTATCAACGATATACTTGAAGCAAGCACAAACAGATATGTACTTCGACCTAAATGTAGGTGACAGTCATTCAATAAATAATGTTACTCTTGATATCCTTAGAGATTGTGATTCTTGACATTTACATATGACAAAGTGTCTCCTGAGATATACGTGTATATGAAGTACAATTGTCAAACTATTTACCCTG
This sequence comes from Gibbula magus, assembly GCA_936450465.1. Lineage (NCBI taxonomy): Eukaryota > Metazoa > Mollusca > Gastropoda > Trochida > Trochidae > Gibbula > Gibbula magus. The sequence continues at coordinate 31,348,211 of OW388292.1, read as the reverse complement.
GACATGTACTGACCAATTCTAGAATGAGAATTGTGACACATGAAGTGACAGCATAGATAAACTACTTGTTTCTGAGAAAAGTTACACAGCTTAGAATCGCCCACCAAAATTATGAAGCGGGTTTATTTGTAATGATTGTTGATTTCGTTTTCATTTTGAAATTGTATTTAAGTTTCGTTGAGAAATAACTTATTATTTCAATGTTTCAAAACAATAGTTAAATACATGACTTTAATGTAAACAAGATATCTCAGTCTCTTGACCGTATGAATTTCAACGCTGTTTAAACATGAGGACATATTTTTTGCGTTCAAATCGTCAGCTAGGAACAATCATGTTTGTAAATGCCAAATGTTATTACCATCAATTAGTTGAAAGTGTCCTGAGAATCCAACGTAACTCCGTTAGCTTGTTAGATCTGTGCGAAGAGATGTCATTGTCGTCCACGATAGAAATTTACATGACACAAGCATGGTCTTCATGGCTGGTTACCAGATGGTAATTGCAGAGTTTCAATACGAAATTTGTCAGTGCGTATTGACGACATCGACTCGGGAACTCAATTGACATTTTATCTGATTTTGTATGAGAATGTGCGAAAAAATCTCTTAGCGAATGTGAATAGTTGATTTGACGGCTCTGTGGTCAACTTGGGCCACATACTAGGAACCTATTGTCATATTTTATCTCCAAGAAAGATGAAACATTATGCACAGACTCCATAGGCAATGGCGATTATAAGGACGATTTTGTAATCTGCGAACCCAGATAAAACCAACCGGGGCCACGCTTTGCAAACACTAATATAACCATTTCCGATTTTATGTTATATCAAATATAGCGATAATAGAAGTAAATCATTAGTTGATTTTGGAAACAGAATATTATTCAAAGAAAGTTTCGCGATTTTAGCTGTCGTATAAAACAAGTATACTTCTTTTTGTGCAGATAATTCAGATGTGCATAAATATACTACACGTATTATCTGTTTTACACTGTTAGTCAGGAAATTGAAAATAGCTTTGCAATTAGGTGACTGATAATTATTGTATTAGACCAATTGCATAGTATTGATTTTGGTAGATTGCAGTCTATTCGACTACTTTAAACATAATTTGACTAGTCACACATTTTTCGAATCAAATGGGTAATCTTCACCCAATACGAAATAGGTTCACAGCAATAGGTTCAGATTCATACATCACCGTCAATTAATAATACAATATCTGCTATAACAGATAGGAAAACCCGAACTATGTGAAATGACTGTAGACAAAAGGTCTTATAATACATGAAAAACCTTTCTTTATGAGAATATATTATCTACAGCCGCTATTACATGGCACTAGTTACCAAATGTGCACCAAATACATAATTCAAAACGCGCATCTCCAAGATAAAATTTACGATTCCACCTTTCATGAGCTTTTCGATTTTAGAAACAAAATGAGAAATATCTTTTTCATGAGTTTGGTCATCAACCTTTTTGACAAAAATGGAAAATGACATATATCAAGGGAATATTACTACCGATGACATCAAAATTAATATTTTGAACTTAAACAATTAAAAAAAATTCAAGAACATGTCAACTATCTTATTTCCGGGCTGTTATATACCGTCTAGCAATGTTGGATTACTTTGTGATAACTTAGATATATAAATACGTTAACCTTCAGTACAGTTCTCCCTGTTTGAATATAAACCTTGTACATGTAGTTACTCAACAGCAACAGCAGTTTGGAGTTTAATTGATAAGAAGTGTTTGTTGAATAGCAATGATATATTTTTCGAAACCTAAAGCTCGTTACAAGTGTCTAGGTCTTTATTTTCATTTTAAATGTTTGTCCGCATCAGAATTTATTTTGAAAGAAGATATATCCTATGAACAAAAATAAGGAAACTGATGTTTGAGGGAAATGCTGTCCATATTTTACCCTTCAATGTTAATATGCATAAAAGCTGCTGAATCTACTTTGTAAAAGGTCAACATAAGTCAGGTGAAGTTCATTCAAAACTTATAATGTTTATAGACGTCACGACATTAATTAAATAAGATTTGTAGTATGTTTATTTAGAATTACGATATCATACATATGATAACTGTATAATATAATGTAATGTAAAGTAATGTAAACATATTATCAACAAGCATTTTTAGCAAATGTATAGAATTCTTGTGGTAAGTTATTTAGTATCCTCTACAGCTGTATTGAGAGTGAGAGACATTTGATGATACTGAATTCGAGGCAATAATTGTCTTCAAAGAGAGGTTTATTACCATGACATTTACTGGATTTAATTCAACCTCTCGTTGCAAATACTAATGCCAATTTTTACGATGTCATTTTATTCAAAGTATGGATTAGAGAATACGGAAAGTACAATAAACATTCAAAGGGGGCATAATAAAAGGTTCATTAAACAAGATTTGATTAGAAGTCTAGAATAAAATCAGAAAGTATATCAAACACATCATGTTAGTAAACAGATGTACATTTACTACAGTGTTTTGTAAGAGAATTACTCATATGATTTGGATACATCATGATATGAAATAGTGTATCATTATGAATAGCAAATTAATAGTGAAGTCGCCAGAGGAAACCAGCAAATGAAAAACAAAAATAAGTCCGAAATATTATCAAATTATATCTACTAAAACACACAATTAGATTCAAAATACAGATTTTCAAATAAGAGATAGAGTTCTACAAATGTCTATAACGTACCGGAAGGATTGATCTTGATAAGCGAAGTTGTACTCAGTGTTAACAAATAATCCAGGATATCAGAGAAATCCATGTATGGAATGAAAGTCCTTTCAGTGAAATCCAAGTATGGAATGAAAGTCCTTTCCCAAAACAGCCATATCTATACCACAACTGCCCCTAGAAAGCAATAGACACTGACACCGCCTTCCTGATCGTTGCATAAAACTGTTTTTGCAAGCAGTCTTACCCAGACCGGAAGTTGGCATAAATTTCGGTCCGAGAAGGGAAGGGAAGGGAAATAACTCCATGTGGCAAAACCCTTACAAGTAAAGTACAATTGTTTTCACTGACACAAGTTAAAGTTAAAATCCTAGTGACCGTTACTTAAACTTGTTATGACCGATAGACAGCTGAAGGTAGTCATTTAATAATATTCAAGGATAAATGCATTCTCATAACAGTATGAAGAATGCGAATATATGCTTCGTCTTTCCATGATTTTGGTATAAAATACTATTGTCATGTTGAAACATCTGAATATATACCATATTTTCAAATTCCTGCACGACATATTCCCTACAACTGACTCAAACAGTATATAATATTTGCACTTATTAATCAATAAGTGAAGCATCTAGATGTTATGGAAGCGTATTAAGGTCACATGAACAAAATATTTTTGGAAATATTATCTCCTAATTAGTACTTATTATAATATCTCCTAATTAGGACTTATTACCTCCTAATGAGGAGTTAATCATAGTACAGTTTTGAGTTTTGATCAGCTTATTTCTGAAACATTGTGATTGTTTCTTCAAAGTTCATTCTAACATTAAACCGATTCAACTGACAGAATTATACATTTAAATTAAAATACATTTTTAAAAATTGCATACGAATCTTTCATTCAAAGACTTTGGCAGACCACAAACATATACAGTAGAAACCTGATAAGTAAAATATCAAGGGACTCCTAAATTGTTTTACTTATCCGGTATTTTACTGAAACTTTTGAACACCTGCAGACGTTAACCATAATAGATGTATAAATCGTTTATAAAACAATATACAGAGCATAAGATAGCAGTTGTATGTAATGAGCTGATTTATTACATAATTATTTAAAAAAAAATATATTTCATAAAATTTACCTTAAATACCAAACAGTTTGTCCAGAAAATCCTTTTTAAATAGGCACATCAGCATGCCTGTTTGGAAAGATTTAAAATATTAAGTATCATACTCTCTTGACTGAAATGTAAAATATCTGTTTACGAGATATATCCTCATCACAGACATTCAAAATCAACTTTATCCGGCAGAAGTATATTCTGTTTGACTGTTAAAATTTGGTACGGTTTCATTTACACCTCGACAGATGAGAAACCAGCAATTTGAGAGAAGCCAGCAGAGATTTTAATTAGGTGTGGACTAGGTAGTAGAGGACAACGTATTGCACTTCAAGAGCAGATTCAGTCGTTTTAATGTCATTTTAAAAGTTTAATATTATTCACAGTTCTCTTCAAGTGATCTAAACATTCTATAAACTGCAGTCCCGATATGAAATACGTTCATAAACTTTCAAATGCAAGACTCAAACGATGTTGAAAACCCAAAATAGATTGAATGAATTAGAACTGATAGCCCCCTTTAAACGCATTTATAAGATTCCTAAGTCCTTATAAAAAGAGTGAAGGCACGATGAGTCTCTGTGTATTTGTATGATTGATATCCGAAAAATATTTAAAGTGAATAAAGTATCTATCTTTCTGTCTGTCGAAGTATGTTAATAAAGAAGTTGAATACCACTTTTAAAATGTACTTTATTACAATTATGACGTCTATATGCCAGTTGAATCTATTTGGTTGTAACCGTAATAGTGAGTTTGTAAAGTTATATTGTATCAAAAATCAATCTATACATTAAATTATGCATACTCCCGAGTAACAGATAAATATATGAAGTCAGCCGTTTTCCTGAGATGACAAAAAATACCCTAGTGATCAATTTAAAAATGACGAAAATGACAAATAGTTTTCATGTGACCCTAAAACGCTTCCATAATATGCTATGGACCACTTGAAGTGTTACTCATCCTTCAATTAATTTGTTATCATAATTTGATAAACCATGTAAGGATGTTTTTGTGAATAGAACTTGTCAATACCCGTCAACATATTTAAAGCTTGTAACAAAGTACGAGCTAAATTTACTTTGGCCAAGCAGTTTTGTGTTTTGGACGAATTAGACACGTATCTATTTCTAGTAATGGTACATTTATTTACAGGAAACCTGGATTATATTGCCATGTCTTTTGAATTAGCAAAATATTCTATACTGAGAGGAAACTGTTTTCATAATCTGCTCATTCACTCTAATAACGTATGCCTTTGATTATATCAATATTGTATCATTCAGTCATTCGTGCAAGTGTTTAGTTAATGGTTGACTTTCTCACTCGATGTCACCTACAAGCTGAATATAATTTTATCCTCGTGAGCTTGTCGTGGTCGATTTACATTAATATCATCAAACAAGAAATTTGATCTGATCATCAATAGATGCATTTGATCAATTATGTGTTCAATGCTTACAGTCACCCGCACAAGTTAGTACTCATTGCTAACGTTACTTATTATCAAACGTGTCCTACAGTTCCCAAGGGGTATATCATGTCAACAGTTGTACTTGACATATATGAGTATGTGTTTCAACTTCAAATCCCAAGGGACACTTTGTCTCACGTTAATGGATCTGACTGACCGGTATCACAGTGTCGCATAAACCTCAAGGGACATCCATAATGACAGTGTTTATGAATCAACCTTAACCTACATGTGTTACAGTTAATGTAAATTATCAATCAGCTTCTAAACTGACCAAATTTGTTTCAGGTAAGGTGTACATTGACTACAAAAACACTGAACTTAATTAACTGAACTTAATTAAGCAATCTACAATTATCTGAGAAATGAATTATTTGCGAGATTTCCTGAAAAAATAGTAAAGATATATGACTAATTGCTTGAAACGTTTGGGAATAGTACGTGAAAAAGTACTTAACTCAAGTGTTAGTTGATCGGGTTAGGTGGTATTATTGAGTCCCGATGGGAATGGAACGAAGTGAATTGACAATTGTTGTATCCTAAAATGAATCTACACATGGTGAATGAATTGTAAAATGTCGTGTTGATGAACAGAGTTACATGAAGTAATCTACTTGGAATATCGAAGTAATGACCATGTAACAAAAGAAATACACTGGTTACGAAGCTGAGGGAGAGAGTCTTCCACAACAAATGAGCATTGGGTTGGACTTTGTCCTGTAAACAATGACTTGAGCTTTGTTCTTTCGGGTGAGGTTGTGTTCATGGCAATCACCAACAACGTAGGTGCATCTGTGGTGTCGTTGTTAGATATGATGCAGCTGATTTCGTGGAGGGTGAACTAGAATATGCCTTTCAAACTACATGAAATCAAGATCAAACAGAAATAACACAATATTAGAACAACAGTTGTCAAACATCTCCTGTTTTGTACACCCTAGATACGTATCACTGTAAAACCGTCACAAACATATCATTTACTAAAGTATATCTCTTGAGAAATGTCTCTACCATAAACTGATTGCTGCCTTACGAAATGTGTTTAATGTGATATGCATAATAAATACTAAATCAGACGATGATACAGACATAGAAAGATAAGACATCACTAAATTACACAAAAACATAACTTTATTCCGGTAAGACAGATGATGATGCCTTTTGTTGGTAGTGAGATGATGCGTTTGAGGGGACGACACATCACTATGAAGCTCACAACTCTACACCTGCATCATGTGATATCCTGGAAGATGAACCCTGATACCCATGACATCAGTTTTAGCATCTACGAAAATGGTTAATTGAAACATCAATCACCCTGGAGTACGAACTTTACAAAATGGAGAAGAAACGAACTCTACTTGGTAAGTGGGATAACACACGAGACCAGGACAGGATCAATACTCAAATCTCTGCTTCGCAGCAAATGAGAGGACGGTTAATCTCTTGTCAATCAACGTAATGTTTTAATCCATGCTAGTGATTGCTCTGGTGGCGAGGATAGAACTGTTGGTTGGAGGATATTCATCGATCATTAAATAAGCTGAATAAAAGTAGTGATAAGCAGAAAGAATGGATGGATGAATTGTCCAATAGTAATGTTACCTTACTGACATAATTATCTTTATGATAATTAAAACAAATAAAATTAAATGTGTTCCTCCCGATTTATACTCGTCTCTTTTTCAGTCTGATTAAAATCGACCTTGTTCCGAGGAATACAATTTGCAAAATAATATATCTACCGGGATACGAACAGGTTCTGTAGATTCCTTGCCACAAGGTCTGAGAACATCCCGTATAGGCGTGTGTTCCGAACCAGTTTAGCGCAGCCAAAGCCCAGTCAAATAGCTGACCAATAACATCATAGTTTTTAAACGGTCGCTGTTTTGAAAGCATTCGGAACAGACAAAAGGATAGCTGTTTGGAGTTATCTGCCCCTAGCTTCTCGCACCGAAAGCTTTTGTTGGACGTCTTGTGATTGGTTTACTGAATTGCGTCAGAACATGGGAGTCTACGGGCTGTTACCAGACGGTTTGGCGTGGAAACCTTCGAACGATATGCGTTCGTATCCCGGTAGATGCACTATTTCCCACAGAATACCGTCGGTTTTAATCAGACTGGTCTCTTTTTAATTTGATGACTCCGTGATAAGCCAATGATTGCATTTTACAAATAGCATAATGTAGACATATATGTATTAGAACTTAACTGAGGTTGGGTGCCTAAATATCATCTTCACAACTTGACCCTGAGAGGTGCTTACTAAGTTTGATGTATACAAGTACATGTCTAAAACAAAATATTCATAGTTAGTTAACAATGTAAAGCGATTGTGATAGTAAATGGTTGTATTGACTAAACTCTTTTCACTAACTTCATATCCTGAGTTTAGAAATCAAATCTTGATCCAGACGTTCAATGCGTCGATAAATCACAATCTTACCAAATTCCTTAGGACACCAATATATTAAGTCTGTACAGCAAAACATTACTGCCTCTTCTCGAACTAAAAGGTTACCATTGATTAAACTGAGATCAAGCTGTTGGTCAGTGACTAATTAGAGGAGAATATTTAAGGCTGTATACTGCATAGGAGAACAAAGTGTGTTACATATTAAGATACGGTTGTTTTAAATAATTCAAAGAGGATAATTGTGTCACCACGTGTAATTGTGTCACGTTTAGCAGTTGAAGAATACCTCCCCTCTCACTCCTCACTCCCTGTTAAATACAATATAATCATACATGTACCAATTGAATGAAGTACAGGGATGATATCAAACTAATAATAAATTAATACAAGCATGGCGCTGTGCAGCTGTCGAGGCACTAACATGATATTTTAACCAAATACAACTATTCGACTTACAATTGGATAATCGTTATGCCACCCACAGTCGTCCTCGTGAGATCTCTCTTGTGGGAATCACATACAGTAGAAATCGATGACACAGGACTCTTTTTGTCCCTTTTTTGGAAATGTTCTGAAGGTTATTGAACAGGTTTCTTTAACATGTTGGAATACATTTATACCACGAAAACGGAAATTAAAGTGCAGAGGCTTTCACTATACTTTCAATGTTGCTCCAGAGAATATCGAATTATTTCCGTTAGATAAAAGTGACGATTAGATGGAGTAAGGGCCGTTTCAGCCATGTGGTGTCTGGTTCAGCAAATTAATTGTTATCGAAACTTCTGGCGATTGGTATATGTTTTACATCTAAATGCCCTTCAAAGACGTTGGTATTAAAATCCTGTTTTGCCTGTTTTGCCTTACATAAATTGTGTCGAACTGCTTCAAGATTTATTAGTGTCATGCTCTTTGTTTAGGATACGTTATTTGATACACGTGGTAAATGTTACATTTAATCAGTTTAACAATCTGTCTCTTCATCTGTAATTATGTTTATGTAATTGATACGGACCGAGTGATGAGACACGTGATGGTCGAAAGCATGCTTGTGAATTATGAATAAATCATCGTGATTTATTCGATAATTGTGTATATATATATACTCACCAAAATTTTGAACTTAAGAACAAGTAATCACAACTTTCAAGTAGAAACCGGCAGATGGCATGGTCTACCGCATGATTAAATATACCCTCTGTTTGATTATCCAGCCATCACAAACGAAATACATTATATTTAAATGTAAAGCCTTCGAAGCAGAACATCGCCTTTATATTAATGAATTTTATGTCAAAAAGCGTAATATGTACAAATACAAAATCTTAATATGTACCAGAAAACTGGCAGAACTGAAACTTTTCGTATTGTTTCTTGAAAGTTAAAATGACTATGTTGACGATATCACTATTCTTCTCTGTTATATAATATATGTAAATTTGTATTCTCTCTCTGATTGACTGCTTGATGTTTTGTCTCGGGTATAGTTTATTCACACACAGCCCTGCAGATGTATCTCTTCATTTGTTTCCGTCCTCATTGGAAATGAGTTTTACATGGGCTTTGTTCGTATACGTGTATATACTATATTCAATGCAATAAGTTTGACATTGTGCCTTTAATTTGCGACTTTCTGACAGATTATTTCAATGAAACATCGATTGTTCTGCAATTATCAGTCACGCTAGTAGAGTATCATGTTGTTGCATCCATGCTTACAGTATACTAGTATATATGGCAAAGCCAATCCTGGAAATCGTTATAGATGTAAGTAAGGATTTTCATTTTAGCGCCGTACTTTGATTTGATCAGATTTGATACCATCATGAGCGAGTTGCATGTTTTATGTACATGCAGCAACAGCTCTTCCCTTTTCTGTTTTTATCTTGTGGTTATAATCTGAATCTCAATCGCCATGGGGCTGTGGGATATACTGAACACACATAGAGAGATTATTATAGATCCTGATATGCTTACTGTCATTGACTAGGTCATTCAATCTCACAGAAGGTAACATACTAACTACCACCATCACTGGTGTTTTCGATCAAAGTAGAAGGTTCGTTGACAGTTGCTGGTTGTAAAACATACATATCAGGGACTTGATAATTGTAGTAATACTGTTTCAGTATCTACTCCCTAACATTATAAATAAGTATTTTATATGACTAACCATGTCATAAATACTTGTTTATGACACATGTATTGTTATTTCAGAGTGAGACCAAAGGGTATACCGATATTAAGACATCAGCGTTGTTAATATTGTATCATCGAGACAAGAATGAATTGTTGTATTTATACCCGAAGACATTAAATGTAGGAAATATGGTAACATTTACGTCTCAGGCACAGGCTTGCTCCCCGCCTTCGCTAGATTTAGAACACATCGTCAAAAATGAAACATAACATCATGGCATTTTAATTGTTTATTAGGTTAAGTTACCGTGACAAAGTCATCTTTGCCCACCAACACCGATATGATTGCCTTCGTGGGTATTAAAGGTAATATGAGATAAGTAAAAAAGTTTACTGTTATTGGTAATTCATTTGGATGTTCTTCTTGACCAAGTAGTACCCAACTGAATTGGTATACGGCACAATTCGATAATCATCATGCATGTCAAAGAAACGAAATTGGTTAAATCATTTATCATGTTTTTATCAATTCTTACAGGCTATTGTCAGAAAATCTTGTTTGTTAACATTGACCTTGTTACTTTTTTTTAATACATCCACTTTATGGCATATCCAAGAAAAATACACCAGTAAAACCATTTAAGACAAATCATGACGAATTATGTCAATAGATTGAAATAAAACTTCATAATTCCCCCCTTAACTGTAAACCATTATATCTTTTTAATTTAGAAGAAGATGATACGCGTGTATTAAACACCAAGCAAAAAGGTGTATACAATGATGAGCAACAATTCGGGTATAATGTTATAGACGAGGATCACATTTGAATGATTTTGGTTCTCTCAGTAAATCTGCATCCTGCATTAGTGGAAAATCTGGGGTTACTATTAAATGTTAAAGCAAAGGACACAAGACTTCATACTTATAAACGCTAATCGTCATGGATTTCATTCTACGATACTTACAAGGTACATGTAGAGCGAGCCGATACGAAAAAGGTGACCTTAAGAATGTTAACGTTCAAAGTCGCTGCAAAGATAATAATCGCAAAATATAGAAAACGGGTTTTATATAAATTTTCTGCCATCAATTTGGATAATGTGATTTTGATTACTTTCATAGTGCCATGTAAAAACAAGGTTCATAGATTTTGCAAAATTAGTAGAAAATTATTTTGAAGTGAAGTGCCACCATAGACAACATCTTGTGACCAGTGCAAGGTCTTGGTAGGGATTTAAAGGATTTTTTGTTGAAACACATAAAAAAAATTCAGGATCCTATTCGTGATGTTAATGGCTAACTTATATTCGATATTCAGCTATCACTATTAGTCATTTTAGTGGCAAACACTCATTTGAACTAGGAATAATTATTTTTGACAAGAGAACCTCCTTTAGTGAATGGTGATGTTTTCATGATCCAATTAGAATATATCAAAGAAGCAATTAGGAAGAACACATCCTACTTCAATTGAGAGGTTGCAGTTTTGTGCCAAACTTACGCTTTGATGGGTAATACCAGTTGAATTTAAATGAGAATAATGACATTTTCTTTAAAACTTTCCTGGCAGTGTAGTGAGTACATTAAGAAGTTTGAATTACACGCATACTATATAAATATGATCTTTCTTCGTTCAAGGTTAACGAGAACTTCGTAAAACACTTTGATGTTACATGTTGTAAATGTACAACATGTGTAAGTTTATATTGACATTAGCTAGAACCGAGAGCAGGTTGTAAGCATAACTAATCAACTATAGTTTAAGTATTTATCAAAGCGTGTTCTCTTTTCATCCATCATAGTCATAGTAATAGTTAAACTGGGGAAATCACTGCTCACTATTGAGTCACTCTTCAAGAATCATACTGATACCGCAAACCAGAAACATGTGTGACCTCATTAATAAGACAATTCCACGAAGATCGTTATATTTGTCGAGGTCTCGATGGCTGAGAGCTGTTTGGAGAGTCAGCGATGGAAGACGTTTTGCAATTACAGATAGTTTACACCTTTTCCGGTCTTACTTATACAAAGTACAACCAATGAACTTCCAAATTTTCCTACATGATATGAAAACAGAATTTCCCCCGAAACATACACCTTAGCAAGCATTATTTTCCCTCAAAAGAGGACAGTATACGCTCGTACCTTTACGAATTAATTGAACCACTTGACTTTGGAATTCGGATTGGAGAAAATGGTTTTGCGTTGGTGGTCGGTAAGTTATTCTAAGCATCACCGAGACAACAACTCATTACTTCTGATGTACTATCAACTTTAAGGAGAGATGGGACGATGAAAAACAATATTTTAGAATTTGTTTATTTTTTCAAAATAGCAGGTTTATTGTGTCTTTTATCCAAAAATGTAAGAAAATTTGGGGGTCACCGAACGATTTAAAGAGTTATCGGCATTAATAAATAATACTCCCGTCGGCAAATTACGCCATTTTTGACTGATTCGATGTATCGATGAAGCGCTCGCTTTCAACGAATAAGCTCAGAATCCTTTCAAATACATTTCAGTTACATACGGGGATGCATAGCAAGTTTATATTTTGAAAATTAATGACACTGGAAAGAGAAACAACATTAAATTAAGCAGTTTTTAATTAAAAACGGCATTTTTCTCATCGTTTTTCGCATATTGATCAGGATTTTTCACTGACACACATATTTTAGATATTGCTAAAAATACAATATAATGTGCACATTTGAATAAACAAACGAATTCAGAAATAAAAATAGGGGGTCACCGGAGGTTTTTCATCACTTTAACTTCATATTTTAAATTACCTTCATAAACGTAAAAATCTAACGACACGGCAATTTTGATAGTTTCAAGTGTAACTTTGACGGCCTACCGTGTAATCATTATTGAACATACTATCAATCTAGGAGTGCATGATGGAAGAATAGCTATCAGTTGATTATACCAGGCGATTTAAATTCCTCAGTAACGAAAGATAGGTATGTAATTCGAATAACACACTCAGTAACATATTTACCGCGAATATAGGTGACGATAACGTTATGCGGCATGTCGTAAAATGACCGTTAAAAAGGCGTTGCGGAAAATTTAAGCACTTTCCGTTAGTGTATGGATAAGCGTATGCCCCAAACAATGTAATCCATATATCTTTAGACTTATTCACAACAATAATTTGTTGTCGCAAAATGTTACCGTAAGCGAGTTCGATTTCTGGGTCCCATCTCTCCTTAAGAAGAGGTACGATCAATAAATCTTTCTTTTCATGAAAGCAATAAACACAACTCATAACTAATCCAAAATGTTCTTCATCGAAAATATTACCCCAAACAAACCATTGGTTTTAAAAAGAAATTTGAAATAGTTAAATCTTACAATGGCTATCTAAGCAGCAGTTTTGACTTGGTGGAGATTATTCTATGTTTTAAGCGTCTTATTAACTGTAATACATATATTTGGAGAACATTTTTACAAATAATGTATTCACTCATTTCCATTCCCATTGATATCTAACTAAGTAGGTTATATTAGAGGTGTTCATTTCCCTAAACTTGCTTTTGTGTCAGGGAAACGCTGATGTTGTTAAATGGATTATATACAATAAATACTTGTATGTGTATACATAGTTATCTGGGAACAGGATTACAATTAGGAAATAGTTAATCACAGGCTACAGTTGGGAATGTGATTGGATTCAGTACTATTGAGGAAAATAAGATTGCATAAAAACATATAAATTAATGCATTGTTTACGATGTCATGATTCATGCTGATCAATGAGTCAAAGACACTTCCTGAGTTCAAACATTCCCTCTTAGCTGCATTAGCTAGATAATTAAGGTTTGACAGAAGTTCTACTTTGATGCCCAATATAAATTCTAAAACTGGTTTGTACACTGTTGGGGAGGCGCCGGACGACTATACACAACTAATTGTGTCATTTACATAAGAACATCGATAGAACAACCTACGTTGAGAATTAAGAGGTGTGGGTTCAATAACCTCTCATTCCAACATTACAAGAAACTGCAGTTTTGCTGAGGGTTTTGTTTCGTCTGTCCTTCTTAACAGGTGTATTATACATATATATTTCTGGTTACTCCATTACAATCACGTTATGTAAATATAAGTCACCATTCCTTAACTCTCCTCTCATTTCTCACATAATTACATTCACTTGCGGTTTTAAAACAAATACTACTATCAGTATGTTAAAACTGATTAGGCGCGCAAAAGTCACTAACTGAACTAACCGTAATCATAAACACATTTCGAACCATCGACAATATGCATACCGATGGTATGCGATGAAAAGGTTAAGTATGTACTGCTGTTACAATAATGTAATATATGAAGCAACTAATAATGTTAATAATATGTTTATTTTCAACTAGTCGGAATAAGGATATTTAGGATATTCCAGTGAGCTTATCCAAAGCTGGTGTTTTCCATTTTTCCAGCAAATGTATCACTTTGATGATTTAGTAATATAAACACCTTCTCAAGCAGTAGTTCTTATGACAAATCACGTGTAAAAGAGATTATGGCAGATTAACTCACTATGCAGCCAGTCTATTACTTGCAATTAAAATATCATATTCCATCGCAGTAATAAAGCATTGTATTTAGACAACTAACTTCTATTTGAAGGGCAAATTAATTTGGTTTAAGTAAGATATTATCACACCACTGACTGCCAACGGTATGTCCAAGTCTTCCTGATATCATTCCCTTTTCTACTAATTAATTGATAATACACCTGCAGTACTGCATGTATAACGTAGCGTTGCGTATAGTGTAACATTTTGACAGTCATATTTGATTAAACATTTTACTTTTTGAATAATTAATGAGGGGTATTCATTTTGACATAATGAAATATTGAACGATTTGTTAGTATGCCATTATTTACACAAATAACGTTGCTATAATGAGAAACTCTAATACGTGCATTATAATTCAAGTTTTGATTTATATTTTTGATATGATATTGATTTATTGTTTGACCTCCTTGTTCTGTTTTAGGTTTTCTTGTTTCTAAAAAAGTCTTTGTTTAGGAATTCAATTTTATTTATCTGAATTCAACGGCTTTTGGACTTCTTCATCATATGCTTGCAAGATTATGTAAGCCAGGCCATTTAAAGACACGTTGTGATTATCTCACGAATTGCTCACTTCAAAGTACATGTATTTATGTATTTAAAACAGATTACATGCCATTTGCAAAACATTATACGAAAATAGCATTGTTTTTTATGACAATTGTAAAAATTCACAAATAATGTTCAGTAGGTTTCATGCTTTTTAACAAATATATATATATGTTTCTTCCACGGTAGTATTGTTTATCGTAAGCTCTGAAAAAACCCCAACTTATTTACGTTTCATCGAAATTGACAATGACGGTGTCTAAACATGGAGAGCACACATATAATGAAAGAATCAACCAACATGTCAAATATAACGTTTTTGACGAAATGATGAGATTCCGCAGTTTTAATGCTCGTTCAATGATGTGCACTGCTAACTGAAAGATGAATGTGGTGCTTGAGGCATTTTTTCAACACATTTACATTTCAAGATAATCTAATTGAAGGCTCTGTCATATGAAAACTAATAATTTAGCGAATAGTTTTTGTTTTTAATATTACCATTTTTTATTTGTTCAAATCATTCTGTATAATTGCCACCATTTTTCGCTCATCAAGAAAGCTGATGAATATTTTAATTCTCTTTTTTTCCAAAGATTTTGGAAATTTTGATTGTTCCGTATTGAATTTTTTTTATTATTTTTTATATTTCATTGTTGGAATTTTAATGAAGGATGTGTGTCAACACATTACACATCGCCTTCACTGGTGACATACATCTCATGGTTCAAATACTCTAAAATGAAATAATTTGACAATGGGAAACGTTGCTCAAACTGGCATGATGTTGATTACGAAACATTGATAACAGAAGATGCTGATATATAAATTGGGCTCGCAAATAAATGTACAATGTATAAGGATACGCATTCGCTTCAAAATTAAGATTCCATAAGAACTAAGTATGATTTAGTGATAAAACAAAAACTAAATGAATATTTGAGATCAATTACAAAGTAATATTACCATTTGTGAATAGTTTTGATCCTCTCTGACATAATAATTATGTAGTAAAATTGTCAAAGCAAGCCAAACAAATGATACATATTTGATGACTATTACAATTGACCTGCATGAAGTATCAGTGATACAATTGATATCTAATAGTATTTGATTAAAACAGTATTTTATTTCCAAATAATACATCGATACAGAAATGATGAAATGTACAATGGAAAAGGATAAGCAAACAGGTTACAATAGCCTATTTTAATCATTCCCAATATCTAATCTATTAGTATGTGATAATTACAATTGAATAAATATCCTGGAATAGATTATACAATCCCAGAAGTTCGATTACTCTCATCAATTATTCTAGTGCCATAACTTAAATCATTGGTTATTTGAATTGTTTTTGAATAGGGTTGTTCCACATTCATAGTCGTTCATTACGCTTATCCATGAGCACGGTGTTCAAACTGAAAATTACAGGTTCATTACCCTATTTATTGAATTATGTCAAATAGGCCCTGACAGAATAAATGAACATTTAGTGGCGTCGTCCACTGATAAAACAACCGAATCCAAATTTGGTTTAAAGAAAAGTTAAACTAATAATGACATCATATTTGTTCCATTTTGACTTATATAAAAAATACTTAAACAGAAATTTGCCACATGTTATGTTATTTTATCTTTGTTTAGTGTGCAAACCTAAGGCCTTTGACTCGGTTGATTGCGTTCAGGAATGGGGGTATAGTTACTACATGTACAACCAAACAATGTATAATAAAGACAAATTGCCAGAAACAACTGCATATTACGAATAATGGCGAGTTATTTGACTAAATAGTCATTACGGTCCTTAAAGCAAGCAATACCATCGACCAAGCAAAGAAAATACTAATGAGCATATCAGATGACATGTTTATATTTAAGACAACTTGTTACATACAACAAAGGTTAAATTTGTCATGTTTAGATAACCAAAATAGTTCTGAATGATTCTGAGATTTGATGACAAAAAGCATTAGATAAGCAGGAAGCATAAAACTACTATATAAGCATTACAGGTTCAAATACATTGATTACAGACATCGTCCAATGTCATAGATTAAACATATCTAGACTTTCCCCAAGATATATACAACTGAAATTGCAATAATAATAATAATAATAATAATAATAATAACTCTTTATTGTCCTCAATACATTGTAAATCGGAAATTCGGTTTGGGCATTTTGCACCCGGCAGCCACTGTGCAGCGCCAGTTCAAGCGTTGTTCTATCCTTATAATGCTGAGTGTCAAGCAAGGAAGCAACAACTCCCATCTTTTAACGTCTTTTGGTATGACGCGACCGGGAATCGAACCCCGGTCTTCCGGGTGATGAGCGAACAGTCAGATAGTACAACCAGTCAATAGTACAACCGAACAGTATTCTAATAACAGTCAGATAGAACAACCGAACCCTTTGTTTGTTATTTAGTTACAGAAACAAGTTACAAATCAACCTTTTAAATGCTTAGATGATCAAAACGTAAATCCATTCTGTCATTCCGGTACACAAGATGAAGGCTGTATTGCCGTTAACCGATTTACAAAAAAAAAATAACTTGATAGAGATTCATGTTACATCTCACATCTGGCTGCACAACATAACATGCACCCACGTGTATAGTCTGTCTGTCTGCAATCTATTGTTGCTTACCTTAAGTTGTTTTTGGAATATGTACTACATATTTGAATGTTGATTTAGCTCTATGAAAACACACTGGGCACACAAAACAAATACTTGCACGATGTATTTGAAACATAACTCGTCGATTGAGCAATGACTTGGATATATTATTTTACCACTATGCTGTTATCTGTTCAACGTTTGGACACTTCATAGAAACGTTAGTTATAATGATGTAAATCATCAATGTTTTGGCGTTAACAAAGGTAAAGATGATAATGGAAAACAATCTTGACAGATTTGACAGATTGTAAATAGTAAATGTTTATGAAATTATCCATTTATAATGATTTATGAATGGCCAACATGGGACAGTGACACCAGTTATATATTATGAATAAAACTCACAACGAGTAACCATATACTATGCAATACGGTTACTGTTCAATCTACTGCAGAATTACTGACCAAAACGTATGTGTAAGGTCATTACAATATGTTTCTCATAAAAGCGTAGAAAACGTATATAATATCAGCAAACCCCACTTTGTAACAAAAGAGATGCTTGAATAATTACTGTTTCCTTGGCCACACGTACATTTGAAAACATTCAACGTGCCAAATAGTTTGTTATCATTGGAGCTATGCTATATGTACATATGTTTGCTGTCTTTAGATTTGAAATCAACATGCATGACTCCTTTCCAATGTAACATTAAGGATGGCTAAAGTCCTGTCACTTTATACAACAAAGTATCGATCTATAAATGTTAACACTTGCATCCAAATACAGATTTGGTGTATGTCTTCATGAACATGACAGAAGATTAATATATGTACAACTGAGACCATGGAATGAGATGTGGCTTTGTATATGCATTATCATATCTACCAGAGATGATGAAATAATAAAGACATGTTCTACTACTGAGGTTAGAAGGTGGGAGCTTTCATGTTTTACTGCATCTCCTGGCAATGTTAGCATTGAGGATAGTACATGTACAACATTTACTTACACATTATTTCATAGTTTCTACAACAGCTGCAAATTATTGTTATTCACAACGCAGAGTATCGGTCACACACCTCAACATTGCAAACTATTATTTTATGTAGAATTCAATAAATAGTATATCACGGTCTGTCTCGTGTGCCTTCGTATCTCTCGCAACCTGTTGGTTTTATTCTGAATACCGGTTCTATTTGTGTAGATTGTCTTTCATGAATCTCCATATATGCTACAGTGGATATTCATTGGCATTGAGATGTGATGTTTTGTTTTTCGTTATCAATACTATTCATCACAGTTTGCTGAATATTGCCAGTTACACTCGACACAACATACTCATTCTTCAAATACCATTGATGATATTTAATCCTTAATAAAGGGGTATACAACGAAATGGTGTTGTGAGAAGTATTTCTACATTCACATATTTCTAACAAAATGTCACTAATGACCTTTTTCCTTAATCATTATCACATCACTTCGCAAGGATTTATCATACAAAATAGAGCAAACCAATTCGAGTGTCGTAATTTTGTAAATATAGCATGTCTGACATGATCAACTATCAACTATTATTAGAGACGGACGTTGCCACATGCCATCTCTTGCTTCACACTAAATACACAGTGGGGATAACAAGCCGTTGTATCATGAATTACTCTATATGAACGTCTATGCACGTGTGAGGAAGGACATATGGTTGAACGTTCTATCATAATTTATCTTGTTATATTTCAAAACATCATAAAATTTCCACCAATGTAAAGTATGTTCATAAAATATTGTATAATCGATAGATCTTTTCATTTACTTTTAAAGCTAAAGTCTTTATAAAAACATTATATATATATTAATGGTAAAAATGGTTGACACCCCTAAAAAGAAAATGGATTTTTGCACATTAAATGCATGGATAATTAATATTGTTCAATATTATGGTATTTTCGAAATTAAATGGCACAAACACATGATGTAAACTATAAAATACTTGCCATGTATGTATTGTGTGCGAATGAGACTCCATGACAGATTTTGTGTATAGTTGGGTTCAGTGGAATGTTTTTTCTAATGCAACTGTTCTATATTTATTAGAACCAAAATTAGAACACTAAAACACGATATACCAATGCCAACATCTAAAGACACAAGGAATGAATTCTTTTCAATAAATTTAATTTTCTTATATTCCTCTTTCTTTGGTATTTTAAAGTATAGGTGAAGAAATAGCAAATGTTCAAGGACACTATTCACAAAAAAAACATCCAGTTGTAACATATTTTGCCAAAAAAATAATCGAACCTGACACGTTATATTGTTTGTGCATGTGTCAAACGTGTCTAATATGTAACCAAACATGTGCAACTGGGACCATCAATGGAGTAATATATAAACATATGGAATATCATCTGGGACCATTGCAGCTTCCTTTTAACCAGTTCGTGTTAGAGATTGCGGATATGTAGTCAATTCAGATGAAATGTCAAAAGCATATGGTATAATGGTTAAGATCAGTTCGTTTCAGTTCAGTTCAGACAATGCTTCCAGCTTGCCAGTATTGATGTGGCATCTTTTCATTACCAAATTGATGTATGGAGCTACTCATTCCACGTGTTCGCTGAGCTGGTGACACGACTGCAATCTGTTACCGTATATCAGTAGAAAAGATTTGTGGATAACAACTTCTTTATTATGACCATACATGACGTTATAAGTATGCATTTAGTCCTTTACCACCAAAAGATCTGATGTATGTTTTCAATAAGGAAGGTGTTATCCACACATCCTGCCTATGTATTGCACATCTAATTATCTTCGGAAACGTGATCATTAGAAAAAAGTGCACTTTTTCTTATTCCTGTTATTGTTTATTTTAGCATGCACCTTAATTGTTACATAGGAGTATCGTGTCGAGTTTCCAATGTGATGCCAAATATATATTTATTCCTTTAATTCCAATTAAATTTATCGTTGGCATACCAAACCTCTAACCTCAAAGCTACACATTCATGCTTTAGTCCATACTAAGTTTGTATCCCGTTCCTTTAAACAATTAATTCAACATTCTTTTTGCAGCAATATTGGACCTTTATGAAAATTGGTTTAATTATTGTATTGTCTATGTATACTTGTGTAACTGTTGACAGTTAAATAAACTCTCTCCATCCCTAATGCAACATATAACTCAAAGCAAAACCAAGAGATCATCTTTCTCTAAATACATAAGGATATCACCACATCGTGTTGTTACGATGGATGCGTAAGATGTCCAGATTCCAGGTCATTCTATGAAGGATAAACACAGTGTAGTATCTCTAAATATATATTGTGTGTCAGCATTGTAATGAGACATCTTATATTTACTTTTTTTAACTTGTAATGCAACCTTAATGCAAAGACTGGCAAAATAGAGATACCAGTAAACACAGTTATTCTGCTGTAAATGTACATTGAACTCTCTATTGTCATAGATAAGGATTCGCAGAGAAACATGGGAACTCGACATTCATTTTCCTGTAATTGACGGAAGCTTTACGTAGCTTGGTTGTTAATGTAATTTATTACCTACGGGGGCAATCATATCGGGGTTCATATTTTTCATACGATGCCCTAGGGCAACATATCACTTTGTCATGGTGACGTGACGTCATAAACAATGATATGACGTCACGTTTCGTCTATGATGTTGCGTTCTAAATGCGCGACGGCGGGTCGCAAGCCTATGGTTGAAAGTGGATTTTAGTGTGTTTACATTAATTTCACGACTTCGGCAATAAACAGAATATTATATTCGTGTCTATGCCATACTATGTTTACGACACTCGTGCCTGAATATCAGTATATCCCTCGCTCTCGCTCGGGAAATACTAATATGCAGGCACTCGTGTCATAAACATAGTATGACATAGACATTCATATAATATCCTCTATGTTAATATCAAGCTGATAAAATTCAAAACTAACTGCAAATTCCAGATTGTTATGTTTCTATCGTATTCCATCTGATGTTCAATTATGTTCAGAAACAATCTTTCGGCAGCATAAAACCACACGTTTCTGAGCAGAGTACACAATTAAGCAGTTTTAAATGTAAAACAGTTTTACTAAATCGAGTACTTTCTAATTAACTGTACATGTGTTATCATTATTTTCAAAACACTTCTTATGCTGAACATGAAGGTGAACACATTTAAATACTTTGTCATAAGTGTTTTCAGTAAATTAATTAGAATATTTGAGAAAATGATATTTACAAATATATAATAAATCCTAATTATTCAAGGAACATATGTTACAATTTACTATAACTCTTTAAACAGAGCTAATATGTGAGCAAAAGTGAAGCACAAGTTATTGCACATACAGGACTGAAACTCAGACAACTGGCAGCCTATATAATCCATGTACCCATCTATGTCAACTCTGCAGCAGTTTCAGTACTGGCAAAAGATTCTTCTTTCAGCAATCCGGCGTAAGGATAATTACTGTTAGTCACTTTAGTTTAATTTATTTATTAAGGATTCAGCCGACGATACTGGCATTAGTGGATATGTACTTAATTTGCTCTTCGTCAAAGAAATTCTAGTATTTCAAATTTGCAATACGTTTTTCACACTGAGGACTCGAAATCTGGTGATTTAAAAAGAGCAAACTTCCAGGAGACATAACTCAAAAAGCTACCAACGGTATTTAAAGATATTTTCAGGAAAGTGAGACAAGAATGTGGACTTTATGATTCAAAAATAAGATCGAATGCGAACATTCATTTCCGGTGGTGCGGGTTTACATATATTGTCATTAACCATAAAAGCTGACATCATGCCTTTGTAATTCCTACTTTTGCAAGTGCAGGTGGCCAAAACAATGGTAGTAATTTAAACAATATTCACAGTATCCAAAACTCAACATTTATTATCCCCCCATATGGATATGATGTGTACATAGTGTCTACAAACCAGTTACATGTGTATGTGTAAAACATGTATATAATGCTACTGTCATGGCCTACGAGCAGGAAAGTGCTGGCTGATGCCCGTTAAAAAAGCTTTCCTTCTGACAGAGCACTAAAATTCTAATAACTCTCGAATGATAATCTTAAACAGAGCATGCTTAACCTCGTCATTCGTTTATTCCGAATGTTCCTTCACGTTTTGTTGTTCTCACATGCATTATACTGTGAACTCATTTACTGTACGTTACGTATAGTACAACCTGACGGTATCGCAAGGGCTATTGTATGTTGAGAATATCCTTCCAATGTAGTACTGCAATCCTGTTTTATCTCAGTATTATATATCTTAATATTATTGATAAAAATGTGAAAAAGACATATAAATGATTTTGTGTCAACTGTAATTCAGCTGTATTCTGAAATGACATCCTATATATTGTATGTGAATAATTATACCCTGCCATCTTGCTTTATGTTTTATGTATCATTATTATAAACTGTATCTCTCCACCACCGAAAGTGGTTTCCGAGAAAAAAGAGTTTGAGTTTGATTAACCCTGATGCGCGTCAATTAGTCAAACGTGATTTTGTTTACTACGACAGGCAAAACGACAAACTTGGACGTTTAGTTTCGGTGTTTGCATATATCTATATAGCTGTTGCTCGACTTAAACAAGTAAATATCATATATTTGGGAATGAATATGGAAGTTAAGTGAAATTGTTTGAAATGAAATCAGCACATTGGTTTTTTCCCGGCACATACCAAAGTCAAATACATTAAAGAGCCATCACGGATGTTGATGAAAATATCAAAATTTCTCCAAAAATCTATCTCCGTGAAATAAAAACACTTAATTTTTCCCTAATTTTTCCAACTTAAAATAAGCCTAGAAATTGCATTAATTAGTAAAGGTGTTTTCCAGTCTAAATATAGATCCAGTCTATTATTTTCAAGCGCAAAGCATTATGGTCTAGCTCACACACAGTAAACAAAGACACGAAAGAATAAAAAAAAAATATGAGCAATGAAAGAAATCGAATATATATTTGTTTGATGGTTATTTATTTACCATTTCATGTAATTATGTATTTGCTACAGATATTGGAATAATTGTTTTACCCAACTAGGTATTTTCCTTGAATTTTATAATTAATGAGAGTAAAAATTTGTCATAATTTGCTGGTCTTATCTCAATAAAAAGAACATTAAACAGGAAATAATTTGTATATTCTCAGGACATTTAGAAACATAGTTTGTAAAGCAATCGTCACATTCAGTAATGTGTGACAAGGATACTTTGCAAATGCGACGCGTGAAGCACGTGCAGCATATGGGTTGTTATGGCGACTTGGCGAGCCTTCACGCTTCGGAAGCGCTTGCTGTTTGTGTAGTACGTATTACGCAAAAAAGGGGACTCTGTTTATATACGTCAGATACCCGTAGCGCGCGCTAGTCGAAGTGATACTTCTCTTTGAAACCAAATTGCAATACATTGTCGTGATATGAAAATTATTTAACATATGCCATGTTGTAGATAAAAAAATTCTCTGGCGAATGACGTTATAAGTATATTTTCCAAAAATTTGAAACACTAACATCCGTGATGGCTCTTTAAAGATAAATACTGATTATCCCTTTGAAATGAGCGTCTGAAATAACACGTTTTTGATCTCAAGACATTCCTTAACCTATCAACGTTTCAGTATGTATTATTTAAGGAATTGGTAGATTTATAACACTGTCTATGTACGTGTATCTCAAACTTCTTCCAGCTTTCGTTGTTTCATACAATCATTACATTTTAGTAATCAGTGTATTTTACCTGTGAGTTTAGTTAACTGCACAAAAGGAGTTAAATGTGAATATCATTTAACTTAAACAGGATTCAAAGGGACATAGAGTAACAAATGTAAATGAAGCACTGATGAAACCATGTGTTTATGGACATTGTTCTCATGCACTGTCCTTTTATCAACCGGAGAAAAGTCAACTTGGATATACTAATGGGGTTCTCTTCATTAAAACGAGTGACTTAACTTATTATTTGTCGTTAACAGTAATTATAAACTTTATCTAAGCATCTTTAAGTTTTAAACCGTATTAGCTTCAACTAAGATCCATACAAAGTATATACTGACTGTATAGTTGTTAGAGGTACAGCACGCTCGGAGATATCTGATGTTTTCTGAGTTACGGCAGTTATAGGAGGAACGCTTGGTGTTGGGGTACATACATTTTGTAATTGTTGAGTAAAGACATTGACACCTGCAACAGTTTAATCATCAGCTTTATCATGTACCTTTGTTTTCTCGTTTGATGCAATTGCCCCATTTTACGATTCTTAACTTAGTGGGAGGCAATGGGTTTATTTGCTACTCCGAGTAACATAAAAACGTTAACGTTTTAACTGATTAAAACTTATTTGATTTGATGTTTTTCATCATACATACGATGTTATCTGAAATGGTTGTATTCCACTGAGTTAAAAAATCAGGTAAAGTATTTTATTAGCATTAATTCGTCAACTTAATTCACATGTGTCAATCCATAATTGTAAAATCAAAACGGTAACTAAATTTATAAAACATCTTAAAAGGAGGGTTTGATCAGGTTATTTTTTGCGGAAAAGAAATTCGAGAGGATATTCCTGTTTACACATATAAGTTATTAATACATGATTAAAACACAATCAAATTGAAAGAACCTAAAGGTTATAATTTGATGACTTTATATTTCAAGACTTGATAAACCCAACCACACATTTGTTGAAAATAAAAATAATGAAAACTGAAGCCATTCATCGGCGCTACGAATGAAGAAAACTTGGTTTAGTAATATTATAACATGTTATGTATTACTATGTTAATACTCTACCATTGTATGTCTTTATTATTTAAAAGTTGTAACATTAGATACAATATAGACTGTTTTCATTTCACAAAATGGCGACAGAACCCTCGCTTTAACATGTTAAACAACTATGACAAATCGTCAACATTGTTTTAAAATTTAGAAATAATATAGTTAATGCATTTGTTGTCAGTGTTGCTCATGTAAATATACGATTTGTGTTGATTGTTATAACGGGAAATAGATAGTTCAACACTAGCATTGCATGTCCACCAAATGTCTTCATCAGTTTCATGTGGGGAAAAAACTATTTCTGTGTTTACGCTCTTGTCTGCTGCATTCCAATGGATACATTAGCTGTTACATGATTTAGACTTGCTTTCCGTGATAAAATTTTAATCAGGTTTGAATACTGCAGGAGAGGCGCCGATGAAATGCAGCAACCAAATTCAAGCCCTTACATAAAAATCAACATTTCGCATATAATGCAGTTTTGATATAGCCCTATCAGGATCTCATCATAGGTTTAAACTTTAATCAGATCGTGTCAGCAAAGTTGGTTTATCTAAAGAATGTTCCTTGGAAAAACTAGTCTCAACATTAATAGTCCACGGTGGTTAACTGAGGCAATATATCCCAGTTATGCACCTTATTATGACGCCGAAGTATATTGTTATCACCTTTCCATCTGTCTGTTGGTCAGTAAAATTTAATCTTGACCATCAATTTGATTGATCAGAGATAGGCATTTGCTATTTTACAAGCGAAGAGACATTTCAGATAAGTCATATTTGTTTTACATTTACATCTTCAATCTTAGTCAGTGATACGCCAATGTACGCCATGTACATCCTCTGAAATGACCTTTCAGATGAGGTCATTATGTTTTACCTGGTGACTTTGACCATAGGTCATTTTCTGGAAACTTTAGTCTTCGTTATGGGCTTTAGAAACTTGACATGTGCAACTGCTGTGAGGAAACCGCCCAGTGTTCACTGTGTGGTAGCCAACGTTGACAAAGTTACCATGCATGGCTTTGCCACTGTTAATGACTGATTTAGCGTAAGGGTTGACAACAAAGGTGAGAACAACGTTTCGCTCCAATTGTGTTCCATGTTTTGTGTGGTGACATTTTATATAAGAAAGATATGTTCTAACTATTTTATCAAATTAAACGGAACACAATCCGCTAACAAATTCAGACCGTGTCTAACATCTACGTGTATAGACGATAACCTACAATGTACCCAGCATGACTATATTGGTCCCCTGTGGTTAGTATTGTTTCGGCACCATTACACAGAGCCTCTTGGAGAATTAAATCTACGTACCGTTCTGCAATGAACACATCTCGGTTAACTTAACATAGATGTCTTTGAGCACTTGATGCTGACTAATAAACGGTGTACCTGTCCCTTATCGTATTCACAGTCATTTCCGGCATATATGATATTTGTTATAAGCATGGTAACTGTGTTATTTGAAATTTAATTAAAGTGGTTATAAGTATTTTATAGATATTATCAAAGGTGTGAGTCCCTAGGTGAAATGCAACAGAATGCCTACATTCGCATTCAACAACCCAACATACCCCTTCCCCCATCATAATGATACTAACTTTAATCGTTCATCTATTTAAATGGAAAAATAATATTTTGCTAAATGTACATGGATATTTTTCTTACAAAACAAACCATGAAATTGATAATTCGTCGTCAATTCAAGTTGATTTTTATACTGTCGCATGATGAATATCAAACATAACTTCAGAACTAAAACATGGTTAAAAATGTTTTGCAGTCAATCTATTATTTTGTCTATATTTGAAACTTGTTCAACTCAACCAGTCACCTCTCACAAAAGCACAAACGCTTTTTCGATATGTTCGTAAATCAAATTTAATGTTATCTTCCAATAACTAGTGTTACCCTCCGGAGAACCATGGTATAAATAGGCATGCGATGCAGGTATTGCGATTATATAGCACCTGATACACGACATATGAAACCACTGGGTCACCCATTAAGCTACTCATTTGCCCCAGTGTGAATGACTACCTCTAGACTGAGGCAGAGGTCGACACTGCACCTGTGGACGGATGCTGCACTAAGAACAGTGGATCGAGGAGCTCAAGTTAATTTCCCGAAGTTCATAGGACGTGCTACTCCTAGAGGGACCCAAACAGGGTTGAGTATCATCTCGAGAGTGAGCATGAATAACTCCATCTGCCGTCCAAACAGATCAATCAATGGAGACAAAGAAAACATATTCTCTCTGAATATTGACTCTTCATATTTTGAAAATAATGCCATGATTTATCAGTAATAGTTGTGCAGCTTCTGGTCAACACTGTTATTATTTAATTTCGCTTATTTGAAATATAATTTAACAATAACGAATTGAAACATGGTCATCACAACAATTTTACCAATATATGCAAAGATACACCTTAACGGAAATACAGAGACAGCATGTAATCAACAGTAACGTCAATTGACGAAGTGCTTCCGATTGTAACAGCAGTATCAGTTACTGGAACGGAAGATTGTTTTTAAAGCCAGTCGTTCCATTGAAGGAAATGTATTTTTAAATAGCATCTTGTCGCACTTAAATGCCTGATGGTAATATCAAGTTCAGTATTGACCAATTTAATTGAACAAACCGATATGTTGTCTACTGAGGGGTCATACCATGTTTTGAATAAAGTTCGGTAAGAGCAGTATTCATTATCATTATGGATGTACACATAAATGTACACATAAATGTACACATAAATGTACACATGATTATGAATAATCGCTAATGCCACATTAACTGCAAACAAAAAATGGGTTGATGTTTTGTAACATTTGTGTAAGTTAAACAGGTTTTGGACTACGAAAGCATGCCGCGTAAGGTTCAAATAGAATCTGACCTTACTTAACCTATATTTAACTTTTGCAACCGTACTAAAGCAGCAATCATGCAGCAGTGAAAATGACAATATTGGAATATTGCAAAATTCGTGGTGACGGCAGATAGATTCCAGAAGTTATGTTTTGTCCAACACTTCATTTATTAGGAATACTTAAACTGGTATTCCTTCGTTTGGAAATCTTTCAAGCAAACAGTATACTGTATACTCAGATAATGCTTAATTGTATAATGTTATAAAATACACTTTCATTAACTTAATTATATATACATGACAATTAATGAAGGAACACTCGGATTTTCCAAAGTCATATATGTAACGTCCAACTGACATAACTAGTCAGGCACGAGTCTACCACTCTATCTACAACATTCTGCTGACTTGGATGCCGCGTGACATCGTGATTGGCAGTAGCTGCCTCTCTAAGGTATTCGTAGGCTCAAAGGGTGTATCACTGAAGATACACTGTTATCAAGAAAGTGACTAATGATCGTTTCGGTGTGACTTGCATGACAAATGTGTGTCTCTAAAGTTACCACAATAGCTTTGATCACGGATACATGTATGCGGATGATGTATTTTGGATCAATAAGACAGGTTTGTCAATTCCAGTGAGCATATATTCATTACCAGGCATCCTTTTTCAGTCCAGTGTACTATCAAGTCCTTGGAATGAGGCAAACTATGCTATACTGAGAGGAACTCTTTTGACAAAACATTATGTGTACATTCATTTTCAAATTAAGATTTTAATCAACCCTACAGAATGATATAAACATTATATCCAGTGATTAATTCCAAGTGTTTATTTACTAGTTGACCGTGTCACTCGATGTCCCCTAAAACTGTTTAGAAGATTATGTATTCTTGTGAACTTGACATGATCAATTTACATTAATATCACAAGTTCATCAATAGACATTGATCAATTATGTGTTCAATGTTTACTGTCACTCGAACACGTACTTATTGCTACAGTTACTTATTATCAAATGTGTCCTTTAAATCCCAAGCGGTATATCATGTCAACAGTTGTACTTGACATACATGAGTATGTGTTTCAACTTCACATCCCAAGGGACACTTTGTCACACCTTAATGGATCTGACTGATCAGAATGACAGTCTAACATAAACCTACTAGAACATTTACAATCAATATGTAAATATCTATGAATTTGTAAATTGACCAAAACTGTTTCAGGTCAGTTATAAACTGACAGTTACCCTGCTACAGACTTTTTAAGCAATCTACTGTTATCTGAGACGATTTACATGAGAAATTGCCTGACAAAAATAGTAAATATATTTGATCGAGTGCCCGAAACGTTTGGTAAAAATGTACTTGAGAAAGAACTTTACTCAAATTTTAGTTGATCGGGTAAGGTGGTATTATTGCGTCCCGGTGAGAAGTACATAATTGTATCGTAAAAAATACCTACACAATGTGAATGAATAATTATTGTTAAGTGTCATGTTGCTGAAATTCAAGTTCAATATGTGTAGCGAATGTATTTTTGCATCAATTCTCATTGTCAATGCAATAGCAGACGACTGCATAAACTGCATAGACGACAGATGCATCTAAAATCAATTATCTGAGCATTTTGATGCGGAACATTATGGCCGTGAGTGAATCGTTTTTACAAATTATTTAGCAGGAGTCCAGGCTATACATTATTTTATGTGACACGTATATCAGGTGTGATATTATGCGGGAGACCAAATTTGCACTCACAAATACACATCAAGGAATTTTACTTTTTTAATTCTAAAACTACAACTAGAATATGCTATGCGAACTACATGTAATCAAGAACAATCAGCAATAACTGAACATATCATATCAGAAATACCTCACCATATCATGTTATAGTGTTGTGTACTTGCTTGATACTTATCACTATAGCGACGGCACCAAAATACATGTACTCAAATCATATCTCTTAAGAAATACTTTTCCTGTAAACTGATTGATACAGTACGAAATTTGTTTAACCTATAGTGGTATGCACCAAACGAGAAAGAGACACAGCGATAGTGAGATGAGATATTATAAACATTACTTATGTATCTAGTATGAACAATGGTTGGTATACCTTTATCAGTTTTAGTTTAGTTTTTGTTACGATGATGGATGCGACGTGACAATTGACGTGATGAAGCTCTAATCTCTAAAACTAGAATGGTTTATTTGTTGTGATTGCGTCATGAAATCTCCATGTTGATGAACCCAGATACCTGTTCCATCAGTTTTAGAACAGATTAAAACATCAATCACTATGAAGCACGATTTAAAACTAAATTCAAAAATTGAAAAAAGGGGATCTGAACAGGTTAAGTAGGATAATACTCAAAACAAGGACAGGATCAATACTCAAATCTCTGCTTCGAAGCAAATTAGAGGATGGTTAACCTCTTGTCAATCAACGTAATTTTTTAATCCATGCTATTGATTGCTCTGATGATGGTGACAGAACTGTTGGTTGAAAAGATATTCATTGATTTTGGGTCATTAAATCAGTTAAATTAAAGTGATGTTAAATAAACATTTTGGCATAAATGAAGTTATAAAATTGTTCAATAGTTACGTTAACTTGCCGACAAATCATATGAAATTAAGTGTTTTCCACATTCATTTTTTCTTATTGATTGAGTTGTTGATTCATGTGCAGGGATAAGCAATGCTATCCTTGTATGAGAACTTACACAAGTTTGCGGGCCTAAATAAAATATACACAGCTTGACTCTGAGAGAAGCTTATTTACTTTGATGTATACAATTACATGTCTGAAGCAAAGTATTCATGGTTACTAAACAATGTATATTCATTTTTCAGTGTATCCTTGATTCCGATTGGTTGATTTCCCTATGTTGAATGACAATGAATACCCGCAAATTACCTTGGGTGAATTACCGCGAATTGATACATCATGTTCACTAGATTGGGCCCGACTCGAGATTTACTTTTTCTTTTCCTTTTAATATGTGTGCCTTACAAAACTTAGACAGATGTCACTGTTATTTTCTTACTTGTGTATACCCTTATAGTTCACAAATTACTCTCAAATATGAATTAGTTTCAAGTATCTAAAAAAAATGAATTTGTAGTTGGTGTATTAGTTATAGTTATAATTCTGCGTCTTGCAGGTGAAAATGTATAGAGGATATCTGTCTTTTCTTGACTAATACCATGTTTATCTCATCGAGTGACAACAAGTTAAAGTGCAGAGGCCTTAATTATACTTTCAATGTTACTCCAGAGAATATTCTTATTTCAGTAAAAAGTGTACATTACACTGAGTAAACACATTTTCAGATACGTGGTGCTTCGTCCATCCAATTAATTGTCATATAAAGTGTGCACATATTCCATTTCTAGTTGCCCTTCAACGACCTCTGTTATGTATGTATTTTAATCGTATTTATCTCAAATCAATCATGTCAAACTATTTCAAGACGACTCGTTATTTTGTCGACAGTTGGAATATGTAATCTCATGGGATATATGTTACATTTAAGCGGTATCAAAATATGTGTGTACTTTACTTTATATTTGTAGCACTAAGGTATTCATTACGTCGGTGAGACGTTGTTTCCGCATAGATCAAGATGTGCAGATAATGTCATGAGACAAAGTAATAGTTTGCCCTCAACCATTTTACCTCAGAACATCGATATGTTTGCACTCTTAGTTATTAAAAGCATCATGAGATAAGTCGGAAAGTTAATCATAATTGGTAATTTCCAAATATATTGATGATGGGATATACTCCTTTGTAAACAACTTGATTGCCAATTGATAAAAAAACCCAGACATGTTTCCCCTAAATAACAAACTCTACCCTGAAACCCTTTGATCTGTAGTCATAATACCATTTTGTTATTGTGGTGGTCGGTCAGAGGTTATAGTCTATGATATTTGTTTCTCGTTTTGTCTCCGAATACAAAGGTTTACTGTTGTTTTGAGAAATATATGATAAAACTAGTAAAACATATGATTCATCACCACCACCTGCTTGTACAAACTTAAGGAAAGACCACGGAACAGTTGGTGTCATGAAAGTAAATCTGTTTGAGAAGCATATCTAACTAGATGAGCGTTTGCGGGACACCGCAAAAGCAGAGCAGCTCCGAAACTTTTGGTCTCGCCTTTCCCTGTTCCGCCTTCTCCTCAGCATAAATAAAATGGGAATTTTTTTTGACAAAATTTTGTTTATTATTCAAGTTATTCTAACAAGTTGAATCATCACCGGGGTCACTTTTCACAAACTTGTTTTTAAAACATATTTCTGATTTCAAAATTGGATCAAAGGATTAACATGGCCTTAACCAATATCTCATGACCTTGACCTTTGACCTTCAAGGTGACACCATCAATGATTACTTTTCATTGTGTATGACAATCATGCAATGACTCAAAGAGTTCATTGTTAACATAAGGCATATTCACAATAGCATGCTTAAGTTTTGACCTTGCTGTGACCTTGACCTTTGACAGATTTTAGCGAAAACGTTTTCAGATATTGGTCTTTCTCCATAATTGTATATACCAAATAAGAGCCTGACAGCACAAAAATGTTTGAAGTTATCATGTCTACAAGGATTATTATAGTGATTTAAGAACTCATGACCTTGACCTTTGACCTTGAATGTGAACATGTCAAAATCATTCACCAGATTTATAAGAAAGAAGCTATGTATATGAGATGTTAATACCTTCTTGGAAAAAAGTTATTTACAGATTTCAGAACTGGTCACCATGACCCTATCTCTTGACCTTGACCTTTAAAATTCAAAGTCACACAATGATTCAAAGTGTTAAAAGTTGAAATAAGACATTTTTGCAAAATCATGCTTAAGTTGTGACCTCACTATGACCTTGACCTTTGACGGATGTTAGCGAAATCCTTTTCAAATCTTGGCCTTTCTCCATAGTTGATATACACCAAAGAAGAGCCTGATAGCACAAATATTGTTCAAGTTATCGTGTTTACAAGGATTGTTTTAGCGATTTCAGAACTTGTGACCTTGACCTTTGACCTTGAATATGAACATGTCAAAATAATTCCCCAGGGGCATAAGTAAAAAGTTATGTATATGAAGTGTTGATACCTCATTGGAAAGAAGTTATTTAGTGATTTCAGAACTGGTGACCATGACCCTATCTCGTGACCTTGACCTTTAAAATTCAAGGTCACACAATCAGTGATCACTTTTCATTGTGTATCACAATCATGTAATGATTCAAAGTGTTAATAGTTGAAATAAGACATTTTTGCAAAAGCATGCATTAGTTGTGACCTCACTATGACCTTGACCTTTGACGGATGTTAGCGAAATCCTTTTCAAATCTTGGCCTTTCTCCATAGTTGATATACACCAAAGAAGAGCCTGATAGCACAAATATTTTTCAAGTTATCGTGTTTACAAGGATTGTTTTAGCGATTTCAGAACTTGTGACCTTGACCTTTGACCTTGAATATGAACATGTCAAAATAATTCCCCAGGAGCATAAGTAAGAAGTTATGTATATGAAGTGTTGATACCTCCTTGGAAAGAAGTTATTTAGTGATTTCAGAACTGGTGACCATGACCCTATCTCGTGACCTTGACCTTTAAAATTCAAGGTCACACAATCAGTGATCAATTTTCATTGTGTATCACAATCATGTAATGATTCAAAGTGTTAATAGTTGAAATAAGACATTTTTGCAAAAGCATGCTTAAGTTGTGACCTCACTATGACCTTGACCTTTGACGGATGTTAGCGAAAACCTTTTCAAATTTTGACCTTTCTCCATAGTTGATATACACCAAAGAAGAGCCTGATAGCACAATTTTTTTTCAAGTTATCGTGTTTACAAGGATTTTTTTTAGCGATTTCAGAACTCGTGACCTTGACCTTTGACCTTGAATGTGAACATGTCAAAAAAAATCCCCAGGTGTATAAGTAAGAAGTTATGTATATGAGTTCTCAAAACCTAATAGGGAAAAAGTTATAGCGAATACAAAACGCGCCGGCGGCGGCGGCGATGGAAACTGCACAAAAACTGATAGCAGCTATGACTTAGTCGGAGCTGCTAATTAAGGAGAGTTGACAGAATGAAAGCTCACAACACTACCGATATATAACAAAATTCCGAATGAAACATCTATTTATATGATACTGTTGTGATAACCCATAAAATAACTCTTTTCAGTTCAAGTTGTCGATGTTCTACTTCGTCGTTTAAATGAAGTTCCATGCTATCTCACTGTACGCTTCTTAAATGTTTGTTTGCTTTCATTTTAGTCTCCATGAGGATAGCTTTCTCTTCTTATGTGGTATGCATGGTATTCCCTTTGGGTCCGTATGCCGTCTATACACTGTACATGTATATATACCAAAAATCTGGCAAATTGGTGTTACCACAATAAGTAACATCATCATCATCATCATTTATTCTAAAAAATACACCATCGGTGGTACATGAGATACATAAATACAAATTATATAATAATTACCAAAATGGCAAGGATGTACACAGGAATATGCAAATCATCAATAATATACATACATAAATTTTCTAAACGACAATTGTTTGACGTGAGAATTTGATTTACTTTTTTGTGTTAAGCTTTGTAAAGACGATGTTTATGTATTTAGCTAGTTTGCTTAAATAAGTGGCACGATTAGACTTAAAAAGGTTCGCCATCTGTATGGTATTCGGCCATTGTAAGAAATGATTTGGTATGAGCATTAATCTTTCGGAAATAAAAGCTTCACATTTAAATAAATAATGGAACTCGTAGGCGACTGCTGGTGAGTTGCAGATAGGGCAAAGTCGCTCTTCTCAATGGGGATATAATGTTTTCACGAGAGTCAAACTTGACAGATTTTGTTCCCACAGTACATCTGCACACTATAGCTACATTAGGGGAATCGGAAAACATGTCGTTAATATTAAAGGTTAGAGCAACGGATAACTGTTTTGACGGTGTCTTACTTATAAGCGCTAATCATCATGAATTTCATTCAAAGGCAAAATAGGTGACTTTCAGAATTTTCGAAGCAACTGAAAAGATAATTCCAATATCGTAAGACATAGGAAATCGGTGAGGATCCAATTTCCTGTCATCCATTTGGACAATGTTAATTTGATTACCTTCAGATAATAAGCGAATGTGAGTGTCAAAAAAAAAGGTTCCTAGATTTTTTCAAAATTGGTAGAAAATTGTTCTGAAGTGATGTGACCAGTGCAAGGTAAGCATTTTCAGGACTTAAATACAAGTTATAAGAGTGTGTTCATAATATTACAGTTGATGTTATGGTTAATTTGTATTCCATATTCATCTATCACTAATCGTCACTTTGGTGGCAGACACTTATTTGAACCAGGATAATTATCCTCCTTTAGTGAAGAGTGAGGTTTTCATGATCCAATTAATATATATCAAAGAAGTATTTAGGATGAACACAACCAACTTCTATTAAAGGGGTGCACATTCGTTTTAGTGCCAAACTGAGGCTTTGATGGATATATACAAGTATGAACATTAACTAAATATAGTAAAATTGGAACCAAGAGCATGTTGATAAACTTTCGAACATGCATTGACATAATAACATAAGTTAAAGTACTTATAAAAACTTCTTCGCTCTCTCCATCCACCACTAACCAGAACATTTGTGACTCAAATAATAAGTGATTGTCGAGGTCTCGATGGCTGAAAGCTGTTTGGAGAGTCAGCGAAGGAAGATGTTTTACTATTGCAGATGGCATGTACCTTTTCAAAAATTACTTATACAGCAGATTCACTTCACATTTTCCTTTTAGATATAAAAACAGTATTTCCACCAAAACGGAAGACCTCAGCTCACATTATTTTCCCCAAAAGAAGCAACGAGACAGTCTACGCTCGTACGGTTACGAATTAATTGAGCACTTGACTTTGGAATTCGCGTTGGAGGAAATTGGTTTTGCGTCGGTGGTTAATGTTTTTTTTACTCATCAACGAGAGAACAACTCATTACCCAGGGTCTACTTCCCACTCTAAGCAGAACTGTGTTAATTACCATACTTTTCTGTCCATGAAACACTTATAGCTAATCCATTATGTTTCTTATCAACAATATTACCCAAAACAAACCACTGGTTTTGAAAACAATGTTTATGATTTGTGAGGATATAATGTTTTCACGAGAGTCAAACATCTGTGTGTGTAGCTTTGTGCAATTTTGAGAGTTCAAACAGAAAGATCGTTGACCATTCCTTTTTTTAAAACTCTACCCTGATTGTTTAGGTATCACTACATCAGTCAAATCACTTGAATTGTGAACACCTAAAAGTGTTGTTGAATAAACCAACTTACTTACTAAATAATAATAGGGGGTCACCGAACGCTTTTCATCACATTAACGTCATCTTTTAAATTACCTACTTAAAGAAACGACCTACGTCACGGTTGGTTTGATCAAATCAAGTATAACTTTGACGCTATATCGCTATATCGTCTAATTATTGTTGAATATACTATCAATCAAAGAGTACATGGTGGAAGAACAACTATCGTTTGAAAATACAAGGCGATATTAACTTGATATAATATGTATGTAATTGAAAAAAACACACAGTAACATATTTGCCGTGAATATAGGTGACGGTAACGTCATGCGGCATGTCGTATAATGACCGTTAAAAATGCGTTACTGTAAATTCATCCGCTTTCCGTTAGTGTATTGATACATTTATGCTCCAAAATATATTGCACATATTAGGAGACTTATTCCCAACAAGAAAGTGTTGTTGCAAAATGTTCGATTTCCAGTTCGATTTCTTCAGCTTGGAAACAATATTATCTTGGTAACAATTTCTTTATTGTGAACACAAACGAAGTTTAGAATTTCGGCATCAATGGGAATACCACAATTGAATACCCATACATTTCATGCATTCTTTAAGATGACATGATTCAAGCTGATCAAGGAGTGAAAGATACTTCCTGAGTTCAAACATACCCTCTTAGCTACACCAATCACAACAGTAAGGTTTTACAGAAGTTCCACTTTGATACCCAATATAAACTCTAAATTGAGGTTGTACACTGTAGGGGAGGCGCCGGACCACTCTATACAACTAATTGAAGCATTTACGTAAGAAATCGATAGAACAACCTATGTTGAGAATTAAGAGGCGTGGGTTCAATGACCACTCATTCAAACATTACAAGAAACTGCAGTTTTTAAAGGAAAACCATTGATATCAAATTATATTAATTAATGTCGTAACATGTGTAAGACAACAATTTTCTATTGTTAAATCATATAGTGGTCGTCTTATCTTATCGTGTATCTGTACTATTTGTAACATATTCTCAGCACTGTCACGTATGTATGACAGGGAGTTATTGTTTTCCCTTTTCATATGTATTTCAGTAACTGCAATGTCAGAATTATTATGAATGAACCCAATCATCCAGTGACACATTTACTCAACTTGATTACAGTTGATACAAATATTTGTATAAATACTTTAGGTAGAAATGAAACGATCACGGGACACTCAACATTATTAAAACACGTATGGTCCTTTGAATCATGGTCTATTCAGAGATGATATTAAAGTTGACAAGGAGCGCAATATCGAGTAAAGTACTTTGATATACCACATTGTTTGTAAGATTTTTTATTTTTGTGTAATTTCCTGCTGTTAACAATTTAATATTCCTTATGTTATTGGAATATTATTCCACATTCGTTAGCTGCTGCGTCACATTCACACAAAAAAACAATAACATTTGTACATTTCGTTCCCTTTCACGAATGTCCATGTGCAACTTAATATTCAATTAGATATACATTTACTTACTTTACGTTACCTTACTGCTGATTACAATTTCTTTGATGTAAAGATATCAGATTACGGTGTTAACTCAACCGGCTAAACAGGTATTTTAATTCATGCAATGAAAACGTCTGCTTTGATTGACATTCTATAGGTGAGGTGAGTTGGTGTTTAACGCCGTTTACAATAGTATTTCACTTACATCGCGGCTGCTAGTATTATGGCAGATAGATAGCCACAACGCCATGTGCCTATGCAGTATCGGCTGAAACTAGCGAACCATGGGCGGTACTACGCTGAAATCCAGTAGCATTGAACCCAAACCTTACTGCGTGTAGAACAGTTCTCTACTGCAGACACAGTTGCCGTGCCCCTGGCGGGACTCGAACCCCGGACCTCTTGATCCGAAGCCGAACGCGCTAACCAATGTGCTATCCCGCCCCGACATTCTATAAGTTGAGGTGATGCAGAATAGAGACAATTGTATGCATATACAACTTCTTTATTCTTTGAAGACGACCTGATTGACAACGGCATTAGAACCTGTGTCGAAACATCGCCTTCAAAGAATAAAGAAGTTGTATATCTATAAAATTGTCTCTATTCTTAATGAAAATATCATCGACCGTTGCTGCAATAAATATTTTTATATACAAAACTAACATCTCTTTGAGGGGCAAATTAATTTCTTTGAAGTTTGAAATTCAAAAGGGTTCAAGATGACGAATATGGCACCATAATCTTGTTATTTTTAAGTCTTTGTTTTCTTCCTTTGATCATTGAGTATCATCCATCAGACAACAGTGATACTGCCACCTCCGCACATACTTATAAATACTTACAAGTCACACAGTAGCAGGCTTCAGCGTGTGTTGCTGTGTCAATACACTGCTAACTGTGCTAATGGTATGTCCATTTTTATCACGAACCGAGACACAAGTCTTTTTGATGTCATTCCCGTTGAAAGTACTGAATTCATATTGTATCTTCAGAGGTGACATGTGTACATCTTCCAGTGTAACATTTGGACACAGTGATATTGTATTATACATTTTACTCCTCATGTAACTGTTGTATGGGGGTTATAATGTTTACATATTATGCAGTAATTTTGGACGATTTCTTCGTCTTTACTCACATCTATACCTTTGGTAAATTTAATTTCAGAATTCCAGAAATTATTTTCTATTTACATTCATATATGAAATTGATTTCTTCTGTTTCAGGTTCTCTCGCCTCTACAAAAGTTATGCTCAAGGATTTCAAAACTATTTATCAGAATTCAATGACCTTTGGAGTTTATGCTCACTCTGTTATCACGATATGCTCTCAAGAAGAGCATGACTGGTTCAATAACCAACCGTAGGTGTGTTGCAATTATCTCAAGAAATTCCTCATTCGATGTGCAGAAACAGGAAAAGTGTGTATCTGTGTTTTGAAACCGGATTATGAGCCATCTGGAAAAATCTACCACATTATTTATTTTAGTTAATGAAAAGTGTTAAGCTTTACAAACACTGCTCGGTGTGTTTCATGGTTATAAACAAATATATATATATATATATATATATATATATATATATATATATATATATGTCCACCTTAATATGAAAACGTCAATACGTTTTCGAAAGTACATGTACCAAGAGACGAAATTGTGTGTTGCATGACGTACACAAAACAGCACCTCAAGTAAGAATCCAGTACCTCAAAGACAATGGCTATGCTTGATTTTAGTGACGTATACCCCGACCACATGTCCGGCGTACGCCGTTCCTGGACCAGGCTGAAGTTGAAACAAGTGTATCAGCGTACAGACAGGAAGACGCAACATCAAACTAGCTTCAGTAAACATGTCATTATATCAAACAAGTTTATTTTTAGAATTAGTTCAAAACATGTGTGATGCAATGTTTTAAAGAACCAGTAATATTTTAAAATAAATCAGTCAACTATCTTAATTTCAAAAGCAAATTCATAAAAAAAAAGTTTTTGAATGACGCAAGGATAACATTTGTCCGCCATTACACGCCGCCTTCGCCGGTCATTCCTAACCGGCGCATTCGAAGTACGCCTAATTCGTACGCCGGGTTCCAATCAAGTGATTCGCCGGTTGAGCCGCTTCCGGCGGCGTACCCCGGGTGGTGCGCCGGGTCCCAAATCAAGCATAACCTAAGATATGACCAACAGATGACATAGGTTGAGATTGTGAAAGTGTGGTGGCAATGTACACTTCTGATATAAAGACTTCCTAATATACAAGCAGGGATAGTTACACAGTGTGAAAAAATGAGAACACTTACATAATGAGATAATCACCCCACTTGTGCAACACATCGCTGGCAAGAAAAACATTGAGATTCCGCGGTTTCGCACCGTTAAGGTTTGGCGCTATTAACTGTAAGATGAATGTTGTGCAGATTTTATCATAACATTATACTGGGAAAACTAAAAAAAACCGAGCTCATTATATTGAGCATTGCTTCCGGCATTTATTAAGCTTTTTTGACACTTTTCAATATTTCACGATCATTTAATTGAAGGCTCTCTCATATGAAAACTCCTAATGTTTTTTTTACAATACTATTTCCTCGCTCAACAGGAAGGCTGATGAAGCCTTAATAATCCCTTTATTAAAAACAATTCGATGTTGTGATTGTGTACTTTGTATTTGATTATTTCTTAACCTTTTTAGTGTATATATAATATATCCAAACTTCGAACACATTACACATTACCTTCACTGGTTGCATGATAATCTAAGGGTTCAAACACTGATATGCAATGACCTGGCAAGAGGGAAACATTGCTCAAACATTGTGACACATTGATACGTAAAAGAAAGCATCTTCTCAACGTCACAGGCGTAGCGAAAAGATTTCCATGTCTTCTCCTTCCGCCCTTGACCTCAACCCTCGCATTTTCAGTGCTAAGATTTTAACGTACTGCAGGTTAATCGGATAAGCCAATCAGAAGACAGTTGTATTGCCTCTGTGACTGAGTCGATCGTCGCTTATTTTGAATTGGTTCCGAATGTAAACGGCAATTTCATTGGCTGTATTTTAACAGATGGTAAGGGACGTAACTCGTGATCACAATAGGTGTCGCTGATTCGTTTCACCACTTCTGCCTAGGTTAAAGGCAAGGTAAAAAATGGAGAGATCTCGATACATTTTCACCTTACCGTGGGAAGATGAAAAGAAAGATGAAGAAACTCGTTCTTTGGAAATAACCATTTCATAAGAAATATTAATTATATAATATAATCAGAAGACAATAACAAAATGAATATTTGCATTTGATCTAAAACAATTACAAAACAGAGTTTTAATTTCAGGACAGTTTTGATCATCTTTGAAATTATGATTAAAGTTGGGAAAACAGGTCAAACAATTGATATTGAGATTGACGAATGATAATGTTATTTTTAAACATGATGTCACAGACCAGCCTTACCATTGAGAATGATTCTGAATATGTGATAACTCAATATCAAATGACATCCTTGATCATGTATACCATTTATAAAAATCTTAAATAGTAACATATAATTACAATTTAATAAACATCCCGAAATAGTTACTAACAGTTGATACTATTATTTGTTTTACTACCGTTTCTTGAATTATTATTTCATTTCATTGCTGCGAATGTCATTTATATCCATATTCATGGTCGGTGGGCACAGTCAAGCCCATTGATAAGCATTGTAACAAAAACAGACTTTTACTCATAGAGTATGTATTTAGTCAACTAGGCACCGACGTGATGAATATTCAGTTATTGTGTTTGGGCGAATTTATTTAATACAATAATCTGGTTTAAGAAGAGATACACTAACACTGACAACATAGTTCTTCTGATACTAACATACCAAAAGTGCCACGTGTTATTTTCCCCTTGTTTAGTGTGCAAAGAATTCTGCTTACTGTTTTCGAGAAAAGAGTTATATATATTAGTTGCTAACTAAAGATGCATCATCAAGTCGAAATGGTAGAAGAACTACATCATACTGAGGAGTTATTTGCCTAAAGGCTGATCATAGTCTTAACAGTCAGTCAAAATACTAATAAGCATATGCCAATATATTAATAGTTAAGGCGACTTTTCACACAAATATGTTCACAAAATACTTTCTGATGGTTCAGATTTGTCAAATATTTTAAATATGTATGTATATGATTTAGGGACATCAAACTAGAAAAGGTAACCAATTAACGATATATCATTGCTAAAGTTTCTATATCTTGCAATTGAGTTTGTGGCTGCCAAAAATATTACAACATACATCATAACATTTAAATATTTCTTTTTTCCCCTGTTCTAGAGCATATATAAATCGGCTAATGTTTCTGTATAAATTTGTCCTCAGAAAAACCGTAATCTCTGCTGGCTTTAGTTATGTGTATATAAGTACCATATATTTGTGGCCTCTTAAATGCAAAACAAAACTGATAGCAAACATCGTCCAATGACAAATGTTGAAACCACAGGGGCTTGTATTGTCGAAACTAGCAATTAAAACGAATATGAAGTCGACGATCCAGCCCCATATACTATAAAAAAGTAAAGGGATGTAACGGGGTCAACACCCCATGTCCGTTTGAAATTATATTTCAGAATGTTGTCATCATATTATCATTCAATGTTATATATCACGGCAAAGCCAATACATTTGTCTTTAAAACAAGCCATCAAACGTAAAAATCGAACGGATAATAACAAGGATATGATTTTTCAAAGCCAAAAATATTAGTACATTGCTCATGTAAGCCATTTGCCTGGCCCACCAAAATGATAAAATATTCGCTTGAAAAAATTATTATAAAATACTTTATAATATCCTGTCAGCTAATAGTGACCCAGTTACAAAGCCCAGTATTTGGTGCATCAGATCGCGCAAGAATTATAACACGGGGTGCACTGTAATTGACGTACCAGAGATTTTAGATGATCTCAAGTGTGTTTCGAAACATCGTTTGATAGTGAGACGTCCATATTGAATGACCTTGGCATTGGTCTTTTTTTGGTAACGAAATGATGTCATAGGGCTATTTGAGGCCCTATGACATCATTTCGTTTCCAAAAATAGACCAATGTCAAGGTCATTCAATATGGATGACTACTAGACGAACGATGTTTCGAAACACACTTGATATAATGTAAAATCCCTGGTATGTCAAATACAATGTCCCTCATGTTATAATTCTTGCGCGATCTGATGCACCAAATACTGGGCTTTGTAACTGGGTCACTATTAGCTGACAGGATATTATCAAGTATTTTATAATAATTTTTTCAAGCGAATATTTTATCATTTTGGTGGGCCAGGCAAATGGCTTACATGAGCAATGTGCTAATATTTTTGGCTTTGAAAAATCATATCCTTGTTATTATCCGTTCGATTTTTACGTTTGATGGCTTGTTTTAAAGACAAATGTATTGGCTTTGCCGTGATATATAACATTGAATGATAATATGATGACAACATTCTGAAATATAATTTCAAACGGACATGGGGTGTTGACCCCGTTACATCCCTTTACTTTTTTATAGTATATGGGGCTTGATCGTCGACTTCATATTCGTTTTAATTGCTAGTTTCGACAATACAAGCCCCTGTGGTTGAAACATATCTCGACTTTCCTACAATTAAAAACCTACGACAATAATAAGGATCAGAAGTACAACTGAACCTATTTTATTAAAAGTTCAAATGTTAATACTACATATTGCTCATAAATCAACTATTACACAGATGTTTAACGCATAAATGTATTCCTGTCTTTTGGCACACAAGGTGAAGGCTGCACTTTATTGATGGTGTCACATGTGGCTGCACAAGATAACATCACAGTCAATATATATATGTACACCTACATGTGCCTGCAAACTATTGTTGCTTATCACATTATGTTGCTGGAATATATATCACACATTGGAATGTTAGTTCCGCTCTAGGAAAGCACATTCAACACAGCAAACAAATAGTTAAAGGGACACCGCGTCGAGGATAAAAAAAAAGATTAGGGGTATCTACCTATGCTAATTATCATGTCTTCTAACAAGTCACAGACACCCAATTTCAGACAATTGACGTAATTTGTAATAAAAACTTCTTCATGTAGACAGTGAAGCGAAGCGTAACTCGTTAGCAGACACTCTAATCAGCTTAGCTTAGTAATTTTTATCCTTGACGCAGTGTCCCTCTTTGTACAATGGTTTGGTTATATCCTTCTACCAGAGGTCATATTATGCTGTTATCTCTTCATTATTTGGTATACATGTGCTGTATTATCATCCAAATATAGTCGTCAACAT
The DNA here is from genome assembly GCA_936450465.1 of Gibbula magus. Lineage (NCBI taxonomy): Eukaryota > Metazoa > Mollusca > Gastropoda > Trochida > Trochidae > Gibbula > Gibbula magus. Next base: position 31,303,703 of record OW388292.1, on the reverse strand, counting down.
CACATGTGTGCTATGTATGTTTTATTAGCATTATTTGCTATCTGTTATTTGTGCAGTTTCCATCGCCGCCGCGTTTTGTTTTCGCTTTAACTTTTTATCTATTACGATTTTAAGAACTTACATAACTTCATACTTAACTTATACCCCTGGGGAAATAGTTTGACATGTTCGCATTCAAGGTCGATGGTCAAGTTCTTGAGTCCAAATCATTACAAACATCCTGCAGTTTCGTTGTATAGTGAAATTGCTCAGTTTTCATTTAAAACAAGTAATTATGATATATTTGGTGACTGCGGGTGAATATGCAAGTTGAGTGGAACATTTTGAACTGAAAGCAGCACATATCATATGTTGGTAAGTATTACAGCAAAATAAATCTAATGAAACACAATGGGTGTATTTTTAAATCATAAAATGTCTTCGAGAGCTGCACGAAGTGTAACCATATATAATGCAATACAATAAGGTTACTGGTTGGCATTGTTCGACACATAGTTACATATTAATTACTTTAAAGTCCTAGTATATATATATATAAAACAACAAACCCATTTCACAACAAAAACTGTGCTTGATTAGATACGGTTTCCGTGACTACAACTATATTTGAAAACATGTAAATACTTGTTTTTTTAATTGAACCTGCATGTACACCAAACCGACGATGTTTTGAACATAAGCTACAGATAGTTTTGAAATCTATGTCTCCTCTTTAATGTACGATTTCCTGCCGGTTTATACAGTAAAAGCCGTGCATGTCAATACAGATTACTAATGTCCATTATTAAAGCTACTAGAGATGATAAAATAACAAAGACATGTTCTATTACTATTATTAAGGTGTGAGCTTTGATGTTTTACTGCATCACCTGGCAATGTTAGCTTTACACAGTGGGATTGAAGGTACGCATAGCATTTGCTTCTACATTCTTCAAAGCAATAAAACTCATCAGATAGTTTCTACAACAGCTGCATATTCTGTTTTTCACAACGCAGGGTATCAGTAACACGCCTCAACACTGAACATTTTTTGTCGAATTCAGCAAGTATGTTTTCACGCTATTTTCAGTATGTCTTCACCGTATCTTTCGCAACCTAATGGCTTTATTCCGAATACAGGTTCTATTTTTGTAGATTGCATTTCACGAATCTCCATATATTCTACAGTAGATATTCATTTGCATTGAGAAACATATCTTATGTGTTGTTTTCGTTATCTATATTACGATATGTGAATATTGCCAGACACTTTCGGCTCTACAACTCATTCATCGCATACCAGTGGCATTGTATCTTCAGAAAAGGAGTATAAATCGGAATCATGTTGCTATAAGTACTATTGAATACACCGTTTTACAACAAGAAATGTCACTAGTGATCAAATCCCCTACACTAATAATAGTCATCATAAAGGCACTTCGCCAGGATTCAACATGCAAAATAGTGCAAACCATGGCAATATGGGTTTCATAAGTTTGTACAAAGAGCATGCCTCACATTGTCAGAAATCAAATAGTATTACAGACGTCCAGACGAACGTTGTCGCAATACATCAAACCTATTTTAAAGTAGTTGTGGTTATGGTGTAAAGTGGTATTAAACCTAAAACAGTTGTGGAATAGTTGTTAATTAATTGTTGTTCTATGTTCTAGATATGTTAAAATACATGCCATTTAGATAGTGAACAAATATAAGAAGGTTACATTTGGGATAACACTACCTTCAATAGTACAAAATTTGTACTTTTTCGGGGCGGGTCTCTTGCGGGCCGAAAAAGTACAAGAATGTGTACTATTGCGGGTAGTGTCATGCACATTGTAACCTTGTTATATCGTAATTTTGCCTACAAGTTTCAATATTAAATCATAACAGTAAGATTGGCAAAATATGAGTCTGCTGAGTTGAATGTTTTTGTAATTATTATTAAATATGGGCGTCATTACTTTCCTGCCAAATCGAAAGGTCAAAACGGGCAAGGGGAAAGATAAATACTGTAAGTCACTTCAATTCCATGAATTTATGACCATTCCCTTCTTTTCCAAGTGTATTTCACAAACCACTAGCGGAGTAAGTCCATCAGGTCACTTATGCATGCCTTTCCCCACAAAAACGCAATCCTCCTTTACGATTCGGAGAGTGAACATTCAATGCAGTTTTACAACATAAGGTATGTCTGGTTGTTTTACAGATGTAGTGTGTTTATATATCAGTAAACTAGCTCTCCAGTGATCATATATTACACATGTATGTTGATGAGAACACCCAGAAAGTGTCATGTCAATGATAATAAATTTGATTGCACGTAAATCATAATACCATCGTTAAGTGAAACTGACATTTTACCTCAACAGTTCTCACTATTGCAAGTGCAGATTAAAAAAAATATCGAAGTGTTTGAAATAATATGTGTATTCCTAAAATCAACACTTGTACATCTCCTGTATGTACGTGGTGTGTATATGTGTAAAACATGTGTATAATGCAACTGTCATGGCCTATGAGCAAGAAAGTGCTGATTGATGTCCGTGAAAAACGTTTCTCCTTCTGACAGAGCTCTTGAGCTCTCATAACTCTCCAATAATAATCCTAAACAAAGCAGCTTAACCACGTCAGTCGATCCTTTCTTCCAAATGATGTACAAATCTACACACGTTCCTTTGTTCTTACATGCATTACACTGTGAAATCATTACAACGTTTCCGACTTAAACAATCTAACGGTACGTGTATCTGTGAAGCTAATACATGTTGAGTGTTCCCTTCCAATGTGCGACTGTCATCCTGCTGTCTCTGTCATCCTGCTGTCTCATATTTTTACCCGCATGGCTATCAAAATATCCCTCAGATGACGTTATTAGACGTTCCTAATTTTAGCCCAGGCAGTGTTTTTTATGATATGATTTTTAATGTATAACTCCCCCGTGGACGAAATTGCTGTGTAATATTTAATACGGCAATATTAACCAGTGTAATAAATATGCAAGGATGACGTCACAATATTGTACAGTTGTGACGTCACGATGGTCGCGACGCCGTAACAATACTACAGGGCTCGTTTAATACCAACAAGGCTCTCCGGATTATCTTTGGAAATCCGGTCGAGTCCGAAGTTTGTCGCGACAATAAAAGTGTCGCGACTAACATTTTTTTTACAAACAAATTTCATTATTTAAATGCCCTGCATGAGTTCTCTGGAAATTTCCAGGTTAAAATTATTTTTTTCAATTTTCCAATGGAATTTTTCCAATAGAATTTTTGTTTCCAATGGAATATTTCCAATGGAAATTTTGTTCCCAATGGAATTTTTTTTTCCAATGGAATTTTTTTTTTCCAATGGAATTTGTTTTCCAATGTGGAAAAGGGTGGTTGGATGAGTCATTGAAGGCAGTTTTCATAATAATGAATTAATGAAATATAATAATTCTATTTTTTTTTAATTTGGTGAAGTTTTCAATGAAATGTTGATTTTAATAACATATATTGAGTTAAATGAAATATTAATTTTGGAAAAAATATAATGTTTGTGAAATGTTGACTTTGACAATATTTATTGACTTTGGTGGAAGTTTTACTTTGATAAAATATTGAATTTGATGACATGTTAAAATATTGTTTGAGTTATGTGAATTGTTGACTTTTGAAATATTTATTGACTTTTGTGAAAGTTTTACTTTAATAAAATGTAGAGTTTGTAAACGATATTTTGAATCTAATGAAATGTTGACTTTGATCAAGTATTTATTTGGTGAAATGTTGACTTTGAAAATATTCATTGACTTTTGTGAAAGTTTAATTTAAATAAAATGTTGACTTTGAAAAAGATTTTTTGGAATTTAGTGAAATGTTGACTTTGATCACATATTGACTTTGGTGAAATGATGACTTTGAAAATATTTATTGACTTTTACGAAAGTTTAAATTATATAAAATGTTTACTTTGGTGACATGTTGCTTTTGAAAAAGATATTTTGCATTAAGTGAAATATTGACTTTGATCAGGTATTGACTTTGATGAATTGTTGACTTTGAAATTGATTTTTTTTTAATTTAGCGAAATGTTGACTTTGATCAAGTATTTATTTGGTGAAATGTTGACTTTGAAAATATTTATTGACTTTTGTGAAAGTTTAATTTAAATAAAATGTTGACTTTGATAAAGATATTTTGTTTTAAGTGAAATATTGACTTTGATCAAGTATTGACTTTGATGAATTGTTGACTTTGAAAAAGATTTTTTGAATTTAGTGAAATATTGACTTTGATCAAGTATTGACTTTGATGAATTGTTGACTTTGAACAAGATTTTTTGAATTTAGTGAAATATTGACTTTGATCAGGTATTGACTTTGATGAAATGTTGACTTTGGAAATATTTATTGACTTTTGTGAAAGTTTAACTTAAATAAAATGTTGACTTTGAAAAAGATTTTTTGAATTTAGTGAAATGTTGACTTTGATCACATATTGACTTTGGTGAAATGATGACTTTGAAAATATTGATTGACTTTTGTGAAAGTTTAACTTGTATAAACTGTTGACTTTGGTGACATGTTGATGTTGAGAAAGATATTTTGCATTAAGCGAAATATTGACTTTGATCAGATATTGACTTTGATGAAATGTTGACGTTGGAAATATTTATTGACTTTTGTGAAAGTTTAACGTAAATAAAATGTAAATTTTGAAAAAGATATTTTGAATTAAGTGAAATATTGACTTTGATCAAGTATTGACTTTGATGAAATGTTGACGTTGAAATTTTTTATTGACTTTTGCGAAAGTTTAACTTATATAAAATATTGACTTTGGTGACATATTTGTTTTGAAAAAGATATTTTGAAATTAGTCAAATATTGACTTTGGTCACATATTGACTTTGATGAAATATTGACTTTGGAAATATTTATTGACTTTTGTGAAAGTCTAACTCAAATAAAAAGTTGACTTTGAAAAAGAAAATTATCAAGTGTCCTTCCCCTAAAACATATATTGAGATTATAGATATGTAGTATTTTTTTTAATAAGACGTTTCCACAATATATTCTCCTATCAAATATTCACCTTTGCGAAATGTTGACTCTTGAAATATCAATTGCGTTGATAAGGTTTCTATCTATTGACTTTTTTAAAGTTGAACACTATGTGTGACAGTATGTGTTAGGTCATTTGACTAGGCTATTGCCCACATTACATCACTCACCATGACTGATTATTTATACACACCTGATTGCAAGTTACATATATATAACGATAAAACAATTGCAATTTAATCATGCAACTGAGGTTTAAGGGATATATCAGACTTGTGTATTGACTCTCAGAATACCCTACGGCGTCCCTCTCGGTATTACGTAACATGTATATTCGATCAACTCATTAAGGCCAACAGGTAAGTAATTACCGGTTCAACGGCATTGACCCAGCAGCTAGGTGTTACAAGAACACAAATGTAGTCAGACTTCAATAGAGTGACCACATGAGCACTTATATGTTTCCGATCTGTGTGCATTAAACTGCAAATTTATCTGCGATCACATGACATTCTCGACCATGAACTAATAGCGCTTGGTAAAGGTATTGAGAATGTTTAGGTGGGACTTACAAACGTAAGTTATGTAACTTTAACATATCAGATAATTAATTTATTATGTTGTTGTTACAGGCGAATAGTTATAATATGCATAATATTATCCATGTAGGATTTGCTGACTTTTAAGAGATTGACTTTGGTGACTGGAAACTATTTATTGGCTTATAGCCTAATAAGGTAAAAATGATTCTAAATCCCTATGTGTGACGTCTTGGCTTTTCTAAAAGGTTTAACACTTTTAATTGGACATCAAATGCTGATTGTTTCAAATATGTCCAGACCCATGTATATCACAACTAAGCTGATGTTGATGCATTCTATGTGAGACACAAACTATTTTCATCGCTTTGACGGTTATTAACTAGTGATTGACCTCTCATGTGTAACATATGCATACTGAAATATTGAATCAACATCGCATTTCATTCGATATAAACATATTCCAAGAAAAACATTGAATGATTGTGACAAAGGAAGTAACGAAATTTATTTGAAGCGATAATATAATGATTTTAACGGTACTTAAGTGTGCTGTGTAATAGAAAGTACCATGAAGTGCATGAAGCAGAGAACGTCTCCCCGTCAGTGGTCATGGGAATTCGCGTGTTGATGTAATTACAGGTAGCGGGAATGACCATTAACTAATCACTTGTACCGACCCTCACTTAATTGTTTGTGTATCTCCTACCAGACTATTAGGGGTGGCCAAAATGCCGACACGTTCAAATGTTCTTATAGATCTAATGCACAAGTATTATATAACATGTGATCCTTGAAAGGCAGTAATAAAGCTTCAATTATCATGTACTGTAACAGATTGTGAATTGTAAACGCTCAGTCAGTCAATTATCGTATCTATGTCTATTGGAAATCATATATTATTATCTTATTGTGTTATGTATAAATGAACACATAAAACACATACATTCGCTGTTGGAAAAAGGCATTTAGTAGCTTCACATTTAAGGTTATGATGTATGATGTCATTAAAACCGATGCCGTTGAAATCTGGTCAATTTAAACATAAAACACAGAAGTAATATAATAAATAGAATATCTGTCAATTCTTGACAAATATCATGTTCACCTCATCTCGTGAGGTGGAAGAGTAATATATTCTCATTTACGCCGTCGCTGCATGCGAGAATATAAACTTGTACTTCACTCGATGAGATAATCCTGGTATAAATCAAGAAAATCAGATAGACAAGAAAGACATGTATCATGTATATATTTATATTTGTATGTAATTGTATTGTGCTGTATATCACGAGGTCATGGATAAACGCATAGGATTTTCTTTCACAGAGATCGACCACATTTTCTATTCGTTTGATTTATGTAAAACATTAACAATTTAACTGTTAAAAACATTGATTAAACATCGTATTTATCATAAAATGTTTCTTGCCGTCACAAATCATAAGCATAAACATAAGCCATTTTAGTTTGTTGTACATTTAAATAGATCTCATATATATGCATATATTGAATATTCAAAATAAAGTACTTTTTGGATTTTGATGTCTCGGTAATGTATAATAAATGTATGTATGATAACCTGATAAGATACGTGCTTTCAAATCATTGATTACAATATGAATACGAAATACAAACGTGTAGAATGCAATGTTTATGTAACTGCATGAATATTTAGATAGTATGACACTTCCAACAACCATAAAAACTATTTGAAACGTAATATATGTTGTTAACCGTTAAATGTAATAAACAAAGTCATGATATCGGTACCTATCTATCTATAATAATTTGAATTTCAAACTGTCTTGTAACAAACATTTTAAACTATTTCCGTGCTGTAGTAACACTTATATTTAGCAACATTGTCAACACTAAAATAATAAGAGAACACATGTAAATTATTCATTAAGTTCTCAAACAAAATTTGAAATCAACCAGTGTGTATACAGTACAGTATTGTAGTATCTAATTACCATCACTAGTCATCCTGTGAGGAGCCAAGTCGAGCTCTTAACGAGTTAAATAGAATATGCAAGTCTGAATATACTGGGATATGTGTGTATTGCAAGGGGGCAGTCTGTGCGGGTATTACCATAAACCAATCTAAAAATACGTACGAATGTGTATTGTCGCCAATACTGTTATTTCAATCTGAGCACCGTGACACATGTTGAGTTGACTCAGAGATACACACAAGTTGTCACTGGGATGTTCAGGAGATACGGTTCACGGACTTGATGGATAAACGCCAAAGAATTACTGTCTGAAACGCGCTCCTTTAGCCAGACATTTGTGTTCTCAAAATGTCATTCAATATTTCCAAAGTCAACATGTCATCAAACTCGGAATATCTTTTCAACGTCAAGATGTCACTAAACAAACTGTTACAGTACATGATAATTGAAGTTTCATTACTGCCCCTCTAAGAACACATGTTATGTAATACTTGTGCATTAGATATATAAGAACATTTGAACGTGTCGGAATGCTGGCCACCCCTAATATTCTGGAAGGAGATACACAAACAATTAAGTATGGGTCGGTACATGATAATTAGTTAATGGCCATTGCCGCTACCTGTAATTACATCAACACGCGAATTCCCATGGCTACTGACGGGGAGACGTTCTTTGCTGCATGCACATTATGTAAGACCTGGGACTTTCTAATACACAGCACACTTAAATACCGTTAAAATCATTATATTATCGCTTTAAATTAAATATTCGTTACTTCCTTGTCACAATCACTCCATGTTTTTCTTTGAATATGTTTATATCGAATGAAATGCGATGTTGATTCAATATTTCAGTATGCATATGTTACACATGAGAGGTCAATCACTAGTTAATAACCGTCAAAGCGATGAAAATAGTTTGTGTCTCACATAGAATGCACCAACATCAGCTTAGTTGTGATATACATGGGTTTGGACATATTTGAAACAATCAGCCTTTGATGTCCAATTGAAAGTGTTAAACCTTTTAGAAAAGCCAAGACGTCACACATAGGGATTTAGAATCATTTTTACCTTATTAGGCTATAAGCCAATAAATAGTTTCCAGTCACCAAAGTCAATCTCTTAAAAGTCAGCAAATCCTACATGGATAATATTATCCATATTATAACTATTCGCATGTAACAACAACATAATAAATTAATTATCTGATATGTTAAAGTTACATAACTCTATTAGTTCATGGTCGAGAATGTCATCTGATCGCAGATAAATTTGCAGTGTAATGCACACAGATCGGAAACAAATAAGTGCTTATGTGGTCACTCTATTGAAGTCTGACTACATTTGTGTTCTTGTAACACCTAGCTGCTGGGTCAATGACGTTGAACCGGTAATTACTTACCTGTTGGCCTTAATGAGTTGATCGAATATACATGTTACGTAATACCGAGAGGGTATTCTGAGAGTCAATACACAAGTCTGATATATCCCTTAAACCTCAGTTGCATGATTAAATTGCAATTGTTTTATCGTTATATATATATGTAACCTGCAATTAGGTGTGTATAAATAATCAGTCATGGTGACTGATGTAATGTGGGCAATAGCCTAGTCAAATGACCTAACACATGCTGTCTGAAACATCCACCTTTAGCCAGACATTAGTGTTCAACTTTAAAAAAGTCAATAGATAGAAACCTTATCAACGCAATTAATATTTCAAGAGTCAACATTTCGCAAAGGTTAATATTTGATAGGAGAACATATTGTGGAAACGTCTTATTTAAAAAATACTACATATCTATAATCTCAATATATGTTTTAGGGGAAGGACACTTGATAATTTTCTTTTTCAAAATTTACATTTTATTTACGTTAAACTTCCACAAAAGTCAATAAATTTTTCCAAAGTCAACATTTCATCAAAGTCAATATCTGATCAAAGTCAATATATCGCTTAATGCAAAATATCTTTCTCAAAAGCAACATGTCACCAAAGTCAACAGTTTATACTATACAAGTTAAACTTTCACAAAAGTTAATAATTATTTCCAAAGTCAACATTTCATCAAAGTCAATACCTGATCAAAGTCAATATTTCCCTTTATGCAAAATATCTTTTTTTCGAAAGCAACATGTCACCAAAGTCAACATTTTATATAAGTTAAACTATCGCAAAAGTCAATAAATATTTTCAAAGTCATTATTTCATCAAAGTCAATATGTGATCAAAGTCAACATTTTACTAAATTCAAAAAAATCTTTTTCAAAGTCAACATTTTATTTAAGTTAAACTTTCACAAAAGTCAATAATTATTTCCAAAGTCAACATTTCATCAAAGTCAATACCTGATCAAAGTCAATATTTCCCTTTATGCAAAATATCTTTTTCAAAAGCAACATGTCACCAAAGTCAACATTTTATATAAGTTAAACTTTCGCAAAAGTCAATAAATATTTTCAAAGTCATTTTTTCACCAAAGTCAATATGTGATCAAAGTCAACATTTTACTAAATTCAAAAAAATCTTTTTCAAAGTCAACATTTTATTTAGGTTGAACTTTCACAAAAGTCAATAAATATTTCCAAAGTCAACATTTCATCAAAGTCAATACCTGATCAAAGTCAATATTTCACTAAATTCAAAAAATCTTTTTCAAAGTCAACAATTCATCAAAGTCAATACTTGATCAAAGTCAATATTTCACTTAATACAAAATATCTTTATCAAAGTCAACATTTTATTTAAATTAAACTTTCACAAAAGTCAATAAATATTTTCAAAGTCAACATTTCACCAAATAAATACTTGATCAAAGTCAACATTTCGCTAAATTCAAAAAAACCTTTTTCAAAGTCAACATTTTATTTAAGTTAAACTTTCACAAAAGTCAATAATTATTTCCAAAGTCAACATTTCATCAAAGTCAACACCTGATCAAAGTCAATATTTCACTAAATTAAAAAAAAATCTATTTCAAAGTCAACAATTCATCAAAGTCAATAGCTGATCAAAGTCAATATTTCACTAAATTCAAACAAATCTATTTCAAAGTCAACATTTTGTTCAAGTTAAACTTTCACAAAAGTCAATAATTATTTTCAAAGTCAACATTTCATCAAAGTCAATACCTGATCAAAGTCAATATTTCACTTAATGCAAAATATCTTTTTCAAAAGCAACATGTCACCAAAGTCAACATTTTATATAATTTAAACTTTCGTAAAAGACAATCAATATTTTCAAAGTCATCATTTCACCAAAGTCAATATGTGATCAAAGTCAACATTTCACTAAATTCCAAAAAATCTTTTTCAAAGTCAACATTTTATTTAAATTAAACTTTCACAAAAGTCAATGAATATTTTCAAAGTCAACATTTCACCAAATAAATACTTGATCAAAGTCAACATTTCACTAGATTCAAAATATCGTTTACAAACTCTACATTTTATTAAAGTAAAACTTTCACAAAAGTCAATAAATATTTCAAAATTCAACAATTCACATAACTCAAACAATATTTTAACATGTCATCAAATTCAATATTTTATCAAAGTAAAACTTCCACCAAAGTCAATAAATATTTCCAAAGTCAACATTTCACAAACATTATATTTTTTCCAAAATCAATATTTCATTTAACTCAATATATGTTATTAAAATCAACATTTCATTGAAAACTTCACCAAATTAAAAAAAAATAGAATTATAATATTTCATTTATTCATTATTATGAAAACTGCCTTCAATGACTAATCCAACCACCCTTTTCCACATTGGAAAAAAAATTCCATTGGAAAAACAAAAATTCCATTGGAAAAAAAAATTCCAATGGAAAAAAAAATTCCATTGGGAACAAAATTTCCATTGGAAATATTCAATTGGAAAAAAAATTTCCATTGGAAAAATTCCATTGGAAAAAAAAAATTCCATTGGAAAAATTCCATTGGAATTTTTTTTCAAAAATTGAAAAAAATAATTTTAACCTGAAAATTTCCAGAGAACTCATGCAGGGCATTTAAATAATGAAATTTGTTTGTAAAAAAATGTTAGTCGCGACATTTTTATTGTGGCGACAAACTTCGGACTCGACCGGATTTCCAAAGATAAGCCGGAGAGCGTTCAACTCATTAACCCGTTTAATAAAAATGGTATTGAATGGAAGGTCGTTTGGTATCTTCTATGTATCACTTGAACGACTTTAATGGGTGGAACGTATCAGAGAGACAGCCAATGTCATCAATGGCTGAATGGCGAATTGCATGGCGATGATTTGAGACAAAATGCCACAGTACAGTCGGAGAAATGATATATAGGTGTTGTAATATTTATTTAAATCTGTAGTTTCACTGCGCGATTCGAATCTGCCGATTCATAGGTGCTGTCAACATTGCTGGAATTAATAAACGATTTTAAAAGGTGAGTTTTCGCTGATTTTCGTGAGCGGCGAAATTGGCTTGAAAATGTGGAGGTAGCGATATACGGACTGTTTTGTCGCATAGCTTTTGAAATAATGATCCGTTTGTGACCATTTATAGCTCATTTTGTAGGGAAAGCATTTAGCTTTCGTACCGTAGTCATCGAATGTGCCATAAAAATAGCTGTTGATGCGAAATATGACTTTGAATGAGCATGGGGTGGTTTCGTCATTACATCCCTTTCCTTTTATATAGTAATAGGGTAGGGTCTATAGGTATATGTCTTCCAAACGCTGTTTCTAAGCGATACATGCCCCTGCGGATTCCTACTTACTTTGGATTGCTAAAGTGCAAAACTTGATTTAACAACATAAACGTTTATTGTTCAGTGTTCAGTGATTGGTGAGTTAACAACACTCACTACACCCGAAGTTCTACCGGCTTTCTTTGTTTCACAACAGTAATTATACTTTTGTTATAAAAGGCCCAAATGCAAAGAATCAGAAAGTGTAAAATCAAAATTTAACAAAGATGTTAATTTTGTCCAAACTCCTTATAGTGCCTTTACGACTCTCTGTACATAATTGTTTTTTTCAAAACTGCTTGCTGTCCCGTGACATTGAACTAGCATAGGTTGACCAAGCGTTACCACTGACGCGTTAGCTTTATGACTTAACTTATTAACATGATCTTGCCAATTTTCGATTATTGAATGCAAATGATAAATTAAGACGTTGGAACAAATCGTGAGTCTCATCGCAGTGTCATAACGTGATAAAACATAGTTCCGGGCTAATTCTCTGAATATTACGTAAGTGTTTAACCACATTGTGGTTATTTAAAATGGTTATAATCGTGTATGTTATTATGACACAAAAAGTGTTTTATTGGCATGAATTCTTTGAATTCAATAACATATATCAATTCGTAACTAATTATACATGAATAAGGCATAAATTGTAAAATATAAATGGTAGAACAAATGACAAAACATCTTAACATTTCAAACAGCCATGAACAAGCCTAAACGTTTTTAGAATGTATGAATAATAAAATTGTCAGTGTTGGTGATATACATGTAGATATACAACTATCTTTATTGTTTGCACAAGCAATGGATATTTAAATTACCGTGTGCATGTCTACCTCTTGTTTGACGCCAAGCGTTGAGCAATGTGTCAAAGAGTCCTCCTTCGTTTCCATTTATCCCTTCCCCATTCCAGACGGTTCATTAAGCTGTGGCATGACTAAGACTTGCTTGTCCGAGATAAACTTTTAATCAGGTTTGAACACTGCAGGAGAGGCGCCGGTCGAATGTTAACAGCTAATTCATGCCCTTAAGCTTCGTCATATTGTGTCGGCAATGTTGGTTTATCGAAAGACTGTGCTTCGAGCAGATACCGGGAGTATTTTGCTTTGCACCGTTTTGTTTGTTTGCCTGTCTGCAAACTATAAAATTAGCCATAATCTTGGATTAACCAAAGATAAGATTTTGATAGTTTGCATGTATTGAGAGATTTAAAGGGAAATATTTGTTTTAACATTGTGACGTTGAACTTTTCCGAATACTTTGACTAAGGCAATAACTCTTGATTGGTGACTGATATGTCTTGGTCAGTTGTATGCATTTGATACTTTACATGTACATTCATTGTAATAAACATATATATCAGATGAAGCGAATATGTTGACCTTGTGACCTTGACCCTAGCGCACAAAGTATTTTCAAAAACTTTATTTTCATTATACCTTTCGATTGGTTACTGAAAGAACTTTCATAATTCGCATTTCTTTTAAGGCCTTTGATATGACCTGTTGAAAAGTATATCTTATGGTTTTGAAAATATGTTCAGATAACATTAACCATAGCCGTACGTTTTGTGAGATCATTGAAGCACAGTATAGTGTTGATACTAAACATACATGTGGTGATAGTAACTTTTATCTTTTATCTTTACAATCAAACCCATCTTCCCACGGCAAGGTGAAAATGTATCGAGATCTCTCCATTTTTTACCTTGCCTTTAACCTAGGCAGAAGTGGTGAAACGAATCAGCGACACCTATTGTGATCACGAGTTACGTCCCTTACCATCTGTTAAAATACAGCCAATGAAATCGCCGTTTACATTCGGAACCAATTCAAAATAAGCGACGATCGACTCAGTCACAGAGGCAATACAACTGTCTTCTGATTGGCTTATCCGATTAACCTGCAGTACGTTAAAATCTTAGCACTGAAAATGCGAGGGTTGATGTCAAGGACGGAAGGAGAAGATATGGAAATATTTTCGTTACGCCTGTGACGTTGAGAAGATGAATCAAACCATGATAAACACTGATGCCCCTGGATATAAGATTAAATATATTGTTTGATATTATATATCCTATATATCATTTCCCTAGTGTCTATCTCAGGGAGTTATTTGTTTAAATGATCTCGAGTCAACGTTGACAAATTACCCTCACATGGCTCGGCCACGTTGTTAATGACTTGATTCAGCATAGGGCTTGACAACAGTTGTGTGAAAACCAGTGAGTGAGTGACTTATTGTTTAACGCCGCTTCGGCAGTATCGCAGCCATTAGCGGCGAGATGTGTGAAAACGATGTTTTGCTCTAACTATGTCCCATGTTATGTGACGGAACAGTCACATTTAATAAATAATAATATATTATGTCACAATCCTTTTTAATCAAGCGTAAACATTTTTTGAATTACTGTAACAGAATCTGCTAAATGATTCAGACCTACAATGTACCTAGCATGTGGTCCCCAATGCTGTGCATTCCTTGTGGCATCATTAAACAGAGCCTCTTGGTGAATTTAATCTTCTTACCGCCCTTCCATGCACTGAACACATCGCCCTTTGTCTCGGTGAAGTTGGGAGTCATTAACATTGATGTGTTTTATGTTGGTTTCAACGTTTGGACTGTTCTGGCATTGGATGTTGACTAATGTAAGTTGTAACTGTCCCTGTCGTTTGAGTACCAAAGTGACATAACATTGTGAATTCTTTGTCCACTAATATCTATGGTATTCTTACAGTTACATAGCTTTGTCTGTTTTTTGTCATACATACATGTATGTTTGTTTGCGAATTGCCACACATTGATTGGCAAGTGAATACAAGTAATACGCTCAGTTACTACGTACTTACCAATAATATTTCCATTTTAACCAATCTCACAGGAATATTTAAATGAAGTGGTGCGATGGTTCTATCGATTCGAACAACGCCCTCAGAGCTGATAATTGGTGCCTGGTGTGAGGTGTGAGTTCCAATTCCGCAAAGGACTATGTTTCGTTCTCGTGTTATTGATAGGTATTTTCCAAGGACAATTGCTTTGAAGTAATCATTGTATCCATTGTACCTATCGAAGGGTAAACGTCGCACACAATAGTGTTCAAAACACTTTAATCAATTCTATTGTCATTACATCATATACATTAGTGGTCACTCATGTCCACGATGCATTTACTGGCATATGCGTTATTTTTTAAAATTTGAAATAATAATATTTATATTAAATAGTGATTATCCACATGTAGGAACATCAAGAGACAATGTTTATGAAATACGGATGAATGACTGGTGGCCCATGAAAGTAAAACGTCATGAATATTTGGTGCTTTAATCGTTCATAATGAAAGGTTGATGCTGACTAAATTTGACAGGGATCTTTTATTGTTCATAAATATATTTAATGAGATAGTGACTTAATGTACTTATCCTTAAACAGTGCGTAGTGAGATCACTGATAATGCATTATAATGAAAATATATCCTTTAAATGATGAAACGCATAGTCGTCATTAACATCACTAGTAGGAAACTGTCAGACGAGTTCTGTCACGTTGGCCTTTACTAATGTAAGGTAGTGGTGCTTGGCGGTTTTGTCAATCGATTCGACTCTTACTGTTACACTGTTCAAAGCCAGTATAAAATCCACTTATGGTTCTATCATGTTCGTGCAGCATTCTTATACATTGTTCGCAACATCGCTTCTCGCCAACAGCTGTGAAGCTCTGTTTTGAAAACACCCTGTATCAGCACACAGGCTTCAACATAGCAAGTTGTTAAGTGTTACTTCATCAGAACATAATCGAGAACGAATTGAGACATTGTCAATATTTGCAAAGATACACTTTCACGGAAATGCGCAAACAGCATGTAATCACTAGTAATCTCAAGTCATGAACTGCTTCCGATTGTGTCAGCTTTATCGGTAACTGGAGCAGAAGATTGTTTCTCTGGCTAGTCGTTCCATAGGACTTTATGTCTTTCTAAATATCAGTGTTGCTATTACCTGAAAGTTCAATACGAGCCAATAGATTTGAGCAAACCAATTTCATGTACACTGATGGGTCGGTTTCCAGACCACCTTGTTAATAATCTTACATGGCAGAATAGAAATTTGCGAGTGAATTTATCTATACAATCGTACTTTTATCCATTACATGACAGTATAATCAAAAGGTTGTAAGATAAAAATATTCATATATTTAGTGTTTTACGCAAAAGACAAGGTTTTTCATTTCCCAAACAATCGATCATTGGGCTAATTGTCTTTATCGTCTCATTGATATGTATTTTCCAGGAACAATAACTTTTAAGTCTTATACCTAAACGTGTATGATTTTCATCTTCTTTGACATTTTCGCCATCCTGTGAAGTTCCGTCTGGCGTAGTTGTGCGTCTTTCAACTAACGTCATATCCTCTTACTTGGATACAATCTAGCTTGCCACGTTCTGGTCCAGTGCTAAATGCTAAAGTGCAAATCGTCTCCTTACACCAAATGTTATCTTTTACCTCTTAATATGACCTCGTGAATATGTGGACATGTCTCGTAATTCATTTGTGTTTGTAACATGAATTGTCAAATTTCGTAAAAGATAGTATAAAAATTTGACCCCCGAACTTAAATCACTCTAAATATTCATTTTTGATTGAAAATATTTTATTCAGTCTAGAAAGGGATTGGGCACAAGTTATCCAACATATAAAAACCCTTTCCAGGTAAGTTCAACTTATATATCACAACAATGCACACAAGAGATGGACAGGTGGTAAGGATATGTGCAAGAGTAAGTTAGACAAAGCGTTTAGTCTGAGAGTTATAAATATGTACAATTTTGAAAACATTCTGATTTTCAAAGATAGAGAGACCTGTATCGCCATTTAAAATAAGTTCAATATTTATTAAGGATTCAGCCCTTTGGGGCTGAATCCTTATTGTTATTGGCGTGTTTATTATTATTTCAAGATTTTTTGTGTAGGCGACTTCTACAAGAAGGATTGCAGCTATTACAACCAAACTTTACAGGCTGATAGCCCTTACTATGTAGTTATGCAGCGAAGATTTTGGGCACAATTGCTGCAGCCACGTAGGGTCCAGTTCGAATCTAAAAATAAATTTTTAACATGGGAAAAAATGAAAATTGCAGCTAGAGACTTGCAACTTTTTCTGAAAGATGCACAATAACCACGCGAGCAAAAAAGACAATCCTGAAGAATCTGTATGTCGCGCGGTTTCGCCGCCATCTTGAATTTGGTGAACTTGAGGGTTTTGAGGGTACGCGACTTCAAAAATCTTCTCCTAAATAACGGCAACACTTACAGACACATAGTATAGCTCATTCAGAAGCTGAGACATTGCTCTTTATATGAATCTATACACCGAAGCACTACATCTAACCGTTTCTGGGTTACCGCATCTTAAACATTGACCTTTTCGAGAAAGCGATTTGCAGCACACATCTTCAAGAATGAAGATCTGGTCAAGATATAACAAGACCGAATGCACATGTACATGCAAAAGGCACATTCCCAACCAACCAGGACAGCGTGGCGAGCAAATAAAGTTTGCTTGCTGAGCTGAGCTGAGCTGAGCTGAGCTGAGCTGAGCTGAGCTGAGCTGAGCTGAGCTGAGCTGAGCTGAGCTGAGCTGAGTTTTGTTGAGTTGAGTTGAGTTGAGTTGAGTTGAGTTGAGTTGAGTTGAGTTGAGTTGAGTTGAGTTGAGTTGAGTTGAGTTGAGTTGAGTTGAGTTGAGTTGAGTTGAGTTGAGTTGAGTTGAGTTGAGTTGAGTTGAGTTGAGTTGAGTTGAGTTGAGTTGAGTTGAGTTGAGTTGAGTTGAGTTGAGTTGAGTTGAGTTGAGTTTTGTTGAGTTGAGTTGAGTTTAATGGTAAAAAAGAAGACAGTAAGTCCTCACCATGCAGCAGATTTCACTCGGCTGGGTGTGAAAACTCCTTTAACGCAACCTCTACTTCAACTGTCGCACTTTTTCAACTTTTAAACATGCACTCCCTCTCATCTGGATAGGTCAGACATTGTGATAACTAATTCTGTTGCATAAAAGCAAAGGAACATTTCACAAACAACTTTTGCTGCACAAAACACCTGTCACCATCAACGTATCTCCTACGTTTTTGATTCCAAACTAACTGCATATTGCCTTCCAAGGCTTCACTCACTCACACCCTCCCTGACAACGTTTCTCATTTCAGTTTGATTTCACAATGTTAAGGATATTGCCTCCAAGGACTACAGATACAAAATGACGGGCTGAATCATTTTATTGTCGCTGGCGACTATATTTGTTGTTCTGCTTCTAACAATATTTTCTAAAGATTTACACATCGTTTCACGCTGAGCAATTCAAAGTACAAGGGGCACTCAAGGAGATAATGAAAAAGAATTTTCACACATATGACCACATTGACAACATGCATCATGTCTTACATTTATTCTTAATAAATCATAATTAAGTGAGCTGGCCATATATCTTAACCGTGTGTGTAAAATATTTAATTTTAATATTTTTTTAATATTCAGTTAATGTGTAGATTGATTTTTAGTCAATCTGTACATTGCCTGAGTGAATCAGGATGTCTACAGATTGACTACAAATTTCAATAAATCTATAGTTTTACTAATATTAGACATTGACTGTAAGACATATATATTCACGTTACGAGGAAATAAAGATGATCAATCTATCTCTGTTAAGCATATGTGCATTACACTATTTGGTTGCAATTGGTTACACGATTGTCCCTAGCCTCTTCCTCGGAGTATTTACAAACGATTTAAATTGTTCACACAAATTGAAACAAGCAAATACAAGTTACAATGCATTGTTTTGCCCCTCGGGAATTATGGGCTGCCTGTGATACCTTGCATATAATCGAAACGACGACCAGCTATGAACTGATCGTAACCGGAACCCTAAAATCAGGTTTTGATTTTGACTGCAGAGTCATGGGACGCCGACAAATTGTATTTCGATTACATAAGTAACCGAGCCATGTTGTCACATCAATGCAATGCTACATTGAACTGCAAATAAATCATCGTTTTGCCACTAACAGTAATTGACAAACTAAAAGAGGGCGAAATTTGTTACTTATGGCACTCCCGTATGTGATAGATCTGTATCACGCTGACACACATTCTTCTCCATCAAGGTATTTTTATTCTACTACAAATACTCTAATCGTCTGACACGACTTTTACTCGTCACCTGTAACAGCTTGTTACTCATCTCTAAATATAGCATGTATTTTGTCAGCCAATTAAATGTCATGGTTTGAAATGTTCATCCTATTGACGTATGCAAATTATACTGTAGTATATTCCATGGACGAGTAATACTATCTTTGATTTAAAAGAAATAAGGATGGTATTACTGTTGTCACTGCTATGGGATTTTGCTAAAAGCAGGATATAAGGTTCACTTGTTTGTTTTTCCAATTGTGATTTAAAACCTCTGGCTATCTTTAAAATCATGATTATTTCAACATCGACTCTTTTTACGTTCATACCTCTCCTTCATGGGTACTTTAGGGCAAAATATTTGTAACGGTTGATCAATTAAATGTATCCCACCAGACACTCTGTATTCACGGGCATTTTATGCATTTCTTTATTGATTGGTACTATAGAGTGTAAAGTTGATGCTTTGAAACATTCTTTTGCTTTTAGGATCTCTTAAGTTTGCCAATATCATTACAGAGTATCCGAATCGGCTCTGATTTAAGGTTTTTGATAATGGTCCATTTTTTGCTCGTTCAGATGACATTTGTTATAGTATTGGCGTACTTTAAATAGCTGATAGCTATACATGAATTTAATGAAAATAATTTCATTTCAGTCAGTTAATTAAATTGATTGCCCTCCATGTGTTCTGCTGTTATTGTGATGACACACTCTGTGTGTGATAATGACAATTTTGAAATTCGCATGGAAACAATACAGGAAAGCAAAATAAATTTTGTTTTTTTAAGATAACATTTACTGTAGTTGCATCCAAACACAAGCAGGATTAAATGTACAAATTAATAGTAGAAAAACATAGGGTTCAACAAAATGGTTACTCTGATTGGTGAATAAACAACATTTTCAAAGTTCTTCATGATTAAATATTGGTAATAATAGAAACATTTGTTAGAACAGTTTATCAACATTGTTGGGTTTTCTGGACACGAATTGTTTAACACTTAATTCATCCTAAAGACATTTTGTTCTTTACATTATTAGCATTACAAAAGCTATATTGCTATATTGCATTGCTTTAATTATCAATAGAACAACTGCAACTATTTTCTTGTTCTTGTTTCAATTTATAGTGCTGTGTTAGAGGTCACTCAGTTATGATCTGATATTCCACATCAGCGCTTAGAGCATGCATTGAGCATGGATAATGCGCTATATAAATTGACTATTATTATTAAGGATTCAGCACTAAAGTGCTGAATCCTTATTGTTATTGGCGTGTTTTATTATTATTATTATTATTATTATTATTATTATTCTTATTCTTCCAGCGAGGGCGTGGTCACGATTTCGGCCAAACGAAAAGAGCTAATGCAACCAAACTTTGCAAACTGATAGCCCTTACTACGAACTACTAAAAATAAGCTTTTGGGCACAATCGACACAGCCATTAAAGGTCCAGTTCGATTCTAAATTTCGATTTTTAACATGGGAAAATTATTCAAAATGCAGTTAGAGACTTGCAACCTTTTTTAAAAGATGCGCATTGACAGTGCGAGCAGAAAAGTAAATCATGACGATTTCGTTGGTCACGTGGTTTCGCCGCCATTTTGATTTTAGACACTTTTCAAAATTTCCCGACCCCATGCACCTTTGACAATCTTCTCCTCTGAAGATACAAGCATTAGAAAGCTCATATTTTCACATAACGTAGCTGATATATTGCTAACAAAAGTCATCAGACGGATTTTTGCAAATTCGCTATACTTTTTGCACAGTGATCTTTCAAAGTCCGACAATTTTTGAAAATCGCAAACTTCAAAGGGAGATAACTCATAAGATTTAATCGAAAATTTCAAGATTTTTCCAAGAAATGTAAGACAGTACTATTGTCTATACGAATCAACAATAAAATCGACGCTAAACATTCATTTCCGGTTTTTGAGAACGGGTACATAATTATAGATAAATAACACTTACAATTTTAACATGGGGGGAATTTTCAAAATGCACTTAGAGAGTTAATTTTTTTTTAATATGATAGACAGTAACACTACAGACAAAAAAGTCAATCATAACAATTTTGTAAGATGTACGGTTTCGTCACTATTCATGCGAAACTATTCACACAATTTGATCAACAGAAACAAAGGATGCAGGTCACGCCCATAGACTGTGTAAAAGTCGCAATTCCTTTGTTCTTCTACCACGGATCTTGTAAACACGACTTTTGCCAGAAGGAATCCGACTATTGCAACCAAACTTTGTAGGCTGATAGCCCTTACCATGTAGTTTTGCAGCGGAGCTTTTGGGCCCAATCAATCAAACCATTAAAGGTCCAGTACGATTCTAAAGTTCGATTTTTAACATGGGAATTTTTTTCATAGTTCACCTAGAGACTTGCAACTTTTTTTAAAAGATGCGCAATGACAATGCACGCAGAAAAGTTAATCACAACGAATTCGAAAGTCACGTGGTTTAGCCGCCATTTTGATTGTTGTTGTTAAATCCGACTTTCGTTTTACATGATGGACAGGTAGAGGCTGCTGGAGCTTAATGCTTATAGAGATCTTCGTGTAACTTTCAGGAATGACTGCTGATATGATATACTTACTAGGACATTAATCAAATATGCGCTGAATCCTTTTGTCGTCGCTTGCGACTATATTTATTATTATTTTTATTTCAAGAAAGTTTGGCTCAGCTTTTAGCAAAAACTGCTAAAGCAAATGCAACCAAATTTTACAGGCTGATAGCCCTTGCCCTGGAATCGAACAAATAAGCTTTTGGGCCCAATCGGAACAGCCATTAAAGGTGCAGTTCGAATCTAAGCTTCGAAATTTAACATGGGAAAAAACTGAAAAATGCAGCTAGAGACTTGCAACTTTTTTTTAAAGATGCGCAGTGACAGTGCGAGCAGAAAAGTAAATCATCACGATTTTGTTGGTCACGTGGTTTCGCCGCCATTTTGATTTTAGACACTTTTTAAAATTTACCGACCCCATGCACCTTTGACAATCTTCTCCTCTGAAGATACAAGCATTAGAAAGCTAATATTTTCACATAATGTAGCTAAAGTGTTGGACACAAAAACATCTTCACGGTTTTTGCAAATTCGCTATACTCTTTGCACAGTGGGTATTTGAAATCTGGCGATTTTTCAAAAAGCGCAGTCTTCAAGGGGACATAACTCAAAAACCTATTAGTCGAATTTTATGATTTTTTTGGGAGAGCAAGATTGGACTAAAGTCTTTAAGAATCAATAATAAAATCGCTCGCGTACAGTCATTTCCGGCCACAATTAAGCTTCCAATTTCTTAAAATATCAAAAATCGCGTTTGTAGTGTGTCTTTGTTTTCTCATAGTTCAACAATGCAAAATCGTAGCACGTTGTTTAATACCTCCTCAGAATGGGAAAATATTGCTCTAAATGGGAAAAGCATAATTAGTTTTATAATAAACATAACAAATGACCTATAACCATTTTCTTTTGATCAATTGCGACTTTCACTTTGCACTGTAAACAAAGGGGGTAAATCCTACTTTCGTTTTACATGATGGACAGGCAGAAGCTGCTGTAGCTTAATGCTTTTACAGATTTTCGTGTAACTTTCAAGAATGACTGCTAATATGATGTACTTAATAGAAAATTAATCAAATATGCGCTGAATCCTTTTATCGTCACTTGTGACTATATTTAAGGATTCAGCAATTTGCTGAATCCTTATTGTTATTGGCGTGTTTATTAAGGATTCAGCAAATTTTGCTGAATCCTTATTGTTATTGGCGTGTTTATTAAGGATTCAGCAAATTTTGCTGAATCCTTATTGTTATTGGCGTGTTTATTAAGGATTCAGCAATTTGCTGAATCCTTATTTTTATTGGCGTGTTTATTATTTTTATTATTATTTCAAGAATTTTGTGGACACGATTCAGCCAAAACGGCTGAAGCAAATGCAACCAATTTTTACATGATGATAGACCTTAATGTGGAATAGAACTGCGAAGCTTTTGGGCCAATTCGCTCCAACCATTAGAGGTCCAGTTCGAATCCAAGTGTCCATTTTTAACATGGTGAAAATTTTTAAAATGCACTTAGAGACTTGAAACTTTTTCTGAAAGATGGGTAATGTCAATGCGAGAAAAAAAGAAAATCATAGCGAATTCGTAAGTCACGTGGTTAAGCCGCCATCTTGGATTTTAAAACTTTTTCAAATTTTCTGACCCCATGTACCTTTGCGGATACACCACTCCGAAGATATTTGCACCTAAGAGGTGAAACTTTATTTAAATATAGCTGACACATTGGGGAACAACAAGATTGTTCTTGTTTGTGCGAATTCCTAATACTTGTTTCACAGTGACCTTTCAAAGTCAGGGAATTTTTTAAAAATTCAAACTTCAAAGGGACATAACTCAAATACCTACCTGTCGAATTTTACGATCTTTTCAGGAGAGTAAGATTGGACTAAGGTCTTTATGAATCAATAATAAAATCGCTCGCGTACAGTCATTTTCGGCCGCAATTAAGCTTACAGTTTCTAAAAATATCAAAAATCGCGTTTTTAGTGAGTTTTTGTAAATTCATAGCTTACAAACCATAACGTGTAGAATGTTGTTTAATACCTCATCAGACACACAAAACATTATCTTAACTACGAAAATTAAAATGAGTACATGAGTGTTCATAACCAATGAGTCACGGGAATTTGAGGTTGGACAGTTTGTACCTTCTTTCTAAATTGACAATGGTCGCATTTGTAACGTGTCTTTGTTAAGACATAACTCAACAACGTAAAATCATAGCACATTGTTTGATACATCATCAGAATGGCAAATGATTACTCTAAATGGGGGAAGCAAAATCAGTTTGATAATTAACATAACAAAAGAGCAATTAGCATTTTATTTTGATCAATTGCGACTTTCGTTTTGTACTGTAAACAAAGGGGGTAAATCCTACTTTCGTTTTACATGATGGACAGGTAGAGGCTGTTGTAGCTTAACGCTTTTACAGATCTTCGTGTAACTTTCAAGAATGACTGCTGATATGATGTACTTAATAGGAAATTAATCAAATATGCGCTGAATCCTTTTATCGTCACTTGTGACTATATTTATTAAGGATTCAGCCATTAGGCTGAATCCTTATTGTTATTGGCGTGTTTATTATTAAGGATTCAGCCATTAGGCTGAATCCTTATTGTTATTGGCGTGTTTATTAAGGATTCAGCCATTAGGCTGAATCCTTATTGTTATTGGCGTGTTTATTAAGGATTCAGCATTTATGCTGAATCCTTATTGTTATTGGCGTGTTTATTATTATTCCACGGATTCTTGTGTAAGTGATTCAGCCAAAACGGCTGCAGATAATTCAACCAAACTTTGCAGTCAGGTAGCCCTTACTAGGAACTCGCCACAGCAAGCTTTTGGGCCAAATCGTTTAACCCATTAAAGGTCCAGTTCGAATCCAAATTTCAATTTTTAACATAGGAAAAATTTTCAAAATGCACTTAGAGACTTGGAACTTTTTTTAAAAGATGCGCATTGACAATCCGAGCAAAAACGTAAATCGCGGTGAAATCGTAAGTCACGTGGTTTAGCCGCCATCTTGGATTTTTTTAACTTTTTCAAAATTTCGGACCCCATGTACCTTTGCGGAAACACCACTCCGAAGATATTAGCACCTAAGAGCTGAAACTTTATTTACATATAGCTGAAGCATTGGGGAATAACAAGTTTGTTCTTTTTTTAGCGAAATCCTTATACTTTTTTCACAGTGACCTTTCAAAGTCAGGCAACTTTTGAAAACCGCGAACTTTCAGGGGCGATAATTCAAAAACCTTACTATCGAATTGAACGATTTTTTCAGGAGAGTGTGACATGACTATGGTCTTTATGATCCAATATTAAAATCGCTCGCGTACAGTCATTTCCGGTCATAATAAAGAAAAACTTTAACATGGGAAAATTTTGAAAAATGCACATAAAGACTTGAAACGTTTTGCAAACGATGCGCAAGAACAATACAAGCAAAAAAGTAAATCATGACAAATTCGTAGGTCACGTTGTTTAGCCACCATTTTGATTTTCTTTAATTTTTTGTAATTTTGACATGTTAAATTTCGCTTTAAATAATCCCAGTGACATACTAGAGACTCGCAACTTGTTTAAAAAGATGCTTAATAACAAGACAGGCAAAATATGTTACCATTGCGAAGTCGTAGGTCAAGTGGTTTCGACGCCATATTTAAATTTTAACGTTTTCAAATGTTTTGACCCTGTGCATTTTTGCGGAAACACCACGCCGAAGATATTTGCATCTGAGAGCTGAAACATAGATTTATAAGCAGCTGAAGCATTGGAGAACAACAAGTTTCATATCTTATTAGCGAACTCCTATTAACTTTTTCATAATTATCTTTCAAAGTATGATAACTTTGAATGTTTACCAAGGTTCTTAAAAAAATATTTTTCTTATTTCTCCAAATATATATACATTTTACAGAGCAATAAGTTATACCAGTTCGAGTCAAAATCTATTCTACGCGTAATGTGAGGTAAAACCTGTTCGAAATTCATATGATATTTATACAATAGTCGATTTAGAAGATTTTGCAAGTGTAAAGAATCATGCTAAGACACGAATAACCGGACAACAGTCTCAACACTGTCTGGTTCATCGTGGCCTGACTGGAATTCTTTAAAATTCTTATTTCTCCAAAGATACACATGCTATTAAGCTTTAATTCATGCCAGTTCGAGTGGAAATGTATTCTACGCGAACTGAGATATACAGACTGGAAGGAATTCATATGATATTTACACACTAGTTGAATTAGATGATTTTCAAGTGAAAAGACTCTTACTTAAACTCGAATAACCGGACAACAGTATCGACAATGTCCGGTTCACCGCGGCCTCCCGGAAACCTTTAAAATTCTAATTTCTCCACAGATATACATGCTACTATGTACTCAATCATACCAGTTCGAGTGAAAAGCTATTCTGCGCGAACTGAGAGATACATCCTGGAAAAAACTCATACGATATTTACACTGTAGTCGATTTAGATGCACCAAGTCACAAGTCAAGCTCAGAAACCGGCTCCAGATCCGACCTTTTCAGTTAAGCTAAACTGTGACGTCAGTTATACGGCTCGAAACATCAAAGTTTCCTTAAGTGAAATTGTCGGTTTTGGATCCGCTTGTTGAGTTTTTTTCCATGTTTCAGTTGAAGCCGTGGGACCTTCTGTTTGGGGTATATCCCTATCCCCCACTCCCCACCCCAACCCCCCCCCCCCCCCCATCCCGACCCCCCCCCCCCCCCCCCCCGCCCCCAAGCCATGTCGCTTCACTTCTTATCTTTACTATCATTTAATATTCAAAAATTCTTGCTGTCTTTTGGACTTAAACATTTAATTTACTCACCACCTTTTTTATATTTTATTATGGAGGTGTACTTACGCTTTGAAATTATCTGTTTTTATGTTTTATAGCTTTCAGCTGAAGTACATACAACTTCCCAATGCAAGGCATAACTCTTGCCAGTCTCCATTACTGGCTGATTTAGGCCTTGCAGTATTTCCTTAAGAAATTTGTGTTTGGATATTCAGGCCCGCTATGCATTTCTGGTGCAGCTATTCACTGTCTTGACACAACAAAGCGAGGGAAATACCGCAAGGGTTAAATCAGCCAGTAATGCAGACTGGCAAGAGTTATGCCTTGCGTTTGAAAGTTGAAGTAAGTATAACTTCCCGTCAGCGAAATCACCAATGGTGGAAGCAGACGTTAAACTCCTATCCAACAGCTTTTTTGCGTTGTACCTTACACATTGTCAATGTGGGTGGTTCCCGATGGCAGGTGCGATGAGGATGTAGTGTCTCCATGTACACATTGGTCTATGTCTTCCAAGTCAGACTTCGTAAGCCAAATGGATTTGTCTGTACTGGTTGAGTGAATGGTACATTCCATACGGGTAGTTGTTGTTCACTCTAAATGGGAGAATCATAATTATTACGCTAATAGGCCTATACTTAAACGAATCGTTACACCACTTTGAAGATATTTGCATCTAAGCGCTACAACTTAGATTTATCTGCAGCTGAAGCATTGGGGAATAACAAGTAACATTAAATAACTCCTAATGTTAAATATGTGAACAAGTTGGATTTGATAACGATTTTATTGAAGCGTCATGTGGATGAGTTGCTTCCCCTTGACCATCCTACGATGCTGTGGCAACATTATCTCATCAGAGAGACGCAATATCAACTGGGGAAAAAGGGCCATTAGCACGATAATTTATATGACTAATGAGTTTTAAACATAAGTTCATTAAATTTGACTTTCATTTTGATGTGTGAACAGGATATTCACACTTTCGTTTTGGCGTACATTGTGTTGTTGGGGGTCAGGCCTGTTATATATGGTGCTATTGTATCGAGAAGTACTGAATGTTGCCGACCATTACCAATTTGAAGACAGTCGACTCAGTATAGTGACGATATATATGTAAAAGTAGTTCTGGTCGAAAACCGGACACTGCATCACGATTAACGCACATGTATCAGCCAAAGAAACAGACAAATCTAGGTTGATTATGCTTGAAAGATCTGTGCATGTAAATCGGACTATTGTTTCGGGTCTTCAAATATTTTATATGATTCGCATTGAGTGTAATGCACACAGACATTGGTATGCAATTTGTTATCTTTACATAATAGAGAATTATTAAGGAACGTTGCACGAGTCAACGAATTAACACTTCATTCATTCATAAACAAGATTTTACTATTGTCATAGTACGCTAATTCCATATAAGGCAAGGTGGTTTTTTCATCCGCCAAAAGAGTTCCTTGTCCATCATTCATACATTACGCATGTGGCAATTGATTAACAAACTCATCAATGAAACTACGCTCGTTTTAAGCAAGTCTTTCACACAGTATACCTATTGTAACCATTCAATGCGTATTCTAAAACCAGCCAAGGGTAACGGATTTGAGCCATCATTGTCTCGTATACACAAACATTTATTCTATTGTTTCTAACACTTTAATGCCGTGCTGTACATACTCATTGTCGTTGCAATTCTAAACTATTTCAATTCTATTCCTTCTCTATTCCTTATCTTCAAACATTATTATCAACTCATATTCTACCTAACCAGTACGTCAATTGCCCCCTTTTGAAAATAGGTCTGAAACAACCACTTCCGGTCTATTTATTTACGTAAGTACAGCTCAAACCATTGTATATAGTCACACAATTGTTAGATTTTAGCACGAAACTTTGGATCTCAATATTCCTAGAGATATGCTAGACACTTAATTAAAACAATTGAAACGGCTGAATCCGTTTGTCGTCGCTTGCGACTATATTTATTTTTATTATTATTATTATTTCAAGATTTTTGTGTAGACGACTTCTACAAGAAGGATTGCAGCTATTGCAACCAAACTTTACAGGCTGATAGCCCTTACTATGTAGTTATGCAGCGAAGCTTTTGGGCCCAATTGGTTCAGCCATTTAGAGTCAGGTTCGAATCTAAAAGTCAATTTTTAACATGGGAAGAAAATTTAAAATGTAGCTAGAGACTTGCAACTTTTTCTAAAATATGCGCAATAGCCATGCAAGAAAAAAAGTTAATCATGACGAATCTGTATGTCACGTGGTTGCGCCGCCATCTTGATTTTAAAAACTTTTTAAAATCTTCGGACCCCATGTACCTTTGCGGATACACCACTCCGAAGATATTTGCACCTAAGAGCTGCAACTTTAGTTATATAAAGCGGAAACATTGGGGAATAACAAGTTTGTTCCTTTTTAACGGAATTATTAATACTTTCTTCACAGTGACCTTTTAAAGTCAGGCATTTTTTGAAAAATGCAAACTTCAAGGGGACATAACTCAAATACCTACCCATCGAATTTAATGATTTTTTCAGGAGAGTAAGATTGGACTATGGTCTTTATGAATCAATAATAAAATCGCTCGCGAACAGTCATTTCCGGTCATAATAGAGAAAAACTTTAACATGGGGAAAATTTTCAAAATCAACTTAGAGACTTGAAACCTTTTGCAAAAGATGCCCAATAACTGTGCGAGCAAATATATAAATCATGACAAAGTTGTAGCTCTCGTGGTTTAGCCGCCATATTGGTTTTCTTTGACACCTACATATTGGGTATACATAGTTCTAGGGACATGTTAGAAACGTGTAACTTGTTTTAAAAGATGCGCAATAACATTGTTAACATGCCTCAATTCATTACATTTCAAATAATTGAAGCATATATGCGCTGAATCCTTTTATCGTCGCTTGCGACTATATTTATTAAGGATTCAGCCCTTTGGGGCTAAATCCTTATTGTTATTGGCGTGTTTCTTTTTATTATTATTATTTCAAGATTTTTGTGTAGGCGACTTCTACCAGAAGGATTGCAGCTACGGCAACCAAACTTTACAGGCTGATAGCCCTTACTATGTAGTTGTGCAGCGAAGCTTTTGGGCACAATCGGTTCTGCCATTTAGGGTCAGGTTCGAATCTAAACGTCAATTTTTAACATGGGGAAAAAATGAAAAATGCAGCTAGAGACTTGCAACTTTTTCGAAAAGATGCGCAATAACCACGCGAGGAAAAAAGTCAATCATGACGAATCTGTATGTCACGTGGTTTCGCCGCCATCGTGGATTTTTTAACTTTTTCAAATTTCCTGACCCTATGTGCCTTTGCGGATACACCATTCCGAAGATATTTGCACCTAAGAGCTGGAACTTTATCTATGTACAGCTGAAACAATGAGGAATAACAAGTTTGTTCCTTTTTTAGGAAATTCTTAATACTTTCTTCACAGTGACCTTGAATTCGGTGATTTTGGTGAACTTTGGCGGTTTTGAGGGTACGCGTCTTCAAAAATCTTCTCCTAAATAACGGCAACACATACAGACAGATGGCATAGCTAAGTCGGAAGCTGAGACATTGCTCTTTATATGAATCTATAAACCGAAGCTCTACATCTAACCGTTTCTGAGTTACGGCATCTTAAACATTGACCTTTTCGAGGAAGCGACTGGCAGCACTCGTCTTCAAGAATGAAGATTTGGTCAAGATATAACAAGACCGAATGCAAGCGTACATGCAAGAGGCATATTCCCAGCCAACCAGGACAGCGTGGCGAGCAAATGAAGCTTGCTTGCTTCGCTGAGATGAGTTGAGTTGAGTTGAGTTGATTTATATTTATTAGTAAAAAAACGGACGTTTACTCATGTACCATGCATCAGATTTCACTCGGCTGGGTGTGAAAGCTCCTTTAAGGCAGCCTCTACTTCAACTGTCGCACTTGTTCAACTTTTAAACATGCACCCTCTCTCATCTGGATAGGTCAGACATTGTGATAGAAAAAAGTGTTGCCAAATTGCAAAGGAGAAGTACACAAACAACTTTTGCTGCATAAAACACCTGTCACCATCAACGTATCTCCTACGTTGTTGACTCCAAACTAACTGCATAGTGCCTTCTAAGGCCTCACTCACAGCCTCACTGACAACGTTTCTCATTTCAGTTTGATTTCACAATGTTAAGGATATTGCTTCCAATGACTACAGACAAGCAATTGCCGGCTGAATCATGTTATTGTCGCTTGCGACTATATTTAAGGATTCAGCCATAAGGCTGAATCCTTATTGTTATTGGCGTGTTTATTATTATTATTTTTATTTTTATTATTTCAAAATGTTTGTGTACACGACTTCTATAAGAAGGAATGCAGCTATTGCAACCAAACTTTGTAGGCTGATAGCCCTTACCATGTAGTTTTGCAGCGAAGCTTTTGGGCTCAATCAATCAAGCCATTAAAGGTCCAGTTCGATTCTAAAGTTCGATTTTTAACATGGGAAAAAACTGAAAAATGCAGCTAGAGACTTGCAACTTTTTTCAAAAGATGCGCAATGACGATGCACGCAGAAAAGTTAATCACGACGAATTCGAAAGTCACGTGGTTTAGCCGCCATTTTGATTTTTCGCATTTTAAAAAATTTCCCGACCGCAGGCACCTTTGACAATCTTCTCCTCTGAAGATACTTGCACCTCGAAGCTGTAACTTACACATTCATACAGCTAATGCATTGGAGAATACATGGTGATGTTTTCCATTGCTGAACTCCCAATACTTTTTGCACAGTGACCTTTCAAAGTCAGGCAATTTTCTAAAAAATCAAACTTCAAGGGGACATAACTCAAATACCTACCCATCGAATTTTATGATTTTTTCAGGAGAGTAAGATTGGACTATGGTCTTTATGAATCAATAATAAAATCGCTCGCGAACAGTCATTTCCGGTCACAATAGAGAAAAACTTTAACATGGGGGAAATTCTCAAAATCAACTTAGAGACTTGAAACCTTTTGCAAAAGATGCGCAATAACTGTGCGAGCAAATTAATAAATCATGACGAAGTTGTAGCTCTCGTGGTTTAGCCGCCATATTGGTTTTCTTTGACATGTACATATTGTGTATACATAGTTCTAGGGACATGTTAGAAACGTGTAACTTGTTTTGAAAGATGCGCAATAACATTGTTAACATGCCTCAATTCATTATATTTCAAATAATTGAAGCAAATATGCGCTGAATCCTTTTATCGTCGCTTGCGACTATATTTATTATTATTTTTATTTTTATTATTTCAAAATTTTTGTGTACACGACTTCTACAAGAAGGAATGCAGCTATTGCAACCAAACTTTGTAGGCTGATAGCCCTTACCATGTAGTTTTGCAGCGAAGCTTTTGGGCTCAATCAATCAAGCCATTAAAGGTCCAGTTCGATTCTAAAGTTCGATTTTTAACATGGGAAAAAACTGAAAAATGCAGCTAGAGACTTGCAACTTTTTTCAAAAGATGCGCAATGACGATGCACGCAGAAAAGTTAATCACGACGAATTCGAAAGTCACGTGGTTTAGCCGCCATTTTGATTTTTCGCATTTTTAAAAAATTTCCCGACCCCATGCACCTTTGACAATCTTCTTCTCTGAAGATACTTGCACCTCGAAGCTGTAACTTACACACTCATACAGCTAATGCATTGGAGAATACATGGTGATGTTTTCCATTGCTGAACTCCTAATACTTTTTGCACAGTGACCTTTCAAAGTCAGGCAATTTTCTAAAAAATCAAACTTCAAGGGGACATAACTCAAATACCTACCCATCGAATTTTATGATTTTTTCAGGAGAGTAAGATTGGACTATGGTCTTTATGAATCAATAATAAAATCGCTCGCGAACAGTCATTTCCGGTCATAATAGAGAAAAACTTTAACATGGGGGAAATTCTCAAAATCAACTTAGAGACTTGAAACCTTTTGCAAAAGATGCGCAATAACTGTGCGAGCAAATATATAAATGATGACAAAGTTGTAACTCTCGTGGTTTAGCCGCCATATTGGTTTTCTTTGACACGTACATATTGGGTATACATAGTTCTAGGGACATGTTAGAAACGTGTAACTTGTTTTAAAAGATGCGCAATAACATTGTTAACATGCCTCAATTCATTATATTTCAAATAATTGAAGCATATATGCGCTGAATCCTTTTATCGTCGCTTGCGACTATATTTAAGGATTCAGCCATTAGGCTGAATCCTTATTGTTATTGGCGTGTTTATTATTTTTATTATTTCAAGATTTTTGTGTAGGGGACTTCTACAAGAAGGATTGCAGCTATTACAACCAAACTTTGTAGGCTGATAGCCCTTACCATGTAGTTTTGCAGCGAAGCTTTTGGGCCCAATCAATCAAGCCATTAAAGGTCCAGTTCGATTCTAAAGTTCGATTTTTAACATGGGAAAATTTTTCAAAATGCACTTAGAGACATGCAACTTGTTTTGAAAGATGCGCAATGACAATGCACGCATAAAAGTTAACCACGACGAATTCGAAAGTCACGTGGTTTAGCCAATATTTTGAATTTTCGCACTTTTGAAAATGTCCTGACCCCATGCACCTTTGACAATCTTCTCCTCTGAAGATACTTGCACCTCGAAGCTGTACCTTACATATTCGTACAGCTAATGCATTGGAGAATACATGGTGATGTTGTTCATTGCTGAACTCCTAATACTTTTTGCACAGTGACCTTTTGAAGTTAGATGATTTTGTAAAAAATTAAACTTCAAGGGGACATAACTCAAATACCTACCCATCGAATTTTATGATTTTTTCAGGAGAGTAAGATTGGACTATGGTCTTTATGAATCAATAATAAAATCGCTCGCGAACAGTCATTTCCGGTCATAATAGAGAAAAACTTTAACATGGGGAAAATTTTCAAAATCAACTTAGAGACTTGAAACCTTTTGCAAAAGATGCCCAATAACTGTGCGAGCAAATATATAAATCATGACAAAGTTGTAGCTCTCGTGGTTTAGCCGCCATATTGGTTTTCTTTGACATGTACATATTGGTTATACATAGTTCTAAGGACATGTTAGAAACGTGTAACTTGTTTTAAAAAATGCGCAATAACATTGTTAACATGTCTCAATTCATTATATTTCAAATAAATGAAGCATATATGCGCTGAATCCTTTTATCGTCGCTTGCGACTATATTTAAGGATTCAGCATTTATGCTGAATCCTTATTGTTATTGGCGTGTTTTTTTTTTTTATTATTATTCCACGAATTTTGTGGCCAATCTACAGCAAAAACGGCTACAGCTAATACCACCAAACTTTCCAGTCTGGTAGCCCTTAATATGAACTTGTCAATCGAAGCTTTTGGGCCCAATCGTTTAACCCATTAAAGGTCCAGTTCGAATCCAAATTTCGATTTTTAACATGGGATTTTATTTCAAAATGCACCTAGAGCTTTAAAACTTTTACCAAAAGATCCGCAATGACCTTGCGAGCAATAAAGTAAATCATGGCGAAGTCGTGGGTCACGTGGTTTAGCCGCCATCTTGGATTTTTTAACTTTTTCAAATTTTCTGACCCCATGTACCTTTGCGGAAACACCACTCCGAAGATATTAGCACCAAAGAGCTGAAACTTTATTTACATATAGCTGAAGCATTGGGGAATAACAAGTTTGTTCTCTTTTGAGCGAAATCCTAATACTTTTTTCACAGTGACCTTTCAAAGTCAGGCAACTTTTGAAAACCGCGAAATGTCAGGGGCGATAATTAAAAAACCTGACAATCGAATTGAAAGATGTTTTCAGGAGAGTGAGACAGTACTATGATCTTTATGAATCAATAATAAAATCGCTCGCGTACAGTCATTTCCGGTCATAATAAATAAAAACTTTTTACATAGGAATTTTTTTTAAAATGTACTTACAGACTTTAAACTTTTTGCAAAAGATGCGCAAGAACAGTACAAGCAAAAAAGTAAATCATGACAAATTCGTAGGTCACGTGGTTTAGCCGCCATTTTGATTTTCTTTAAATTCGTCTGATTTTGACATGTTAAATTTCGCTCTAAACAACCCCAGTGACACACTAGAGACTCGCAACTTGTTTTAAAAGATGCTGAATAACTAGACAAGCAAAATATGTTACCATTGCGGAGTCGTAGGTCAAGTGGTTTCGACGCCATATTTAAATTTTAACGTTTTCAAATGTTTCGACCCTGTGTATTTTTGCGGAAACACCACGCAGAAGACATTTGCATCTGATGAGCTGAAACTTAGATGTATAAGCAGCTGAAGCATTGGGGAACAATAAGTTTCATATCTTATTAGCGAAATCCTATTAACTTTTTCACAATTATTTTTCAAAGTATGATTACTTTGAATGTTTACCTAGGTTCTTAAAAAAATCGAATTTTCTTATTTCTCCAAAGATATACAATTTACAGAGCAATAAGTCATACCAGTTCGAGTTAAAATCTATTCTACGCGTAATGTGAGGTAAAACCTGTTCGAAATTCATATGATATTTATACAATAGTCGATTTAGAAGATTTTGCAAGTGTAAAGAATCATGCTAAGTCACGAATAACCGGACACCAGTCTCAACACTGTCTGGTTCATCGTGGCCTTACTGGAATTCTTTAAAATTCTTATTTCTCCGAAGATACACATGCTATTAAGCTTTAAGTCATGCCAGTTCGAGTGGAAATGTATTCTACGCGAACTGAGATATACATACTGGAAGGAATTCATATGATATTTACACACTAGTTGAATTAGATGATTTTCAAGTGAAAAGACTCATACTTTAACTCGAATAACCGGACAACAGTATCGACAATGTCCGGTTCATCGTGGCCTCTCGGAAACCTTTAAAATTCTAATTTCTCCACAGATATACATGCTTCTATGTACTAAATCATACCAGTTCGAGTGAAAAGCTATTCCGCGCGAACTGAGAGATACATCCTGGAAAAAACTCATACGATATTTACACTGTAGTCGATTTAGATGCACCAAATCACAAGTCAAGCTCAGAAACCGGCTCCAGATCCGACCTTTTCAGTTAAGCTAAACTGTGAAGTTTTCCTTAAGTGAAATTGGTGGTTTTGGATCCGCTTTTTGAGTTTTCCCAATGTTTCAGTTGAAGCCGTGGGGCCTTCTGTTTGGGGTATACCCCCACCCCCCAGTCCCCACCCCGACCCCCAAGCCATGTCGCTTCACTTCTTATCTTTACTATCATTTAATATTCAAAAATTCTTGCTGTCTTTTGGACATTTAATTTACTCACCACCTTTTTTATATTTTATTATGGAGGTGTACTTACACTTTGAAATTATCTGTTTTTATGTTTGATAGCTTTCAGCTTAAGTAAGTACAACTTCCCAATGCAAGGCATAACTCTTGCCAGTCTCCATTACTGGCTGATTTAGGCCTTGCAGTATTTCCTTAAGAAATCTGTGTTTAGAAATTCATGCATGCATTTCTGGTGCAGCTATTCACTGTTTTGACACAACAAAGCGAGGGAAATACCGCAAGGGTTAAATGAGCCAGTAATGCAGACTGGCAAGAGTTATGCCTTGCGTTTGGAAGTTGAAGTAAGTATAACTTCCCGTCGGCGAAATCACCAATGGTGGAAGCAGACGTTAAACTCCTATCCAACAGCTTTTTTTGCGTTGTACTCTACACATTGTCAATGGGGGTGGTTCCCGATGGCAGGTGGGATGAGGATGTAGTGTCTTCATGTACACGTTGGTCTATATCTTCCAAGTCAGACTTCGTAAGCCAAATGGATTTGTCTGTACTGGTTGAGTGAATGGTACTTTCCATACGGGCAGTTGTTGTTCACTCTAAATGGGAGAATCATAATTATTACGCTAATAGGCCTATACTTAAACAAATCGTTACATCACTTTGAAGATATTTGCATCTAAGCGATACAACTTAGATTTATCTGCAGCTGAAGCATTGGGGAATAACAAGCACCATTAAATTACTCCTAATGTTGAAGTTGAACATTTAAACAAGTCGGATATGATAACGATTTTATTGAAGCGTCATGTGGATGAGTTGCTTCCCCTTGACCATCCTACGATGCTGTGACAACACTATCTCATCAGAGAGACTCAATATCAACTGGAAAAAGGGCCATTCGCACGATAATTTACATGACTAATGAGTTTTAAACATAAGTTCATCAAATTTGACTTTCATTTTGATGTGTGAACAGGATATTCACACTTTCGTTTTGGCGTACATTGTGTCGTTGGGGGTCAGGCCTGTTATATATGGTGCTATTGTATCGGGAAGTACTGAATGTTGCGGAAAATTACCAATTTTAAGACAGTCGACTCAGTATAGTGACGATATATATGTAAAAGTAGTTCTGTTCGAAAACCGGACACTGCATCAAGATTAACGCACATCTATCAGCCAGAGACAAAAGACAAATTTAGGTTGATTATGCTTGAAAGATCTGTGCATGTAAATCGGACTGTAGTTTCGGGTCTTCAAATATTGTATATGATTCACATTGAGTGTAATGCACACAGACATTGGTATGCAATTTGTTATATTTACATAATAGAGAATTATTAAGGAACGTAGCACGAGTCAACGAATTAACACTTCATTCATTCATAAACAAGATTTTACTATTGTCATAGTACGCTAATTCCATATAAGGCAAGTTGGTTTTTTCATCCGCCAAAAGAGTTCCTTGTCCATCATTCATACATTACGCATGTGGCAATTGATTAACAAACTTGTCAATGAAACTGCGCTCGTTTTAAGCAAGTCTTTCACACAGTATACATTTTGTAACCATTCAATGCGTATTCTAAAACCAGCCAAGGGTAACGGATTTGAGACATCATTGTCTCGTATCCACAGACATTGATTCTGCCGTTTCTCACACTTTAAAGCCCTGTTCTACATCTTCATTGTCCGTGCATTTCTAAACTATTTCAAATCTATTCGTTCTCTTTTCCTTTTATTCAAATATTATTATTAAATGGTATTCTACCTAACCAGTACGCCAATTTCTCCCTTTTGAAAATAGGTCTGAAACAACCACTTCAGGTCTATTTATTTACGTAAGTACAGCTCACACCATTGTATATAGACACACACTTGTTCGATTTTAACATGTAAACTTTGGGTCTCAATACTCCTAGAGATATGCTAGAGACTTGAAACTTGTTTTTAAAAAAATACGCAGCAACATAGGAAAGATGTCTTTATTAAAACAATTGAAACGCTGAATCCGCCTTTTCGTCGCTTGCGACTATATTTAAGGATTCAGCATTTATGCTGAATCCTTATTGTTATTGGCGTGTTTTTTTTAGGTCTTCAAGACATAGTCTGGAAGACCTATTGTTTTTATGCGAATCTTTATTATTATTATTATGATTTCCACAAATTTTGTCCGCCGATTCCTGAACTAACGGCTGAACAGATCTTCATGAAATTTTCAGGGACGATAGACTTCGAAGGGACTTAGAAATGTGTCGAACGGATTTTTGATTGGATGATCCATTAAAGGTCCAGTCCGATTCTAATTTTCAATTTTTAACATTGGAAATTTTTTTAAAATGCGGCTAGAGTCTTGGAACTTTTTTTAAAAGATGCACAATGACATAGCGAGCAAAAAAGTAAATCACAGCGAATTCGTAGGTCACGTGCTTTAGCCGCCATTTTGTTTTTTGTCACTTTTAAAAAGTGTCCGACCCCATGTACCTTTGACAATCTTCTTCTCTGAAGATACTTGCACCACGAATCTGACATTTATTTTTATAAGTAGCTGAAGCATTGGTGAATACATGGTGTTGTTTTTCAGGATCGAACTCTTAATACTTTTCCCACAGTGACCTTTCAAAGTTGGGCGACTTGATAAACTGGACCTACTTCAAGGGGAAATTACTCCAACTTCCCGACCATACAACTGAAAGAAATTTTCAGGGCTACTAGATCAATATTTTGTCTTTAGGAATCAATAATAAAATCGCTCGCGAGCAGTCATTTCCGGTCACAATTAAGGCTGAAATATGTCAGAAAATCACAATTTCGAATTTTAACATGGGGAAAATTTTCAAAATTGACATAGAGACATGAAACTTTATTTAAAAGATGTGCAATAACAATGCAAGCAAAAAAGTCAATCATGACGAATTCGTAGGTCACATGGTTTTCCGGCCATTTTGATTTAAAATAAAATTTATGATCTTTTGAGGTTTTCTCAGTACATTATAACATGATATGAATGGAAGTATTGACAGAACAATTTTTGTGACATTACTCGATCAAACATGGAGTTGAGGGTCAAACAGAAGTCTTGAAGACCTAAGTATTGACGCGTCAATCCTAGTTTTTTATTATTATTATTTGCACCGATTTTGTATCAGCCACTTTGGCAAGAAGGAATGAAACTATCACGACCAAACTTTACAGGCTGATAGTCCTTACTATGTAGTTTTGCCGCGAAGCTTTTGGGCCCAAACAGTTCACCCATTAAAGGTCCAGTTCGAATCCAAATTCCGATTTTTAACATGGGAAAAATTTTCAAAATGTACCTAGAGACTTGAAACTTTTTCCAAAAGATCCGTAATGACCTTGCGAGCAATAAAGTAAATCATGACGAAGTCGTCAGTCACGTGGTTTAGCCGCCATCTTGGATTTTCTAACTTTTTCAAATTTTCGGACCCCATGTACCTTTGCGGAAACACCACTCCGAAGATATTAGCACCTAAGAGCTGAAACTTTATTTACATATAGCTGAAGCATTGGGGAATAACAAGTTTGTTCTTTTTTGTCCGAAATCCTATTACTTTTTTCACAGTGACCTTTCAAAGTCAGGCAACTTTTGAAAACCGCGAACTTTCAGGGGCGATAATTCAAAAACCTGACAAGCGAATTGAACGATTTTTTCAAGAGAGTGAGACAGTACTATGGTCTTTATGAATCAATAATAAAATCGCTCGCGTACAGTCATTTCCGGTCATAATAAAGAAAAACTTTTTACATAGGATTTGTTTTTAAAATGTACTTAGAGACTTTAAACTTTTTGCAAAAGATGCGCAATAACAATACAAGCAAAAAAGTAAATCATGACCAATTCGTAGGTCACGTGGTTTAGCCGCCATCTTGATTTTCTTTAAATTCGTCTGATTTTGACATGTTAAATTTGGATCTAAATAGTCCCAGTGACACACTAGAGACTCGCAACTTGTTTTAAAAGATGCTTAATAACTAGACAAGCAAAATATGTTACCATTGCGGAGTCGTAGGTCAAGTGGTTTCGACGCCATATTTAAATTTTAATGTTTTCAAATGTTTTGACCCTGTGCATTTTTGCGGAAACACCACGCCGAAGATATTTGCATCTGAGAGCTGAAACTTAGATGTATAAGCAGCTGAAGCATTGGGGAACAACAAGTTTCATATCTTATTAGCGAAATCCTATTAACTTTTTCACAATTATCTTTCAAAGTATGATAACTTTGAATGTTTACCTAGGTTCTTAAACAAATCGAATTTTCTTAATTCTCCAAAGATATACAATTTACAGAGCAATAAGTGATACCAGTTCGAGTTAAAATCTATTCTACACGTAATGTGAGGTAAAACCTGTTCGAAATTCATATGATATTTATATAATAGTCGATCAAGAAGATTTTGCAAGTGTAAAGAATCATGCTAAGACACGAATAACCGGACAACAGTCTCAACACTGTCTGGTTCATCGTGGCATTACTGGAATTCTTTAAAATTCTTATTTCTCCAAAGATACACATGCTATTAAGCTTTAAGTCATGCCAGTTCGAGTGGAAATGTATTCTACGCGAACTGAGATATACATACTAGAAGGAATTCATATGATATTTACACACTAGTTGAATTAGATGATTTTCAAGTGAAAAGACTCTTATTTAAACTCGAATAACCGGACAACGGTATTGACAATGTCCGGTTCATCGTGGCCTCCCGGAAACCTTTAAAATTCTAATTTCTCCACAGATATACATGCTACTATGTACTAAATCATACCAGTTCGAGTCAAAAGCTATTCTGCGCGAACTGAGAGATACAACCTGGAAAAAAACTCATACGATATTTACACTGTAGTCGATTTAGATGCACCAAATCACAAGTCAAGCTCAGAAACCGGCTCCAGATCCGACCTTTTCAGTTTAGCTGAACTGTGACGTCAGTAATACGGCTCGAAACATCAAAGTTTTCCTTAAGTGAAATTGGTGGTTTTGGATCCGCTTTTTAAGTGTTTCTCCATGTTGGTCTATGTCTTCCAAGTCAGACTTCGTAAGCCAACTGGATTTGTCTGTACTGGTTGAGTGAATGGTACATTCTATACGGGTAGTTGTTGTTCACTCTAAATGGGAGAATCATAATTATTACGCTAATAGGCCTATACTTAAACAAATCGTTACACCACTTTGAAGATATTTGCATCTAAGCGCTACAACTTAGATTTATCTGCAGCTGAAGCATTGGGGAATAACAAGTAACATTAAATAACCCCTAATGTTGAAGTTGAACATTTGAACAAGTTGGATATGATAACGATTTTATTGAAGCGTCATGTGGATGAGTTGCTTCCCCTTGACCATCCTACGATGCTGTGACAACACTATCTCATCAGAGAGACGCAATATCAACTGGTAAAAAGGGCCATTAGCACGATAATTTATATGACTAATGAGTTTTAACATAAGTTCATCAAATTTG
Source organism: Gibbula magus (assembly GCA_936450465.1). Classification (NCBI taxonomy): domain Eukaryota; kingdom Metazoa; phylum Mollusca; class Gastropoda; order Trochida; family Trochidae; genus Gibbula; species Gibbula magus. Next base: position 31,262,096 of record OW388292.1, on the reverse strand, counting down.
ACTTTCATTTTGATGTGTGAACAGGATATTCACACTTTCGTTTTGGCGTACATTGTGTTGTTGGGGATCAGGCCTGTTATATATGGTGCTATTGTATCGAGAAGTACTGAATGTTGCCGAACATTACCAATTTGAAGACAGTCGACTCAGTATAGTGACGATATATATGTAAAAGTAGTTCTGCTCGAAAACCGGACACTGCATCACGATGAACGCACATGTATCAGCCAAAGAAACAGACAAATCTAGGTTGATTATTCTTGAAAGATCTGTGCATGTAAATCGGACTATAGTTTCGGGTCTTCAAATATTTTATATGATTCACATTGAGTGTAATGCACACATACATTGGTATCCAATTTGTTATCTTTACATAATATAGAATTATTAAGGAACGTAGCACGAGTCAACGAATTAACACTTCATTCATTCATAAACAAGATTTTACTATTGTCATAGTACGCTAATTCCATATAAGGCAAGGTGTTTTTTTCATCCGCCAAAAGAGTTCCTTGTCCATCATTCATACAATATGCATGCGGCAATTGATTAACAAACTTATCAATGAAACTGTGCTCGTTTTAAGCAAGTCTTTCACACAGTATACCTATTGTAACCATTCAATGCGTATTCTAAAACCAGCCAAGGGTAACGGATTTGAGACATCATTGTCTCGTATCCACAGACATTTATTCTGCCGTTTCTCACACTTTAAAGCCCTGTTCTACATCTTCATTGTCCATCGATTCTAAACTATTTCAAATCTATTCGTTCTCTTTTCCTTTTATTCAAACATTATTATTAAATGGTATTCTACCTAACCAGTACGCCAATTTCTCCCTTTTGAAAATAGGTCTGAAACAACCACTTCCGGTCAATTTATTTACGTAAGTACAGCTCACACCATTGTATATAGTCACACAATTGTTAGATTTTAACACGAAACTTTGGATCTCAATATTCCTAGAGATATGCTAGACACTTAATTAAAACAATTAAAACGGCTGAATCCGTTTGTCGTCGCTTGCGACTATATTTTTTATTATTATTATTTCAAGATTTTTGTGTAGACGACTTCTACAAGAAGGATTGCAGCTACTGCAACCAAACTTTACAGGCTGATAGCCCTTACTATGTAGTTATGCAGCGAAGCTTTTGGGCCCAATTGGTTCAGCCATTTAGGGTCAGGTTCGAATCTAAAAGTCAATTTTTAACATGGGAAGAAAATTTAAAATGTAGCTAGAGACTTGCAACTTTTTCTAAAAGATGCGCAATAGCCATGCGAGAAAAAAAGTTAATCATGACGAATCTGTATGTCACGTGGTTGCGCCGCCATCTTGATTTTAAAAACTTTTTAAAATCTTCGGACCCCATGTACCTTTGCGGATACACCACTCCGAAGATATTTGCACCTAAGAGCTGCAACTTTAGTTATATAAAGCGGAAACATTGGGGAATAACAAGTTTGTTCCTTTTTAACGGAATTCTTAATACTTTCTTCACAGTGACCTTTTAAAGTCAGGCAATTTTTGAAAAATGCAAACTTCAAGGGGACATAACTCAAATACCTACCCATCGAATTTAATGATTTTTTCAGGAGAGTAAGATTGGACTATGGTCTTTATGAATCAATAATAAAATCGCTCGCGAACAGTCATTTCCGGTCATAATAAAGAAAAATTTTAACATGGGGGAAATTCTCAAAATCAACTTAGAGACTTGAAACCTTTTGCAAAAGATGCGCAATAACTGTGCGAGCAAAATAATAAATCATGACAAAGTTGTAGCTCTCGTGGTTTAGCCGCCATATTGGTTTTCTTTGACACCTACATATTGGGTATACATAGTTCTAGGGACATGTTAGAAACGTGTAACTTGTTTTAAAAGATGCGCAATAACATTGTTAACATGCCTCAATTCATTATATTTCAAATAATTGAAGCATATATGCGCTGAATCCTTTTATCGTCGCTTGCGACTATATTTATTATTATTATTTTTATTATTTCAAGATTCTTGTGGAATCGACTTCTACAAGAAGGATTGCAGCTACAGCAACCAAACTTTACAGGTCGATAGCCCTTCCTATGTAGTTGTGCAGCGTATCTTTTGGGCCCAATTGGTTCAGCCATTTAGGGTCCAGTTCGAATCTAAATGTCAATTTTTAACATGGGAAAAAAATGAAAAATGCAGCTAGAGACTTGCAACTTTTTTTATAAGATGCGCAATAGCCATGCGAGAAAAAAAGTTAATCATGACGAATCTGTATGTCACGTGGTTGCGCCGCCATCTTGATTTTAAAAACTTTTTAAAATCTTCGGACCCCATGTACCTTTGCGGATACACCACTCCGAAGATATTTGCACCTAAGAGCTGCAACTTTAGTTATATAAAGCGGAAACATTGGGGAATAACAAGTTTGTTCCTTTTTAACGGAATTCTTAATACTTTCTTCACAGTGACCTTTTAAAGTCAGGCAATTTTTGAAAAATGCAAACTTCAAGGGGACATAACTCAAATACCTACCCATCGAATTTAATGATTTTTTCAGGAGAGTAAGATTGGACTATGGTCTTTATGAATCAATAATAAAATCGCTCGCGAACAGTCATTTCCGGTCATAATAAAGAAAAATTTTAACATGGGGGATATTCTCAAAATCAACTTAGAGACTTGAAACCTTTTGCAAAAGATGCGCAATAACTGTGCGAGCAAAATAATAAATCATGACAAAGTTGTAGCTCTCGTGGTTTAGCCGCCATATTGGTTTTCTTTGACACCTACATATTGGGTATACATAGTTCTAGGGACATGTTAGAAACGTGTAACTTGTTTTAAAAGATGCGCAATAACATTGTTAACATGCCTCAATTCATTATATTTCAAATAATTGAAGCATATATGCGCTGAATCCTTTTATCGTCGCTTGCGACTATATTTATTATTATTTTTATTTCAAGAATTTTGTGTACAAGATTCAGCCAAAACGGCTAAAGCAAATGCAGCCAAATTTCACACACAGATAGCCCTTAATGTGGAATAGAACTGCGAAGCTTTTGGGCCAATTCGCTCCAGCCATTAGAGGTCCAGTTCGAATCCAAGGGTCCATTTTTAACATGGGGAAAATTTTCAAAATGCACTAAGGGACTTGAAACTTTTTCTAAAATATGCACAATAACAATACAAGTAAAAAAGTGAACCAGGGCGAATTCGTAGGTCACGTGGTTTAGCCGCCATTTTGAATTTAGACAGTTTTTACAATTTCCCGACCCCATTCACCTTTGACAATCTTCTCCTCTGAAGATACCAGCGTTAGAAAGCTCATATTTACACATAATGTAGTTGAAGCATTGTATATTAAAACTTCTTCATAGCATCCACCAATTATAAATACTTTTTGCACAGTGACCTTTCAAAGTCAGGCAAATTTAAAAAAATGCAAACTTCAAAGGGACATAACTCAAATACCTACCCATCGAATTTCATGATTTTTTCAGGAGAGTAAGATTGGACTATGGTCTTAATGAATCAATCATAAAATCGCTCGAGAACAGTCATTTCCGGTCATTATTAAGGATGAAAAAGTTTCATATACGGGAAATTTTCAAAATCCACATAGAGACTTGAAACTTTTTTCAAAAGATGCGCAATAAGAATACGAGTAATAAAGTAAATTATGACAAAGTTGTAGCTTACGTGGTTTAGTCGGCGTTTTGCTTTTCTTTACAATTCTTTGATTTTGCCATGTTCATATAGGGTATAGATAGTTCTAGGGACATGATAGAAACTTGTAACTTGTTTTAAAAGATGCGCAATAAAATTGTAAATTTGTCTCAATTCATTATATTTCAAATAATTAAATCATTCACTTGCTGAATCCTTTTGTCGTCGCTTGCGACTATATTTATTAAGGATTCAGCAAATTTTGCTGAATCCTTATTGTTATTGGCGTGTTTATTATTATTATTATTTTTATTTCAAGAATTTTGTGTACAAGATTCAGCCAAAACGGCTAAAGCAAATGCAGCCAAATTTCACACACAGATAGCCCTTAATGTGGAATAGAACTGCGAAGCTTTTGGGCCAATTCGCTCCAGCCATTAGAGGTCCAGTTCGAATCCAAGGGTCCATTTTTAACATGGGGAAAATTTTCAAAATGCACTAAGGGACTTGAAACTTTTTCTAAAATATGCACAATAACAATACAAGTAAAAAAGTGAACCAGGGCGAATTCGTAGGTCACGTGGTTTAGCCGCCATTTTGAATTTAGACAGTTTTTACAATTTCCCGACCCCATTCACCTTTGACAATCTTCTCCTCTGAAGATACCAGCGTTAGAAAGCTCATATTTACACATAATGTAGTTGAAGCATTGTATATTAAAACTTCTTCATAGCATCCACCAATTATAAATACTTTTTGCAAAGTGACCTTTCAAAGTCAGGCAAATTTAAAAAAATGCAAACTTCAAAGGGACATAACTCAAATACCTACCCATCGAATTTCATGATTTTTTCAGGAGAGTAAGATTGGACTATGGTCTTAATGAATCAATCATAAAATCGCTCGAGAACAGTCATTTCCGGTCATTATTAAGGATGAAAAAGTTTCATATACGGGAAATTTTCAAAATCCACATAGAGACTTGAAACTTTTTTCAAAAGATGCGCAATAAGAATACGAGTAATAAAGTAAATTATGACAAAGTTGTAGCTTACGTGGTTTAGTCGGCGTTTTGCTTTTCTTTACAATTCTTTGATTTTGCCATGTTCATATAGGGTATAGATAGTTCTAGGGACATGATAGAAACTTGTAACTTGTTTTAAAAGATGCGCAATAAAATTGTAAATTTGTCTCAATTCATTATATTTCAAATAATTAAATCATTCACTTGCTGAATCCTTTTGTCGTCGCTTGCGACTATATTTAAGGATTCAGCAAATTTTGCTGAATCCTTATTGTTATTGGCGTGTTTATTATTATTATTATTTTTATTTCAAGAATTTTGTGTACAAGATTCAGCCAAAACGGCTAAAGCAAATGCAGCCAAATTTCACACACAGATAGCCCTTAATGTGGAATAGAACTGCGAAGCTTTTGGGCCAATTCGCTCCAGCCATTAGAGGTCCAGTTCGAATCCAAGGGTCCATTTTTAACATGGGGAAAATTTTCAAAATGCACTTAGAGACTTGAAACTTTTTCTAAAATATGCACAATAACAATACAAGTAAAAAAGTGAACCAGGGCGAATTCGTAGGTCACGTGGTTTAGCCGCCATTTTGAATTTAGACAGTTTTTACAATTTCCCGACCCCATTCACCTTTGACAATCTTCTCCTCTGAAGATACCAGCGTTAGAAAGCTCATATTTACACATAATGTAGTTGAAGCATTGTATATTAAAAATTCTTCATAGCATCCACCAATTATAAATACTTTTTGCACAGTGACCTTTCAAAGTCAGGCAAATTTAAAAAAATGCAAACTTCAAAGGGACATAACTCAAATACCTACCCATCGAATTTCATGATTTTTTCAGGAGAGTAAGATTGGACTATGGTCTTAATGAATCAATCATAAAATCGCTCGAGAACAGTCATTTCCGGTCATTATTAAGGATGAAAAAGTTTCATATACGGGAAATTTTCAAAATCCACATAGAGACTTGAAACTTTTTTCAAAAGATGCGCAATAAGAATACGAGTAATAAAGTAAATTATGACAAAGTTGTAGCTTACGTGGTTTAGTCGGCGTTTTGCTTTTCTTTACAATTCTTTGATTTTGCCATGTTCATATAGGGTATAGATAGTTCTAGGGACATGATAGAAACTTGTAACTTGTTTTAAAAGATGCGCAATAAAATTGTAAATTTGTCTCAATTCATTATATTTCAAATAATTAAATCATTCACTTGCTGAATCCTTTTGTCGTCGCTTGCGACTATATTTAAGGATTCAGCAAATTTTGCTGAATCCTTATTGTTATTGGCGTGTTTATTATTAAGGATTCAGAACTAAAGTTCTGAATCCTTATTGTTATTGGCGTGTTTTATTATTATTCCACGGATTTTGTGAACACGACTTCTACCAGAAGGAATGAAGCTAATACTACCAAACTTTGCAAGATGATCACCCTTACTGCGTAGTTTCATGCCGAAGCTTTTGGGACCAATCGTCCAAACCATTAAAGGTCCAGTTCGATTCTACATTTCGATTTTTAACATGGGAAAATTCTTCAAAATGCAGCTAGAGACTTGCAACTTTTTCTTAAAGATGCGCATTGTCAATGCGAGCAAAAAAGTAAATCACGATGAAATCGTTCATCACGTGGTTTCGGCGCCATATTGTTTTTAGCGTTTCTGTAAAATTTCCCGACCCCACGCATCTTTGACAATCTTCTTCTCAGAAAATACTTGCACCACGACGCTGAAACTTATATATGTATGTAGCTGAGGCATTGGTGAATGCATGGTGTGTTTTCTCAAGAGCGTACTCTCAATACTTTTTGAACAGTGAGCACTCAAAGTTGGTCGATTTTGAAAAATGCGAAAACTTCAAAGGGACATAACTCAAATACCTACCCGTCGAATTTCATGATTTTTTCAGGAGAGTAAGAGTATACTATGGTCGTTATAAATCAAAAATAAAATCGCTCGCGAACAGTCATTCCTTTTCACAATTTGAAAAAAACTGAAAATGTACTGAAATTTCGCGATTTTGAAGGTGTGCGTCTTTAAAAATCTTCTTCTCACTAACAGCAACATGTACAAACACGTGTGATAGCTCATTTTAAAGCTGAATAAATGGTTAACAAAGTTACGAGCCAAATTTTTAAATTTCGTTCTAGAACTAAAATTATCTCCCCTTGAATATGGTCATTTTTTAAATGTTTGTTTTTTGGCTTTATGTTCAAAGGGACATAACTCTGCCACATATAAACTAATTTCAAAGTTAATTATTGCTATTTGTTCCCCGGTTTTTGCTCAACAATTCGATTGCAAATCATTATCATATAAAAGTTGATAGTTACGGAACAATTTGGACATTTTCGAAACCAACTGAAAATGTACTGAAATTTTGCGATTTTGAGGGTGTGTGTCTTTAAAAATCTTCTTCTCACTAACGGCAACATGTACAGACAAGTGTGATAGCTCATCTTAAAGCTGAATAAGTGCTTAACAAAGTAACGAGCCAAATTTTGGAATTTCGTCCTAGAACTTAAATTATCTCCCCTTGAATATGGTCCTTTTTTAGATGTTCGTGTTTTGGCTTTATATTCAAAGGGACATAACTCTGTCACATATAGACTTATGTCTCAGTTCTTTATTGCAATTTGTTCCCAATATTTGCTCAACAATTCCATTTCAAGTCATTATCATATACAAATTAATAGTTCAGCCACATTTTTGGTTTTTATTCAGGGGTTAACAAATATGAAGTTTTGAACATTGAAATGCGAGTCTCAATAATCCTAGACAAATGCTAGAGACATGCAACTTTCTTTACAAGTTGTGCAATATTAATGTGACAGTGGCTTAATTGATAACATTTCAAATGATTTACTCATCTATGCGCTGAATCCTTTTATCGTCACTTGTGACTATATTCATTATTATTTTTATTTCAAGAATTTTGTGTACAAGATTCAGCCAAAACGGCTAAAGCAAATGCAGCCAAATTTCACACACAGATAGCCCTTAATGTGGAATAGAACTGCGAAGCTTTTGGGCCAATTCGCTCCAGCCATTAGAGGTCCAGTTCGAATCCAAGGGTCCATTTTTAACATGGGGAAAATTTTCAAAATGCACTAAGGGACTTGAAACTTTTTCTAAAATATGCACAATAACAATACAAGTAAAAAAGTGAACCAGGGCGAATTCGTAGGTCACGTGGTTTAGCCGCCATTTTGAATTTAGACAGTTTTTACAATTTCCCGACCCCATTCACCTTTGACAATCTTCTCCTCTGAAGATACCAGCGTTAGAAAGCTCATATTTACACATAATGTAGTTGAAGCATTGTATATTAAAACTTCTTCATAGCATCCACCAATTATAAATACTTTTTGCACAGTGACCTTTCAAAGTCAGGCAAATTTTAAAAAATGCAAACTTCAAAGGGACAAAACTCAAATACCTACCCATCGAATTTCATGATTTTTTCAGGAGAGTAAGATTGGACTATGGTCTTAATGAATCAATCATAAAATCGCTCGAGAACAGTCATTTCCGGTCATTATTAAGGATGAAAAAGTTTCATATACGGGAAATTTTCAAAATCCACATAGAGACTTGAAACTTTTTTCAAAAGATGCGCAATAAGAATACGAGTAATAAAGTAAATTATGACAAAGTTGTAGCTTACGTGGTTTAGTCGGCGTTTTGCTTTTCTTTACAATTCTTTGATTTTGCCATGTTCATATAGGGTATAGATAGTTCTAGGGACATGATAGAAACTTGTAACTTGTTTTAAAAGATGCGCAATAAAATTGTAAATTTGTCTCAATTCATTATATTTCAAATAATTAAATCATTCACTTGCTGAATCCTTTTGTCGTCGCTTGCGACTATATTTTTTATTATTATTTGTACGATTTTGTGTAACAGATTCTGAAGTAACGGCTGATTCGATTTACATGAAACTTTCAAGGATGGTAGCATTCATCAAAATCTTGCCTCGTATCGTGGCGGAATTTCGATTTTTTGCCTCATTAAAGGTCCAGTTCGATTCTAATCTTCAAAATTTAACATTGGAAATTTTTGAAAAATGCACTTAGAGACTTGCAATTTTTTTTAAAAGATGCGCAATGACAATGCGAGCAAAAAAGTAAATCAGCCCGACTTCGTACGTCACATTGTTTAGACGCCATTTTCATTTTTAACACTTTTTTCAATGTTCCGACCTCATGTACCTTTGACAATCTTCTCCTCTGAAGATACTTGCACCACGAAGCTGAAACTTATACATATGTGAAGCTGAGGCATTGGTGAATACATGGTGTTGTTTTTCAAGAGTGTACTGTTAATACTTTTTGCACAATGAACTTTCAAAGTCTGCCGAAATTGGCATATTTGTCACACGGGACCTATTTCAAAGGGACATAACTCAAAAAGTTGCAATCTCAATTGCGTGAAATTTTAAGGGAGACTACATAAGTATTGTGTTTATAGGAATCTATAACAACATCGCTCGAGTACAGTCATTTACGGTTTCAATTAAAGCTGAAAAATGACAGAAAATCAAAATCAACGATAACGGGACCTACTTCAAGGGGACATAACTCATTCAGCTAAACTCACAACTACATTAAATGTTCAGGTATACTAGATAAATATAGTGTCTTTAGGAATAAATAATAATATCACTCGAGTACAGTCACTTCCGGTCACAATTAAGGCTGAAAAAATGACAGAAAAATCAAGATTTTGATTTCGTGTTGCGCGGGGCCTACTTTAAGGGGCCATTACTCAAAAAGTTGTATTTTAAATTGCATGAATTTTTCAGAGATGCTAGATATATATACTGTCTAGAGGAATCAATAATAACATCGCTCAGATTCAGTCATTTACGGTCACAATTAAGGCTAAAAAATGGCAAAAAATCAAGATTTTGATTTTTAAAATGGGAAAACATTTTTTAAAAATAATTCTGCCACCAAATGCAGATTTAAGACATATTACAATGTTCCTGGCATTGCTGCCAATGATTTAAGGTGAATATTTACTGTTTTCATTAGGTCTTCAGACAAGGTCTGAAAGACCTATTGTTATTGTCCTGATTATTAAGGATTCAGCAAATTTTGCTGAATCCTTATTGTTATTGGCGTGTTTATTAAGGATTCAGCAATTTGCTGAATCCTTATTGTTATTGGCGTGTTTATTATTATTAAGGATTCAGCAAATTTTGCTGAATCCTTATTGTTATTGGCGTGTTTATTATTAAGGATTCAGCCCTTTGGGGCAGAATCCTTATTGTAATTGGCGTGTTTATTATTATTATTATTATTTTTATTTCAAGAATTTTGTGAACAAGATTCAGCCAAAACGGCTGATGCAAATGCAACCAAATTTTACATGCTGATAGCCCTTACGGTGGAATAGAACTGCGAAGCTTTTGGGCACAATCGACTCAGCCATTAGAGCTGCAGTTCGAATCTAAATGTCCATTTTTAACATGGTAAAATTTTCAAAATGCACTTAGAGACTTGCAACTTTTTTTAAAAGATGCGCAATGACGATGCGAGTAAAAAAGTAAATGATGGGGAATTCGTAGGTCACGTGGTTTAGCCGCCACATTGATTTTTAGCTGTTTTTCCCCCTTTTCTGACCCCATGCACCTTCAAAGAACATCTCCTCTGAAGATACTTGCACCACGTAGCTGAAACTTATATCTGTGTGCAGCTGAGGCATTGGTGAATACATGGTGTTGTTTTTCAGGAGCCTATTCTTAATACTTTTTTCACAGTGACCTTTCAATGAAAAAAGTCCGGTTCCTTAGTAAGTATGACATATTTCAAGGGGGCAGAACTCTTAAACCCGAATCGATAACAGCGCCAATTGTTCAGGACTTCAAGACATGTAAAGACTGTACAGAATAGGCAAGGTTAGAGAGAAGCCAGAGAAATCATCTTGAAGAAAAATTCAAAAAAAAAAAAAAAAAAAAAAAAAAAAAACAACTCCAAACGCAAATTTTTTTTGATCGTAGAGACTCGAAACCAAGTTCAAAAGATTCGCAGTCTCAGGGCACACAAAAACTACAACCAAGTCGAAATCGTAGCTTCAGCGGTTGCGGGGCAATATTCACGTTTTTGCACCTTGTGAATTAAAAAAAAAATTTCAGGAAATTTCCCCACCCAATGCAGCTTTAAGACACATTTCAAAGCTCCTGGTGGTGCTGCCAATGCTTTGGGCTGAATCATTTTATCGTCGCTTGCGACTATATTTAAGGATTCAGCCATAAGGCTGAATCCTTATTGTTATTGGCGTGTTTTTAAGGATTCAGCCATAAGGCTGAATCCTTATTGTTATTGGCGTGTTTTTTTTTGTTTTTTTTTTTATTATTCCACCGATTTTGTGACCGCGGTACTGAACTAACGGCCTGACCGATTTCATTGAAACTTTCAGGGATCGTAGCCTGTGACCTAACTTAGATCTACTTTTTTTACTTTTTGGATTTTCGACTTCTTTCGTGAGTTATCCCCCTTGGAAGTTAAAACTTCAAACCTTAATAGCTCGAAAACTTATCAAGATATTTGCACAAAACTTTCACCAAAATGTGCGCAACAACATTCCTCATCGATTAGGGCTATAGTTGTTTTCGGCCGTAATAATAGAATTTTTGCTATTTCGAAAAAACTGAATTTGTTGTGTACTTTCGCGGTTTTGAGGGTACGCGTCTTCAAAAATCTTCTACTAAATCCCGGCAACACATACAGCTATGTGTGATAGCTCATTTGAAAGCTGGATAAACGTGTAAAAAAGTTATCGAGACAGAATTTTGAATTTTGGCTTAGAATTCGAGTTATCTGCCCTTGTATTTGAACCTTTTCGAAAAGTGCGTTTTTCGGTTGCATGTTCAAAGTGGCATAACTCTGTCACAAATTGATTTATGTCAAAGTTACTTATTTTAATCTCTTTATAATAATTTGTTTAACAATTCCATAACATATCATGATCATGTAAACGATGATAGATTAGGCACAATTTAGACATACGCCCCCAAAAGTTAAATTTTGTGATTTTGAGACCTTTCGAGGGGTACCTACTTTGGAGAATTTTCCTACGTAAACCACTCAAGATACAATAATATCTTATGGATCACTGTGAATTAGACATGTCTCTCATGAAGAATAATAAATTTCAATTGCGTATCTGTCATACTTTATGTGTGACAAGTCACAGAACATTGTCATTTTTCAAAAATCGCCATTTTCAGCAAAGTTCACAGGATCATGACTGCTTAACCAATTATGCTATTGAACTTTTATTCACACCTGTGAATAGACAATTGCAAGCATAACAACTCTTATGTTGAACCCTTTCATCAAAATGTTAATAGTTTAGCTTTGAACATCGGAAAAGTGGTATAGGGGTCCGAAAATAAGCATTTTTTAGTATTTTCCTGAATATTCAAAAGAACATTACGCATTAACCATGTATGCACTCTAAATTATGACTACATCAACCTAAGTGGAAATTACGAAAAATGAAATAAGTACGGTAGTGGTGTTCATAACCAATGAGTTACGGGTATTTTAAGTTGGACAGTTTCTGCCTTCTTTCTAAATTGACAATCGCCACGTTTGTAGTGTATCTTTGTTAGTGCATAGTTCAACAATGCAAAATCATAGCACGTTGTTTGATACCTCGTTGGAATGGGAAAGGATTACTCTATATGGGGAAAACATTATTAGTTTGATAATAAACATAACCGATGAGATATAAGCATTTTATCTTGATAAATTGCGACTTTATTTTGAACTGTTAACAAAGGGGGTAAATCCTACTTTCGTTTTACATGATGGACAGGAATAGGTTGCTGTAGCTAAACACATTTACACATAATCGTGTAACTTTCAGCAATGACTGCTGATATAATGTACCTAATAGGAAATGAATCATATATATGCTGAATCCGTTTAAAGTCGCTTGCGACTATATTTTTTTTTTTTTTTTATTATTCCACCGATTTTGTGACGGCGGTACTGAACTAACGGCATGACCGATTTCTCTGAAACTTTCAGGGATCGTAGCCTGTGACCAAACTTAGATCTACTTTTTTTACTTTTTTGATTTTCGACTTCTTTCGTGAGTTATCCCCCCTGGAAGTTAAAACTTCAAACCTTAATAGCTCGAAAACTTATCAAGATATTTGCACACAACTTTCACCAAAATGTGCGCAACAACATTCCTCATCGATTAGACCTATAGGGGTTTTCGGCCGTAATAATAGATTTTTTGCTATTTCGAAAAAACTGAATTCTATGTGTACTTTTTCGGTTTTGAGGGTACGCGTCTTCAAAAATCTTCTTCTAAATCCCGGCAACACATACAGCTATGTGTGATAGCTCATTTGAAAGCTGGATAAACGTGTAAAAAAGTTATCGAGACAGAATTTTGAATTTTGGCTTAGAATTCGAGTTATCTGCCCTTGTATTTGGACCTTTTCGAAAAATGCGATTTTCGGTTGCATGTTCAAAGTGGCATAACTCTATAACCAATTACTTTATGTCAAAGTTAATTATTTCAATCTCTTTATAATAATTTGTTTAACAATTCCATAGCATATCATGATCATGTAAAAGATGATAGATTAGGCACAATTTAGACATACGCCCCCAAAAGTTAAATTTAGTGATTTTGAGACCTTTCGAGGGGAACCTACTTTGGAGAATTTTCCTTCGTAAACCACTCAAGATACAATAATATTTTATGGATCACTGTGAAGTAGACATGTCTCTCATGAAGAATAATAAATTTCAATTGCGTATCTGTCATACTTTATGTGTGACAAGTCACAGAAGATTGTCATTTTTCAAAAATCGCCATTTTCAGCAAAGTTCACAGGATCATGACTGCTTAACCAATTATGCTATTGCACTTTCATTCACACCTGCGAATAGCATAAAAACTTTAATGTTGAACCCTTTCATCAAAATGTTAATAGTTTAGCCTCAAACATCGGAAAAGTGGTACAGGGGTCCGAAAATAAGCATTTTTTAGTATTTTCCTGAATATTCCAAAGAACATTACGCATTAACCATGTATGCAATCTAATTTATGACTACATCAACCTTAGTGGAATATACGAAAAATGAAATAAGTACAGTAGTGGTGTTCATAACCAATGAGTTACGGGTATTTTAAGTTGGACAGTTTCTGCTTTCTTTCTAAATTGATAATCGCCACGTTTGTAGTGTATCTTTGTTTGTGCATAGTTCAACAATGCTAAATCATAGCACGTTGTTTGATACCTCGTTAGAATGGGAAAGGATTACTCTACATGGGGAAAGCATTTTTAGTCTGAGGATAAACATAACCAATGAGTTATAAGTATTTTATCTGGATCAAATTTCAACTTTTTTTAGTACTGTAAACAAAGGGGGTAAATCCTACTTTCGTTTTACATGATGGACAGGAATAGGTTGCTGTAGCTTTACACATTTACACATAATCGTGTAACTGTCAGGAATAACTGCTGATATAATGTACCTAATAGGAAATGAATCATTTATGTGCTGAATCCGTTTTAAGTCGCTTGCGACTATATTTAAGGATTCAGCAAATTTTGCTGAATCCTTATTGTTATTGGCATGTTTATTAAGGATTCAGCCATTAGGCTGAATCCTTATTGTTATTGGCGTGTTTATTATTATTATTATTATTATTATTTTTATTATTATTATTATTATTTCAAGATTTTTGTGTACCAGACTTCTACAAGAAGGATTGCAGCTATTACAACCAAACTTTACAGGCTGATAGCCCTAACTATGTAGTTATACCGCGAAGCTTTTGGGCCCAATTGGTTCAGCCATTTAGGGTCAGGTTCGAATCTAAAAGTCAATTTTTAACATGGGAAAAAATTTCAAAATGCACCTAGAGACTTGCAACCTTTTCTAAAAGATGCGCAATGACATTGCGAGCAATAAAGTAAATCATGACGAAATCGTCAGTCACGTGGTTTAGCCGTCATCTAGGATATTTTAATTTTTTCAAATTGTCCTACCCCATGTACTTTTGCGGAAACACCACTCCGAAGATATAAGCACCTAACAGTTGAAACTATATTTATATATAGCTGACACATTGGGGAATAACAAGTTTGTTTTCGATTGTGCGAATTCCTAATACTTTTTTCACAGTGACCTTTCAAAGTCCGACAATTTTTGAAAATCGCAAACTTCAAAGGGAGATAACTCATAAGATTTAATCCAAAATTTCAAGATTTTTTCAAGAAATGTAAGACAGTACTATTGTCTATACGAATCAACAATGAAATCGACGCTGAACAGTCATTTCCGGTTTTTGAGAACAGGTACATAATTATAGATAAATAACACTGACAATTTTAACATGGGGGGAATTTTCAAAATGCACTTAGAGAGTTAATTTTTTTTTAATATGATAGACAGGAACACTACAGACAAAAAAGTCAATCATAACAATTTTGTAAGATGTACGGTTTCGTCGCTATTTATGCGAAACTATTCACACAATTTGAACAGCACAGACAAAGGATGCAGGTCACGCCCATAGACTGTGTAAAAGTCGCAATTCCTTTGTTCTTCTACCACGGATCTTGTAAACACGACTTTTGCCAGAAGGAATGCGACTATTGCAACCAAACTTTGTAGGCTGATAGCCCTTGCCATGTAGTTTTGCAGCGCAGCTTTTGGGCCCAATCAATCTGGCCATTAAAGGTCCAGTTCGATTCTAAAGTTCGATTTTTAACATGGGCAATTTTTTTCAAAATGCACCTAGAGACTTGCAATTTTGTTTAAAAGATGCGCAATGACAATGTACACAGAAAAGTTAATCAAAACGAATTCGAAAGTCACGTGGTTTAGCCGCCATTTTGATTGTTGTTGATAAATCCAACTTTCGTTTTACATGATGGACAGGTAGAGGCTGCTGTAGCTTAATGCTTATAGAGATCTTCGTGTAACTTTAAGGAATGACTGCTGATATGATATACTTATTAGGAAATTAATCAAATATGCGCTGAATCCTTTTATCGTCACTTGTGACTATATTTATTATTATTTTTATTATTTCACGAATTTTGTGGACACGATTCAGCCAAAACGGCTTAAGCAAATGCGACCAAATTTTACATGCTGATAGCCCTTAATTTGGAATAGACATGCGAAGCTTTTGGGCCCATTCGATTCAGCCATTAGAGGTCCAGTTCGAATCTAAATGTCAATTTTTAACATGGGAAAAAAATTCAAAATGCAGCTAGAGACTTTAAACTTTTTTTAAAAGATGCGCAATGTCAATACGAGTAAAAAAGTAAATCATGGCGAATTCGCGAGTCACGTGGTTAATCCGCCATATTGTTTTTTTTGCACTTTTGAAAATGTCCCGACCCCATGCACCTTTGACAATCTTGTCCTCTGAAGATATTAACACTAGAGAGCTGATATTTGCACATAATGTAGCTGAGGCTTTATATGTATTGGTTATACCATCACGGGTTCTAATTCGCAATACTTTTTTCACACTGAGTACTTGAAATCTGGAAATCTGCAAACTTCAAACCTCAATAGCTCAAAAACTAAATGAGATAATTTCACAAAACTTTCACCAAAATATGGGCAACAATATTCCCCATCGATAAGGCCGATAGAGATTATCGGCCGTAATAATAGAATTTTTGCTATTTAAAAAAAACTGAAAATGTACTGAAATTTCGCGATTTTGAGGGTGTGCGTCTTTTAAAATCTTCTTCTAAATCCTGTCAACACATACAGGTGTGTATGTTAGCTCATTTTGAAGATAAATGAATGGTTAACAAAGTATCGAGCCAAAAAATTTAATTTCGTTCTAGAACTTAATTTATCTGCCCTTGAATATGGTCCTATTTTAAATGTTCGCTTTTTGGCTCTATGTTCAAAGGGACATTTCTCTGTCCAAAATACACTTAGGTCTAACTTAACTATTGCAATCTGTTCCCCATTACCTGCCCAACAATTCCACCTCAGATCATTATCATATAAAAGTTGATAGTTACGGCACAACAGTCACAAATCGAAAACTATAGAAAATGTACTGAAATTTCGCGATTTTGAGGGTGTGCTTCTTTGAAAATCTTCTTCTCACCAACGGCTATACGTACAGTCATGTGTGATAGCTCATTTTAAAGCTGAATGAATGGTCAACAAAGTATCGAGCCAAAACTTTGAATTTCGTTCTAGAACTTGAATTATCTGCTCTTGAATATGGTACCTTTTTAAACGTCCGTTTTTTTGCTTCGTGTTCAAAAGGACATAACTCTGTCAAAAAGTAATCAATGTAAATGTTATTTATTGCAATTTGTTCCCCGATATTTGTTCAATAATTCATGTTCCGATCATCATGATGTAAACGTTGATAGTTATGTCACAAGTTGGGCTTTTCTCCATGAGTCCGAAAATATGCCGTTTTCAACATTGAAGTGTGGGTCTCAATAATCCTACAGATATGCTAGAGACATGCAACTTTCTGTAAACGATGTGCAATAACAATAGAAATAATTCTCTATTCATTATATTTCAAATAATTGAATCATTCACTTGCTGAATCCTTTTGTCGTCGCTTGCGACTATATTTATTATTATTTTTATTTCAAGAATTTTGTGTACAAGATTCAGCCAAAACGGCTAAAGCAAATGCAGCCAAATTTCACACACAGATAGCCCTTAATGTGGAATAGAACTGCGAAGCTTTTGGGCCAATTCGCTCCAGCCATTAGAGGTCCAGTTCGAATCCAAGGGTCCATTTTTAACATGGGGAAAATTTTCAAAATGCACTTAGAGACTTGAAACTTTTTCTAAAATATGCACAATAACAATACAAGTAAAAAAGTGAACCAGGGCGAATTCGTAGGTCACGTGGTTTAGCCGCCATTTTGAATTTAGACAGTTTTTACAATTTCCCGACCCCATTCACCTTTGACAATCTTCTCCTCTGAAGATACCAGCGTTAGAAAGCTCATATTTACACATAATGTAGTTGAAGCATTGTATATTAAAAATTCTTCATAGCATCCACCAATTATAAATACTTTTTGCACAGTGACCTTTCAAAGTCAGGCAAATTTTAAAAAATGCAAACTTCAAAGGGACAAAACTCAAATACCTACCCATCGAATTTCATGATTTTTTCAGGAGAGTAAGATTGGACTATGGTCTTAATGAATCAATCATAAAATCGCTCGCGAACAGTCATTTCCGGTCATTATTAAGGATGAAAAAGTTTCATATACGGGAAATTTTCAAAATCCACATAGAGACTTGAAACTTTTTTCAAAAGATGCGCAATAAGAATACGAGTAATAAAGTAAATTATGACAAAGTTGTAGCTTACGTGGTTTAGTCGGCGTTTTGCTTTTCTTTACAATTCTTTGATTTTGCCATGTTCATATAGGGTATAGATAGTTCTAGGGACATGATAGAAACTTGTAACTTGTTTTAAAAGATGCGCAATAAAATTGTAAATTTGTCTCAATTCATTATATTTCAAATAATTAAATCATTCACTTGCTGAATCCTTTTGTCGTCGCTTGCGACTATATTTAAGGATTCAGCAATTTGCTGAATCCTTATTGTTATTGGCGTGTTTATTAAGGATTCAGCGCTAAAGCGCTGAATCCTTATTATTATTGGCGTGTTTTTTTTTTTTTTTATTTGCACCAATCTTGTGTACAACTTTTAGCGAAAACGGCTACAGATAATACAACCAAACTTTACAGTCTGATAGCCCTTACTGAGCACACGCCAGGCGAAGCTTTTGGGCCTGATCGATTCAGTCATTAAAGGTCCAGTTCGAATCAAAATTTCGATTTTTAACATGGGAATTTTTTTCAAAATGCACTTAGAGACTTCGAATTTTTTTTAAAAGATGCGCATTGACAATTCGATCAAAAAAGTAAATCGCAGTGAAATCGTAAGTCACGTGGTTTAGCCGCCATCTTGGATTATGTAACTTTTTCAAAATTTCTGACCCCATGTACCTTTGCGGAAACACCACTCCGAAGATATTAGCACCTAAGAGCTGAAACGTTATTTATATATAGCTGACACAGTGGGGAATAACAAGTTTGTTCTTGTTTGTGCGAAATCCTAATACTTTTTTCACAGTGACCTTTCAAAGTCAGGCAACTTTTGAAAACCGCCAACTTTCAGGGGCGATAATTCAAAAACCTGACAATCGAATTGAACGATTTTTTCAGGAGAGTGAGACAGTGCTATGGTCTTTATGAATCAATAATAAAATCGCTCGCGTACAGTCATTTCCGGTCATAATAAAGAACCACTTTTTACATAGGAATTTTTTTTTAAATGTACTTAGAGACTTAAAACTTTTTGCAAGAGATGCACAAGAACAATACAAGCAAAAAAGTAAATCATGACCAATTCGTAGGTCACGTGGTTTAGCCGCCATCTTGATTTTCTTTAAATTCGTCTGATTTTGACATGTTAAATTTGGGTCTAAATAATCCCAGTGACACACTAGAGACTCGCAACTTGTTTTACAAGATGCTTAATAACTAGACAAGCAAAATATGTTACCATTGGGGAGTCGTAGGTCAAGTGGTTTCGACGCCATATTTAAATGTTAACGTTTTCAAATGTTTTGACTCTGTGCATTTTTGCGGAAACACCACGCCGAAGATATTTGCATCTGAGAGCTGAAACTTAGATGTATAAGCAGCTGAAGCATTGGGGAACAACAAGTTTCATATCTTATTAGCGAAATCCTATTAACCTTTTCACAATTATCTTTCAAAAGTATGACAACTTTGAATGTTTACCTAGGCTCTTAAACAAATCGAATTTTCTTATTTCTCCAAAGATATACAATTTACAGAGCAATAAGTCATACCAGTTCGAGTTAAATTCTATTCTTCGCGTAATGTGAGGTAAAACCTGTTCGAAATTCATATGATATTTATACAATAGTCGATTTAGAAGATTTTGCAAGTGTAAAGAATCATGCTAAGACACGAATAACCGGACACCAGTCTCAACACTGTCTGGTTCATCGTGGCCTTACTGGAATTCTTTAAAATTCTTATTTCTCCAAAGATACACATGCTATTAAGCTTTAAGTCATGCTAGTTCGAGTGGAAATGTATTCTACGCGAACTGAGATATACATACTGGAAGGAATTCATATGATATTTACACACTAGTTGAATTAGATGATTTTCAAGTGAAAAGACTCATACTTAAACTCGAATAACCGGACAACAGTATTGACAATGTCCGGTTCATCGTGGCCTCCCGGAAACCCTTAAAATGCATATTTCTCCACAGATATACATGCTACTATATACTAAATCATACCAGTTCGAGTGAAAAGCTATTCTGCGCGAACTGAGAGATACATCCTGGAAAAAACCCATACGATATTTACACTGTAGTCGATTTAGATGCACCAAGTCACAAGTCAAGCTCAGAAACCGGCTCCAGATCCGACCTTTTCAGTTAAGCTAAACTGTGACGTCAGTAATACGGCTCGAAACATCAAAGTTTTCCTTAAGTGAAATCGGTGGTTTTGGATCCGCTTTTTGAGTGTTTTTCCATGTTTCAATTGAAGCCGTGGGGCCTTCTGTTTGGGGTATACCCCCACCCCCCAGTCCCCACCCCGAACCCCCAAGCCATGTCTCTTCACTTCTTATCTTTACTATAATTTATTATTAAAAAATTCTTGCTGTCTTTTGGACTCAAACATTTAATTTACTCACCACCTTTTTATATTTTATTATGGAGGTGTACTTACACTTTGAAATTATCTGTTTTTATGTTTTATAGCTTTCAGCTTAAGTAAGTACAACTTCCCAATGCAAGGCATAACTCTTGCCAGTCTCCATTACTGGCTGATTTAGGCCTTGCAGTATTTCCTTAAGAAATCTGTGTTTAGAAATTCAGGCCCGCTATGCATTTCTGGTGCAGCTATTCACTGTCTTGACACAACAAAGCGAGGGAAATACCGCAAGGGTTAAATCAGCCAGTAATGCAGACTGGCAAGAGTTATGCCTTGCATTGGGAAGTTGAACATTTGAACAAGTTGGATATGATAACGATTTTATTGAAGCGTCATGTGGATGAGTTGCTTCCCCTTGACCATCCTACGATGCTGTGACAACACTATCTCATCAGAGAAACGCAATATCAACTGGAAAAAAGGGCCATTAGCACGATAATTTATATGACTAATGAGTTTTAAACATAAGTTCATCAAATTTGACTTTCATCTTGATGTGTGAACAGGATATTCACACTTTCGTTTTGGCGTACATTGTGTTGTTGGGGGTCAGGCCTGTTATATATGGTGCTATTGTATCGAGAAGTACTGAATGTTACCAATTTGAAGACATTCGACTCAGTATGGTGACGATATATATGTAAAAGTAGTTCTGGTCGAAAACCGGACACTGCATCACGATTAACGCACATGTATCAGCCAAAGAAACAGACACATCTAGGTTGATTATGCTTGAAAGATCTGTGCATGTAAATAGGACTGTAGTTTCGGGTCTTCAAATATTTTATATGATTCACATTGAGTGTAATGCACACAGACATTGGTATGCAATTTGTTATCTTTACATAATAGAGAATTATTAAGGAACGTTGCACGAGTCAACGAATTAACACTTCATTCATTCATAAACAAGATTTTACTATTGTCATAGTACGCTTATTCCATATAAGGCAAGGTGTTTTTTTCATCCGCCAAAAGAGTTCCTTGTCCATCATTCATACATTACGCATGTGGCAATTGATTAACAAACTTATCAATGAAACTGCGCTCGTTTAAAGCAAGTCTTTCACACAGTATACCTATTGTAACCATTCAATGCGTATTCTAAAACCAGCCAAGGGTAACGGATTTGAGACATCATTGTCTCGTATCCACAGACATTTATTCTGCCGTTTCTCACACTTTAAAGGGCCCTGTTCTACATCTTCATTGTCCGTGCATTTCTAAACTATTTCAAATCTATTCGTTCTCTTTTCCTTTTATTCAAACATTATAATTAAATGGTATTCTACCTCACCAGTACGCCAATTTCTCCCTTTTGAAAATAGGTCTGAAACAACCACTTCCGGTCTATTTATTTACGTAAGTACAGCTCAAACCATTGTATATAGTCACACAATTGTTAGATTTTAACACGAAACTTTGGATCTCAATATTCCTAGAGATATGCTAGACACTTAATTAAAACAATTGAAACGGCTGAATCCGTTTGTCGTCGCTTGCGACTATATTTATTTTTATTATTATTTCAAGAATTTTGTGGACACGATTCAGCCAAAACGGCTGAAGCAAATGCAACCAATTTTTACATGATGATAGACCTTAATGTGGAATAGAACTGCGAAGCTTTTGGGCCAATTCGCTCCAACCATTAGAGGTCCAGTTCGAATCCAAGTGTCCATTTTTAACATGGTGAAAATTTTTAAAATGCACTTAGAGACTTGAAACTTTTTCTGAAAGATGGGTAATGTCAATGCGAGAAAAAAAGAAAACATAGCGAATTCGTAAGTCACGTGGTTAAGCCGCCATCTTGGATTTTAAAACTTTTTCAAATTTTCTGACCCCATGTACCTTTGCGGATACACCACTCCGAAGATATTTGCACCTAAGAGGTGAAACTTTATTTAAATATAGCTGACACATTGGGGAACAACAAGATTGTTCTTGTTTGTGCGAATTCCTAATACTTGTTTCACAGTGACCTTTCAAAGTCAGGGAATTTTTTAAAAATTCAAACTTCAAAGGGACATAACTCAAATACCTACCTGTCGAATTTTACGATCTTTTCAGGAGAGTAAGATTGGACTAAGGTCTTTATGAATCAATAATAAAATCGCTCGCGTACAGTCATTTTCGGCCGCAATTAAGCTTACAGTTTCTAAAAATATCAAAAATCGCGTTTTTAGTGAGTTTTTGTAAATTCATAGCTTACAAACCATAACGTGTAGAATGTTGTTTAATACCTCATCAGACACACAAAACATTATCTTAACTACGAAAATTAAAATGAGTACATTAGTGTTCATAACCAATGAGTCACGGGAATTTGAGGTTGGACAGTTTGTACCTTCTTTCTAAATTGACAATGGTCGCATTTGTAACGTGTCTTTGTTAAGACATAACTCAACAACGTAAAATCATAGCACATTGTTTGATACATCATCAGAATGGCAAATGATTACTCTAAATGGGGGAAGCAAAATCAGTTTGATAATTAACATAACAAAAGAGCAATTAGCATTTTATTTTGATCAATTGCGACTTTCGTTTTGTACTGTAAACAAAGGGGGTAAATCCTACTTTCGTTTTACATGATGGACAGGTAGAGGCTGTTGTAGCTTAACGCTTTTACAGATCTTCGTGTAACTTTCAAGAATGACTGCTGATATGATGTACTTAATAGGAAATTAATCAAATATGCGCTGAATCCTTTTATCGTCACTTGTGACTATATTTAAGGATTCAGCAATTTGCTGAATCCTTATTGTTATTGGCGTGTTTATTATTTTTATTATTATTTCAAGAATTTTGTGGACACGATTCAGCCAAAACGGCTGAAGCAAATGCAACCAATTTTTACATGATGATAGACCTTAATGTGGAATAGAACTGCGAAGCTTTTGGGCCAATTCGCTCCAACCATTAGAGGTCCAGTTCGAATCCAAGTGTCCATTTTTAACATGGTGAAAATTTTTAAAATGCACTTAGAGACTTGAAACTTTTTCTGAAAGATGGGTAATGTCAATGCGAGAAAAAAAGAAAATCATAGCGAATTCGTAAGTCACGTGGTTAAGCCGCCATCTTGGATTTTAAAACTTTTTCAAATTTTCTGACCCCATGTACCTTTGCGGATACACCACTCCGAAGATATTTGCACCTAAGAGGTGAAACTTTATTTAAATATAGCTGACACATTGGGGAACAACAAGATTGTTCTTGTTTGTGCGAATTCCTAATACTTGTTTCACAGTGACCTTTCAAAGTCAGGGAATTTTTCAAAAATTCAAACTTCAAAGGGACATAACTCAAATACCTACCTGTCGAATTTTACGATCTTTTCAGGAGAGTAAGATTGGACTAAGGTCTTTATGAATCAATAATAAAATCGCTCGCGTACAGTCATTTTCGGCCGCAATTAAGCTTACAGTTTCTAAAAATATCAAAAATCGCGTTTTTAGTGAGTTTTTGTAAATTCATAGCTTACAAACCATAACGTGTAGAATGTTGTTTAATACCTCATCAGACACACAAAACATTATCTTAACTACGAAAATTAAAATGAGTACATTAGTGTTCATAACCAATGAGTCACGGGAATTTGAGGTTGGACAGTTTGTACCTTCTTTCTAAATTGACAATGGTCGCATTTGTAACGTGTCTTTGTTAAGACATAACTCAACAACGTAAAATCATAGCACATTGTTTGATACATCATCAGAATGGCAAATGATTACTCTAAATGGGGGAAGCAAAATCAGTTTGATAATTAACATAACAAAAGAGCAATTAGCATTTTATTTTGATCAATTGCGACTTTCGTTTTGTACTGTAAACAAAGGGGGTAAATTCTACTTTCGTTTTACATGATGGACAGGTAGAGGCTGTTGTAGCTTAACGCTTTTACAGATCTTCGTGTAACTTTCAAGAATGACTGCTGATATGATGTACTTAATAGGAAATTAATCAAATATGCGCTGAATCCTTTTATCGTCACTTGTGACTATATTTAAGGATTCAGAACTAAAGTTCTGAATCCTTATTGAGATTGGCGTGTTTTATTATTATTATTCTTCCACGGATTTTGTGGACAGCACTTCTACCAGAAGGAATGCAGCTAATGCAACCAAACTTTGCGAGATGATCACCCTTACTGCCTAGTTTCATGCCGAAGCTTTTTGGCCCAATCGGCTAAACCATTAAAGGTCCAGTTCGAATCTAAATTTCGATTTTTAACATGGGCAATATTTTAAAAATGCAGCTAGAGACTTGCAACTTTTTTTAAAAGATGTGCATTGACAATGCAAGCAAAAAACTAAATCATGACCAATTCGTCGGTCACATGGTTTCGCCGCCATATTGTTTTTTCGCACTTTTGAAAAATTCCCGACCCAATGCACCTTTGACAATCTTCTTCTCTGAAGATACTTGCACCACGAAGCTGAAATTTATATATGTTTGTAGCTGAGGCATTGGTGAATACATGGTGTGTCTCCTCAAGAGCGTAATCCCAATACTTTTTGCACAGTGAACACTCAAAGTTGGTTGATTTTGAAAAAAAGGTGCAAACTTCAAAGGGACATAACTCAACTACCTACCTGTCGAATTTCACGATTTTTTCAGGAGAGTAAGATTGGACTAAGGTCTTTATGAATCAATAATAAAATCGCTCGCGTACAGTCATTTTCGGCCGCAATTAAGCTTACAGTTTCTAAAAATTATAAAAATAGCGTTTTTAGTGAGTTTTTGTAAATTCATAGCTTACAAACCATATCTTGTAGAATGTTGTTTAGTTCCTCATCAGACACACAAAACATTATCTTAACTACGAAAATTAAAATGAGTACATTAGTGTTCATAACCAATGAGTCACGGGTATTTTAGGTTGGACAGTTTATACCTTCTTTCTAAATTGACAATGGTCGCATTTGTAACGTGTCTTTGTTAAGACATAACTCAACAATGTAAAGTCATAGCACATTGTTTGATACATCATCAGAATGGCAAATTATAACTCTAAATGGGGGAAGCATAATCAGTTTGATAATTAACATAACCAAAGAGCAATTAGCATTTTATTTTGATCAATTGTGACTTTCGTTTTGTATACTGTAAACAAAGGGGGTAAATCCTACTTTCGTTTTACATGATGGACAGGTAGAGGCTGCAGTAGCTTAATGCTTTTACAGATCTTCGTGTAACTTTCAAGAATGACTGCTGATTTGATGTACTTAATAGGAAATTAATCAAATATGCGCTGAATCCTTTTATCGTCACTTGTGACTATATTTATTTTTATTATTATTTCACGAATTTTGTGGACACGATTCAGCCAAAACGGCTGAAGCAAATGCAACCAAATTTTACATGCTGATAGCCCTTAATGTGGAATAGAACTGCGAAGCTTTTGGGCTAATTCGCTCCAACCATTAGAGGTCCAGGTCGAATCCAAGTGTCCATTTTTAACATGGTGAACATTTTTTAAATGCACTTAGATACTTGAAACTTTTTCTGAAAGATGCGTAATGTCAATGCGAGAAAAAAAGTAAATCATAGCAAATTCGTAAGTCACGTGGTTTAGCCGCCATCTTGGATTTTTTAAATTGTTCAAATATGCTGACCCCATGTACATTTGCGGATACACCACTCCGAAAATATTTGCACCTAATAGCTGAAACTTTATTTATATATAGCTGACACATTGGGGAATAACAAGTTGGTTCTTGTTTGTGCGAATTCATAATACTTTTTTCACAGTGATCTCTCGAAGTTAGACAATATTTGAAAATCGCAAACTTCAAAGGGAGATAACTCATAACGTTCAAACCCAAATTTCAAGATTTTTCCAGGAAAGGTAAGGCAGTACTATGGTCTATACGAATCAACAATAAAAATCAATGCTGAACAGTCCTTTTCGGTTTTTGAGAATTATAATTATTATAGATAAATAACACTGACAATTTTAACATGGGGGAATTTTAAAAATGCACTTAGAGAGTTAAAGTTTTTTTCATATGATAGACAGGAACATTACAGACAAAAAAGTCAATCATAACGTTTTTGAAAGATGTACGGTTTCGTTGCTATTTATGCGAAACTATTCACACAATTTTAAATACAGGGAGAAAGCATGTCAGGTCACGCCCATAGACTGTGTAAAAGTCGCAATTCCTTTGTTCTTCTATTATATGTTTCCACTCGGATTCAGCCGAAACTACGAGAGTTAACATTCTAAAAATAAAGGTACGGATAGTGCTCAGTTTGAAGTCAATGTGTGTAACATTTGGGCCTCATTGGTGCCATCATTCAAGGTCCAGTTCGAATCTAATTCTCCATTTTTAACATGGGGAAAAAATTCAAAATGAAGATAGAGACTTGATTTCTTTTTTAAAAGATGCACAATAACCATGCGAGAAAGAAAGTAAATCACGGCGAGGTCGTAGGTCACGTGGTTTAGGCGCCATATTGCTTTTTTACAATGTAGGTATGAATAATGCTACAGACATGCTAGAGACTTGCAACTTGTGTTGAAAGATGTATGTATTGATTCTTTTTCAACTTATTGAATCATTCATTTGCTGAATCCTTTTGTCGTCGCTTGCGACTATATTTATTATTATTATCTCGTTATAGAATATTTTCTAATACATACATCAATGACCATCGGTATGATACCTTATTTCCCCATGTTTCTTCGTTAAATTGTACCTTCCAAAAATATTAGTTCCTTGTCTCTATAACGAAAGAACATTTTGTGTTGAACTGTAATTACATCGAATCAAATTAGAATGGTGAAATCCCCATCATGACACTTCCTTATTGAAGATGATTCCTATGGAAAATAAGGGCATTACTGTAACTATTTTCTCTAACATAAACGGTGATAAGCTTGTTGCCAAGCCTCATACATTATGTCTGATATCGATCACAAAAAGCGACACTACAAGCAATGCTACAATTCCCATAAGGAATCTAAATTTAGCTCACCATGCAGGTGAAGTGTATTATACACCAAGGGGCAAATCCAACATATTTTAGCGGGATAAAATTGATTTTGAATGTTTGTTATGAGGATATATATCGTAAAGAGATATACACACTTAAATTCATGAGAGTATGATACTTCATACTTCATATCTGTTCAGATAGGGTGCTGGAATAGTTATTTAAAGAGGTTTTCTTGACATAATGTTTGTTATGTAAGGTACAATTTGTATACAATATTGAAAGTATGTTAGTATAAGATCTTGTCGCATTAATGTATCTCCGTTGACTTAAATATGTTGTCTCATCATTAGTGTACGTAGGACGTCATAAAACAAGCCAAAAAGCCGGTTCTGGCACTGCTACCTCGTCTAGTTAAGGCCCCTTTACACAGAGCCGCGTCCTTCGTACGACCATTGAGCGACCAAAAATATGGACAGGACGCTCAATGGTCGGCTAATTTGACGTAATCCCGTTTCTGTGTAAATGCTCCTGCGATCTTCGTGCGTTCTTTGTACGACCTAAAATGCAAAAAAACGGTTATTTCCATGACGACCTTTGAACGACCTGCACGTTTACAGAGCCTCCACATTGCCTTCACTGGGCGTTCACTGTGCAACCCTAACAACATTTCAGCATCAAGGGCGTTCCCCGTACAACCCGTCAGCCACGTCTGTGCCTTCTCTGTGTCTTCGCTGTGTCACCATTGACGACTGTGGCGACAGTTGGCCGACCATGCAGCAACACTTCTGCCTCCTCTGCGATAACTGAACAATGCTTCAGTGATCCCTGAGAGTGTTCGGCAACCAGGATAGACTGGGCCTATAATAAGCTGCATTAGTCTCCATTTGTTTCAGTCCCATTCCAACAGTAAAAAATAACCAACCAATTAGCTTTGGCAGCTGCAATAAAAGACAATAAGCTATGTTGCTTTAACAACATGGTCATTGTTTTTTGCAGAAGAATATGATATTTTTTTTTTTTTAAATAAAAAAATAAATATACAAAAATACATTAAATTATTAAATCCACGGGTAAACAAACAAAGTTTATGAAAGATTATCTGTTCATATTTCTGAAAATCATGACTTCAAAAAACAAGTCTCTTTTTAAAATCTTCTTAAAGGGGAGATATAGGAGAGTAAAAAGGGACTTTTTGGCTTGTTTAACAATGTCCTACCGTGACGATGCTTCAAATTTAGAGTTTAGAATTAAAGTTAGAGAGATAAAATAGGTCGCCAACATTTTTTATTAATTAATTTTCGGTATTTCGGAATTTTGTAAACAAAATTACCAACATTCTGGCCAATATCCATCTTGAAAAAGCTATTCCAACACCCCGTATGTGTTTGAATAAAGATAATGATAAATAGTATCAAAACCGAATGAATGAACTTGTGCGTACTTCTTTACAAAACTTTTTTTATTATCAAAGACATTTAAAATCGACTTTATCCGACAGCAGCATTCTGTTGTTATTGTTAAATATGTGATGGCGTTTCTTTACAAGTGAGTTTATACATCTTTATTTGCTTGTCTTTTCTGTTGTCTTGCTCCTGTCTTGCTCCATAGTCTTATCAATGATTTGCCAACAGAAACAAGGAAACATGTGAGAATCGATCATCTATTTTTGGAGAATTTACGAGGACGCTCACAGAAGGATGAGTGAATGCAGAAAGAAGGCACAAAACTCGTCATGGTCGCACAAAGGTTGTCGCGGTCGCTGCATGAAGGCAGAACTGTCGTGATATAAACGGCTCTGGTTGCACAGAAGACGCAGTAGGAAGGCACAAGAGAGGCAGAGGCATCGCCCAACGTTAGCGAATTTCTTACATGGCGATCATTGAGCGTCCTTTGCGACCTTGCAACGTCCATTGTACGACCTTTCTGCCTCATGGGAGCAAGCTTTGAGCGACCAGAATCGCCGGCGACCCCTCTGCGGAAGTTTTGAGCATGTTTAAAAGTTTTTGGCGTCCTCCGCGTCCTTGGCGATCAATCGCGATGTCTCAAAAACCCTTGTGCCACCTCCTCACGACCTTAGCAACCGCTCTGCCTCCCTTGAGCGTCCAACGGCGATCTGTTAAATTTGTTTGGTCGCACAGAGGACGCATACCGATCTTTGTGTCTGTTTAAAGGGGCCTCTTTGTTGTTTTAGTATCATTCGAGTAGTAATTTCAATGATTCCCTGTATCATATAGAATCACGTATACTAGTCTACGTTGATAGAAGATATGTATACATGTACATACGTTTGATATGAATGTCCTATGGATTATATATTTCCTTTCCAAACGTTGTCACTTCTGCACTGTTTTTCACAGAGGGACTTAAAGGGGCTGTAGCACTGCATTCTTAATGAAATAAAGTGATCTCATTAAAAGGTAAATAAGAGTTATCAATGGCTAAATAATACTCCTCAATTTATAAAAAGAGTTCCAAAACGAATGAACATGGTTTAGTTAAGCAACGCGAGTCCGTTTCTCGGTCTCGGTCATTTTAATGTGTTCAAATTAAAATGGCCGCTCGAACGTAGTTCTTTCTAATGTAGCGATACTTAAACATTCAGAGTAGAGTTTTGATTATGACACCGTGATGGAATAGTCAAACATCTTGCTGTTTGAGCTCTTGAGTTTGCATGAGACCTACAAATCTTCCTCTCACACTGAAGCGTTCCATATTGCTGTCGCTTTATACGTCGCAACATTTTCTTTCAATAGAAAACCCGCTTTTTATGGATACGGCTTATCGAGTCGTGTAATGAGATGTTTTAGAATCTAACGTAACAAAATGTTGTAAAAACCTAAATAATAAATAGCAAATTTGATAAAACATAATATGCAAAAAAACGTGCTAAAACGCCTTTAAACCAATATCAAATTGGCGTTGCATCAATAATGACTATCGTTGTACTGATTCAAATTTGTATTATTTAGCTGTCGTTGAGTTTATATGGAAACTATTACATGATAAATACTGATTGGAATTGACTCAGGGTTACCATGTTGTTTCACTTTGATACAATGTGGCTGTAACGGGATGGATGTCACCAAATTGGAAAATGATCGTTGAAACCAGTAATCTACGTGGATGTAGCAGTTTAAAACATCTGCTGCTTTCGACGAGCAGCTTATAAATGAAAATGAATGTCTGTACATGTGTATTCTTACATCCAGGTTTATAGTATGGCTAGAAATGATTTCTCAAATAATTTTTCCAAGAGCAGGTGTTGGGAGGATTCATTCAAATACTTGTTATCACGTGTTGCCTATCTGCATGTACATCTTGAAATAGAAACACCTTTTCGATATACGCATGATACATAGACATCTTGATAAAACTGTTGTTATAACATTAAAAAGGGCAGTTAGAACACTTACGATGTTAGCACTGCTATAGTTTATACTTGTATGTTCATTGGTGAGCTAGTCCGTCCTGGTCATTTTTGGTGTAAAACAATAAAACACATTATCAAAGAATGCAGATAAATAGGATTTAGTCAAGTCTGCAAACATGTAGTTATCACTCCAGAGGAGGTCACACATATATTCTGCTGTTCTTAAATGTTTGTGACTACCGCCTCAATTTGCGGACATACGTAGAAAGTACATACTTGGATCTGAACTCTGAACGTTTTTTTTTCTTGAGTTACTCAACTACAATCTACATGTACATTCACGAATGTAATACAAATAATTCAGCTCATCTTGTTCCCAGGATTGCTTTAAATGTGCTTTTAAGACACAACTGGGAACACACGGGAAACTGGTCTAATGTAAAGCATCTATTACAGTGAACGTGTACACTCGATTTGATGAGGAGTTAGGTATTGAGATGAGATAAGGAGACGTTGTTTACTGTACATATCCATGTCATATTGTTCAGCATTTTGCAAAGTATTGACTATCAGATTTGCCTTAGTTTCCCCGCCCTCTTGAGAAAATGTTCAAATATCTAAACCTCCTCATTTCAATAAGTATTAAAGTAATAATACCGTTGGCATTGATTTTAAGAAACAGCAAACGATGTGGAGACTACGCCTAAATAGCGTATTTCTTCAGGGAATAACATATTCACAATAGTTTCATTTGTATGACAAACGCCCACGTATCTTGATAATAAAGGTAGTATGTCAACTGCAATATTGCCATAAGTGATTTGCATTCTTGTCAAGTTGTTTCTGTTATTGAAGGACACAAATTGATATAGTTTGTAGAGACACGAAAGGCTTTGAGGCATGTCGAAATAACATATTAAGAAAGCTTAAACGAGAAAAGCCCTTTAATCCTTTTTTCAGGTTAATCGAGTAAATACACACATAAATAAGATATAACTCGAGTTGTTTGATTTGCACGATTCAGCCTCCTTTTTAAATATTTAAAGTTTTCATTACCATTTCATTTTAGCAAAAGCTACATTTTCACAAATAATATTTGTAAATTATGTATAAATTGTATTAAAAAAATTGTTGCCGTATGTCAAACACTAATCAATAACAATAGTTTAGTATGTAGATAGTAGATATATAGATGGGATTGCATTCTGTCACTTGCAATTTAATACTGATTGGGTTATTTATAACAGTGATCATTGGATTTAAGATTTATTTATTTATTTGTCTTGAAGTCCCAATCAGATTTCAGTACTCACAAGGTCATTAAGTCTTCCGAGGAACATCTATTGACACCCCCTTAAACTCTGAAAGACAAACATATATCTGCTGCAGGGAGGAGAAACCGACATAGAGATTTTATTTTACTTGGATTCTGTCTTGTTTCATTTAGATTCAAAGAAGTCAGCATCAAAGTGTTATGTATGGAATACAGTAGAGCGAAACGAACCAAATTCTCTTTATTGTTAACATGACTTTGAATTTCTCTTTGTTCAGTCACAATGTAAACATTTCTACAATCCTTTCTTTCTAAAACTCGTTTTTTAATAGGACTTCTTAATATCAGCACTCTCAATCTTTGATAAAAAGAACAAGGAAGAAATCGTTAACGGGAAGCTCTAAACACACTTAGCATCTTTAATGTTCAATCAATGTGTTGTCTCATTTGTTTATACAATAGTATGCTTTCATACTGCGTTCAATGCAGTGTATTCAAATAAATTCTCATTGAAGTTTGATTTGTTTTTCCAATGTGAATAATCGATCCTTGGTGTATCCGAATTCGATATAATAAGACAGTGCGATTAAACAAAATCAATTTTTATGTTTGAGATCTACCTATGTTCTCTATTTTCTTGTAAAACAAATGTTTTCTCTGTTGTTGTTTCAATGGTAATCTATTTCCATCTTTGCATTATTATCCACAATGATAAATGATGACTTGGTCGTGCACACGCTTGTATTTATCGATCGATATCAACCAGGAAGGAAGTTGGTTAGTATTATCAGGCTTCTCAAATTTGAAAAATACCGATTATAGTGACAGTAAACATTTCCAGGCAATAATTGCTGAATTTCACGGCAAATCTAACACCCTAATCAGGAAAGTGCTACAAAAATGACATGGATATATAACATTTACGTAGTCATAGTTTTTGTAGCACGTGTAAAAATGGTATTGAATCTACAATCAAGATATTTGCCTCCGTAGGTAAAGGTTGGCTACTCATATCATTATTTGAAATATGATGATCGCTCATAGGATGTTCGGACACTCAATTTGAGGTAATTTCTTTGGCTAGTTAGACAATCAGGGGATTGTTGAAGCCCTGTGGATACATACAGTGTCATGAAACATGATGAGTTGTAACATGTTTTGGTTTGATGTACTTAAAACCATTACACAGTGTTATTGTACAAGACAAAGATTATATATATATATTTAGGTAAACGATTATGACCATTAGTGATAAAGGATAGTGATCACTATAATATATATACTGTATATAAATAATGTACAACGTCAAGAAGATCATGGATCAAACAAGGGCTAGATGAATAACCAATCATCATCATAAAGCAAGCCTATATTAAAAAGCAAGTATGACGATTTCATTAAGTTAAATCCAACAATCTGTTGTTGCTAATTGTCAGTCAGTTCATCTTGTTACATGAAAAGGAAATATGGTTTAGTAAGGCAATGCAACAAGTGACAGAATAAGTTAAGCGCCGAACAGGAAGTGGATGAAGTAGACTACTTCACGCTGATATTGCAATACAATATGTAGTTATTGAGGCATTGCATTGCACGGGGTTGGTACTATTACTAAAGTATTGTAATAATTATCATTATAGAAACTATGACAGACAGACAGACTTTATTCAGAATTAAAGGCCTCATGGCCCAGACTACATCATAATAGCGATAGTACGATGTGGTGTTACAATTGCATCATGTAAATACCCGAGTTCTTTTAAATAAGAAAGCAACATTTTTAATTAAGGGCAAGTTCTCACAGGATATTAACTTACAGAGTTTCATTCTTGTAGGATTATTGATGTAAAATGAAACATAGAACTATGTCTTATTCGGTAGCTTTGCATTATCAATTGGGCACAACATGCCGATGACTTAAGCTTAGTAATGACTCACACTTGTCAGCACATACAAAAGTAACATATCGTGTTTTCTGTTATCAACCAGTGAAATGCTTCCACAGCAAAATCAATTATTTCTCCCGTCTGTATGCACACTATTTATTTCCAATTATAACATTTCATATTTTGAACATAATACTTGAGAAACCTTGTCATTAAAACCTGTGAACCTAAGGTATAGCTATGTAGATAGATATATTTTAGTTTGACTTACATTGAGAACACTTAATGAATGAAACCATATCATGTTGACATCCTTCCTTTGATTCCTTTCTGTCTTTGAAAAGGCTGTCGAACGTTTTGAAGTGAACAGGATTACATACATTGTCAATCCGACAAATAAATGAAACAATGAAATCTAGATTAACGTTTAAATCGTTATGGAAGCATAACACCGTTCCATTGTTGATTGAGAAAATGAGCATTTACATTACTTTTGAAATAATGTGTTCATTAATTCAGAACTTATAGCGATATGGTCATTTTTAGGAAGAAACGGAAGAATTTTACATCGCATTTCTTATTTAGACCGGTGAAGTTTCAAAAGAAACTATAAATCCCTAAAATAGTGTTATGTAAAGAAAAACAATATGATAACATGCTTGCCAGCTAGTATTGACAATGAAGCACGACATCAAGTCTACTTGCATAGATTGGAACCAGCACATCTATCAACATTCAATGGATCATTCATGTTTCCAGTGTGCACCTGTGCTCATGGTTCAAAGACAGGGCAATTGGTTGACCTGATTTACATCGTGCAGTAGCAATCGTGTTCGTGACTTCTGAATAACACTTAGTGATGTTTCCATCAGGAGATTAATTTCCTTTCAAAGCTTCGTACATACAGCAATACACTTGACGTTTACAATTAACACTTCAGTAATCTCCACTGAAGCGTCACCTATATATACAATCTAATCCTGAATGGACATACTTTGTAAATGTTGTATAGTGGTGTCGTATATTATACATTTTTCAAATGAATATACATTAATCATTTGCATTACATGTATACTCACACTAGAGTTTTAGCAAATGTTCGTTTCCATCAGCTGTAAAAGGTCATGTTAACACAAATAATAATAAGTTGAATACAGTCAAAGTAGGTATATTTGGTTTTTTTAAATAACGATGTTATTTCATTACGCTACGTTACGTTATTTCATTACGGTTTTTCACTACGCTATATTTAATTGTTTTGATTCCGATTGTATTTCATGAAGTGGAGTGTTCCTTTGTTGTCTTTATATTATTGTTATCAATTGACGGGTTTTCAGTGTTTCGCAGACCTATAGTATATCACATTCATATAATCATTGAATACAATTAAATAAGGTACAGTGAACACATTAATCAAAGATGAAGCTGTTGTAGTTATGTCTCAATTTCCTTCACGTTTTGTTCTATACCAATGACTTGGAAGGGGACTGTTCTCTACAGGTACAACGAGTTTAATATCATCCACCTCGGAGATTAAAGAGATAGATCAACGTTGTTTGCAAGTCAGAGACAGATAATACTGAATTGATTTAGGATTTAGGGGACATACGAGTGTGTTTGAACGTGAAAGAGATACTGAATCGATCGGAGTACTGTTTAATAATTCCTTGTTCAATTATGACCTTTTTTGTATTTTGATCTCTATTTTATTTCTCATCATCCAGACTTCTGGAAAAAAATGACACGTAGTTTTGGCCCTGTCACCCTATTAGTAAATCCAAATTTACTTGTGATGTCAATCGATATTAGCATTCATGCGTTTTAAATAATGCTTACATTTATAATTATATGCGTGTTATTTTACATTAAAATGTTTACCTTGGTTATATATGGGGTTACTTATAAAGGCACTATAGCACGATTTTCATACTAAAATAAATGGTTCTCACAAAAATATAAATAAGTGTTACCAATGGCTAAATGCATTTTGTAACAACTCCGAATCAATAAAAAGAGTTATAAAACGAATGCACATAGTCAGGTTATGTCATGCGAATCCATTTCTCATCCGGCGCCCATTTTAAGGTGTTCACATTAATGCAGAAGAATCACATGTAGAAGGATTAATATGCAAACGTTAAGTTTGTGTTAATATATTTTAGTTCTCAAAGCCCTCCTTTCAAGTCGGAAGAGCTAAAATTGACGGTCACATGCAGAGAGAGTATCTATGTATGTTGTGGTATCGAAGGATAAGTGATGATGATGTATTAAATGTTTCTCTTTCACATAACAAGGAATGTATGTATCATGCAACCGTTCTGCCGATTCTGTTGTTTCTTCACAACCAGCTGCAGTCGCTCCCAAGCATTACATTCTGAATGTCCTAAGTGCGACGAGATGAGATCAATATCAGATCAATATCGTTCTGAAAGACAGTTGACAGATCATTCAAGTGGAAAGTATAGAAACAGTCCTCCGCTTTCATAGCTATTGCTGGTTATCAATCGGAAGCAATTTGTATAGCTTCACGTAAGATTACAAATGATGGTATGTTTGTAACACATTTAATAAAGTGAATCGGACATCCTTGAGATCCGGGAATAAAGGAGACAAATAAATGCGTTCATGCTGATGTACCAGTTTCTTCCTGACGGTGTATATTCCATTTAGCTATATGTGTTACACTCAAATGCAGACATACTCGATATCCATCATAAATTGCTGAACGCCCTGAACAATGCTACCTCTGGTTTTGAATGACATGGATACGGAGATACATGTAAACTGAAGCACAAAAGAAACGTCACACCTCAATTGGTTTCGATTAATTCAATATTTTAAAGAAATCAGATGCATTTGATTATGGCACGATGCCATAACACCTTTTGACAGTAGTTTTAATGACTTTAATGACTGTTTTTATTTGTTGATTAAAATATAATTTTTTTAAACTAGACAGGGGTAAGAAATGAAATTTACACCAACATGACCCCTACCATGTTTAAAATGTTGTAAATGTGTGCAGGACGAGGCAAATTTATTGATTTTCACACAGAGTATGTGTTATATGTCGATTAACAGTTGTGTTTTATCAAAATTCATTTTTGGGAATTTTAAATTTCAAAATTTTGATTTTTAATTATTTTTTTAAAACAGGTAAAACAATTCTTTGACTGATTTAATATTTTGGACTAATTTGCAAAACTATTCAGTTTTGGAATACGACGTCTAAAACTCGAAAAATTTGACTTTAAAAAGTATACATATGATAAAAACAACTGAGGGGTGACGTTTCTTTTGTGTTTCAATTTACATAACATAAATTGACTGGAAGGGGTGTTTATTAACATACAAATTAATATATTTACGAAGTGTGGTTGGCATTTTGTCTGAAATATGTAAGATTGCAATTGTAAAATTGCATGTGAGACATCATGCTAATAAAGCAGGTGAAATTAATGTAATGAACTTATGATATTTTAGCACATAAGCGCGTTTATATGTGTGTTAGCCTCTCGTAGTGCACTGCTCATGTTTTGATTTATAACTGTATTAACTGTATGTACGCTGTGTGACATTTGAATAACAAAACAATCTTCTTTGTAATATATATATATAATATATAATGTGACTGTATTTCTAAGTTATAATACAGGTAAGGCAGTCTGCAAAACAATATTTGTTCAAATCTGCCAGGTTATCAGGTATGTACATGTATGTTCATATAAATAAAATAAAAAATCCTAAATAAAAGAAATATGTTAAATCCACAGAAACATTCTAAGTATTTATTTTCAGAGCTTATTGTGAGAATGACAACGTACACAAGCTTGTCAGGAAGCTGATGGATTTGGCCTTTCTTCCAGCAGCACATATCCAGCCAGTCTTTGATCAACTGAAAGAGGAAAGATTCAACACAGAAGTTGGTCGAGCTGTGCAACTACATGGACACACAGTGGATGAAGAATTCCATATTCACATTTGCTTCCTGGTGTGTCTTCAACCAGTCAGTGTACACCTGTTGAAGGTATGTATAAGCATTTTTCATATGAAATACTGTAGTAATAGTTTATATAAATATTTCATAAATTATCATAAACTATTAATACAATAAAATGAATTAAAAAAACCCATCATAAGCATCTTACACATCTATTAAAGTTTG
The DNA here is from genome assembly GCA_936450465.1 of Gibbula magus. Taxonomy (NCBI): domain Eukaryota; kingdom Metazoa; phylum Mollusca; class Gastropoda; order Trochida; family Trochidae; genus Gibbula; species Gibbula magus. The sequence goes on along the minus strand of OW388292.1, from coordinate 31,223,991 downwards.
TCAATTCTAGTTATCTTTTAGTTTGTCATCGAGAGAGAAATGTCAGAACAAAAATAAGCCAGTCTCCTGTCCCTCCATGCCAAGCTCCTCCAGGATGACAAGCTGACAAGATTTGCGAAGAGGACCGCTACCACTGAACAGTTGCGATTAGTGATTATCTAATGATCAAGCTGATGGCTCAACAATGATGGCGAGCTGGGTCCATATGCGATGTTGACACTACACTGTATAATCTATGGTCCACATGTATTTGAAAAGTGATGGACTAGTTCCGACTGTGTTATATTGCTGTTTTATATGAAAATATGATGAGGACCCTCATATAAATGTGTGATAGTGTTAATTCACTGCTTTGAAAAGTGACAAACAAATAAGTTATTAATTTCTAACTGACAAATACTGTTTTGTTCCTTGAAATATAATAAATATCATGCATTTCCCTTGTTATGATAATGCATGAATAAAACATTCCAAAAACAAATAACACTAAAACTTCATTCTAAAAACAAATAACACTAAAACTTTGTTGGAAATGGAATTAATGCCAATTGGACGTTTTAGTCACGGCCATTTTGTCCTTCGGCCATTTTAACTACAACCCATTGAATTGTCATTTGCAGGTCTGTGTAGTGCTTTTATTTATTTATCAATTCTTTCTTTTACGACCATTTGGTTCCCAATTACATAATGTTCGACGCTATTCCTATTATCAGTCTGAATTGCTTAAGGTGGTGATTGCGACATTGCTTGGTTGTTTCGAGTAAGTATATGTCGAGTAAGTATATGTCAAGTCGGATGAGCACAGAACATATTTATATCATTATTCAAAAGATGTGTTTTGACAATATGTACATGTACATGTACACTGTAGATAAAGATCAGTTCATAGGACAACACATCCTTTAACTATGCATTCGAAACTACTATTTGTGTGCAGGGGTGACACCATTTAAAGCCATGAATATGTATAGCCAGATGAACAGCAGAGCATCACTCAAGTATCGAGTCATTGCTAATAATAGTTCTATTTTCGGTTTGTTGAAAGTTGAACATACATTTGATAAACTAAATATCCAACCACTGGAGTCTGCACACGATATTAAAAAATGTTGCCATACTTGTTTTTGCACGATTACGATCATCATCAATACACAACAATTTCACTTTAGACCTTCCTGGCATAAACAAAAATTAAATATGTAATTTGAAAGCAAAATCAATCGTATCAAAGATTAAAATAAAAAATCAAAGATCACTATATTGACATGTAATTAAAGTTGTATTCGTATATTTATCATGCCTTGACCTTTTACAAGGGGGAAGGGGTTTATTGCATAACCTTGGGATTGTTATATGTGTTATCATTGGTTACATCAGTTCCTGTTCGAACTGTTCAATAACAATACCAAGAAGTATGGGTGGCAGAGAATTGTTGAAGATATATTGTGCTCACTTATTACATTCTTCCTTTTCTTTGTGAAAAAAATGCAAAGTTAACAAAATATTAAAACAATTATAACGAGGTCAAGTTTATAATATGGGGGTCCGTCTATCCATTTAAAACTAATTTGATGTTTTTTGGGGGAAAATTTCTATTTAAATGGATGTATATATGTACATAATAGTATATGAGGGGACTTACATTGTACGCATGAGTTTTCTGTTAATGTAACTACTATTATACACCTGTTTATCTTGTAACGTGTTTATGATTGCAAAATTCAATTTACATGATGTGCGTTCCTTCCTTCTTTCTGGGTCAGTTCATGAGAGATCAGAAAATGTTATCATCAGCTGTGACGCAGCACACCAGCAGGGTACTATGTAATAGATTCTCTGATAACTTCGTTCTTCAAGCCAAGTCGTCAGGTGTGTATTTGTAGGTGCAGTCATTTCTCTAATATCACTACCTATATTCCAACATTAAATGAGTGTACATGTTATCTGTGTATGAGAACAAACTATTACATAGCATCTTTAATAAGCAATCGTCCGTATTTAATGTTTCCTTCTAAAACTTAATCTGATATATATTTTCCGACATCGCTAATCATATTGTCATATGCAGAGTGTCACATTTGTTTCAGAGAACAAACAAGTATATGTGCATTGATAGAGATATAATGAACATTGATACAGTTACTATTCACACTTATATTACAATTGTTTTGAGATGCAAAAGAATGAATTTGAACCTGTTCAACTGTGGAATTCAGGTTATTTGTACATTCACATTGCTTGTTTGCTTTGTCTAACGAATTAGTTAATAGTATAGCATGTGTATTGGTGGAAGAGTTAAATATGAAATATTCTCTCATTAAAAAATGGAAGAAACAAAAAGGATAAAACAAACACTTCACTATTAAATATTTTAGGCTGTTATCAAAGAACTTCTAGTGTCAGTTTATGGTATACATATGAAAGGGCAGACGGATTTCCAAAATGTTTGATGGTTCTTCATGATATCAAAACAAAAGAAATCATTATGACTTAAACAGTCGGTACCTTCGTATTGCTTCAGACACTTGCTGTAGATATTATTTTAATGATGACTGGATGCGTCGCATTTCGACTTGTTTCAACAGTGTGGAGCATTTTCAACATGGCGAATATATAGGTAGCTTAAACAATGTACAATAGACGTTGATTGGTTGGTAAGTGACAAGTGGTTAGCTTGATGAGCACACAATAAACTATTTAGGAGGGATTACAATTTGAGTCATTGCAGGTCTCACATCCTGGCCCGCATTCCATAAATTGATCTTTCAATTGCATAATTGACATGATTTCTTATAAAATAAAATTTACTAAAATGACCTTTTTTTCATGGTGTTTTGAGTACAATCTAAATCGTTATTAAAGTCAATGTTTGTTGTTTCTGTTGGTGGCACAGTGGTTGGGTCGGTTACACTTGTGTTGGTTTGGTCTAAGTCCTCAGTTGATGATACTCCTGGGGACTGATTCATCCCCCTTTTTCATCCACAATTTTAAACTTTTATTCTCGTCCCTTATAATGTCATTCTTCCAGATTTCCAACAGTTTATCCTGCAAGGAATCACTGGAGGCATTTGTAATTCGTCTATCCTATGGTATGTTTGCACATATCTTACATGTTCATTCAGAAGATGATTGGTCTCCTTTTCAACTTGTTGTATGGAAAATTGCTTCCTCAGCTCATCTGATATAAATCTATTTCCCTTTTCCAGAGATTTATTCGGTATGTAAGGGGTTGGTATTTCTAGAAAGTCACTGTATATTTCTGCAGTCCGTTTAGTTCAAACAGCATTCACCGGATACCACCACTTTTCGTCCTGTGATTATAATAGGACTGCTTTCTTTCATTCAGCTTCCGGCGCCATGTCTTGATCATTGCTTTTCGGATTTGAAAAGCCTCATACTCCACTTCTTTGTCATTCTGCAATTCGAGTTGTGAACCATACTGCCTAAATATGGATTAGAGAATAAGGAACGATCACTGATGATCTTGATGATAAACTGTTACCGAAATACGACAGTTATTTTAATGTATTTTATCTTATTTGTCTTTTCTGCTGATGACTACAGAGAATCGTCTTTGTAAGATTTTTTATCTTTTCCTTCTTCATCATTAATGGTGTTTGAAGTGCGTTTCCCGTAATAATTACAGCTACGTACATATGAGAAGAGGTATTTTATCACCAGGTGCGCAGGTGTACATCGACAAGAAAGGTAGATTAAGTTTTGTTTTTTGTTTTTTTTAATAAAAGCACATGTAACCTTGTAGCTCTGTCTTCTCTTTTGTTGAAATGACCACACTTTAAGACTCTTAACTTTGCGAGACCATAGTTCATGGGCCTAATTGTTAGTCTGTGAAACCTATAAAATCTAATTCAATGAAAGATGATTTGATTTGATGTTTACTCATAATTTTGCTGTTTACCAATTGTTGTTATCTGACACTGTTGCAGTCTACGCGTTGTAATCATAACACAAGAAGTTGTATCCATTCGTTTAGCATGTGACAATCCATAACTACCTAAAATAGATATTTCAATCAGCCTTTACCATTTGTATGTCCACAACGAGTCTTCTATTATTTAACGTCAAGCTTTGGGGAATGTGTCAAAGACTACTCCAGTGTTTACACTCGCCCCTTCCGCATTCCACCCGGCTCCTTAAGCTCTTACATTATTTAAACTTGCCTGCTTTAAATCAGGTTTGAACACTACAGGAGAGGCGCCAGTCGAATGATAAAAGCTAATTCAAGCCCTTACATAAAAATCGATAATTCGCGTTTACCACTGCATATTTGATATAGGCCCTATCAGGATCTCATCATAGATTAAAGCGTTATCACAATTTGTCGGCAATGTTGGTTTATCTAAGGAGTGTTTTTAAGAAAAACTGTTCCCAACTTTAATACACCCAGGGCTGAAATACTGAATATTTGGTATCGTTTCTTTTGCACTTCGGTTACGTTCATGGTATTTAGAGCACAGTCAAATGCTTTAGTCCAATCATATGATTGCATTGTGGTCACGTGGAGTACACTTATATCCCGATAGATGTACGGTTTTATTTATGTGAATAATACACAATAAAACACTTATTACATTGACAAATGATCTGCTGTGTTCCCTTTCCGAAAGGAAAAAGGCGCTTCCGTCGATGGGGGTCTTCTATGTTAAGGAGCTTGATATTCCTAAAAGAAGAATACAATCATGTAACTAAAGCAAGTAATGTGAGGTCAATTGGGAATTTTCAAGTGTACAATGTATTTCATTTATATCATGAGTAAGTGAAACAACGACAAGCATCAAACCATGTTACCAATGTTTTATATATTTTCAACCACGATATATAGAACGAAATAAAAAAAACGAGAAGAAAGTGATATAAAAGTACCTTCTTGGGGTGCTGCATTGTCGTCTCAATGAAACCACCGTATCGTCACATGGCGTCCGAGCGATGTCCAGTACGACTTTACATTCTTTCCCATAGACAGTTCTAGTATAATTTCGCTGCTGCAGTAACCTGAAATAATTCATATGCAATATAGACGGGATGCACAATAGCATATGCAACAATAGATATTACATCTCGCATTTTTTTATTATTATTTATTTCTTTTTGTGGTACATTAACATAACAATTTACAAGTGGCATTCTGAGTACAACATATTATAATAACACACATAAATTCTTAGCAATCAAACCCTCCGTTTTGTGTTACAATTTTAGAGGGTTTTCAGTTAAAGAAGGAACAAAGGTAAAGATAGAGTGATGTTTTTAATTAGTCAAATAGTAAATGACAAGTTGACCAACATTTCATAAATTTGGAGTAGTTGCATGTAGAATAAGCGTTATATTTGTCGATATTGTATGTTTTCTTAATGTCATTTTTAATGTAGGTTAAATTTGGTTTCAAGCCGTTTTGTTTTGTTTTGAAAATGGTGTACTTAATGGTTGTGATTATCGTGTTAAGTATCCTGTTCCTATATTCAGGATATTCAAGACAGATGTTTCTTTTTGATAGATTTATGTTTGCTTGCGAACGTGTCTCTATCCATTCTTTTACTTTACTCCAAATATCTTTAACAATTGGACATTCGAAAAAGAGATGACTTATTGTATCTTTCTCTTCCCCACAGAAGCTGCATATATTTTCGTCTTTATATTTCATCTTATGCAAAAGATCATTTGTCGGGAGAATTCTATGTATTATGGAATATTGAAACCATTTTGTTTTCGAAGACAGATAACACACAAAAGGCATTTTGTTTATTGTGTTCCATTCACTTTCGTTTATTTGGCATTTGAGATCTCTTTCCCACTTTTTTCTGTTTTTGTACCAACTCGGTGTTTTTACTGAATATTGTAATATATCGGAAAATATCCGACATCCTTTTTTCTTACTAGCAATGTTTTCAATAAAATATGGGAATAACGGCATTTCTAGTTTTCTCTCTATTTTAATGTTGAGTTTATTAGTCTTTATAATCACTAGTTATTATTTTCAGTTTTATTTTATCTGGTTTACCTTTCCAAAACGAAACAGATTTTTTCAAGATCCTTTAAGATGTCTTCACTAGGATTTGGGGGTATAGAGAAAATATTATTTAGTTTAGGTAGGATAAGACTTTTTAAAATTGTTATCCTTCCAAGTGGCGATATATCTCTTCCAAGCCATTGATTCACAACTCGCATATTGATAAATACAGCTCAACAAACAAACAAACATATTTGAAATACGAAAGACAATAATTTTTATTAAATAAACCAATTTAATGTAATTTACTTTGAATTTTAAAAATATACCCTTTAAAAAGTAAGGAGTAAAAAAGTAAAGTTACCTTTCCTGAATGAACAGTGTACTTGTCCTTGGACTGTCCATGATGAAGCCATTGTGTGAAGTGATTCATTCTAACAACCGCCCTGTCTTTATAGGCAATGCCTTGTATTACTGCTCAATGTTGCTGAATAAAAACGTGCTTAAATCATGCATGTTCGTGATTAAAGCACGACGCTTATGCTGTATTCAGTGCTCACAGTGCTGATGATGACGTCAATGTCCCTAACATGTGCATATGATAATGAGAAATGTCAATGTTTTTCATGTTGTGTTCGAGACAATGTTTCCCAAATTTGTTGACAATTCATTTGAAATATATTCATTTACAGACATTTTCTTGACGATTCAAGCATTTGACTGTGCTCTAAGACAGATAGAGAACTCGCAGCAGTACATTATCGGGATATAAATGTACGGGTTTGAGAGGGTTAGACTCGGCTGACGCCTCGCCCAACACTCTCAAACCCGTACATTTATGTCCCGATAATGTACTGCTACTCATCCTCTAAATATTACTAAGCAAAGGCAATGCTTGAGAGTACCACAATGTTAGTGCTAACTGAACTTGAGAGGGACACTTTACCATTCATATATTCAATATCTATATTTAGAAAAACGGCTGTTTAAAGTACTATTCAGCATATTATGATAAATAAGTATGCATAATGATAGAAAATGAATGAACATGATCAAATCCATTATCATCGCTTATTGACGAGTGCTAGACGAGTTGTCAAGTTGACCTTTGCTAATGAAAGGTGGTGAAGCTTGGGGTTTGCTCAATCCATTCACATATATCTGTTACGCTACTCACAGCCAATATCAAACCCATGCAGTGTTATACTGTTCGTAAAGAATTTCTATATATATTTCTTCACAACATGGCTTCTCATGTTTTTTCTCCAACACCTACAAAGCTATGTTTTGAAAACAAGATGTATCAGCACAAAGACCTCAGAGCAGTAACTTGTCAAGTGTTACTTTAACATGAACGAATTGAAACATTGTCATGAAAACATTGTTGTCATATGCAAACATATACTTTCATGGAAATACGCAAACAGCATGTAACCATTTGCAATTTCAATTGATGAACAGCTTTCGATTGCCCCAGCAGTATCAGTTACTGGAGCAGAAGATTGTTTCTCTAGACAGTCGTTCCATTAAACTAAATGTCTTTTTAAATAGCATCGATGGAGACCATACTTGTCACACTTAACTGCCTGAAGGCAATAACAAATGCAATATGGTCAAATAGATTTGAGGAAACCAATTATTTTATGTACACTGATGGGTCAGTTTCCAGGCCAGGTTGTGAATTATCATTAAAGATTTGCATGTAAATCACATATATTTACCTATGGAATCGAAATACAACTTGGCTGTGAACAAAAGTTAACTCTCTCCGTCCACAGTCTCTGAGGGTCCAGATCATAATATTCAAGGTCCTTATTGTCGGTCTTCAGTTAGCTGGTGGTAGTTTCGATTATACATTGTATGTGAATGAGGACAGACAGAAGAGCCCTAATGGGTATTATGTATTGTATTGTAACCTTTTTTCAATTTGCTTGCTTTATTCTTTTTCATTGAATACACCCCAAGGGTGATTGATTGACTTGAAACCCACCACCTAGTGTAACGCTCAACTACTTAACTTCTGATTAATGTAGTATTCTTTGAAGATGTTATCTATTCAATTATTAGGTTAACATTTGGTTATTTTAGTAACAAACAATTCCAATCAAAAAACAAATCTGCACTACGTTTTTATTGATATGTGAATTTTTACATTTTATTAAAGTATACAGTATTTCTACACGGTTATTATGATATAGTATGTATGAAGCCGTATTCCCTTTAGAGGTCTTTTCTATGTCATGCAAATCGAAAATCGTGGTTTATGTCATTTCTTGTGAAAATTGTGATCTCACATTCTTCGGACAAACTAATAACCTTCAAAGAAGAGTTACAGTGCACAAACAGCAAACAAGAGAAGAAATTTTAGACACTTAAAGTTTAGCAAACATATATCTCTAGTCGAGTAAAAGTACACTCAAAATAGTTCCTTTTTACGAAATATACAATAATGGAGGTGGCATTTAGTAACACAAGAAAAGTATTTCATTTCAAAATGTTTTCCTTCATTAAACAGCAGTTAACAGCATAACCCATTCATAGTCCATATCATTATTTTTGCATTAAATGTTATTGTTTTCCGAGAAGCATTGTGTTTTGTTCTTACATGTAAATCTATAATCTACATGTATAAGGGATACTGCTATTCCCCATGATTATTCACAACCTGGGCCTCTCGGACAAACTGTCCTGATATTTCCTGATACATCCTCGGAAACTATGGTAGTAACTGCTACTAACGAATAACATAAACAATATTTATTGTGATAATTAAATTTTCAAAAATTCAGAATTAATGTCATCGTCACTTTAATGCACAGTGTGCAAAAAAGCTGAAATTTAACAAAGGATAAAGTTAACATTATTATTCTCTCTGTGTTGTAAGATACTGACGCAAGTATTTTATTGACTAATTGCTTAGTTCCTTAATCTTTGGAGAGTGAATGATCATGCACTCAGCGCCACTGAAAGTCCTTTTTTAAAATGTAAATTAAAAAATTATCCCACCAGACACTCTATATTCACACGCATTTTATGCGTTTCTTTATTGATTGGAAATATAGAGTGTAATGTTGATGCTTTGAAACATTCCTTTGCTTTTAGGCCAATATCAATACAGAGTATCCTATTTGGCACTGATTTACGAGAGTTGTACATGTATTTCTGTTTATCGTCCAGTTTTCGCTCTTTCAGATGTAATTTGTTATTAGCGTTATTTAGATAGACGGAATTCCAGTTCAGATGTAAGGGGAATGTATGGTCATCCAGGTGTCCTACAGGTATTGTAGATTACATGTGTGACTAATGAATTTTTAAGTTACATTTTAACAATACAGCATAGCCAAAACAAGTTTTTATTTCATGTTATTGATTTGTCACCAAGATGAAGAGAAGCAGGATTAAATGTAGAAGTGCATTGTAAAACTTATGTGGGCTAATAATATCATTTAGTTACTTTGAGTAATGGAAAATCAAAACATGAATTTTGTAATTAGATATATGCAATAGAAGAGACCATTTTTCAGAACAGCATTTCTCATCAATACCATTTAGTTACTTTAAAAAAATGATTTTTATGTCAATTTCTATATTTATCCTCAATGTGCATTTATAATTATATCGTTAAGCGAAAGGCAATATATGGTTTAGCATATTTCCAAAAACATCCCCAAAAATATGTTTTGGTTATTTCAAATGCTACTTTAGTTTGTTAATTGTAATGTTATTATTGAAATTCTGGGTTAACTCATGTCACAATTAATAGGCTTGAAATATAGTTTCGTTATTAACATTACAAAAGTTAAGTACATCTTGTCAACGGGCTTCATTTTCAAAAGCTGTTTTGTATGGAAAATTCTGTATAAAGTTTTGAAATTCAAATCTTGAAGTTAATCATTTTTCATATTATTTTGCAAACAATAAAATGTATACCTTAAAATCTCTCTCTAAAAGTTTCCATAATTGAAGTATCACGAGTCAGTCGCTTACTCTCTAGTTTGAAAGCACTAATAACGGAAATATTATACCTTTCACTTCGGTTTTAGTATCATGTTGGTTTTGTGAGTCTTGAAACACTTGTGGTTACGAGTTGTTCGAGTTATTTCATTACAGGCTTTCATTCGCTATGTCAACATTTTAGTGGGGTTATTGAGAAGTGGGAGGAAGGTTTTTCTGTCTCACTGGAATTATTTGTTCGAACAATCTCAATTGCCATCCATGGTCGAATTTATAGTATTCACCGAAATAAAAAATAAAATTAGGATTTGGTGTTAAGTTTTAGTACTTTAGTTGGAAAAAAGTTTAATATATTGAACAATGGTTATGGAGCTTTATTTTTCAAACAATCCATAAATAATTTTGAGTTTAAACTGTTATCCAAATCAGTGGTTATCAATTCATGCAACAAAATAATATTGTAATATATTCGGACTGTATTGACCTCAGAATTATGAATGTTCCAAAATCAAGTTTTATTAAACTAGTCCCTAAGCTCCTTCAGTTTTGGCCCGGAAACGAAATTATAATTTGTGTTTCAATGAAAAAGAAGTACAAAACCAGAAAAGGCAAAACTTCAATACTTGGTTAATACATATATAATGTTTCGAGTTATGGTCCGGAAACAAAACAAACATTCCGGACACATGGATGTAATGTGTGTAACCCACCTCAAACTGCATTGTAACTGGTAAAAAAAAACTTAATAGTTTTCAAACTGGGCAATTGTGTTTGAGCATCTACTATTCAAAATGCCATTTCACAGGGGATAACACTAAAAATAGGCATCCAACAACATATTTGAAGTATATTATAACTTATATTCAATGAACAATGAGTTATAATAGCTGTGTGAATCATTGTTTCATTCATTTTCACGTGCGTTGCCAAATCGACAGAGATAGTAATAAAAACCTTTTTGAAATTGGAAAGATAGTCAGAAGAAAATATGAAGTATCATATTTATTAAATAATTGATTAAGGTCATTATAAATTAGATTGTTGAAGATTCCAAATATTCATAGTGAAATAAAATCAAGGTGCAACATTGAAAACAGGTACATCAGTTTCGATATTGTACACTTTCAATGCATTTTAGGTTTTTATTCAAGTCAACCAGTCACATATTGATACATTTATGTTCCATAATTTAATTATATGAAAGCAGCATCAATAAAATAGTAACGAATTATGAAAAGGCATTTTACTTGAAACACACATTACTAGAAAATAGGGAATATCAGAGACAACCATAATTGATATCACGAAAAAAAAAAGTTCGATGTATGCACACCTCTGTCAAAGAAATATAACTGAGTCTAACCAAAGGAATCATCGCAAAACATTGTGAAATGTTTATTCGGTCAATATCAATCTTATAAAACCTAGCACATCATATGGTAATTAATATATATCTACCTTCACATGACAGTTTCATGTCGGCATCTTGTAAACTTCAAGAACATATTATTCCAACAATCAATCACAAAAGCTGAAAATAAGTAAAGAGACATGCATATCACGCAGTTGTGTTATATATGGTTCGGCACCTGCTGCTATTGCTGCCATGGTGCCAAAAGTCCATGTTTAGATGATATAAGTAGTTGTTGGCTTCACGTTCTAAAAGTTTTATTCTGAGAATTTCGTCAGAACGGTTTTGAGGTTAAGTAATATCCTGTTTGTGTCAGATGCAAAGTGAACACGTGAGATGCTTTAAACGTTAAGTTATGCTGACAACATTAATTAGTTTCAATGTAACTTAAGTACAAAAAGTTGGGTTTTTTCCGTCAAAAACAACCGTTCAATTAAAATTAGTTCAAACATTAAAAAGGGAAGGAAAGGCATCCAGTCTGTCTCAGGACAAAAAGTGGTGGAATCCGATTTCCGGATCCTACCAAACATTGCCGTATTCCTAGGAATCTGGAAGAATCCAGAAGGATCCGGCAAGCGGATTCCACCACTTTTTGTCCTGTGTGTCCAAACAAAATTAATCGTCGAGCCTAACAATATTATACAAATTGCTCACACATCACGTTGTATCAGTATATCAGTTGTTGCTCTTGGACTTTAATCAGTGTTGGAACACACTAGACTGGAATGTTCAAAATGAAAACAATAGAATGTAGAATATAGACAAATAATGCATACATTGATTGTACTATCTACGATTCTTGTTTTAATTTTGTTTATGGTGAACATAATGTTAATAAAGCATCATGAGTCCATTAAAATATATTTGCATTTGCCTTAAATGTTCTGCATAACATTATACTATGTACAGATATATTTACAGATGTATTGCAATTGTATTTTGGGAGCAATGACAGAAGATCATCATGTTTTGAGAGGAGCTTTAAAGATGTTATTGCTGCACAGAATATTAATTTCACAGAGTTATAACAGAGGAGATTGCATAGACGTCAAAAAAGTCATTACGTAACCATAAACCAAAATAGAAATAGTTGAGTCTGTTGATGATTTGTTTGCAAGCCCCTGTACAATATGAGAAATCAGCTTGTTGAACTCTAATGATAGGCACAGCTAGAGAGACTTGTCAGTATGCTGAAAGCTGAAATTACTAATCCTAAGTCCGTGGGACTTGCTTATCCAAGATGGACTCAAATAGGACTGACTAGAAGCCCAGGATTGACAATAATTAGCTCCATCATCTACCGTCTCGGTGGAAACAAAGAAGCAGTAGTCTGTCTGAAAATTGACTCTCCTTTGAAATATGTGGCTACGTAGACCGCATCATGTACACTTTTACTCCCTTGAATGTTTCATTATGAAAACGTGTATAAGTAGCTGTTGGGTTGAAACTGTCTTATCTCTAAAATGTTTGGAGGTCTGTGTTCTGCTACGCTTTTTTTTATTTATACCTTGTTTTTTTATACTTATAGAAGGGTAAATTGCGTACACAATAGTGTTCATAACGGTTTAATCACTTCTATTACAATTGTTATTATATCATAGACACTTGCGCTCACTAAAGTCCACGGCGCATTTACAGTTACATTAAAACTTAATATATAATTCATATGTAGGTATAACCATGATACAATTTTATAGAATATGATTTAGAGCATCACACCCTAGAGTTTTGTAGGCTTTAAACACTCATGATGAAAAGTTGGTGTTAACTAAATTTGACAGGGACATTCTACAATTCAGAAGGTCTTTATTTAGGAAAACTGCGGCTTAAAGTACTATTCAGCATATGATTATCCCTGAGAATTCATTATGATAAAGATAGATTAACATGGTCAAAGTATTAACATGGTCAAATTCATTACAACTTGCCATTATAATCGGTAATATGTATAAGACGATTCCGTCAAGTTGACCATGACTTATGTAAGGTGGTGGAGCTTGGAGGTTTTTCAATTGATTCACATCTGTAACACTCTTCAAAATAAATATGAAATCCATTCAACGTTATAATGTTCGTAGATCATTTCTTTACACATTAACCTTTCTTCGCATCATTGCTTCTACAATTTTCCCCAACAGCTACATAACTCGGTTTTTGAAAACACAGCATATCAGCATACGTGCCTTAGAGTAACAAGTTATTGAGTGTTTACTTTAACAAGAATGAAACATTGTCGTGAATACATTTTTGTCAACATATGCAAACATATACTTTCAAGGAAATGCAAGAAGGCATGTAATCAGTAGTACTGTCAATCGATAAATTCCTTCCGATATTGATTGCTACCAGAGTATCAGTTACTGGAGCGGGATATTGTTTCTCTATACAGTCGTTCCATTGAACGTCATTTCTTTTTAAATATCATCATTTTAATATCATCAATTTGGTTTCAAGGAGAAGTACCCCTTCGAGTAGCGCGAGTTAAGGGTATCTGACGTCATATAAATATAATCCCCTTTATTGCATAAAGCGTACTACGCAACAGCAACCGTTTCCGAAGCGCAAATGCTCGTCTCTAGCGCAAGTTTCCATGACAACCCATGTGCTGCACGTGCTGCACGTGCTTCTCTTGCAAGTCACCCTTGTCACACATTACTGAGATTGCTTTATAAACATTGTTTCTAAATGTCCTGAGAATATACAAACTATTGTCTGTTTAATGTATTTTTTATGGAGATAAGACCAGCAAATTATGACAAATTGTTATTCTTATTAATTATAATATTCAAGCAAAATACCTAGTTGGGAAAAACATTTATTCCAATATCTGTAGAAAATAAATAATTAAATGAATTGGTAAATGAATTATAAAATTATATATTTTGATTTCATTTATTGCTCACAAACTTTATTTTTGCAGGGTGTGAGCTAGACCACATTGCTCTGCGCTTGAAAATAATAGACTTTGATCTATATTTAGACTGGAAAACACCTTTACGAATTATTTTGGGTCGAACAAATCTATGAAAAATTAAGTGTATATTTTTCATGGAGATAGATTTTTGGCAATTTTCCGATATGTTAATCAACATCCTTGATGGTCCTTTAAGGCAATAACAAGTTCAATATTGACCAATAGATTTGAGGAAAACATTTTATGTACGCTGATCGGTTTCTAGACAACGCTGTGAATAATGTTAGGGAAATCAGTATTCACTATTATTATAGATTCGGATGTAACTGTACAAATATATTTACTACGTCCTGTAATAACATGTTTATAATGAGGATTTATACCATACCAGAATAATCACACACACACACACACACACACACACACACACACACACACACACACACACACACACACACACACACACATATATATATATATATATATATATACCGTGTGCTTCATATATCCTACATATAATCGATACGTCGACCAGCTACAAAAGGATCGTAACTGGAGCCGTAACCGTAGGACCTTATAGGTCACGATTTTGACTCTCAGATGATGTGAACTCTGTGTTGCAAGTACGTTATTTACTTATTGTTTAATTCCCTAATCGTTTGAGAGTGAACGATCATGCCCTCAGAAACTGGAAGTCCTTTTTTAGATTTAAAATTGATACTTACAGACGATGCCGACTCATTTATTGTTTATATTGATTTAAAACTCCTAGTCATTTTTAGGATCTTCGATATTTCAATATTGACTCTTTCTAAGTACCTACTTCTCCTTCATGGGTATTTTATTTAGGTCAAAGTATTATATATAATTAGTAACAGTTGAGCAATAAAATGTATCCCACAATACACTCTATATACACACGCATTTTATGCATTTTTTTTTATTGATTGGTAATATAGAGTGTAAACTTGATGCTTTGAAACATTCTTTTGCTTTTAGGATCTCTTAAATTCGCCAATATCATTTCAAAGTATCCTACTTGGCTCTGATTTACGGGAGTTGTATTTATGTTTATGGTCCATTTTTCGCTCTTTCAGATGTCATTTGTTATTGGTGTAATTTAGACGATGGATCAAATATATAAATAAATTAATGGAAATGGAATTTCAGTAAGCAGATAAGGGAAAGGAAATGTATGGTTCTCTAGATATTCTACTGGTTTTGTAGATTACATGTGTGACTTTGTCTGATGATGATATTTGTGAAGTTACATTGAAACAATACAGGATAATAAAAACAAGTTTTATTCATATTATTCATTTGTTTCTAAGTCAAATTTACAAGTACTTGGTAAAACTTCTGTTGTTTGATAATATCATTGGGTTACCTTTGGTTGCACTAATGGATAAACAAAGTTATCAAAACATTCAATCTCAAAAGCTGACAACAGCTATAGAGAATTAAATATTTCGCAGCTGTTGTTGGTTTCGATAACAAATCTGCGTTAATGGAGTTAATAATTTGAATTAACACTTCGAACAATGTTATATTAGTGTTTCGAGTATGTACTCATGTTAACATTTCAGGACATCACTTTAAACCTGTGAATGTTCATGTAGTAGGAATCACAAAGGTGATTACTGCATAACACGGATATAATATGCATTCGGGGAATAGGTTCATAGGGTAATACGACGTGCACGTGTATTGTGGTAACAGCATCCTATATTCGCTTTGATGTTTATGTGATACCTCTGTTGATTGTGACCGAAACTTTAAATAAAATATTTGCCTTGTATTTTAATAAACGATGGCACTATCATAATATAGTACCAACTTGGGACATTGGCGTTTAATGTATCAGTGGTGACACTTTTTGTAGTGATTCAATTTTGTATTCTTTTGTTACATGTACGATACAGATGTTGTTTTGATGGATACTTTTACGTGATCAATATTAAATGGAATTGAACTGAAAGGGGATTACAGTTGATTGACTTTGATACAATGTGGTTGTTAGCAGGATGGATTTCACCAACTTGGAAAATGATTGTTGAAAACAATGAGTGTATATTATGACACCCCGATCACCCATGCGTTTGGATGGTGTATCTAAGTGGATATAAACGATCAAAACATCAACTACTGTCGATGAGCAGACTTTATATGAGTGTGAATACATTCTTTATCTGTAGGTCTTTCACGATGAAGATCTAAAAAACTTAAAAATGTATTTCATTAGCTTTGTTCTATAAAGATTTCCAAATAAGGATATACGTATATTGGGCTCATACTGAAATACAACATTTCAATATTATATTTTTGTAATACGACAACTAAGTAATTAGAGGAAACGTTCTGTGCACTACAATTAGTGAATCTTTTTATATCCTCCAGATGTCAACCCGATGAACATTACATACACATACATCTACATCAGATAGTTACCACATGTTCAGAAATTAGAAATGATTTAAAACCATAATATTGAACGAATGTATAACTTGATATATATAATCAAATATATGTTTGATATGTTTGCTTTACACTTTGTATTGATTTTGTATTGATACATTATAACATATACTCATATTATATATATATATATATATATATATATATATATATATATATATATATATATATTGCAATCATTACTCTCATTTAATATAGAGAGTGCAATATTTTGCCTTTTATACCATTTTTTATTTTTAAAAGCGACAAGTTCGTAATGTTCCCTAGACAACTTTTCGTTATCATAAAGACCATAAACAACTATGAATTCTTTTTTTAAAGTAAGACTTCCATTTAAAGTTGACATTTAATTAGTTGATCCGTGAGCAATGCTAGAAATGTTGGTATGTATTCTTGCATCCATGTTTCTATTCTTGCTAAAATATTAATTTCCCAAATAGTTTTCCAAATAATATTTTCAAACAATATGCATTCAAACATTGAAATGAGAAAAAAAACTTTTCGATATATGCTAATATGCTTTCCAGGATGGCAGTGGTTATGCCCAATAATATGTCAGATAAGATTCAAGTTTTTCGTAAACCGTTCACATTTTCGAAAATGTTCAGTAGATAACTCGCTCCAGTCTCCATCACTGGCTAATTTAAGTCTTGTCTCATATCTGTGACTTTCCTGTGCTACCGTAATAGTGCACTATGGATTTCAGGTGCAGCAGAATAGTTAAGGAAATTCGACAAGGCTTAAACTTTAGACAGGTTCGAGTTACGCCTTGCAGGGTCAGGTTTTGAAATACTGAGATATATAATTTATTGACCTTGGATCTTGTCTCTTTGTTTTATTTAATTAGAAGAAATCAATACCAAAGTGTAAAATAAAGGTAAAGCAAATCGAACTTAACCGTATATATTGTAAAAATGAATTTGAATTTCTCTTTGAACAATTACTTTCTATTTGTTTGAACAGAACTTTACTTAATGTCAGCGCTATCAATCTGAGATAAAAACAACAATGAAGAAACTAAAATCGTAAACGGGAAGATCTAAAGATCACACTTTGCTTCTGTGATGTTTGATCAATATGTTCTCTCCTGTAGTTATACAATAGCATGATTACATACTGCGTTCAATGCAGTATATTCAAATGCATTCGCGTTGAACTTTGTTTTGAGTTCCAATGTGAATAATCGATTCATGCAGTTTTTGTAACCAAATTGGATACAGTTCGACAGTGCGAGTAAACAAAAGCACTGTTAAAAATTGAGAGCTACCGAGTATGTTATGTGCATGTAAACAAAATGATTCACTATCCAAAATTATCAATAATGATTTGGTTAATAAACATAAACTTGTAGTTATGATATTAGTAGGACTAGAAGGACATTTGTCAAAACTATCAAGGTTCTCAGATTTAAAAAGTTTGGATTATAGTTACAGTCAACTCTTTCTGGCAATCATCACTGAATTTCATGACATTAATAATAACCTAAACAAGCAAGTGCTACAAAAAGATCATGCTCATAATTTGTTTAGACATTGCATTTGAATTATTGTACATGAATCCATCCATCGGGGTATTTGTATCCGCATGTTTCTAGAAATTCCTTAATTGTGAAAGCATTGTTTTATCGTATCACTGATGGTTGGTTACTCATCAGTATATATACCATACTTGTTGTGGCCTATTGAAATACTGTGATTGTAAATACGATGATCATTCATTGGTGTTCTCATCAGGGCAGCTCGAACAAAAGTAATGTTATTGACTGATTGTGTATAACGTGACAATCAGAGGATCAACGAAGCCATTCGAATATACATAACCTGGTTGCAGGGGTGATTTTAAACATGCGTTCCTTTGAAGTACTAGATGCTATGACATGGTGTGATGTGACTACAAAACTGGTTAGACAATTGTGACAAGAATTATGACCACTTGTGGCTAAGTACAATGGTCACTGTTGCGAAAGCCAGTTTCCTATAAACCAGAAAGATTGCAATTTACAAAGAATAGTATGGATGCAACCAGAAATACTTCTTCCTTTTACATCATCAACCAGAGTCAGACTATATTAAATATCAATTATGAACATCTAATTAGGGGTTTCAGTCATCATATTGTGCTAAAAGTCAGTCAGTTCATATTGTTATATCAAAAGTCGAAAGTGCTGCATCGATGGGAGAGTGTGTGAAGTAAAAAACGACTTCAAGCTGATATTGCTTCACAAGTGTAGTTATTGAGCAACTGTCTGTGCCTTGAGGCATTTCATTGTTAGCGCACAACTAAAATACTATATCGGGCTTTCTGATATCAAACAGTGAAACGCTTTCACAGCAAAATCCATCCTTCTTCCTGTCAGTATGCACACTATTCATTTCCCATGATAACATTTTATATTTCGAACAAACTGCTTGATAAACCTTGTCATTAGATCTTGTGTAACTAAGACATTGATGTTTCCCTTCTTTAATGTAACAAAGTGAATATATCGACAGTTTTGTCTCTGGGAATACAGCGGAAAGATGATATTCAGATTCTCCCTCTTCGATTAGAATTACTTTATCAAGCCGGGTTGTATAACAACTTCATACAACCACAATCAGAGGCAACAACTGATGTTGTCGTTAAGAATATCTTATACAGTAAACTTTGTTTATAATATCAATATGATAATGTCAAAACGATTCTCCTTTGAAATTTAACAGCTTGTAAATTCCAAATTGATTGTAAGTGTTAGCTTTAAATTGTTAAATTGGCTCACTAGGTATCCATAAAGATAAAGGGTATACGAAGGGAAGTACTTACTTTAATGTATAGTTTTGTAATACATTTGTACAATTTGAAATACATCAAGACATAATCAATCCACCAACTCTAGTGAAGTAATGAATGATCCTTATATATATCCTTATAAGTAACAAAAGGTGGACACAAAGGACAAAAAACAACGTGTATAGTGTGAAAGTAAATTTGTCAACATTATCCACAACTTTAGCTCATCTTATCTTTCATTTGTGATCTCAGACACATGATTGTATGAAGGTAGAAGCAAAGACTGGTTACTTATGTGATTGAAATACAATTTGATAGACATTTTACGTGAATCAGGTGTATCCCACGGCCCTGACTTCCCAACCCTCGGATTAGTGTAGATACACGCAGTCAACATTCAATAGTATATACTATGGTTTGATATTTTGAGTTTGCAGCAGATTTGAATTATACTACCTTCATAGTTAACAGTATAAAACACAAGAACCAATTTACCACTTTTAACCTTTACATGATTTCACTTTTTATAAACTGAATCATTATTTCTTATCGTTTTGTCAATGTCATATTTTAACTTGCCCGTTTATATTGAGACCAGTCGTAATTCAAATCGTTAACATTAAACATATTTGAAGATTCTATACACCCTTAAATAAGGAATATTTAAATTGCGTTAACAAAAGCAATATGACAGCATGCTTGCCAGCTCGTATTGACAATGAAACATGACGTCAGGTCTACTCGAATAGATTGGATCCAGCACATTTATCAACATTCCCTTTTCTATTGTGCACCTGGGCTCATGGTTCAAAGATTGGTTGAACTGATTTACATCTGCAGCAGGAATAGCACTTAGTGGTGTTTCCATCAAGAGATTAATTTCCTTTCAAAACTTTGTACCTGCTGCAATACCCTTGACATTTACAATTAACACTTGATTTATTTATATAATATTAATTTGCAAATGTTGTATAGTGCTGCGTATATATAACACTGTTCAATATACATTAATGCATTACGTACATACTCACACTATGGTTTTAGAAAATGTTCGTCTCCATCAGACAATACATTTCAACACACAATGATAAAACATGTATCAGAGAACTAAAGTATAAGCACCTGATCTGTGCGCTTATCAAGTTTCGAATTTCGAATAACCACTTTAAAGTTAACATGTTCAGACCCAATGAGGATTCCCCAAGTACAAACTACTTGTGTATCCTTTGGTGCTGCTGCAGAAACAGAGACTTGAAATCATGTATTCTTCCGATGTAAAAATATAGCAACAGTACAGAGACAACTACTTCAAACAACTACAAAATGTCTACAAAGGCCCACTTACGTTAACAATAATTTTACAATCCCAAAAACCCACGAGTTATTTACTGCACAGGACTGTTCATGCATCATGTTTTCAGAGTAAGATCACAATGCAGATTATGACCACTGTTGCATGATGTGTATTATAGGACATGAGGCCGATATTACGAAATAAACTTCTCTCTCGCAAATCCGTTTATACTGTATTGACTGAGGATTAGAGATATGTTATACTGATTTCGTTAAGGAGAAGGCGAGCTTGAAAATAAGAGACATGTTATACTGAATTGATAGGGACTTATTTTATTTTGAAACAGAAAACATTTTACCATGACAAATTCAATTAGGACCTTTTTGTGGATTCTAAATACTTTATTTTATATTTAAACAACCAGACTTCCAAAAACTAAATTGGACAAGCAGTTTTGGCCCTGTGATCCCCATTAGTAATTCAAATTTGCTGGGATGTACAAGCGATATTAGCATTAAAGTGATTTAAATATCAGTTGCTTTCAAAATTGTACTGCGTTATTTTAATAAAAAAATATTACCTTGGTAGATAAGTAGATTACCTAGGTAATAGGGCATTGCTATGAGGGTCAAAGTGTTATCAATTTTATCCTTTATAATGCCTTTTTCCAAAGTACTATTATGCACAATTTAAGCATGCATTAGTAAATTTTAGCTCTCAAAAGCCTCCTTTTAAATCTGAAGTGTTAGCATGGATGGTCATACGCAGAGAGTGAATTAATGTTATGGTAACAGAGGACAGCAGGTGATGACACGTTACATGTTTCTCTCTCACAAAACTATGAATGTATGTATCAAGTAACCATGGATCCGATTCCGTTGTTTCTTAACAACCATTACTTCTAAACCATTACATTCAGAATGCCTGAAGGTATTACAGTACTACGAGATGAGATCAATTTCATTCTGAAAGACGGTTGACAGCTCATACAAGTGGAAAGTATAGAAACAGTCTTCCACTTTCATAGCTATTGCTTGGTATCAACCGGAAGCAATTTGTAAACCATCACTTAAGATTACCAATGATGGTATATTTGTAACACATTTGAAGTGTATCGGACATCTTGAGATCCAGGGACAATAGTGACAAATAAATGCCTTTGTGATGATGTCTGAAGTCCTTCCTATTTGTGAATGTTCGGTTAAGCAATATGTTACACTCAGATACACATATTCTTTATATTGATGGCTAATAGACGAAAGCCCTGACACAATGGTACCTCTGGGTTTGAATGACAAGGATATATACATGTAGATGGATAAATGAATATGACTAGAATCATTTGATTATATATAATTCACTTGTAATATGTGTTCTGTTAAATTATTTTTTAAAGTTTACAAATATGTAATATAATGTACAAATGAGAAGAACTTCTTACTGTTGAATTCATCACCAAAATTATTTAATTTCTGTAACCCTCTTAAGTATCTAACCATCAGTCCACAACTACATTTAATTTTGATATAACCATGTTTACAGTAATACGAAGTTTACCTTCAATATGTTCTAAGTTCCCCTTTTTGACGTTATGAAATTTCTGAACATCACGATGCACCAATTCATTAATTGCTTCATATACGTCTCAAATATAATTAATAATATTCAGAGAAGCTTAATTACTTTCAAGACATTATCCAGGGATGTAGTTTTAAAAGGCAGTAGATCATCAATTGTGTCATATGTATACTAAATTTTACCGAGGTATCTTCAACCAATGAAACACTTAGACACGGGAAATAATAATGTATGTCCCCACATGCATGATGATATCACGATACTTTGTTGAGAGCACTTGTTTCCTGATTGTCACTTTTTGAATTTGATTACTGAAGAAATGCTCATAATCAAGTGAGGTAACATATCAACTTTTGAAGCCTGAGTTAATAACGGTTCGGGTCAGAAGCACAAGTCCAATGCAATTCAAACTTGCTCGACTTAGACTTACATATATATATTCAAAACACTCATATGCTTAAAGGAATATTCCAGCGTAATTTCAAATTATTTCCCATAAAAGATTGAGTTATCAGGTATTTTTTCACAAAATATGTTTGTATTTGGTCAATGGGTTAAATAATTACATCAAATATAAACCGCCACTTTGGCTCGACGTGGGGGCCGCCATGTTTCTTGAAAATCTGCGGTAAATGACACACCAACGTAAATCCGTGCAAGGAGTTTCGACTCCGTACATCATTGTGCGGTAGAGTTTGTACAACAAACTAGACTCACTGTCTGTTTGCGCTGCGCACTTGTCATCGTGTGATGTGAATACGACTGATTAAAACCCCGTAGTGACAATAAAATACAGGGAAATTCGATCATGGCGCTGAATACATCATATTTTATATTCCATCAGTTCTTCAAGGCTGTTTGTTTGAATGAAACATTCACATAACACGTAAGTCTTGTTCGCGCATGCGCATTGTTAAGTCAAGCACCCTGACTAAGAAAATTAGCCAGTTACAAATCAAATGATATTTCCAGATATCTTAATGGATATTAAATTGGTAATGGATAAGTAAAGTTATCAACTAGGCCTACTTGAGGTGCAATGAAATGTTTGTCAATGGCGAGAAAGAAATCGACACTCGTTTTATTTGCATTCGTTGACCTGCAGTTTGTGATTTTAAATACCTGAGGCTGTATTCAAAAGGTTAATATACAATTATTTTGGCTCATTGAGCAATTTATTTTTAGACAGAAACCCGTTTTGACTATTTATCAAATAATAAACCTTTCCTAAGTAGAATAAAATAATGATAAAATTTATAGTTGAGTAATTTCATTTTTTAAAATTGTTTGATATAAATAAATAATTGAACCTGCTTCAAGTAAATGTACTTCAATTAGTATATATCTGTAATTAATTCTAAATACACAATTCCACACTAACATATGTGTATTTAATTTGTAACTTGTAACGATAAATTCTTATTTTACTTCAGGATTTTCAAAATGCGTTGTAAATATAGTCATATTGTTTAAATTACAATTATAATTTAAAAAACGTAATCACATAATTTTCAATCACAATGCAATGTCGAGTGTAGGTGACTTCGTAGGAGAATCCGGTTCGTAGGAGAATTTTTCGGTGAATTCGTAGTAGGATTTTTTGTTTCTAAAATGCTGGATGATCGGCAATGTTTATTTTGATTATATATTTAATTTGTTGTTTTAATGAATAAAGTAATCTGGTAAGTATGAAATTTATTCATTGTAACAATTATATCAGCAGTGATTTGACCATGAACAGATGTGGCTGAAGATGAGAAGACTAATTTATTTTTTATCAGTGAACTAAGAATAAGATTACGTGACCGTAAGTAATCAACAATTAACCTATAAATCAGTGCTGTTCTCAGATTAATGTCATATAAAATGACAAAATCGTAATTAAGTTACTTCATTGTAATAATCCTCCTACGAATTCACTGAAATATCCTCCTACGAACTGGAATAGACTGCTTAAAGGATAGATGCAATGACATTAGTCCAAATCGGATTCATTAAAATGGGATGTCAATTTGACAATTGCTCGATTTTAAATTTCCGAAATCGGTCCCTAAATTGCTTATATACGACTTTTTAAAAAAACGCCTACTTTTGCCCCGGCGACGAGAATGAAAGTCTGGGGGTGTGGCCCGTGAAGGGATGACTTCTGTGACGTATCTGGAGGAATCTGATTGTCGGGGATAGTCATAATTCAACGTAATTTCGCAACATTTTGATTGTTAATTTCACAAAGAAGTCTTCAATAAACCAACTAAATTTCCCATTTATCGAATGTTTAGATATCCAACTACGTAATTCCGCAGATGGCAATTACACAATTATTACATAAACATGTCTTTTTGGCGATGTAATACACCTCATAAATTCATTTAGCGACAGTGATAATCATCCTTAATTAATTAACGAGGCTCGACGGAGTAGCTGTCTAGCCGGCCCCGTCTTCGCTTATCACAGTCACGCCTCAGTGAGCATTTTCAAAATGAATCGCCCAGCTAATAGTGTTAAAATGAGTGAATTAAAATCCTCTTAATTATCAATTGCAAGTGTATATTCTCTCGATTTTATGTTCAATTGATTCCGATATACAATATACGTAGAGGTAATCATCTGTCATTCTTGAGAAAATTGCATTTCATCAGATCTTTAATACTTTAATCTTGTCAAAAGTTTAATGATGAATTAATCCCTAAATATATATATTCTGTCATTAAAATGAAATACCTGGATAATTCTGCAGACGAATGTATATTTCTAAAATTTCACTTGCACATAATACAATTGTCTATGCGGGAACCAGCTGTGATTTCGTAGGAGAGACCTATCGTGGTTTCGTTGGAGTGTCATAATATGTTTGTTAATTAAGTAATTAGTACCTTACCACTATTAACGCTAAGCAATTGAATAAGTTGAAATACTGATGGATATTTATAATAATATGGCTTAATATACTTTATTCTATACATATGATATAATGGACATTTAAGTATGAAATGAAATTCATCTTCGATATCGTCTTTACACTTTTGACATTTACGACTTGCATAATCTAAATTTTGGTATCTGCCGGTTTCTACCGCTAAGTTATGGGAGCTAAGTCTAACTCAGGGGTGTGATGAGATGTGTTTTTTGTCCTTTACTTTGTTGGCTACTTACGGTTTTGATCTTAACCGTCATCTGCTAATCTTCCAATCGTTGCTCATATGCGTTAAACTGTTTACACATGACATCATACTTACCCGATTATGTTTTTATTGATACAAACACAAAATGGGTAAACACTGCCGATCATTTGGCATACTCTGTTCGAAACTCTCCCAGGAAATCACCGAAATTTACCAGAACTCACAGTAATGTTTACATATTCTGCTGTCATCCATTTCCCCAATTATACTTTAAACTGCAGATGCTAATTACAAATGTTATTACTAATATTATTTCCTAGTATTGATATGTAATATTATATCCTAAATATCGTTAACAAGATAGTTCATGCTTCACTGATTCATTTCAATAAGACAATTCATTAGAATTTGACTAAACTTATTATCTTCATGGAAATCCATAACAATAAGAAAATTATCATAATTTATATCAATTGAAATAATAAGTTCAAATAGTAATGCCGAAATTATAAATCCTAAAACAATCATACATCACTACAACCACTACCATAATTCGTAATCAAATTAGTCTCGTACGAACAGTGATATAATGGGATACAATAAAATCATAATAACTAAGTTTCAGATCAATGAAACATATTAAACGATCAGAATAAAATTCACAAAGAAAGAGAGCCAATTTCTGATCGAATCAAATATATCTTAATACGTACATACGAATTAAGTTTGGATTACGAATTTGTCTCAATACACCGAGGCTTCGCTTAGTTTAGGATTCGCTCTGACTTGCAAACGAAATATCGTTACGAAAATCAATGTAATTACTACTAATAAACTTAATTTCCGTAAAATATGTGTTATTTTACTATTGAATTTATATCAACAGGGGTATTTCAGAAGTTATCTAAATTTAAATACATATGAAACGGTCTAGATTTTTTTTTCAAAATTATCAAAATGTTCAAACCTCGCGTCGCCCGAACTTGAACAGCTGACAACAGTTGCAAATCTTAATTGTCCAAACGTATATTCCCGATTTTGTGCAGCAATCTACTGTTAAAAATCTTATATTTATTTGATCTGGGGATCGTAAATTATTACTTTTTGGCAGCGGGGGCGATCATACCCCGGTCCTTATGGTTTTTAAAAAAACATGCACGACAGCCCCGCACCTCTCGCCATTGAAAACAGCGGCGTCTCCTATTTTCGTGGTGTGTCTTTCATAGCGTAATATCGTCGTTTCACGCTCTCGTTCTGGCAACATGGCGGCGCCCTGTGAGTCCGATAATTGCGTTTTTTTCTCTGTTTGAATTTTTATTACATATGTTGTAAAGTACCTAAAAAATATTGGATAGGATGTATCGCTAGCCCAACAAACATTCTTTTATTAGCTTTATTTTCATTTTGCGATGAAATATTCCTTTAAGTTTATTCCAGAATGTATTCAAACAGGACATATTGTCTCGTAATTGTTATGATAAACTTGAAGTTATAAGATAAATAACTAAAAGGAAGAGGCGTACAAGGGAGTGCCACGAGAGTTATATTAGCCAAACAGAATACTTAAGGCCGAGGGGAAGGGTACACAAACAACAAATTAAGGACCTATACACCCGCTGTATACCCCTAAGTGAACATTTAGATTCGAGTGCAAAAGGAAATTTACCATATTTCCCTTCTATGAACTCTCCACTGCTGGATGCAATTTGTTGAAGATAAAGTACCCTGTGTAGGTTTAAGCTGTCATAATTAGTTCTTTATGATATTAACGAAGCGGATATTACTTAGAAAAGAAAATGGATTTGTTGATGATCCACTTCTATCGTTGACAAAGGCGAAGTTTCTATTTATATGTGAGAATGACGCACATCGTATTTGACGTGCCTGTGTTATAGAGACTCAAAAGTGTGGTCCGCTAACAGATCTTTTAAGAGATTTTATATAATTATTTTCAAAGGATTTCTTATCAAGCGCCAGGGCTATGCACGTGGCTCAGTCGATATTAAATTAAATATTTCAATCTTAATAAATACGAACCCATTTGTGTCGTATGTTGAAAGAAAATGTATGTGGGGTGATATGTGATATCGTAGGAAACAAGGTTTACATTATAATACATTGTAATATCATTTTTAAAAGTATTTCGAACGTGGAGCTCCTTACATCTGTTTAAAGTATAAGGAGCGTGATTCTCGATTGCATTAATTTTGCTTTCCCGTCCTTTGCTTTCGACAATACATGTTCCTGTGTGCAGGTTCGAACATTCTTCAGATTATGAAGATTAAAGATAAAATAATTCACATAAAATTCTAGCAGCATATAGGAATATTCGTACATGCACATTGTTCTCTTGTTTTGAACCTTTGTCTTCTCTCTTGTTGCGATTACGGCTGTTTTAGACTCTTAACTCTGAGAGATTATAGTTCATGGGCCTCATTGCTAGTCTGAGAAACCTGCAAAATATTGTTCACTGAGTGAGTTGCTATGATGTTGTTGCTTTCGACAAAACATGTTCTTGTGTGCATGTTACATCTAGCATGTTACAACTACGTGAAAGTGGTATTTAGCAATAGCATATTTTGCCGTAACAATTTTAATAATAATCGCCAACCTTTTGGCAATTTGTCAAAGACTCCTCCTGTGTTTAGGCACTCCACCCTTCCCCATCCTGACTGATCATAAAGCTGTTATATGATTTCGACTCGCTTGCCCGAGATAAACTTTATATCAGGATTGCAAAGGGCGCCGTTCAAATGCTAATAGCTAATTCAAGCCTTTATATAAAAGTCTATATTTCACATTTCCCGCATTAACATTGATGTAGGCCCTATCAGGATCTCATCATAGATTTAAGCTTTATCACAATGTGTAGGCAAACTTGGTTTATCTGAAGAGTATTCCTAAAACAAACTGATCTTTCCATTAATACACACACCATGCTTGAACCAACTGAACTTAATTTGTATTTGTGAAATCTTATCAGTTCATAGTTCATAAAACCACGGCCTTTAAAACATCCTCGTTTTGAAATCGCTTTTCTGACTTGTTATATGGCATCCTAGCAATGATGCGTCATCGTTTTAAAGTCAAAGTATGCACATTGCCAACAACATCTTGTTTTTAATCTAATTACCATATTTCATCATAGTTTACTTTGAATTTTACCATATATTACGTCCCTTTAAAATAGCAATTTCAGCACCCAATGTGCGTTTGAAAAGATAAATGTTAAGTAACATATTCATGAATGACATTTTGTATTTATTACTGAGATCACTTATGGGATGATTATTGGCTACACACGTGTTAAACATCTCGTGCAAACATTCCGATGACGTCACGTTGTGTGTTTTTTAAAAATGAAATACTTTTTCACCAAAACATAATTTTATTTATGTTTCTAGGCGTAAAACATGTATAGGCACCCACAAATTAGCCATCTATTTTTTTGTGACTGACAGATAATTCATACGCGGTTTCCCCGATCAGCTGGTTGTTGTTTTGACGATTTATTTAGTAAAATATTGGGAGGGTATTACGTGGGGTTGAGTAATAAACAAACAATATTTTTATGCAATTTTCGTTCGTTCTGTTACCAAATTCTATTCACTTGTTGCATAAAAATGCTATCACATTACCATTCGTTTAGTATTCTATAATATTTCTTTACAACATACATCCTTATCACATTCAAAATCGACTTTATCCGACAGAAATATTTTGTGTTTGAAAATGGTATTGTTTCTTTTGCCCCTCGGTGTAGTCCAAGGTGGTCAATTAAGCAGGAGTATATCGTTGTTCACTTTTCCGTTTGTTTTCTTGTCTGCACACTTTAAGGGGGCAGTAGCACGTTTTTTTCGCTCAAATAAGGTGAAGAAATGTATTTGAAAAACAATGTCAGTAATAGCAAAACACCCTTCTCTCTTCGGAAAATCAAGTTAAAAGTGAGTGTACATGTTTCGGAAAAAGCCATGGGAATTGTTTTTGTAATTCTAAATAATATGTGTTCACATTAAAATGGTCGCTATGTAATTTTTGCAACACTGTTATTACCACTACGAATAATTGGTTTGTGTAATAAGATGTTTTACCCTCTTAAAGTAAACATAAATGACATAAACTATCATTATAAATGAGAAATTAGAAAAAAATAAAGGTGCAAAAACGTGCTACAGCCCCATAATGTATTTGTATATGCTTTTGATAGTTGCTCTGTGATGATACATTTCAGATGAAGTCATATTTGTTTTACATTGTGACCTTGACCTTATCCGAAAACTTTAACTTAGGTCATAACTTTTGATTGGACAGTAACCAACCTTTCATACTTTACATGCGCATTCCTTTTGATTAAATACATGTACAATGTATTTCAGAGGAGGTGTACATTTTGACTTTGTGACCTTGACAAGCACAGAGAACATTTTCAAAAAACGAGTACCTTTGCCTTATACCTTTTGATTGGTAAGGTTATAGACCGTTGATACTTCGCATGTACATCGAGGCCTCTCAAATGTGGTCATTATGTTTCAACTCACGCCAGGGTTTCGACGACTTTGTCTGATGTTGAGAACTTTCTACTGGTGTGTGCAATATTACTACTGAATTTCAGCGCAGTACCACCCATGGTTCGCTAGTTTCATCCAATGCTCACAGGTTTCACCGCAATGTATAGCCACCATTCCTGCAAAATACTAGCAACCGTGATAAGTGATATACTCTTGTAAGCTTGATTAAGCTCCAACTCACAGTCACATTATATTTGTCAAAATCCTTTCTAATCAAGCGTAAAACATTTTTGCTAAATGATTAGAACAACTATGCACCTAGCATGTGGTCCCCAATGGCATCATTAAACAGAGCCTCTTGGTGAATTTAATCTTCTTACCGCCCTTCCATGCACTGAACACATCACTCTTTCTCTCCGTTAAGTTGGGAGTCATTAACATTGATGTGTTTCATGTTGGTTTCAACGATTTGACTTTTCTAGCAATGAATGTAGACTGATGATCGTTGTACTTGTACATATCATTTGCTCATCAAAATGTGTATTGTTATCTTACAGTTATATATCTTTATCTGCCTTTTTGAGTTGCCACAGATTTCATTAACGCAAGTTATGTATACGCTTAGTTGCAACTGTCAGATATAATCCGTTTATTGGGAAACAGCCTGTATTAAAGAAGTTTGGCAAAAGTCAATTGCAACGAGATCTGTTTGCTTATTTCAACCGATTATTGTTTTTTGGTTTTTGTTGTAAGATATGCTTGCTCAATCATGTATTCGAACTACATTGTAAATACTTAAGATCACATAGATAACACGGAATCATTTCTCACTCTCTAATTATTAAAGGTGGTCCAGTAAGTGCAGCAGTTTTCTGTTTTATACTTGACACCGTTTTCTATGATCAGGCCGTGTAATGGACTGTTTTACCCTTCTAAGTAAAGGTATACTGCAAAAACTTATATTATAAATGCAAATTTAAAACATGCAAACAAACATGCTAAGTGCCTTTATGAAAACTACTTAAATATCAGTTTTCCGTAATTCAACACTCAGTTCAACATAGTTTACAAGTCTAACATTCACAATGATAATGGTGTTGAGTTGATTAGAAGGTTGTGACTAACTCTGAGGATGTCGATTAGAATTCCGTAAAGGAATCGTCCCGGAAATGGAAGAAGCATTTATACATTATGTGATCCCAAATAAAACAACGTTACATTTGTGCACTAATTTTTTCTAATGAGGAGGAATGGTTGTTCACGAGGCTCCTCTAAATTTATGAAAGTACCCATTTCATAGCATGGTTTCTTAGCGCCTAAATGTCCGGAGTTTTTGAAAATAATTTACCAGTAGGCAGCTTTCACTGCTAAAAGTGTTTTAAAAGTGTAGTTTTATTTAGAACATAATTACTCAACCTGTCGCTTCGTTTGTACGGTATTTTTCTTATTTTTGTATTTATCTTACAAAGCATACTTCTGAACTTTGTTGATGCTAGTTTGGATAATATTATCCACATGACTTTCTGGCGTATATTTTAGGCATGTCATGTGTTATTCAAATGTAAAGTGGTTATGGGTATTTTATAAATATACACAAAGGTAAGTCCGTTGGTAAAATGAAATAGAACGCCTACATTCGCGTTCATGGCATTCAACCACCCCAATCCCTCAAATGTATGTTTCTTTAATTTAATCAACCTATTTGAGGTAGTATGTTAAAAAGGTGAAGTTACATGTATGTTTTACCTATTCATAAATCTCTTACATTAATTGTATATGTACTTTAAAAGGAAAACATATTTAAGCTAAAAGATAATCATAAACATTTTCTAAAAGCGTTGTTAAAACAGTGACAATTGATAAATGGTCTGCATTGCAAGTAAATGTTTTTAATGAATAACACACAAAACATGATTAATAAGTGTACGATCCCTTGATCAATCTGTAATGCACATATAATGTCATATATGATTGAATTAAGGATTCTCTCAAGTACCACGTGATGAGACTTTAATGCATAATGGAAGAGCAGATTTATAGTCAAGATGTACTAATTGCCAAGGGATATGAATATTTAATTCATTGATCATATAGCATCATGTTTGCATTAAAAGATGTTTGCATTTGCCATGTATGTTCTACATGTACAGATGTATTTACAAATTGTTTGTTGACCTCTAATGTTAGGTATTATTTCACAGCCGGGAAGACTTGAGAGTATTCTCTGCAAGTGTTCGGATGCTATAGCATCTGGTACAGACCGCTAGGGGAAGCATTACCTAAGGGACTCATTTGCCCAATATGAATGGATACCGCTAGCCTAAGGCAGAGGTTGACTCTGCACCTGAGTACGGATGCTGTACCAGGAACAGTGGGTCGAGAAGCTCAAATTAATGATCCTAAGTCTATGGGACTGGCTACTCCTAAATGGAATCACACAGGACTGACTAGTAGTTCAAGAGCGAGCATAAATAGATCCATCATTTACCGTCTCAACAGATCAATCGATGGAGCCACAGGCGAAATAGTCTGCCTGAATATTGACTCTTCTTGACATCCTTGGCTACTGCAGAGGCAACCAGAATTTAGACTGTTATTCGCTATTCGTCATTCGTCATTCGAATGACGAATAGCACATTTATTTGTTATTCGTCTTTCATTTTTTTCACATATTTGAATGACGAAAAGCAAATTTGTTTGCGTTTTTCGTCTTTCGTACTGAAGTGTAAAATGAATGACGAAAAGCAAATATATTTGCTATTCGCCTTTCATATTGCTCACATATTTGAATGAAGAAAAGCAAATTTATTTCCTGTTTGTCTTTCATACCAACGTGATAAATGAATGGCGAAAAGCAAATTTATTTCCTATTCGTCTTTCGTACTGTGTTGAAAAGTGAATGACGAAAAGATCATTTATTTCCTATTCATCTTTCACAATAATAGCAAATGTTTTTGCTTTTTGATTTTCATTTTTCGTTTTTCCCTATTGGTCATTCCCCATTCAAAATTATTTCTCTCTTAGGTAAATGAGATCAATTCCATATATTTCTCTAAGCTTTTTACCATTTTGATGCCGAATTATTAAATATTTTAATCAAATATTTTATTTTATCACCAATTAAAGCCCCACGATTTGCTATGGGAGCAATCTGAATTAGTGGGAAGACATACCCCCTGAAACAGAAAAGCTCTTAACAACTAGGACTTAACTTTGAATAATAATGTATGTGTAACACATTTAAATATTTTTCTTTAAATAAAGATTTTATCCCAAATAACACTTACTTTTATTTATTTAGAACAAAAAATAGCAAAAGTAATTTCTGTTTGCCTTTCAAACTTTTTTTTCGCCTTTCGCCTTTGAATGACGAATAGCAAATTTTTTCGCTTTTCGTTATTCGCCATTCGTCATTCGCCTTTCGCCATTCAAACTCAATACTCTCTTAGGTAAATGAGATCAATTCCATATATATTTCTCTAAGCTTTTTACCAGTTTGATGCCAAATTATTCAATATTTTAATCAAATATTTTATTTTATCACCAATTAAAGACCCAGGATTTGCTCTGGGAGCAGTCTGAATTAGTGGGAAGACTTTCCCCCTAGAATGGAGAAGCTCAGAACAACTAGGACTTAACTTTGAATAATAATGTATGTGTAAAACATTTAAATATTTTTCTTTAAATAAAGATTTGATCCCAAATAACACTTACTTTTATTTATTTAGAACAAAACATAGCAAAAGTAATTTCTGTTTGCCTTTCAAACTTTTTTTTCGCCTTTCGCCTTTGAATGACGAATAGCAAATTTTTTCGCTTTTCGTTATTCGTCATTCGTCATTCGCCTTTCGCCATTCAAACTCAATACTCTCTTAGGTAAATGAGATCAATTCCATATATATTTCTCTAAGCTTTTTACCAGTTTGATGCCAAATTATTAAATATTTTAATCAAATATTTTATTTTATCACCAATTAAAGACCCAGGATTTGCTCTGGGAGCAGTCTGAATTAGTGGGAAGACTTTCCCCCTGAAACAGAAAAGCTCTGAACAACTAGGACTTAACTTTGAATAATAATGTATGTGTAAAACATTTAAATATTTTTCTTTAAATAAAGATTTGATCCCAAATAACACTTACTTTTATCTATTTAGAACAAAAAATAGCAAAAGTAATTTCTGTTTGCCTTTCAAACTTTTTTTTCGCCTTTCGCCTTTGAATGACGAATAGCAAATTTTTTTGCTTTTCGTTATTCGCCATTCGTCATTCGCGTTTCGCCATTCAAACTCAATACTCTCTTAGGTATATGAGATCAATTCCATATATATTTCTCTAAGCTTTTTACCAGTTTGATGCCAAATTATTCAATATTTTAATCAAATATTTTATTTTATCACCAATTAAAGACCCAGGATTTGCTGTGGGAGCAGTCTGAATTAGTGGGAAGACTTTCCCCCTGAAACAGAAAAGCTCTGAACAACTAGGACTTAACTTTGAATAATAATGTATGTGTAAAACATTTAAATATTTTTCTTTAAATAAAGATTTGATCCCAAATAACACTTACTTTTATTTATTTAGAACAAAAAATAGCAAAAGTAATTTCTGTTTGCCTTTCAAAATTTTTTTTCGCCTTTCGCATATGAATAACGAATAGCAAATTTTTTCGCTTTTCGTTATTCGCCATTCGTCATTCGCCTTTCGCCATTCAACCTCAATACTCTCTTACGTATATGAGATCAATTCCATATATATTTCTCTAAGCTTTTTTCCAGTTTGATGCCAAATTATTCAATATTTTAATCAAATATTTTATTTTATCACCAATTAAAGACCCAGGATTTGCTCTGGGAGCAGTCTGAATTAGTGGGAAGACTTTCCCCCTAGAATGGAGAAGCTCAGAACAACTAAGACTTAACTTTGAATAATAATGTATGTGTAAAACATTTAAATATTTTTCTTTAAATAAAGATTTGATCCCAAATAACACTTACTTTTATTTATTTAGAAAAAAAAATCGCAAGAGTTATTTCTGTATGCTTTTCTAACTTTTTTTCGCCTTTCGCCTTTGAATGACGAATAGCAAATTTTTCTGCTTTTCGTTATTCGTCATTTGTCATTCGCCATTCGCCATTCAAACTCATTATGCTTATAGGTAAATGAGGAAAGCTCCATACATTTCTCTAAGCTTTTATCGAATACATTTCTCTAAGCTTTCATGACTAATAAATAAATATTTTAAGATACTATTTCATTTTATCACCAGTTATAACCTAGGGATTTGCTCTGGGAGCAATCTGAATTAGTGGGAAGACTTTCCCCCTAGAAAGGACAAACACAGAACAAATAGGACACACCTTTGGAATGAAAATGTGTGTGCAAAACTATTAATTATTTTCTATAAATCACACTTTGATCACAAATAAGACTGAGTTTTAATAATTTAGAAAATAAAATAGCAAAAGTTATTTCTGTTTGCTTTTCAAACTTTTTTCCGCCTTTCGCCTTTGAATGACGAATAGCAAATTTTTTCACTTTTCATTATGCGTCATTCGTCATTCGCCATTCAAACTCATTGATTACTTAGGTAAATGAGATACAGTTCCATACATGTCTGTAAGCTTTTAACAAGTTTGATGCCTACTTATGAAATATTTAATCAAATATTTTATTTTAACACCAATTAAAGCCCGAGCATTTGCTCTGGGAGCAGTCTGAATTAGTGGGAAGACTTTCTCCTTAGAATGGAAAAGCTCAGAACAAATAGAACCTAACTTTGAATAATATTTTTTTTACAAAACTTTAAATTATTTTCTATAAATCACTCTTTGATCCCAAAAAAGTCTTAGTTTTAATAATTTAGAAAATAAAATAGCAAAAGTTATTTCTGTTTGCTTTTCAAACTTGTTTTCCGCCTTTCCCCTTTGAATGACAAATAGCTTTTCGTTATACGTCGTTCGCCATTCGCCATTCGCCATTCGCCATTAAAACTCATTATTCTCTTAGGCAAATGAAGAAAGTTCCATACATTTCTCTCGGATTTTTACCAGTTTCATGCCTAATAATTAAATGTTTTAAGATAATATTTTATTTTATCACCAGTTATAACCTGAGGATTTGCTCTGGGAGCAATCTGAATTAGTCTGAAGACTTCCCCCCTACAGTGGAAAAACTCAAAACAAATAGGACATAACTTTGGAATGAAAATGTGTGTGCAAAACCTTTAAATATTTTCTATAAATCACACTTTGATACCAAATAACACTTACTTTTAATTATTGAGAAAATAAAATAGCAAAAGTTATCTCTGTTTGTAAGATTTAAGAAGTCCTGAGGTATTTAAAGAAATTAAATCTTGTTGTCATGGAATTGTTTCTACCATGTAAATTTTCTCTAAATTAAGCTCTTTCATAACATCTACAAGATCAAGTGATTAAATCTTATCTAAACCATATTTCTTGCCTTGGGATTGTAATACAGTCAAACCGCGATAGTCCGGCCACCAATAATACGAATCTTGCGGTGTCCGAACGGTAGCAAGCTGTAACCAAACTAATCTCTATATAAACTCATTAAATGTTGATTCATTAATCCGTTGAATCCGTTTCCGAATCCGAACGCCAATTAGCCGTAACGGATTAGTTAATAACAACTATTTCTGCTTCATTAATCCGGTGACAAGCGATCATCACACTGATTGGATCGGTAAACTTCAATGACAGTGGATTGACACGGGAGTTGAGCGTGTCAGTAGTTTGTGATTTTAATAGATTGTAATGTTTTACATTGTGTGTCAGTACTTTGTGATTGTAATATATTGAATTTCTCATTTTGTGCGATAGTTATAAATATCCAGCGTGTCAAATTCAATTAATATTTTAAATACGTTCTCGTCTGTCTGTAGATTCAAAGGTTATCAACTCCATCTTGTTTAATTCATTTCAGTAGTCCGAACATTTCACTATCCGAACGTTTTTGATGAAAAACGGAAGCGTTCGGATTATCGAGGCCTGACTGTATCTTTATATTTTTATATTTTATATTTCATCTATAGCTATGGATTCATTGTCATAATAACAAATGCTTTCAAATAAAATAGAATCATCAGTGTTTGTTTGTAAGTGTACATCTTTCCCATATCATATATCAGCAATTATATAATTTCATCCGTCATCTTCGTTTGTTATATGTATATTTAGATCAATATTACTGTTAAAAAGTATAGTCATTCCACTTGAGTTAGATCTACATGGTGCAATTATTCTTTTCATTAAGTCTATATATTCCTTTCCTATATGAATGTCTTCTAAAGATTATAGAATATTAGCTAATCCTCTACAATTAACTGTAGCCGTTTTAATTTGTTGTTTTAAAATGACACATAATTATTACAAGTAAAAAGGCTTTGGCTGATGTCATATCTAAAGTAAGAAAAATATTGCCGTTCACAGTATATTGCTGATTCAGTTGTAGAAAGTTCTTGTATTACAAGCACATGAGATACTTTATATCAGCTGTAAAATCCATGTGGGAATAGTTTTTTTTTTAAATGTAAAAGAAAGAAAAACAGAAAATATAGTCACAAGTGACGATAAAAGGATCCAGCGCATAAATGAATCAAATACAATGAAGCTAACCATCTTTTTATTGTAATTGCGCATCTTTTGAAGAAAGCTGAAAGTCTCTAACATGTATGTAGCATTATTGAGACCCAAATTTTCAATGTCAATATGGCTTATTTGTAAACAAAATCAAAATGGCGGCACGTGACCTTGCCATGATTCACTTTATTGCTTGTATCGTTATTGCAAAAATTCTAAATTCTATCTACATTTTGATTTGTTTTGCCATGTTAAAAATGGACATTTAGATTCGAACTGGACCTTAATGATTGGACCAAAAAATTCATACTGTGGGCTCTCGTAGTGGCTGAAACCAGGTGAAAAAAATAACAAGAGAATAACAAAAAATCGACTTTTACACAGTCTATAGCTGGAGGTGCGTGGCCTCGATGGAAAAATCACATATTAATGGACCCCTACATTAAGTATGTTTCTCATGATTAAGATAACGGTTAATATTTTCATACTCTGGACTGTGTAGCATAGAAACATTGTTCTGTAATTTTCGCTTAAGTAGATCTAATTATCATTTAGATTGCATACATAATTAATGCGTTATGTACTTCTGAATATTCAGGAAAATACTTTAACATGCTTATTTTCGGACCCTTAGATTACGTTTGCGGTGTTTGAAGCTTAACTATAAACTTTTTTTTACTCTACTTCAAAATTAGCTATTAAACATAACGGTATCTTCGAGAATTCACATTTTGGTGAAGGTTTATGAAATTATCTTATTTAGTCTTTGAGCTTTTGAGGTTTGAAGTTTGCACTTTGGGCAAATTTTTCCAGATTTCTAGTACTAACTGGGGAAATAGTATTGCGAAATAGAGCCCGTATTTCAGAGGAGGAAATTGTCAAAAGAGCAGGGAGCAGGATATTTTCAATAGTGCGAAAAACAAATATGGCGGCGAAACCACGTGACCTACGCATTTGTCATGATTTACTTTTGTGTTCGCTTTGTCATTGCTTATCTTTTAATAAAAAAAACAAGTCTCTAGCTGCATTTTGAAAAAATTTCCAATGTTAAAAAAAAATGTAGATTCGGACTGGACCTTTAATGGGCGGGCAAAGTTTGGTTGCATTATCTGCATTCCTTCTGGTTGAATTGCTGGGTAAAACATTCGGTGGAATAATAATAACTCTTAGAATTCAGCGCTGTATCCTTAATAATCAATACAACGAAAAAGGAGACATTGTGTTTTTTTATCCATCCAAAATAATATCTATACATTTGTAAATATATAGTCATCTGTAAACAGAAAGTGAAAAGAGTAGGATAATCACCAAAAAATCATGTCCATGTCCATCATGTATCTGAATTGAAAGAAGGAACTTCTACATTAATAACCTAATACAAGATACAGGTTTGTAACAGATAATATCTTTTATATTTTAATTCCATTTAATCTATACCCTTTTTATGATTCATTGAGATTGTTAACTATAAACTACTATATAGCTACTTTACATAACTATAATAGGTTGGACTTGGAATTGTGGAACTGTTTGTTTAATAGTGTTAATTTTTAGTAGTGTAGTCTTTTGAAAATAAAAACAGAAAACAAGAACATAAAAAGAGTGTTCATTTTTCTTGAAGGCGCTGTAGCAAATTTGCTATTCATTATTAAAGGTACATCCATTGTGTTGTTGGGGGTCACATATTCCAAACGTTATAAATGGTGTTAATTTATCGAGATGTACCGAAAACTAGCATTTTGATTATAGTCGACTTAGTATATTGACGATATGAAGGTAAAGGTAGTTGTTTCTGATCGAAAACCGGTCAATGCATCGCGATTGACGCTCGCCAATGAGTCAAACGTAATTTTGGAATCTTATTTATAACACACACAATGATAAATTTGGATTGATCATGTTCTTTAGGTCATATATCTACTGTGCATGTAAATGGAATGTGCATTTTCACTGTCTGCACATGCATAATGATGTTTTAAACGATTTTAATAGGACACTAGTAATTATGATATATTTGGCAATTTAGGATGAATATGCAAGCTGAGGTAATTTATTTGTACTGTAAACAGCCCATATGGTGAGTCGGAACGCATTAAAGCATATATAACAATTTATGCAACACAATGGATGCACCTTTAACGTATATACAATATATTGTTCTTTTAGGGGGTACAATATCTCGCTACTTGACCTGATAAGCCGTATCCATAGAAAACGATTATCCGTATTGAAAGAAAATGGTGTGACGTATAAAGCGACAGTGGCGTGGGACTTTTCAGTGTGACAGGTAGATTTGTAGATCTCTTGCGAATTTGAGAGTTTAGACAGCAAAATGGTTGACCATTCTATCATGGTACCATTTTTAAAACTCTACTCTAAGTGTTTGAATATCGCTACATCAGTCAGATCGGCCATTTTAATGTGAACACCTTAAACTGTCTCTCGAAGGGAAATTGATTCGCATGGTTAACCTAACAATGTACATTCGTTTTTATTGATTCATGAGCATTATTTAACCATTGGTAATACTTATTTACCTTTTCATGAGATAACTTTATTTCAGTAAAAAAATGTGCTACAGCGCCTGTAAATCTCCATTTTATGGCAATATGTTGCCCTTGCTGTGTGGACAATACTAATACAGTATTTGCAAAGGGCAAATGTTGGTTTGTCTATTTCTATGTACAGGTTTGTACTATATGAGTGCAAAGCATGTACGTATCAGAGACGTGTCCCCTATTGGAGCATCACATTAAATAGTATTACCAAGTTCAACTACAGGTTCAGAATCAATAACCACATCAAATAAAACGTCGGGGTATCAAGAGTATCACCAGGGCTACCTACGTAAGAACCTAGATGTAATAGTTTCTCAGAAAGCTCGTCCCAATTGGAATATCACACAATTTACTCTTACTTAGTTCAATTTCAGATTCAAGGGTCAAACTCTGCAAAAGCTGAACTGTAACATTTGGTACTGTCTTTCGAACTCGATCATGATAATCATTGCCAAATCATCATCAACCTTGATGTTATAGTTTCCGAAAACTTATTGTCAAAATTGGAGTGTTTATTCGTACAAAGTCCATTCCTGGTGTAAGGGTAATGACTCTAAAATTAGAATAACTGGAACTTTCTTTTAAACTCAAACAAAAGTATTGTCAGCTGTACCCACAACCATCATTTCATTTACCTAGGTGAAATAGTTTCAAAGAAAGGTTGTGCCCATTGATAGTTTTAAACAGTTACTATAAAGTCCCAAAATTTACGTTTTCATGAAAACGACAAAATATGTTTTTCCAAGAAAACTGCAAACTGGCTGTACGTTATAGGACGGACATGGCTTACAATTGTACAAAGTTTGGTTAATGCACACCTCAGTTATTTTTGGATCTACCGGACAGAAGGACGGATGGACGGATGGACGGACGAACAGAAGGACTACTTTATACCCCAAGCCAATTCGTAGCGTAGGTAAAATAATTAATGATACATGTAGGTCATTTGATGTAGCTAAAGAGTTATTGACTGGGTCTAGATAATCTTTAGGACTTCCTTTTCTTTGTACCACTAAAACGTTTCACTTAATCATATGTAGGCAAATAACCTGAACTGTGCACATGAACTCAGATGTAAAAAAGACACAGATGTTTCCATATGATTCAAACTTTAGGAACTTATTTCTTTGGTAGTTCGGCTTCATTATCAATGTATGTAAAGTTTTCCCATTTAGCCTTCAGAGAGAATGACTACATTGTCTATGACGTCACATTATTTTTGAGTTTTAATGCTGAACATGTTCATTGAACTATCCCCAATGTATAATATCCTTATAATGCTCAGCACATAGCACGAAAGAAACAACTCCCATCGTTTAATGTCATTTCGTGTAACACTTCGGGGAATCTATCACTGACCTACCGGGTGATCGCCGGACGCAAAACAAACCTAGTTAGTTAATAATACTATCTGACATTTGACATTGACTATGTTAACTCAATTTGAATCTACAATCCCAAGTGTAAGCCATACAATTTGCACAAACATGTGTATGATATACAGGAACTATTTCAAAGATTGTTTACACAATATTACCACTCAATCTGACTGCTCATAGAGACAACGCGTCTGCAGTTTGTGGTTCATAAGAACTATAGGGAGTATACATTAATGATGCATTCATTGTGTTTCTTTGGCTTTAAAGGTACAGCCATTGTGTTGTTATTGGTCACATATGCCAAATATTATAAATTATGTTAATCTTTTGAGAAGAACTGACTGTTACCAAAAATTGCCATGTTGATGATAGTTGACTCAGTAAACATACAATATAAAGGTAAAAGTGTTGATTTCTGATCGAAAATCGGACAATGCACTGCTTGTAGCGCGCGTCAATTAGTCAAACGTAAATTTGGAATTTTTTTTATACCAGACAAACAGGCAACTTTGGGTTATTAAAGTTAAAGAGGTGTTATAACTACTGTGCATGAAAATGGCATGTGTACAGTTTTGGTTTCTGGACATGTATAAGGATGTTACTCAATTTGAATTATTAGGCATGAAACTGGTAAAAAGCTAAGAGAAATGTATGGAACTTTTCATTTAGCTAAGAGCATAATGAGTTTGAATGGCGAATGACGAATGACGAATGACGAATGACGAAAAGCGAAAATAATTGCTATTCGTCATTCAAAGGCAAAAGGCAAAAAAAAAGTTTGAAAGGCAAACAGAGATAACTTTTGCTATTTTATATTCTCAATAATTAAAACTAAGTGTTATTTGGGATCAAAGTGTGATTTATAGAACATATTTAAATGTTTTGATCACACATTTTGATTCAAAGTTAGGTCCTCTTTGTTCTGAGTTTGTCCATTCTAGGGAGAAAGTCTTCCCACTAATTCAGATTGCTCCCAGAGAAAATCCCCAGGTTATAATTGGTGATAAAATGAAATACTTTGATAAAATATTTAATAATTGGGCATGAAACTGGTAAAAAGCTTAGAGAAATGTATGGAACTTTCCTCATTTACCTAAGAGCATAAAGAGTTTGAATGGCGAATGGCAAATGACGAATAACAAAAAGCGACAAAAAACAGAAATTACTTTTGCTATTTTTGGTTCTAAATAAATAAAAGTAAGTGTTATTTGGGATCAAATCTTTATTTAAAGAAAAATATTTAAATGTTTTACACATACATTATTATTCAAAGTTAAGTCCTAGTTGTTCTGAGCTTTTCCATTCTAGGGGGAAAGTCTTCCCACTAATTCAGACTGCTCCCAGAGCAAATCCTGGGTCTTTAATTGGTGATAAAATAAAATATTTGATTAAAATATTTAATAATTTGGCATCAAACTGGTAAAAAGCTTAGATAAATATATATGGAATTGATCTCATTTACCTAAGAGAGTATTGAGTTTGAATGGCGAAAGGCGAATGACGAATTATGAATAACGAAAAGCGAAAAAAATTGTTATTCGTCATTCAAATGCGAAAGGCGAAAACAAAGTTTGAAAGGCAAACAAAAATTACTTTTGCTATTTTTGGTTCTAAATAAATAAAAGTAAGTGTTATTTGGGATCAAATCTTTATTTAAAGAGAAATATTTAAATGTTTTACACATACATTATTATTCAAAGTTAAGTCCTAGTTGTTCTGAGCTTTTCCA
The DNA here is from genome assembly GCA_936450465.1 of Gibbula magus. Classification (NCBI taxonomy): domain Eukaryota; kingdom Metazoa; phylum Mollusca; class Gastropoda; order Trochida; family Trochidae; genus Gibbula; species Gibbula magus. Next base: position 31,180,730 of record OW388292.1, on the reverse strand, counting down.
TTCTAGGGGGAAAGTCTTCCCACTAATTCAGACTGCTCCCAGAGCAAATCCTGGGTCTTTAATTGGTGATAAAATAAAATATTTGATTAAAATATTTAATAATTTGGCATCAAACTGATGAAAGGTTAGATAAATATATATGGAATTGATCTCATTTACCTAAGAGAGTATTGAGTTTGAATGGCGAAAGGCGAATGACGAATGACGAATAACGAAAAGTGAAAAAATTTGCTATTCGTCATTCAAAGGCGAAAGGCGAAAAAAAAATGTTTGAAAGGCAAACAGAAATTACTTTTGCTATTTTTGGTTCTAAATAAATAAAAGTAAGTGTTATTTGGGATCAAATCTTTATTTAAAGAAAAATATTTAAATGTTTTACACATACATTATTATTCAAAGTTAAGTCCTAGTTGTTCTGAGCTTTTCCATTCTAGGGGGAAAGTCTTCCCACTAATTCAGACTGCTCCCAGAGCAAATCCTGGGTCTTTAATTGGTGATGAAATAAAATATTTGATTAAAATATTTAATAATTTAGCATCAAACTGGTAAAAAGCTTTCAGAAATATATGGAGCTGATCTCATTTACCTATAATTAGTAATGATTTTGAATGGCGAATAACCAATAGGGAAAAACGAAAAATGAAAATCAAAAAGCAAAAACATTTGCTATTATTGTGAAAGATGAATAGGAAATAAATTATCTTTTCGACATTCATTTTTCACCACAGTACGAAAGACAAATAGCAAATAAATTTGCTATTCGTCATTCATTTATCACATTGGTATGAAAGGCGAACAGCAAATAAATTTGCTTTTCGTCATTCATTTTACACTTCAGTACGAAAGACGAATAGCAAATAAATTTGTTTTTCGTCATTCAAATATATGAACAAAATGAAAGACGAATAGCAAATAAATGTGCTATTCGTCATTCGAATGACGAATGACGAATAACGAATAACAGTCTAAATTCTGTTTGCCTACTGCAGACAGTATCATGTACACATATAACTCTCCTGAATAGTTCATGATGAAAACGTGTAATCAGTTTTGAAAACAATGTGGGACAAAACCAGATACAAATTCCCACCAGGTTAAACTGTTTTATCTCTAAAGTTCTGTGTTCTGCTTTGCATTTGTTTATTATATCTTGATTTTTAACTTTAATATACCACACGTATACTATTGCTTCTGTGTGATTTACACTGGTGATGCTGTGAATCATAAGGCAGACGACTGATCTTTGGAATTATAGAACAAGATTTAACTTGTGTAAACTTCATAAGTTGGCGGAACATTGTATTCAATTATATTGCGATTATATCATAGAAACTAGTAACCACTCAAGTCCACGATGCATTCATAGTCATATAACAAGAGTGCTCTGAGAGCACAAAATCGCCCGGGTTCCTTATTCTCTAAATAAGCAGTTTAAATGTAAGGGTACGTTAATGACCTGTTAAAAAAATAATCATGTCAAATAAAAATCGGAAAGCCAAGCGCTCTAAGTCAAGGGCCTTTCACTTTGTAAAAGTAATCCGATCGGTTCCAATAAAGCTCATGCGTATCACCGATGTATATCCAAAACATGGTTATTGGTTCGTACGTTTCTCCAATCATTCTTCAGAACAATATGCGTCCACTCAAGTAGTTTCTCCAACACCTACAAAGCTCTGAAACACAGTGCATTAGCACATAGGCCTCAGAGTAACTGGTTGTTAAGTGTTACTTTAACATGAACGAATTGAGAAAACGTTTTTATCAACATATGCAAACATTAACTTTCACGAACATGCGCAAAAAGCATGTAATCAGTAGTAATTGATGAACTTCGTCCGATTCTAACAGCATTATCGGTTCCTAGAGCGGAAGAGTTTTTCAAGACAGTCGTTCCATTGAACAAAATGTGTTTTTAAATAGCATCGATGGAGACCATACTTGTCACACTTAACTGCCTGAAGGCTATAACAAGTTCATTATTGTCCAATAGATTTGAGGAAAGAAATTTTATGTACACTGATGTCACTATGACGTGTTTTTTGCATATTTCAAACACTTGTGGTTATGAGGTGTCGGAGTTCTTTTTTACACTAGGTTTTAATCCTGTATGTCAACATGTTAATTACTTTATTTACAAGTGAAATGAAAGGAAGGTTATTTTCTATCTTGTTGCAATTGGTAGTTCAAACCATCTCAATTTGCATCAGAAGCCGTATTTATAGTATACATCGAAATAGAAATAAAATTAGTGTCGGATTTTGAATTTTATTTCTTATTTCAACAAGCATTAAAACAAGCAAACAGCTTCTGCCACATACCCGCCAAGAGGAAAACAGTTAAATATATTGAACAATGAATAAGGAGCTTTTTATAACAAGTCCTTAATTACTCACACATTTTGTGTTTAAAGTGATATCCAAATCAAAGGTTATAAATGCATGGCAGCAAAGAATTCTGTTATGTTTTCCAAGCTGTATTGCGCTCACCCTCATCGTCGTCATCATCACCATCACCATCACCATCATCATCATCTTTATTTCCTCCTTTAGGTGATTATTGTGAAGAAATTTACATATTTGGACAGTGGATGGACAAGAAAATATGTTGGTAATTACAGAGTTGATATAATTAGGAATTATAGCATTGTATTATACAAATGTTCATGCATATTAAATAAAATTTCATTTATCTGTGTATGGCCCTCACTATTCACAGCTGAGATTTTTAAGCTCTCGTTGGTACACGGCCATGTTTTTCATCACAAATTGGGCACTCGTGTCTGAGAAAAGAGCACTGCAACCAGTCAGTTATTGCTTCACTTGGTCGTCTGAGAAGGTGCTGCAGGACAGTTTCATCATCAATGTTACTTAACGTTACTGTCATTTGAACTGGGAATCTGTCTGTGATGACTGACCAGAAGTTGTCGTAATGTTCTTTCAGATTGTCACATGACAGCAGCACATGTCAATGAACACAATGTTGAACAGGTCACACTGTGTCCGTGTTTGCTGTGGAGCTGCAACCCACACTTGAGCTAGATGAGTTTATTGTCCGATGTATTCTCTTTTGTTTTTAGCTCTTATCCAAACTGAAGCTGGTCTAGGAACATCGTGTAGCATTCTGCATGGTTTAAAGTCTGTATCATTACTTGTGCGTTCTGTCCACTCAGCTTCGTAGTTGGTAGTGATCCTCTAGGTTGTTCTTCTTTTCAATTCGTGTTTGCTTGGACGAACGTTGATTGTCAGGTATTGATTCAGAGTGTCCAGCATGTTGTACTTTCGTAGAACGTCAGTTATATGAGGAATGAAGCCCATCTGTCGATTGTTGGGATGATGAAGGTACTAGCAGAGTCTTCTATGGCATAGTTGCTTTGAGATGTTGTCGGGAGAGAGTGAACAAAGTCTATAAAAAACGTAAGTTGACGCTTTGAAATCTCTTCTGTGATAGGCATCCAGTTAAGCATACTGAGACACATGTCACTCCGTCTCCTTTGGTGCCACGTTGAAGACAGCTGTCGTATATCTTGCTGAGAGCGATAGTTATCAACCATACAACATGCAAGGTAGAATTGTCTGTATCTGCGCATGCAGATATCAGGAGATTCACTCCTTTAGGTTTTAAGCCCATCCCAATTAGAGCATGATAACACGATTTCGCTTTTCTGCATGCTTCCTTTACAGCATCTTCATGCTTAAGGTTCTTCTTCAAATGTACTCCTAGTTGTTTGGTAGAGTCAGTTGTTGAGACATTATCACATGTAAGGCGCCAATTACTGGGTGGTACATAACCAATTTTGGATCCAAACACAATTATGTGGCATTTTGAGGGGGTAAATTCATATCTCCATTTCTGAGAATACTTCGAGACAATATTCAGGAGGTTCTGCAGGGCACCTGGTGTTATTGCTAGAAGGGTGATGTCATCAGCCAACGTTGGATTCCCAAGATCAAGATCAATAACATTCACACCGTATCTTGATGATTGAAGTTCGTCAAGAAATTCGTCAATAAAAATGAGATACAAGAGAGTTGACAACACTCCTCCCTGTCTTATACGTTGATGTACAGGGAATATTCTCGATTTGATGCAATTCACATCAACTGCACTTTTGAGGCTGGTGTATGCATTGATAAGAATTCTCCAAGATTGCCCTTTAATACCAAGTTGATGCAACTTCAGAAGCAAGTCATTGTGCCAGACAGTGTCGAAAGATAAACAATTTTTAAAATGCTGTGTATACCTTGCTTCCAAGTTCAAGGTTGTGACACATTGATTCTGTTGGGTTGAACTCTGCTGTCATGCACCCGATTCCACTTTGGTAACCCTGTAGTTGCTGATTAGGAAGTTAAAAAATGTAAAGCTTGATCCAAGATGTTAGTCTGTTGTGCAATATTTTCTCAAAAGGTTTATAGATGACAGGGAGTAGGGTTATTGGGCGATAGTTTTACGGGGTCTTTCCTTGGCTTGTTGCCTCCTTTATGGATAGGAATGATTATTCCTGTTTTGCAATCATCTGGAATAAAACCCAGCTTCAGCATTTCATTGAGAAGCTTTGTTATGTACACTGTTAAAGTCTGTCCCCCATAGATGATGTGTTCATTTTGAATACTGTCTTCTCCAGGAGCTTCGATTTCTTCAAGTTCTTGACTATATTTCCGTCTTCATTCAGGTTTACAGGATCCTGTAAGGCTTCAATGTGCTGGTAAGAATCTGATTTCAATAAATGAGAGATTCTAGAATTTGTGGCTTTGTATATTGGATTTGCTAAGGGGGAGTGGACTGATTCATAAAAGTCGGCAAAGATGTGGCCTATTTCGTCAGCGTCCCAGGTATCTTTTTAATTGTGGGTGAGGTAAGCACACCTGTCGTTCTTCTTTCCTTTCTTTCTATTTATCTGTTTCCAGAAGCTTTTGATATCATATTCAAAGTTTCAAATTCTTGCATTGAGATTTCAGTTAATTCTTGAATGGCTTTAAGTTGAGCTTTTCTGAAATCATGTGTAAGTCGTTTATAGTTAGGGTAACTGATGTGTTTAAATCGTCTTGGGCGGCCATCTTCTACCCATTGACGTCGTGCTTGCCTTTGAAGTGTATGAGCAAATCTTCTGACCAGTATGGATTTGTGTGGGGATGATATCTTGATAGCGGCAGGGTGGCCGCACTTGCTTTTATGATGCGTTTAGTGATGTGCCGATGAAGATGGTCTATGGTGATCAGAGCCACAGTTTAGATCATCTTCAGAATGGATGAACAAATCTTGCAAAATCAGTTGATGTTCTCTTGGAAATGGTACAAGATTTAACATTGATTGTGAAAGTACAAAGGTATACGGTAAAGAGTCGATATTCTGAGGGATGATCGAGTTATTACTGTTGAGCAAGCTTTGTAGTAAGGCTGATCTTCTATACTGTGTGGAGGATGTGTGGTCTTGAAGTGGGATGTTAAAATCTCCAAGGAAAATCACTATGCCTTTACTTTCATAGAAGTCATAAAGGTCTTGGAGTGTGTCAATTCCTTCTTTCAGAACTTAATATCCATAAGAGGAAGTTGACATATGGACACTGAACAAATACAATGTTGGCAGGTCTCGAACTTTAATCTCGATGCCAATTATACGAGAGCTGTTGATGGTATCGATATGTTTTACATATTGGATCAGTGATGACTTAAACATTATAGCAACTCCACCTTTACCACAATATAATTTTGTAGAAAAGCTTGTATCATATTTTACAAATGACGAGTAACCAGGGTGCAGAGTTCAATTTCAAAGGAAACATATTTAAAAGAACCGTTAAGAAGTTGAAAACCCAAATTATGATTGTTCCCCATACCAAAAAGGCCGTAAGGGCCTTGTGTTCTGGTCTAGAAAGGCAATACAAAGTTCTGTCAAATAGAAAACGGCCAAAAATGTTATTCACTATTTGGCTGACACAAGTTCATAAAACTATCATCAACAATGTCCGAGTTATGTTCTTGAAGAAAAAGTCCCGAACATGGATATCATTTCTATAACCCCACCAACGTCGTTAATAATTCCAAACTGGGCAGTTTTGTTTATGTATCTACTCTTTCAAAATATCATTTTACAGGATAAAATACTAAAATATGCATTCTAAGAACATAGTTGGAGGCATACAGCTGCTGAACAAAACGCTGTTACATTGCCATGTTAACATGACTTTGGAGACTTAGGACACAAATAACACTTTTATAAATGCTCATACTGTAGCACTATTTGGTATCACAAGAAAGTACATTCAATAAGGAATATTAGTCCCTTTTGTTTTTCTCACTGCCTTTATTTGTTTAGTCATGGGTTCCTGGACACTTCGACAGGTAACTTTCAAAGCTCCTTTCTTGAAATGGGCATTCACCTTGCAGCTGTTTTACCAATAATGTCCCAGAGACTCTCAATAGGGTTCATGTCTTGGGAATTCGAAGGCTATTCTTATTATGGTATGTTCCGGACAGCCAAAAATGAACAACCATTCATGGAAAAAATAAGCAGTGTTTTGGTGAAATATTATTTTTAATCAGAAATACAAGACATGCACATCGTGTTTTAAGTCATTGATGATCACATTCTGATATTTCTGGGAATTAATGAATACCAATCAGCTTCTAAGATTCTAAGATTCCAGGTGCCATTTTCTGACAATATCCCCTAAAAATGGGATTGGTGGTGGGGGTTTTATAGTCGCCTTTGAACAAAAACTTTGCTTTCTCATACTTTGGAAACTTTATATATATTTACATTGTACGACTATAAAAAAAATATTTGAAAACAGTTTTGTCGGCGAAAGGAACATTGTTCCAATCCTGTCCCCAGTAATATCTAAGTGCTCTTCTCCATTCTCTTCAAAAAGATTTCTTCAGCCATTCAAATTAAATTTTCAGCACGGGACGTAGTTTTTAAACCGAAATTGTTGTAGATGTATTGAGATTGACATGTGAATGATCCCTTTTCTACATTTTACTCCTCAGACTGTCAGGACTTGAGAGCTGTTCATGTACATTTGTTTCGTATCCATCGGTCTTCTCCATGAATTCTGCATCATGGTTTGCAGGATCTTCCTGCATCACAAACATCTTATGTTGCATGAATGTGGAAAAAAGTTTTTCATACCATGATTTGTATATTTCGATCATTGAGTTTGTACTTCTGCCCATTTCACTCCGCTATGCCTGACGATGACAATCCAGGTATTTTCACTAAAAGATGAATTTCGTTGCTTCAACATATTCACTGCATGTTGACATAACTAAGTGTCTGAGACAACTGTGCCAATGGAAGCAGATAAATTATTCAATGATACTACACGTATATGTATAGGTCAAACAGTCATATTTAAAATCGATTTCCACCACATCATATCTGATCATTTCAATGCGGTAATGAATAAGTAATGAAATATGAAAAGGCATTTGTACATCATACTTGTAACACTCTATAATAGTAAAATAGGGAATATCGAAAACAACCATAATCCATCGCGACCACAATATCATGACCTTCCTTCACCCAAAAACAATACATCTGTCATGTCGTTCTCTGTCAATTATTATGATGTGAAATGTTTATTAGGACAATATGAAGCTTATGAGACCCAGCACACCATATGGTAATTATATCTTACTGTACATCTTGTAAAGTTCAAGAACATATTAGTTCAACAATCAATCACAAAAGCTAAAAATAACTAAAGAGACATGCACATTTCACAGTTGTGTTGATATATGCTTCAACGTGAAGTTAGTTTTAATACAACCTGAAGTAAAACACTTTTTTTCTGTCATAAAATAATGCATTCATTTAAAGTATTGCATTAAACAAGGAAGGAAAAACATTCACCTTGGCCCTGCGAAAGTAGTGGTTGATATTTACTGATATTGTAACAAAATGCTCACACATCTCGTTCTATCAGTACATCACTTGTTGCTCTTGGACTTTTATCAGTGTTCCAACATACTAGACTGGGACGTCATTCTGTTCTATTTAAGCATAAAATTGCCGCTAAATTACTGCAAAACACTATATACATTGTTTGTACTATCTAAGGTTCCTGCTGTACTTGTGCAATTCTTTCCACGGAAGACATATGCACAATAAGGCATATAACAATGAAGGCATATAACTACGAAAAATACACCATCAGTTTACACGCATATTCAATTTCAGAATAATTTATGTAGATGATTAAAAACACATGTCTTGATTCTTGGACGATTCATGACAAATAGGTTTGAATGAGATATTATCCGTGTGTGCACGACAGTTGATGACTACAATATAGTGCTGTACAGGATTTAGAATGCAGTGGTTTAAATGTAAAATGGAGTTAAAATAGTATATGAAGCCTTTAAAGCTTATCAGGTCTCTTGGTAAAATACAATATTACTACATTACAAAAAGTTCAATTATCAAGACCATATTTAGCTAGTGGCATACTGTAATTATCGATATATAACAACTGCAACCAGTTTCTTGATGATCAAATAGTATTGCCATGAAAGAGGTCACTTGGTTATGATATGGTATTTCACATCCTCTTTATGTTCTGATAAACAAATCAAAGGCTAATGTCTTCTTTGTAATACATTATGTTCCCACCTTTCATTGTTAAATTCACTTTCCACAAAATATTAATTCCTTTTCCCTACTTCGAAACAATACCAGATAGAATGATAAAACAATTTCATCATGAAACTTGAAGATGATTCCTACGGGAAATAAAAGCATCACTGTGACCATCCACTAAATTTAAAACATTGATAAGACTGTAACTAGACCTGGTATTTGCATTGATGTAGGATAAAAATAAGATAAAGCAACTCCATCAACCTTCTCAAGTTCTTTTCAAAATACAGCAAGGGTACAATTTCCGTGATACATTTTTCATTTTTTTTTAAATGTCTATCTATTTCAATTTATCAAAGTTTCAAGTAAGTTTTCGAAATTTCGTTTACTTGTTCCCAAATATACAAGAAATAAGTTTTCAGTATGGAAATAAGAAAAGCTACGGACGTCAATGTCAAAAGCTTCTGAAGCTGTATTTGTATAGATAGTTCTGTGCACAATTATAAATGCAAATCGAGCAGTTATTTTTCTTTTGAAAGTTTCTGCAAACATTAAGTACTATTTGTCAAAATCATCTTCTCATGTTTTGTACATTTGAGGTTTACTGTTATCAGGGTTTAGATATTATAGAACATTTTGAATCTGCATTAGGCTTAAATTTAAAAAAAAAACAGATGTTTTTATGGAAATCATTGATACATAATGTTTTTGAATAGTCGTTTAAAGCTTCAGGTAAAATATACATTACATTACCAAACATATGCATATTCAACACTTGTTGTACAATTTTAAAATCAAACTGCATTCCTCTTGGAATAAGTGTGTACCCAGATGATGTTTTACATATATAATTGTTAAGCACGTTCAATAACTTTGCAAGCATAACTTCATTACCAATGTATTATAAAATATATTGTAAAGTATCATACCTTTCACTGAAGTTTTGCTATGATGTTGCATTTGTATTATATAATTTAATAAGTTTTAAAACAAGCAAACAGTTTTGGTCAAATTCCCTGCCAAGTGACCAAGCATGTTAAATATATTGATCAAAGAATATGGAGCTTTGTTTGTAACAAGTCTTTAATCACTCACATATATTGTGTTTAAAATGTTCTTAAGGTTATAAAGGTAATAAATGCATGCCAGCAAAGAATATTGCTATACTTTCCATGGTTTTATGTACTCAGCCTTGTTGTTTTAAAATTAGTTTCTGGAAATAGAATCATGAGTTCCATTTCACAACAGATTTAAAGGAAATGTTTAGAAATTGTAAAACCGAAAACACATCGACAAATTACGATTGTTTGCCTTAACGTCCTTGAGTTCTGGTCCCGCCCGAAAGGGAATAAAAAAAAATGTTTCAAAGAAAACAGCCAAAATTAAATTCCCAAATAGTACAATACCGCAAAAGGCACATCTTCACTTCTTGGCTGACATCAACACAATTTCATGAAACTGTCATCAACATGTTCGAGTTATGGTCTAGAAGGAAAAAGCCTCGAGCACGATGTCATTTCTATCACCCCCACAAACATCATCGTGAGGAGTGATAATAAGCTTCTATACTCTTTAAAAATATCGCTTTACAGGAGAAAAAATATGCAGTCTAAGAAAAAGTGGCTACACAATCGACAGATACAGAAAAACATTATCATTGGACTGATTGTCAGAAGAACTATCCTGAACTATCAGATTTATTAAATAGTATTAAGACACATATTGCAATTGATCTTGAACTTCCATCAAACTGTCATAATTTAGTCGATTTCTGATCCACATCTGATTATGTAAAAATAGGAATGTCGAAGACAACCATAATCTATATCAAGAGCAAGATGTCATCACTTTGTTTTCCCTCAAAACAATATTCACGTTCTCTGTCAAAGGTAAACTTTAGTGTAAGCAAACTAATCATAGCAAACAAGTATTATGATGTGAAATGTTTATTGGGACAATATGAAGTGTATAAGACCGAGCACATCATATGGTAAATTAAGTTATATCTTCCTACACATAACCGTTTCTTGTCAGCATCTTGTAAACTTCAAGAACATATTATTTCAACAATCAATCATAAAAGCTGAAAATAACTCAGGAGACATGCACACTTCACAGTTGTGTTGATTTACGCTTTGACATAAAGTGCATCTGCTGCAATTTCTGTCACTGTGCCAAGATTCCATGTTTAGATAATATAAACAGTTGTAGGTTTCCAATTCAATTTCTGATATTCAATTATATTCTGTTTTCGTAAAATGCAAACTGAACACGTACCATGCTTTAATTGTAGATTTGTGCTGGGGAAAAGTAAAAAGTCAAACACTTTTTTTCTGTCAAATAATCATGTACATGGATTATTATCACTCATGTCTTGCTTCGGACGATTCATGACAAACAGGTTGAATGAGATATTATCCGTTAGTGTATTACAGTTGATGTCTACAATAGAGTTCTGTACAGGCCTAGGATTTAGAATGCAATGGTTTAAATGTAAAATGAAGTTAAAATATAATATGGTTAAGATGGTTAATTTACTGAGACGATAATCGATTCATTTGTTTTGGTGCCTCTCAAATTATGTACGGTAAGATTTAAGGTTCATGAAAAGCGTTCAAAGTTCTACAGATTTTATTACAATATTATATTCATTAGATTATTGTAGACTAGTTAAATTGAACATAGTTGTACAGACGGTGAAACTGGTTATGGTTTCATAAAATAGTTTGTTCTAATGAATCCACAAATATGAATTTTTTTCTTGAAGTCATAATTCGAATTCACTGCTAACAAGATAATTGATGACGAAAATGTGTTTAATGCCTTTAATAAGTAACAGGCACAGACAAAATAGTGTCTATCAATGTTTGATAAAACATCAATCAAGAAACTGAAATCGTGACCGGGAAGCTGTAAACATCACACTTTGCTTATGTAATATTCAATCAATATGTTCTGTGCTTTGTTTACACAATGCAGTGTATTCAAATAAATTTTCAATGAACTCTGTTTTTATTTCCCATGTGACCAATCGCTTCTTGCAGGTATAATCGAATTATTTACAATTAAACAGTGCGATTATAGAAAAACACTCCTTATGTTTGAGAGTTACCTTTGCGTTTCATGTACATGTCAACAAATGCTTTTTTTCTTTTGTTGTTTTAATGGTAATCTTCTTCCTACATTTCCTGAATATCCACAATGACAGGTGATGATTCTGACATACATAAACATTTATCTATCGATATCAAACACAGAAGGAAGTTCGTCAGTACCATCAATCGTTTCACATTTGATCAAATATGCAGTCACCTTGTTCTGGCGATGTTCCCAACAGTACTAGGTAACATCCTAATCAAGCAAGTCTACGAAAACTACCATGAAGAAGGCAAATATTTATGGATGATCAACTTCTTTATTAACAATAGCGACGTTTATGATCATCCATAAATAGTTGTCTTCTTCATCACACCAACTTCTAGAATGCCTCTCAAACAGTTTGAAAACTACCATGTTTATATATAATAGTTATATATCCACGTGTGTGTGTGTGTGTGTGTGTGTGTGTGTGTGTGTGTGTGTGTGTGTGTGTGTGTGTAGCACTTAATTTAAAACTATATATGAATTCATCTATTAAGTTATTTATATCCGCGTAACTCTAACAATCCCCTCACTGTGTTTCGTCTGGGATCACTAAAGGTTAGTTATCCATCGCTATAAACAACATGTTTGTCGTCAGTCACTGCAATACCGCGATTGTAAATATGATGATCGCTTAATGGTGTTCTCATCCAGGTGCTCAAATAAAGGTAAATTTATTGGCTTGTTATTTAAAATGGGATGTAACGCAGTCAGGGGATCGTTCAAGCGCTTGGGATACAAATACTCTCATTGCGCAGCAGGATGATTTGATATATGGTTAAGCTTGAACAACTCAGGTTTGTGTACTCGGTTATGACCAGTTGTTGGTATAGGTCTATGGTCACTGCTGGGGGAACCAGTTTCAAATAAACCAGAACGAGTACAATGTAAATACAATAATTGATGCAACCAGCACTATATTTTCCTTTTACATCATAAATAATCACACAACATCACAAGATGGCTAAGTAATCATATTGTTGCAAGTAGTCACTCAGTACATCTTGTTACGATATTACATTAACATATAGTTTTTTAGTATGATAATACAATTAGATGGGTGGGAGAGAAGTATTGCATCACAAGTAACAAGGTTCACGTTGATATCACTGTATTTTATCATCCAAAATTGTGCTTCAACTGAGATATCGTTTGTGTGAGATCAAGCGATATTTCCTAGGAGATAACGTTTTAGCAGTAGATTTTATACTATCTATATATATATACTTTACTATCACTATAGCTATTGAGCAACTCTCAATTCATTGACGCATTTCATTGCACGGGGTTTGTACTAAAACAAGAATCATGTGACATATAATCTTGAATAAATTCATCTGAATAAGCTTGTTGTTTCATCAGCGGAACACAATTATGTACAATGACTTAAGCTTAGAAATGATTGACGCATGTCAGCACAAAACAAAAGTAATATATCGAATTTTCTACAATGAACCAGTGAAATGCTTCCACAGCAAAATCGATGATGCTTCCTGTCAGTATACACACTATTTATTTTCCATTATAACATTTCATATTTCAAACTGAATGTTTTATAAACCTTGTCATTAGAATTTGAGTTACTAAGACATTGATGTTTCCGTTCCTTTATGTAACGAAGTGAAAATATCGACAAATCTGCCACTGGGAATATAGCGGAAAGTAAGAATAACTTCAAGATGATTCAGAATCTTTCCTGTTCATTAAAGTTACTCATGTCTACTGTTAAAGAGTGTTTAAGCAAGCTTGGCTTGTACAATTTCAGACAATAACGACAATAATTAGAATCGACCATAGTTAATATGTTTTCAGCGACTGTGAATTTAATCGAATGTAGTCATGTTATGATAAGAAATTACATTGCCTTTAAGTATATGTTTAAGAGTAAGATTTGATTGTAAGAAACAATATAGTCACTAGTCGTTGTTGACAATCTAAAATATTTTGCCAAGCCTCATTTAAAATTAAAAAACTTGGTAATTTTGAATTCATATATAAAGAAGTCTGGAAATAATTTAATCCCCGACCAGTTTCACACTATGTGGTGATCATCATGGGGTCTTCATGAATATGCGTACCCACTTATAAATGACGCCATTGGTGTACATTTGTACATACATCCCATACATATTAAAGCAGTTTGAAAACTTGTATATTGAGAGTGTCAGGTGTCATTGATGCTATTTAATCGTGGTTTTAATAGTCTAATGAAATAATTTTATTTAATTTTTCTCTTTTCATCGCTGTCCGACATGCCTTTGTGGAATGGGCACATTCTAAAATGTGGAGGTTTCTTTCCCGGCTTATTTTTCTATATGTCTTCTCAGTGGTATGTTCCCGTTTCCATATACAGTAGTTATATGACCTATTCAACATTATCACTACTAATTTGTCCCTATGTCTGTTGTAAATGAATTTCCAAAATTACGTTTGACTAAGTGATGCGCGTGAATCGCGCTGCGTTGTCCGGTTTTCGACCTAAAATCACTAGTTTTACCTTTATATCGTCACTATATTTAGTCTACAATGACGAGACATAAAGCTATTCAAGACACGCATGTAATTAACATATTTGTTTATAATGACACAAATACAAATGTAGAGAGCAGTCAATGAGTGAAACCATATTATGTTGACATCTAGATTCCTTCCTGTCTTCGAAAAGGTTATCAGGTTTGAAGTGAACAGCATTGGATACATTGTAAACCAGACGTAATACATAAAACAATGAAATCATGATCCACGCTTTGGATTGTAGTTATATCGTTAAAGACGCATGACACCCTTGGATTGATGTTTGATCAAACCTAATATTTGAAATAAAGTTTGTCATTTATTCAAAACGTATAGCCATATGGTTATTTATAAGGATAGACGGAAGCATTTTACACCGACATTTAGACCGGTGATGTGCCAAAAGAAAATATAAATCCCTAAAATAGTGATACGTAAATTGTGCCAAGAGAAACAGTATGATAACATGTTTGCCAGCTGTATTGACAATGAAGCACGACGTCAAGTCTACTTGGACTGATTGAATCAAGCACATCTATCGACAAACAATGGATCAGTCTTGTTTCCATTGTGCACCTGTGCTCACGGTTCAAAGATAGGGCAATTGGTTGACCTAATTTACATCGTGCAGTAGCAATCGTGTTCGTGACTTATGAATAACACTTAGTGATGTTTCCATCAAGAGATTAATTTCCTTTCAAGCTTCGTACATGCAGCAATACACTTGACATTTGCAATTAACACTTCAGTGATCCCTATTGAAGCATCGCGTATATATGCAAACTGAGACTGAATGGACATAATTTGTAAATGCTGTATAGTGCTGTCGTATATATATACCTTTTGGATACCAAATGGGTATACATTAATTATTTGCATTACGTACATACTCACACTATACTTTTAGAAAATGTCCGTTTCCATCAATATATAAAATGGTCATTTCAACACAATAATGAACACTACTTCATTTGAAATAGGCAATCGTCTTACTTCTAACATGTGACTGCTTATCTAGTTGACGGTAATATATTGAAAACATAATTCAAATGGCAAATATAATCAAAACTTTATTTGGGTTTGAAATATCATGATGGTCTTTTCTTAACGCCAATGATGTGTTGATTCAGATTATACTAAATCTAAGTTCAACAGATATGTACTCAAGTTTTCGCGTTGATGCAATGCTTCAAAGACATGGCAAATTGCATGATATTTGCACTGAAATACACAAGTAGGTGACCACGTGTTCGGTAAGCAACTGTATTTGTAATGAAACACATACAACATGTTTATGAATTATGAAAATGTTATAGCTAAGTCACAATTTCCTGCAGGTGTTTTTCATGCTAATGACCTGGAAGGTGACACTCCTCTAAAGGTACCACGTCTTTAATACCATTTACGTCGTTGTTTTATAAGATAGATTGACTGTGTTTGCAAATCAAACACTCTTTATACAGAATTGATTACAAAATATTAATAATTATATATCATAGAAATATATTATTCTGATTTGATTAAGGAGAACGTCCGTGCGTCTTTGAAAATCAGAGACGTGTAATAGTGATATGAGTTAAAATTGAGGAGATAAGGCGAGTCCATTGAAATCAGAAACATGTTTTACTGAATGAATAGGGATTAATGTTATTTGAAACAGAAAACATTATACCGTAACCAGTTCAATTACGACCATTTTTCCTTGCACATTAATAATTATATTTTCAAACATCATGAGTTCCGAAAAGAAAATTGGACATGGCATTTTGGCCATTCAACCCCTAACAGTAATTCCAAATTTACCTGGGATGTACAAGCGATATCAGCATTGAATAATCTTATGATTATAATTAAATGTTAGTTATGTTACATAAAAGCATTACCTTGATTCTAGGGTGTTGCCATTAGGGTCACAGTGTTTGCCTTAATGTTATGGTAAAACCAACTAGGTGGGTGATGACACATTACGTGCTTATTTATCACAAAACTTTGAATGCATTTATCACGTAACAATGGCGGATCCAGGAATTTTGAAAGGGGGGGGGGGGGGGGGTGGGTTCCACCAATTGAAAAGGGGGGTCCACAATTGGACCCCCCCCCCCTCCCCAGATCCGCTACTGCGTAACAATGGAACTGATTCTGCGGTTTCTCATAACCAGTCGTTCCAAACCATTATACTCAGAATGGCCTGAGTGCGATGAAATGAGATCAATATCGTTCTGAAAGACAGTTGACAGATCACAAAAGTGGAAAGTATAGAAACAGTCTTCCGCTGTCAAAGTTATTACTCCGTATCAATCGGAAGCAATTTGTATAGCTTCACTTAAGATTACAATGATGTAACACATGTGATAGAGAGTATCATACATCCTTGAGATCCGGGAATAAAATAGGCAAATAAATACCTGCATGCTCATGTCCCAGTTCTTTCATATTGGTTTATATTCCATTTAGCTATGTATTGCACTCACACACAGACATGCTTCACATCTGTGGTTAACGACCTGAAACAATGATATATCTTGTTTTGAATGACATGGATTTATAGATGGATAAAGAAAGTGACTCAAATCAGTTGATTATAAATACATATAAAGTTAAGGTCTTGAAATAGGTTTCCACCTTCAGAAAAAAGTTATCAACGGTGAGTATAAATAATGACGTTTACTCCAAAACGCACATATATTGACATACTCTAGTTGATAACTCACCGTAGCAAGCATGCCGCTGAAGGAGGAGGGCTGCGAGGCAACCCGATAGCAGAAAGGTAACTCGAAACTCGAAGGTCCAAAACTGCCGACCTGAGATTTTAAGATCTAAAATTGGACATCATATTGTTGTAATTGATTTCTTAATTCCCCAATGTTTATTATTTTTATCAAAACTTTACCTAAAAAGGTGAATTTTATTGTAAAACAAATTTAACATGACGTATGTTCAATCCCTCTTTCTTGATAAGCCGTGATGCTCTTAGGAAATCGGAAGGATGTTATCAGTATTTATGATGCAGGACAGCAGCGGGATACTTTGTAATAGATTCACTGATAACTTCGTTCTGCAAGCCAAGCGATCCAGTGTGTACTTGCAGGTGCAGTCATTTCGCTAATCTAATTTATTATTTATTTCAAAAGCTAAATGATTGCACGTGATATATGTGTATAAGAACAAAATATTATAGAGCATCTATAAGCATAAATCCTTCGTTTTGATATTTCATTCTTAAACAAAATTTGTCATATCTTCAAACATCATTATATACATTTTATAAATAGATGTTTCATGGTTTAAACATTTGAGTATACATGGATAAATATAGAATGAACTTGAAAACAGTTATAGTTTACATTTAAGGCATATGATGATTATAAGTTTGAGATTGTACATATGTGATAATGATTTTGTTCCGGTCCAACTGATTTCTTTTCAGGTTTATTTTTTTAGTTGAAAGGTATTTGTTTGTGTTGTCTAACGAAATGTGTCAGTAGAAAACGGATGTATTTTAGGGGAAATGTGAATTTAAACACATGTTCTCTAATGGAAGAAACAAAAAGGATAAAAAAAACATTCTCGATTCAGTAAATTAAGGCATAATGAAAGAGGTTCCGGGTCAAAACGCGCCAAAACCGAAACGCTCCATACCAAAACGCCTCGGGTCAAAACGTGCCAGTTACAAAATGTACACAACATGAATAAAACATGAAGGTTTGTATCACTATCAATCTCTTATGTACTTTTTGTGTAGTTAATTTGTATTTTGTAAAATATATTTTAGCTTCTGTACACACGTGCACGTGAGCCATAAACTACACATAACTATTGAATTAATTTAGTATTTCCCGTATCAAGTATGTTCTATTACAATACAATAAAAAACAATCAATCTATATATCATAGAGAGCAGTCATAATGTGTCTGCACATGTGCACTAATGAATATAAGATATTCCTGTAAAAATTGTATTGTTCTCACACACAAAAAAGTCATAAATCTATCATTATAAATGTGATAGTCAAAATGTGTGTGCATGTGTATATTCCCTGTATATAATTCGACTGTTAACACATTAACTTCAAATTATGAATGATTATAATGCCAAGCTTCATAATTCAGAAAACCATGGTGTTCTCTTGAACAAGAATAGAAAGACATCATCACAAATACTATAATAGTTTTTTTGTCAGTTCCTGTGTCATTGTCCCCTGAAAGTAGGCCCTGTAAAAATGATTTTTTTTCAATCTCTATAATGGAATAGAAAATCAATATATTTATTGTCGTGGCAATATCTTACACCATAATATTAGAATATCAATTCGGTTTAACAATACATTATAGTCCAACTCAACAATGTCATCCTTCGCGGTTGTGCATCAAACCGGTAACCGCAGATCACTGAAAAATATTTTTAAAAGCATGATGTTATAACATAAACAATGATATTTTGAACACGATGACATCTTATCATCACGACACTCATGATGATTTATCAATTCTCATTACTGGGGCGTTCTGGTATACCTTTTGAGGTGTTTCGGTATGGGGCGTTTCGGTTTTGGAGCGTTTTGACCCGTCACCATCCAAGAACCCCAATGTTGGTTTAAAGATACATGAAAGGGCAGAACGATTTCTAAAACGGTTGATGGTTCGAAATGTCTGGTACATTGTAACATGGATACGTTCCGTATTGTTAAAATGGTATTCGATTTCTATATCATTTTCTTGATGCTATGAAAGTGGGAGAGGGACTAAAGAATGGGTGATATCTAAACACAGCTAGGTTACATTTAACATTTAGATAAATGTTTCCTTTGCGAGGGCATATATCTCAAGGTTTAGACAGAATACTATTTTTTTAAATGTTCTCGTTTGGTTTTTGTCGACAGATTCTAATGTCATTATCAATCATGTAATCACGTCCTCTCTATAACGACATGTGGATATATCTCAAAATGGCGCCTCTCCAGCAGCGTGCGACTGTCACATTATACTTGGAATGGAGTGGTTACAATCATATTCGAAGAAGCATAGTCGTCTTACATTGAGCATTTGCAATTTGCACTTCATCATCGCCTGTCCTGTATTATCTAAAATGACATTGCGTGTTGATCAACTGTGTTGCTAGTATGTCATAGAATAAAGGTCATTGGTATAAAGTGATATATCAGTCCCTGGTCTTTCATCTCATATTTTAAAAATGTGTATCTTGAGTCATTCATTCAATGTCATTATTACTGTTTCCTGTTTGTTTTGTTTGCTATTACTGCCAGCATCTCTCATGTATATTCCACCCTGTCTTTAAATAAACAACTGTGTAGAAATGGGTTTTAAATCAATGAAAATAAGGTCTACATGACCGTATGAAATATACATTCCTCCATGTCAAAATGTCACAGATCACGTAGGTAGACCTACCGTTCGTATATAATATGCAGCTGGGTAAAATTCATTTTATCATTTTCTATCTAAACAAAGGTATCAGCCCATCGTTATGAATTAGCATGATACGATATAATTTCCAAATCAGAGAAATTACCTTTGCCCATATTCATGATTGCCAATGGACATTCGCTTGTCAATGAGTGGAGTAAGTTGTTGTTTCTGTAATTATCCCAGTGGGAAACTGTCTCTGTAGTTGAACGTTAAACACAAAATGTTGTTATTTTATATTGATATACATCGGTCATCATTTATCTTATCAGCGCGTTAAAGGCAGCACATTATACACATATAAATTATTACTTGTGCACGTTCTTTTCGTTCGATTGTGATGACATTTCATCCATGAAATGTTCATGCCTGCTTTTGATTATATAAACATTCGTGTGCAGTAGTTGGTGTAAAATCCGTTTCCTTGAACCACAGGAAAGTTCGATTTCTTATCAAATAGAACAAGGAAGTCTACTGATTTGTGGCATGTGAAGCATCTGTAGAGAGTAAATGTCTCGTGTATTGTTGCCATCATCAAACAATTTGTCAGCGATGTGTGATGGACGACACTTCCATACACATACTGTGATATTTTATCATTATATCATCATTTTAAGACAGTTTTTGTTGTCAGAATTTATTAATTATGTTTCAAATGGTACATATAACAACATACAAGAATGATTAAACCGATCGTAGCAAATATTTGGTGTTTTGGTATTTATGTTTTCCAGTTTACTTGCACTTGAAATTAGATAATGTGGAATCCATCTGTCAAACAGGAGAGACGTTGTCAGTTGTTAGTAGAACTATGTTGCTATATTTTTCACTTCTATGGTAACCTAATCTAAGAGTTTCAAACATCTCAACTGTAATAAAGTTTAGAACTGCTTCAATCTATGATATCTGTGTGCACAATATGACCAATGGTTTACATGTGGTAGGAATGAATCTAATTGACAAATATACTTCTGTAATAAACACTGATAAGCATTGTTTACTGTTTTTGGAGCACATCTAAATACGTTCGCCAAATCATATGAATCAGAGACTCTAATTCGTATATAGAATCCCTATATCAATGTAGTTTGTATTTTGCTCACATGGAATGTAATTATATGCTGAAATAGTTGTTTTGGTTGCTTTGGTTGTTTGGACGCCTGTTTTGTAACACAGCGTCGATTCGATCGATGTCCAAAACGTTGTACTGAATCATTTTCAGGACCATCTGAGTACAATTTGGTTGCTTCAGTAACCTGAAATAATGAATAAAATTATGTTATATAGACGTGATATACATAAGCACATACAAAACTAGATATCTCTTAATTGATAACTACAGCTTAAGTTAAAAGGATGCATGAAAATAATAAATTACAATAATCAGTGTACTTCTACTTGTACTGTTCATGATTTATTCTAAACAATCTTTATATATAGGCAGGTACAAGTAATGTAATGTACAAGTGCTCAATAATTCTGCATAAATCGTAATTACCGTGCATGTTCTTAATTCAAGCACGACATGTTATGCTGTTGTATGACTCGTATGTTTTATATAAAGTTTACAACTCATGCACCTTGGATAAAATCAGCGCTCACAGTGCAGGTAATGACGTCAATTGTTTTAGTTGCTGTGTATGAGAAATTTCCCCCAAATGTGTTGTCAATTCATTTCTGTTATTCTTCTGTTATTCCGTCATCCTCGGTTACGAATCTTGGAGTGCAAATGGACAAATACATGTCAGGCAAGGCTCAGGCACTCAAATGCGCCAGGATCGCCAATTTCAAGCTCCACACTATCGGCAGAATCCGAAAATACTTGGATTCAGATACCTGCAAAACATTAGTTCATTCTTACGTCACATCACAGCTAGACTATTGTAACTCTCTCCTGTCCAGATCTGGCATCATCTCACACCTTCAAAGAACTCAAAATAAAGCAGCCCGCCTCATAACCAGAACTCGGCAACGTGATCATATCACCCCAGTCCTCAAAGAACTACATTGGCTTCCAATCAAACAGCGGATATCTTTCAAGATCTTGACCCTTACATTCTCTGCCCTTCACTGTGACACTGCTCCAAGCTATCTAAAGGACCTGCTCACGCCCTATCTCCCCACCCGTAGTCTACGCTCATCTGACCAACTTCAGCTCTGTGTCCCCTTTACTAGGACAAAGTTAGCCATCCAGGCTTTCTCTGTCGCAGCTCCAACTCTGTGGAACAGCCTCCCAACAACCCTTAAGTCTGCAGACTCTGCTATATCATTCCGCCGTGCCTTGAAGACGTATCTCTTCAACCAATAACTTTTTGCTTTATCTCTCTTAATCATTTTAGTCTTGTGAAGCACCACTGAGCAGCCGCCGGTTGGATATTAGGTGCTATAGAAGTACATTATTATTATTATTATTATTTAAAATATTCCACCTTCGAGGCATGTCTTTCATGACCCAATCATTTAACTGTGCTCTAATAAGACAATCTAACAATCTCGAAATGATACATTTATCTCCCGTTAATGTACTGCTAAACGTCCTCTATCTCTTACCTAAAAACGGTCACTGATAATAATCAACATGGTGGCATATTGAAAATTAATATTACAGTTATTTCAATTTAAGTGTTCATAATTACAAAAAGAATCAGCTTTTTCCAGCGCCATGTTTATGAGCTGTTTCAGACGTATTATCAGTCCGGGTACTGGTGCATACCGACAGGATAAGAGCGGAGGCACTAGGTCTTTGTGATAAAATCACATGTGCTTATTTCAATCTCTTCTTTTCGGTCGTAAATATTCTTGAACATCCTGTGTATGATTAAAACACCATATCACATTTATTGCACATTTTCTGCACATTCCTGCAGTTCTATGTTGTGCTGCCAAGCTGCTTGTGATCGTTTTAGTGATAACGTGGCTGCTAGCACTATCTTCTTGTGTGATCTCTGCAGGGGGGAAAGTTACGTTTGACATTTCAGATAAAATTATTATGCTGGTAGGGAGTAAATAACGATTTCCAGAAGTGACTGATTTAAAACAACTGTAATCGTTGGCTTTCCTTGAGCAATAGATGCTACACGTAAACGTTACAGTCACACTAACAATGGCTGAATGAGTCACATACATGCATATAATCGTGAAATTCATTGATTCATTTATTTAAATAAATTACTTTTATTGTCTGAAACTCATACTTAAAAGTTTACCGATGCATAAAATAGCTTTATCTTATCTTATACACATTGTAACTGTAGGGATCTGTTATAATTAATTCTTCATGTAAGTGTAGCTCCAATTATCGGTTATAGAAGGCAATGGTTTTATTGATGAATACATTCTATATTTGACACTGGCGACGTTTCAATTCAATTCAGTTGTTGTTGGTAAATGAACCTAGTGTAAATGTACCACAGTTTTATCCACAATATGACACGACTAGACTACTTACTATCATTACACACATATCGTTATTGTTTACAATCATCATGATAATACAATACCTTATGGAATTACCGTAACCTATTTTACACAATGTTATGTGGAAATTAGGCACTTTTTAAAAGTCAATTATGAAAATATGAAATTTAGTTTAATGATACAGCCGTGTAATAGGTACACTATTCACAATGTCGTACCAGTACTTTTGACAAGGTAGACAGTCTTGGATGAAATATGTTGGTTTTACCTTAATACTGCATGTTTCCCAAATGAGAAGCATGTTATCAGGTTGGTGCACGATGGCAATAGATGATACAGAAGTTGTTAGATGCAGATGAGGTTTCCTCCTGATAAGACCTCACATAGCTATTTGATCCGTATACACAATGTCAGTTTGGCTTCAGAGTAGCTCAGCTTTGTATGCACTTGTAAAATATACACTATAATTCTGGCAATACAAGCTCATCCGGGAACTGCAACTGTTGGTGATCATGGTCGGTACAATGCCTTCTGTCATCTGTGGACAACATCGGTTAGATCTCACGCATAATGATCACATAAAAGAAAGTAAAAGATAAATACTGTTACTGCTTTTTTAGACAATCTAAATAAATTTAGAACAACTGGCCAATTTTTTTATATTAGGTAATTCCGTGTTGATCTAACATCCACTAATGCACAGGGCCTAGATTTTCGAAGCTCTCTTTGCTAAGACAGGTCGTAAGAAGTTATGACAACTGTTAAGACAAACTTAGCGCTAAGATAAGAGCGATTTTCCAAACTCTCTTAGGCCTGTCGTAAGTTCAAACAAGTTACGACAGCTATCGTAAACAGTATATAGGGAATCCCCGATGACGTCACTGGG
This sequence comes from Gibbula magus, assembly GCA_936450465.1. Taxonomy (NCBI): domain Eukaryota; kingdom Metazoa; phylum Mollusca; class Gastropoda; order Trochida; family Trochidae; genus Gibbula; species Gibbula magus. The sequence continues at coordinate 31,156,768 of OW388292.1, read as the reverse complement.
ATTCCCCCTTAGCAGACGTCAACAATATGGAGACTGACAGTGACAGCACTAATGTCGTCGGCTCTAGCGCGGCTAAAAGACCTAGAAAGGCGAACTGGACCGCCTCTGAGATGGAAATTCTTGTCTCGGAGGTTGGTCTGCGTTCCTCCGTTCTATTTTCGAGCTTCAGCAGCACATTAAACTTAAAAACGAAACGGAAGAGCTGGGAGGAGGTCACCGAGAAGTAAGTCATCATTGTCTTACATTCAATGATTCAGTTACAGTAACAATGGGATTCTAACAATGTCCGATTTATCAAAAGTGTATTATATTGTAAATGTATGTATCTGTAGCTTTCTGCCAATGTAGCTAAAGGCATAAATAATGTCACGACTAGAGTAGATACGATACGTCAAGGCCCATACCTACATATGTAAGATGTAAACAATCAACGTATGGTAGTAAAAAATCACCATTGCAGCTGTCAGTGATTTTGAAGCCAAGAAATGTGAATAAGACAAATGCCAATGGCCTGCAGCAATCTAAATCACAGGCTGTAGGGCTAGTTATTTTTATTCCAGTCATAAAAGTCTATTTTCATGAAGCATGCCATCTATAGCCTATACAGCAACTTAACCCACAGATGACCATGATGAATGCTTTCACAAAAAATTTACTATGTCCCCTCAGTGTCCAGGCTAGGTAGATCTATGTATTTAATTACTGTCATTCTTAAGATAAACACCTTTCAGAAGGAATTAAAAGGGTGTACTTGAGTCAGGATAACTTCTCACAATTTAAAAAAATTTGAGTTGGATCCAACGAATATAAGTAGTTTTGCTGCTCCATAGTGGAACATTTGTATTTAATTTGCATACTTTTTCACATTCTCATTTTGAATTAGCTGTCTCCTGACATGGTAGCCATCCTGTGCCTGGACTGGAGCTTGGACTTCGTTCTCATCAGTCTCATCCACCTCAGTAGGAGGTGCAGGGAGTCTTAAGTCTATGCAAAAGTTGTGAAGCTGTGCTGCAGCATAGATGATTTTCTGGCAGTCTTAGACGCCATACCAGAGGCAACCCGCTGACTTGTGGATGCACCTTTTTCGGAGAATGAAAAAAATGCCATTGAAATTCAATGTCACAAAGTTATTTTGCAAACTATGCTAACTTCCATCTCATACTAATAATTCATATAAACATTAAAAATAAAAAAATTATGTATTTTTAAACCTCAATATTACAGTGAACAAAACAAATGGATAATTTGTGGGTGCCTTTAACCTTTTGTTTGAGTAATTACAGGTGTGCATTGTGACTGAAAGTACTGATATTACATACCTAAATCTGGACTTCAAGAGTCCAAAGGCTCTCTCGATTGTGTTCCGGGTTCTGCAGTGTGCAGTGTTGTATTTCTCCTCTGCACGGGTCTGAGGGCGCGCCACTGGGGTCAACAGCCATGGTCTGCATGCAAATCTGATAAAATACAACACAGATACACATAAATATATACAAATACAGATTTATTACCCATATGGTTGAAAATAACCGAGTTAATATAATTGATATGAGCTCGGGCAATACAAAAATTCACACTCGTTTCGTAAAAATCATATGACACACTTCCTCGGGTAATAATCTCTATATATGATATGTGATATACAAATATGATTTTGTTTTATGGGCTTTCTTCAATGCAACATTAATTACAAACAATGTAGCCATTACATGAACATTTCTGCTAAAGGTAGATAAGGTCAAATAGGATGTTTATACATTTGTTAAATTGATAAATAAACACTGACACAGTGCAAATCAGAAACATGAATTACCCAGAATCTCCAAGAAGCCATCCATCTTGATGGTTTGCTTCCAGGTGAGCTCCTACCAAGCTGTTCTGGAACATGAAGGAGTCATGTGTTGCTCCTGGCCATTTGCAGACAACATTGAGGAATCTGAAAATACAATTTTGAGATGCATGTCAAGGTTACTTTTAAAATGAAAGGGTAAAGTTTTGTGTCAATAACGTTCCAGTTGCACTTTTTTTTAATGAAAAACACTTCTGTGTGTACTGTCAAAGTAATGAAGAAATTAAATTGATAGAACTATTGTGTAGTTTTTAATTTTGTTTTATATTATATTTCTAGATTTTAACATTAAATGATTCACTTACTAGGCATTTTATGGGCGCTTCATTTAATAAACTTGAACAGCACTTTCCTTCTAATTCTATATACTATCGTGTGAAAGGTTTTTTTTCTTACGGGGATTTTCAATTGCTTTCAACTGCAATCACTTTTAATGAAAAAAATATTCCAAAAGGAACAACATGTATGGCTTAAATGTGAAAAGTATAGAGTTTGTGCAACATTGACGATCCCTAAAAGTGCCCCATGAAATAAAACCCATAAAAAGTGTCCTGTATAATCATTGGTTCATTTGACGTTACAGGGGGCGTTAGTTTCAATGTCAAGGTCTTTTCATGTCGATCTAAATTGTTTGTTGGTGTGAGCGTGTGATTGTGTGAAGTGTCTCTTTATTGCAATTTAATTTTGATTGAAAGAACAGCATTCGTACCGCATGTCCGAGTCGCAGATGGCTTGGATATTGACTGCATGATAACCCTTGCGGCATACGTAGGCTGCTTCCTCATTTGCTGGGGGGCGCTTGATCGGCACGAGGGTGCCATCAATACACCCGAGAACATTTGGAAATCCAAACGTTCTATGGAATCTTTCCTTCACTTGCCTAATCGCAGATGGATCTTTTGGAAAGTGAACTAGGTTCAAGCTTTTACACAACTCGTGTATAGTGGACTTTATAGAAATGGACACGCTCGACTGCACAATACCGTGCATATCGGCCAGTTCTGATTGAAAACTTCCCTTCGAAAGGAACCTCAGAGTAACCAAAACCTGCAGTTCAGGTGTGAGGGGCAAGGAACGCTGGGTAAACCTGACCAAACCTGGCTCAACCAACTCGATCAGTTTAAATATCGCATGACGCGGCAAACGGTACCGGGAGAGCAGCTCGGCGACATCAAGACTATCCAGCTTCCGGGTTCTGTCTCGAAATATTCTCAACTTCGCGGGGAAACCTTCATCAGATTCGTCAAAATCACAGAGCATGAACGCTGCCATCTTGGATGCTAGACAAGTGCGCGCGACCCAACTTACGACAGGTATCTACCTATCTTAACTTTATGATCTTAGCTAAGATATCTTAAGTTTACGATCGTTTCGAAAATCGCCTATGACAAAGTCGGAAATCACTACCTATGAGGTTACGACAATCTTAGCGCTAAGAGAGCTTCGAAAATCTAGGGCCAGGACTGTCCCGTTCAACTTTGACATTTCGCCGCTAAGCCAATAAAAATAGGCCTCATCTCGCTAAAACTTTCTGAATACTCCAATTAGCCAGTATAATGGTGAAACTAGTATTTAACTGTCATTCATTCAGGCTACATTGTACTGTTAGATCGAATGTATATCCATAATATAGGACAGTCGGTCTAAATTTATTCAGATTGAATTTTAGAGGAACTTATATTCTGTTTTCTGACGTGCCTGAAGATTAGACAAGATAACGCGACTTAATGAGCATCTGAGATAAACCTGTTCATGAACTGCCACTAGTTATATACTAGGGCGCATTTGATGTCTGTAATCAGAATACACGACACGTTAGAGAACGGAAAGATATGTCGTTCCGGTAACACTGTACACTGTCACAAATTGTTTCACCATTACATGTTTCATGTCACCTAGATGTAAAGGTTTCCACATGAACATGAACCGACATTTTGTTATTTGACAGGTAGATAATTTTATCATTGAAAGAATCATAATAACAGAACTTGAAATATCTCTCAAATGTTTATTTTCGAAAAGATGAAAGACACGCACTGTTAATTATGTTATCACCTTATGACAGGTATTATTGTTGATTTTTTATTTGCAGCTATATTTTCTTAAATAATGGCTATTACGTAAATTTCATGAAGGGTTACGTTGTTCTTTATTCGTTCAAATGTTTTGACAATCAAATATGTAGAATTCATAGAGTTATAACATGAAAAAACTAAATCTCTACACACTGTCCAGTTCGGGTAACATTGCAATCAAATGGTGGAATATCAAGCATGAAATATAGAAATCGTTTTATGCTTTTCATACATCTTTAGAAGATTGAATGTGAACATTATTCTTGGTAGAAACAAGAGAATGTCGTCGTCGAGAAATGAACAACGCCGCGTTGTCATATACATTTTGGTAACATATTTTTCACAGTATCGATTATCATTCTTCGATTGGCTTTCAGATACCATATTAGATTCTTTACCGAAACTTCACCTACACAGAATAAAGAAGTTGTTGATCCACATGTGTCTCCATTTACATCGATTATACTGTAAATATTCTCCAAACAGTTAGACGACGGTTTAAAGGAGACATATTTGATTGTCAGTGTACAACTTTCTACTACAACACGTTCATGTTCGTGTACAAATGTGATCTACATACATATAATCTAACCAAACGCTGAAATGGACAAGGGATCAATTGAGTACCATATCCATTTAGGTAATCGGATAAGTGTAACGAATGGTGACAATGTATAGGTTCCATAAAGATTAGCATTAGCTGAAAATAAACTGAGTTACATCAATTATTGCTTTGCCGACTGCACTGCATTGACTAGTTGTACATACTGGGGTTTCTGGAATTTGTACTTAATGCATTCCTTTGAACTATAAAGAACCTTAAGTCCTTGGTATGTGTCAGAGTTTGTATCCGTCATCAGAACAAAGCTCTCATGGGACATATTTCTCTGTTTCAGCTTTACATCGCCATTTAGGCTAACAGTTCACATTATATTCCTAACTGTCTCCTCATCTAGACGAGCTGCTAATATTTGAAAATTGTAAGTTGAAATTAGTAATCTTACATATTAATTATTTAAAAAAGAAACGGTTACGTACAATATTAGATGTACATGTACATTGCATTTTCAAACGTCATTGTCAATGCAATGTATGTGATCATAGGGATATTGATTTCTTAAATTAGTAGACATTTGGAGGACAACACAAAGAGACCGCTTCAAACTTGTTTGCACATCCAGTTTAACAAAATATTAAGTTAATAGTTCTCGAAGGTTATAATTGCGTGGACACACACATTTTGAAATTAATTTCTTGTAAAATCAGACTTAAGCAGTTTAAACGAATAGTTACTATTTTACAGAACAATCGTGACGCACCGACTTAGAAACCAGTCACACGCAGGCGGATCTCTACTGGATGCCGCCCATTGTGGTCGTCCTGCTTAGAACAATTTCCATTTGATATAAACGTTTCATTTTATATAATTAATCAATATATATTCATTTTATTAGCTCATCAGGCCTGAAAGGCCCGATGGGCTTATGGCATGGCATGGTGTCCGGCGTCCGTCCATCCGTCCATCCGTCCATCCGTCCATCCGTCCATCCGTCCATCCGTAAACTTTATGCTTTTTCGACTTCTTCTCCAGAACCAATGACTCCACAGAGGTGAAATTTTATGTGCAGACTCCTTGGCCAATGGGGATTCTAAATTGTAGATTTCGTGACCCCATGACCCCAAATGGGGTCACAGGGGTCACATCCTTAAAAACCTATTTTCATCTTCTTCTTCAGTTCCAAAAGGTCTAGAGAGCTGAAAAGTTGTGTGCAGACTCCTTGGCCAATGGGGATTCTAAATTGTAGATTTTGTGACCCCGAGACCCCAAATGGGGTCACAGGGGTCACATCCTTAAAAACCTATTTTCATCTTCTTCTTCAGTTCCAAAAGGTCTAGAGAGCTGAAAAGTTGTGTGCAGACTCCTTGGCCAATGGGGATTCTAAATTGTAGATTTCGTGACTCTGTGACCCCAAATGGGGTCACCAGGGTCACATCCCTAAAAACCTATTTTCATCTTCTTCTTCAGTTCCAAAAGGTCTAGAGAGCTGAAAAGTTGTGTGCAGACTCCTTGGCCAATGGGGATTCTAAATTGAAGATTATGTGACCACATGACCCCAAATGGGGTCACCAGGGTCACATCCTTAAAAACTTATTTTCATCTTCCTCTCCAGTTACAAAAGCTCTAGAGAGCTGAAAAGTTGTGTGCAGACTCCTTGGCCAATGGGGATTCTAAATTGTAGATTTCGTGACTCTGTGACCCCAAATGGGGTCACCGGGGTCACATCCTTAAAAACCTATTTTCATCTTCTTCTCCAGTTCCAAAAGGTCTAGAGAGCTGAAAAGTTGTTTGCAGACTCCTTGGCCAATGGGGATTCTAAATTGTAGATTTCGTGACTCCGTGACCCCAAATGGGGTCACCGGGGTCACATCCTTAAAAACCTATTTTCATCTTCTTCTCCAGTTCCAAAAGGTCTAGAGAGCTGAAAAGTTGTGTGCAGACTCCTTGGCCAATGGGGATTTTAAATTGTAGATTTTGTGACCCGTGACCCCAAATGGGGTCACAGTGGTTATGATCTAAGAACCTATCTTTTGATTGTAAACAATAACTCAAATAACTTAAATATTCAACTTTAGATAGTAAATCATAAAACCCTGATGAGCTACAGAGCCCATGGCTCTATTTTTATCATGTTCAAACGAATACCGCTAATAATAATATAAATGTGATATAATTCACCAAATGATAAAGTTTGGAGAAACGGATGAAAGGTGAAGGTCACCACCCGATGAACACGACCCAGTTATCAAATTCAGTTATACTTTCAGTGAAGCTATTATAACATTGCCAAAACTGAAGTTAAAGGGACAGTTATTGAACGTTCCGAGGGGCGTAATGTTGCGGAAGGAGAGAACATGCCACGACACTTGTTGATGCTACATAAGTTTAGGAGTGGAGGGGGGACTAACAGTAGACAGGGTCAGGTTGTGGAGAATGGGGCTTCTGGTATGTCATGTTAGTTCACTACATAGCAGTAATGTTACAGAAATGAACATATATTCCATTATTGTTTGTTTGTAAGATCGTGGTGAATTTATAAATTATAAGAACTGTGGTTTGATGTAAATATACTTAGAAACCTTAAATGTTGACGATGTATGTGAGTATAATGATACACGTGTTATAATACAGCACAGAAACAGCTCTTTGATATGTCGTTACAAGATGAAATAGTTGTAAGTGAATAGGACTTATGAAATGGCAGAAGCAAAACTTCATTGAATATATGTCAACTGTAGTGTTAAACCAATTACACAAAATAAAAAGGATCGTTTATCACTTAGTGCTGTAACGTTATTTCGTCACTTCTACACTTGAATCATTCTCTTCCAACAGAGGTCACTCCAGTCATATCTCCCAATGTAAACACTGTTCTAATGCTTACGTTGCCTTACTACAGTAATATTTAATCCTTATTTGTTGCAATAAAAGTTAGTTATGCAATCAACAATTCGTTATTTCCAACTGAACATCCCATATGCTTCCGTAATCGTACGTGGGGGAGACTAGAGTGTATTCACCTGTTAATATTAATATTTCATAAATTGATTATAAGCAAAATTGCCTTCAATGACTAATCCTACCACCCACTTCAAATTGAAAAAATTAATTTTAACCATGACATTTCTAAAGAACTAATGTAAGACATTTAAATAATGATTTCCAAAGATAAACTGGAGACCATTACATATAGAGCATAGGGTTTAATCAGTAGTTACTTTTCCTTTTCCTTGAACCAAAGGTAAGTTCGATTTCTTTTCAAATAGAACAAGGTAGTCGACTGATTTGTCGCATGCGAAGCATCTGTGGAGAGTGAATGTCTCATATATTGTTTCCATCATCAAACAATTTGTCAGCGATTTGTGATGGACGACACTGCCATACACATACTGTGATATTTTATCATTATATCATCATTTTAAGTTTTGTTGTCAGAATTTATTAATTATGTTTCAAATGGTACATCTAAACAACATACAAGAATGATTAAACCGATCGTAGCAAATATTTGGTGTTTTGGTATTTATGTTTTCCAGTTTACTTGCACTTGAAATTAGATAATGTGGAATCCATCTGTCAAACAGGAGAGACGTTGTCAGTTGTTAGTAGAACTATGTTGCTATATTTTTCACTTCTATGGTAACTTATCTAAGAGTTTCAAACATCTCAACTGAAATAAAGTTGAGAACTGCTTCAATCTATGATATTTGTGTGCACAATATGACCAATGGTTTACATGTGGTAGGAATGAATCTAATTGACAAATATACTTCTGTAATAAACACTGATAAGCATTGTTTACTGTTTTTGGAGCACAGCTATATACGTTCGCCAAATCATATGAATCAGAGACTCTCTAATTCGTATATAGAATCCCTATATCAATGTAGTTTGTATTTTGCTCACATGGAATGTAATTATATGCTGAAATAGTTGTTTTGGTTGCTTTGGTTGTTTGGACGCCTGTTTTGTAACACAGCGTCGATTCGATCGATGTCCAAAACGTTGTACTGAATCATTTTCAGGACCATCTGAGTACAATTTGGTTGCTTCAGTAACCTGAAATAATGAATAAAATTATGTAATATAGACGTGATATACATAAGCACATACAAAACTAGATATCTCTTAATTGATAACTACAGCTTAAGTTAAAAGGGTGCATGAAAATAATAAATTACAATAATCAGTGTACTTCTACTTGTACTGTTCATGATTCATTCTAGAAAATCTTTATATATAGGCATGTACAAGTAATGTAATGTACAAGTGCTCAATAATTCTGCATAAATCGTAATTACCGTGCATGTTCTTAATTCAAGCACGACATTTTATGCTGTTGTATGACTCGTATGTTTTATATAAAGTTTACAACTCATGCACCTTGGATAAAATCAGCGCTCACAGTGCAGGTAATGACGTCAATTGTTTTACTTGCTGTGTATGAGAAAATTTCCCCCAAATGTGTTGTCAATTCATTTAAAATATTCCACCTTCGAGGCATGTCTTTCATGACCCAATCATTTAACTGTGCTCTAATAAGACAATCTAACAATCTGGAAATGATACATTTATCCCTCGATAATGTACTGCTAAACGTCCTTTATCTATTACCTAAAAACGGTCACTGATAATAATCAACATGGTGGTATATTGAAAATAAATATTACAGTTATTTCAATTTAAGTGTTCATAATTACAAAAAGAATCAGCTTTTTCCAGCGCCATGTTTATGAGCTGTTTCAGACGTATTTAACAGTCCGTGTATTGGTGCATACCGACAGGATAAGAGCGGAGGCACTAGGTCTTTGTGATAAAATCACATGTGCTTATTTCAATCTCTTCTTTTCGGTCGTAAATATTCTTGAACATCCTGTGTATGATTAAAACACCATATCACATTTATTGCACATTTTCTGCACATTCCTGCAGTTCTATGTTGTGCTGCCAAGCTGCTTGTGATCGGTTTAGTGATAACGTGGCTGCTAGCACTATCTTCTTGTGTGATCTCTGCAGGGGGGGGGGGGGGGGGGGAGTTACGTTTGACATTTCAGATAAAATTATTATGCTTGTAGGGAGTAAATAACGATTTTCAGAAGTGACTAATTTAAAACAACTGTAATCGTTGACTGTCCTTGAGCAATAGATGCTAGACGTAAACGTTACAGTCACACTAACAATGGCTGAATGAGTCACATACATGATCGTGAAATTCATTGATTCATTTATTTTTAAAAATTACTTTTATTCTCTGACACTCATACTTATTTGACACTGGCGACGTTTCAATTCAATTCAATTGTTGTTGGTAAATGAACCTAGTGTAAATGTACCACAGTTTTATCCACAATATGACACGACTAGACAACTTACTATCATTACACACATATCGTTATTGTTTACAATCATAATACAATACCTTATGGAATTACCGTAACTTATTTTACACAATGTTGTAAGTTTTCTTATGTGGAAATTGAGCACTTTTTAAAAGTCAATTATGAAAATATGAAATTTCGTTTAATGATACATCCGTGTAATAGGTACACTATTCACAATGTCGTACCAGTACTTTTGACAAGGTAGACAGTCTTTGATGAAATATGTTGGTTTTACCTGAATACTGCATGTTTCCAAAATGAGAAGCATTTTATCAGCCGCTATGTTGGTGCGCGTTGGCAATAGCTGATACAGAAGTTGTTAGTTGCAGATGACGTTTCCTCCTGATAAGACCTCACATAGCTATTTGATCCGTATACTCAATGTCAGTTTGGCTTCAGAGGAGCTCAGCATTGTATGCACTTGTAAAATATACACTATCATTCTTACAATACAAGCTCATCCGGGAACTGCAACTGTTGGTGATCATGGTGAGTACAATGCCTTCTGTCATCTGTGGACAACATTGGTTAGATCTCACGCATAATGATCACATAAAAGAAAGTAAAAGATAAATACTGTTACTGCATTTTAGACAATCTAAATAAATTTAGAACAACTGGCCAAATTTGTATATTAGGTAATACCGTGTTGATCTAACATCCACTAATGCACTGCCCGTTCAACTTTGACATTTCGCCGCTAGGCCAATAAAAATATGCCTCATCTCGCTAAAACTTTCTCAATACTCCAATTAGCCAGTATAATGGTGAAACTAGTATTTAACTGTCATTCATTCAGGCTACAGTGTACTGTTAGATCGAATATATATCCATAATAAAGGACAGTCGGTCTAAATTTATTTAGATTGAATTTTAGAGGAACTTATATTCTGTTTTCTGACGTGCCTGAAGATTAGACAAGATAACGCGACTTAATGAGCATCTGAGATAAACCTGTTCATGAACTGCCACTAATTATATATTAGGGCCCATTTGATGTCTGTAATTAGAATACACGACACGTTAGAGAACGGAAAGATCTGTCGTTCCGGTAACACTGTACACTGTCACAAATTGTTTCACCGTTACATGTTTCATGTCACCTGGATGTAAAGGTTTCCACATGAACATGAACCGACATTTTGTTATTTGACAGGTAGATAATTTTATCATTGAAAGAATCATAATAACAGAACTTGAAATATCTCTCAACTGTTTATTTTCGAAAAGATGAAAGACACGCACTGTTAATTAAGTTATCACCTTATGACAGGTATTATTGTTGATTTTTTATTTGCAGCTATATTTTCTTAAATAATGGCTATTGCGTTAATTTCATGAAGGGTTACGTTGTTCTTTATTCGTTCAAATGTTTTGACAATCAAATATGTAGAATTCATAGATTTATAACATGAAAAAACTAAATCTCTACACACTGTCCAGGACGGGTAACATTGCAATCAAATGGTGAAATATCAAGTATGTAATATAGAAATCGTTTTATGCTTTTCATACATCTTTAGAAGATTGAATGTGAACATTATTCTTGGTACAAACAAGAGAATGTCGTCGTCGAGTAATGAACAACGCCGCGTTGTCATATACATTTTGGTTACATATTTTGCACAGTATCGATTATCATTCTTCGATTGGCTTTCAGATACCATATTATATTCTTTACCGAAACTTCAACTTCACAGAATAAAGAAGTTGTTGATCCACATGTGTCTCCATTTACATCGATTATACTGTAAATATTCTCCAAACTGTTATACGACGGTTTAAAGGAGACATATTTGATTGTAAGTGTACAACTTTCTACTACAACACATTCATGTTCGTGTACAAATGTGATATACATATATATATAATCTAACCAAACGGTGAAATGGACAAGGGATTAAGTGAGTACCATATCCATTTAGGTAATCGGATAAGTGTAACGAATGGTGACAATGTCTAGGTTCCATAAAGATTGCCATTAACTGAAAATAAACTGAGTTGCATCAAATAATTGCTTTGCCGACTGCACTGCATTGACTAGTTGTACATAAAGGGGTTTTCTTGAATTTGTACTTAATGCATTCCCTTGAACTATAAAGAACCTTTAGTCCTTGGTATGTGTCAGAGTTGGTATCCGTCATCAGAACAAAGCTCTCATGGGACATATTTCTCTGTTTCAGCTTTTACATCGCCATTTAGGCTAACAGTTCAAATTTTACTCCTAACTGACATTGTCTCCTCATCTAGACCAGCTGCTAATATTTGAAAATTGAAAGTTGAAATTAGTAATCTTACATATTAATTATTTCAAAAAGAAAAGGTTACGTAGATGTACATTGCATTTTCAAACGTCAATGTCAATGCAATGTATGTTATCGTTGGGATTGGATTTCTTAGACATTTAGTAGACATTTAGAGGACAACACAAAAGTGACCTCTTCAAACTTATTGGCACATCCGGTTTTACAAAATATTAACTTATTAGTTTTCGCAGGTTATATATATTACACATATTTTGAAATTAATTTCTTGTAAAATCAGACTATGCAATTTAAGCGAATAGTTACTATGTTACAGTCAAGGCTTACTACAATCGTGACGAGCAATGATATACTGGGATTCATCAGTGAAATAAACTGTCTATCAAGCTACAGTGAAAATAACTTATATTTTCACTGCGAACAGTGACTGATATAATTTGACGTAATATAACAATATGGTCTCAAGCGGCGAATTGATTTATGACGTCACAGTGTTGTTGTGGTGACGGGCTGTTCCCAGCGGCCGTTCGGCGAGAAAACGACCCTTTTCGGACGTAATTACAAGGATAACCTCATATAATAAATAGAATACCGGTCAGTTCTTGACAAATACCATAATTACTCCATCTCGTGAGGTAGAAAAGTTATATATTATATATTATATAATAAGTTAAATATACACTAAACGCCAAAAGAAACGTTACGCCACTTTTTTAAAAAATAACTTTTTAAGTAACAAAGATATTTGAGAAATGAATGGTTCAACAGAAAGCTGAATAACGTAGCTTTATGCTCATAACACGTTTAAAATTCCTGATGGATTGATATTATGGCAAAATGCAGCTTGCTTAAGAAGTTTAAAATTGTCCTGTTTTCGACCAGGCTGGTAGTAATTATAACCAATAAATGTGGTTTAGATGTCGAGAAGAAGTTGAAAGTAAACTTTTACTTTTGTGACTAGACAAAAAGGTTGTATGCTTTGCATCATAACCCCTAAACAATGAAAAATACTGTCATTGAGTATGTTTAAGTGTGAAACTTATGAAATATATATTTCTAGTCATTAAAGATCTTTTCTCGTAATTTACCTTAGTGAAAACGAGTTTACTGTGTTGTCAAATGACTTTATAGTATTTAGGAACACAGACGATTATTTATGTGAACATTGTTGCGTGGGTATTATGGTCATACGGTGACATCCAAACGCATTGGCAACATCGTTGTTGGTCGACACCCATCTGCAACATCCCCAGAGCTCTTTCTCTTTCTCCACTTGTCAATCGCGGCATGATTTCGTACATGTATGCCATATCATGAAAAGTAGGCATGTTTGATGTAAATATGCTTAGAAACCTAATATGTTGACGATGTATGTGAGTATAGTTATACACGTGTTAGAATACAGCACAGAAACAGCTCTTTGATATGCCGTTACAAGATGAATCAGTCGTAAGTGAATAGAACTTATGAAATGGCAAAAGCAAAACTTCATTGAATATATGTCAACTGTAGTGTTAAACCAATTACACAAAATCAAAAGGATCGTCTATCATTAAGTGCTGTAACGTTATCTCGTCACTTCTACACTTGAATCACTCTCTTCCAACAGAGGTCACTCCAGTCATGTCTCCCAATGTAAACACTGTTCTTATTCAAACGTTGCCTTACTACAGTAATATTTAATCCTTATTTGTACAATAAAAGTGAGTTATGCAATCAACAATTCGTTATTTCCAACTGAATATCAGTACGTGGGGGAGACTAGAGTGTATTCACCTGTGTGTTGCACGTACACGTATATACACTCTTACAGGACAAGTCAGGCGATGATGTAGCACGATATTTCAAAATAAAGACCGCCTTGTAAGTTTCACCGCTAGCTGATATTGCGAGAACCGAGAATATGGATAAATGTAACCGAGGTTAAAGTGGAAGATATCAGTTCAGTTAACTATTTGAGAAAGAATGCACTTACATATAATCCTAATTCGTTATTTTTGGCGAGTTGCCAACAGAATCGGTGTTTGATGTTCAACAAGAGTGCTGCAGAAACCTTTAAACAGCACTAATACAGGTTTTTCCTTTACCGGTAGTTTATTATTATTTAAGCACATAGTTATCAATTAGCAAACAAAATATATATAAACAGATATTTTAAGACTTTAGGTTAATTCTGTAAGTGATGATTAGGAATGTTTCAATCATATTTGCTCACAGTGTTTGGGATTTTTTCACATCTCATTTTCTAGTAGCTGATTTTAGTTAGCCAATTTGTAAAAGGTCTTGATGAACATGAAATCTAGTTAGATGTAACTCCTCCTTTAACTATTAATGATTCTTTGATGATGAAGGTTGTTTCTACTTTTTTAAGTTTATCCAAATTCCACGCATGTAATACTAATTTCACGTGTAAACTTGCCTTAATATTATCAACATGGAAAGACATACTAACTCAACTGAATAGGTACTGGTATTTGTACATAAAATTTAACTTAAATAAAGAACAGGTAAAAAAAACAAATTATATATTATAATGTTTTTAAAAAGGCTATATATAATATTATCATGTATTCGTACACACAATCATACCCCGATACATTTAACTAGCGTTGATGCACTATGACTGGATATATTTGAGCACTTCCTTGTAATAAAATCGCATGTAGTAGTTTGATCTGATTCCACACTAGTTTTTGAACTGATTGCAACAAATCAAAACAGATAGAATTTATTCCACATAATGACTTAATGCAAAACAAATACTTCAACTGATCATATCTTAAATTAATGTTTACAATTTTCAACAATTCATTTTCTCCGTGCGCATAACTATTTTACACACTTTGAATTCAAATTCAACTACATAATATGAATTACTAACTCAAACGTTAGAACAGGACGATTTTGTGGATAACAATTACTTTAATGTGTAAGTACACCGCGTTTTGGAGTATATACTCACTCGTTCATCAGGCTGAATGTAAGGTTATCGTCCTGTTCTTATGTATACTCTTTCTAAATGCCCTTCAAAGACCTAATCAAAACGTGCTGAAGGTGGTAGTAACAACATGTAGATTAAGTACACGTTTTCATGTTTTGTGCACTTTCCTAAAGTTCTGTCTTGTGACTGCCAATGTTCAAACAATGTGATCGCTTCAGTGATATCGTGACTATTGGCACTATCTCCATGGGTGTTCTCTGAGATGAGGAAGGTTACATTTGACATTTCGGATAAATGCGTTCTGCTGTGAGGGTGGAACTGATATATATATATATCACCTAATTCACCGATATATGACTAATAGAACATTCAATCTATCCTTCTTTGCTGGTTTTTGCATTGGTTGCGCAAGTTAAGGCTGTTAATCATTGACACATAATGTTTCATGAAATAGTCTTAAAGGTATGTATATGAAGAAAAAAGATAAGTTTAGTTTTTTAAATGTCGACAGTGGACCTTAGAAAATTCATTTAATGCCAGGAAAAGCTATCAGAGTCGCCAGGTACTTCAAATAATGACAGGTTTCAGGAAAACATAAAGATATGGAGACGAAGTTCTAACAACAGACTTAGTTGTAAACATTTCCGACACACCATTAATCTGTAATATATCAAATAGTATGTTTTACATAATTCATATATTATCTAACAGTGTTCGTACTTTCATAGGCGTACTTTACAATTGTTCTCATAACGCTACAACGATAATCAATTCCTCCATTGGTAAAGTCATTGATGTAGTGATGTACACTAAGGGTAATATATCTAGAAATGGACTCACAACCAGTTTCTGCAGACCTGTCCTTTCCTGGGGTAATGATTTATTAATGGCCAAATACATTAAGGTAAAAGGGGATGGATTAACAACACTTTTTCGGTATAATCCTCCATTATACACTATTTCCAATAATGGTTGTTACGTCCTAAAATAACACATACAAGATAACCAAATCGGTCACCAACAGCTAATGGATACCGTTTTACGCCCAAACAAACAAGTGAAATGTCCATAATGGTCCCCGGTTTATCTTTGGAAATCCGTTCGAGTCCGACGTTTGTCGTGACAAACATTTTTTTATTTCATTATTTCATTATGTAAATGCCTGAAATAAGTTCTTTGGAAATGTTTAGGTTAAACCTTTTTCAATTTTTGAAATAAAATTCCAATGGAATTTTTTGTTGCAATGGAAATATGTGGAAGCGGGTGGTAGGATTAGTCATTGAAGGCAGTTTTGCTTATAATCAATTTATGAAATATTAACATTTCTATTTTATTGACTTTAGTGAAGTTTTCAATGAAATGTTGATTTTGGCAACATATATTGAGTTGAAAAGTTGACTTTGGAAAAAATATAATGTTTGAGAAATGTTGACTTTATATTATTCGGTGGAAGTTTTACTTTGATAAAATATTGACTTTTGTTAAAGGATAGATGAAATGCATTTTTCTCAAGAATGACAGATGATTACCTCTACGTATATTGTATATCGGAATCAATTGAGCATAAAATCGAGACAATATACACTTGCAATTGATAATTAAGACGATTTTAATTCACCCATTTTAACACTATCGCAATTTGTTCGGCGAATCCTTTTGAAAATGCTCACTGAGGCGTGACTGGGAAAAGCGATAGGCGGGGCGGCTAGATAGCTTCTCCGCCGGTGTCTCATTAATTAATTAATAATAATTATCACTGCCGCTAAATGAATTTATGAGGTGTATTACATCGCCAAAAATACATGTTTATGTAATTATTGTGTAATTGTCATCTGCGGAATTACCTAGTTGGATATCTAAACATTCGATATATGGGAAATTTAAGTTGGTTTATTGAAGGTATCTTTGTGAAATTAACAATCAAAATGTTGCGAAATTACGTTGAATTGTGACTATCGCTGAAAATCAAATTCCTCCACGTACGTCACAGAAGTCATCCCTTCACGGGTCACACCCCCGCAGACTTTCATTCTGGTCGCCGGGGATAAATCAGGCGGTTTTTTAAAAAGCCGTATATGAGTAATTTATGGACCGATTTCAGAAATTTAAAATCGAGCAATTGTCAAATTGACATCCCATTGTTATAAATCCGATTTGGACCATATGTCATTTCATCCATCCTTTAACATGTTGACTTTTGAGTTATGTGAAATGTTGACTCTGGAAATATTTATTGACTTTTGTAAAAGTTTAACTTATATAAAATGTTGACTTTGTTGAAATGTTGGTTTTGAAAGAGATATCTTGAATTTAGTGAATTATTAACTTTGATCACAAATTGACTTTGGTGAAATGTTGACTTTGGAAATAGTTATTGACTTTTGTGAATGTTTAACTTAAATGAATTGTTGACCTAAGTGACATGTTGACTTTGATCACAAATTGACTTTGGTGAAATGTTGACTTTGAAAATATTTATTGACTTCTGTGCATGTGTAACTTAAATAAAAAGGTTGACTGAAAAATATAGTTTGAATTTAGTGAAATATTGACTTTGATCTTCGATTTGAACTGTTGAATGAAGAACTATTCTATGGATATACAACTTCTTGATTCTGGGTAGGCGACATTTTGACATAGATACTATTGTCGTTGTGAATTGTGAACACCCACGTTACAACTGGTAGCAATGGTACGACCACATGACAATGATTTGATTGCGATGTTAGACAAATACAGACAGAGGATTCTTCAATTACTTTGGAAAAGAAGCTGATTCATGCCAACTAAACGAAACTGAAATTGTCAGGATTTTCATGATTGAAACCTGGGAATTACACTGTAAGTTCAAACCCATCATGTGATTTGTGAGCATGCATTCAGTAGAATATGTATGATATGAAGTAACTTATACCCCGTTTACATGCAACCGTATACATACGTATGTATTTATACTCATGTGTGTGTATCTGCTCCTGGTATGTATTCTGTGCATATAAACGCAATTACATACGTGAGTAAAAATACACTAGGAGTATATTTACACTACCTCTGGAGGTCATATAAATATATTATATTTGCATATTATGTGTGTCTGCACACGTGAGTGTTTGTGTCATGTAAATGCTTCTCTGCAAATACACATGTGTGTATATTCCTTTTTTTCACAATTGTTGTTCCTTTAAAAGTGACAGAACTACTCATGTACTCAAAAGAAAATAGAGTCACCGGATTTTTATCTCATAAAGCTTTAAATAATAAGGAATATAAGGTTGAAAATTGTGGTAATTTGCCAGTAATTGTCAGACGGTTAACGACTGTACAATATATAAACCATATTCTTGAAAGAAAAAGAAAAAATTAGGTTTCAAGAGTGAAGTCTTGGTGGCCGCAGAGTAACCAAATCTACAATTCCCATTCCCAAGATATTTCACCTTTCTTGTGGCTAGTGCATTTAGTTTTTAAGAAGAAGTCACACATTGTTCTAGGGAGTGGCACATGTAGCCCTTAATTGGACCAAAGAGTCGGCAAACCTACACGTTATAATCCCCATTGACCAACGAGTCTGTACACAAGATTTCAGTTTTTCGGGCCTTTAGTTATGGAAGAGAAGATCATTGGTTTTTAGGGCATATTCCCTGTGTTACTTGTTATAAATACAATGAATACTATTAATAGTCCACAGTAATAATCCACGTTGGCTAAGGAGTCTTTAGTTTACACAATTGGCCTTAAAGTCTGTTCACAAGATGTGAGTCTTTCGGGGCTTAAGTTCTGATGAAAATGTTTTTTAAGGCGTAACTCCTGTGTTTCTTATTAAGAAGCCACATTGGCAAAGGAGTCATTTCAACATTTTGAGAAGAAGATTTAATAGGTTGTGGCCTTTATTTGGCGGCACAGACAAAGACACAACATTTACAGTTTATAATCCACATTGGCCAAGATGTCTGTACACAAGATTTCTTACTTGTGTTCACATATTTACCAAATCTATAATAATCCATATTTGCTAAGGAGTCTAAATACAAGATGTCAGCTTTCAATGCATTTAGTTCCGAAGAAAAAGATCTAAAAAGTGTTTACAGATTTGCAAACTGGAGTTAAGAGGTCTGTTCACAACATTTCAGCTTTCTAGGGCCGTTGGCCACAGAGTCACCAAATCTAGGTTTTATTACCCCAATAGGCGAAGTAGTGTGTCCACAGGATTTCAGCTCTCAAGATAAAATTAATGGCGTGGCCAGTAGGCCTACTGGACACAGAGTCACCAAATCTAGATTGTATTACCCCAATAGGCGAAGTAGTGTATCCACAGGATTTCAGCTCTCAAGAGCCAATGGTTATTAAAAAGAAGATGAAACATTGTAAGGCGTACATACGGAATGATCGATGGACGGACGGACAGATGCCAAACTGTATGACATGCCATTAGGACTGAGGGTAGGCTCTTCTTCGCTATACTGCTGATACAGTCTGCATTGTTCCATGTGTAAAATATGAATGACAAGTGCTTCAAAATCTGTAATACTTACCCCCTCTATTTCCTCATGTACACGCTTAGTATTTATACTTTTACTCCCATATGCAAATTTACTCAAGGTGTATATATACTTACATATGTATATTTCTGCATGTTAACGGCAACATATGTGTACGCACTGAATGACAATAGTCAAATATACATGAGAGGACGATCATAATATATATGGGTTTTTTTTTAGCT
This sequence comes from Gibbula magus, assembly GCA_936450465.1. Classification (NCBI taxonomy): domain Eukaryota; kingdom Metazoa; phylum Mollusca; class Gastropoda; order Trochida; family Trochidae; genus Gibbula; species Gibbula magus. The sequence goes on along the minus strand of OW388292.1, from coordinate 31,136,982 downwards.
TTGTGATAAGTTACCAAAGACATTTAAGTAGTTAATTAGGTCTTATGACTAAAGTAAAGTGTTGCATGATAGGATTGCATTTTCCTTATGTTCTATTCACAACAGATCTCAAATGAGTCATTTACATGTACATAGTATATTGATGGATCACTGAGTATAGTACGATTTATATATTAAATGCCATACTCGCGTAAAAATATCATTTCACAGATATGATATCGTTATTGTTAAACAACTGGAAACTTCGTTTTCTACTTATGAGTCGAGATTTAATCATATATTTTCATCTGTACACATTTGGTATATATTTTAATTGCATATACCAGACTGAGTTATTTAGCGACTGTGTGTTATGGATACAATTTTAACTAAGCATTAAATGTTTGAAACTTCATCATGACTGCAGTATCTTCAAAGCGATACAGTTGTGGATGAACATTAAGGTTGGTGGATGTTGAAATGCATAACTGCGTGTTTCCCGAATGGGAAATCGTGTTATCAGCAGCCATGGTGTTGCACGCTGGTATGAGTTTCGACAGAACTGGTTTATAGTAAATGACGTGTATTGTTGATAAGACTGCATTTGATCTATTTTCAATATGAGCGCAAGAGCGCAGATGTATCTGAAAGTGTTCATGTTTATTATAGACCTGTGTGCGTGGGGCCAATCCAATCCGTGTATGTACAGCTGATTGAACATTGAATTCTGCTTATTGTATGCACATGTTTTGAACATAACCCTGCATTATATATGTCTTCAACCATTATTCATTGAGGTGTGTAATGGTAAAACATGTTTTAGGATATGCCAAGACGAGTTAATATTATTGCAGGGACATTGCCCACAAAACGGCACTACTTTAGAAGACTCGCATACGACAAATAAAACCATGTGCGGTGCTCTATCGGTTAAACTATTAATGTTCATATAGTTAAAAAAAACATTTAATCAGCATGACAACAACTGACAACATGGTATTGAAAATATTGTTTTCTAAATATTACGTTTCTTTTGAATAAATGCATGCATGTTTTGTCAGGACGTCATAATCTTTAGATTCTACCAGAAAACAGAAACATGTACAAGCGACAATTCATATGTTTCGTGGCTGGCTCATCTGGTTGAAGGGTTTACCACCTGTCCACTACCGCGAATTAGTTATTGAGACTCGGAGCTTGGACAAGATACCTGATATGGGCTTCTCGGGTTTGTGCATAACAATCTAATCATGTGGATGTGAAGACAATGTGGACGTTGCTCTTAAATCATTTCGGGTATTAATGCATATTGATATCCATGTTGTCGGAATATTAAATAAAGCTTAAATGAAATGAAATATATGGCTGACAATACGCTTTTTCACAATTAGATAGAAATGTTTCCCCTAATTTTAACAACAAACATTCTTGCAAATCCCTCATTACCTTTAAATGCCAAAGGTCAACTTACACGACTTATATTCAAGTGTTCACAACAATACACGCACATATAGTCAATGTAGACGATTCAAATATATTGTTTAAAATGAAACTTTGTTTATACAGCATTTTGAAATGTCTTCTCTCTCTCTACAGTCAGGTGCTGACTGAGTGTTATCTTTGACTTCCAACATGGTTAACATTTGAATTTTTAAAGCAATACATATTGTAATGTGTTTGTTCTCTGGCCTATAATCGGTTTGAAACATGCGTCGTAACCTGGTATAAATATCGGAGAATGTCAGTAACCTTTTATATGAAAGGGAACAACGCACTGTATAAATTCCATTTGCAAATGAACATTTGGAAAATATGTAAAACAGGTACAGTGTTGAAATAACTGTTTAAACTTGTCTTTAGTTTCGCCCATCACCCCTATGATTATAAAAATAATAATTCTACTAGTTCGCTTACAGCGCGCATACATTCATCTGCCGTTGCTCGAAGCGCTTGTTTAAATTTGTCCCTGAAGGAATAGCAGTTCGATGCTGCTCCTGAGCGCTCCGCGTGACCGTATAGGTCTGTACTTCCCGTGGCCAGGTACCCATTAAACAGCTGGATGGACTTAGTGCAATGTGGATGAAGTGCCTTGTCCAGGGACACAACACAATATGAGTCCAAGGTCACAAATCGTTGGTGTTTCCATCGGGATTCGAACGCCTTTGGTGGGAGAGGCCAGCACCCTTACTACTACACCTATTGTGCTCATTACGAGCAAAACATAAGTTACCACACAGCAGGGTCATCAAATCAGAAGTCATGGAAAATAGGCATGGTATGGTTCAAACGCATAATGTATCATCCCCATTGGCGTAGGAGTCTTTACTGAATATTTCTTTCTAAGGCGTGTTTACTGGAGAAGAAAATGCAGATAGGAAAACAAAACAAAAAGATAATAAGGTCTTTATTATGTAGATAATAACCTCTTTATTATGAAGATAACCGACGTTTCGGAGTATATGCGCACATCACCAAGTTGAACGAGAGGGTATAACAAGGAATGATGCATTTATACGGAATGTCAACTGAGTCAAGGAGATTTAAATACATGAGTTGGCTATACAATGAGGATTTACAATAAAAAAAATATGGAAGAAGCTGAATATTTGATTGATAAAACAACATTATTGACTTGTTGTATATTCAGTACATGTACAAAGGCCAATGGCTTTATTGAAACCGTAGATACAAGAATTACAGTTGAGTGGTCGAAGGGCTGGCGATTTTATCGAAGTAGTGTATACATATTAATAAGTGTTAAATGGGGACACAGCAGGGTCATCAATCTACAATTTCTAATATAAAGACAACAGTTCAGAATAAAATGAAAATAGGTTTTAGGTCGTGGCTCATGTGACCCTATTTGGGACAACAGGATAACACAATCTCCATTTCATAATTCCCCTTGGCCAATGAGTCTGCATGCAAGATTCCAGTTCTATAGAGCCAGTAGCTCTTTAAAAGAAGTATAACAAGTATAATGTTTACAGGAGGACGGAGGCTGGACGCCACGCCATATGACATAAGCCCATCCGGTCTTGAAGGCCGGATGAGCTAAAAATGACGGTTTAAAGCATTTTTCCTGTTTTGGGTTTTTATCACATTTATTTCAAAGTACCTAAACATGGATAGTTGCCAACTTGTTAGTTTCTTGATGAGCATGGAGCCTGTTCATGGAATGTTGAAGTTTATTACCTAACAAAAGGAGACGAGTGGGCTTCTGTTCATCCACGTTCCTTGAAATAGTGAAGTTGTTTATAAAAGACACACAACATAAACCTGAAACATATTTTTACAACCGTAATGATCAAATCTATATAAGAATGAATCAAACTTTTATTTATCACTTTTGAAAAAGAATATGTTTAAGTTGCACTTGTGAGAATTGGCAGAGTTCATTTGTAGGTTAGGTTGAATACAAAAGACAAACAACTCATGGATAGATTGTTTTGAAAATGACTGTAGGCACATTGGGATGTAGGCACATTGGGATGTAGGCACTTTGGGAACCACCCGGTGTTTCTTCCACTTATCGTCGATCAATATTCGTGCGCACTTTACATGTACATGAACGAGTTATAAATTAGATACTAAACTCGTTCCCATTTAGTAACATTTCTTAGGAAACTGGTAAATGGTATCAGAGTCTATATTCGATATCAAACTTAAGTTCGTTTCATAAAATGATATATTTAACGGGAAGCCGTGTTCTATTCCCTTTACTTCTCATTGTATCATAATATAGACTACAAAGAACTACATTGTGTAAGGATTCTCAAATGATATTGAATGTCCAACTTTTCCGATTAGAGCATTTTTCTATTGACATTCAAATGTGAAAAAATCTTAACAAAGACATTTTTTAATACAAAATCGAATAGACAAAATTCAAAATCTATCTTTATTCAGACCTGGAAAATGGTTTGTACCTTGTTATTAAAAACGTGTCGAACATTGTTTGAAATAACCGATAATTAAAGAAATGGGGAATCAAACAAATCAATATGCAGTCATAACGGAATTCTCATTTGTCATGCGATGGCATACTAATCCAGGCACTCGCAAAGTATGACATAGGCAGACATTTGAAACTATTAATATATACACTGATATATACATGATGTCAATGTTATTGCTAAAGACCTTTTTAGAGCGTCTAACCAATGAGGTTATACTTCACGCAAACTATTAAAATAAATATTCAACAAGAAATGTTACTGCTAGCATCGTAGTCTTTCTTACAAGATTTCCACCTAATAATTTGATTGTGATCTGAGGATATGTTCATCATTGGATATAATCTCGAGGAGCATCTGTTAACGTCTTAATAAGCTTCCCGTGGTATTCCTATCGTCCCTAATGTCAATCAGATGGCAGTAGGTCGTGCTCAGCATTGCTAAAACTGACTGGTGTGATTGAACATGTCTCGGGCAAATAACAGTATCATTAGATAGCGGTACATCTCGTTATACCGTTTACAGAACTGAAACAGTATAGAACACATTTATATTCATCGTCATATACAGACAGATCAACGCCATGTCATACCTTCAATGTGATTGAACGTTACAGTTGACGTGTTATATACTTTATCTGTAAATGATTTGGATCTGAGATCCAGAGATAGTCCATGGCTGATTTCCTATTCCGTGGCGAGTTTGATACGTTCGTGGCTTCATGATGAATAACGTCATTAAACGGTTACGTCAGACTCGCTAACTGTTCCCGTCGTCGTTATTCGCCAGTATCCGTTGGTGGAGATATTCACAATTTCAGGAAAATACCGGAAACGAAATTGGAAATGATATGGATATTGAGTTTATTTTTTGGGTCATTGCCACTTTGAGCTAAATATTTTCCTTGATTAAATGTAGTTACTTACGTATTGTGTCCTATTTCATTGTTATAAATTCCTGGATACGTGGATGTTGAGGATGAAGACAGTGACAGGCTACTGTGGACCAGGGGGACCAAGTAAACGACAGCAGAGACGCTCTACGGGTTGCAGTGAGAGACCATACAAACCAGGAATACAGATTCCTGTAATATATTCGTTAACTTTAGGATTTTTTGTCGACCATGCTGGTTAACTAAATGATTTTAAGCTATTTCCATCTGCCATCATAATTATAAACGTCGTTGTTTGACTTTTTTAATATGGCCGTCTACTTGATGGAAACTTCCTACAGCACAAATGAGATTCACATAGATAGTAACATCAGGACAGTCAGCAGCCATAACACAATGAAGTTCAAGTTTGTGATTCAATTTAGTTAAAGTAGGCTGAGTTGATATAAATTACTTCTTCTATCAATGATGACAATATAACATCAAATATGTTAAATAAAATAGCTGCGAATTCATGTCATTAGCGCGTATGGTTATATGATATGCAAAAACGATTAAAAAGTTATAAGAAATATGTTGCTTAAATGTATTAATGAAAATTAAAGCTGAATAATCACAAATCAAAATATGTCATTATAAAATTTATTGCAATTGAATATTTTCCAGTTAAAATGCATGCTTCCTAAACCGAGGCGAGGTCACGGATATGCGTCGTGCGCGTCAACGTGCTTCACTCTGAGAATTCCCGCTGGAGTAATTTGCGGACAACCTACTGACTGATGTGGAATTATTCCCCTGGGGTGGACAGTCGGTCTATAGATATCCGACCAACCCAGCTATGAACAAGGGCGGCGCTGTTTATAGTTTCAGGAGATCGTCGTAGAAAGTCAAACTACTGTATGGCACCCATAAGCTCCATGTGAATCGAACTCAAATGCGAACAGTTTACATATATCGTAAATAAATATTTATACCTTTTAATCGGGGATGGCAGAAGATTGAGACGAGAAATGGATATAGAATCATTGTCTAGCGGTGTTCATTTTAATGCAAGAAATGCTGCTTAGCATCTGTAAGACCTACTATTCACACACTTGAAGAAGGTAAAGATTTCTGATTTCATTGCAGTGCTGTAATGCACTTTCAAATCGGTACCCTTTACCATTGCACATGTAAATCGGTTTCACGAAAAGTTAATTGAAATGCTTACCGTATCTGCATATACTCATTGCCTTTTAAGTAGTAAATTTGTCTGGTGTACTATCTTACGTATTTACTTAATCCAATATCTTACAATATGAACTATTTATTAGTGTATATGATATAGTTCAGTGGCAAGCTCTATATCAAAATCAACATTTAGAATCATTGGATGGTGAGCATTGAAGACGAACTATATTCATTGAATTTGAGGCCATAGTATAAATTTTTTTCGTTTGGATGCGTTATGCTTATACGCGTTTATTACCAACCATTATAAGCATTACATAAAACAAGAGCGTATCACTGGCTAGGTTATAATTCTGAAAGTTCAACTCTCTTTAATTAGAATCCCTCCACTTTTCCATGACGATGTGTTATTTAACAAGGAGTGTGTCTGTCATACTCGGATACGGATTCATTTAGAATCATACGTTTGAGTAACCAGTAACTCCCTGTAATGAGCTTCACCAGCCACTGCAGTTATTATTCGAGTACGCCACGCCTTACACAATATGCAGCTCGACGTAAACTCGGTTCCATAAATGTCATTCCTGATTAAACATGTATAGGCACAATCACTCCACTACCACGTGCCTTTTAATGCTTCATTGATCAAACGTGTTAATCGTGGTTAGTTGTAAAATAAAACCTGATTTGATATTGATAGAAGTGGTATCACCTTTAATCATATATGAAATAGGACCATTCGGTCATGTGAATACTACAGAATGATGATTTTCAATGTTCCGTACACGTCGTTGCCAATTTGGGGTAAAGTAATTATTTCAAAGATTTTCACAAAGCAAAGTTATTCAATGTACAAGATTAATGTTTTCTATCATTTGTAATTGAAACATTATATTCATGCGATGTAGTTATATTAATGAGATTTTTACGGTTTTACATTTAATAATCAATCGCTGTAATCATTCGTGAGCGAATACAATTGCCCTCATTGGGTGATACCGTTTCATACTCTTCCAAACTATTTTCATCTTGAAAAAAGGTACCGTATTTATTCATACATCATACATTTTCAACATGTAATACATTGCATTACATCACACGAATATTGAACATTTTTGGTTTACATGTTTGAGATTTGTGTGCAATCATAACAGATTAATTCGAAGGTATTTATGCACAAATACTTTAGCCTGAAGACCAAAGAGACATGAATTTGTCATGTATAAAGCGGTCCTACTGAGTAACCGTATTCATGTAGGTGCCTTAAAGGACTGATTTAGGCTGTTTATAGGTGGATATATATATTATGACATTTGCAAAAATATAATCCTGGGTGCGAAATAAAATATGAATAATTTGAAGGTTTGCAGATTGTAAGTAAAAGCACTTCTGCTTATATTAGTAGTACTATTAGTAGTTTTAGTAGTGTGAATTATGCGATATCAAGATATCTATATTTACACATTTGATTAGGTTTATGTACATTTAGGTACATCACTTGTTAGCCTTATGGCATTTTAAAATTATCAGGAATAACATGCATATCCAGTTTCGAATCAATATTTAGTGAATGGATTTTAATGTAAGTCTTTATACAGGGGACGAAAACTGTTCATTCTAAGGTGGAATTTTTCAGGTTCCACCCGTTCATTGGTGATTTTACATTTGCGATTGCGTAACAGATTTTTGGTCGTTCAGTTTATTTCCGCCCCACGAATAAGAGTAACTCCAGATCAAGCCACTGGCATTTGTTTATTTTGCACATGGGTTAAACACAGTAGGAGTAACCTTCCAATCGAGTTATGTGACCTTGACTTTCATTTGTAGGCCGCAACGTGATTTTCTCCTATCAGCGTTATATTTTTTTTTTAAAAACGTGACACTGTATCACGCATGGCGTGCGCCAATTAGTTAAATTTTAATTATGAAAAGGTAAAAACGAAATATTTTGGTTGATGATGTTTCGTGCGACGTGCAGGTCGAGGACATGGTGCCTGTGCTCGTTTTTCATTGAGAACAACTTTTAAGTGTGAAATATTTGGCATTTGGGGAGGAATGTGCAAGAAGAGTGAACTAATTTGAATTTAAATCAGCACACATCCTACGTTCGCACGTAACAAACTCAATTAAGAATTGAATGTGTTTGCAATGGAATATGAACAATGTCAAAGTGTCATTCAAACTCTTGTGAATGAAGCGAGTTTGTAAGAATACTGTAAACTCAAAAGAAAGAGGTTATATAAAATTGAATGCATTTATGAAAAATAATCTATGTGACTGTATACTTGTCAGCACGACCTTAGCTTTGTTTCAGGTTCACCGTAACTTACGAATATGTTTGTAAACAAACACAGTGAAAGGTACCAAGATAATGAAATTGTATCATGTTTCTGTTTACATCTACTTTCATATTAAATTCATTTCACTGGTTTTTATGTTGAATGTGGTCCATTCATCGATAACATATCATATCAAGGATCAAGAATTTAAGATAACTTGATCCCATTTCTATGGGGTTTTAACTAACTCTATTTAACTCTTCAGACGTATGATACATATTCGTGTTGTATGTATGTATCATATCCACTGTTCAGTTAGACATTGATGTGGGCGATTTAATGTTGGCCTGATACAACAGTTTAGAATAACTATTCTATCCATGACTGTGATATCCTTTCGAGACCAGTCAATCATTAGATTGTCTATTGTGTTCTTCTCCCCTCAACTAGTTCTGCCACATCATGCTGAAATAATGTTCGACAAAATGTGAAGGCCTCACGGTTCACACTATTTTGTAAATAAACAATTTGTGACGCTATAGTTTACAAGTTGACGAAACACACAATATTGAAATTGAAACTGCGTGATACTAATACTACTACTAATAATAATAATATACGTTATTGCCCAAGAAGGGAATTTGCTTTGCATCAAAGACTGTTCTTAATAGTAATTATAAAAACTAGGTATACATAAAATACACACACATTACATCAACATCATTCACAACATTCGACATGCATTCACAGATCACGATGGACATTCAAAGTTGAATTTAGATGAATAATATACAGCTGAATGGTTATACATTAATTCTAAAAAATAACTAAATATGCGAAAGTTTGTAAAATTATATAACATGATTGTTTGTAAAATATACATATACATATGCATATACATTCATAAAGTATTGTTGCACTAAAGTACTAATACATGAAGGTTGTAATAGCATGACTATAAATTAACTTATAACCTTAAACATGGCAAAACAATAAATTAATTAGAAATGGAATATTGTGACCGTGCACGAGAAAACTTGAAAGGACACACGGAAGATAGCAACGGTTGTCATCAGGAACTTATGGTATAAAACTGTTTTACAAGGTAAATGCAATATCTTTATCTGAAACAAGATCATACCGTCAACTGTCTGAAGGCACGTCAGACTAAACTGGAAGCTTGCAATCACTTGGATGTGAACGGACTTACCTATTCTCGCTTGACACCTTTCAACGACAATTTTATCTTCCATTTCTGATAGAGTTCCCTCATTGCGTCACTCTCCTACCATAGAGGTTACTCCACTCAGTTGTTCCATCATAACCGCTGTTGCATTTGAAGCACATTCTGGTGTATAAATAGATAATCCTGATTGGCTTTGTTACGTTGTTTCAATGGTCTCTCCACAGTTACTTCAACTGCACACATAGCTTCGATATATCTGTCTGTCTGTCTAGCTTCGATAAACGTCTGCAGTTGACGGGAATTCTGCTTATGACATGTGTGTGATCTTACATCTGCAGCATAAATTCAACTTCTTCTTTGAAACTGGAAAATGTCACAGGCTGTGTTTAAGCCTTTTTTTTTAAGTCGGCGTACTTTTTAAAAAAGGAAATTTAACAGTTTAAATATATCAGTTATTTGAAATTTAGTGCATTGGACATAAGCTAAAATGAGGCAATATAATAATAATAATGATATGCATAATGTATATGCGCGCCTTATCCACATCAATAGATATGCTCATGGCGCTATATACATGGACGCATTTTTACTTCCACAGATTAACTTAAAAATGTAAAGGTTGTATTTTTCTCTTATCATTTTTTGTAACAAATTTGTTGAAACAATTATGAACTGATACATTGAATTTTTTAATTAGAAATTAATCAACCTAGTTACCTACCTCATCTTAAGAGTTTCATTTCAAACAGGACAAGAAACATAGCTTTCTCCTTTCATGTTTCATTTGCATAACTGAATCTTAAGCAACATCTCCAAACACCATACGTCCTAGCAGGTGATAATTATCAGTAGCTCGTGTATAAGATTAGATTACCTTTAGTATGTTATCCTTTTCATATTTACATACATATCAGTACATATTGGTTTGCATGATTGTAAATACATGCTGTTTTACACTTCAATCGTAGCAATTTAATGATTATTATTTTTCTGATGTCCCAAAAATAGTGACAACAGGACCAGGGTGTAATAGCAAGTCAACGTAATATAAACATTATGTGTTCAGTCGTTAGAACGGAACGACAGGCGGTGAGGGCAATGATGAAATCCCACAGCAACATATATCGGTTTGCAAATAACTTCAATGACACAAATACAGAAGTATTGTAATTCATGTAGTGTTCCATTTAGGCAATCGTCTGCTGAAATTTGGAACGTGTAGTGTCAAAGCGCACAGAACTCCAATATTATCCTTTAATAGTGCAAACATTACATAAGTGATAATTTCAATGTTTTACGCTCACGTGCTATTACCTCCATCAACTAAGCATATGAACTATTGTCTTCATAATGTATATTACTTCTCCAACAATATGAATATATAGTACATAAAACGTTTGTTCTTATATATAAATATGTGTCCGGTGATCTGCCCATGGTAAGGCATACTTTATTGAAGTACCCAGTCACATCCGTTGATATATAAGCCACACTTGCTGATGTTATTATCCGTAATGGTAATCAGCCTGTGTTGTGTCGTGCCCAGTCCTCACTAGTGTTGATAATGTCAGGTATGATTGAATGTGTCTCGGAACACAATAATGTATCACCGTGTATTATACACATTACACACAGCATAACAGCTTTCAACGATATTACAAGGACTTGGAGTTGGAATTTAAGAATTAGGTTATGATTATTATTTTGGGGTTTGAAATCTTGACCAATTAGAATGCTGGTACATACATGTATCAGTTGTGATGACATGCTAATTTCATCACTTTACTTGAATTAAGCGAAATGAATAAGGTTTATGTCATAAACATTAAACGGGTTTGATAAATGCACAATTAATTTGCGTCTTCCAATAACGAACGCCAATATAACTAACTTAGATTAACCTCATCTATGTGTATTAAGAAATGAATGTTTGGGAAAGATGACGGTAGGAACAATGTGTTGAAGGTCAAATCATACGAAGTGACATTCCAGCAAACCATGGCAAACCAGATTTCATTCACAGATGGTGGCTTCGTGAACTCGAATTAACAAAAAAAATAGATTGTGAAGACATATTTAACTTTCATTTAGAACAATACAGTGACATTGCACTGACATAAACATGTTTTATATTTATGCTTTTTCCGACATTGTGACAATTTCTACAATTTCGTGAGATCAATTCTTGAAATATTTAACTTGGTACAGTTCTATAGTTTTTGTAAATGAATTAAGAGATAAGCGTGTGTCCCGTTTTATCACATGCTGGGGTGAACATTGTCCGATGTATGGCCGATGTTGAATTCGTCCTTGATTCCTGTTTTCAAAGCATGGATGATGGATCTTATCATCTTCAGGGTTATTATGTTGGTCTTCAAACTACCGCATTAATAGTGTTTATTGAAGCACAGGACAAAAAGTGGTGGAATCCGCTTGCCGGATCCTTCCGGATTCTCTAAAAAAATGGCGCATTCTGAAGAATCCGGAAGAATCCGGCAAGCGGATTCCACCACTTTTTGTCCTGTTTAGACCCAATGTATCTGATATTACAATGATCAAACTGAAGTTTCCAAATACTTTATAACCAATTGAATGTAGTTCGATATTATATTTACTATGGTTGCTTGGTAACCAAGTGTATTGTTGTGCACATGACAAATACAAAAGCATGATGTAACAAAATTACACCGTCTCTAAACATTAACAACACCTAACAGAAACGTGTGTTAACTAAAGTTGCGACTGAATGTTGTTACACTTAAAGATTCTAAGGCTTTGCTGTTGGAGTGGAGTGGAGTCATCAAGATTCATTTGCTAGAGTAGCCAGAGAGTTTCATTTATGAGCTTCACGAGATAGTTTGCTTCAATGATTAAACATGTATAGACATAAAACGGTCCACTGTCATTTGCCTCTAAACGCTTTGTTGAAGTCGATTACTTTCGCTTTTGATGTAGCATAACATCAGATTCGACGGGGACCTGTCTAAATGCATTTGTGCTCCATCATATACGACTCTTGATCTATGATTAGTCCACCTGACATCAATAATAACTGATATGTACCATTTTGAGCGGGATGTATATATATATGGATTGGTACATAGCCAACCATGAAAAAAGCGCAAACTCTGTAATGCAGGTCGTGTGAAGAAACATGTCGAGGTCACGTTTGATCAACTGAGCTGTTCCCTTTTTTCAAAACCTAGACCACGTGATTACAACATATACCCACAACAGGACAAAGTAAACCCAATATTTAACTTGTAAAGTAATAGTTTGAGGTAAACTATGTCTATATTCTACGACGTATGAGGTGAATCATCAATTCATATAACGGCTATCTAGAACATTACCTTTGATGAGGGTCGTCTGGCACAGGGAGATATCAAAATTATGTGTCAGTTCTGTTAAGGGAGCGAAATTCTTTCGGCTAGTGAGTTAGTAATGCCATTTGATTGTTACGCTCGACTGATTGAACGTGTTGGATGAAAGACCAGGCACGGTAGTGTATACAGTTATCAGTCCGTAGATGAATCCTGGGTATGAGTAGAGGTTTGTCGGTTCTAAAAAAAATTGGAGATTATCGAACACATCCATGTTGTGACATTGACCTTTGATAACTGACAGTCGACTTGATATTTAATCCCTGAACACATATGTTGGAACACTTTGGTCAAGTTGATCTGTTTGTTTATTAGATTTCTGATATTTGGTAAAATAAATGCTTTTAAAATTATATCATAAAGGATAACATCGGAATAAATAACCTCTTATTAGGTTTTCATTACATTAAACGAGTCGAGGTAATTGGTTTGATATAAAATACAGTCACTTTGTTTTCATTGTTTGTAGACAAAAGTTTAATATATGAAATTGACACGATCGCAAAAAAAAATAATTAATTTTGTAATATTGATATCACTTGAGTTAAGGGATTGTACTGCGATGAGAATTGTTGATTGCACATCACATGATTGGATAATAAAAAAAAACAGTTTATCTTTCTGAATTGTCTACGTGTATTATCAATTTACTTAAAAGGTGTATTTTGATATTTTAAGTTGTTAATAACAACGAGTGATACAAAATACTACTAGTATTCATTACAAGAAAACAAAAAATAATTTTTTTTCAAATTTAATAATATTAATTAAAGCTTTTCAGTTTATAAAAAAACATGTATTTAATTCTGCCTACAAGTATTTTGACTCTACTCAATAGCTGTATTAGAAATAATTAGTGTATCATTTCGAAACTATATATTACGATTTCGGGAACAGATGGGATGCGTAATTTTTTAATGGCAATTTTATCATTTCAATTAATATTTATAAACAATGTCAAACCAAATACACACATGTATGACTATCTATTTGTGATAACATAACTAGTCGCAGACATTTTGAACATTGTCTTGACCAGAAGCTTGGATAAACTAATTGATTACATTGACCAATGTCTGCTAGTATTGGTTAGTCAATGGTGTCCAGGGAGTACCGATTGTATATATAGAGAAAACGATATTTCATTGGAAAACTGCATCATTGCTACTTGCTAACATCACATTGCCTGACCATCAGACGGTGGTTCGTTTTATGTTATCCAACAAGCAATTTTTAAAATGCTTACAATACGAAACAAATCTGTGCAACATTTCAGATACACAATGAAGACGAATACGGTTTCTATTGACATATTTAAAGAACTACCATGTTGTCGATAAACGTTTCTGTTACATGATGTGCATGTTTAGCCGTTTGTACTTTATTAAAGTATGTACGTACATTGTAAAAGTGATTTCTCTGATTTTGTGTACAAAATACACTTTGCACAATACGCAATATAAGTATTATTTACTTGGTAAGTCAACTTTAAAAGTGTGAGCCTTTCAAAACATGAAAAGCTAACAAGTTGTACCGTTGGTATAAAACGTGAGTAATCGTCATCAATAAATATGTTGTTTTGCCGTTGTTATATGTATAAATGGCAAGATAAATGCTTTGTTATTTTTTAACTGGAAGATTGTCGCTATACAAATCATATTTATCTGTAATCAATATTGACGTTACTATGAATTATGTTATTTATTATAATACAGTTTGTTGTTAAAATAAACATATAATGTTTTTCGGGTTCATTTTGTATCAATCCATTTGAGTTTTCGGAGGATATTCAAATGCATGGGGCACACGTGATCGTGGTCATGGTAAGCATGTTTTACCCATCCAGTGACACTTGTGATTTACAATGTGTCATGTAATATACTTGTCATTAGTATGTACACGGATATGCTCTCTATGGTGTACATACTGAACGAAATATTAGACGATTTCACATTGTTGCATTATATCACTGTGGTCAAAACTTACATTAAGTTATAAATATGCACTCATTTATTAATAAGACACATAAACTATTGATGTTCAGATAAGCGGGTACACTATATTATGTTGTGATACTGCTAGAACCATCACTATGGCCTCCTATTTGTATCTAGGCCAACTGCACTTAAGCATTATTTATCAATGAGACGCTGTGAGTCGCCATACATGAATATTTCTGGTACAAGAACTGAATGATTTGATAGGAGCGGCCCACTTCTTCAACCATCTGTATTTGAATCAATTTACACTTCAGTATTTTATGTGCGCTTCAATCGAGGTTGCCGAGGCAGGTGTACCTCTCACAATGAATATAAAATGCAAAACAGGTACTGTTTGTAAAACAAAATCGAGATGATCACGTTTGTAGCATCGTTTATTATGGACCACTTAACAAACGCATATTTGATCAAACACAAATTTAATTCACCTTAACAATATTCGCAACTAAAAGCAGGATATTAACATCACAACATTTTCCAACATACAATTCAAAGACAATATGACGTTGATTCTTAACACGTACGACTGTTAGTTTCACACACACACACACTTTAGACTTCTGTCAACAGAAACAGCAATGTTGAAATGACGTGACAGTCTGTATGATTTTACAATCGGAATCATAAACTTCTTTTGATAAATAGATCACTGAAAGTAATTCGATCTTCATATCAGACTTGTGAACTAACGTGCACTATGTGCACTATAATAATGGTAATATATTTTCATGGCGATGCGCGTCGAAATTTATTTTATAAAACATTTCTTGACAAAATGTCCTTTTTTTACGACACGACATATCTCCGTATGTTCAAAATACACTCTGCACAATACAACCAATAGGGATGTTGATATAAACTTACATGTCAGGCAAGCAGAAAACCATGGCTAATAGTCCTTATCTTGAAGGTCTCACACACTTTACTTTGTGGTTCAGAAGTATTAGCCAAGTAAACATAACATCGCAGTTTATGCTTAAACTATTCAGGTTCTCATCACAACACTGTTAATGAATATGATTCCAAACTGAATTTACCATGTTGACACTGTCATGGCAATTGTGTCAAGGCTATATTCCTGCAACGGTTTATGTCACCAGTGTGTGCCTATACAGTTTCTCACATGTGTAGGTCTCCATAAGGCACATTCCGACTGAACTACTTGTGTGACAGGAAAAGATAAATTTGCTCCTTAAAATTCCACCAATTCGCGCACTCACTGCTCATATGTTGTTCAGCGTATATGCAATTAAGTATAGCGTGAAATCTACTCCGAGCAGCATGTGTTGCTTACCATACATGATTTTAAACTGTATCCGTCAAAGAGCTTGTGATAGAATTAGTTAAAATAGTTTGTTCATCACATATAATTATAAACGTTTCTTAGCAGAAAATTTAGTGCATCCTATATCTCCCGCGAGTAATATTAGATGTACCAAACATATGCATTGGATAAAAAAATCAACTGAAAGTTCAAAGATTCTCAGTGTATCCTGTTCTTATGTATACAATTCAACACGTGAGGTTATGAATGGCAAGGATTTTCCTTAACCCTTTCTCCACTGAAGAGAGCTTTTGTTGATCACCACATAAACATTAATGTATACTCCAATAGCAGATTCAGCTACCGTCCTATGTTGCTGCAGGTAACGCATGTATCCAATAGGAAAAACATTAACCCGTTATATATTCATCCGTGAACTATCCGAATGGAAGGAATTTCTTCTCAAGCATCTGTAACAGTCGTCTTCATTCGGCTTACGTCTGAGGAATCATATTCTCCCACTCGGTATCTGTGACTGGTAAACAGACAAGTTGAAATAAGTCTCTGCACATATGAACTTACACAAATTGTATTCAATCAGGTTATTATTTAACGTTAATAAAATTTAGTGTATTATCCGTTCAACTCATGCGATTTGAACAGAAGATAAGCTTTCGTTCAGTGTTGTCACATGGAAACACAATCAGAGAGAGAGAAAAAGAGAGAGAGAGAGAGAGAGAGAGAGAGAGAGAGAGAGAGAGAGAGAGAGAGAGAGAGAGAGATATGCTATAAAAGATGCAGTCTTTAAGTGTGTTAAGTGACTTCTATGTATCAAAATGCAACGTTGCAATATGCAATGTGGAACTATTTTTATACATAAGAGTCTGAACAGAAACAGAAACTCACCAGATTGTAGTTTTACGTCACATGGGATTCAATGCATTATTCTCCATGTTATTTCTTCAAATTTGTTTATATGAGCAGGCGTTAATATTGCCACCCCTGCATTTTCGTTGTCATCTTAAATATTTATAATTTGTAAATACATGCATGTTACATATGAGTCCTATTATATTTATATGACATTTAAGTAAAAGCAACACAGATACGTAGCTCATGACAGACAGGAGAACAGTATTCCAGTGGACGTAGAATCTCATTAAAACTGCAGCACATAACGCCTAAGAAAATTCAGAATATATGATTTTACATCAAACTTTCAACGTATGTCATGAACATTCTTTTGTGCATTTTTTTAGAAAGCGCTCTTCAACTTATTTCCTTATCTTGGTTTTTCAAATACCGATCAATGTGAAAGTGCGTTTCCAAAAGTAATTATTTTATGTCAAGTGCAAGTTCAGAGGTCACACTTCTTAGAAGGGATGTACGTGTTGCACCACATTTTCTCCTCTCTTCTACTATTTATGGACTCTTCAACAAGAGATAAAAATCAAACATGTTGTTCCATAAAATAGTATTTATAAATTCCTTTTACCTGTAATCTAGAAAATGAATCACACTTCCTTCCTAAGACATCCATCCCCTTAACATGTCATCCACTCATAGCGTTCTCTAGAGGGTTCATTCATTTAAACATTTTTCCATCTTCATGTTACAACACAAACCATTCAACGGTACGTTATACACCCAATACCAAAAGAAACTTTGCATCTCAGTTGATTTTATCATATGTATGTTTTTCAATTACAAATATTTCAAGTTTTGGACATCGTACACTAAAACTGAAAAGTAATGCATTAATGGCGTATTGTCATCAGTCAAATATTTTTTTCAGAAATTTTTAATTTTTTACAAAAAATGAAATTTAAAGAAAATTAAAAAATTAAACTTTTAATTTTGACAAGACACACATGTTAAGCGACTAACGCACTACTGAAACAGTCCGTTGATATTACCCATTAGCAAAGACCACCGAGTACGAGACCACCACCGAATCACAGACGAATTGATCAAACACATTTTGATACCCCTCGTATGTTGATGCGTCCAAACTTTTTATTTAAATAAACTTTTGAAATGAATATTTTCATACATCGAATGTAAAATTTAATAATTATTACAATACTTAACAACCCAAATCCAATCGTTGCCTATTATGTGATTATTAAGACAAGAAGATGGGTGCAAAGTTTCTTTTGGTATTGGGTTTATACGTGTTAAATAAAGTATTCGACTACGTTATGTAACTTAAATAATGTATTAAAAGTTAATTACTTAACGTATTGGGTAATTTATAAACAAAACTTCTCTGAAACAATACACATGCATGCAATCGCCATTGGAGTTTCATAGTCGACGTTAATAATGATGCAAGAGTGCAGAGACAGGAAAAATCAAAAACAAAATAAAAACTCAAGAGAGATGTATTTATTAAAATAAGATATAAATAATACATACAACAGACTGAGAAACAAAATATACAAAAACATCATGTACAGAAAAAGGGTACACTCATGCTTTTCAATATAACAGTAGAGACGCTGACTTGTATCATTTACAATTAATTAAGAACACTTTGCAACTTCTTAAAAAGACTCGTTTGACCTAATTCGAAATGATAACATTTAACATATGTCTTTGTGTAGATGAAGGTGACAACATGTATTGTCTACAACTGCTCTAAACACCAAATATTGACTACTTTTGCTTACCTCATATGGAATCTAAATAGCAGTACAGATATATAATTACATCAAGAAGAAATAGGTCAGAGAAAAAGTCTAAAAACATAGTCCTTTCAAAAATAGAACTATAATATAATCATTGTTTAATCAAAATGAAAAGAATTTGATCAGTGTTTTAATTAAAGGAACTATAAGAACAGGTTACACTGTTTAGTAAGGCGAATTCTATGTTACATACCTCCTTGATGATAAAGGCTCCAGTTCGTCTGAAAAATGGTTATTTGTTTCAATGAAATAAAATAGAATAAAAATCTTAAACCTGCATTTCGCATGAAGAGTAGATATGAACTAGAAATGTGAATAACCGAGTGCATGGTCTCTCTAGTAAGTTTGCTTTGAAATCCAATTGACTACACTTACAGTCGTAAGAAATCAACGATGTAAAAGAATGTACAAAGATGAATTTCAGTTATCTCAAAGAGAAAATTTGATGTGATTTATTTAATAAATTTTGAAATTTTCCTGAAATAAACATGTTATCTGTAAACGCATGGGGCAGACTTTGCTATCGTCTAGTGACGAGTTCCAAGGCATCCATTGCTGGAGTAAGAGCATTCTATTACCCTGAGAAATGATAATAGTTATACTGATAGTTCAAACAAAAGCGTTTCTTTTACAACTTTCACATTTGTGGTTTGAGACAAGTGACTGAAATCGAACCACTGAAATGTTTACAAACATATATTTAGGCCAATAAAAGAAACACGTTTCTTCAGTGATAATAATTAAACTTCGGAAACGCCAAAAGGGACCCTGCAAATAAGTCCAGTAAAAGGAAAATGAAACTAGGCGGGATTCTACCTTTAATGGAAAATTGAGAGTAGAGAGATGTGTCAGGCTGATGCGGAGAGAGTAACACATCTTCTAGATCTACAATGACTGGTTAAGATGTATATTGCAACCGTTCCTAAAGTCACGTCATAGAAAAAGAGTGACCTCATGAGCTTAACTCATCAAGGCAAACTCATCACATGGCTAAACTGCTAAACTTTGCAGGAAACTGAACAAATTCATTATGAACATTCTATTTTCCACGCAAACAACCATACAACCGAATGTAACTTGAAATGTGGCAAAATGTTATTGACAATGATATATTGAGACTCTTGGATTCGTATCACAGATTTGTTCAGGAGATTTGAGACGAGAAATGTCATTCTGAGAATTACCCTGAAAATGCATAGCAATATACAATGAGTTTATCAATACACTTTAACATATGAAAACATGAATGAGATAAAGATTCATAAAACATTTGGCATCAGAAATTCAAGACAGTATTTCTTAAAGCTATTTAGAGATAGGTATACGTCTTGACATTGGACGTATTTCCTCGCTTGCTCTGCCACCATCTGATACCCCTAGTGTGAGTAGATAAGGGAATGTCCTTGGATTCTGCTATAGACTCACGGTTGGTATATCCGCTACCACGTCGCTTGGCACAGAAGATAAACCAACACATGCAAGCCGTCCGGAATTCTTTGCGGAATTTAGCTGAAAAAAAATGAAATATTTAACCAGACCTGCTAACAACAGAACAGCACACCTAAGAATATTTTTTTCTACTTTTCATGTTCCATCTTTTTCATTTTCAATCCATTTTAGTAGATCTTGCCACAACTATTTGATCAATATGCATTACCAGAAGTAAAGTAATGATTGATTCTATTCTTGCTTAATAAAATGTACATAAAGTGGTAAATAATTATATATCTCTTAAAAAGCATTTAAAATATGAGGGTAATTTCTGATGGATCAGATCTTGTAATATAAATATGCTTTGATCAGCTCGTAATTTATGAATAACCTGATTACAGCGTACGTCTCAATGTATAAAAAGCCCATCAGGGACAACTCTCAGAACCTATGGTCGTTGTAAAAGGCGATGACGTCATTCAAATGGACTACGTCCTTATATCAAGACATAACACTGACCTATCTAAAGTTAAAGCAGGGTTAAAGCTTAGTCTGAACCTGGAAGTCAAGAGCTGTCATCCATGGAGGTGTTTATTTCCGTATTAACGTGTTCATGTTATTCAGAATAAGCAACACACATTTCCTTGCAAAATGGGTTACCAAGAATTATAAATAACGATGACCACTTTTCAATGGGGTTTCAGGAGGTTTGCTGCCCGGTTGTGACGTTGTGACAAACTTGAACTCCAATTATATATGTTACACAATGTAAGTGCTTTCATAAAATCCAAATATGTCATATTGTCTCATGTTGGTCGTCTTGTCAAACACTTTTTCATTTGGATAATTACAATAGATATATTCTACAAAGCAATGGCAGGGTGAACCTAATGAACCAAGAAAAGAATCCAACGTGTTCGTATAAAATTTTAAAAATTAATTATTTGTTTGTATAATATGAAAACTTACCACTCATAAAGTTGTATATGATTGGATTAATGGCACTGTTCAGGTAGACAAGCCAGTGACAGGTCAAGGTGATGATGGAGCCCCCAGTGGGGCTCAGGTATCTATCCATGTCGTGTGTAGACATTCTACAAAACAAACCCAGGAAAATATTATACCATTTAGAAAAATGAAACATTAGGGAATCAAGAACTTTTAAAACAGTACATAGAAATCATAAAGATGCTGCAATTGAAGTTTCCCCTACAAAGTGTTCTACATGGGCATAGTATCGATCTTGTGATCTCCACGCAGAATTTGATATGCTGTCATTGGGCAGATATTTCACGTTATGGGTGGTAAGTTCATTAAATTGTGTTTTATAATATACTTTTTTTGTCGATCCGTATTCCTCGTAAAGAGAAATGTCAAGTATTTTATTCCCATAAATTATTTTCCGATGTACAACAAACATTGTAATGGAAATACTCCGACAACATCTTTGGTCAATACTGTGCTTACTGATTTGTGATATAATGTCTTATATAAATCATCATATCATTGGTGGATGGCTTCATGTATTGTTTTAAAATTAAGTTTTGAAACAAATGACGACCATATAAAGAAGGTGTCCTTCATATTTACTCTCTTGAAAGTGAAATAGTACATAGTATGTGCTAATATCTCAATATGACATGTACGCGTCATTATCATAGAATACTTACAAAGGCAAATCTACAGAAACAGATTTTTGTTGGCCTGTTCATTATCGAATAATTTTTGACAGAGATAACGAAATGTTCATTCTTGTTAACATTCTAGTCTAGATAATTGAACTCATGGCGTATACCTTGTGTTAATATCTAAATGACACATGTACAAGTTAATGAATTCTCAGTGATACCAGGAAGGCAAAAGGTTTCACGAAAACCTGAATTGAGGAGCTATTAACCACAGTGTTTGTAAATAATTTGATTATAAAGAATGTTTTTTCTGGCTAAATTGAATATAGTCCACGCACAAAGGTAACGTAGGCAAATAGAAATATCATATAATTTGCTTTTTTCAGTTAAGATATATGTATTAATAAATGAGTTGCGGAACAACGAAGTACCTGACTAAATTCCACGTATAAACAGGGAGAAAAGAGAGAATGAAGACGACGACGACAACGATCAACATCTTGGCTGTACGACGTCGGGCACGGACCTGAGCTGCGACAGCACTCTGTGCTCCACCTGCAATAGAGTGGCGCTAAACTCATGAATTCACGTCTTTAAATAACTACAACTACAACTACAACTACAGTCGACATTAGATAGTTATTGTATAAACTGGATGATAATCCATTAGCCATAAATAGAAAGTAAATTCAATTTCGCTGACAAATCCCGTTTTAAATATCGACATTTCAAGATCCCATCTCGACCAGTGTATTGTGGATATTGGCAAATACCTTCCACATCGATTATATACATAGTGTGACTAACAGATCTGGTGAAATGCATTTTTCTCAAGAATGACAGATGAGTATCTCTACGTGTATTGTATATCATAATCAATTGAGCATAAAATCGAGACAATATACACTTGCAATTGATTATGAAGAAGATTTTAATTTACCCATTTCAACAATACCGCGATTTCTCCCGGGGAAACGTTTTGAGAAGAATCAGTTAGGCGTGACTGATTAACCACAGACGACGGGTCGTCTGTGACAAGCGGACCGACACGCTCCGTTAATTAATTAATGATGATTATCACTGCCGCTAGATGAATTTATGAGGTGTGTTAAATCGCCATAAACACATGTTTATGCAATAATTATGTAACTGTCATCTGCGGAAATACTTGGTTGGATATCTAAACATTCGATATATGGAAAATTCAAGTTGTTTGATTAAGATTTGTTAGTGAAATTAACAATCAAAATGTTGCGAAATTATGTTGAATTATGACTATCGCCGAAAATCAGGTTACTCCAGTGACGTCACAGACGTAATCCCTTCAGGGGCCACACCCCCGCAGACTTTCATTCTGGTCGCTAGGGCTAAATTAGGCAGTTTTTTAAAAAGCCGTATTTAAGTAATTTTTGGACCGATTTCAGAAATTTAAAATCTAGCAATTGTCAAATTGACATCCCATTTCAATAAATCCGATTTTGACCATATTTCATCTATCCTTTAAACCTGTAACATAGCTAACCTGTAAGCTGCTGCCCCTCTCGTATGCTGGTCCAAAGGCAAATGGCAATCATGGTGTACGTGTAGCTCATTGCTATGATGGGTATGATGTAGAATATAACCATGACGACGATTTCATATATAAAGGCAAACTGTCTGTAGTTTGAAGCTGGTTTACATGACGTCATCAGGACTGTCAAGTTCCGTGGGACCAGGATGTCGTTGATCTCTGTCATGTACCACAGCTTGGGGATGGCGGCAAGCAGTGCAGTCACCCACACGAAGATCAGTGCCAGGATTACCCGCGTTTTCGTTTCCTTGAAGGTCAGGGGGTAACATATTGCAAAACAACGTTCGATGGATATCGCTGTCAGTGTCAGAATAGACACAACCACACAGACAGTCTGAAATGAAATAACAACAAGTAATTAGTATAGGGTACACCTCGATTGACTCGATTTACTCTACTACACGACTTCTTGTACTGAAGCTGCAAGCTATGGTTCACCAGTGACACCATCTACACCAGGTTATAGCCCTACATTAACAGTCCAGTGACATTCAACTTCCCCTAAATCTCTATGACAACATTCAGACTAAGCTTAGCTCTTGATAATTGATTATGATTGACAATAGGGATTAAATGAATAACGTCCAGAGTCCCTGGTTTAAGTACACTCGCGGGAAAAAGAAAGTATAGGTACAACAACGCAAGATATTTTAATCAATGCGTGATGGACACGACTGACATAATGGTACGTCATGTCTCTTAAAGCCAACTAAACTGAATTTATGATAGTTAAAACATTATCTGTTCATAATTCTGAAAAACACGGCTTCTACAAAATCGTCGTTTTAGAATATCCTTAATAGATATGGCTGTCTGGCTTGTATTACGACATCATACAGCAACAGTACGTCATGTAGTTAAAGTCCAAGAAGGTACATTATGCCGACATCATCTTAAACTTACATTGTTTCTACAATTCATAAACAAAATACCTTCAATACCAAACATAATGTATACATACCTTTGAAATTTAGCACCTCATGTGTGTTTGAACAAATATAAAATATTAAATATCATATTCTCATAATTGAAATATTGTGTATCTCTTTTAGATATATATCTTCATCACACACATTCACAGTAGAATTTATCCGGCATAAATATCATGTGTTTGACTCTGTTGAAAATAACATATGCTTTCTTTTTCCCGTGAGTTTATATTATATGCATTTATGTATAGTTATACATTATTGGCATGTATATATGTGTGTGTTTTATCACAATATTGCAATTTAACAATAGACTGACGTCAGGTATTTCCATTTACAACATTACATCCGTTCATTTGTTTATATCATCTCACTGTTGAAAGCATACATTTACTCTTTTACGTTTAGTCCAGGCAATATACAGCTACACCTTCAACAAATTGCAATAAAAACAAAAACATGCTGAAACGTATCTCCCATCGTGTATATATAACATATCAAAAGTATAGGAAAATAGTATTAACGAAAGTTCCATAATTAAGATTTTAAAAAATTACAAATTACATACATCGTCATTATTCAAATATGACCCGTTCATGTTGCCGTACACAGCGTCAACGTAAACAAGATGGACGTCAACATTATTTTGCGCGTTTGTTTACATGGAAATTGAGATGAATTGCCAAAATTGGTAAGTATTTTTCTTTTCCATTGATTAAATTGTTGTTAGGATGGATTTTATCTTCTCAAAAACATCGATATGCAAGCCCTTTAATGTGATGATAGTTTTGCCACAAGTGTTCATCACATTAGATTGGCGACGAGCAAGCTTTGTTACGTTTCTGCTTTATTTGTGACAGATATTAAAAGTTATATGCTTAAGACAAAAGATATTTTCAATACTTAAATATTTTGTATCAAAATAATAGCAAGTTAATACAAAATATGCCTGCTGTACGTAAGGGAACTTTTGTCAAAATTTAAAAACTATGGAATAGCATAAGAGCCTAACTATTTTCCAATTTCTAACTAATTAATACTAACTAACTAATAAAAGTCAATATTTCATATATTTGTGGAATAAAACTGGTTGTGTAATAAAGAATTAATATCAATTATTATTTTCTTTTGAAAGATAGCATTGCAATCTTGTCGAGAGGCAAAAAGTTCAGCAAAATTCTTCATAGAGGTTCACTTCAGGTAAGATTTAAGATAATAACAATTCATCTATTGTTACCCTCTGGTCGTCGGTATAATGTACCGACGTGCAAAACCAAACGTTATAAAATGTCTTTTGAACTAAAGTCAATTTCTCTATTGAATAAGCGTTAATGTTCCCATCGTCATACTCTTTGTCCATGTTATGAATGTTAAATGAATGCGTTTAATTTTGTATTTATGCTCACTCAGTCGTGAAAAAAATTCCCTAACGGGCAATAAAGAATTATCTTATCTTCTTCGGTAGCTTCGTAGCATGAATATATATATTTTTTAAAATCACTTACATTGCATAGTTCATCCAGCACATGGCATTGTAGTAGAAAATACATGTCAAATTATTTATATACAAGTTGAAAGAACCTTAGATGACAATAAATGTAATGTTGATTTCATGTGTGTTGTCAAGGAGATACGGTACACAATCAGACCCAAAGTCGCTGAGTAATAAACCCCTCTACGGCTACGGTAAATGATCAAAGTCCAAGATTGTGTAACAAGAGAATAACAAAGTATCCACATTTCTTGTCTTGACGGTAATTATTTATTAATCTATCGCTGTATAACGCGGGAAGTGATCCGTTGGGCCAACGGCGAATCATGACCACGCACCTGAAAAAGGGCCCTTGATCCCGACGAATTTTCACTAGCCCGGTAGTGACCCGAGTCAACAAAACCGCCATGTTGTATTGGTTGCTCACTAAGCCTCGGTTTGGACTGATGACCCAACCACTGTACCGAAGGTGATGCTGGTAACGTACGTTATCAACATCCCAACATGCCGGAAGGCAAGATCGCTTCGCGAGTATCTAAGTTAAGCATCAAAACCGAGCCGGAAGTTTTATTTGATAATGTAAGCCCGCGGCAGAGGGAAATTGGAAAGGGCCGAGAATTTTTCAACATTGGAGAAGAAGAGTTAATACGTTGTGGCCCTTATTTGGCAACATAGAGGCACAACATCAGTTTATACATGTACTTTACAGTTTATAACTCCCATTGGCTAAGGAATCTGAACACAATATTTCACCTTTGTCTGCTTTTTCTTTCTGAAGAGGAAGAGGAAAACAGGTATAGGGCATAGTACATGTGGTTCTTACTTGGGACCACAGAGTCTCCAACTCTATAATAATCCACATTGGCTAAGGAGTCTGAACGCAATAGTACAGCTTTCTATGGCACTAAGTTCTGAAGAACACGATGAAAAAGGTTTTCTATCAACAAATCTACATTTTATTATTCCAATTGTCCAAGTAGAGTGTACACAGGCTTTGGGCTCTCTAGAGCCAGTGGTTCTTGAAAATAAGATGAAAAATAGAAAGAATTACAGACGGATGGACTGACGGACGCCGAACACCTTGGCATGCCATAAGTCTATCAGGATTTTCAGATCTGAGCGCAGTCTGTTCTTCGCTTTATTGCTGATAGTGTCTGCAGTGTTCCATGTATTAATTATGGATGACAACCGTAACGCTGAAAAAATCCGTAATAGTCACCTCTTTATTTCCTCGTGTAAATACATAGTAAATATACTTTTATTCTCATATTCAAATCTATTCCAGGGGTATATACACTTACATATGCATATTTCTGCATGTAAACGGGGCTTTAGAATGTAAACATCTTATAATCCTCAACTGTGTTTATGGGTTATATCTAAATAACAGTAATAGTATATTTTAGTACCTTGGAATTGAGAAACCCTTTCATTACTACGTAATCGGGCGCTTGGAATGATGGACTTGGTGTTCAGAGGAATCTTCGCACATTACGCTAGTAATAAGTAATATCAAATTTATCACATTTCATTAAAATAGCTGGTTGTATACATAAATAGATTATTACCCGAGGAAGTTTGTCATATGACTTTTACGAAACGAGTGTGAATTTTTGTATTGCCCTAGCTCAAACTCGTTTCGTAAAAGTCATATGACACCCCTCCTCGCGTAATAATCTCTATATAACTTCATTTTAAGCTCCTTCTGTATATTGATGTGATGTACGTCAAACTAATGATACAACATTTTCATTGGCAACAAAGATTTGTAAGTGCAAATGTAGCAGTAGTACAGGACTGTGAGGGGTGGAAGTTAAATTAGTGTTTCCGTTGGTTATTTATAGTAAGGTCATTTTAAATAAATAAAGCAAAACTATATATGAACCGTTTAAAGTGTGCTACTATGAGCTTGGCGTTCCAGCATCATTTATTTCAAAACAAGAGACATTACCAACATCTTGACTGGGAGTTACCAACATCCCATCGAGATTTTAAAATTGCGTATACTTCATGACGTGGACATTAATATGTAGAGTCAGAGCATCAAATCTATTCACACCATCAATGTCCATGTGTGTGCAAACTAAGTTTGATTATATACTCCGAGAAAGCTGTTAATTCGTATTAAATACTCGCGAAGCCATCTTGCCTTCCTCCATGTTGGGATGTTGGTAACGTACGTTACCAGCATCACCTTCGATACAGTGCCAATGACCTGCATAAATTTTTAGGAAGGCCTATGGTATCAGTTACAACGGCTGCAGTGGAACAACACTAGATCACTTGCGTCATCTCCGGTTTTGTGAAAAAGTAGCAACAAACCACACATTTGTTCAACCTCGGACACTCTCGCCAACTTCTTCTGCCGCCAAATTTCACTCTCAACGTGTATACTTGCAAGTACGAGAGTGGATTGGAGATCGACCAGCTGATATGAATCCTCTGTAGTGGGGATGGGAAAACAAGAATGGATTCTTGGTTCCTGTCAAAATGGACAAAGCGCCAGCACCACAACATCTACTCAAATGTGTTCATTGTAACTGTAAGACGGACTGTGTGTCCTCCAAATGCACATGTCTGAAACATGGACTGTCCTGCTCTACAGCATGCGGAGAGTGTCGGGGACTAAGTTGTGCGATTTTAAAGAAAACAGATAATGACTCTCTAGATTAGAATACATATACTTTTGTATTCAAAATAGTGCATTCAGATAATTATTGAAATAAAACAGCATCTTAGTGTTTGAATTTCGTGTAAATTGTTATGGAACTGCACAGTGTCAATAGATACATTTCCTTAAACTAGTCACTTGAATGAATGTGATATCCAGAGGGAATATATCTTAAAGCGAACGGTCGATCGATCATGGAATTTGCTGAGTAGATATGAAGGCTAATGGCATGTTTTTGTATATATTAAAGTATCACTTATTTCATGTTAAAATTTATATTAAAATAACTGTTGTTTTTAACTTAGTGTTGTTTAATCATTTCTTAACATATGCTTATGTATATTTATACTGAATGAAGTAAGGTGTTTCTAATACGTGAAATGAAAATTTTTCAACCGTTTTAGGGGTTTTCGGGCGTTTCCATGGCAACCACATTACGTATTATAAAAATAATGTCCATAATACTTCTCCAAAATATAAGTGATGATGAAAGTTAATAATTTTACTTAAATCAAACACGTAATCTGCTAAAATATAACGATGTCTTATTAACTATAAATGAATGTCTGTGATATAACGTTTCTGAAACTCAAACAAGGATAAAACACATACTCTAATTTCATACAATCATTAAAAAAATATCGTTCACTATAGTTTCCTATACTTTTGTTATATTGATCAGTAAGTGCCATAGATTTGAAAACACAACAAATTTCTTTTATTGCAATTTGTTGTAGGTTGGTCAAAATTTGAGCTAGAATGACTGGACTAGTTGACGACATTCGGATAGTTAGTTCTATATATCTCGCCAGATCACTATGTTCTATAAGAGAAAAGTTGGTCTGTTGCATTTACCACATAATGTGACCAGGGTGACTAAAATGTCAAAAGTTGTGTCTTTGTTAATTCTAACTCCGCTATCATGGAACAGGTGGGCATCTTCGCCGAAACGTCGCACTCTTACAATAAAGAAGTTGTACATCCATACACAAAACATAAACAAAACATATGTACTCTTGATAAAATTGACCTAATCTCTCTATTTGACTTCTTAAAGAATGAACTATTTGTGATAACTGAGATATAGTTTTAATCAGATTAGAAGGGCATGCTTAAACTAATTACATCTATATCACGAATACATACCCGTACATAATGTACAGTAGTTATTCAAGATATTCGAAATGCATTGATTGTAATCGTATAATATATATCATTCAGGAAAGAAAAGTGACATTCGAAGTGTATCCGAACAATACATCTGTCACTCATCACACGGTCCACCATTTGTTTGTGATAGAGTATTGATTTGTGATCAGACTGTCATCCAATTGTTGTCTAACTACTTACAGTTATCAATCAACTACATGCGTACTTATGGGACTGGATCGGTTGTACACGGGAGGGATCAAGTTCGCCTGTTAATTTAAAAACAAAGCTGGAGAATGCACTGAAAGTTTCTGTAAAACATTCGGTGTATGTAGGTCGAAATATGGACCCGATATAGTCTTAAAAGTGTAAAAGTGCGACATTATTCAATATGAACGTTCTTTTGTAATTGTCAACGTTTTCACGCGTTTACTATTATCAATGTAATGTAACTCTTTTGTTTAACATATCAATTCGGTATTTACTTTTCGACAGAACCAGCCTTCACAACTGAATCCGTTCATGATATCACTCCAACAGCGTGTATACATGCTGAACCTAACGCATCGTCAACTTGCAACCCCGTAATACACGGACCCACACACATGCATGTGGTATATACATGCAGTAGTCTAGTCATGGACCAATGTGTTCTAGGCACAATAGCTCACATATTTGAAACTTTTTTTGAATTTGGTTTCAACAAAATTACTGCTTCCCACATCAATAGATAACGAATGCCTCCTGTTACGAATAAAAAAAATGTGTTATATTGATTGTAATACGAATTTAGTGTTAATGGTGTCTAATTTCTCGCTTAAGCTCATTGTGAAATAACAGACAGTGAAAGGGGGTACGCTTGTAAACGTCTAAAATCAGGCTTTAAACGTTACAAGAGGTTCTGTGATAAGTAACGACACTTTGCCAACGGGAACGCAAACGTGTATATAGCTTAACTACCTCCAATAGTACAAATTCTCGTACTTTTTAGGGCCGAGTGACTATGATATATGTGTTCACTATCTAAATGGCATGTATTCCGAACTAACGGTTGTTGCACCTCGTTTAAGTCCAGGTCACGCTGGCCGAATGGGTAAGCTGTTGGAATAGTCAGTGACATATGGTATGGGTTCGAATCCAGTAATGGACTCAGAAATAAGTTAAGAATGTGTGCTCTTGCAGACAGTGCATCCTGCTCCATCGGGGTATCTGTTTCTGCTTCCTACTGCAATACCCTCATTCCAATAGCACAGGAACCCTCGTCCGGCTACTGACAATATTACTCAAAGTAAAGTGGTTCGTTGTTAAATTCATTCGTTGGTAATTCATAGCTTTGAGTAGTGTAGTAGGGTATAGCGGATATACATACACTGATGTAGCAGGGTGCGGATAGCGGTATCTCAGACATAACACTGATACATTTGGGTACTGTCTAAATGACATGTATTTCTAAGAAACGTGTACCGGTAGGTTTTGCAGAATACGAACAATACTACAACATGGTTTAACGCGTTAATACGTGAATAATATTCATAAAACTTAGATTAGACAAACACCGTTTGATTTTAATTCACTGATTGGAATTGATAATTATCCCAAAAGGATCCAAAGTCAAAAGGAACGATTAGTCCATCTCACGCCGAGGCAGCATTTCAATCCAACCCTTGAATGTTCGACCAAATCACTCCAGACGAATTTCCCAATGGCGTAATGACGAGGGGACGGCTACTGTTGGCTGTCAACCAGAAGAGATACTTCACCTCTCTGCCTCCCTTCTTACTAATTGCACTCTGGACTGGGTCGTTACCAGGAGATTTACCATTGTTAGTTGATGTCAGTTTCAATTTCAATCCACCAGACGCAGGCATTTAAATGTTGTAATTTGGGTGGTGGGAGACAGCAGGACAGGAGTCCTTTGGGACACAATCGTTTGCCGCATATCATACCATAGACTATCTTGCTGGACATCGCAATGAAAATACAGCGTTCCACTAGTACGCGACAGAAATATATTATTATTTTATCTTAGATTCTAACATTGCAGGCAAGTCCAGTCTCTAATGATGAACACATTAAGTCAAGTTCAATGGAAGTGTGTTCCTGATCACACTTGTGATATCGGCATGTTGCCCCCACTATTTCTTTAATTTTCAGACACAGTTCAAATTAATACGTATTTAAAACATAATAAAACATACTGTCTTCATGACTCGAATATTTGATCTTGATCATCACACAGGAGACACTCAGATGTAACCTGATTTCGTTTCAGAACATGGATCTACAATTCAGAATTTTGAAATACCATTGTATCTAAAATTGATAAACTCTACACAAGGTATCACAGCTATGCAAAAGTTGAAAGTAGTTACAGTGGAGCAATAAACCACAACGACCACACTCAGTATCCTATCACGTTCATGTTGCTGCTCTCTACTGATGAGACCGCCGGGGGACCGATAACGTATATCAATAGGGAAGAAACACGCTTCTTGAAGTATAGAATTCTTTGAAATGAAAAACAATTTAGAAATCTGTTTTCTTTGAATCACCATGTTTATCAACCATATTTCCGAGACACCATTCCAATACTTTTTGCGAGGAATACTGGTAGGGGAAAAGTGGACACTCGTTATCGAAAGGAAAAGGAAAATAACACTAATATATTTACAGTGTGCTTTAGATGTGTGGATGTGTATATCTGGAATATTTCGACAAGGAACAAGTGGATTATAAACACCATTCGCTCAGGAATTCCGAAGATCATCAAACGCCCTGCGGGTAAATGAATCTCCCTCGAGGACCCACTTGAAACAGCACTGTATCGTGAATCATGCTCAACAATTACATTATCAAATGTACAGACTATTATGAACAGACAACCCATCTCTATCAATTGGAAAAGCTGACATATTTTTCGAAAACAATATATTTTATGAATAGAAACTTATCTCCGTTTCATGGCATGGTCTTGACAAAGTACTTGCATTTCTTCACCGGGAAATACAATTTTCCATCTCAATAACCAATTGCCATGTAGTAGAAATATTCTGCGCATGGATGTTCACCAAGATAATATGCACGTGAGAAAACCACTTTTCACAACGATCACGACAGATGAGTATATGTAATAAAATGTATCAGACTGAGTTATCTCTTGAACTGTCATCTATGGAAACACACCTTTGCTGTTGTTTAACGCATCCCCTATATGACTTCTGTGGATTCATCTTAACACGATCAGCGCAGACAGGCAGTCTACATAAACCTTTATAGCAGTTTGATATTGTTATAAGTATGCCCAAGGGATTGAGAATTTCATGCTAGCGTAAGTTCCACAAATGAGTTTCGCTGCTTATTGTGATTAGCTTAGCGTGCTTCTGCATACGAACTATACTGACAGACATGAACCCTGGTCCATAGAATGTCATCCTTGATTAGACGTCAGTCCAGGCACAGGACCAATTACGTTCATGTACTGCAGGCATGAACAGCTTCGTTTACACGTCGCTCTAACGTAATGCATGATTACAGACAATAGTGAAGTTCTTGTGACATACCAACTTACTGTGTGCATGTACCATATACCTTATGTTGAAACTCTTTAATGATGCCAGTTTGGGGTCCTTTTCAAATGTATCTATGGCTCATTTTGTTTATATTTCCATTTGCATTTGTTATCATACACATGTATAGTATATACAGTACATTTATATGATTGCATTATATAAATTTAGTATGTTCAATGGTAGTGTAATGATTTATTTTGTACGGTTAAATTTACATTGAGTAGATGTGACTAGTCTCGCAGGACATGTAGCTATTGTTTTAGGATGTCACAGTTATAAATTTAAGAAATACCCAAACCTTTGGTTTAAACATATCATATTGAAAATGATTGGAACACCTCACCTCTACCTATTGTTATACATTTTCTCATTTACTAATGCTGTATCTACTTTCGATCAAAATGTTTAATGTTTAATGTTTCATATGAAATTTAATTAAAAGCATTTACCTAACTTCCAACGTTCAATTTACTTTTGGCTTTAGACACGTCCCGTCACATGTTGAGGAACATTAAAAAACAAGCCAGTGTATTTATAATGCCCAACTTTGATCCGAATGATGATAACATCAAAGCTTCCTCTTCAAATAACATTTACAGAATTAATGAACATACAAGTAACAATCCAAATTCTTTCTTTGAAGTACTGGTTCCATATACATAAAGTAGTCTTGTTTATAGATGGTATAATTTCCAGCTTAAGAAATACGACATATTCACATACGACAGGCTTTTATAAATTTGGTCACATAGAAGATGTTTCTTTAAAAGATGCTTAGTTGGCAAATAAACGGAGTTGAAATTAGTTTCAATATGTATGCTGTCGAACTGTGCAAGGAATCAGTGCAGCGGTACGGTTCATGGTACGTTGTGCTAAGAACAAAGTGACTGGTGGTCAAAATGTCAAATGCGACTGACGTCGAAGTATTTCCTCATTGTAGACTGTCGTGGAATCATACGACATGTGGTGCAAGAGTTCATATAGCTAAGATGTTGGTGAAATGTTGACAAAACGTCATAGAACATTGAACAAAGGGTCATGGTCAACAACATCCGACTGGTTTGGGTGTCACGAAATTAGAAAACACGGGTGCAACAGTTCATGGATTGAGCGATGAAACGAATTGAACAAACGAACGGATGAAAGTAGCGACGATAGTGGAGATGGACAATACAATCTGCGCCACGAACTGCCACATGAAGAGCAAATGTTTCAAATTGATAACCCTCTGACAGACTGATTTTATTTGTGCATGTATGGATGGTCATGTGGCCAACAGTACATTGACATTCATAGTGAAATACAAACCTGAGCGTTTTTTTAAATTTAACTATCCGTAAAGACGTTACTGTTACACAGCTAAACGTAATAAGATGACGGCTGATTTTGAATTCAAAGGGTTGTGGATTCAGGTGGATTTGGGTTAGTGAAACAAATACCCTGATAACTATTTGGTTCGTGCATCCGTATACACTTGAAATATATGATATACTATATTTTCCAAATTGTTGGGACACATGGCAATGGCGATATCTGCAAGCTTTGATTATCTATGTAATTGAATGTAGAAAACAGTAACACCACATCCTAACTTTGTCAGTAATACTCGTAAATACCTTTGTGGCATCATGTCAGGTTTGTAGGTTGAATATTTCCTACATCCTCTTTCACCTTTATGGACATTGTCTATGTTACAGCTGGAGAGGACATTCTCACTTTGTGGAAAATGTGCACGGATCTCTAACCCTTTTCACCCATAGACGCCTGAAATTAGGCACGTAAACATATTAACGTTCAGGTTTCTTAGTGGTGAAAGGGTTAATGAATCCAGTGGTTATTGACAATACATGTGTCCGGCGACATACAGAGGTGTCAATCGAAGAGCTATATGATGTTCGTCATAAAATAACTACGTGCATATGTTTTTATTTGAACAACTACACACATTGATCCAAATGTCATCTAGTGGTGGACCCATAGAATACAAGGATGAACAGTTTGTGTTTTATGGACACGCCTTCTAACTATTTCATTCAACTGCTAGTTGCTAAGCTTGTTAGTCCGCCTGTCCGTTCGTTATTGATGGTTGCTTTATTGTCGTCAATCC
This sequence comes from Gibbula magus, assembly GCA_936450465.1. Classification (NCBI taxonomy): domain Eukaryota; kingdom Metazoa; phylum Mollusca; class Gastropoda; order Trochida; family Trochidae; genus Gibbula; species Gibbula magus. The sequence goes on along the minus strand of OW388292.1, from coordinate 31,101,637 downwards.
CTAAACAACTGTAACACGTTTGTCAGAATATGTATCATGCACATAATTATACAAATGAATTAATCTGACATTTACTCAATAAAAAACTCTTTTTAATATTGGTTTATAATGATAACATTTACCCACCATGGAACCTACCTAGATAATAATCAATGATTGCGGCAGTTGTCTATGATAAATAGTGAAATTATTCAGTTAATATATATATAATTTAATCATAAATTCAGACATTTATTATTAAACAAACATGCTGCTTTCTGATTGGACTAAACTCGATAGCGGCACCGCATACATTCTTATAATAAGCTGGCGGTTAACAAACTCCAAACTTAAGATACTCCTTACGTTTGGGCTGATACAAACTAACTATCGAACTTTTTTATAACGTAAGTAATAGTATCACATGGGTTTTTCTTACACTTACGTAATAGTGTATGTGATATATTTCATAATGTGTTTACGTTCAAAGACGTATTGACGACTTGAAAGTTCGAGTAAAACTGTTGTATATATGACATCGATAATCTCCGGCATGTACATATGTATATCAGTGCGGCGTGCATGATTCAAACCACTTAAAAGACAGTGAAGAAACACATTAAACACTTTATTGGTCAGATGCAATTATATTATTGCACTCTTGAGGTTTCAGAACGCCGTGAAATATGTAAGTTTTCTCTCTTCCAATTCCCAGAGTAATTCATCAACATAGTGATATGTGTGGGCAATTCTCCCTTTTCTGAACACTCATCCTCATTATGTCCGAACATTGCTCTATCCCGTTGATGTCGCTTTACATTGACGTCATAGGTAATTTGACTTGGGGCAACAGTAACCTTCAACAGGTTATTATTGATCGTACCTACTTGAGATACTTTGGCGTATTTGTTCATGATAAGGACACAATCTATACATGTAGTCTTATATTCTTACAATAATACTAACTATTGATGGATGTAAACCTAAATCATTGAAACAATTCATTCATTTCATCTGATTTTGCTGATTCATTTACAAACGTAATTAGAATTTCAAAGGTAGAAACTTCCCGAAATTCACCTTTTTATCGCTACACTGTGTGAACCATCTTTTTTCCGGAATTGATTTTCCACCGTGCGAGCTACCTAATTTGAAGATTTGCCATGGCAAACAGGGCTTGATGAGCACTTAGCTTGCTCCTGGAATGTTGAAGTGCGTGACGGTGTGTTCCCACAGAGAAGCGTGTTATCAGGAGCTCTGACGGTGCACACTGCCAGAAGATTACACAGAGGTCGTTTATTACACAGGACGTTTCTTTGTCATAGAATTGTACATGCATGTTGTATTTCAAGCCATAGAAAAGGGTGCTGCTTCTGAATAATTGCTTATTCAGGTCAGATCACGCATTGCTTGTTTTCTTTTCTTTCCTCTTCAATATCACAAATTCCATTTTTTAATATCCATACGTACGTTTTCATAAGGCTTCAAAGATGAAACAGTTGTCATTTACAGTATTTGGTTATTTTTGACGGATGATGTATTGAATCTAAAATTCATATGACAAAGATTGGTGTATGTTTGTATTTACATACGTTTCCTTACATCCGTTACGTAACTAAAGCTTACTCTCTTTCGAACGTGAAGCTACGACTAACATAATGTTATACTAAATATAATCGTAAGACCATACTTAAAGTCTAACCATCACTAAATATACTATATCCAGACAGGTCTTAATATCTTAAATCTTAATATTTTAAACTCAAGCTTAGTTTCCAGGCAAACACTCCAAGGCAACAAGATACCATAAAAGTATATATTTACACCGATAGGAATCTGCGGGTGTTAATTTCATTAGCCAAAATGCAATTTGATTGGCACCCATGGAGATTGAAGCCAAGCCTTACAGCTGCTAAACCGCTTTCCACAGAAATCTGCAGTGTCGAGTTTCTAAAAGAACAACCTTTTCTGCAGGAATGGGGAAATTTTACATTCAGGTTATTTTTGTATCATGCCTTCAACATTTTCGTTCCACTAAAATGAAAGACAAGTTGTTGAATCAAACTATATAGGGTTGGTCTTAGTTATTTACAATTCCGTTTTCTTTATAAGGGGTTTCAAACTCAATGTAAGAGAAATGAATGAAGTTGTACAAACACACGAGACATGAATGAAGTGTCATTAAAGTGGACTAACTTCCTAAAGGTCTAAACTTAAATTCATGTAAGTCGTAACGTTTCAAAGGTGACCGTTTCAGTGCAAATGTATGAGTACCGTGTTGTCTTAAATACAACATTAAAATTTTTATGGATTACAGGACAACTTCTGTATTCTCAAGGGGCGGCCTGTTTACACAACTTCGTGTGTCGTTACTACACAGAGGTAACATATGGTAGGAACATGAACATATACGTTACCAGATACCTAAACCAATACAAAGGGAAATGATTTTTCTGTTAATCACGACTTAATTAATACGTTAGAGATACCCTAGTAGTAGTAGGAATTGCTTTTTGTAAAATGATATCGATTGAACATGACCGGGATTGGCGACACTGGCAATGAAACATCATCAATGTATTGACATTAGACTATATCCTACCAATTAACTAACAAGATGTATAAAGCATTCGACCAGAGATAACCAATCTTCTTAAGAAATATGTTTACCAGTTTTCTCTGGGGAAAAAACTGAAATGGAATAACGACCATATTGGACAGAATGATTTGTTTATCCTAGTATATTCGAACTACATGAGGAGTCGTCAACTCTTAACATAGCATGTTTTATCGAATATACAACATGAACATCGAAGTGTCGAGTCCTGGTTAGGTGGTTTTGATGCACACACTTTCTGAACTTAAAACATGAAGTTTTAAACAGGGTTTATACCTTGCAAGTTAGTAATATCCGATGCAAGGATATGCTTTCCTGGATTTCCTACTTCTCCAATAATGCAACATACGATTTAACATAGATAAATATCACTCAATGTGTCATGCAGCGTGTTATAGTGTCCGACAGAAACGAGAATTTATACAATCTGTATACGGTTTGCAGACAAACGTTTGACAGCCTTCATACAATAGAACGGTAAATAGATGCTGATAACAGTTTGCAATGACAGAATGAGATATATGATAGAGTTTAATGGAATACAGCCAAGCAGAGGACTATAGTACAATGCCCCTTTAGACTGACACTAAGTGACATATCATATCAATGGTTTAGAACACTAAGTCCGATTTAGCTATTTAACTCCTTAAACTATAATTAATGAAACACTTTTGAAAAAGTTGGGTTAATATTTATACCATGCCTATGAACGATGAAAATCACATCGTTTGATATTACACTAAAGTATAGTATTCAGCAATATCATATCACAATATATCTATGCACTGTAAATTACAATTTTACTAACATATTCATTATAAAGCTGTGTAATTTGTATATATTTAAACAAATAATAGACGTGACGTAAAAAGTCGAATCCACTAATGATAACTATCGATATGATCTCATGTCTTCGATTTTCTAAATCGTCTTCCAATATGAAGTTGGGTGAATTTGCAGGAGAATTTGGTTAAATGTCTTGACTAATGACTTGGTGAAAACTACGGTTTGTAGGAACACATTGGGAGGCAACATCCTGAAGGGACATTGCTTTGGAAATTTAAATGATATACTACGATTCAACTTCATTCATGAATTAAAACGGGATTCGAACCCACACTCACAAAGTTAGGCACCAATCGCTTATTATATTAGAGTTTCTAAATACGAAGAATAGTGTTTGAGGGAATACATCATGTATACAGTAACACGATCGACTTCCAATTCAAAGTGTCATTTTCATACAGCAGAAATTTCTTTTTACATAATTAAATTATTCCCAAAGCATCATAAGATAGGGAAAACATTACAATTATAAAGACATGGCTGTTGTGACTCGTGTATGTTGTATACCCTGACGTTAATAATTAGTATAGTTCACACATTGAGTATATGGACTCACCTGATAATATTCTACAGTTTTGCACATGGCAAGACCGAGAAACCACGTCTCCAGAAGGGTCTGAGCATAGGAGGGGGGTAGACAGAACAGCATGACGAAGAAATCAGCCACAGCAAGGTTCACCAGAAACAAGTTGGTCGTGGTGCGGAGCTGACGGTTTTTCCAAACTGCGTAACAAACCAAGGCATTTCCGGTCACTCCAAAGACAAATATAATGGCGTAGAGCACAGTAAAAACCCATTCATGAGGTTCAGGGTAGATGAAATCGTATATACTGTGCAGCAGGTGCTCGTCAGACACATAACACTGCTCTAAAGGTCCTGCTGGCGGATATGCATACTTGCACATACTCCTGTTGTAAGGCCCTGCCATTGTCAGTGTACGGAGATTCCCAGAATAATTACTCTCACGGGTTATGTTGTTTTCATTGAGAACGCTTCATAAATCAGCTCCTCCTTTATGTACGGTTCGCATGTATTGCCTTTACACTTCCCACACCTTTCATGTAGCCACGTTTGTCTTTATCATGCGCCCTCTTCTTCCTTATCACGACTTGTTCTTTTACCTGCTCACCATTCCGTCTCCATCAGCATCTCTCTGTGTGACTATGATTAACTATCAGATATCCCCTTTATCAGTTTTGACTTTGATCAGCTTTTTCTTTGTCAATTTTCATCTTTAGAAAACTTTATCACATTTCTTTATTGAATTACTTCTTCATTTTCACAATTCGTCTTTTTCATCACCTTCTTGTTTTCAAATTGTATCCTTCATGTGGGTTCTTCTTTAAGAATATTCCTTATCTCATTTCTTCTTTATAACTTTTATATTGTACAAATGTTACCCTCTGCCCCCTATCTACTCACCAAGTGTGCTTTGTGTAACACACATGTCCTAATGAAAGCGCTACCACATTGAGTCAGGTTCAGGTAAAGCACAGCTAAATGCCGAAAGGTATTTACATATCTCAGTCAACTTCATTACCTTAAGCATGACGATATTATTAACATCTGAGACCACGGCAATAATTAACGTAACTGATATGTCTGGCTTGAGAAAAACAGGTTTCCCATTTGCATATGATGCTTTCTGTTAATGAAGCTGCGTCCAACCTTGCCCATTTAGCGTCTCTAAAAGCTTTTTACAATTTAGACAATTTCAACACCATGCACCATAAACCGATAATGAGGTTATGTTGACATTGACGAAAAGGGTACTAATTTACCAGCAGTTAATCACGGAATTCCATCAGTCGATGATCACTTATAACCAATCATGCTTAATTCCTGGGCTTGTTAGCAGACCATTATGCACACTCCGCTTCGGAAGAGGTTCTTCAACACTATTCGCAAACTTGTTCCACTGAGTCAATATCCTTTGCACTATCACTTCCTTGATTCACAAGCTCCCCGCGCTCGCTCACTGTACTTGTCCTGCCCAGAGTTTCAATGCAACTGGACGACCAGCTCGACGCCGCCTCTCTGCTGTCTAGCGATGTGCTGAGTTTCTCCTACTATAACACTGAGCGCCTACTTGTTGGGCTTCAGATTGGTCGGGAAATATTGGGACTTTGTTACTACATATATGACTGGCAGGCTGGGATTGTCGGCTTAATTACGAGGGTATGCTTTATTTACATTTGGCAACCAGTTACAACCATTTACTGGCAACTTTATAACAAATGGGAATATTTAAAGTGCATACAACTTTTTAAGTTTACATTAAATCGATAGGAAGTTCCTTCTGTACAGCATTTACTTGCATTTGTTTTCTCTTATTTCATCGTTTATTCTTCTCTTCTCCCTCTCAAATAGCTATAGATGCATATTGATCGATGAGTTTAACGTTCAATGATAATAACTCTATAAACTGTACATGGAATTACAAGGATATATATATGTGTTGATATTGTACGCAAATCAATTCATATGGTTGACACTGCTGTATATATGAATAAGAACAACTAGAAAAGTGTTGTTAGTATCACTGAACCAGGTTAACGTCATATTAAAATGAGAATTTCAAGCATATTTTTTTTATCGAAATCCATAACTAACATTCGATCGCCAGATGAACACTTATGAAATAGGACCCACGCTTTTCACTGATTCATTCATATTTAATTTAACCTCGCACGATCCCATTTCGTATTTTTTTCTGAAACCTATTTACGTTACCGTTGTGTATTTAATTAGCTGATCAGCCCACACAATCATTTGTGTTCATTTTCCGTAAATTAGTTTTAAAATCCAATATCCTGTTCATAGAAAACAAAGTTTAACTTTAGTTTCAAGTTAAATACAATGCATAACATGTTTTTCCTTCTACAAAGTCCTAAAGAAATACTAAAAAAGAGTAATCTTTAATACATTACATGATATGACTAAGAAAACGATCTGTTTCATTTTCTTCTATCAATAATACCTCTTTCCCAGCTTTCCTTATTTTGAACCACCAAGCGGGGAAGTCCAGAATCTAGGCAAAACAATATTCACTGAAGCGGCATTACAATATCCTTTATGCCTACGGTTTGCTTAAAAGCACTAGTCACAAGCCAGTTTATTTAGCACATTTTGATACAGGGGCAATATAAATATTTAGATGAAACTAAAGCATCAGTAAGTGTTTTATTCAGTATAGCCATACGCATTTTCTTTCTCTCTCTCTCTCTCTCTCTCTCTCTCTCTCTCTCTCTCTCTCTCTCTCTCTCTCTCTCTCTCTCTCTCTCTCTCTCTCTCTCTCTCTCTCTCTCTCTCTCTCTCTCTCTCTCTCTCTCTCTCTCTCTCTCTCTCTCTCTCTCTCTCTCTCTCTCTCTCTCTCTCCATGTCATATCGAATGGTTAGCAGCAGCTGTTGAAGTATATCATGCTTCAAGTATCATTATCGTTTCTGTCAGAATAAGTCTTCTTATCGACAAAAAGTATATACTAGAGACGCGGCAGTTTGCAGTTCGTCCGATAATAACTATTAATTGTAATGATCGATAAAGATTCTACAAGCATACAACCAAGATGTTCAGTCATTAAGCAATTACGTGATAAACACTCAAGACACGCCTTCACTGTGACTGTGTATTGGGAACGCTAACGATATATAAACGTATACAGTGGAGTATCTATCCTTCTGAATGAAAGGGATACAAATATCCAGATACAATGTTAACATAATACGTTTAACTAATTTGAAAAGGAACACGTTCTTGGTCATGTCTCGCCTACACTTAAACCACACAAATCAAAATACAAAATGATCTAAAGAGAATATGTTTATCAACGCTCTAGTATTTCAAACACTTTACCAATGTAATAATTTCCTTAATAATCACACTTATAAGCAATATGTTTAGTGTGAAACAAGACAAAGGACAGGTTGACTCAGTGTTCAGTAATTGATGTACATGTATAGAAGGGAGCTCTATGACATGTATTTCATAATTGGGATTTTAATCATACATATAGATAATTATCATTATCACGGTACATTATAATTATTCGAACTATTCAACGGAAAACCGTATATAATGAGCAACTTAACTATTGTTCTGTGTAAAATGGCGTTATGACATTTAAGCATCTGGTGCGAATACGCATATTTTGTGTTATGACGCATATGAATATCATTATGCAAGTTGATTCACATCTAGTTCTAATGATGTCCGCTTTGTCTTGGAGCGTAAACAATTATGCGTGATGCATATTATGATGATTAAAGTACACGTAGACACGATAAATGAAATAACCAAAATACGGTTTGAGATTGTTTCAGAATAACCAGTTACAATTACATAATTTTAGATAAGTAGTAAAGGTATGAGCGAATACAAATTATACACCAGGTACTCTCGCCGTAAGAACTAAAGAAACTTTGATGGTTAATGTTGTTTTATAAATGTGGGACCACTCGATTTGTTGGCCATATTGACATTTCAGTGTGATTCCGAAAACATGGGACCACTACTAAAAGATTGCAACATTAGTCAAACATTTTTTTCCAAACAGCATACATGCTGGTGGATGATGAAAGACGCAAATAGAATGTTTTTGTGTTGTGTAAAAATATACGAAACATTTTCTATTTCAATATAATTCACAAAATAAAAGATGGAAATATTTTAGGAATAATACGAAAACACTCAATCAGAAACTGAAAATGTGAAGTGTATTACCTATATATACAACGTTAAATTAATCATCCCACTTAATAGATGGGGTATATAGACAACATATCATATGGTTATATTTCCCCTTCTATTTCCAAATGTTCATGACTGTCACAACGTCAGTTTGCCACCCTCTTCGTCAAATCAAATATTGAAAATTTTCAGGGAAGGTGTGGAAACACCCACTCATCAAATTGTGAAATGTGTTGACTTGTCAACTCGAAGCACATGTTTTGACAGGTTATACTAATTTCATTGCACTGTGAGTGTCAAGTTTTTCAACCGAAGAAAATGCAACTGAATATGCTGAGTAGATGCTACCTATGACCTCTCCCCGACTAGAACCAATGAGAAGAGATTGATCATTGATCAAGACATCAATATTCATGAGGTGTGTCCTACTTATTGCAGAGTTTATAAATGTAGATCTCTTTATATGTAGATACTTATATTAAAGTTCCCATCTTGCATCAATTGTCTAGATTTTATTTTACATAGTCTAATGCGTGGAATTCATTCAATACAATTCCCATTTCAGTCACTATATCGGGATTATGAATGTACCTTATACGACTGCTCGGCATATGCGTGACCACATAATGAGTAGTCACAAGATGGTTCACATTCTCGTAATTACAATATTAATATGTTCATATATCCATACAATAATCCAAGCAGCCTCATGCAAATTTACTCGGCCAAATATGTGACTGACGCGAATGATCCACATAGCCCCATGGTTCGATTGAAATAATGCTCAACACAGCTCTTTGTCTGACTGATGAGCATTTACCATGTAGGCCTATAGCTAAATGACTCAAAACCTCTACACAGCCCAATGGTTCTTTTAAAGGCAGGGTTCTATCCGGGGATTCTTTTGCGGAAATACAATTCGATGGGACATTGATGTTTATACAATAGGCTATTAATACATGATTATATCACAATCAAGTTGAAGATATTTTCCTGAGGGTAATAGTTTGATGACATTAGATTAGACAACTTGACATAGAAAAGCACACATTCACAACACTGACAAATAAATCCAGTAAACTGTGCAACGAGAATGGCAAACTTTGAACAGTACATTGTTGATTAGTCTAAAAATATAGTATTTGTTACTTTGTGAATATTCTATCAGTATGTATGTACATGTTTTGTTGATGAACTGTTATCATTTTATTAATTGTAAACTGAGTAAAAGCATATTGTTTTTCTCATTAACAAAATGTTTAAATCATTTTAAATATATGCTCCACAAAGCCCTATGACTGATGGCGAGCATATTCCCTACAGTCCTATAGCTGAATGAACAATGGTTGATTTACAGGTATGTTGATTTACAGGTATGTTCCACAGAGCCCTATAGCTGAATGACCCATGGTTGATTTACAGGTATGTTCCACAGAGCCCTATAGCTGAATGACCCATGGTTGATTTACAGGTATGTTCCACAGAGCCCTATAGCTGAATGACCCATGGTTGATTTACAGGTATGTTCCACAGAGCCCTATAGCTGAATGACCCATGGTTGATTTACAGGTATGTTCCACAGAGCCCTATAGCTGAATGACCCATGGTTGATTTACAGGTATGTTGATTTACAGGTATGTTGATTTACAGGTATGTTGATTTACAGGTATGTTGATTTACAGGTATGTTGATTTACAGGTATGTTCCACAGAGCCCTATGAATGACTGAAACGCATTGGTTCAATGACGCACATTGTCCACACAGCCACATATCAGTCTCTGAAGTTTGTTGAGAGTCGCCAGTAGCAGATATGTATGTCAGTAAATTGCATAGAATTGATGTACACTTTGTTGACGCTCACACTTCGACGATAACTAATTATTTATTGTGAAGAAGCACCACGTTTTGGATATGCTCGCTCCTTAGTCATCTTTGTTATTTCGAGCAGGGGACGACTTATATATCTGCATTGCATGTTTCTATTTCAAAATACCGAAAATATGTCTTTCATTTATAGTGGAATTCGTTCAAAGTAGTATATATATTAGCCCGAATTGTTTAAACAAACAATTGCGAATATCAATCCTCTTCTACCTGATTTTCACCAACCTGATTTTCGTTTCTGGATTTTTAAGGTTGATAACAAAAACAAAAATACAAATTATTTAGGATGTCAACAGCATGATTAACTTGAACTGCTGATGAGAATATTCTGAAACAGAAAAAACCTGAATCTTTAATATTAATCAAATTCAACACTAATCAACAATATTAATAACTGAGATATTAACATATCATTGCAAAATTGCAAATGTCCCTCTACAATTGTTAATGTATTCAAAGGTCCGTATATTCTTCATCAATCAACACTGATCTTCTGAACCCAGAGTCCGACAAAAAGACTCCTACAGTCTCCAGGAAATGAAAAGAGTGATCAACTGCGACGTCTCCCTTAAGTACAGAAGCAGTATTATATTCAATCAATGTCCAACTAAGCGATTCAATACATGGAGAAGTTTAAAACACTTCTGGAAGATGAATGATCCGATCTCTTCCTGCTCTCCATTAAAGCCAATGATGATGTTGAGGTACAGATGGATTACAGGAAGACGGACTAGAGATTGAATATTGGAGCAACTTCCTGTTTCAATAAGCTATAAAACCCAACAATCAGTTATGTAACGAGTTAGATCCTTTCACATCCTATAACCTGTCTTGTCGCTTTGAAATAAAACCCCTTTCCAATTCTGAAGCAATTTTCTGGCCGGATGGTACAGATCGATTCTACAAGCTGCAGTGCTTTATGGATACACGTGATCGTGGTTCGTTGTCAGTCGGGATTATTTATTTTAGAATTAATTTCAGCATTTTTCATTGTTTTTATGCATGTCATTTTCAAGATTATTCCATTAAGATATCCGTAAATAGATTATCTGTTGATTTTGATTGAAACATATTTTATTCATTCAAGACAAGTATGGTGTAGACGTGATCCACCTTAGAAAGGTCTCTTCAGATAATTACATGATCATGAAGTCAGACTCACAATGCCGTACAATAAAAGACGAGGGGGAAGTTTGGATATGTAACAAGTAAGAGAAAATAAGAAAAATGAGCGATAGATATAAGTATGTACACATTTGAAAATATCCTAATTGTACAACAGAGGTTAATTGTTGTATGATATCCTTGTCTTCAATACTCGTTCAGAATCTAACAGTTCATGAGGGAAATGGGTTGTGTTCAGAAGACCGTCGTCTCAAAACTCCAAATATATAGGGATCGTAACAATGTTGTCAAAGAACACAGGTATCCCAACCAATATCACAGTTTACATTTCAGACTAGCTAGAACTGAGGGAGAAGTATCATCAGTTGATTTGGAGTATCATCATTCTTATGAAATTTGAACTCTTGTTAGATTTGTCGTGCTCTTAGAGATTGCATGATAGCATGAACATCACTCGGTGTGGATCAGGGGTTCGCTGACATCATGCGTAACTCTATCTCCCTGTTTACTTCGGTGTTGATCAAGGCTCTCACATTCATTGGGGAATCGGATACGCAATAGTTACTACCATAATTTCCGAGTTGTATCGAGAACTAGCAGTTTGTCCGAGAGGCTGTCCTGGTACGTAGTTCACGATGCAACGAGGAAACAATGGTAGTGACTGCCTTACATCTCACTAATTTTCGAGTGAAAAATTAACAGTTTTTAAACAAGGTAAATCCCAATAACCTTTTTGTGGTCCCTTTACTAGTGTATGAATGAAGTGCGGATCACAATAGTCTGTGTTCAGTCTGAGCGATTTTAGAATGTTCACGACAGTCTTGCGTGTCAAGGTAAGTGCTTAGGCTAAGTAAATGTTCTGAAATCATGCGATACGTGGAATGTGTTGACATCTGAGTAATACTGCAATATATAGCCACAATGTGTACACTTCTTGGCAGGTTTTGGAAAGGATCCTTCGTCTCATTTGTATTGCACTGCGGCGGTGACATTTCGAATATTTCTCTCGGACTTTCAATATTTAAGTAATTTAAACTTATAATTTTCACATGTATTACTATAATTAACAATCATGTTAACAATTGCGAATGTTGTTGTGCAAAAGTCTATCAGAACCTGTGTAGCTCATTGTTGATGTCGTTGTCATTGTAAACAAATTGAATTGATGTTTTTTTTAATGTGGTTTTTTTTGTCCTCGTGCCAATTATCAGAACTCTTTCGCCCAAAGAGTCCTGATATCGATAATGAACAGGACACTTTTATGAATGGTTGCAACTGACAACGAAGTGTAAATAGTATGTAGTTACCTCTATTGTTTATAAATACGTCTTGTATTGTGTAATTACATGACTTTTCGAAGAATATGCTGACTGCTTACTTTTCACACGGGTTGGTTGTGATGCGATTAACAAGCATATGATTATTGTGAATTATTCTGTAGATTAACGTCCAATGCAATAGCACTCATATATACTTCTGTATGTAGTGTACAATATAGCGTTGAAAGTTTCTTCTTTTTTTAAAACCCCACAACGTTGTTGTTGATGTTGTCCCTGTAATCCGGTGCTTGGTTTCTAACTGTAAGATAAAAAATACCTGGAGCCCATGTATAGCTCAAACTGTAGCACACTGATGAAAACCACCACTTTCAGATTTCTGATTTCAGAGACCTGAAGCTAGGGAATAATATTACAAAGTTAATAACTAATACTAATTAACAAAATGTTTTATTATATGTATAATTTTTGTTTTGTTAGTTTTTATAATCGTGTTTTTATTCATTCCTCAAACATGTTTAAAACTGTATCTGACCCCTTGATTAATTTCCTGACAGTTATTTACATAGCTTATCTGTAGTTCATTCGTTGTGTTTGTATGTCCCAACATCCACTTGATGAAGTAGTAAACCATATCCGAAGCACTCCGAAATGAAGAAGTTGTTATCCTGGTAGTCGTGCTTTTCTTAATATGTTTTTGAGAATATTTTCAAAGTCAATCACTACCATCCAAAAAGTAGTATATGTACGTTAAAGAGATTTTGTCAAATTCATCCTAAATGATGTTTAAAACTACTTCCTTCAAGAAATATAATAAATCTAGTTTTAAGAAATAAAAAGCAATTTACGTTGACGTAGGCCAAACTTCAGACCAGAAGGTCATTAAAGTCGGTTAAGTCTGATTTTTTTACTTGTTGTTTGTGACAAGCTTTTTAGATTGAGAAATCAAGATTGATTTTTCCATTTAGAAAACGACATTTCCGGTTGATTTATTGTCAATAACGTCAATATCGTGAGGAAGACTCATTAAATTGTCAGAAATAGGACATAGATCTTGATTCAATTTGGAAACATCCGATTGTCAGATCGTAAATATGACGACAGAATCCTTTTCATTAGGATATTTATTCGTAAAAGTAATTTAGGGAATATTTCGAAACTAGTTTGTCTAGAGAAATGTACGCAGATTATTGTTATTTGATCATTTATGGGAATCCAAATCGTAGAAAATGGGAAAATTAATCTAACAAATACCAAAGCGTGGGATATATGATCGTTAAGCAGAATAGGTGTATAGAAATTGTAATTGTAAGTAAGTTATATTGTAAAAATGGGGTGACTAAAGTGGGGCATCAATTTTCAGAACACATTTATCAGATTTAAAAACATGCATTGAAACAATGAGATATAAGAACAAAAATGATAATGATAAATAATAAATTGTAAATAATATCTTTTGCTGATCGTTGTTTGTTTCCAAATGTTAATCAATGTACATCAAATTTATTTTTAAATGAAAGTAAAGTCAGTCACACCTCAAATGAAACCCTCCCAATGTGTATGTGTGTTTAAACACAAATGTGGCGATGAAATAGCTGTAAGAAATCAAAATATAAAAATTAAGTTGAATACAAATCTTGTGGAAATACTGTAATTTCTTGGATGCATGACGTTATAAAACAAGTTAACATTAGAGGCGTTATCCTGGGAACGATGATATCTGCAGTTTTTTCAAATTACGAAGAACCTGTTCATTAATCAATTCAAGGGTATATTTAATTATTAAATAATTTGTATATAGAATTGGGCTTCAGGGCAATCAACAATTTCAAATTGTATTTTGTTCTCAGGCGGAACATCCATTAGTTTCTTTCTTTGTCCTTTTCCCGTAAAAATCCACAATGGAATACAGATATATCAAAGTATATTATTCGGGATAATGATTGATCTCAACATGATAATTATGATACCAGTATGATATTGATTGAACAAAATTCTTCATCAAATAATTGTCATTACAATTCGTTCGATTTAAATATCAATGTTGAAGAATTATAATCTGAGAAGATATCTTGCTTAATATGGTTCCGATCCGTTCTTTGGTGTACACGGTTGTCTTTCATTCTACGATAAAATATTATGGAATCGATATCAAGTTAAAGTATTGTATTGTAAAGTATTGACAAAGACTTTAAAATCTTCCATTCAAACTGTGGTTTGAAGTTTCATGAATTGTTCACAACTTGATATACCATATACTATTTTCACATCATTTCTATTACAGAAATAAAAGCTTGTTTCTTTCTGGAGAAAGTTACATATTGGCATTAAACTCTGATGATGCATGCCAGAACGCCAGCCATGCTACGTGACCGGTTGTCATTCATTCTCTCCACACACACTCCACACATTATTTAACTCAATACTTCCAACCCAGCCTCTGTTACAAGTAGGCCGCGCGCTTTCGTGGCTAGTAATAGAGAGTTTTGATTGGTTGCAATACAGTGTACTGGAAATACAAGTTACTATTCAGTTTTTGTCTGTTACCATTGGGAAGACGGAGGAATTTGAGAAGATTTTTTCAATGTGTTTTGCTCAGATATTTCTTTAACAAGGTAGAAGTCAGTGGGAGATGAAGGACAATGTTAATCTGGTTGGGATGCTTGTTAAGACGATACCTGTTTTGCACGGTTTCACCGCTGGGGGTCTTTTCACAACTTCTACATGGGTAGAATGACTTAGTAGACTCTGTAGTGAGAGAACGAGACTTACTATGACTTGACTATTCCACTTTCAGTTACACTCAGGTATACTGCACATGTGTTTGAAGTGACAATAATGTTTCAACGTTAGAGATGTGTGATCTCAGTTACATGTGTAATAGGCCTCTCCTTACTTAATCACTGTTCACATGGCATAATATTACTTATGAAATATATACCCTAAACTAGCATCGACCTCACTATTGTATTGTGTTTGGCTGAAAGAACACGTTACAAACAGCTCCACTGATTATATTTTATGTACGCTTCAGCATGTCTGATAGCCTCATCAGGACAAAGACACTACACCTTTATTTACTCACAAAAGAATAGTCAACGTGCCTTTATTTACTCACAATAAAAGAATATTCAACATGTGATCTTTTTCCATTATGTGATACTCGCGTCTTATCTGTATGTAGGACAAAGTCTACTAAACGTTTTCATATCTGTGGGTCATAATTTAAAAAATAGTATCATTGGCTCTGTAGCTCATCAGGCTATCGTGCTTTAAAACTAATACGTTTTTGGGTTTGTTGAGGTCACCGGGTCAGCAATCTTTAATTTGGAATCCTCACTGGCCAATAAGTCTATACACAACATTTCGGCTTTCTAGAGCTTTTCGTACTGCATATGAACATTAAATCGGTTTTTAGGTCAGGACCTCTGTGCCCTCATGGGATCACAAACCCTACAATTTAGAATCTTTTAAGAGTCACTGGTTCTGGAAAAGAAGTCGAAAAAGTGAAAATGAGGACGGATGGTAAACATGTTATTGTATGCATAACATCATATATCTTTACATACCGATACGTCCTTTCCTGATCGATATGGCTGTAAAATGTTACTCGGGCACATTTGTTCAATAGTGACGAGGGCGGTAGGGTTTGATTTATAGTTTTTGTTGGAAACAATAATGACGAGGAGGAGAAGATTTTATTTGTTTCCATGACAATACAGCTTGGAAGTGGTGAAGGTACAGGTCTACATGTACATAACGGAAGCACATAACGGAAGCACATCCGTTCCTTCAGACCCGTATATGTAGTGGGCAAATGAATCGCGGGGTAAAGCACAAATGATGACCATAAAAAGTTGTCACTCTCACAAATAAAAGTGATGCGCCGATGCCCGTGAAACATTTAACTCTTTCACTTAGCCTAAGTAGAGTTGCATGTGTGTATATACTCATTGTTTCATATCTAATTCACTAAACTACCCATGTCACAAATATTACTTCTTTCCGTGACAAAGCAATATGACCCAAACTTAAACGTCCCATTCAGTTGCATAGCGAAGTCATAAAACCATAGAATGTATATTCTATTTAACCAATTCCGTTATTTGATAAGGACAAAACGGACACTTTGCCGTGACAACTTCCAATCAAATTTAAACTATCTCCTAAACACGGTAGTAGACCTTGCAAGATTACTAGTTTTTAAAGTACAATTATAGTTTTCATAAGTGACAAAATGTAATAACAATGAAAATGCAATGTGTTATTCCAGGAGTGTGTTGCTGATTTTCACGTGAATTCTGCCCATAAACCAGTCTTGAACATGAATGAAGAGTCTAATGTCGGCTCTCCGTGTTATTATTATATACATTAGATACGATTGCAGAGATCTATTAGACATTATAACTGCTTGAATTACTTTAAGATAATTTATTTATTTCTCCTATAAACCCAAAATAGTGAAGCGACATTTGTAAATTTCACATTAATATTTCATTATAAGCAATTTTAACAGTTTAATTGCTTGTTATGATATTCAATTTGATATCTGACACACTGTCGTTTCTTTTCCTGATTAATTTTATGACGAAACAATATTTATATCCTTAATGACATTTTACATTAGAGACATTATGTACTTAGAGATATATAATCACAGTGAAATTGGGCTTTTAATATTGGTTTAAATTATATCCAGTAACTTACAGTGTTCACTAGCTCATAAACTATCTTAACAATTGCCAATCCATATGAGCACTTAAGTTTCAAATATCTTTTTTATAGGAAGTTTTGTAATGTCCGGATATTGGCATTGAAGATCATATCATATTCTTATATTTCTTAAAATATATTTATACTTAACTCCTTTATTTATGTCACTGTAAAATCTAATTAACTTTATTAACATAAATGAGATTTAATGTTTGTCTGACAAACCTATTTTGAAGATAAGTAAATACAAGTTAATATTATATAATTGAGTATAAACAAAGAACAGATACATTTTGAAATATTTATAAAATAGTTTACTGACCAGTTAACAGACAAGAGAATACCTTTCCGAGGCAAAATGAAAAATGGAAAATAGATACCATCCTTAGGTCTTTTGCGATCATAATTACTTTCTGCAACAATGTGAACATCATAACAATCAAAATCTAATAAAGTATTATTATCCTTTTATAATATAATCCTAACCCTGTAATTGCTTTTTGATAATGTACATAAAATAGTATCTTAAGGGAACAAAAAGAAGTAAGCAAGTAGGGTAGATTCATGAGGAATATCGACAAGCTCATATAGAAGTATGCTATTAAACAGTATTTTGAATTCAATGTCGTTTTGTATCTTACAAATCAAACATGAAGTCTTTACAAATTAAGGAAACAATTGGTATAAATATAATTAATCGGGAACGTTTTGGTTAAGAAAACGTCCACATATTACATGAAGCCATTGAACTCAATGAAGTTTGGAGTGTCCATTTGGAACGGTTGTTGCTGAAAATAGGAACGTCATTTAATTGCGATATGCATATACCACTGAACTAATCAGGTCACTCTTTAGAACGCGCGGAGTCTTTGAGTATGCTCATATTCATAGTGGATTAACATCTATTGCGCCCGTAATCCATGGAGCCTTGAAACTTGAATTCGTGCATTTTTACTCACTGATGGTCACGTTATTTTCTACTCACTGATGGTCACGTTATTTTCTACCCTCGTATGTGGTACATGAACATACATGTATTTACATTTATTGCAACATACAACATAAAGTTTATGTACAACTGGTACATTTGATACAGATATATGTAATGGTCAGGAAACGTAATTGTAAATATAGACAATAATTTACAGAAGAATGAAAGTTTCCTTAAAGTTTCAAACTTGTTGGTATTAAATAAGATATTTTCATTTTGTACCTATCTGATAGCTATTATGATAACTTTGGTGATTAAATACGTTTGGACATAACTAGAAAAGTATATGAACAGTGTTGTTTCACATTGCCAACAACTTACATAACCAAGCTCAAACATAAGTTAGTAACCACTCGGTATCACACACATTGTCTCATGTAAAGGCTATCATGCTCTTGCATAGGACAGTCCCACAACGATCCTGGGTGCAACATCTGACACTCTACTGGTTTGAGTAGATCGGATCCTCCGATATAGACGCATACACATTTCCAGCTTCAGCTTCATCAGCCAGTCCTGTGATGGCGTGAATTTCAGAGTTTTCATATACAGCTCCAGCCCCGAGATACTCGGCCGCAGCTTCGTAACACAACTTGTACTGGGCCTTGAAGAGAGGGAATAGGCTCAGAATACAACGTGGGATAGAATACTTACACCGACTTGAGATAGTGCGTACTAAGTCATATCCTCCCAGTCATACACTCATGGCAAAAATGGTTGTCACCCCCAGACTGAGAACGCTACGTCAAGTTTAACTGAGTGTGGACAAATAATCAAACATGCAATAACTGTCAGAATGATTTGTGTGATTGGGAAAAACATTCGTAAAACATACCAGCTTGTATTTTGGTCTTGTGCTGGCCAATTTAAGAAATTCTATCAGGATATGTATGGTCCCTGTGAAAAAGGGCATTTTTTTACAGTATCCATATAGTATCAATTGGATGGGTATCAATAAAACAAATTACATTTTCAAGTTCAATTGTCGGTTTTATTTCATTCTGCAGTCATGTATGAGTATATTTACAAGCCTAATATCGGGTAGCACCGCCTCTGGAATTTTCAAGGGCGATAATTCGGGCAGGCATACTGTCTATCAGTGTGTTGATGTTTGCAACAGCCAAATTGTTCCATTCATTCACAAGAGCAGCCCGCAATTGCTGTAAATTTGCAGGAGCAGGGTCCAGTCTTCTAATTGCACGGTCAAGCTGATCCCAAGCATGTTCTATCGGATTCATATCCGGACTTTTTGAAGGCAAGGGCAATCTTGTTACTCCTTGTGCCTGAATGAAAGCGTTCACTGTACGTGCACGATGGGCTGGTGCATTATCGTCCTGCAACAGGAAGTTGTTGCCATACACTCTTCTTGCATGTGGGAGGCAAACGGTTTCAAGAAGACGTCTGTACGACCTCTGGTTGACGTTTCCTTGAAGGACGACAAGATCCGTTTTACCGTTATGGTGTATTCCTGCCCATACGTGTACAGAACCGCCACCGTGGGCAACCTGATGCTGCAGACAGTCGTCATTGAACCTTTCCCCACGTAAACGTCGCACTCTCATTCTCCTGTCCACCTTATGCAGTAGGAAACGAGACTCATCAGTAAATATGACGTGACGCCAATGTCCAAGTTGGATTCTGCGGTGCTGCTGCGCCCAAGCAAGCCGTGCCCTGCGGTGGACCAGTGTCCAGAATGGTTTGATGGCAGGTCTTCTTGCCTTATATCCATGCTGGAGCAACCTGTTCACTACAGTTCTCCGGCAAATGGGCGTATTAATATGAGCCCCCCATCTCTGTGCAAGAGTCAAAGACGAAAGACGTCTATGACGTCGGGTCAAACGAAGAAGAATTCTATCCTGACGAACCGTAGTTTTCTTGGGACGGCCTGAAGACTTATTCGGAACAACATTTCCCTGTATGGCGTGCAGTCTTTTAATCCTTTGAACAGTTCTAACACTGACGTTACATGCTGCAGCAATGACACGATTCGAAGCGCCACCACGACTCATGCCAATGATTTCATGTCTGATTCCTGGTGGAGTGGGACCAGGCATGGTCTATGCTTTTCAGAAACTATAGTCGTGAAGCTGTATCTTATGAAAGAGGTCTATAGTAATCGATGGAAATGACAAACCTAAGGAGACAAATTTCAATCATTTCAATGAAATGCACGTGGTCTACATGAAACCGCTGAATCTGTTCATTGTAAAGTGTGAGTTAATGTAACTTCATGCCTGTAAAGACATTTCCATGGAAAACCAACATTGCCATGCATACAATGTGATATAAACTCCAATTTAATTAAATATTAGGGGGTGACAACCATTTTTGCCATGAGTGTATATTAACAATGAACTTTCTTATTTTACATGATAATGGCGAATAACGTTTTGCCAATGCTATAACTTTATGTTCAGATGAATGTACACAGTTGTATACAATGTTGACGTATAATATATAATCTATCAACATGTACGGCATTTTAAACCAAAGCTCATTTGACTTAATTACGTTCACTCACTAAAGTCAGTATACGTAAATTGGCATTCATCATAGGGGAGTCACCTCGCATTCTGTATATCTCTGTTTATGCCGTCATAACATATACATGTATACTATGCCAAACAAAGCCATGATACATTCATGCATGTGTTCTTAATGTTTCGAATGTGTCCAACAGAGCTCGAAAGAAACTTCTTACCACATTTGATATATTTTGTCTCCGAACCGCTTTAATGTCACCGACGACAAAAGGAACAGTTACTGAGTGATCCTGTTGGATTCGATCTATCACAGCAGATACGGCACAGAACAGCCCGCTCCCATCCACTCCATTCCTGAAATATTTCAAGTTGAACCATATACGTACTGAGGAGGTATTTTGGTATTCTCAAGAATCATAAAATACCTTTAGACTTCATATGTCAGAACGTAATTGAACAGTCTATTGTGTCGAACCCCGTGCCTTCAAATCAAATTAATTGTTAATGATATTTAGATCCAAAATATACAACAACGAATAACATAATTTTAAATGTCAACAGAAAGAAAATAAAGTTTTCAGTTCTAGTTTAATGATATGACAATAAACGCCCTAGTTGTTTTGTAAGACGGATCTTCGGCAACTTAGCAAACAACATCTGATCAAAAATGAACTGGTACGGCAATAATCTAAGCATACATTCAACATTAGTATGCTTATTCAGTCATTGTGTTCAACAATTATTATTTTGAACTAAATGTTTTTATTTTAACATTGAATAACTATTTTCTACGTTGTGACCTGATTATTAATCGTCTCTTTATCTACTTATGTAACGGACAAGCTACGAATACTGTAGTACTATAATAGACCAACCTGCAGTGTACAAGTATCGGTCCCCTCTCTGTCGTGTCTGTTGCCATGCGCACCAGTTGCAGTACTGATGGTACTGAAGGCAGACCGTCGTCAGGCCAGAACTTGGCAGTAAGGTGTAATATATTCTGTGTTTCGTTGTCCTGAAATAGCATAAACAGTACACTGTTCAAACTGTCCGTTTGCAGAAACTTTACATAATCAAAGAACGCTTCAGAGCAATAGTGTATCCGAACCCTTGTGTATATAACCACCTGTAAATATCGAGTCGCATCTTTGCCAGAAATTCTATCACTTTAGACAAAGGTATGCACGGCAAAGTCAGCATGTTCCCGCTCATCGTGAATAACAGTTGGGTAGAAATTGGTCATGTGTCATGAAATCTTTGGCTAGTTGTATTATATTTCCTTATACACTTATATGACACAACGGACAGGTCACAAATAATGTCATTAATTATATTTGTTAAATCAATTTGTCTACTGTATATCGACACTTCAATAATCAACTATTCATTATGAACACTGACCTGTTTCAGTAAAAGATTTCGCACAATTATATTTTCACTTTGGGATATAGTCACACATTCCAGCCCATAGGGTCCTACATTGAGTGGTGACTTCATCTCAGGCCAGTATACAGCAACATCCTGTAACAAACCATAACGAATTGCTGCGTTCAGCTGAGTCTAGTTATGAAAATAGTACCCACTAAAATGGCTTTATATGAGACAATGGACATTCATTGCGTGGCACGAACTCGGGAAAACTAACCACTTGATTATCTGACAACAACAAGCGTGAGGTTAAAGTTCAAAGACAAGCAGAAATCTTTAGCGATTGACCAAAGTAGATTACCAGTAGAATTTCATCGAAGCACTCCCATTGGTTAATAAATGATAGATGAACTATCCATGAACAGCTATCTTACGGATGTTATAGCTAGGGCATGAGTGGAGCGTATCGGAACTTTACGCTGTGGGTTAACAAGTGCATACCAATTGCGGTCAAATCTTTGGGAGAAGGAGCCCTAGTTGAAGGTGCTCCCAACTAACCGGGGTAGCACTCTAGTACAGTATTAACACTATATACCGACACCTACCCCATCATCCTGCGTGTAGTTGTCGAGCATGACGATGACGTGGACACTGTGTTCCACCACCAGCCTCCAGATGTCCACCACGGTGTTGGGCAGAGGCGTCTGGGTCTGGATGTAGCGCTTGGCGTCGTCGAAACTCTACATTGACAGTTAGGAATAAACACCAAACTTCAAATTTCATGATTTACTGCTTACAGTGATCGTATTAAAGAACCATCGTAAACAGTGGAGCTTATAACGCTCAGTTAAAGTGATCTTTTTACAACGATCTTAATGAAATATGTTGTGTTGTAGATATTATCGACACCAAACGCTAGCACACAACTATATTAATGAAATGCATTCGAAATAGTCGCTTCGTGGTTTTTAAAAGCATTACCAAACGCCACTTAAACAGTTGTTGGACTATTGGTATAATGTAAGCTACATTTATTTGAGAAGATGGTATAATAAGACTAATACGTACACACTCTTACTCATTATTTAATGACAATGGCAATGACGAACGACCGAATATTATTATCGAAAAAAAAACCAGAATATATTTTGTTCACAATGGTTCAAATGGATGTACGTGATACACACAATAATTCGACCAATACTTTTTTAAAACTAAGTTCGGAAACACAAGAACAATTCCCAGTGTAAAGGATGTGACACCTACTGGTAGAAACACTGCATTTATATATGTTCCGAGCGTCTCCTCGTATTCAGGGTTTGGCATCAGAATAGGCCTTGTAGAATTACCTGCAAATCAGAAGGCAATCCCAGTGACAACCCTTTTGTTGACAATTAGATGATTATACATGCAAGTGTCATACACTTATAAAACAAGTTATTCAATTATCAATATAAATACATAGGATAACGTACATGAACCAATCAGATAGTTATGATGTATAAGTGTAAGTGTTTCATTGCTATTAATTCCTGTAACCAAACATATACACAAAGAAAAAAGTTAGGCACCCCTGATATGTTCATATAACTGAACAACAAGTAAGCTCTGCTATGACCCTAAATTAGTCTGAGATTATTTTTTTCAGATAGAACAGCCATCTGGCAACATAGAAACGCAAACATATGTAGATGTTATCATGTTTCAATAGCATTGACGTCATGTTTACACAGATACTGTTTTTACCATGAAACATGTCCACAAAAGTATGTAGCGGCAAATGAAACAAAACACATTCGCATTGGTATTGTCACTTCTAAATGTTCTTTGTAGACTCTAAGGTACAGGTTCAAAAAGAATGATCAGCATCTGGTAGGACCGCCACGTACCCGGATGACACACTGCACCCTACGTCCCATGCCTCCAGTCAGACGTCGGATCTGTTCCACTCAGCGTGCAGAGCTGCCTTCAACTCATGTAAATTCTGGAGGGTTCCGACCCTGGAGTCGCCGCCCTAGAATACCCCACACATGCTCCAGAGGGTTCAGATCTGGGCTTACTGATGGCCAGGGTAAAGTTGTCATTGCGTTGGCTCGCATGTAATCGACAACGGCACGTGATCGATGAGGCCCGGCGTTGTCGTCCATGTACTGTGGTCGTGTAGAAAGTGAATGGTTATCAAAATGAGGAACAACGACCGGCTGTAGCACGTCCCGGATGTATTGAGCTCCCGTTAAGTTGCCCCTGATGGTGACCAAATCCAGCTTGCAATCATGAGACAAGCATCCCCATACCATAACAGCGCCACCTCCATACGCAACAGTTGGCTGGATGTTCCTGGGGGTATAAGCTTCTGGGGGTCTCCAAACATGTGCACGCCCATCATTAACATGGAACAAGAATCGACTCTCGTCAGACCAATGGATTTTCCGCCAGGTCCTCAAATTCCAGTGTTGTCTGTCCAAACACCATGTCAAACGTGCACGTTTATGATGGTCTCTCAACAAGGTACGTTTAATTACCCTTCTTGCCTTTAGTCCTGCCGATTTGAGGCGATTTCTGACTGTTCTCGATTTGGTAACCACAGACGTTTCAGCTGAGGACTTGTCAGGAAGGGTTCCCGGTGTACATGTCGACGAAGGTGCCGGTCCTCTCGAGGTGTAGTGACAGTAGGTCTTCCAGACCTTGGACGGTCCATTGCACTTCCTGTCTGCACATGCTTCCGGACTAAACGACTAACAACAATGTAATAGTAGCCCAGATTTCGTCCTATCGCCTTTAAGGACATTCTTGCAGAGTGCATGCCAATAATTTGATTTCTGAGATCCATTGACAATCGTCTTAGTGCCATGTTCAAAATATATGCTTGAATGGCTATTGTAAGCAACGTTATACCACCAAATGCAGTTGGACCATACTGCTTTTTGTGATCTTCGAACGTAGTATGTTGCACGTGTATGTCCCGAAAGTGTAGGCGCGACTGTCACGCATCACTGGTTGTAACGTATCGCACAAACACTACTCTTCTCATATTAACCTTGTTTAACTATTTAAAATATTCTCGAAAAGATATCATCACAATATCAGGGGGTGCTTAACTTTTTTCTTTGTATTTATCATGAACCATTGCGGCTACGCAAGTTGCATGTCGTTATAGGATAATACATGTTGAAGGATTCACAATGTACTATTATGAATGAATTATTTCCTGTTTCACACATTCCTGGTTACATCAAACAAGTAAATCTTCATTTCGTTTGAAATGCTTAACTTACTGATATCATTAAATTCATTGTCTGAGAGTGAGTTTATCCGGCTAATCCGTTGAATTGTAATAATTACTAACACATCTCGACCTAGTGCCATCGCGCGAAAAAGTTAAGATGATTTCAAGAAACGTTTCATAATTGTATAGGCTTATAGAAGTTGAATATTCAGTATCAGTAGAACAACAAGAAAATATATACCGGCAAGAATTTTGCTACTGCGGTTTTTCTCTGTTTCTTTCAGCGCTACCGAATACTCGCCCTCGTCTACCCTTACCGGAAACTCGTCTACAACCTGAAACCAATAAGGATATTAGTTTAAAGTTCCTCCTTTGCGTGCATACCCATTGGAGTTATTTCTAAACACCAAACGTAAATTTCTACCATAGCCCTAAACCCTCTGTAATATATTATGATTATAACGATTTTTAGATGTCCTTAATTGTGTCAAACATTAACTCATAAACCCTGGAAACATTCACCATTGAGAACGTCTGAAAACCACATTAAAGATATGTAGAATAACATCTGGCAAAACATGAGAAACTTAGATAAAGATTTATTAATAGTTATTTCGCGATGCAGTACAGAACCGTCACGCTGTGGAGGTAAGTAGAGAATGCGTAAACAATATAATGTTTCTTTACTTTACTTGTTTCTTACTCCTGTCCAAATCGTGTAGTTAGCCTTTTTTTAATAAAAGAAAGTTCACATTGCCATACCTTGAACTCCTCCTCTAGTGTCAGCTGGTCAAGCTGTGGGAAGTACTGGACAAACTGACCAGTTGAAAACGTGCTGGATGTGGCGGTGAGAGACAACAGGCTGGTTTCGTGAAGAAATACGTACTGGTCCTGAAATCAGATCAATTGGTACTGAAAACGGACTCATCATTGACTATATTTACTTTTTCAGGGCTGTCTAATTGGTTATATACACCTTCATAAAGCAATTAATTAGACGATGAGCTTTAACAACACAAGCAGTTTTGCAATTATACATATTAACAATTTGAATTTCCATTCCAGTTATGTGTATTTAATGTGTTTCTTTTCTAATACAAATGAGTTGCTGTCACTCGTAAGGTTATATACAGACAAGAATAAAAATAAGATGGTTTTGATTTGATCAATCGTCTTTAATAATTATAAACTAGAATATGAAATGAATTATCGTATATTATAAGAATTGTAGGAGTTTCATAGATTTATTAAACACTAATCTTAGGAGTATCACGTGGTTCTTATGGCTAAGTTGGGACACAGTAATCTCGGTATCAAATATAAAACTTACGTACTGTACATGTATATTGTTAGTATTCCAATAACTGATTCAATTATGTTTTTACTTTAGTTTGGACCATGTTGACCCTCTGTTGTCTGAGGTTCCACACACACGTGTATATGTCCTGTGTGGAGGTAAGCTCGGCTTCTTCCTTCAAGTACTGCAGCGCAATGAAGGTCCCTGTTCTGCCCACCCCGGCACTGCAGTGGGGAATAGTCATTGCAGCAAATACTTATAATTCGGAGTGTACCTTCAGGTATATGATGGTGATTAATTGGGTTTCTCAAAGCAATTGTCTTCATTGATATTCACAGAAGTGCGACAGTAGTATATCAAGGATTTTCTTATCAATGTTTGGAGGGAGAAGACGTTGTTGTGGGATATGGTTCCACATTCACCAAATACAAGAACTCTTGGATTTACTCTTTCCATTACTAGAAGATTTGAAATACTTTTCATATTTGCTCGTCATAGATCGAGTAGATATATGATTTAACATGTTACAAATTCCCATCCAAATGCTTTTAGAAAACAGAAATGTCGAGTTGTCCAATTTTTTGTGTACTTTTGAAGAACATTTAGAATGTAAAACAGCGACAAAAATATCTATAGGTGATATATTGTTTGAACGCGGTTTTGAATATTTGATCAACAGAAAAGTTGCCCGGATGCAAGTATGTATATATGTCTTAAAATAGTCAAACAGGAACTTCAAGTATGAATCACACACCTGCAATGGACTACTATGGGACTCTTTGCCGGTGCTCCTGTCGGTATGACCTTGTCCCGGAAGTCGATGAGTGATGCGCCGGATGCCGGTACACCTTTATCTGGCCATACGGTGTAGTGGAACTGGGTTACATGTCGAGACTCATTGTCATTCTGAAATATATGATAACAATTATTTTCTTACTTTAACAGACCATGTACACTGGACAACTGCAGCTAGCGCCATGTATCGGTATTCAACAGTGAGTGTTAAACGGAAAACGATGAAGAGCAAAAGCTCTGCTGTAGTTTAACAATCGTCATGTGCAGATTAATTCATCCGTTTGCCATCTTAGCATCCTGCTCAGCCAGAGAATGATTAGGTATCTGTAATACTTATGTGATCCTCTGGCTGTCTTCGCAGTCTCTGATCCGTATCGTGTCAAAAGGAACGGGACAAAAGAATGACTTTAAATGGAACATTGGTAGTGCCAGGGCGAGAAGACCGTCAAGTGTAAAAAACCCATGCTACATGTATGTATAGCGATGACTAACAATCTGAGGATTGCAGCAGTCTGACGGACACACATCCTGTGATGGAGCAGGATGAATCTTAGAAGAGAGTTTATTGACACAAGGCTATAATCAAACGATTTCTAAATGCATTTGGGATTCTTTTGAGCTAAATCCAGTAATTAAACATTTCTCTATAATTCAACAGTTACTGCTGACTGCATTTCGTAATGAGACAACGTTTTTGAATTGCTTTTTTCCAAAATCTGTGATCAGAAACTTTTGTGGAGAAAATAATTTGCGGGTGCTTAAATGTTTTCTCTACGTATATGTCGAACATACAACTAGATAGAAGTAGGATATAAATAAAACTGCATAAATGTTAATAAGATATATAATACACATAATAACAAATGTACTGTGACTGAACGTATGTATTAATCATTTTATTTTGCTGGTGATTCATTTAATGTCATACGAATTTTTTATGTACATGTATGAAAAAGATGTGTTTCTTAATAGAACACAGGACGTAAACATTTTGAATAATGAATCTATTGTATTCAACAAATATACTTTAAAGTGTTATTAGAATGGATTTTATGTTAAAACAAACGAGATAAGAGTCGAATTACCTTTGTCAGGGTAAGTTTTCGAACTGAATAATTGGAGTGACTTTTAATCTCCTTCAGACCCACTGTTATGTCACCAAATTCCAATGTTTCACCTTCGTCTGGCCAGTATTGGTGACATTTTTGCTGCCAAAAAAACACGGACAGTGACATTATCATCCTCGAGTTCAATATAACATATAACTGTGTTTCTATACATTGCGATATATATGTAAAAGTGTTAATTTGTCCCAAAGCTTAATCATATAAGAATAATTGACATGAAAGTATCGGAAATGGTGGGCATCGAGATTGTGGTCGAAATACATAAGTCAACAATATCATTATTTGCGATGTGTGATATGAAATCAACAACATAATATCGTAACAGGGTATCGTCAATTCACTTTAAGAGTCCGTCCATTTGGTCAGACATTACATATAATAATGAGATGTCCATTAATCGAGCGCACTTATCCATTTGTCAAATCATTTGACTACCTTTCCTTCTTCAAACAGGTTTGTCAGCATGACTACACGACGGATATTCAGCTGCCAGAGCATGCGAACAAAATCCTTGATGATGACATCATTGGGTCCTGCCAAGTGTAGAAGTCAAAAGTTACAAATTTATCAAAGGTTCTGACGTAATTTCTGTTACTAATAACTCGGATGGAATTTCACTTTTAATAATGAATTATCATCAGAAATGTGAGGAACGGCCAATATCTAGGTTGGAGTCACATACATGTATGACAAAGGTCAAATCTTGTTAATCTATTGAGAACATTAAAATGTTGTCGAAAATTAACAATTATAAGCGACACAAAACCGGACTGTGTAATTATGGAAACTTATATATCTATAAACACACAAAATAATATACAAATTTGGATTGGTTTAATAGTTCATATAACTACTTTGAATCAACATGGGACGTATAGTTACGTATACATGCATAATAACTGTGCTCGAATTTCATTCAAGTTGAGTGAATTTATGTGAACGTAAATCAGCACATATGTTAACCTGACACATTATAAAGCCGATTACAATGTAAAGTACTAGTATTTATTATATGCTAAATTATAAGCGATGTTAGACTGAGTTTTCCAAGTTTGAGAAAATGTGTTTTCATCACTGCTGTTTGATATCACTTTATCAAAACAATGAAATATCACAGATGGGATGACGTCAAGCTTACAGTGGTATGACATCATGTTTACAATCAACTCGACACATCGCCGTTGCTAAGTGACAGAGCAACAATGGTATGACGTCGCCAGAATTCGCTCAATTGAAGCAGTTTTGGACGTAAAACACAAAATTTCAGACCATAGAAGCATATAATAAACAGAAATTTTGTGTTTTCAGTGCTATATCACGTATCTCTCATCTCCTAACGGGGAACCCCCGTCATTGGATGAGAGATAAGTGATATCACACCGAAAACACAAAATATCCTCTATGTCACTTTAACACTTTTAAAAAGGAAACATAGTTTCTTATCCATTGGCACTTTAAATAGTGTTAAAAAATAAATGTATGAAAATCCATTACCCTGGGATGCTATAAATGCCTTTTTCTTTCGCGGTGTCTAAAATGGAATCAATTCGTTAGATTTCCTTGAAATACATTGACAAGGCATAAGACAATAATTAGGATATTATTATTATTTTATGAAAGTGAAGATTACGTAGTTATTACAACATGTGTATCAATATCATCGTTAAATATTTTATCATTTAAATGTATGTTTCAAACAAAATTAATATTATTTAAAATACGAAATTAGTGTAAAATGGTACCTGGTTACAAATGATTTTAAATAAAATTCGCTAATTTGTAGATAATAGAAGCTCATCAGGTTTTTTACACATCAACTAATTCAATAATGTCAACTTCTAGGTGAGAGGTACAACAAATAGGAAGCACTTTAAATGAAGAAGATGAAATAGGTCTTAAGGACCTTACCCCTCTTACCTATCTTTGAGGCTTGAGATAAATTCCTCTACAAATAGACACACTTGAACATTTAATTCATCACTGTTGTTTCATTTATATTACCTTCCTTTGAAGAGCACATAGCATATCAAGATGAAAATAGCTTTTCAGGTCATGTGACCTATATTTTGGGTCGCAGGATCATGAAATCTACAATTTAGAATCCCAATTGGCCAATGAGTCTGTACATGAAATTTTAAGTCTCTGGGTCAGTGATTTTTGAGGAGAAGATGAAAATAAGTTTCCAGGTCATAACCTCTGTGGCTTATATTTGGGGTCGCAGGGTCAGGAAATCTACAATTTTGAATTCCCATTGACCAAGGACTCTGTACATAACACATCAGCTTTCTAGACCTTTTGGTACTGGAGAAGAATATGAAAATAGGTTTTTAAGGTCGAGACCCTTGTGACCCTATTTGGGGTCACAAGGTGACCAAATTTACAAGTTAGAATCCACATTGGCCAAGGAGTCTGTAACAAAATTTCAGCTCCCTAGACCAAGTGGTTCTGGAGAAGAAGACGAAAAAGCGAAAAGTTTACAGACGGACGGACAGACGGACAGATGGACGCCATGCCATGCTATAAGCCCATCGGGCCTTCCAGGCCAGATGAGCTAATAAACCAAAAACACTTACATCTATATAACAAGCGTTAATATAGTCCCCAAGTTCAGGTTCGTCTGGATCTACGTTCAGGATGACACGAGAATGGTCGTCTGAAAATTCGGGAAGTTCATCAGACATGGTGTATTCAAGTACAATGTCAACAAGGAGATAGGTATTACCAATAGCAGAATAAGATAATCAAAACAAATTTCTTTATTTTACACAATTATATGTTGCGTAACCATCACGCTTATTTGAGACTTCATTAGGGATTTTTCAATTTGTCACATTGTAGAAGTGTGATTGTAAGCCAAAGGTTATATGTCGATACTTACATGCGGCAATATTCTTATATCTATTTTTAGATATATTATCTGTACTATGCGCTATCTTTGAGTCGTGTGTCATGTCTTTAGGAAGTTTCTGAAAAACAGACATACTGGTTATGAAGCGGTAGAAGCCTATCTGTATGCATTCTGAGGTGAACATAATAAACGGCATTGTATATGAATCTGTTGATAATATAAATGAAGCACAAGCTAGTACTTGTGGGAACTAGAATAACTTGACTTAAATGTGTGCATATTAGGTGGTCAACAAATTAAAGACTAACTGAACCATTGAAGCACAACATTGGCATTGGAGTTGGCATCTTTTCCGTAGAGTTTAAACTTGTTTATATATAGTTCTGTCATTTCAACATGAAAACAAAGAAGAAAATTGATGTAAATAATTGCTACACATACTTAACATTACGACTATTGATGCATACATGTATATATCGACAGACCGCGCTGCAATTGTAAAAGCATTGTACTTTCGATGCCGTTATTCAGCTCTCTGCGCGATCGAATAGTTCCGTACTTCCAATGTTCTGGTACCCATTTAAACAGCTGAACTGAGTACAATGTGGATGACTATTATTGTTATTATGGCTTTTACCCATAATTTGACATTGTACTTAAACCAATTTAAGGACGAGGCGTCGTCAATACATACAAAGCAAGAAAATGCATTTTCGACTATTTTCCAATGTCTGAGAGTACAAGTTTTACCTGAAATTCTGTGTAAAGTTGGTTCTTTTTGGCCCTCGTGTTCCTGACGAACTGCGGAAAGTCCTGGATTGAGAAGAGGGTAGATGAGGTGGAGGTGGCCGCTATGTTGTAGTACACGTCTCCAACCTCACCAGCCGGGCCACCGTGTGGTATCAGTGATGACTGGGAGCTCTCTACAATATCATTTTGTTAAATAATATTCTAACATAATCCATCCTCGAACGGGTTTTATAATTGCCGTTGTACGATCATTGGCAGGGAGAGTACAAACATGTTTGTTAAATTGTTATCTTTTGAAATTATTTCAAAAATATAGAAATAAACCAATGTAAGTATGACTGACTTCGTCTTGTGGACTGATTGAAGACGAAATTGTGTGGACATACGAAAAAGTAAGAAGTTTACATCATATTGTTGTCTTGACAAGAATTATACCATATTCTAAAAGTAAGATCTCGAAAAAGGAAGACGGGTGATGTTTAAATGATGTATCTTTATCCCAATGCCACACGTTGCTTATGCTTCCAATCTTCTTCTTCTTATGCTTTTGCCAATACGAACCTTTCTTCTCCACCGTGATTGCTTCCGGTTTGGAAATGACCACCTTTTTACTTCCGTTTCCTGTACTGTTATTAAAATGTACACTTTCATCGGCAGTTCTCGATCCAGGCTTTCGTCTGCAATCAAATCGTAAGCAACAGAACATTATTTAGAATATTTGTCAGTATCACATGTCTAAATGCGATTCAAGTTAGCCATTAAATATGTATTTTGGTTGATATTTTGTCTAAATTTCCTTTGTAAGAATAGTTTAACAGCAATGAAAATCTAAAACTAATTGTGACACAAAATGGGATAGAATTTTCGAAAAAATAATTATAAGTTAGATATCAAAGACCTGAATCTCTCTATACTGCATTGCAATTAATGAACACGATTACATTATGAGATGATCGTAATATACCTCACTCCTATACACGCTACACTACGCTATATATTTGCCGTAGTGATGAGTATACTCACCTGACAATAACAACTGCAATGATTACAGCAAGCAGCAGGATCAGAACACACGCTACAGCGATACCTGATATAACTCCTGTAGACATTCCTTCAGCTGAAACAACAAGAATTATACGTTAACTAAAC
Source organism: Gibbula magus (assembly GCA_936450465.1). Lineage (NCBI taxonomy): Eukaryota > Metazoa > Mollusca > Gastropoda > Trochida > Trochidae > Gibbula > Gibbula magus. The sequence goes on along the minus strand of OW388292.1, from coordinate 31,068,474 downwards.
CAATTACCATATACCAGAAGCAGTAAATGCATTACATTGTTAACTATATAGTTACGTCGCCCAGTTCTGCGACACCATTAATTTAGCCCTGCATTTATCACAATTGAATGAATACTAGCGACTGTCCGAAATGACGAGAAAGTATTATGTCGTCCTAACATGACCAGTACACGGTGTATCTAACGTGTAGGCTATGCTGTGTGACATCATATTGTTTTGATTTTGCACCGGTTGGAACTCAATCAGAGTTGATTTTGCTGGGAATGCGATTCCAGAAGATGAACGGACTACAATGAAAAGAATATACTGTGGACAAGAAAATTACGTAGATAAGTGTTTTAAAAATCATTAACGTCAAACATTAATTTTGCATTCCATGGTAGTGTACATGTACTCTATAAAATTTTCAAAATGCACAAAAATTGAATACGCTTAATGGTATATGAGAAACGTTTAGCCGAATTTGCACAACGGGAAGATGAATACGATTGCACCAAACCGTTTAGATTCATTCTTTCTCTAATGTAAGTGGAGAGTCATCGTACTGAAAACTGGTCATCTACCTCTGTGGTGCAACTCATTTCCGCTTCAATGCACCTGTGATTAAGCTAATACACGGCACTCACACTTCAAAACTTCTTTATACTTCTTTAAAACTTCTTTTTACCCTCACCATAACTATGACATTCCTTATCATAATGATTACTGTTCATTACTTCCGCAATTTTAGCTTTTCTCCAGCTTATTGTTTTGCTTGATGAATATTGCATACAACTTGCTCAAAGCGTTTTCCGCTGGTCTTAATCTGTATTTGTTTAAAAATCCCAATATGAATTGGTTGTTACTATACGTACACACGTTGTGATCTCATACTCTTACATGTCATGTTTACCCACCGTCTGTGCACATTGTGCCTGTCCATCCTGACTGACAGCGAAGACACTCGCCTTTGATCCCGTCACACACCTGGTCGGCGCAGTTGGAGCTGCACACCTGTACACACCCGTGTCCATAGTAACCAGCTACACAACCTGAATACATTCAATATGATAAAATGAGATTCTGGGTAAGATTGTAACCTTATTGCGACGTTCTCAAAACAATAACAATGTTGTGGAAAGTAAGGATTTGGATGAGGAAGTTACATTCGAGCCAATCGAAGATCACAAATACGTGATCTGTAAATCTTAATGATCCCATTCCAATCCTTTAAAGTATGACAGTAAATGTATACTCACATGCTGGTATGCTCATGTACATAACTATCATCTTTTGGCACAGGTCAATGTATCAATTGTATCTTTTGTAAGGTTAGATTGCTTTACAAATCGAACTCGGTTTAATACCTTGTTTGCTTCAAAATGTACGTACTTGCATCACAGCTCCGACCCGTCCAGCCCGGCCCACATGTACAAGACCCGTCAGTGCTGTTGCACCGTCCACCGTCACACCCCGGACTGCAGGAGGCCTCGCAGTTGGGGCCGTAGCGTCCTCCACTGCACTCTGAAAAGAACATAGCAAATATTCATTTCATATTTAATAATGCTTATTAATAATAATTATGCAGGGTTCTGGATTTACGATAGACCCTCCTTCAAGAACCATGTAAGGGCCCTGAAGGGCAAATAACCTGCTCCAGCCCGTCGCCAAGGACAACACGCAATATACAACCTCGACTTAAAGCTGGAACACAAGGATAAAACAAGGTCTGATATGGGTGTTTCCATATCACATCGACCAATATCAGCCCTCGAGCCCAAGCTTTCAGGTGGATATATGGGTCTGGGACTGATACAAAATGTTATATGAAAGCACTCATAAAATACTATCTACATACCATCCAAACTGTGCGATTTAGCTTGAGTGAGATGAAACGATATTCCTTCTTCATCGAAGATAAACAAAGCATTTTTGTAGATGGTTTTAAATCACCTATGTGCATTCCGATGATTTTTGGAAAATGTATATTTGGCTATTCAGTGACACTGACATTCAGCATTTGCTGAATATGTTATCATTACTACAATATGTTGCAGTAGCAATCCTACCCCTCAAGGTTAAGTACGGTTTTCTTTCTGGGTTGAAAGTCATTCAATAACTATGCTACTGACAAGAGATAGTTATTCAAAGTGTTAAATGGAATTCAGGCATGTAACTTTCTCTCTGTGTGATAATCGAGGGTGATGAGAGAATTTCTTGCGTGCTAAACTGATCTGGTTAGCTGAGCTCATATTATAAAATGTATACAACTATGGCTTCACAGACCCAACGGCGGGATTGGTGACAACCCCACAGCATATTCAAAGAATATTGTTTCATCAAGATCATGCCTATATCATCATGGTTTACACGAAGAACTCACCATCAGAGCAGTAATCTCCCATGAAACCAGCAATACAAGTTAAACACTTCCCGTCCACGTGGTCACACCTCAGCCCCTCACAGTTCTCACTGCAGACAGATGCACAGTCCTCGCCGTACAATCCCTCCCCACAGGCTGCAATAGGAACATGTCGAGTCCATACACGGGACAAGAAGCAAATCACTACAGTACTGAAGTAAGTTATCGTACATTTTTGTATGTGTTCGTTTCAACGTCCATTTTCTTGTCTTGTCTTTACTGATGTTGCGTAAAATCTTAGTAATTTTCGGTTTAACTTTTAATTACAGTATTGTTTTCTCCCAATAAATCTTCATGTTCAATTGTGAATTAAACAAGGAGTAAATTGTGAATAATTAAGTTATCACAATGAAACAAAAGTTCTCAAATATCATTAAACGTGTAGATACGTAGTTGTAAATCATCTTTTATTATCATCTATGACATAGCTTCCCACAATACCAATTGTTATATTTTAGTGGTATATTGTAACGTACGTGTTGAACAGTTGTCTCCCTTCCAACCTGGCGTACATCCGTCCTTACAGACGCCATCGTCGTGATAACACCTGGCCCCCTTACAGCCCTCACTGCAGTTGTACATACAGTCCTGTCCAAACGTTCCTTCCTCACAATCTGTAGCAATGAGGAAAGGTCATACACATTGAACAGTGCAATCAGAGACTTACGAGAAAGAACAACATTTAATGTTGTTGTTGTTGTGAGTAATGCTCTCAATTGTCTAATGTTTGTTTAACATCTTTCTCCAACATTCACATTAACTTCAGTCACCCAACATGGATATGAAATTGAGTGTTTTTACATGAAGTGGAATGCAAGAATAATCTTTTTTAAATGTATTTGTTTGGTTTTCGTTTCAAACATTGTTTATTCATAAGTATTGGGTACAAGTTATACAACTAAAAACACCCTCTCCTATTTATTTGGTAAAAACGAACCCTCTAAAGTCAGTGGGAATTATACCAGGAAATTTTTAATGAATGTGTCTGACTACTGGTAACTTACTAATTTCACATCGTGATCCATAACGGCCAGGAATGCATCTATAACAGCTTCCGTTGACGTTATGACAGCCCCTGTTTACACAGCTCCTACTACAGTAGTATCTGCATTGATATCCATACCGACCTTGGCTGCATTCTGTGAATGAAAACTGCCATATCAATTCAGATGTTAATCGTTCTGCAAAGATTGCATCTCATTGGAATATTTATTAAATCAATTAAGATCGTGATGGGTCGTGTACATCGTGACATAGCGCAGTTTGTATCGGCAGTATCGTAGAACAGCATGGTGGCACACTTAATACGCTGTTGTACTATAAGACATCCACGCTTTATTACGTGCTCTCACACGATATGTAACGATGTCTACGATATATTATGCTGTAATAGACACTGCTACAATCATATAAAAAAAATGGCTTGGTAAAATATACAAGATTTTAAAAATGTCCTACGGTCGTGAAAATGGCTCACGATCATGAAGATCTCTTGCGATCAGCACTATTCCCATTTACGACTCCTCACGCTCTATGAGATGATATGGGATTTCGCCACGATTGTAACAAAAAATCGCGGCGATCAACGCAGCGTTACATAATGAGATGTGTCTATGTTTAAACACTTTTTTTATGTGACATCTTAAACCAGACCGTTCAGTAACTACAATGACCTTCATTGGCAATAGTAATATTATTACATTTTTAAACACGATTGTTATGCAATATGCAAACAATGTTATATGAATTAGGTTATTTTAGAAACCAGGCACATTACACGTTCCTCTGTTTTCACCTAATAGTTGTAAGAGCTAGTTAGGATTGGCAATGAGGTCTTACATCTTGGATTTTCTATTCATTTTCCGAAATACTATTTTAGTCAGTCATCGCTTTTAAGTGGCATTTGAGAAGAGACAATCAACAGACACCTGCGTTCGATGAGAGAAGCATTTTATCAAATGAACAAGTGACATTGTTGAATCCTATAGACACTTACTTTCTTTACAACTGGATGTTCTCCAACCATCCGTACATCCTCTATGACAGCTTCCGGTTTTGATTTGGCACTGCCTGGTACGGAGGTGAGGTCGACAGTTCTCGCTACAAGTCTCACTGCAGTTCACCCCGTAATTCTCATCCTCACAGGCTGTGGTGAATATCAAAAATACAAAAAATGCATAAGGAAACTATATGCATCATTCCAATTTTAATATATATATAAACGATAAAAGTTTAATGAACAACTTTATATGATTTGAGATAAAACACGAATTGATTATCCATAATTTTCAAAGTTATGATAGAAGTGATATTAGCCTGCAAACTGTTTCACATTTACGAGTTCAAATAAATGCATATGTCCACGTGCGTTCAATGTTGTTTGACCTCTTACCTAGATTACAAGTATCGGTTCGGAATCCCGCTTTGCATCCCTCGAGACACACCCCATTTTCGTGTCCACAAACACCATTCAAGCAGTTGACACTGCAGAAAAACCGGCATCCGAATCCATAACGGCCTTTTTCACACACTGACAAAATAATGTTTAATAAAGATTTAGGTATTTTGTATGTATTCAACTTTGACATTCAAAGATACCTAATATGATACATTACGTAGGCTATAACTAGGTGATATGTATAGAGTCAAAATATTATAGATAAAATGCAGTATGAGTCGGTACATCAATAAAATACTAGGTACACATAAAAGTGTGCATTGAATCATTCTACGGTTTTACTCAGTAGTTTTGAAATATATTACGGTGAAGCACCTATATGGATAGACAAACACAGTATGTGTTGCCAATTCTGTCAGTAGATTGTTCTCATTAACGTCAGCGTCCCAAGATGTCAAAGGGGAATTTGTTGAACGTGCAGATCGCATGATTCGCATGATGTTCTCCAGAAATGCATAAGAAAAAAATCAATGTGGTAAGTTTATCAAATCATATTTATAACCATACTTCTATTCCTGACAGACCTATAGGGAAATTTTAGATGCACTCTTTCTTTTTGTACCTACATGTAGTTTATCTTTACGTGATTGTGGACTCTGGTTACATCACCAACTGGTGATTTACGATCTGAGGATTGGTCATTGTAGTTTCGTCCTTGGATTTGATTTTCAACTTTTAAGACGTCATACTCGTTCAGTAAAACACTTGTTCACTTTAGCAATAACTGAAAGAGTCATCTATGTTACCATTTTCTTCATTATCCTGTTGATGACGTCAAACATTGATACAATAAGAGAGGTAGATCAGCTCGTATATATCAGACATTGAATTATCAAATCGTTTTTGTCTACCATTTTGACAGTCGAGCTCCTGATATCCGAGAGGACATCCGGATCGACAACTTCCGGTGGTTGCATCACAGGTCTCATTAGCATCTCTGCAGTTACACGTGTAGTTACAATCCACGCCAAATGTTCCTGCCGGGCAAGCTAAAAACCAAATTTGAAAATGGAAATATGATAATTCACATTTTGATATCGCGACTTGAAGCTAGATATAAATAATTGTTTTTGTTTGTTTCTATTTGATTACGTAAACGTTTTGTCCCCTTGTTTTGTAATCGATCAATGAGATAAAATTATAAGAAAAATATATAGCATTACATACGTGTATCGCAAATCGATGTATTCCCAAGTTTCCAGCCGGCACTGCATCCTATATTGCATCTTCCCGTCTCTGTATCACATTTTGCATCGATACAATTGTTGCATCGAGTCCTGCATCCGTCACCAAAGTATCCCTCCGGGCAAACTGTGTTGGAATTCATAGAAAGTATTTGATAGAAACGTCCCAATACAGAAATGTCACAATACAATACATATCACAATATCAGATAATACTACTGTTGGATACGGTACTCAAGACGATATCCTATTTTTCAGTTTTCCTTACTTCAATAACAATTTGACAGTATAATTAATATTTAGTGAAAATGAAAAATGTAAATATCAACGATACAAAAGTACACATCACAACACGAAATAGATGATATATTGAAATTCAGTAACACTTTAATCGATGATACGATAATAATAATAATAATCAGAACTGGAGAAAGTTTACCGTAAGTGCGGGGAAAGTAAAGAGAAACGCATGACTTTATTTCTATGTATATGTCTGTCTGACTTGATTAACGAAACGGTTAATCCCCTGAATATGACATAATTGAAGCCGAGTGCAAACGTCCAGCTTTTCAAGCTAAATAATGTCCTGGATTCCTCTTATTTGTCCATATAATATAGCCTGATTCTCCATATTTATACAGCAAATATCTAATAATACATATCTTACCGTCATTACAGCCTACCCCTTGGTACCCAGGTAAACACCCAGACGCACAGTAGCCGAATATCTTTTCACAGTTTTCAGATGAATTCTTGCAGTTGCATCTTCCCAAACAGTCGAATCCATAGTTGGTGGTTGGGCAAACGGACGTGACTGAGAGCACACAAATAGGTCGACTTTTGACTGAACACTAAGTTACGTAAATTGACAAATTGTAAACGTCAAGGTTATTAACTAGTGTATTACACATAACTTAAAACTGCGTATTTTAGTTTATCATGAACAATACTTTTATCAAGAAAAGCTTTTGTTCACATAATATACACTTTTGTATTAGTTTGTGTTTATTTTGAATTGTAATGTTACCATGTGTCGTGATGGATATACTCACTAGAAAACACCTCCACTTCACATAACGTAAGTTCTCTACACCTCGGTATAGTTATCAGCACATAACGTGCAGACAGTGACGTATCGACTACCAATGATATAATCTCTCCTGGTCCCGATGTGTCTGTGTACAGGTAGTTCACGTCGCCCTCCTCCGTCCGTATGGAGAGTGTGAACCCTCTTAGTCGGTTCTCGAAACCTGTAATAATACATGACCATCATCTGTTACACGTAAATACCTCGCTGTTGTATTGTTGTACATTCCATGGTGTCGTCCCACTGACCAACGTTAGGGCAAACAGACCAAAGCTCGGACACCACCGAAAAATAACTGCAATAAATGTGGTCTGTTTATTTCAAATTGTACCATTTCAGTATTTTCTGTTTGTGATTTTCTTAGATAGTTTTTGTAATGTAAATGTTTGTTTACAGTTATAAAGCTCCAGAATATACACCAAATCAAAGGAATATACAAGAAGAAACAATGATTAATTTCAATGATTTAAAATATTGGCACTTTTAATGCGGTACTGCGGTGAAGTATTAAGATTATGATAATATGTCAAAATGACCATGTTTCGGACACTTTTGACCATGGTTCGGACACTATTACATTTTGTTTGTAATCATTTGGAATATTTTAAATGACCGTGAACAAAACCCAGAAACATGAAGAAACATTATATTTTCACTTGTGACAACACAATCATGTTAGAAAATGAGAAGTTTAGCACTCAAATCATGTTAGCGTCTATGTCTGCGAATGTGATAATTGTGAATGTCTAGGAATGTGATAATTGTGAATGTACACGAATGTGATAATTGTGAATGTACACGAATGTGATGCGACAGATGCTAAGAATCTATCATTGAGAAGCATGCTCTATTTTAATGACATAATGTTTCCAGCAGTTTAACCTAGTATCGGATATATTATTGTTCGTGGACTATTCTTCACGTGTTTTGGGATATCAAGAATCATTTTGATAAATAGTTTGAAAATTGACACATGCCGGAAGATTAGGTTGCACTGTCCTAAGTACATGTAAAACATGTCCTAACCTCGGGCGAATTTATTATACGTAACTAAAACAGTTATTTTTCGGTTAATCTAAACTGTATATCTAGGTTACAGAGTAAAATACTTATATACATTCAATATTTGGATTTGGTACGCTGAAATTGATTTTTACTGATTATTAATTATAATAAAGTCCTTCATAATATTTGAATCGGATCACTGTCAGGAACTTCGGTCAGTTTGCCCTATACGACCAATATTTTCAGGTAAGATTAATACATGGGTTTACGATTGCCCGTACTGCTGTGAGCAGTTTTGAAAGGGCGCTGATCAACCGTATAACCTAGATTGGCTTGTAAACTCTTCGTTATGTGTGTTTTATTACGTTACTTAGATGCACAATTTCATTGAGAATGCAGGTTCATTATGATAAAAAAAACAAGATGTGTTTGTTAAACACGGATGCCCCCGGATGTAGCAAAGTTATGGCCAAGGTTAAAGTTTTCTGAATATTGTCCACTGCGGCAAGGTCAGGGTCACAAGGTCAAATATGATGACCTCATCCGAAGGTCTCATCATTAGGTATGCACATGCCAAGAATGAAAGCCGTAGCTCTGAGCAATCCAAAGTTACGGCCAAGTTTAACGTTTTCTAAATATTGTCCACTTCGGCAAGGTCAAGGTCACAAGGTCAAATATGATGACCTCAATTAAAAAGTCTCATCACCAGGTTTGCACATGCCAAGTATGAAAGCCGTAGCTCTGAGCAATCTAAAGTTATGGCCAAGGTTAAAGTTTACTGAAGATGTCCACTGCGGCAAGGTAAAGGTCAAGGTCACAAGGTCAAATATGATGACCTCATCTAAAGGTCTCATCACAAGGTATACAAATGCCAAGTATGAAAGCCGTACCTCTTAACAATCAAAAGTTATGGCCAAGGTTAAAGTTTTCTGAAAATGTTCATTGCGGCAAGGTCAAGGTCACAAGGTCAAATATGATGACCTCATCTGAAAGGTCTCATGACAAGGTATGCACATACCAAGTATGAAAGCCCTAGCTCTGAGCAATATAAAGTTATTGCCAAGGTTAAAGTTTTCTTAAAATGTCAATTGCGGCAAGGTCAAGGTCACAAGGTCAAATATGATGACCTCATCTGAAAGGTCTCATCACAATGTATGCACATGCCAAGTATGAAAGCCCTAGCTCTCAGCAATCTAAAGTTATGGCCAAGGTTAAAGTTTTTGTGGACAAACACACAGACGGACAGACAGACAGACAGACGGACAGGTGAAAAACAATATACCCCCGGAATCTCCGATTCGGGGGCATAAAAAGTAAAATATGTAACATACAAGTATACATGAATCGGAAAGCTTCAAAACAAATAAATATGCTTTTCATACCCTGCCTGTTATAGATTTTGACCATGTGAATGTCGTGGTCCGAGTTCAAATCCACTTCCCATTCCAAGTGAGACGAAGAGCCAGTACATGGTCCTGAATGTGAACACGATTGCGACGCTAAAAAACGTGTGTCTGTGTTTCCATCTACGGCAAGATTCGCTGTGTACGTTACACCTTGATACGTCAGATCACTGGTTTGTCGGGCTCTCATCCTCGCGGCAACATTCATACCTGAAGAAATCATTTTATATATGTGGAAGTATAAACAGCATGCACTACTGAATCTACAATATTACCAATATCCACGCCAGAGGAATAGCTAATGTCGAATTTCTACAGCAATGAATTTGTAAAATGATTTGCCGAAATAAATTCGAAACTATCTCAGACAAGCATAACCTCTGCGGACTCTCATTAAGTATGAATGACATAAATCACTCAAATACACAACCAGGAAATAGCCTTACAATGTTTCCGAATAATCCGTAGATTTAAAAAGTAACATTTTCAAGAAACTATGCATTAAATGTTTATACCAGGATGTTTTAAGGTGAAATAAAACAATAATTATTAATTATTATGTGTTTCAAATTGCACAGAGTGATGCTCTATGGGTCAACAATCCTAATTATCATAATTGTGACGTTAAAACTACAGATTAGACAAACCTCCATTAATTCGGATCTCACAGATGGATATAAATTCATTAGTGTTGAGTTCAATGAGGAAATCCACTTGAGAGGAGTACAGAGGTCGGTCACAGAAGAAGTCGAACACGGGTTTGTCAGGTTGTGAGATCCTGGGTGAGCAGGCGGTGTCCGGGGTCTTGACGGTTGCCCGTATTCTTTGGATATACTCTTTAAAACGATTTACAATTGGTTGTTATGTTGGTGTATCATAATGTCGAAGTGTATGAATCATTTCATACGAACATGTTTTTATCTGTATGTGTTCCAATATTTTGAAAGGCTATTCGATTTTGTAATTATATGAGATTTGATTATGAATATATTTCATTTTATATACGGAACAGGCAGAGTCATGCCCCGTTCCTGAAGAAACATCATACACGTGTTAGTTATTCAATATCGCTTTCTGCGGTGTTTATATCAGTTGAGCTCTCACTTTTCAAACCGTATTAAAGCCATTGCCCAAATAAAGTATGAAATGTATTAGTTGAAAAAAACTAATTGTGCTCAGTAAAAACCAGAACATTATTAGAAGTTCCAATATACGTACTTAAATTGTCCGGTTTCACGACTATTTGCAGCCAGTTCATCCATCTCCGATCCTCCATGATCAGCTGTACAGTATGTTGTGTTGCACGGCCAGTGTATGAACACCAGTCATTTTGGTTATCAGTGAGACGAGGTCTGTGCGTAGGTGTATTGTCAATTGTTATATATGCCTTTTCGCCACTTGCTAGATTGACTGTCGAAAACAAAATTGATACTAACGTACAATGTAATAGAAAGGACAGAACGATACCTGTATAAGTGGCACTGTACATAATCATGTTGTCAATGATCATGTTTAGCAGTCTGCACACACGAAACATCATTCTCTTCCAACAGAGGTTACTCCCTTCACATGTTTCGATCCTAAACTTGAAATCGAGAGCAGAAGCAAAATTCCCTAGCGGAGGAAAGTGGAATCTCATACTGTATCCCTGCTTCGTAACCAATGAAAACTCATCTTTCAGTGGCCCTGTCGACGGAGTGACTTAAAAGATCTAGACCTTTTACTCTAAACGGTCTTTCTCATTAGCATATGTCCTTCGAATTTGATCTGATTTGGTTTTCTTTATTTATAAGCATGTTTATGATCAATAGCTTTCATAAAATCAAAAAGCATATTTCGAGGAAAACACATTATGCGAGAAAATGTTTGTCTTACATTTATTTTATCATTATGACGTGTCATTTGCAATGTCACTTTTACAACGGCTTCGCTGATTACACAACTAGATTCACTTGCAGCCACTCAAGACACTCCCTTTCTTCCCCCGATTGCAAGCGTAAAACAACAGGTTAGGATCGGAAATCTGAAGAGAGTAACCTCTGTGGTATGGGAAGGGAATGAGGAAACATGATAAAAGTGGTAATTGGTTCCAGGTCCAGGTTGTAGCCACACCGAAAAGTAACATTGAAGAGAGTTTTACTTTGTCCTAATGTTTGTTTCACGGAATGAGTGTATTCTAAACATCACCTCATATAACTACATCAACCCCTTTCTCCCTATTTCTCTCACTCAAATTTCATCGGCAGATATTGACTCCTGCCATCAACCTAAAGATCAAAATAAATATACTAAAATTGTACTACTACTACTACTACCACTACTACTACTACTGCTACTACTACTACTACCACTACTACTACTACTACTACTACTACTACTACTACTACTAAAATAATGCTACATTGGACAATCATTCTCCGATAAATCAGGTAGTTAACACCCTACTGTATTGACACCCGGGTCCCATCAAGCCTGCATCGCAATTACTGCACTCCACTGTTGAACATCCGGCTGCACAGTGACACACGAACTGGTCAGATGAACCGAAGTAGCTCACTGCACCTGAAATATGTGTAGTAATAACAGTTAACTAATTACTGTAATCTAGTAATTGACGTAGTTTCGACATCTGCAATACAATTATATCCGCGTTGATGAATTATCTCTTTATATTACTGTTTATATTCGCTGTGTTAACTTTTGGTTAAAACTCATCAGTGTGCCGAATTCACGTTTTCCAAAATTACAAATTACAAATTACAAATGTCGACAAATGGGAAGAAGCAGAAATATGTGTCTCCATTAAGATCACTTTTCTACTCTTATGGTTTCGGTTACATCTGGGAAAGACAAAACGTTGATTGCGTTTCTTCCTTTATTACTGAGTTTTCTAATAGACTTGAATGCTGCTTTGAACAGGAGCCGTAAATATTACACCTACTCCATGTTTAACAATGTCTTCCAATACAATGGCTTCATCATGGCAGGAAAGGTAACTTTACTTTTTTACTCATTACTTTTTAAAATGTGTATTCAAACTTATTTTCATTAAATTGTTTTTTTTTTAATAACTGTTATTGTTTGTTTGTATTTCAAATATTTGCCCATCACGTTAAGTTGTTTGTTGAGCTGTATTTACCAATTTGCGAGTTATAATATATATATTGTTGCATATGCTATTGTGCATCGCGTCTATATTGCATATAAAATATTTCAGGTTACTACAGCAACGAAATTGTACTCTAACTGTCTATGGGAAAGAATATAACGTCGTACTGGACATCGCTCGTACGCTTTGTGACGATACAGGGGTTTCAGTGAGACGACAATGCAGCCTCAATCCCCTAACACTCCAAGAAGGTTATTTTACATCACTTTCTTCTCATTTTTTATGTCGTTCTATATAACTTCTGAATAATATCGTTTATGTCGTGGTTGAAAATATATAAAACATTGATAACATGGTTTGATGCTTGTCAGTGTTTCACTTACTCGTGATATAAATGAAATATACTTGAAAAATCCCAATTGCCCTCACATTACTTGCTTTATTTACATGCTTTTATTCTTCTTTCAGGAATATCAAGCTCCTTAACATAGATGACCCCCATCGACGGAAGTGACTATTTCCTTTCAATAAGGGAACACAGCAGATCATTTGTCAATGTAATAAGTGTATAATTGTATATTATCCATATAAATAAAACAATCAGTTGACATTGTTTGTTGTTTTTATGGAAGTCTGTGAACCAGTTTTATGAGCATGATACCCGAACGCAATCAGAAAACCATACATCTATCGGGATATAAATGTACTTCACGTGACCACAATAGAATCATATGATTGGACGAAAACATTTGACCCTGCTCTGCTCTGCTCTTGATTTAACATTTTTGTAAATATTGTAATTTATTATTAACAAATACATGTAATTAGATGGTAACAAATGTAATGAAAAGTTCAAGAATGTGTACTATTGCAGATAATGTGATCCCAAACTAAGCAATATTGTATCGTATTAATCAGGTAATTCAGACTTAGGTGACACGATACGTTAATGATATTGTTTAATTACCTTTAGAAGGTTTACAGCAAGAGACACGTGTGCATACACGCACATTATAGTATAATTTAATTCGAACATAAATATGTTGGGAATGATTTGTAAAGCTGAAACATTACAGAATAAACATAATGATCATATGAGAACAAGTTCTGTGGATAGTCAACTTCTTTATCGATATGAGTGCGACGTTTCGATGCAGATACTATAGCAATGTTATCAAGCAAGTGATACATTATCATGACAACCAGCTGGAGAATATATACAATTTTGATAATTATGTTTTACATATGATTAGATTGATGAAGATAGTTGTAACAATATTGCTAAGGAGAGAATGAACAACAATGTTATATTTCACGTCTTATTCACTTATCCCTTACATGTAAAGACTTTAAACCAACATCTGCCTTTCTGCTCCAGCTATGAAACATTTTATGGTTTTCAATAAAATATCACTCTTGATAGCATTTGACATATGTTTGAACCAATCCAACTGAGATATACTATTCATTATGCTAAACATCTGTTGAAATACACCTGTTAATAAAGAGAAATAAGACAACGTTTAAAACATAATAATATAAGGTAATTTTGTGCAAATATGACCACCTATAAACATGATTATAAAGTAATATAATGTGAAAATTCTGTTGGAAACATGTAAGTAGAAGACGAAGCTTTGAACTTGTCCTGAGACGGAAGTAGACAATCAGCAACAGGATGTGTACGATATCTCGCGGGAATATCCGCTAGTTGTCTATAAAGTGATCTAGATGTACAGGACAACGATACTATAACTCCTTCAGTTAAAGTAAAGTTGGTGCTATGGCAAACTATGCTATGCGCGTAATAGTGATAAGGGGACCATTTCGTTGTAGCATAATACAAATACGTCAAGATGTTATACACTGTCGGCCAAAAGAAACGCCTACCAGATATCTTTAAGTTATCAGATTTCGTCATAAATTGTCATGTCACAAACGAATGGCGATTGTTGAAATGAGACAACATAAATTGTTTAGTTTTCGATCAGTGCATGATCAGAAAACATTCGAAAATGATTTTCGTACAACCACGAGCAACAATACAGGCACGCATTCGCATTAAAGTGGTGATGACAATATAGATGTATGTGGTTAATAAATAACGGTCTTCATTGGGCGTGGTTTTCATGAATTGTTATTGACTCGAATCACAGTTTTCCCATGATTTGGATTTTCTTTTCAATTATTTTTTCAGTATAACGTGGAGACCACCATTAATTATATTCCAGAAAATTATTTCATCTTTCATATTATGGAGACTCAGGTAGGGGTTTCTTTTGGCCGATAGTGCAGACGTCTCTCCAGTTAACCCCAACATAAGTTCTTGTTTCAGCATACAGACTTGTAGACATTACGATTCGAAATTATATAGGTGCACGGGAATGTATTTCCTCTTTTTTATGGGCGAAAAATATAAACTGACCACATATTATATACTTTTATACCTATAAATTCAGGCTTAGATCGGTATCAATTTATTTACTTACATATTGTGAGATATAATCTAATCTAATAATATATGGTACCAAAAACTATCAACTTCCAGATTGCGATGAATATATCTCCTTTGTTTTATGTCAGGTGAAACGTGTATGACGTTAACTGATGGTGCCCTGCTTTGTGACAGCCGCATGGTAGACAACAGTCAGTATGTTCACGGGATACATGTATACGTCATTTAGCCGTAGGGATGACAGGTTCGCATATTGTGATGGGGTGCATGGTAGGGGATTCACCCAGGGAGTGGTAATATCGTAAACATACATTTACTGCAATCTTTAAGCTTATTTATAGAGTCTACAAACAAGTAAATTTTCTAATTTCCTACGGTCTGGTGTGATGAAAAGAAATCCTAAACATCATTTAATACCACCACTTACATACATGCGGGTTTTATTTTACATGCGAACGAATAAATTATATCTTTCGTTTATGGTTTATACTTAAATGATAAATGTTATCTAATATTGACACGTTTATTCTATTATAAAATCTAAGCTTCATAACAATTATCCATTATTCATTTATTTCACATTCAAATAGCTAGACAACTAAATATTCAACATAAAAAAATAACCATCAATCAAATACTTAAATGATAAATGTTATCTAATATTGACACGTTTAGTCGATTATAAAATCTAAGCTTCATAACAATTATCCGTTATTCATTTATTTCACATTCAAATAGCTAGACAATTAAATATTCAACATACCAATTAACCATCATTCAAATACACTCCCATTATCAAAGTTATGCATGATACCGAATGGATTCTATCATTGTAGGTTAATGAAATTTATTATTCAGGTAAAAAAACAAAACTTACCGTGCACCACATAGACCGTCTCGAACAAAAGAAAAATCCTTAAAGTAGATATCTTCATAACATCCATGATTAAACAAACAGTGAAAAAATAGTTAGTCATTCATCATGTGTAGATAACAATTAACACATGGAGTTGAACACCAAGTGGACTAGCGCCTGTTGATAAACTGCATCGAAGTAAAGACGGCATTCTGAGAAAATGCGTTTTCCATTTAAATTCTCAGTTCCTGTACGCAGACATTGCAATTCTCTTCCTTGTTGCAACCTCGAATTGCTCTCCTCGTTATAACGATAATATTCCATCGTTATAACGCATTCCTTTCGAATTCGCCGTGACCTTTAGTGGCTTGTCCTTCTCCTTTCGATAGATTATATAAGATGATACGAATACAATATCATCAAGAGATGTTGAGATGATATTCACCAATGATTCATGTGATAACACATACCAGGCTACAATGTTGTTGGCGTACTAAATCAGCTCTGTAAACGTCTCGTCTGTATATCATAATCGTACAATGCAAGTTCTTGACACATTGTATTGCTTAAGAAAGTGTTTTGCATAATGATGCATTGATGTGAGATACGTATTGTGACATATGTTAGCTAATATCATTTACATAATGAAGCTATATTATTTATCCATAATACATTTAATTCGTAAATAAATATAAGGATAAATTGGCATAGAGAGAAAATGAAAACGTGGCAATCTAACTCGTGTCTCCATTTCGATGTATCCACACATACTTATACACGGTAGTTATATAAAACAGTGTTCTCTTACTTAGAAAGGGAGTAGGTAATATCTAAAATTTATGTCGACTAACTTCCTCATCTTTCTAACAGAGTATCAGTATTACCCGGTAGTTCATTTGCACTTCTAAAACTAATAAAGCTGCTTTAAATAGAAGCACATTGTGGACATGTTTGTATTACGAACCGGATGGAAGAAATGAATACAAAGTCTGATTTACACATAGTGAAATATTGAATCAATGTTGTGATAAGGTAACACATTCCGTGTCTGCTTTAGCAACCCGGATATACGAAATTCTAAGAATAATTGTTGAGAAAACAAATAATCATACGGAACGTGTTTAGAATGTCGTAAAAGGATAATTTCATTTTCTATTTCGCTATTTCCTGACGTTTACAAGTTCGAATTACTTGTAATATTGGGGAATAGATTTGCAATTAGATATAGAGAATTTCACCAAAATCTCATCAGATATCAAACATCAAGACACGTTAATAAATGTTACCAACACGTCATGCTTGTTTACTTCAAGGCATAATGCACCTTTGAGCACTGTTATAAGACTGCCAGTGTTGAGATACCATAACATTGTTACTTCATCCCATTTAGAAGCGCTATAACACGTCGTTCTTACTGAAAAAAAGCGATCTCACGAAAAGGTAAATGCGTATTACGAATGGGTAAACAATTCTCCTAAATCAACACAGAGAGTTCTAAACCGAATGTACATTGTTCGGTTAAGCCACGCGAGTCAATTGCCTATCGAGCGGTCATGTTCCTTTAATGTGGCCGCTCGATGGTGGTTCAATTGATCTGACTGACGTAGCGACATCTAAGCAGAAAAAGCATCTTTTACAGAATACAATGAAGAAACAAAAATAATTTTTCTCCTCAAATGTGACATTCTACAGCCGCTTCTTGCCAACACACTCATGCGGATGTTCAAAAGGCGACAGGCTACAAGTGTATGATTTATGTGTAATAAGTATCCCTCCATGCACCAACCATATCTTTTACATGTACTATATTTTAATAACCTATTCATAATATGTTATATATAATATGTGCTTTTATATTCAAGTTTTAGCAATACGTTTTGCTTTTAATGTGCATAATGTGTCTCATAGGTCTAATGGCCGGACATCTGTATGTATATTGCCATAATGTTTTATGAATTTTATGTGAAATGTACAGATGTGTGACACGTGAATAAATTATTTCTCTCTTTCTCTCTCTCTAAGCACTCGGAGTATAGTTTAAGATATGGTACACTGATGGAATGCTTCATAATCTTGCTGTCTGAACTCGCATCAGACCGATACAGTACCTCTCACACTGAAGAGTTCCACGAAGGTGATGCTTTATACGTCGTACCATTTTCTCAAATACTGATAAACGTTTTCTGTCGATACGGCTTATAGGGACGTGCAAGGAGATTGGTTAGTCTCTAACGTAATTAAATATTGTATAAACTTGAATAATAAAAGCTTAATTTGATTTTTTTTAAATTATATTCCAAAAAAGGTGTGCTACAGCGTCATGGTATTTTAACGGCATAACCTCTTGAGTTATTGAAGATGTAAAAGTATTGTGGTGTAATATAACTGGTGATGACGAATAATTTTGCTAGGTGTTGTGGATTATACATTTTATTTCTCGTGCTGTTATTTTCGATGACACCACAACCCTGACATCAGTCGTAGATCCGAATATAACGAAGGAGCTCCTCAGGCAGGTAGCCTTAATGGGGTCATAAAAAGCGGACGTAAAATATTCTAACTCTGACACATACAACAGTATATGACGTATAACACGTAAATAAATATCCCCTTTTAATTGAGGACGCGTGAACCTGAATGAAATACTGAATGTTATATTAAAACAGACATTATTAACATTCAGTAGAATATTTTTTTCAAATGCATGTTTTACTTATTCATTATAACCGAAATGAGAACACTCAAACACTGTAACAATGTACCAATGCCAAGATCTCAAGACACAAGGAATGAATTCTTATGAATAAATTTCATTTTTCTTATAATCCTCTGTCTTTTGTATTTCAAAGAACAAGTGGAGAAATAGCAAATGCTCAAGGACATTATTCACAAAAAGACAAAAGACAAACAAATAATCGAAACTGGCACGTTACGTTGTTTATATAACATTTCATTCCTGTAACTATTAGGGGGTGTCAACCATTTTTACCATGAGTATATATATTATTAATTCATGTGGAAGTGACATATATAGTTACAGTTTAAAATATGCATATATTGCACAACTAATTTTAATTTCATATCGAGAATGAAAATATTTCCTGGCAGTGACCAGATCAACAGCTTCTAAAGTGCTATTTTATGCAAATAGGGAAATTGAAAGAATGAGCAATACATTACGTTGTAACCTGCAGTTGCCAGGAAATGAAAACTGCTCCTTTAAACCGCACAGGCCTCGATGTTTTTAACTGATCAAGTACCGAAATCAGGTAAACTCCTCATTCAAACCATTATTCGACCTGATTTGTTGGGCAAATGATTATGACAGTTATGTTTTTAATAAGCTATAATAATACTACATTTATAGAGGGAAGGAATTGTTCATTTGCAAAAATAATATTTTAAAACGTACATGTTTATCATAGGAAGATGCTTAGGTTGGTATATACTGATATATACAACCAGTACAATAATACACAGTTTATGTTTCTATCAATAACTATCACCCTTTGATAGGTTATCTGTCTTTTCCTGACAAATTCAATGTTGTTCTGAGGTACACAGTTTTATCATACTTGTAATAGCTTATCCTCATAGTGAAAGGGTTGGGTTTACGTTGTGTTTGCGCAAGGAAGGTTGTGTCGTCATAGCAACAAGATTATGTCGTGACCTTATTATGAACTCAAGACATTTCTGATGACGTCAGATGATTGCACTGGTCACTGATCACAGGACGTGTCGTTCCAATGTTACTAACATCAATTACTGATAAAACGTTCCAATTTTACTAACATCAATTACTGATAAAACGTTCCAATGTTACTTACATCAATTACTGATAAAACGTTCCAATGTTACTTACATCAATTACTGATAAAACGTTCCAATGTTACTTACATCAATTACTGATAAAACGTTCCAATGTTGCTTACATCAATTACTGATAAAACGTTCCAATTCCAAAATCCTCCTTCCTTAAAACAGAAATGATTTTGAAATATCCAATTGTAGAAGAATAACATAATTATACAAAGTAATTATATAACTATCATATCTTGTTAGTGTTTGCTTAGTCTTCACGCATTTAAAGTTAACTACAATACAGTCACGTGAACATATTCGTTAGATTTGTATGTATTTGTCACCAGCAGCAAAGTAAATATTTAAGAACTTCGTTGTGTTTCCAAACTTATACTGCTTATTGGCGTTCCGATCATCAGCTACTTTATTGGTAAATTGTCAAAGACAACGGTTTTGAAAACTTATCCTAGTCGTTACTATAATGCACCGTTATTGTAGGTTTTTTTTTTAAGTGCGCCTATTTTGAAGTATAACTATCGTTTTTATGTTTATATTATACTGTGACAGAACTGACTTGCAAGATACTTTGTAGTAGGTTTATGTCTGCGATGTATTAAATATATATGTAAATATGATTTTAGGTAGTTCAACTAATCCTCTCTGCTTCAGGATGATGACGGTTATCCCTCTCCTTGTTATCGCTGTGGGTTTGATACTGCTACAGACAAGTATGTCTTTACTAAACATATTTCAACAATAAAAATCACACGGAAAGTAATGATATACACTGACGGTTCGCACTGAAAAAAACATAGGTCTATTACTTATGTATTTAGTTTAGAAAGAATTCATTGCCTGTCTTTCTTATAAGCTAGTCTTTTCTCATACTCTCATAATGATTTTGAATAAATATTTCGGTATTGGCCAAAAAACATATCCGTGGTTCTTCGTATAGGCATGACGCGATGCCACGGGCAAATACAACGGACATGGGGTCTGTACCTCGACCAGTGACGACTCAGCGAAACGCTTGCTTTCTAACAACCAATGAGATCACTTGAAATCAAGGGTGAAATAACAAGCACTCTTGTGTCAGGATCTTGGCTCTCACAGATGATTGGGAACGCCTGGTAGCAGAGGGATTTTAATCATTTACCTCCACCCGTTTTGTTGGACATGAATACACCCTTCTTCTCGTACAGACCTCTTAAAACTTTCTTTTGAGTTTCTGTCAGGTTTTCTACACTGAATTTGTTACAAACTTTAACGTAATCGAGTGAGTCGGCCGCTTCCATGTTTGTTTCTATAAACAACGGTAGTGATGCGTTTTGATTGGTCGAGTTGTTTACGCAGATAGTGTCTGCGTTTCGTTTCTGATTGGATAACATGGACCCAAGAGGAGGTAACTAGGTTAGGGATAAATACCCTTACTGTTTTCCAGCGCTTGTGTGTAGATTTATCGGAACAATAGCGCTGGATTATCGAGGATGACCTGGTCCAACAAATTGTTGGATGTACATCGATCTTCTGTATCTCCCTTTACATTGTATGTGGAGATATGCAAACCTCAGAAATAAGTATTTGGTTAATGTTAATCTTAGAAACCTGCATCCTCTTGTTACTTCATCAAATATTGAATTGAAAAAATCAATTGTACTCTCGTCACATGGCCAATCCTCTTGTTACTTCATCAAATATTAAATTGAAAACAATCAATTGTACTCTCGTCACATGGCCGAAATACTGAATAAACTGATTTGATTTGATGTATTTAATTTGTTTGTGTTTTACATTACAGGCGTATACTGCCAATCGTCGGGATGTCCTGGATGTAGCAGTACCACGGTATGCATAGACAGCCAATGTTTGCCTCGATGCACCAGTTCCAAGCCATCAGGTGAATGTGAACAATGTCAGGAATCATTGTATGGTAAACAATGTGAGAACGAGTGTCCAAAGAACTGTTCCGACTATCGCTGTCATCTTGAAACAAACTCGCATGTGGTGTGTACAGACGGGTGTGTGGCGGGATGGAGGGGAGGCAAATGTACTGTACCTTGTCCTAATAATTGTCGTCACTGTGACAGATACGGAGATGATTGTATATCTTGTAAACAGGGATATTATGGTGTAGACTGTGACAAGGTTTGTCCTGAGAACTGTGACGGTTCGTGTAACGTCTTCACAGGACAATGTTCCGAATGTAAACCCGACTACAGAGGAACACGATGTACCGTCAAGTGTCCAGTTCACTGTGGATCTGACTGTTCTCTCAGTCTATGTCAGTGTGTACATGGATACACAGGGGCTGGTTGTGATGAGATGTGTCCACCTAACTGTGTCGACGACTGTGACAGACATACAGGGCAATGTTCCAAGTGTAAACCCAGCTACTGGGGTGGACACTGTGACGAGACGTGTCCTGAGAAGTGTTCAACCTGTGACAAGCGGCATCAGTTCTGCACCGACTGCTTTGCTCCCGACCAGTGCGTGTCTACGCTCAAATCAAAATGTAAATAACATTTAACGTTGAATCTTATGTCCTTACATCATACTCTGAACGTTTGAAGTCACAAAGAAAGATATGCAATGAATACGCTCATTTAAAAGATATACGAAATAACAACTATGAAAGAAGACATTTAATGTGCATTTGATTGTTTCAAAATACCCTATTATATCCTTTGTGAATGTCTGAGTGTGATACCCATGTCGCTCGACGTTCTATTACGGGTCGGTCAGTTTAAACATGAACGAACGCCTTTAACCCTTTGACTAAGTAATGTTTTCAGAAAAACACTATCGTTAACGTCTCATGATATTCAATAAATACGAATATTTTAAATTTTAATTGGTTCTCTTTTATCCTATCCTGATAAGTAATTGTTGCTTTTGGAAATGCAACCCCTGAGTCAATATAAAGTTGTATGTTGCAAACAATGTACAAACAATTCTGTGTTCTCCTTGATCAGGGGACATGCCAGTGAGCTTTGCTGTCGGTACCGTTCTCCTCTGTTTGTTCGTGGTCCTTCTGTTTGTGGTCATCGTATTGTATCACATCAAAAGGTAAATTAAATTTCACGTTTTCTAATGAAAATAAAGAGATCTCACAAAATGGAAAAGAAATGTTACCAATTGCAAAACATTCCTCCTCAACCAACAAATATAGATTTCTAAACGAATGGTTATGATTCGGTTAAGCGGCACAGGTGTCTAACTAAATGGCCTCTAGCAGTTTCCATTGTATACGTCACATCGTTTCTACGACATCGGGTCGTGTAAGGAGTTGTTCAATCATCTTTTGTAAAGGTAGGATACTGCATAATTCTTGTTTCTATAAATGGCAAAATTGAACATGTAATTGTTTTAAAATACTTACTACAATGAGTGACTTTAACAGATAAACATAGCTTTATTTCAA
Source organism: Gibbula magus (assembly GCA_936450465.1). NCBI lineage: Eukaryota > Metazoa > Mollusca > Gastropoda > Trochida > Trochidae > Gibbula > Gibbula magus. The sequence continues at coordinate 31,045,294 of OW388292.1, read as the reverse complement.
GACTCATTTCCCATTTAAATATCTCCACTGGGATGCATTTAATTTATAAATTATACGATCAATTTTGACGATAAAACTATTGTTACTCTTTTACATATTCCAAGACGAAAAAAGAGGAGAAGAAAACTCTCTGAAATGATCCAGATGAATGAGCTGAAACACAACAGAAGGCAGGCGGCACGGTCCAGGGATTGTTATAGTCAATGGGACACGGACAACCCCGTCTATGAACCCTTCAGAAACACTGGAGGTTAGTATCAACAGTTAACAGCTACAGGAAAAGTTTGTATTGATATTGAAATATAATTCATGTTTTTGCTGACAGTGAACATTGATCAGACATTATCCTGCACGAATTACTAATAGATCGGTCCTGGACTCCATGAATAGTGTGAGCAGCTAAATTACTGATTGAACAAAATGGAAAAGTGAATAGGTACTTCGAGAGAAATGTGTATACGTAAGTTAGTTAGTGAGTTAGCTTATCTGACATTGATGTCTACTTTCAGTAGAAATGTAGACATCCACAGATACGAAATAATTTATAAATATCTCCTTTGAAATACTTGATGTATACGCAAATAGATAATGTACATAATGTTTAATTGTCATCATTTAAACAAAAATATTTTCAGGAGCGCCGCTCCCTCGAATCAAGCTCTGTCCTGAACTCAAGAGCAAACAATCGAAACATCATATGAAACAGGAGTTTCTGGTAAAATCTGTTTCTTCCTCTTGTCATAAGTTATGTATTCGGACTCAATAACATGTTAAGTGCATGCCCTATTTCAATATTGGATTATTTGATAGCTGTATGAAAATTAATAGTAAATTGCCAATTTCATCATCAAATTGAACTGTGAAATATTTGCCTTCATACATGTGTTCAGTGAGTAACTTCAACAAAACAATTTCCGTTTTGAAAATTGTTTGTCATGGCTAAAATAAATAATCCATGGAATGTCAAGTAAAGCAATGTTCCAGTCACTCTCTCGTGGTACAAACTAGTTCCTCCTACATTCCTTTATCATTATATCCACATAGTAGAACATGTCTTATTCCTATTTAACTATAAGTCCTATAAGGCAAGATGCGCTTATGGCATGAGCCATCGTCCATGACCGCCAAGCAGTACTGTATATGGGAGGTACCGTCCACCTAGTAGACCGTCATGAAATGTATGAAGTGAAGTAATATGTATCTGTTACTGTTTATTGTTATGAATTAAATTATCAAACCTCTCAAATCCATCAAATTTCTTTTTACTTATTTCAAGTGGAATAGTCCATTATCAAATAGGTTGGATGAACCCAATACACAAACCACCCATGCATGTCTCTATTTTGATAGCAGTGTAAGCACATTGGGATGTAGGCACATTGGGAACATGCCAGTAGCGTCCCATACTGCCTACAGTCCCAATCTGCCTACAGCTTATAACAACATGTTAAGGTCCAGTGATCAGGAAGTCAGAGTTATATGCTGACCTGTTCTACCTCTAAATAAATGAACTCAACCAAATTATCGGTTCCAGATATCTTTATTTCGTCTGCACTAGCTCATGGGGTAACATTTAATAACAGAGGTACAAAACTGTGACACATACACAGTATATCTCAATCTTTGCATGGTTATGCTTTCAATGTCAATGTCCATGTTTTTCAATTATTTGTCAATTACTTTGCTCAAGTGTCCTCTTCTTGTGTCTTATAACATTACCTTACGCGGTTGTTACGAGAATTTGTATGAGGAGGTGGAGACGTGTGGTGTTATGAATTTGGCATATCAGGTCAAATGTATTCTGTCAAACATTGGGTTGAGTGAAATATGGTTGAGGCATTATATTCTCTCAGTTATCAGACAAAACATTAATGATCAGGCTATTCAGGTTATGTTTTAGCCAGTTGTCCAGCTCGCCGAAAATACTTATACCGAAAATATTATAAATAACTCTTAGCTTCAGTATTATTTATGTAAATCTATTCCACATTTATATAGGAAGTATTTAATTAAATTCTGACTTAGCTGCCATAACTTAGCGTTAGAAACCGGCAGATACCAACATTTAGATTATGCAAATCGTGAATGTGTAAAAACAATATCGAAGATGAATTTCATTTCATACTTAAATGTCCATCATATCATAGAGCGACCTTGTCCGGTGGCAGTATTTTGTCTTTGATTCGATGGTGGCATTTCATTCTGAATATAGGCAACTCTGAATTATTGGACCTCAATTATAAATGGCTCGGAGAATGGAATGAAACTCTTACTGCTAAAATGAATTCCAGCTTGAAGTAGATTAAGTTTATATTGGGAATTGTTTTGAAATCAATTCAGATCATATCATGAGTCGATCTAACATCAGTTAATCCTTCTCTGACATGACTATTTGTTATGCTCAATAAACATGTTAGCTGTTTCTGTATAATTGTATGACTACATGAAGCTATTAGTAAAACGGTTAGTAAATGCAAGAATTTAGGTACTCTGACTTGAATATTTGTAATACTAAACAAACAGGTTAACTGTTTCTGTATGAGTGTGACTCTGTCATGATGTTAGTAACTGGAAAATGGGTTGTTCCATTATGCTATGGGTAAAAAATCATTTCCCAAACTGCCTACATTATTTTTTGTAGGCAGAGTGGGATGTAGGCAGATTGGGACTGTAGGCAGTATGAGACCTAACCAATCAATCATGTTTCTTGCAGATTCTTCCGGGCCCGGAAGTACAGTCTTCACATTGTGGGCGTCTTCCCGAGAATATCTCAAAGAACAGATATCGGGACATTCTTCCCTGTAAGACCATCTGGCTGGCTTTAATAAATGCATCATAGATTAATATTAAATGAAACCACTTTACATATTTGTAAATATATAATCATATAGTCAGCAGCTTCAATCAACTGTACCTCGGTTGCAAATGAAATGGAAAAAATCAAAATAACCAATAATCTTTAGTTTTATGTAAATAATACATTTTAACATTCTAATATCTTTTCAATTAAACGTATACTTTAAATTTATTTTAGACTGTACATGTCATTAGCTGTCACGTTAGCCTAAGAAAATATGGTTCGTAGAACAAACGTCGAACCTGTTTTTGTAAGTTTCGTCAGGACTTTATCCTTTGATCTGTTGCAGAAACATCTAGTATTAGTTGGATAGGACAGGCTCGCTCTAATAAGCTGCGTCTATTTTGTAATATATGACAACAAAAACTTTATCTAAACCTTTCTCAAAATGATTTGGGGTTAAACGCGATTTGAGGTCTGTTGTTTTGTTTCTTCTCCTGCAGTTGATAGCTCCAGAGTTTGTTTAGCTGTGGAGGACGAGGGAGACTGTGACTTCATCAACGCTTCATACATTGATGTTAGTATGGGTAGAATTTCAATATAGTGTCACATAATTTAGAGTTTAGATCTAGAGTTTAGATTATTATACTTTTATTTAAAATTACCAGAGAGTTTATCGGGTAATTACTCAATTACTGAACATGTTGGTTGAATCTAGAAGTCTAGAAGTGTTTCGATCATTACCATTAATAGATAGCGAGAGAGATACATGTACATTGTTAGCGACTCAGTAGTTTCAAACCATGAACCTTTTTTCATATACGGTACAGCAATACCGAAAAGCATGATATTGTTTCCTGAATTGTTAAAGCTTTGTAAATTTTCACAATGGTATTTTACTAAATGCACATCCTTAATTGCAGGGTTACAAGCAGAAGACACAGTACATAGCCGCACAGGGTGAGTGAAATGTTACATTTAAACAATACCCAATAATTTGGAACTTGTGAAATGCTGATCATAATTTAAAATGCAATACTATATGTACCACCGGGGAAGTCAAAGAGGAAAGTTTAGCAGGGAGGGACATCTGTCTTCAACTCCTTCAATTGTGTTGACCGGTCTTCCGGGTATTGATTAAACAGTCATACATCATAGTTATGGCCCCTGGTCGAAAATGCTATAAACTGAACATAGTCAACGTAGTTTGGACCCCCATACCAGTCCTAATGGTTTTAAATTTTGACAACTTCTATCTCAAGGTCACAGGCCAAGGTCACGCGGTGTAATTCTTTTTATTAAAAACATGTTTTCAAATAAGTAGAATTCATCAATCCTGCATTAAAGTTAAGGCCAGAGTGATCGCTGAATTCAATGATCCACAGATCCTTTCCCCGAATGACACCTGTTCTCGTCCCAAGTTTATTTGAGATATGCTGGTCTTGACTTGTAGAAGTGCGAACAAATTACATCATGAGGCAAGGTGACATATTTGTAAAGAAGTATCCAACGTCCAACTGCTTAGAAATCCAGGCCCACTTTGCATTTATGGTGCAGCGATTCACTATCTAGGCACAACAAAGCGAGGGAAATACCTCAAGGCTTAAATCAGCCAGTAATGCAGACTGGCAAGAGTTATGCCTTGTGTTTGGAAGTTGAGAAGTATCAATAACGTAATAATGAAAGCAAGGTTCTTGATCTTAACATATAAGCTTTTTCTTTCATCGGGTATACATGTAAACCCGATGATTGAGTGAGCATATACAAGTACTCCGCAACGTAGTGCATGTTCACAATATAAAATTATATTCTGTTTATATCTTGGTGTTTCTGTTCATTTATGCTTACCTTAATGCATTACAGGACCAACTGAGGATGCTCTTGACGACTTCTGGAGGCTGATATGGCAATGTGAAATTGTCAGTATTGTGATGTTGACAAATTTGACAGAGGTCGGTGAGGTAGGTATGTTTAACATTATACACTAAACATCTGGTGTCTCAAAATAAAAAGGTTATGCATATCAAGAATGATTTTGCAGTAGTAACCATGCAAGGCTGATCAAATAATCCAACATTATTGTATATAGATGGTGGGTTGGCGTTACCTCATGACCATGACAATACATGTAGTCCATGCACGTAGAAAACCACTGTGTTGAGTAAATTAGTGTACTTTTACGTGAAATTTTGGCTAATCGTCACTTTGATCAATACTTCATATAAATGATATTTTTTAATCATTGCTTTGTCGAATAATTTTAAATAATCTAAATGGTTTTAATATTAAGTTTGTCTTTGACTAGTGAACCTGCACCAATCTATATTAAAGGATAGATGTAATGACATATGGTCCAAATCAGATTCATTAAAATGGGATGTCATTTTGACAATTCCTCGGTTTTAAATTTCTGAAATCGACCCATAAATAACTTATATACGGCATTTTAAAAAACCGCCTGATTTAGCCCCGGCGACCAGAATGAAAATCTGCGAGGCCGTGGTCCCCGTATCGACGACTCCTGTGGCGTCCCTGGAGTAATCACAATACCGGTGATAGTCATAATTCAACGTAATTTCGCAACATTTTGATTGTTAATTTCACAAACAAATTTTCAATAAAACAACTTAAATTTTCCATATATCGAATGTTTAGATATCCAACTAGGTAATTCCGCAGAAGACAATTACATAAGTATTGCATAAACAATTAAACATGTGTTTTTGGTGATTTAACACACCTCATAAATTCATCTAGCGGTAGTGATAATCATCCTTTATTTAATTATTGAGGCGCTGTCTGGCGGGCCTCGTCTGTGATTAATCACAGTCACGCTTCAATGATTTCTCAAAGTGTTCGCCGTGCTATTTGTGACATTGTTAAAATGGGTAAATTAATATCGTCTTAATGATCAATTGCAAGTGTATATTGTCTCGATGTTATGCTCAATTGATTCCGATATATAATGTCCGTAGAGGTAATAATCTTGTGAAAAATGCATTACACGTGAACTTTAATGTATGTTACGGTATATAGGGATAGTGTTTCTCTTTCGACGAATTACAATAGCTTGATAAACATTACTGAACTGCTGTCAATTTTAAAACATTTGTTAAAATAAGTTTCCAATTTGTTCAGGGTAAACAAAACCGCAGTCGAATGGTGATTGTAATGGTCACAATCAGATCGGGAAGGGGTGTGTAATCTATAATTATTGTAACTTCATCTCTAAATGCTAAATTTAGGAATGGGTAGTACATAGAAAGTGTAATAGCTCTTTAACCTACTGGGCATTACAATGACTATAATACAAATGTCATTTGCAGGAACGATGTACGATGTACTGGCCTCAATGTGGTATTGACTACAAAACTTACAGGAACATCTCAGTTCAGTGTGTCGAGGAAAGAGTGTTTGAACATCACACTGTCCGTTCTCTGGCTGTTTGGAAGGTAGGTTGCACTTCTTACCCCCGTTTTTGGAGTCGACAGGGGTTGTGTCCTTAATGAAAAGGGGTATCTTGTCTTGCAGAATCAATCCCCTACAGTTCTAGATTAGTGGGTTTTTTAAAAAATGTATGCATGCTATTGACATGCATCGGTCATATGCATGAATTATAATTTAAGAGTGAACGGAATTTATGGCCCTTGACTTAGAGTCCTTGACTTTCCCATCTTAGACTGAGGCTACCCGACTTGCGAAATCAACTCCACAATAGTTTATCATTTTTGTGTCTAACACTTTGAATATGCCATGTACATCAGATATGAGCATTTCGAAAGTTATTTCGATGAAGTTTTGAGTTATAGCCCTTGGATAACAGACTTTCCCATTTAAGACTGAGAGAAAATGCCAACCTTGATTCTAAAATTGTATTGGTCAATGTAAGGCTTTTCATACTTGATATATATACTTTTTGCATAAGAAGTTTTAAATATAGTCGTATTTTGTTAAAATTTCAACTGGATTTTGAACCTGAAATGTACGATTACTACGCCGATATAGGAAAGTATGCCATATTGAGACAATGTTGTCAATATTGTAAATCAATTTTGGGAAAAGCGAGCATATATAATCTAATTATGACAAGTAATTGTTAATACATACCCGGTATAGTTTCAATAGTGTATATCTGTCATGTAAGTACACGTTATTTGGCAGAGCAACCAGTGGACGAGAAGGATAAAACAGTTCCACTACACCGCCTGGCCTGCACAAGATGTCCCCGACATGGCGTCCTTCATCAACTTCTATAAAGTTGTCGGAAATGCCAGTGCAGAAGACGATGGAACAACACTCGTACACTGCAGGTGACACATTATTAAACCACATAAGGTTTCGTATGTTTCCATATGTAGTTGATTAGCTATGACTTGGTAGAAATTTATCCCATTTTTGGCACTCAATTTGTGTACATGAATCATGATCACAGTACTAGTATCATAATAATCAGGTCTTTGAAGGGCATTTAGAAGTGGTATACATAAGAACAGGAAGATTTTCTGGATAACAACTTCTTTAATGTGAAAATACACCTGCATGTATTCTAACATAGGTACCGTTTATCTACACCTGTGTATTTTCACATTAAAGAAGTTGTTATCCTGCACATTTCTATAATGACATATTGAATTGCCCTCACAATCAATGTGGTGAAATCGATGACATCGTATATGAGTATTTCTCATTAACAAAGAGACCCTCAGGTAACAATCATCTAGAAAGCACGTGACGGTTTACCGGTAGTTTTCTAAGTGTTTTTGCTTCTTTGTTCCAGTGCCGGAGTTGGTAGAACTGGAACCTACTTGGCTCTCGTTCATCTCATTGAGCAGGCCCAGTTTGAAAGTCGTGCATGTGTATTTAGCTGCGTATCTGACCTCCGGTTTCAACGAATGAAATTGGTACATACAGAGGTACAGTGAAATTGTGTATTCTTGTTGTCTTCAATGGGAAATGAAGAATAAAAGCTACAATCTTTTTACTCACTGTATATTACAAACAAATAATTTGTTAAGTTTTAGTGAATATATATATACAATGTGGCGTATGGTTAGGTTTGTGAGAGTGTATATGCCGTATGTTACGTATGAATTTGTCAGTATATAAACCATTAATAGTTTGATAATAAGATATTGCACCTGATGTAATATGTTATACATGAAATCTAGCATGTATTCTAACATAGGTACCGTTTATCTAACGACCACTGTTAGAAGAGCCTATGTCAAAATAGAGTAGTGTAAAATGTATGCCCTGGAGTAGTTGAATTACTAAACATCGTACCTCTCTATCCAGGAACAGTACATATTCCTGTACCACATTGTGACAGCAGCCCTGCAGACTAAAGGGATACTCCCAGGAAATACGGTTCCAGTTTGGCTTCAGTGCAAGGTCTGCTGGGAAACTGACAAACGACATCCAGTGTACGTCAATTCATTAGTCAACGTCTTCCTCTTCACGAATAGTTTTTGGATGTCGTTACTACATCTTTTATATATTAAAATATCTATTTCATATTAGATAATAGTAATTTCGAATTGAAGCAATTATAAGAACAGGACGATTTTGGATAACAACTTCTTTAATGTATTTTCACATAAAAGAAGTTATCATAAATATTCCTATGTTATTATGTATGCCACTTCTAAATGCCCTTTAAAGACTTGAAGTTTGGATTTTTGTTTTATCTCGTACAAGTCATATCTTTACAAAAACAATTGCCGCACGAACTGGCCGATTATGTATATTTTAGTATTAATAAGCTGAAGCGTCCATCAACTACATGTGTACCTCCGTCAACTGCTTCCTCCAATCTTCATTCCTCCCAAGTTCATGCACCAACTACTTCCGTCCAATTTCTCGCACCACAAGTTCGTGCACCAACTACTTCCGTCCAATTTCTCGCACCACAAGTTCGTGCACCAACTATACTTCCGTCCAATTTCTCACACCACAAGTTCGTGCACCAACTATACTTCCGTCCAATTTCTCACACCACAAGTTCGTGCACCAACTACTTCCGTCCAATTTCTCGCATCACAAGTTCGTGCACCAACTATTACCGTCCAATTTCTCGCATCACAAGTTCGTGCACCAACTACTTCCGTCCAATTTCTCGCACCACAAGTTCGTGCACCAACTACTTCCGTCCAATTTCTCGCATCACAAGTTCGAGCACCAACTACTTCCGTCCAATTTCTCGCATCACAAGTTCGTGCACCAACTACTTCCGTCCAATTTCTCGCACCACAAGTTCGTGCACCAACTACTTCCGTCCAATTTCTCGCATCACAAGTTCGTGCACCAACTACTTCCGTCCAATTTCTCGCACCACAAGTTCGTGCACCAACTACTTCCGTCCAATTTCTCGCACCACAAGTTCGTGCACCAACTATTTCCGTCCAATTTCTCGCACCACAAGTTCGTGCACCAACTACTTCCGTCCAATTTCTCGCACCACAAGTTCGTGCACCAACTACTTCCGTCCAATTTCTCGCATCACAAGTTCGTGCACCAACTACTTCCGTCCAATTTCTCGCACCACAAGTTCGTGCACCAACTACTTCCGTCCAATTTCTCGCATCATAAGTTCGTGCACCAACTACTTCCGTCCAATTTCTCACACCACAAGTTCGTGCACCAACTACTTCCGTCCAATTTCTCGCACCACGAGTTCGTGCACCAACTACTTCCGTCCAATTTCTCGCACCACAAGTTCGTGCACCAACTACTTCCATCGAATTTTTCGCGACACTAGTTCGCTCACCACTACTTCCGTCCAATTTCTCGCATCACATGTTCATGCACCAACTACTTCCGTCCAATTTCTCGCACCACAAGTTCATGCACCAACTTTTTACTCCCATTTTCTCGCCACACCGTGTCCTGCATCAACTACCTTCTCCTACATTCTTTCAGAACTACTTCTTTCATGTTCTCGCACCAATTACCTCACATAATATTATTACACATGGCATGATACCAATTACCTCATTCTATATTTACATCAGCTACCTCATATCACCTTTTTCTCACACAAGGCCATGTGTCAACAACCTCAATCCTCTTGACACACGGGATCTTGCACTAACAGCCTCCTGCAATCTAGTAAAACTGCCCGACTCTAATGGTCTGAACATCTGAGAAAAACAATTTGATCGAGAAGAAATCAAGGCATTATCTGACCAATTCTAAACTTAATATATATTTTAACAATGATATTGACACCAATAAACAAAAATGGTACGTCGGCTGAGCGAACACATGTGGACCCATCCTAGAGATGCCTTTGAGATCTGCTGTGGAGACATCTCGTAAGTAATGATTGGCGAAAACCTCTGAAGAACGTCTGAGACCGTGATGTTACAGTGGTAAGCCATCGTGGCTGAGACTGCTCGGATCTCATGCGGGTTGGAACGCGATGGAGGAGGCAGGTCAGCGGCCTTGTATGCATCAATGACTGCCGACCTCAGGTATACGCCCAACGCTCGCTTGTCCAGCTCTTTGGTGCTCCTCGGCGAGTGAGGCAAGAACAGACGACGCCTCCCATCTCTCAGCCTGCAGGTACGCTGCACGTACACCCTCAACGCCCTCTACCATGTTGGTATTAATTGATGACGTCTTAAGATGCCTGGTGTTGCGTAGCTACACTAAGTACTCCGCCACCTGAGGAACAGAGGCCTCTGCCGGGACGAAACCCCGCTGAGCACAGGAGGCGAAGGCCTGCCACTGAAAATCCTAGTTTCCTAGTGGTAGCTATGGCATTGGCGACGCACATTGAGTAACCACTGCTCTACAACCCTCTCTTAATACAAGCCAAGTGTGAAGGCAGAACACCTGAGGGTTCTCGTGTAACCTTCCGCTTGGCCTGCTGAGGAGCAGATCTCTCCGTGGCTGAATTGGAACAGGTTCCTGATGACAAAGCCGCTGGAGAGGAACGAACCACGGTCGGGCTGGCCACCAGGGAGCGACCAGAAGAAGTCGAAGGACCCGAGTTGTCCCTATCTTGGTTACCACTTGGGAGAGGATGGCCGGCGGCGGAAAAACATAGGCGTCCATCCCCTCCCACTCTAACGAGAGTGCATCAAAGCCCATCGCTCGCGGGTCTGGTACTGGAGAGACATAGGTTGGTAACTGGTGATTGAGGCATGTCGCGAACAGGTCTATCAGGGGGGTCCCGAACTGGAGACACAAACCCTTGAAGACTGCTGGGTTCAGTTGCCACTCCGTCGGGGGAGGGGCATCTGGTCGCGACAGCGCGTCCGCCAAGATACTCTTGGCACCTGGAATGTGGACTGGTCGAATGTCCAGGTTCACATCGTCAACCAGCTCGAAGAGCCGGAGCGACACACACAGCAGAGACTCGGCCCTGGTGGACCCCTGATTGTTTAATTATCAAGCACCCGCTGAACTGTCCGTGTGGACTAGTAGGCACTGGCCTCGCAAGGGGACCTGCCAGAGTTGAATGGCTAGACGGACTGCGTCTGACTCGAGGATGTTGATGTGTGAGTTCTCCTCTGACTGAGACCAGACTCCCGCCACCTGCTCGTGACCCAGATGCGCCCTCACCCCTAGGTGGAGGCGTCTACGAACAGGTGAGCTGAGAGGGGACTAGGCCGAAATGGAACCCCGGAGAAAACACTCTCGTCCACCGGCCACCAAGCTAGGAAGCAATGCAGATCTGGGATCAGAGCTATGGCGTGAGGCCAACGTTTCTCCGCTGATGTTGGGGTTCAGGAACACCTGTAATGGGCGGAGGAATAACCTCCCCCTGCGGGTCAGGACCTGAGCTGACGTTAGCAACCCCAACACTCTTTGCCACTGACGTAGGGAGAGCGACGCATGGAGCGATCCATTAAGTGATCATAACGAGCCATCCGTTCCCTCATGACGAACCCACGGAACAGCTGAGTGTCTAGGATAGCACCTAAGAACTTCAGACGAGCTGCCGGGACCAAGTCCGACTTCTCTAAGTTCACTAACCACACTAGGCGACTGAACAGGTCTTTTGTGAACCTGAGCTGTGCCTCGAGAACGACGGAAGAACGGTCGTGAGCGAGCCCATCGTCCAAATACATTAGAAACAGAATGTTGCATTGGTGTAAGAATTGGACGATAGGCTGAGTCACACGTGTGAATAGCCAAGGGGCGGACGAGATCCCGAACGGGAGTTCCTTTTGTGTATGACAAACACTGGGGAGTAAAACCCCGGAGTTAGATGCGGGGTCAGGACCTCCTGCACCGCCCCCTTGGAGATTAAGATCTCCACCTGTTCCAAGGTTAGTAGGAGCCGGTCCCGTGACAAGGGACGCTCCCTTGGAGCAGAGGTAAGAGGAGGAGGAGGAGACGAGACGGGAATGCGGAAGACCTGACCCATTATCCGACAATCTGAAGCTTTGAAGCCGGCCCCCCACCAAGTCTTCCGACCACTAAACGAGTGGAGGAGGAAGCATACTTAGGGGGTGACCACGAGTCACTTCCTCCGCTTCCACTTCTGAGGGGTACGGCCCCCGGCCCCGGGCGGGGGGACTTGGGAGATTGACCCGTGGATCCGCGGCCACGCCCTCCCCGCCGAAAGACCGTCTTGGCTTTCTTGGAAGTTGATTGACCATAAAACAGGTTGTCTAAAAAGGGTATTATACAGTATAAGGATTCCTTGCACTTACTAAATTATAAGTCCCATTGAGTGCGATAACATATCTACAAAATTGCAAAGTTTAAAATTTTCAAAGCAGAAAGGGAATAGAACCCGCAAACTTTTGCTTTGTAGCCGAAGACCTTATCACTAGACCATAGGAGATTGGTGATTAGGAAAGGTTGATTGTTGGTCTCTACTTTGCTGTCCGAGAACTTCGATGATATTTTATGTGCGCTTTATTTGACTTGGATCGATTATAGAGTAAATGAATACAGCGTAATCAAATGTTGTGTCGGAAATCTTATGCTATTATTTATGTTGTATAGAATATTTAGATTTATTTTCAATTTATTTTCATAACAGTGTTAACGGTGTGCGAATCGTCTACAACCCTTTGGACAAAGATACAAGCTCACGGGACAGCCTGCTGCAAACCTAGAACTACATGTGTCAACATTCACAGATAATTTACAACTAAGAGTTTATCAAGTAGCCTGTGAGAATTTAGAAATTTATTAAAGACAAATCTTTTAGTCGTGTACAAATACAGACATATGCTCAACTAGATGACCCCATTAAAAAAATACTCATTCAATTTAATCTAATGATACGATTTGTACATTGCTGTGTATAATAGTAAATGACATTTATTTCTAAGAAACATATTATTCGACTCGATAATGTTGGATTTCGTATATGTAGATACACATTTAAATGATTGTTTATACATAAAGTTTTCATTGCATGTTATCGTGATTACGAACATACATATTATTACTTACACAATGCCTGTCTGTATTCATTTGCATTATATTATAGGAAGTATTTTCTTGTAGATAATATTTTTTTTTTTACTTTGAAACAGTTGTTTCATTACATGAAATAATCAAATAGGATTTAAGCTCATCTGACCTGAAAGGACAGATAGGTTTATGGCATGGTAAGGCGTCCGGCTTCCGTCCGTTTTAACCCTTACGCTTTTTAACTTCTTTTTTGGAGAGATGAAATCTTGAATATTGAATTCTAAGCCAATATGGATTATAAATTTTCAATTTGGTGACTCTGTGGCCCCAATAAGGGTTAAAGAACCTACACCTATTTCCATATTCTTTTCAAGATCTAAAAGTTTCAGAAAGCTAAAATGTTGTGTACAGGTCACAGGGATGTTTATTGCAGATTTGCTTACCTTTTCATAGCTACTTCTATATTTTCAATTACTACTAACTAATACTAATTGATGTATTCAATATAGCCTGATGAACTACAGAGTCAGTTGCCGCTCTATTTTTAGCTTTACAATTTGCTCAGTTATGTTACCTTTGAAAATGTATTTCATTATGACCAATGTGATATAAGTGTGTGATTTAGTTGGATAAATGCGTCGGGCTGCTATCAGTTTCTGTGCAGCTTCCTACGCCACCGACACCGGCGGCGCGTTTTGTTTTGGCTTATTTCAAATAAGGTTTTAAGAACTCATATACATAACCTCATACTTATACCCCTGTGGATTGTTTTTACATGTTCGCATTCATGTCAAAGGTCAAGGTCCTGAGTTCTGAAATCACTACAAACATCCTTCGAAACACGGTCACTACAAAAGTGATTGTGATTGTGATTGTGACATGTTCACATTGATGGTCAAAGGTCATGAGTTCTGAAATATCTCCAGAAACCCTGCAGGTAAACACGGTATGTGATTGTGTTATCAGGCTCTTACCTTGGTATATATCAATTATGGAGAAAGACCAAGATTTGAAAAGGTTTCCGCTAAAATCTGTCCACGCTCAAGGTCACAGCGAGGTCACACCTTAAGCATGCATTTGTGAATATGCCTTACATTTACTGTTAACACATTGAATTATTACATGATTGTTATACACAATTAAAAGTGATCATTTATTTTGTGACCTTGAAGGTCAAATGTCAAGGGTCAAGGTCATGAGATATTGGTTAAAGCACTGTAAAACCCTTTGATCCAATTTTGAAATCGGAGATAGGTTTTAAGAACAAACTTGTGTAAAGTGTCCCGAGTGATGATTCAATATGTTAGTAATAACTCTAATGATGAACAGATTTTATTTTTAAAATGTGCCCGTTTTATTGTGGTTGTGGAGAAGGCGAAACAAGCAAAGGCGAAACCCTCAATTTCGGGGCTGCTCTGCTTTCGCGTTGTCCCACAAACGCTCATCTAGGTTATTTACCTATATTCTTCTTATACAATAAAACATAAAACCCGTCATTTTATTAAATTGCTTTCTTTGTTTATTCTTAAAGGGACATTTAGTATGTCATTGGATTCACAAGTCAAGCGGTACAAATGGTGTTATATTATCGGGAGGAAATGTTTTTTAAAGCTTGTTCAGTCATTATAGTGACAATAAAAAGGTGAGAGTCTCTACAATTTGGGCGCGTCACTTAGTCAAACATAACTTTGGAAAGTTATCTAAACACATAAATTAGTAGATTTGGTTTCGTAATGTTTAATATGTCATACATGTACAACTACTGTACTTGTAAATGGAACGTGTAATCGCCGTCTCTGCAAATGTAAAAGACCGTTGTTATTTAATTGAATGTTATACATATGGCGGTTGGGTATGAATATGCACACTTCGAGTGAAATAATTTGAACTTAAATCAGCGCATGTGGTATTTTGGCACGTATGAAAGCCACATACAATATTATAAAAATGATTTATGTCACTTTGACATGACATCAGTAAGAACATGTTACATCCTGTTTGAATTGAAATTGAAAACGAAAATGAAAATTTGGTGATTTGTGTAATGTTTACTCTTTCGGACAGGAAATTTCTTCTGTCCTACTTTCAACGCATCTGATTATAGATAAGCTCAAACCTAATTTAATGCATACAACGGTGTAGGAGATAATATAAACACAATGTCACGTATAACATGCATAACGTGGCTCTCGCTGTGTTCAACTCTATATAAGACATTTCATAAAAACAGCTTTAACTGCAGTCAAATTGTTAAATCCAAGTTTAATATAATTCTGTTGAGAATGCGGTTTGTATTGTATTTTCTAGTACATGTGCATGCTGGTATTTATGTATACATCAGTATATGACATTATACATTGAATTTGGCATTAACTGATATAATCAGTGACAACATTATAATATTTGGTTTCGGTACATATTGTGCTATAAATATAGAGAACAATTTCAGTAGAATAAGACTGCCTGCATTGACTACATTACCGCATAGTATAAACCACACAATCAATTAGGAAACCAATTACAAATAATAAGTCAGTAATATTCATAGTCATATCAATATAGTAAATAGTATTTAACATAAAATACATACTGAGCATTTAACAGAAAAATGATTATTCATTTAATAGGAATTCAGTAGCATTTCAAACTGTACAATTATTTATTATAAATAACCAGTAACTCTTCTTAATCTATATTAGTTCATGCAAATAAAATTCATACTGTGTTGAGTAGTATAAGTAATGCATGAACAAGCACTGTATCATACGCTTCATTGAAGAAAGTATTTGATCATTTCGTTGTTCATAAACATTATAACACAATATAAGTGGATCCAGGAATCAAAGCTACGGATCTGAATTCTACCTCTAGTAATACTATAAACCCACACGTTAACATTGACTATACTATGGATTGATATATGGGTCCAGTTTAGCTGAACGACAGCCGGAGAACTAAAGACATTTACATTCTCTATGATTGTTTATTTTCTTTTAACTTTCTTAAACTTATTCATAAACGTTTATTATGACATATCAAGATAGACAAACACTGAGTTTAGGTCATTTACCGGTCATTTGACACAATATTATCACCAGTCAAAAGATTGAAGAAATTGTCACAATAATTAGCGTCTTCACGTTTTGTTATTTCTAAACAGGATCGCCATATTGACTATCTCAAATATCAAAAATCTAACTGTTCAACATGAAACCTCGGAGCCTCAGCTAACCATGTCCTCCTCTATTTCGTCAGCTGTGTCGTCACTTTCCTCTGAATCCATGCAGAGAGTGATGCTTGCGAGGAGCGGACTCAGTTCCCAGTCATCTCCTGCATCTGACACGGCTTTGGAAGCCCTTTGAAATAGCTTGAGCTTATGTCCCAGTCCACAGTTCCATATCTCCACGTAATGCGAGTCTTCCTCACGGATAGTGCCGGCGTCAGGTCTAATTCGATATAGTGGACATAAAGGGTTTTTGAGTTTTATATTTTATCAGTGTGTCGACAAATAAATAAATCTATATTGATATTTTATAAAACATGAAACGCTTACAGCATAGAATATCCATCTCAATAAGCCTGAGATTAGGTCGTTTTGTCAAATAGCAAATGGCCGTCATGAAATGGCTCTCTTGACAGGACTCGTCATACAGCAGCAGGACTATAAGAACGAGTACATTTTGTAAATATGAAACTGACTGACTGAAAGGTGTATTTCAATAGTTTGTGTCTCACCTCGATTTCTGCTTTTCAGTCAAACATTTTTGACACTGTATCAATATTGGTTTGTCGTTTTCAGCAGTTATCTCATGGAACTTGAGAGCACAGACCATCAGCTCATAGAGGAACGTGTATTGTTCCTGAAACATTAAAACTGTCATATAGAATAATATTCATTCATTTCATTATATATATATATATATTATCATGTGTTTGTGCAAAAGAATTTTCAGCAGCTAATAATTGTATTTGTGGCTGAGATCATATCCATATATATCATTGCGACTGCACTCATATCCGTTGGGCAATCAAGAAACATAATGAACTCATATATCTTACTAATTAAACCGTTTCTACTGACAACTGAGTATTCCCGGAAAAACACATACTTAGTAAACATAAACCATAAAAATAAAGCCATGGGCTCTGTATCTAATCAGGATTTCATTTATGTACTATCTAAGGTTAAATATTTACGTTATCTCAAGTACAAGCAAAAGATCTTAGTTCTTAGATCATGACCCCTGTGACCCTAGATTGGGGTCACATATTCACCAAATCTACAATTGAGAATTCCTATTGTCAAAGAACTCTGCACACAACATTTCAGCTTTCTAGACAAAAGAATATGAACATAGGTTCTTCAAGTTGTGACCCCTGTGACCCCATTTGGGGTCATGGGGTCACAAAATCTACAATCTAGAATCCCCATTGGCCAAGGAGTCTGCACACAACCTTTCAGCTCTCTAGACCTTTTTGAACTGGAGAAGAAGATGAAACAGGTTTTTAAAGTTGTGACCCCTGTGACCCTATTTGGGGTCATGGGGTCACGTATTCTACAATTTAGAATCCCCAATACCCAAGGAGTCTGCACACAACGTTTCAGCTCTCTTGACCTTTGGGAAATTGAGAAGAAGATGAAAAAAGGTTTTTAAGGTTGTGACCCCTGTGACCCCAATTGGGGTCATGGGGTCACGAAATCTACAATTTAGAATCCCCATTAGCCAAAGAGGGCTGCACACAACTTCTCAGCTCTCTAGACCTTTGGAACTTGAGAAGAAGATGAAAACAGGTTTTTAAGGTTGTAACCCCCGTGACCCAATTTGGGGTAATGGGGTCACGAAATCTACAATTTAGAATTCCCATTGGCTAAGGAGTCTGCACACATTTTTTCAGCTCTCTTGACCTGTTGGAACTTGAGAAGAAGATGAAAATAGGTTTTTAAGGTTGTGACCCATGTGACCCCATTTGGGGTCATGGGGTCACGAAATCTACAATTTAGAATCCCCATTAGCCAAAGAGTCTGTACATAAAATTTCAGCTCTCTAGAGTCATTGGTTCTTGAGAAGAAGTCGAAGAAGCGAAAAGTTTACAGACGGATGGACGGATGAAGCCTGATGAGTTAAAAAGTGAATTCGTTAATAATAACTCACTTTAGTTTGGACCATTTTCATCCTCTGTTGCCGCAGTTCCGTGACACAGTTGTTGATACATATACCCCCTTCTTCTCTGGCTTGTTGCAGTAGAATGTCCAGAGCTATGAACGTCCCAGTCCTTCCTACACCGGCACTGATAAACATGAACATTGTCATTAATATGAACATTATGAAATATCCAATATTACTGTGTCTATAGTTTGTTTTCGAAAATATAACGGATATTGTGGCGGCTGATTTCTGTCTGGCATTTTCCTTCCTAATCTGATTCACGGTCATATATATATTTCATCGCACCTTGGCAGCTCTGCATCGTCGCTATACGAAGAAATGAAGGCATGATTGGTGGAAATCAGACACTTTATGCAATAGAGACATTATACATGCATATATAAACTACCGGGCAAAAGAAACGATACCAACTTGTAAGTTTGAATATATTTTTAAGAAAACAATGAAATCTTAAAAACTCGACATGCATATGGAAATGATGTTTCTTTTTCAGTAGTCATATGAATCACGAAAATTGTTGTGTTTTGGCGATCCATTCCCGGAGAACTACATTATAAAACGATAATTTGTTGTATCAAAAGGACTTGTTGCACGTCCATCATTTTGATATATAAGTTGTGTCGAATCATTCAACGACATACCACTACTTCAACTGCATCGGGAAACACTGAAGGATTATCGCGAGATGAAAGAGAGAGCGCCGTCGGAATGGTGCAGATGGGTGCAACGCATGCCACGTAACTTCGAACCTGGGCTGCAGCCATATTACCATCACCAGGCTGATGAGACGCTACAGGCAGACGGACATGCCGATGTGTGGAAGTCCCCCCGTTACAACCCCAACGAGGACCGCCATTTCTTTATTCGAGGAATCGGTTCCTGACAGTGATAGAATTAGCTACGCCTGGGCTTGGACATGCTGTTAGTCGCAGAACATTTGCCATAGGTCTCAAACAGCATGGTATCCACGCCTACAGATCAAACTGAGGCGTGCACCTGACGCGTCAACATCGCCGTCAACGTCCCCACGTAACGTTCGGAAATGACTGAAAGGCCCGGAGCTGGCGTTATCTTTGCGGATGATAGCCGATTCTAACTTTAAATAAACGGTGGTAGAAGAACGGGTGTATCGACGCCGTGATGAACTTTGGCGACATTGCTGTATTCAGACTGTGGAACCCTTTGGCGGTGGCAGTGTGATGGTGTGGGGCGGTATTAGCGGACAAGGGAAGACTGATCATGTTGATGGGAATCTCAACGCAGAGAATCAGATTCTACGCCCAGTTCCCCTGCCATTCAAACAGCAATACATCAACAGAAAGCTCTTCCAGCAGGATAATGCCCTTCCCCATACCGCTCGTATCGTAAGGGAATTTCTACAGAGGAACAACGTCAACATGTTGCCATGACATGCCAGGTCATCTGACTTGTCACATAACAGGTAAATATCTGTCGTTGCAAGAAACATCCGAGAGCTTAATTTCCAAAGTCCTAAAAGGGGACTGTCAGATAATACCAGACCGTTTCATCTTACGTTTGATATTCTCAGCTCGACGTCGAGTTCTAATACATCGAGCCCCGTGGTGGCCATACAAGGTGGCAAACTTGTTGTGACTTTCCGAACTGTTGGTCGAATTCAGGACAATTTCATGCGTGCACTTGAGGAGGTCCTATCTGACACGTGAATTTGTGATTGTTTGAGAGACTATTCATCTGTATTCAGAATATTAATTCTAAAAAAATCCTTATTGTTTTCGTTTGTTGGTCAATGATGCCTAGTATCGTTGTTTGGCCCGTTAGTTTAGTAATACTATGTAGATACGGAAGAACGTGATATCATTGTTTCTCAATTGTTATTAGTGCTTGTAGCATAATGTCGTCGTCTGTGGATGAAGAATAGGGTCATACTGACAGTACGAAACAGCACATAAAATGGACATGGACTGTAACAGTGGAGTTCATGCTATCCACAAACTGTGCTAGACCGTTTTGGTGTCCATGATGAAACTAATGAGATGCTAGATACCTGCAGTGGACCAGCATGGGACTCTCTTGTTCAGGTTGCGACTCTGTCACCAGTTTGTGGAACTCGATGATGGCCTGTTTGTCTGGAACACCGTGGTCAGGCCAGACCGTGAAGTGGAACTGTATGATGCTTATCGGTTCTTCTTCATCCTGTAGGTTTAGTGCAGATAGTAAACACTGTGTCTTTTGTAAGGGGTCATTCTAATGTTAATATATCATATAACAAATCATATCATCCCACTTCAGCAAGGTGCGCCTTTTATCCATCAGTCTTAGAAATGATCTGGACGTGTGTGGAAATGTGTATGGTTTAACTTTTTGTGTTATATATCGAAATAAATTGATGTATTTTGTAGCCGGCACATCACTTGATTGAACTTTGAAGATAAAAGTTAAAACACGTTATGGTGTCTAAATGTATAATGCATAATTGTTCACATTTTAAAATAAATATACCAAAAGAAGATTTAACTAATTCCAACTCCGAAAAAGTTTAGAACTTCACAACAAGTTAGAAAAGAGTGTTCAATGGCGATCAACCAATACTCACCCTCCACAGTCTCAACATCCTGCGCGTGTAGTGCTCAAACACTTCCTCCTCTGCGCATTGAATATTAAACTTCCGGTATGTGGAATGTTCCGGATCACACGCTGGCCAGTACTTTTCACACTTTATCTGATCATGAGACATATATCACTATTACTGTTTCCCAATAAAGAGACAACATATCCATCATATTTAAACAAAATCGAAACGAAAAGTTCCTGAATAAATAATAACACCAAGTTGTACTAACCAAACACCAAACACATGTTGACCCAATGGTTGCACGACATTGTCACACCTACGATGTTCATCTTTAATTTGATAGTTAACTCAGTGTTGGGCCGATATTTACAAATGAGTCATACGTTTTGCAAAACAGAGACGTTTGGCTTTGACGATGATAGAAAACTAGAAAGTAAATGTCTCACATAACCAATACCTCATTGAACTATATTCACATTATATTCATCATTGCACTGTTTGAATGGCATCAAAATTGTTTAAATAGTTATGACGTCATTCTGAATTTGAAAAAAATGGTAACTTCTCACCTTCCCCTTCTCGATCAGATTAGTCAGCATGATTATTTTATTTGGTTTGAGCTGCCATATCATTCTCCAGAAGTCATTGGTAACGTGGATGTTTGGACCTGTAAGAAGCAGCTAGTGTCAACTCTCTAAGGATTAGAATTTGAAGTTGGTTTTCAGTGAAACATATCAACACAGTATATTACCGCATATGTCTTAGTTTATCTTGTTATCAGCAGTGATTCGAACATATGAACAACTATTCCGCAGCTTACCCTGTGCTGCGACGTAGCTGATTTTGCTTGTGTATCCCTGAAACAGAACGTTTTGTAAAATTATCAAAATGTTTTCAGTCAAGCTTGTATTAATGAAATAGTGAATAAATGTAAACTTTTTTTTTAATTGATCAGTAAGGTGGAAAAAAATGATTTATGAAAATTTCATTTGGCTAATGATCATCACTGTCAATCATCATATTGTATTATCAATATACCTCCATATGATCATGTATTGCGCTTCAGCACCTCGTTTTGCCAGTATATATGTCAAGTGAACACCGTACCGAGTAAAGGCATTTCTCTTAGTTACTTTCAGAACAAGATATTGTGCATGTCGCCTATAAGTCCCGTATGAAGATGTTAAAGTCTTTATATTATGAAACACCTACCTTTACATATGAAGCGTTAATGTAATCGGATTCATCTTCTTCATTTGTTTCCAGTTCGATTCTGGTTTCGTCAACTTCGATAAAACATTGATCAAATTAATATTGAATATACGCTTTTAATGAAAATATTACTTACATGTGATATCCTAATCCGCAAATAAATTATCAAAGATATTATCAAAACGACAATGTAGTTTGCGGTATTATAACTTAACAGATGCGTCTCGAAAAACATTTCACCGACATGTGCATCTCAGTGACAATATCGTGTTGTTTTAATACTATTTGCATTTTGATTATTTCAACGTAACTGACAAAGGGTCGTCATATTGTGACTGTCAGGTCAGTGGCAAGATGAAATAAACAGGCGTAAATTTCCCACAATTACAATTTTGCAAAATTTTAAAATAATTCCAATTTTCCGTATAGACATACTGAGAAATCATTCATCACAAGTACATTGAATGGTTACAAAAGCAAATGAATAGTTTATGTTTGATGCTATTGATCATGTATTGAAGGTATACAATAACAATAAAAGTTTTGACTCATGGTCACTTCAACGACCTGTCACTGAAAATTCTGGCAATCTACATCCAATCGGCACTTCTGAAGTGAAAACACAAAACTATAGGTTTCTCCATGCTACGATGACTCCGAGACATCACCAATTATGTAAGATACGTAAGTAGGTGAACAAACTCTCGTGATGCAGCTGCACATGTCTATGTTAAACAATGTATCTATGTATGTATCTACCTGAATATTAAATAAACTTGTAATAATATGAAAAATGTTTTACCAAATATCTTTGACTGTCCAGTTTTAAAACATAGGTCCTTTCTTATGCATGTGTTAGAGTAAACACAATAATATCGGAAGGTCGTTTTTATAGATAGGTTGACTATCAATAAATAGAACCTGTTCTCCGTTATCGCAGAAGCTTCTTAAAAGGCATAAATCTCCACTTACACGGCAGTACGTCTCTGTATCTGTTTTTCATACTGTTATCTTCAAGTGATCCAGTATTTGTTGTTTGGTAGTCGGAGGTTGGCAATTTCTTCATTGAAAATAGTTGGAGTATAACGTGGCATTTATTGTTTACTTTAAAAGATTAAAATGGCAGAATGGCAAAAATACTTAGTATCAATGACAATGATAAATGCTGAAAAATTTCGAAAGACACCCTGGGACTTGTCAGTCTTACACAACTGCGCCCTAAAGCATAATTGTAGATTAATTCATTAATATAATATTGTATTGCCGAAAATTGAATTCTATGAACTTGTACACATAATTAGAATTAATGAATAAACTTTTACCCGAAACTCTTTTAATATAAGCTCCTTGAAATCGCCTTCCTGCAAATGTTCGCAGTACTTCACGTCGGACTCTTCTTCCTCGGATGCATCTGATAAAAGAAAAATGTTTTTCGTTAAATTAAAAAATATTGTCACTTCCATTTTTTCCATGTACCATTTTGCATGTTGGGTGTATTTTTACCATGTGTTGTCATTCTATACTTCTAAATAATGACGATGTTGTACTATACATGGTGTGTTTCTGCGCGATATATTCATTGATGTACAAGATCATATCATTCAGTCCTGTATCAAATATGAAGACGACGATCGCAATATGAGTTGTCCTACATGTGTCATTCATATCTCATAGGCGGATGGACGGTTCAAGAGTTTGGCAAACGATTTAAAACCAGTCATATTTTGGGTGTTTGACAATGACTTGCAAATGGAAGATGGTTAGCATAGGCTGTCATCCGACATATTCGACTACTCAAGTTGTTGACATTTTTGGGGAGATACCATGCACCAAGGGGATCAAACTTTTTCTCATTTATGACTCTCCATTGACGAAAAATATGAATATTGATAATATTAGGAACGACCATACAGATTCTGTCTGTCTGTATTTTCATCATACCTTCCATCAACATGTAGGTCGGGTTGCAGGTTGCGAAGCACCGGTTACTGGTGTGTAGGCGGTTAGTTTCAGGTAGGTCAATGATGTTGAGGGACGACTCCTCACAACCAATTCGTCTCCGAACCATTCTTTTTCTCAACCTGATAATACATTGAATAGTCGAACAAATTATCTAAATCTGAATGTTTAAATCTATTTGGTTATCTTATTTATTTGGTAGGTGTTATCGTACCCTTAAAACTAATTTTCTGTCATACATTAATCTATAACATGTTATCTTATATTTATTTCATATCAAAAATTATTTCAAATACAACATGTCAGACATAATACATTATCTAATGTCAAAGTGTGTTTCCCATCTTACCTCCGTAATATAAGAAACGCAAGAAATAAAAGGAAAATTCCAATTGAGACAATGATGAGGAATATTCCAGGTCCTTTCAAACTGTCCGTTGAGCCTGGAAAATATAATATTGCTTCAAAAGGTTTATAAAATATTTACGCGACACTACAACTATTCACAATACAGTTGTATTATAGAAGGATATATTGCAACATATACTTATTCCCTAAAGTGACAAGTTAAATTGATACATTATGTGAAACAGTTTCATAAATCTAACAATACACGTATATACATCTGTGAGATATAAATTCGTAGTCCAACATTCGTAGTCCAAAATGCTGTTAAAATAAAAAGGAAGACAATTACATTTTGATTATATATTTTTTCACTATATAAACGTGTATTTATTTCAAATTCATATGGACAGAAATATAAATTATAATAAGGTATCTGGAGTTACATTAAACATTCACTACAGGAACGACACAATCTTTAACTTCGGATTAAGTGAATGCAATACCCGGAAGACTTTATCGGTTGAGTAACTGGATCGAAGGTCGGTCTGACTAGGACATGACCATAATAGATTGTTGATGAAGAGAACGACAGAACCTACAGAACAATAAACAAACTATGTGAATGGTTCTCAATCAAGATAGTCACCTGCGTCGCCAGTTGTGGATTCATAGTTACCAGATTTGGTTGTAGCATGGTCCGTCATACTGAGTCTGAAAATAAACATGTACATAGGATAGCTGAGGAACACCATGGTGAATATATAGGTTCATTTGGTACAGCTAAAGGTAAAGCAATTAAAAGTGCTATGACATAAGTACCGACTAGCCATACAACTCTTTGGAAGTTATTTCTCTCGTTTAAGTTGAAGGTTTTATTGAGTGCATGTCTACAAATACAGAATATAAATGTTTGCTCAATTCAATAATCGTCGGAAGCAAAAAGGAATTTATATTACTATATTTATAACGTAATGATATGCTGGTAGGATTAAAGTGACATTTATCTTCAATTTCACTTTAGTTACAAAGTGTACATATTTTGACATATTTGGATAATGGATCTCCAGATTTTAATGAGTAAGTCATGGAAAGACTTGTCCATTACATATACCTACATTGTATATGTACATACTTTTTTATTTCATTACTGTTTATATAATATAAAAAAACGTTATTTAACTGAATGACATGTTATTTCACTCAGTGTAAATACGGATTTTTTGGAACTGATAAATGCCGTATTCCACCACTAAATATATTAAAATGCATGATATCAATGTTTAAATGTTTTAATGTTAAAATGCCATATCAAACGGTGGCAAAAGTGAACTACGAATATGTGATCATCGAGTAAAACCATTTGACTTCGGTATGAGTATCACTGTGTTCATAGTGTATAATCGGATGCACAAGATTTCACATACAAGTGCGCATTTAAACACGGACACTCTGTTACATACAATGAAAGTGTCTTTAACAATAAGAATATACGTTATAGTATACACAAATTATACAAAGCAACATACAACATGCAAACAGTTATAAGATATTTAAAAAAATTAACTTTAAATTAAAATCGTCAGTTTATCAAATCCTATTCTTGTGATAACCCCATAATGCCAACACATTGAGAGTTTCATACTTTTCATACTGCATTAATCGACTACTCGAGTATGATACGAAAAAGGTATATATTTATTTGCAAAAGCATGTTACAAAAAGCATTGGAGAGATCAATATCAAAGTATAAAATATATATAAAATGTGATTTTACCTTTCTGCCCGAATATTCCATATTTATTGACATGAAACTAGAGCTGTTTGAAATAGGGAACTGAAAACTGAAACACTTTTTATTTCCTTTTTCTGTACCCTGGGAATATTAATGACAGAATCAGATACGATAACGATGTATAACAATGATGATTTTATAGTTGATTTAATTTGTGTTGATGTAGGTAGTCTGAAGTTACATTATAGCACCATTTATCTCTGTACAACAGTCAACATGTGTAGTTTTATTTATCCGAATAACTGATAAATAACTCTTCCAACCATTCAAACATATAACCTTTATACTTACTAGTGATTTGAATATCAATGCAACGTTGTTGATAGTTTAGCTATTTATTACGCAAGCCCAAGATAGAATTTGACAACATCAAGCAGTTATTTGTTTTTCGAATCTTTAAGTAAGTACAACAAAACATTAAATGACAGAAAGCAGTGTTTTACTTTAAATTCTTGGCTGAAAATATATAGTTATATACATACATTATAATTTACGTGTAGTAACATTTATGTAAACATAAAATTTTAGACATATGCATTATCTGGCCTACATTTTGCCAAAATCCGTAAGCTTGCATCCCTGACATGACGATTTCAAGATTATTACTTTTGAGAAATAATAAATTTTGTAAACATGGACCAAGAATGATCCTTTGCCATTGCTGTTGAAATAATTCAATAGAGATCCAAACGAAAACCAAATTTCATGATATTGTCACTTGGATACACTGATAAGTGAACACTTGCTATATGCAGCCGTAAATCTTATTTTGTCGGGATGAAATTAATTGTGAGAAATAATCGACTAGTCCGACTAACCGGAAGAATCGTATTTGTATTAAATTGATTAAACAAGGAAGCAAACCCTGTCTCAAATAACATATTTGGATAAACGTAGAGTTATCATTGAAGTGAACATGACGCGTGTGTCAGGAGGAAATCGGAAGTACTAATTATGTATCGAGCAGGAAAACCGTTAAAGAAACGTTGAGAGATGAGAGAGAAAGAGAGCTGTTTCAACCAAGGATCTTATCATTGAGGCCGCGCAGTTGCAACGTAGTAGCTCAATATCCATCTCAGTTCCAGTGATCTTCTGGACTGAGTGGTTCTCTCTGAATCATGGTTGTCATTGGGCGATTATTTCGTAGAATAAGCCCTTAGAGTGGCCATGGAGATTGAAATGGAGGGCCACTGGTTTGTCTCCTTGTGTGTAATATCTGCAAAGTTACAGAACAGTTAAACGGATGGTACCATTAAGCTAACATGATAACTATCACATATGTTTTAGTATATGGAGAACTATACACCTCTGCAAGTGATACGTATTCATAACATTAATATTTTAAAAAAGCATTATAAATCTGTAATTACCCTGGTGTTAAATTGTCGCCACATCAACATGTTAATAAATGTAGGTGTGGGGAAATCTATTAACTATTATGATACATCATTACTTCATGTAAAATGTCTATTAGTAAATGAATAGATGTCTATTGAGAGCTGACATGCGTTGGAACAGTACCTTTGTCCAGTCAAATTATATTTAAATACAGCAATATATAGATTCCTCGTTGATGAATATTCTGTCGAGTTTTTAGTGTATGAGATGACATTATACTGTTTATATAATAGACATGTACATATTGAAAGTAATTAAGCAACATCATATTTTACATTAACATGTACTGCTGTGAGAATGCCAGCTTAAATTGCCTTGATGGATCATCATGCTATAATAAATGGATGTTAAAATACAATTCTATACCTTTCCAAGCATCTTATAGCATCAACCATAGGTGGTTCCAATATTGTGTTCTCCATAGAATCCTTACGACAAATAAAAACTGGTACAAATACAAACTGATAGAAACACCACTTTGACATTTTGAAATGTTGAAATAGTCTGAACCAATTATCCATCTACTATATGACTGCAGATGTGTCAAGAGATTGTGGCAAAAGAATACATCTACCATCGAAAATTATACAAAATTCCGTCTATGAGTGGCCTGAAATCGAAATTAAGATTAAATTACAAATTACATAAATCAAACGCTTACTCACAGTGCAAGTACGATTCGTTTGTCTCATTCTGGTCATCTTGCCACAATCTATTCATGTAGATGAATTTGGATGTCCAATGTTTTGAATCATTTATTGTGTTAACTATGAAATGAAAATGAAAAATGCAGTACCCTGAGAACAAGAAATAAAGTGATAAAAAATTAATTTGATTAGATTTTCTTTACCTGAAACAACTTTTGTCCTATTCTGTAACTATATGTACGGACAAGCTTTAGGTTTCAGGTGGCTCACACGAGACAAGTCGGATTTTGAAATTTCAGACCTTTATTGTAAAAGTTGCAAAAATACTTACTACAGTCATATGACCATTCAATAAATATGTGATTCTTTTGAGTTCAATATGTTAACTAGTATGTATGTTTGTCCTATTAGGGTGATTGTTACAGCTAATAATGACCTAATGCATCAGCTATTATAAACGTTTGTTTTGTTAATTTGGTTGATATGTTGTGAGTTTGAAAGTCACACGGCTTTAACTTGTGATTTCATTTGTGACTTGTTAAGTAGTGTAATTAAGTTGTTATCTATTCCCTTGAAAAAAAAGAACGGTTTGATAAGCTGGATGTACTTTTGACATATATTTTCTGTTTGATTATCAGACACCTATTGCTTGTAAAAGCGCTTCTCTTCCAATGTCTATAAGTATATATGCAATAAAGATCAATATTTTAAATATATTATACACGTTTACAAAATCATTATGTATGGGAAAGATAAATCAACAGTTTGCGTTATATGCTACTGGTTTTATCACAATGTATCGGGCAATGTACTGGGTAGGAAACGTAGTCGACCCTTGTCTATGATGAAAGGTAAGCATATTGGGGTTCATATTTTCCATAAGATGACCTACGGCAAAATACACTAAACGAAACGCCAAAAGAAACGTTACCAACCTTTGAATTTAAATACCATGAAACGTTATGTACTCAGAGGAACTTGGTTTGTTGTGTGTTAACACCCCCAATGCTAAGCCTTTTGTGCTAAAATAGTTTCATGGGTGGGGTCAATTGTCCTATTCCATAGATCATAGAAAATGGAAGGGAATTTCATATAGAAAAAAGGGTCATAAAGTGAGGCAATGCAACTTGTTATTGACTACTATGTCTTCTAACAGTTTTGGTTAAACTGTATTCCAAATTGAAGCGTTGGCACATGTTGAACGATTGAATTTGTAAATCATGACTCGTATAATACTATTTAACTCATGAACATTACAAAATTGTGTTTTCATCTGAAGGCAGAAATAGGAATGGTACCATGAAAACAAGTGGAAACAGTTGGTAACGAGTATAAAATACCCCTGTATTCATCATTTCATACCATAATTCGATTACAATGTCGAAATGAGCCGCAGGAGAGTGGGAAAGGGACATTGGTTTGCTGCAGACTTGACTGACGAAGACGTCGCTGCTGCATTCGGTTGTCATCGTCTCACCATTCTAAGGCTGCAGAGGCGTTTACAACCGACTGAAAAAAACCGACGCTGACCTAAAAACCCGAATGAAGACATGTACCTTCTTTAACTTAACCTCAGGAATAAATTTCAAACAGCCACAGCAACGGCTGATATTAGACCCAAGACGGCGAGAAGGAGATTCCTACAATATGGTGTAAAGGCAATGCCGACCAATGCAAGCAATGGAGTGGACACGCCAAAATCAACAAACTGGGTTGACATCCGTGCGAAATAATTTGGTATACATGTATCTCTCACTCTTATATAATATCCTATACCTCCTAAAAAACAACACAATAGCTTTCTTGATACGTGCACATAGTTTTAATGAGTCAATGTCCACATTGTTTTCATGCAGAATTATCTTAAATTAAATAATAAAATGCACTACTGTGTACTATGAGGAGCATTTAGAATACATGTGAAGGCACGATTTTATTGATAACAACAGTACTACGTCGTATGCAATTTACACTGAAAGGTTCTGGAATGTGTTCAGACGAAGTTCAGTTCAATAAATCGAACACGTCGCTATAGGGGGAGGACGAACAAAGAGGTAACATGTAACAACATTTTTTAATTAACATTTCTGTAATATTATACAATTATAGACTGGTGATGACGTCATTACGGCTTTTGGTCGGACTCGAGCTGGAGTCAATATGCTTTTCTGTCGACGGTCACGTGATCGCCTCTCGACCAATCAGAACAATATGCTTACATAATAAACAATGATGACATTTACAAATAATATTGACAAGAAGTAAATGAAAACAACAAAAGCAAATAAGCTAGATATATTATACTGTATATATACGTGCATAACAATAACATCAATATATGTTTCGTTGTATACAACATCAGACGCAGACATCTCCTCTGCTGGTGGTTTCTCCACCCTTCATCACTGTTTGAAAGTATATACCTTTGGTAACAGTACGTATCCACACATAGCGTCTAGGAGTGTGCACTGTCACAGTGGTGCTCCAGATAGTGTACATGCATTAGTAAATAATGACACTGTTTATCATACAATAGAAATAGTTTTAGTGACAAATATATGTACATTGTATGGAAATCCGAGATGAAGGCAATATCTACAGCTGCATATATTTACAATTTATATTCGAATGAAAACATTGTTACATAGGTAATAAACAAAATCAATAGAGATCGTTCATTTCACTATCAACCGAAACACGTTCACATTGCAGTGTCCCAGCTTATACGTTGCTTTTCAAGATCATCTGCGTGACTTTCAGTTTCCGTGTCCATGGCGATTTCACTGGTTAGTGGGGGACTATTCTCGCTTATGATTGCGCAAGCTTCCGGTTGAACCTGTGCACTCCGTGGCCTGTATGTTTCCCTCTTTGCGAGTCCACAATTCCACAGTGGTTGGTATTCAATGTGGTTCTCTTCCAATGTGAATTCATCTTCTTGACTGAAATAGAATTAGTTTCACCGTGTTGAAAAGGAAAACGGTTTCTTGTCATAGATGTAAGGGTTCAACAACATTATATGACAATGTTTGGACGTTTACCTATTGTAAAATCCATATTTTAAAATTATTTTCTTATTGAGTGTCTTATAAATCGTTCACCGGGTAAACGATGCCACTGAGTGTAAGGCTTGTTTATAACGCATAAATAATGTACCAATATAAAAAATCATCCGTTTTCACTTTTTCACCGAAACAGATTTGGTTGTCCAAATGTACAAGGGGTAAAATTGTAACTACACAATGTACATTCAAATTAAAGCAAAGCTATCTCAGAGAGCTATATACACGTTATAGAGGTCGATGTTAATATATGAGGGAAACACTCGAGACTATTTTACTTTCACACACCAAACCTGCGTTACGCCGGTCGCCTATATTATATATAGAGAACTATTATTTGCAATATGTGTGTTCAACAGGGAAATTTGAATTCAATATTTAGGTACAGCTTACAGTGTACTTGCGGAGGGTCATTATTGGCCTTATGTATTCACCTATTTTCAATCTTCTGGTCCCAGCAATTGGGACATTCTATGACAACAGGTGCGTAATAACGGGGCAGTGTCCCTCTGTACTGCAACGCTTTCACCAGAATGTCATAAAGAAATGTGTACTGATCCTGAAAAATAAAGCACATGTTCATTTACGGATTCAAGGTAACCATAAATTATCAGCAGTTTACCAACTCTAGCAAATTGTTCGCTGAGTATTGATATACCCAATCATCATACAATAACACAACACAATTTTTTAGCAAAAAACCCTCCATTTTTCCAATGGAACACTCATGATTGGTTACATTATAAACTAGTGTGAACAAAAAACCTTACCAGGGGTCAACAACAAAATAATGTACGATACTTTTCTTTTTACGCGAGTTCTAACACCATTTGGATGCTGAAATCGGTTATTTTGAAGGGTTATTTTGGACAAAAGTTTTTGAAATGCATGAAAAAAAAATGTTAGTGACAAAATGTACCATCTTAGACTTGCTGAGGTGTCGTTACTGTAGGACGTCATTAAACAAGTAAAAAAAGCCACATTTCACTCTCCTATCTCGCCTAGCTAAGGAAATTCAAAAATAACGATATTAAAAAGGCGATTTTCTCAGCAACATAACAAGTTCCGAATGCTAATCAAACTCTTTTACATTAATTACGTTACTTTCAATTTTCAAATCAAATTTCCAATTTTCGTTTTCCTAGTATGAAAGCTTTCTCACAGGTCATGCTACTATTCTCAGAATACAGAAGGAAGACTGATCTAAGTTGGCTTGTAATAAAATTAATATCATGATTGTATAATCTTAGGAATATCCCGGAATACCCCGGATTCATCAATAATATATCAGTAAACCGACTTTTGTCTGGACCATCTTCATCCTCTGGAGGCGGAACTGTTGGATGCAGTTGAAGATGCACACCCGTCCCTCATAGCGAGCCTGGTCCAGGAGGAAGTCCAGAGCGATGAATGTTCCACTTCGACCAACACCAGCACTGGAACAGAAGCTTCTATCTGGATACGAGCCTCATCTTTCCATAGC
Source organism: Gibbula magus (assembly GCA_936450465.1). Taxonomy (NCBI): domain Eukaryota; kingdom Metazoa; phylum Mollusca; class Gastropoda; order Trochida; family Trochidae; genus Gibbula; species Gibbula magus. The sequence goes on along the minus strand of OW388292.1, from coordinate 31,012,497 downwards.
ATTATTCTTAATACGAACTTCTCAAGATGGTTAATGCATTCAGATACAAGTACTGTGTTATACACAGTCATGCCTTGTCATATTGCAATAGAACTCTGTGTCAACTTAAGTTTAAAAATAAGCTGAATGTGTCTGTTTATGTAACCGAAGTGCGTCAATATCCAAACTGTCTTCAACTCGTACCGGACAGCGAAACGGTTTATTCTAAAACCTTATCCTTTAATCATTAATCTAACACTGCTGTACTTGTTGCAGTGTAAAGGTTAGGCAGTGAACTAACTAATGAGTTGTTGCAGTACCTGCAGTGTATAACCAAGGGTCCCAATGCATTGTAGCCCGTGTTCTTCACCACTCTGTGGAAGTCAATGATGGACTTCTCATCAGGCACGCCATGGTCTGGCCAAGAAGTGAAATGAAACTGCAGCACATTTCTTGTCTTTGCACTATCCTGAAACACGGGAACTTGTTACTATGCGATCATAGGCAAATACACAATGTTACCAAGTTAGCATAGGTATTTTACACTAGTTCAGGTGGCTGTAACATGGGTGTTGACACAACATTACACCAACAAAATAAGCGAAATTCAGGAATTCTACCATGTCTGTGAGATGCGTTTCGTAGTTGAAGCATTCAATTGGTAATATTGTCTATGTTAACGATACGATACGAAATGGGTAATTTAATGATTCGAAATTCTAGGTGTGTACATCACTTTTGTTTTACGTGCATGATCTAAACCACATAAATATAACAAAAGAGCGTGTATGTATCTGAAAAAGGGTTCACCCTGATATTGTCTTTCCACAGCTAATATCAAGTAGTTTGATATCGCTCCAATTTTAATATTTCATATCTATTCTTGAGAGGTGTCGACAGTATGACCCATGTCCCACATGTCGATGTTGAGATGATGAAATGGCACCGTACTCTGGTATCTATGACGACACTACCCACCTTCCAGACAGCCAGGGTCCTGAGAGTGTGGTGCTGGTACACCTTCTCCTCAACACACTGCACGCACACTCTTCCGTAACGCTGGTAGTCCGAGCTGCAGAACGGCCAGTACATCTCACACTTGATCTGACATATAAACGCATACTGCACTTAGTGTGAATTGGTTAATGAACAGTTACTGCATTTGCTGTACAAACATAACTGAAGATGTTTACATTTGACGGTATATTTTATTTGCCAATACTTTGTTTTCTTGTTTTTAAATCCATGCTCTCTGTCTTTAATCGTTGGGCCTATCTTACACTGAACACTTTGTTATAATAAAATAAATATCCCGACACCTAGCACAATAAGCTGCCAACTGTAGCTATAACATATGTACCTAGAAGTTGAACGTCTGCTGTATTGCATGCTTCACGTATTGCTCTGTATATCAGCAGCTGTTATATGCATTATTTGATTACCTTTCCTGCTTCCACAAGGTTTGTCAGCATCACGATCTTGGTTGTGTTTTGTTGCCAGACCATTCTCCAGAAGTCCTCCACTACATGTATGTTAGGCCCTGTCAAAGTAGTATACAGACTACGATTATCATAATTGAATGATATATTATATCCAATGGTATTTTATGTTTCAAAAGCAAAACTACATTTTGAAAGTTATTACCCATATGGTTGAAAATAACCGAGTTAATATTATTGATATGAGCACATGTGCACATATCACGTTTGCCTAGCAACCATTGTTTCACCGCGACCTCCCGTATTTTGTCGTCTGTGACATCATAAAACGATTGTTCGTGACGTCACTGTAGCTTGCCGTCGCAAGAGAAGTGGGCCGTTTCCTTGTTATTTTTACGCGAATTAAATGGAATAAAATGGGTAATAAAGAAATTGTTACACTCGAAAGTGTGTCAAATTTATGTATAACCCTCGCTCTCGCTCGGGAAATACAAAAATTCACACTCGTTTCGTAAAAGTCATATGACACACTTCCTCGGGTAATAATCTCTATGTATGTAATGAAAGTCGTGACATAATAAACATCACGTTCAATATCACCTTTACAAGGTCTGAAATAACAGTTGAAGTGTTTACCCAATGTAAGTTAACAATCAAACGATTTTCACTCCTAAATGATTTATAACTGTCAACCGCATCATACAAAACATTCTAAATGTACTTACCCTGCGCCGCAACGTACTGAATCTGGTTTCGATATCCCTGTAATGTTATAAACAACGCATAATTATCATTTGTATGTCAACATAGCACGCTTTGTTTGGTTTATTTCATTTCTGATATTTTATTCTTTCAAATAAAACCTCCAAAAGAAAATTTACAATTCAACTTGATTTACGCTCACTACACGCCTAAATAGATCGTACAGGATAACCATGGACTCACTGTAATGAAGGACGCGTTGATGTAGTCAGTCGTCCCATCTTCCCACACCTCAAGTGATACCCTCGTGTCATCAACTGGAACAAATAAAAAATAAGTGTTGGAAATTAAAATAAAATAATAATATAATGATCAGCATGTACATATATAGCCCCTTAAACATGGTCCCGGGCGATGTGTGCGTGGCCAGGGTTACTTTTATCGAGTTTTCATAGTGCATTGCATAACTATAGTTTTCCAAATGAATGCATTTTCAACCGATATGTTTTTATCTGTTTCTGTTATTGAATCTGTATTTCCATAACCAACCCGCACTTGGGTGTTTCCTAGGCCTTAATAAAACAACCCTTGACTTCAGGCTTTGGTGTAAGAGATATCCTTTAGAAGGAGGAATTCACCGCACCACATGAATGCATTTCAGATTAACATAACGATAAAAAATCTCCTGGTTATACATTCTGTAATAGTGTTATGTGCATTGCGATTATATATCTTAAACAACACTTACACGGTAAGACGTCCTTGTATCTGTTCTTGCTGGCGTTGGATTCCATTGAAGCACACCTGGTTTCTCGACTATCCGGGGATGGAAGTTTCTTTAGAAGATCAAATTTTCAATTGCGTTTGAATACAAATGATGGTCAATTGCGATTGAATACAAATGATGGTTGACAAAAACAATATCAGTTGCGGTTATATTAACATGTGAATATCTGGTTCAGTTCAAGTATATATCAAATCTGAACAAATATGTTCTATAGTATTCAGCTATGTTTCATGACAGCTAAAGTTAAAATACAAATATGGTTTGTGTTAATAAATAGAAATATGATTGCTTAACGTTCATAGGTTGAAGAGTTTCACTTACTTGAAATTCATCCTCAATCCTTTCACGTTTGTCTTTGCCTTTGAAGTGTTCACAGTATTTTACCTGCTGTATATCACCTGTGGTTAGAAAAAAGAAGTTGGTAACGGTGTAATTAGTATAATGAGCATTATGCAATTTAGGAAAAGAAGACAAGTATCCCTTTCTATTTGTTTGTAATGTTTACAAATCTGTTAGATTTAAATATTTACCACCTGTATATTGTCAGCAACCTAACAAACACTAAATGAAATCTCTATTAACTACTAATAATGAAATAATCTTGAGAAATCTTTGTAAATATCTATACCATGCCTATGAACAAAGAGAATCCATTTATTTGTCATTAGACTAAGGTCTAATAGTATCCATCACGTGGCCTATAGACAAATTAAAAACACTTGACATGACTAATGGAAATATGTGTTGAATATAACTCCTCACTTAAATTCATTTATTTTCATTTTTTTTAATATCAAACTATGAAGTTACTGTCATAAAACTAATGGCATGCTCCTATTCAGGTAATATTTTTTTTCAAAAGTGTTCCTTACTGAACCGATTAGCAACTACACTCTCGGCAAAATGTAAATTTCTAAATTCACAAATAAAATAATTGTATTGTATATCAATTCAATGGCTTTGCACATTAGTTTACATGTTCGTGAAACACATACATGGTTATATATATTTACAAGAGCACCAATTCTTAAATCTTTTATGAAAAAAATATAAGAACAAGAAGATGTTCTGGATAAAAACTTCTTTGATGTGAAAATACACGACGTTTCGGAGTACATACTCACTCCTTCATCAGGTGGAAAATACCACCTGATGAAGGAGTGAGTATGTACTCGGAAACGTCGTGTATTTTCACATTAAAGAAGTTGTTATCGAGAACATCTTCCTGTTCTTATGTATACCACTTCTAAATGCCCTTCAAAGACCTGGAAAAAATATGTTGTTTCATATCCGTTGATTTTGACACAATATTTAAATATACTATAACAGTGTATGAAATGAAATGAAACATGTTGTAAACTCTATTTATGTAGGCACATAGCCAGGATACGTGCAGATCTAAACTAAAGTAAACCATTCATCAATATATGTACCTCCTGAAAGCATGTAGGTTGGGTTTGTCGTGGTGAACTCTTGAAGAGGGATTTCAGTCAACTTGATGCTGTCATTCTCAAGTGTTCCATCCATATTTTCCTTTTCAATTTTCGTTCTTCGTGACATTCTGTGTTGAAAAAGGTTGTGTATTAACTTGTGTAGTAAAAATATATTAAAAGGTTTAAATCTTCTGTCATTATCATTTACAAATAACGTTAGTATATATATATATATGTATGGTTTCCCCTCAAGGTTTAATATAAAAACTACATCGTTTTATCATCATAATGTACTGATATCAAATATCTCAGAATGACCACGCAGCAAGTAGTTTGTATTTCATGAGAGGGAGAAGTATCTGATTGAAGACTGTTTACATACCTCTTCCACAGGATGAATGCAACGAGGAGAACAAATCCAGTGGTGGCAACAACTGTCAGCCCAATACCAACGTTAGTTATCAGGAAATCTGAGAATCAGAAGGATCAATAAATAACTATTTTGCCATCGAGTGGTCAATTGTATTCGTCTTGTCCCTAATATTGTTCATGCATTCAATAAACCATCTCCAGAGCCTCATATAAAACAGCATGTGTTGTACCAATTCAGGTATGTTTATTTTAGATATAGGTATTTTAATTTAACATGCGTACATGCTGATATTAGAATCTATAGAATTAGAACTATTCCAGTAAATCCTGAATTTGGTTTTTGATAAATTCAGCCTTGGTTGTTAAAAAAATGTTGGAATAATTCGATTATATATAGAGGACACTACTAATGAACATATAGTTTGTTTTATTCTCTTGTAGTATTACCGTTTCCAGGATCATGATGATGACCTTCCATGCATTGTGCAGAAGAGAAGCAACCAGTACAGTTCGGTATCTGCGTCTGGCAGGTTGAACACTCCTCAGGACACGGCTCACTACAGTTTTTACCCCTGTAGCCTGGTTTACACTCGGAACATTGCCCTGTATCTCTGTCACAGTCGTCGTCACAGTTAGGTGAACACATCTCATCACAACCAGCCCCTGTGTATCCATGTACACACTGACATAGACTGAGAGAACAGTCAGATCCACACTGAACTGGACACTTGACGGTACATCGTCTTCCTCTGTAGCCGAGTTTACACTTGGAACATTGTCCTGTGGTGAAGTTACACGGACCGTCACAGTTCTCAGAACAAACCCCGTCACAGTCTACACCATAATATCCCTGTTTACAAGATATACAATCATCTCCGTATCTGTCACAGTGACGACAATTATTAGGACAAGGTACAGTACATTTGCCCCCCCTCCGTCCTGCCACACACTCGTCTGTACACACCACATGCGAGTTGTTTCCAAGATGACAGCGAGAGTCGGAACAGTCCTTTGGACACTCGTTCTCACATTGTTTACCATACAATGATTCCTGACATTGCTCACATTCACCCGATGGCTTGGAACTGATGCATCGAGGCAAACATTGGCTGTCTATGCACACCGTGGTATTGCTACATCCAGGACATCCCGACGATTGGCAGTATACGCCTGTAATGTAAAACACAAAAAATGTAAACAGATCAAATCAAATCAAATCAAATTTAATCAGAGTGTTCAGTTTTTCGGCTCTGTGTCCAGAGTATCAAATCAATCAATCAACTTTATTACCGTAAGTTTACGAATACATGCAGAACATCACGGGGTAATTTTTAAAAAGATATCACATGTGTGACAATCCAGCAATAATGTGTTGATAGACTGATCATGTAACATTTGCAGACAAAATAATATAGAGGAACTTACATACATTTCGTAATTGTAGTATGTTGTTAGTTTCAAATAACAATGAAATTTCATGATAATTAGAGTTAGTTGCAAAATAATTCTTGTTTTTTTTTAATGTGACCACATAGACACTTCACATGACAGAAACGTTCATTAGCATTTTAAATGCAAATATATGTTTCATAAAGATTGCAACAGATTTTATCAACAACGCTTGATGAATTAACAAGAACATGCAACATGGTTGACATTACCTAAATACGTATTTATGAATTGTGCATATCATCACATATATGTACAATGTAACTGTGAGATGAAGGAGACCGATATACAATGACAATTGTTGATACATCAGGTGCATTACACATATTCATGAAACATTAGTTGAATTAATGAAGGACATAAATTACCTAAAAGCGCAGATAACACAACCAATACTCTCACTGAAAAACGGGAATGTAGATGTGCCATGTCTATCTGAAAAGGAGAACAAAATTATAAGTTTGACATTTCAAAATTCATTTGATGAGCCTACAACTCTTATAAACAACATCAATCGACACAACATGTAATCAGATCATTCCAGATTGACACGTGTAGGCTATAGCCTACACCGAACAGAAATTTACAAGAAATTACTTTCCACTTATGTGTTCTTCTATATGTTACACAGTGTTGTTAAAATGATATGTTCATTGAAATGAAAACACACTGCAATTATAATATGAAAGGACTTAACGACGTAACCGTACAAGTGTATGACGTCACAATTGTCGATTACTCTACCTCATTGCAACAATTCTATGGCGTCGCTAGTGCTCTCTGCCTTCGGACGAATATGAACTCAAAAACTTACTAGTTTATATAATCCGGAAGTAACACCGTACCGGAAACTACTTTTACATGCATTTGAAACAATGTTGGTGAAAAAACTCGGAAACTCGAATCACAATCACATAATCCTTAATTCTTCGCAACCAGTTGATTATTACTGTATTAACCTCAAATGGTGACGAAATCGCAAAATACAATCTACATGTAATTACATTGATTGATATACATCAAGGGGCTGATAAAACTGTTATTGTTAACAGGAGTACGAAATATGACTTCTCTAACAAAATCATTTTGTCAGAACATCAAAGCATCTTCCTATGATGTGCTTGGTACTCCCTCATACAGAACATCTCTCTTCTGTTGGAGACAAAAATGTCGAGAAGCACCCACCCGAAAATATCCGAGGAGTACCCACCCTACCATCCATTCAAACCTGTCGAAGCTTATCCAAGGAGTCTCTACCAATCGACACCTATCAGTACCAATCGACAAATTCAAAGCAGCCGGCGTCCACCATTGACCTCTCCTTCTGCCCTCATTCACCATCGCTTCCGCGTTTTATACCCAATTAAGTGTGATTGTAATGCATTTTTCTCTGATTAGGTTTCACTGTTTTGTTTTCTATACAACTTCATCCTGAAAGTTTGCTCGTTTTGAAGTTTCGCTTGAAAAGAAGATCGTTAAATTGTTCATAGTAGGATTTACCTGTATACCTCATAGTAAACAGCCCTTTGAAGTGAGTCCCAGAGGTCAAAAATACTAACTTGATTATCAAAGTATACGTTATTTTATGCAGTGATTTAGGATCATTCATTGTCACTGTAGTTGATGTAATTATATTGACTTAACAATGAATGCCAATTTACATGTTATTTGCGCTAAAATACGCTACTGGATGAACGGACTTTTAACATTCAATATTATAAAGGAGTGAGCATATTCTCGTATATTCCCATATTAAAGAAGTTGTTATCCAGAAAATCAGTTGATTTATGTAAACTTGTATGTTAATAGCACCTGCTGTGTGATATACCTGCAAGGTACTTCAAACATTCACCATTAAGTTTCATGTTTCCTTTATACATGTGTCACACCGTATTATACAATGTATATATGATAATATTTATTTCTAAATGTACATATATACATATCTATTTATATGTATATATATAAATAAATATTCCTCTATTTATATCGTTTTTCGTCTATCTATCTAGTTATTCAAGGTTTATATTCTTCTATCACAAAATAAAGGCCATATAGGTAACTGATGTAACATCGTACAAAATAGAATTATGTGAATTCAATATATATTCGACACTTGCGTTTGATTATCAAAAACAGATCATTTTGTTACAAAACTCAACATTTGATGAAGAATAATATAGCTACCTGTTTGTAGGTTGCTCCCTTCATAGGAAAGAATACTGGGTTAGTATGCTGACTTCTATCGGCGAATTCGTTTCGATTTCCCTATAACCGACCGGGTTTCTATCTCCGTGTTGCCTTACGTTATGCATACTGTGTAATTGTAATCATTTCAGATAGTTGGGTTATTAGTGTTTTGGAGGAACTGATTTATTAACCATCAGGAAGCGTGTAAAGAAACGTATTACGTTCTTTGAAGACGTTTGAATACTTTGATATGAACGCTATAGATTGACTCGAAAAATTTAATAAACGAAATGTGTCCATCAAGATGAATTCTAAGTTTAGAATTAAGCATTATAAAATCATAATGAACACGGGTAAAGTATACTATTGAAGAGACACGCCAAAGAATTGTAGATGTAGTGATATACGTAGAACATCAATAGTCGACGAGCGTGCATTTACTCATCGGTTACCCAGGGCTTTATATATGCTCCGTTACTCTCCACTATATCACCCCTTGGAAACTCTATCAGAGAAATCTGTACTAAAATTACCCGCCCTTGGCCGGCGTGACGAAGTCAGTAACCAAAGAAGGCCTCAGTCCACAATTAATTTTTAGTGCATTTATCATTAGTAACAAGGTTGCCTACTTCGCTTCCTGACATTGCCGGAGCGGGGGACTTGTTATGAAATCAAAGTACAACCTCTCGGCACTACAAAATCGTAAACCAAAGTGGGGGTTGACCATGCCGATTTTGAGATATGAGTGGAAAATGTAAACATACACTGATGCGCCACAGAAAACAGACAAAAGTGCACAAAATCAACATACCCACCACCCACTCAAAAACTCTGACACTTAAAATCTAGCAAAATTTCAGTTGATAGTATACTCTCTCACCCGTCAATGAAATCGGGAAACACATGTCTCCAATGTAAACAACCATAGAAATAGCTATCCCACAATACCCTACTTTTCTACTGCTTCCTCCTCTCCCTCAACCAGTTCCGGGTCAAATGAACTATGACCTGAGGCCAGAAAATGCCCAATAGGATAAGACGGAAATGGTGGGAGGTAAAAAGGGAGGTAACCTGTGTTAGAAGGCTAACAAAATGAATTCGCGTGCTTTCCAACGAAGTGATATGAATTGTCATTGGTTTGCAGGTCCAAGCTGCATAGCAGTTTGATTGGCTCACGCCGGCCAAGGGCGGATAATTTGAGTACATATTTCTTTGATGACGTTTCCCAGGGGTGATATAGTAGAGCGAAACGGAGCATATATAAAACCCTGGGTAACCGAGGATGCCACTTACTAGTATTGTCTAAATGTTATACACCTGTTACTTAACTGTTTACAATTCGAAAACGAGAGATTATTTTTTAAAACCATTTTGTCCAATTATTACTTGTGGCTTCATTGTTTCCTTCATTTGTTTTGTTCTACACATATAGCTACACCCCAATGGTTTGTTTACCTATGTATTCATCGTTTACAACATGCGCTTGGAACTAACTTTTTGATTTTTGAGTGTCTAAAACAACGGTTACCAAATTCTTCTGTTTGTAGAAATTATCCATTAGGTCATTTATAAGTCAGTCCTGATTGAACTGTCGATGTCCATACCGTAACCCGTGCGTTAATACGACGACGTCAATTTGCACTGAAGTACGCATGTGCAATTAGCAATGGAGGCGAAGAACTGCCCGAGAAGCCACTCTGAGTGCTTAAAATAATTAATTGTGTATACTTTACTTGTGTAAATGTAACATATGGGGTTGGGAGTAAGAGAGTACGACCCTTTGTTCAAATGAGCGTCGAGTTTGAATTTTTGACATTGAACTTTGACGATACAAAATTATTTCGATTTGAGAAGTTGCCAACCGTTGCTCGTTTTGTTCGCACATAGGGAAAACTGGTCGTTTATCTCTGTTGCACAACATATTTGCGCTAAACTTCACCTGTGATTAGGCAAAGTGATGAATTGTGGTGACTGTCGGTGCACGTTTCAGGAGTGACCGACGTGTGCACAAAGCTCAGACTGTACACCTTTATGACCACAATCACCACGGTTCTTCACTTTAATTCTTCACTTTAGTAATCTTCAACACCGCCAGAGTGACACAAACGTCCATGCAGCGATCTCGAATGTATCTGATGTATACATAAAGATCTCAACCCGAGCATGTGTGGGATGTGAGACATGTCTATCAACGTCAACTACTGCAAGTCACTATTGCAGAATGGATTGATTGAAACAACTACATGTTATAAATATTTAGGTGTATATTTCACCATCCACCTGTCGTGGTCCTTACATGCTAGAAATGCAGCTATGCAGGCAAAGAAAATACTGATTGGGGTTATGAGATACATTTATATTTTAGGCGATATGTCACATAAATCCTTCTTTAGAATTTTTTATGTTAAGATTAGCCCAATTCTTCTTTACGACTCTGAGATTTGGGGACTTCAAACATTTGATGTAATAGAAAAGATACATTTGTATGCTATTAAAATGATTTCTCGGCGTGAAAGTTACTACTTAATGGTTTATGGTGAATGTGGCAGATTTCCGTTATACATAGAATCAAAAGTAAAAGTAATAAAATATTGGTTGAAAATACTAAATATACCATCCAATAGATTACCAAAAATGTATTATAATATGATGATGTTATATGATAAAAATGGAAAATGTAATTGGGTTACAGACGTTAAAATTTTTTTATTTTCAAGTGGTTTCGGTAATATATGGATGGAACAATGTTTAGACTCTCATTCAAAGTTTCTAATATCCTTTAAACAAAGGCTACAAGATATATATTTGCAAGTCTGGCTTAACCTCTTATCTGTATCAAATAAATGTTTGTATTACAGAATGTTTAAACAATCTATATATAATGAAAGTTATTTATCCTCGTTAAATGTTTGGAAATATAGACTCTCCGTTACAAAATGTCGTTGCTCATGTCATGATTTACAGATAGAAACAGGAAGATATACTGGATTAAAAAAAGAAGATAGAATTTGTAAAATGTGCAATTTGAATTTAATTGAAGATGAATATAATTTTCTTTGTGTATGTCCAGCTTATCACTCTTTAAGAAATAAGTATATTAAGAAATATTACTTTACACATCATAGTATTCATAAATTTGTATCATTATTATCCTGTTCTAGTAAAACACATTTAGAAAATCTGTCAATGTATGTATATCATGCCTTTATACATAGGAAGAATGTACTCTCAACTACCTAAGATATCGTCTGTATATACATGTATGTAGGCCTACTATAGGCATGTGGCCTTTTAAGTGCAAATAGAGATTGACTTGGATCATCTCCTAACAGCAAGTATAGAACAACGCCTCAATAAGGGCATAATGTAAAACATGGAGTGGAGTCGTGGAGTGGAGTCTTGGAGTGGAGTCTTGGAGCGGAGCGAATTTTATAAACAAGCATTACTCAGTGGAATGTTTATAAACAGAATGTCGCTAGGACTCCATAAGTCTACGTGACAGACATCAGTTTGTATTAGGAACATTTAATTTATTGCATTTTCATTTCAATGGATTTGCAAAATATCTTATTGCACAAATAATATTGTTTTACTATTATTAACATCTTTATATTAGTTTGACGGCAGAATTGTGAACTCCTTAAGTGGGTAATTTTCTAAATTCCTTTCCTTCAATGATAACAGAACAGTCACAACAGGAAATGGTGTACCCAAGTTTAGAGTGGCATTTATTAGGTCTCGGACCCACTGTTTCGAATCATCCACATCTTTACCTATCAAATATATCAACAGAGTTTTAGAGTGGAGTTATGTAGTGGAATTTATAAATATATGATTTATCATGAACATTAGTCTGCAGAATATGAACACATAGTCCATTGATATATTTCCATTTTAGATTAAATGAGAAAACAGTATTTTCATTTTGGTTTATCTGGTATTTGGCCTGGTATACAGCAGGTATGATTCAGAATTGAAGAGGTGTCTGGAGCATATACACAGTATAAATATTAGTACCATTATATAAAAGTTGGTTTAACTTTAAGGATATAACATTTAAACATTTGATAACATCAGTATGTTGTACCTTCATGAGGGCTTCAAAGTCGAAATAAGAGGATGGAGTACATTCAGATCTGCACAATCGATGTAGTCGACAGTTTAGTAGCATTTGGTATTCATCTTCAAATGAGTGAAGGTTACATTTGTGACTATTTTCATTATGTGAAACCAATTTTCTTAAAAACGGCTTTTTTGTATGTTAAAGTTATCTGATGGGCATATGATTGTGATTAAGATGTGCATTAATTAGAGATGTAATTTTCATAAAGTAATGAATAAAATTCTTCATGTATTAGATTATAACTGTGTAGCAAACATTGTTAAGCTTTTAAAGATTCTTTCGGAAAGTGAACATTTAGTGTCAAAGAGTTGAGATCGCTGATAAGGAGTTGAGTTACTGATACTTCCTGGGATACTGTTTATAACTGGGCTGTGTTGCTGTTTAGCATAGCAGCTGGGAATAGGTTTAATAAATATATCACATCACAGTATCAAATTCCATAACTCCAAGACTCCACTCCACGACTCCACTCCACGACTCCACTCCATGTTTTACAGTATGCCCTCAATAAGGGACACATATCTGGGTCTGGGACTGTATTTACCATTGTTCCAATCGTGCAAATTCAAGATCCCAGTGTGGGCATCAGAGCAAATTGAGGGCCCGAGATAATGGTTAGACGTTGAAAGGCGTAACATTTTTTGACCGCATCTGTTTAAGTCGCATGTGTCAATATCTCTAAATTAAATACAGTTCTTGTTTTTGAGTTAACATTTTCTTACAAACTTATTATGGATGAACTTAAGCGGTGATATAGATGTAGCAAGTAGCTATGGTTATCAAAAATGGGATACAACAGTAGGTGAACAAACTTTTGGGCAACAACTGAAACTCGTTGTATGATAGCGCATGCAAATAACAGACTTAATGTGATTACTATGATTACATCACGCATTTTGTTTACAAAGCAATACTTTTAGACACTCCCGTGACACCAATCCTCACATCCAACCCACACAAATAACCGAATGTCTAGTCAACACTAACGTTAGTATCGTATTCCTGTCAGTGTGTTAATCGCTGCCCCGCACATGTGACCTTTATAACTTTATTATTCGCATTAGTTCATTCAGGAATGTCCGAGGTTGTCGAGGGATACATACGCAGTTGACCCAACTCAGTCACCCCCATCCTCCCCTCTCAGATATCACGTGTAATTGCGCAATGATATCTCAACTGCCTTTAATGTGCAATGTGTTTCCATGTTACATAAATCTCGATGTTCAAGGAAATAGAAAATGCTTCCGTCCTCCTTCCTTATATCGAGTGTCGCTTCTTGATTCAATGTAGGATTTCTTTTATTATTATTTATGTTAAGGTTTTGCTTTAAAGCACATTATAATCATAATGACCAAAAGTTTCTCAAAAACACTTTCATGAACACGTATACTGTACTTTGAACCTTAATTATTGCCTATAAAAATAGGGGTTCGAAATCATGAGTGACTGGAACTTATGTGACTTAAGTATGATGAACATTATTCAGTCGATACCATTCTCCGTTCAAAGCAACAGCTGGTTGAATATATATATCGCCGGCCGACTTTTTTGTGTAATGTAATTAGGGGGCGGGATAGGGCAGTGGTTAGCGCGTTCGGCTTCGGATCAAGAGGCCCGGGGTTCGAATCCCGCCAGGCAACTTTGACTGCAGTAGAGAACTGTTCTACACGCAGTCAGGTTTGGGTGCAATGCTACACTGAATTTCAGTGCAGTACCACCCATGGTTCGCTAGTTCCAGCCGATGCTCGCAGGTTTCACCGCAATGCATAGCCACATGGCGTTGCGGGCTTTCTCCCTGCCATAATACTAGCAGTCGCAATATAAGTGAAATACTCTTGAAAGCGGCGTTAAACTCACCTCACCTCACATTTTGTTAGTGTGCACGGTCACGTGGCATCGCCCACGTGGAACTGGGGGAGAGAATGTTGTATAATTCATACATGTATGTGTCTTTAAATGATAATGATTTGAACTGCTAATGTCCAGTACAAGCACTGCCCACTGGCGGTACATGATAACCCGGAAGGAAGTGTACTGTAGCTATAGGTGCCGATGCTAAGTGCTCCGCGCGACCTTATAGATCCGCAATTCCCGTGTACAGGTACCCATTTAAACAGCTGGGTGGACTGAGTGCAATGTGGATGAAGTACCTTGCCCAACACACGTCATTAGACCCAGGTCACAATTTGTGTGTGTCTCCAACGGGATTCGAACCCGTGGTTTTGGCGTTTACCACTACACCAGCAATTCAACAAGTCTTTAACCACAATTATTTATAAAGTAGTTATAAAAAAACTACATCAAATGTGACCGTTTTCTTCAAATACTTCCACTCTTCATTGTCTCCTTAAAGTTAAATTTGGCTGAAAGTCGATCAACATGTTTTTTTTCTATGAAAACGATTTTAGTTAACATTCAGTTTAATATGGAAGTTATCCATCTAAATGTCGTTCTTCACTCCACACAATTATATGCCTCAGCCTTATATCCTGCTTTTTTATAACATATATTGTACATTCCTATCATAATATTAGACATGCAGAGTGAACCCACTGCATCCACGATGATATATCTATGTTATAATTATATAGCCCAAATCTTCAAGTAAATCTAGTTTGCATTTATGTCCTTTGTGCTGTAATCAAATGATGTTATTGTTTCCCATAGTGTTCGTGGTGCAGATCAACAAGACCAGATCGATGGACAGCGCTAAATGAAACGGTAAACTAATAGCAAAAACATCAAGTAAGTAAATCAACACACAGGTAGAGTTGTCTCCCTTGGACTACACTATCGTTTATAAATTAAGTGAAGCGGCAGGAAAATCTCTCCTAATTTCACTGAACAACATTTCATGTAACGTTGTATTAAATACTAGTAAACATTAATTTATGTACTTCACCATGGGATATTTTGTCTCAAAAGCAAAATTCAACAATACCAAGAATGCATTAGAAGAAAGATGGTAATTATTAAATCTAATGTTCGAATTCGATGCAGACATGTTTGGCAATGATAGAGGCGAGTTGAGGTGATTTTGGGTTTAACGCCGCTTTTAAGGGTATTTCACTTATATCACGGATGTTAGTATTACGGTAGGGAGAAAGCCCGCAACGCCACGTGGCCATGGTGGCTATGCATTGCGGTGAAACCCGGTGAAACCTGCGAGCATCGGCTGGAACTAGCTAACCTGAAATTCAGTGTAGCATTGCACCCAAACTTTACTGCGTGTAAAACAGTTCTCTCTACAGTTCTCAAAGTTGCCGTGCCCCTGTCGGGATTCGAACCCCGGGCCCTTGATCCGAAGCCGGACGCGCTAACCACTGCGCTAATACGACCCCGGTTAATGATAGAAAACGATCTACTGTAAAACTCCTCTTTCGTTCATTTAGCGATACTTAGCATCACCTTGAGGGATTTATAAGGATAAAATGATAATACTAGATCTTCATATCCCACAACTGTTCATAAATCAAACGGCTATTCATTCGTCAATTTTCAGGTTGCAGATTCAAGAAGTAGGTAACGATTTCGAAATCATCAGTTAACTTGATTTTGAGTTAGTTTCACCTGATTCTGATTTTGGAAATACAAACAATTAAATTCAAAGAAATAGAAAATGTATGTTTATTGCATAACTTGTTGATCACAGAAAATGTAAAACGTTGTAAAATGATAACAATAAGCTAACTTATTTGGAAAGAAAATTGTCAATTATGCATCTTGATGTTGATCGTTATTTAAACAATGATAACTTGTGAAACATCACTTATATTTTTGGAAAATAAAGAAACGTTCATAAAATTCCTACCAATCAGTCGTATGCAGAGTAAGCGGGGTGCAACATCACGAGCATTGAATAAAAGCTGATTTTAAAACAAAGCAGCTAAAGCTAATTCATGATGTAAAAACACTTAAAATATAGTTACACATGAATGTAAAACAGTTATTACATTAAAATGACATAGCATACGTTCGAATTCAAAGTTGGAATGTAAAGAGTTCACCGAGATACACGCTATATACAACGTTTTCAACAATCGTATGCGTAATCACTGGATTTACCTAACTAAAATACACATGGTAAGTTCGGCAGATTGATAGTGTCACACTCAGTGGCGCCTATGTACACTTCTCCTGCACCACGCTAGCCCCCTTCTCCCGGTATTCCTCCCGTCTCACCATGTACGTTTTGTTAAAGTCATCCAGGTTGGCGAGGATGCTGCCACCGATGAATGCTGAGTGATGTCTCGTAGGGGATGCTACAAGGTCTGCCTGTCCTGCATTCATCTCCTTCTTCACTCGCTCATAGAAGCCTGTCATGGTTGAGGGACCTCCTCCTAGTACCAAATTCGTCTTCAGATTTGCCTGAAGCCCGCTGTCACATTTGCTGATGGCTTTGGACATGAGGGCAGACACTCCTCCAGATGTGGATGGCTGGAACAGGATTTCTCCAGTCTCAAATAGCTCTGCCCCGAGACTGATGGTATTCCCATCAGGTAAGTCGTATGTCTTCGCGGAGCCAGCATCTCCAGACTTTGTCATTTCCAATTTGTAGTTCGGTGCGACGTAACAGAGCTTTTCCTTGATGTCCCTGACAGTAGCAGCGTCCAAATTATGCCCCTTCTGTTTCAGAAGACGGTCAAGGTGGTCCGTCTGTCCACAGCCGCCAGTCCCCAAGTTGGTGACAGCGTCTTGTATGGCATACCCATCGTTTACAGGTACTGCATAGACGTCGTTTTCCCCCGTCTCCAGTACCGTGCCTGCCAGTTTGCCATAACAATACAGGGTCATGACAGCGCTTTTGCCAAAAAAGAAGCCCTTGACGTTCAGCTTTTCGATGAGGATTTCGGCCATCTTAGCTCTAGTTGCCTGGTCTGGGACTGGGCCGTCCACGATGAGGACATTCTTGTCCGCTGGATTGACTTTGAGACCATTAAAGAGGACGTCACTCCAGAGCTTCTCCAGGCCATCCCAGTCTGTCACCACGCCCTTCTGTATCAGTTGATTCTGAAAGAACACATTACGAAATGCAGTTTAGAGCCTAATGTGAAATAAAGAAACATAATTCAAAACGGCGGCTTCGAGATTTTCAGATATTGGGCTTTATAATTATACGTCATAGTCTAAAATTATAATTATGTTGCATATAGTGACAGAAACAAATGTTGTATAGAAGAAACCAATCAAATGTTAACTCGATTTCCTCAATCTCTGGGTATAGTTTACAGAGAAAAGAATAATTTCGTCTTACAGATTAGGCCTACTACATTAACAGAGTCCAGAAAACGTATTAGAGTTCAGGTTTCTTAGTGGTGAAGGGGTTAACTACCAATCCATACACATGGAAGTGTGTACTAACCGGATTCAAACTGTGTTACATTTAATCCAAAATAATATAAATATTTCGAAGTTATTTTCCGCTACTGATGGGCCAGATGTCAAACAGTAATGAAAAGGTTAAATTAAGGCTAAAATCTGTGCTGTTGAAGAGAGCAATACATGCCGCCATACACAGCTCTGCTATCACATACGGACGTGGACATGATAAAAGTATTAATCTATGCTCGTGGATACACGGCCAGGTCAATCAGGTCAATCACACAGTGTGAAGGTATCAGTGTATCACGTTACATTCTTCTGTCAATCAGTATTTGAAAGTTACGTTCATATGACCTGTCTTTTATCCAATAGTTATAATTATTTATTAAATTCTAACTCCGAATGGATAACTTTTTATTATATTTATTGTACAGGGTATATGATACAGGATACAGTGTTTCCTATCATGTAATACAAGCGGGGCCTCGAATAATCCTGGACGTCAAGAGCTGCTGGCATGAATATAAGCGTTATTGTTAGCAGCTTTCGTAGACATGTGCTATGGTGTTGTTTATATTGGGAAGAGATGTAACTTCGAATCCCGTAATCTCAATTGTCAAAATGTTAACATTAGATACTTAAAAGTATTCTAAATTTCTATCATAATTGTTGTGTTCGACCTTTTTTATATTATGATTGTTGATCGTTCAACTGTCGTTGTAAATCTCCCACCAGATTACTTCAAACGTAAAACCTCCAACCCTGTCTTACAACAAAACGTAAAACCTCCAACCCTGTCTTACTTCAAACGTAAAACCTCCAACTATGTCTTACAACAAAACGTAAAACTTCCAACCGTGTCTTACTTCAAACGTAAAACCTCCAACCCTGCCTTATCACAAAAAGCAAAACTTCAAAAGAGGTTAATTCGGAATAAAACCTCACAAAAGGTGTTTTGAGAAAAGAAATAAGTTAGTAAGCCAGATTCATAAGACAAATCCTTCAAAGATTTATAAATACGTGCTGTTAGAACTTTGAGTTATATTCGATAAAGACGATAAACAGTGTGCATGTATATAACTTTGCAGAAACGTAGTACACAAGTCTCGAATGCTCTTGCAATTATGATATCATCTCAGCTGGGACCTAGTAGGCCTACAGTAGAACATCATTGTGACAGCTGACGACACTGTAATGATTATATATATCTACTTTGCTATGAACAGCAGTTTACTTAAAGCAACGCCCTATTCTATTTCTACTGATCACAAGCCGATGTGCGGGACTGGACTCAGTACACACTCGATATTCCGCTCTACTTACTGCCGACACCTCACCTGGCTCTCAGTAACTCCAGCTTAACTTTCATACCTTACATGGTATGCTGGTTGACTCAGAAGAATAAAACCCCGCTATAATACAATAATTGGGCATGATATTAATAGAACTGAATAAGCACTACATGTACAGACTACAGCCTTGAGTCTATCCATTGATCAGCCCCGTGTCCTACATTTACTTATCGACCTGGTTCATCAATAAACTGGCTTACTTCCCTTGCCCAGTATTGAAAACTGTGACCCATCTTAATGGTCAACTTCCCAACGCAAGGCATAACTCTTGCCAGTCTGCATTACTGACTGATTTAGGCCTTGCAGTATTTCCTTAAGAAATATGTGCTTAGAAATCCAGGCCCACTATGCATTTCTGGTGCACCGATTCACTATCTATTGGCACAACTCAGGCGAGGGAAATACCGCAAGGCTTAAATCAGCCAGTAATGCAGACTGGCAGGAGTTGTGCCTTGCGTTTGGAAGTTGCTTAATGGTAGGCCCTATGTGATAGATGGTCCTTTATGTATACATATGTCACTTTGGTCAAAATATTAAAAAAGGATAAAATGCATTTGAACAATTAGACGAAATGTATAGCTATACATCTATATATATCGAGTTTACTTCATATACACGTTAACACAGATGTCCCGTCTGTCCTCCAAACACTTATTTGAAATTTAAGTTAAAATCTGTTACGTCTTCGCAAGTCTAGAAAGCTTTTTAAATATATTATCTGAGCTGATATTGAACAAATGTCAGGTGTCTCTTGTTTTAATTCTAAAGTTTTAGACAATGCTTTTTTACAAATATTTCGGATAATAGATATTAGGATTGGGATATACACGATATAAACAGTAGCGGATCTAATAATTAAGTTCCCTTCCACTATGTGAAATGTCCCGGATCAATCTATGAATATATTGATTAAGTCATGAATAGCCTACACGACACATGCGTTACTTAGAATGTATGCATTATCACTTCCATCACATTTAGCGAATCACCCATAAAATATCACTAAATAACATTTTCCGCCTCCCAATATTGAGTTCCCTATTTAGCCTCAAAATCTAATCAAACCATAAATGCATATGAATCAGTGTCATCTTAATTTCAGGAACCCGTATGCCAAACTTATCTCGACTGAATCCATGTTTGTGATTCTGTGTTTATGATGAGACGACCGGAGGACCAACTCACCTCACCCACGACGGTAGGGCGGCAGACAGTTGGTTGAGTTTCTGAAGCTAAACCAGCTCTCGTGTTGGCCGATCCTGATTCGAGCACGACTGCCTTTCCCGACATGTTGGATATCTGTATTACTTCTCCGTCTGTCAGCTAGACATTAAGCGACATTCACAGGCCTGTCTCAAATATACTGCACTGCGACCCAGTTTTTGACAGAGGTTGCGAGTGTTTGAAACGCCATATAAGGTCATGTATACGGGTATCGACAAGTCACGTGTTGCGTTTGTTTATTCCTCTATGCTTGGGTTTTATCAGCATAATGAGTTTGTATGAAGTGATAACGTGATCTCATTCCAATGTGACTTGTGATCTAAGTTCAGCCAGTTTGATCATGGATATATTTATGTAGGCTATTGCACTTGTCGCTGAGATATGACTCAACGAAAACACGGACATTGAAAGTGGTGAACTTGAACAGCTCAGGTTTAAATCGTCGTCTGAATGACGCTACTACGTCAATTTGACAATATTTTAAGTACGCATTGTAAATTTTGTTTCGTAACATATCATACACGAAGCAATGCACAGACTCTGAGCACAGGAGAAAGGAAAGTGTACGCTACACGTTATCGAATATATCTGAAGCGTAATAAAATCCCTACTGAATGTATAGCCTACATTGTACATACGTTGGAAGCGCTAGCGATGTAAAAACGCATAGAAAAACACGAGCATTGATCATTGTATTTATGTTATCTAAAAAGGGGAAATATTTTTCCAAGAATCCGTGGATGTGAATTTTATGCAATTCCTGTTGTGTTCCCGCGATAACCTTAAACCCGAAACTAAGAATTCGTTAATAAAAACGCCATTTAAAATAAGCGTACACAATTATATGTATAACATCGAAATATTTAAAATGTACAAAATTATAGCAAATGTATCAGGTGTCGTTTAATTTATGTGTATATTCTAGTTTGGGTTCTCGTCTTACGTTTAATTTCAGCACACTCAATACCCCGACTGTATATTTATCTTAACACCAACTTATAACCCCGACCCGGACGTATTTACTCACAGGTTGTATTTAAGGACATACGAACAAGCTCGTTATGTCAGTCTCTGTACAGTTACGCTTTTCCTCTCCACAGCATTGCGTACTGCTTATTCTTGTACGTTGTATTTTCACTTCATTTTCCTCTCCTTCATCAACTATTGATAGTCAATGTTGTTTCGATTGCCCTCGGCACATTTCCAAATTTCATTAATGTTTCCTCTTCTTTATCATCTGTACCAGGTTCCCCCAATACACATTCTTATAAGTTCATTAATTTATTCCGAAGTAGTAACGGGTTTTCAGGTCAACGACTAATTAACAAACGATTTGATGAAGTTGCATATAATATTTTAAAAATTGTAAATGATGTATGATATCCTTCTTTAAGGTCCATCTTGCCTCTCAACTGCCTGTCTATTGTGAACGTTATGCACATAAACCTAATTCATTAATTATCACGTTGTACATCAACTCACTAAATTGTAATCACACTTATGCCATGTTTATAGGCCATGACTAAATGTTCAGTATTATTTGTTTGATAACGGCGTCCGTACCTACACCGAAACGTCGCATATCACTGCAATCAACAAGTTGTAAATCGATTATTTTTTTTATTTCTTCTGCCTCTGTGGCCTCTTCAGGTATATGGCGAACTCTGTATGTTATTGGGATAAATTGATGTGAAATATCATTTGAGGTTTTGATACAGATTCGTGTATGCCATTCTCGCCCTCTGTACATTGTGGTTATACAAGTGTTTTCTTCCGACAAACTCGATACAAACAGATGCAACCATGCTCTGCTGTGCAATCACTGACGTTGTGTAAGCAAGTGCTCGTTTCCCGACATGCTTCAGTTTGTATCTTATTGTGCTCCATACGTCGGATGCGCAATCCATTTCTCTCATAAAGCAAAACCTTTTGATTCGAAGAGTCATGACTCTGGGCCTACAGTTTTTCCAAATTCAACTTTAACAAGCGTCGTATTAGAATGATTGGTATTTCCGTTGTTATATTGTCTGGTGATTGTTTGATTATATTCGTATATATGAAGTAAAGTGTATAGTAACTCCATAGTGTTTGTTAACAAATGTGTTAGATAGATACGCGCATCTATATATTTAAAGGTATGTAGTGAAAATTTAATTATTATTTTATCCCTATAGTATACACATACCCGTAGTACTTAACATGACTCGCTACTGATACAGTATAAATATAGTAATAAACAGCAAATATACAGTATAACCTAATGTTACGGTTATCATGTTACCTGCTATAAATCACGTGTAACCTACTTTAAACCGCCTTGCGTAATGATGGAATTCGATATACATATATCATGCAGTCCCACTGTTCATGTTATAGAAATTGATTCATCATGCATTGCAATAATTATTTAAATGTGGTATCTGATACATGTTGATTAAAATATCGATATCATTTACACGCAATATATCAATACAAAAGTTTAAATATTATATCTCCAAAACTTCTTTACTACACTATTTCGTTACCATTTCATAGAACACATTTCCCCCATTTTCACAGGGATGATGTTGTGCTAACTTTGAGTATATTGAGCTAGCCTGATTTGCTAAAATATGAAACTTACATCCGTTGCAAGACCATTGAATAAATTATTATTATTCATCATGCTATCCAGAAATCTTCTTATCACCAACCCTCCGATTCCAGTGAAATAGTTTAAGAGATTAGATAGCTGAATAAATGAGGATGCCTCTCAAATAAAATATATCTAAGAGGGTCATTTTCCTTTCAATTCCATTGTTTAATGTTGAAATATATTCGAAATTCATTCTCAGACAATTTGATTTCATTTCTGTCTTTGTAACTATTATTTTGGCGTCGCCTAAAATGCATCGTTTTGTATTTTACTTCTAAATACATATTAAATGATACAATTTAACAGGCTTTAATTGTTCTCTAATAACGACATTACATGCAAAATAAAAATTGTTACTGGAAAAGAAGTAAATCTAAGAGAGTATAAAGTATAAGTATAAAAGCATAAGGGGTCAAACTAAGACCATGTCTCCCACCTTAGCGTGTACAGACCCTTGCAGAATTAGTTACCTGAAAACCGCGGTCTGACTGCATTCTGATCGCGGTCAACTGCATTCAGATTGCAGTCTGATCGCGGTCAACTGCATTCTGACTGCATTCTGATCGCGGTCAACTGCATTCAGATTGCAGTCAGACCGCGGTCAACTGCATTCAGATTGCAGTCAAACCGCGATCAGGGATTGAGCGTGATCGTAGACATTGTACATGTCTGCATGTCGGCAGTACAGCAGAAGTTTAATCATAATAGATTGTGAAACTGAAATCTGCCGTATTCGGTCCAAATTTATTTTACTACCTGATTTGTTTTTTGTTTTTTAAACTTTAACAACGCATACTATTTCAATGTATTTCTATGTTCAGATACTTCATGTAAACCTTCTACAGCACTGTCGTCCACAAAGTCAAGAGTCAGAACGGAATGTGGCATAACGTTAGTGTCATCTCAAACAGTATTAACACGCAAGTTTGCACTGGTAAAAAAATAAATAATATCCTCTTAGATAAAGTGTAATTTGAATGTACATTTCTACGACTTTGTAGCGTTTATGTGAAGTTATGAACATCGTTATTCATCATTACTTGTATTCCTTGTTTATACAGGAGAGATAGTCCACTTTATGGTGTTATGAAAGCCTTATTACTCGTTAAAACTTATTTGTAGTTGGTGGGTGTTTAAATGTTAAGACGGCCGAATCTAATCGTGAAAATCCCCATGCCAATACATGTCAATCAATCTTTATTTAATTCTGAAAGGCCACAGGCCTGTAGTACAATATACAAAGGTACATGTTAAGTAAAAATACGTGTTATTATTAGACTTATTTGTTATGATTCTTTTCTTAATTACATTCCGTAGTATATATACATAGCAAGATTCTGAATTACATTACGATTAGTACAATTTAATAATGACGTGAATTTGTCTGTAGATGGATGGACATAATAAAATTGTTTAAGATGTTTTCTGCGTAATTCAGTGTATAATGGACACACAAGCAAAACATGATATTCGTTTTCTGGGACATTGATATATGATTTACATAATCTCTCTTCTCTTTTTATTTTAAAATATCTGCCTTTTTCAATCCACAAATTATGTGATGAGCATCGGAAACGAGATAAACTTACTCTAAATTTCTTTATAGTAACACATGATAGATAAAGCTCGGTATAAATGTATGGTTTAAGAGTTGAATAGTAACCACATTTAGTGGAAAGGGAAAGTTTGTTAAGCCAGTTTTGTTGGTATATATCTTTTAGTCTTTGCGTGATTGAACTTATAAAGGTTGTAGGAAAGTTAACGTTCTGCTCATACCACATGTGATTAAAACCTGTTGTAAATAGAATTTTTTTAAAGTCCGTTACCCAATTTTTTTGCCCATTTTGAGTCATATAAAATCATCATTACATAACATTTTTTGGGTAAGCGATAAGAAGGCATAGCATAGTATAGCCAGTATTTGTGTACTTTAACCTGGGAATGTATGATTAGCGGAAACCTCCCACATTCTCCATATATACATGTCATAATGTCATACACATTTTTTTTAAGACAGATGATTTGATTTTGTAGAATTTAGGGAAAAAATACGAAGAAGGAATAATTGCTGACCATGATTTGCTCGGTTCTTGGACAACACCGGGTAATTTAGACAGGACACATTGGGATAACGTGATATTATTGGTATATGACTCTTTTTCATTTTCAAATATGTTTTTACAAAACTGTACATTAATTCTTTGAGTGCACAACCTTTTTTATACTTATGGAGGAAATAAAGATGACTTATCAATCCTAGTGAAAATCTCACGAGCCAGTTTTGTAAGAGATAACAACTGAAACGGTACAACTAAATGGTATATTTTCAAGGTATAACTGAAATAGAACAAGAAGACATGACAGTTGCAGTATTAATTATCTGTGATCAGTTTTGCCGATATGTAATCACCTGTCGGGCATACCTTTAATAAGAAGATACAGCATCTATGCAGATTTTGTAATTTTCTCATGTATGTCAATTGTACAGTGTTTATTGTTCACGGGTAGATGTGCAATTATAAAACACCTGAAAGAAACAGTCATGGAAAAGTTTATGAATACATTTGTATGTACAACAGTGACTTCTAACCGATGCTGTAATATACCTCATTGATTTTTCGAAAGCTTCCATCTTTTACAAAGTTTGACAAGAAGTTTATTGGTCGAGTCATTCAGTATTGCTGCCAACATACCAGATATCAGTATGGCAAAATTCAAAATAACAATGATCGAGTTGGTTACACATATGTGCGATAACATATCGTTCAAGCATTCTGGTGACGCTTTCGTTGCTTGTTAGTGTTAATTTTTTAAAATGAAATACTATTTAAACAAAATGATTTTTGTTTTATATGTGTATCGGCGTATACCATGTGTGTGTAGACACCCACTAATTGTCGATCTATTTGTTTTTACCTATTGTTATTCATACGCGTTTTTTCCGATCAACTGGTTCTTATGTTGACTACTTTTTTACTCACTTTCGTTCGTTTGATACCGAATTCTATTCACTCGTTGCATAAAAATATTATCACGTAGCCATTCGTTAAGTATTCTATATTTCATTCATTAAGGCTTGGGCCTCTCCGCGGCTCAATACTTGATTTCAAAGCTGAGTGACCACTGCGCTGTCGCGACAATAACTATTTACCCCTCATTTAGCAGACAGACAGACAGATATTTTATGTAAGTCTCACCTCATACACATGTGTTATATACAGAGCATAAAATATAAATGATGAGCCATCCCACATGGGATGATGAGAGACTATACAGATAAATTGGTATGCAAATACATACAATGTACACTATACATATACAATTTTTTTTATATAATATAGCAAAAGGTAAATGGCATAAAATAGTTATAAAAGCATATTAAATATATAAAAAGGATTTTCTAAAATCTAAAACATCCATGCAGGTTTTGGCACTCTTTCTAAACATGTATGGGCATGACATAATAAAAGCTAGCTTCTCCACTTCTCCAGCAACTGAATTGTCGTCCAGACCTGTGTATATATTGTTAAGCGTTTCCCTTATCGTTGTGTAACATTTACTGACTATTGAATTATGTCATGAAGAAATTGGGAAGGAACCAGGTGTTAATACGTGACATAAATTGCGTCATGTTCTGTGATTGTACATGCACGTGGTTATAACTATTGTGTTTTAAACTTTCAGTGTTATACGAATAATTGTTTTACATATACTTGATTTTTTTAATTTGACAAAGCAAACCCTCATTGAAAAGAGATTGCGTAATCACAATACACATACTCGTACTAACTCACTCACACACTCTCTCTCTCTCTCTCTCTCTCTCTCTCTCTCTCTCTCTCTCTCTCTCTCTCTCTCTCTCTCTCTCTCTCTCTCTCTCTCTCTTTTAATTTTTTTAATTTGGTTTTATCTACAGACTTGTAAATGTACTATGTTACCCAGGACGTGACACTTAAAAATAAGTTTCACTCCGTTAATCGGTCCTGTTCATTTTATTCAAGGACATTTTAAATTGATTTGTAGATTTCAGCAGCTTCATCTCGTTCACTGTAGGGTTGGGAGATTGCCCCTTTTATCTTTGCCGACATACCTCATACAAAGACCGCCGCCATTAACTCGTTAATTAACCCTTGATCCGCTTCACTCGTCAACATCTCGCTGTCCTACCGTCTCGCTCTTGGAGACAAATTACCACAAAAGAGGACTTCCAGTTATGTAAATGGCCATAAAGTTCCGATTGTTTCACATAGATTAAAACGGAATCGAGGTATAATGTGTATCAACGTGTGATGTGTCACAATTTGCTGTACTGATTGAATTGGGGGAGAGGAGAGCACATACAGTAAAACGTCCATTATTCATTGCCGCCTAAAGCTGGACTGTACAATCTAAACGCACATAGATACAAAGTCGGAAACATCAAAGTGCGCATGTGGTCATTTCACTGAAGATGTTATTTACATCCTTTCCACATGAGTTTAAACATATTGTATTCATTGTAATGAATTTGGATTGTGAACCGATGAAGAATACACATTCCTATTCAGTGATCAGAGCTGTATATCACATCATTATTTCATATCAACGCCGGTGACCGGATTGTTGGTATTTATTGTCTGATATTGTTACTATAAGAACTGATGAGGAACACACATTCCTAATCACTGATGAAAGTGGTGTATCACATGATCATTTTATGTTAACGCCGGTGACCAGTTTGTCGGTATGTATTGAATGATTTTGTTACGCAACAATGGCGTCAGCGCCAGTGCGTCTTGTATGTTGTGTTGAGACTGCGTCGATAAACAATAATGTCTTTTGACCTCAGTCGACTAATCATTCATTGAGAATTGATATACGTTTGAGTGAGGATGAGTTAGTGTCAGGATAAATTGTGCAGACACTAAACGACGATAGTTTCTGGTACTTAGCAAAAATGTTTTACTTAATATAGTTTCAAAATACTCTTGATACTGTCATTGATAATGAGGCAACTGGTACACCAGTATTTCCAATGAGCAAATGTTTACAGGAATTAACGTATACTGTCGCCGGTAGAACATGGTCAATACACTATAATGGTCTTCATAACACTGTTGATATTTGATAAAACCTAAATCAAGAATGTCATCTATGATGTTTATCATAATACGTTTGACATATATAATAGTAAGAATATGACATTAACGACTAATCTATTTCTATATTTGTTTGCATTAAATTACAATCTGTTCACTGAACATGAGTATAAATAAGTTAAGTATTGGTGATTTTAAATACCAAAAATCAAGACTCTGATATCTAATAGCTCCGAAATTTGATAAATATGATGTTTCTGAATAAGATGTACTCGTTATGTAGCATAGCGACACAAACAGTGACATTCTAAAATTCATTTATTGAAAGAGTGTCAATTGTTCAATAGCAGCATTAAACATTAATACAACCAAATCTTAATCATCACATCTTCATTCAATCAATTCTAAAGTGTTCTCTGAAATTTTCACAAAAATTCAAACCAATCAGGATGTTACGTAACTAGAATACGAATGATACATGAATAAACTCGTCTGTCTGCCTCTTCCAATATAACCCTGATTCACGGAGGGAGCTAGCTATTCACTGAGACGTACACATGTACACCTGTTGTATGTACACGGCGCCTGTGAACTGGTCGGGATATACACCTATCCCAACACTGGAACCGCTACGGTTTTATGACCGCACAAATTACGCGACAGACAGGTGGCACGAATAATTACCACCTGCAGGCGTTAGATTGTTATGTCATTGTGCCATGATCCCACTCTCCCGGAAACACTAAATCTTCTTCTCGAAAATTTCATTTCATTAATATGCGCATATTGCAAGTTAAAGGCACGTTTTTCTTACTGGAATAAAGTAAGGTAAATACGTGTTTACAGTGGCTAAATAATACTCCTGTATCAATAAAAAAAAGTGTGCCCTCATTTAAATATGGTTAAAGCAGGAATTGTCAAAAGATTATTCATCAGTTTTAAAACTTTCTTTTAAGACCGTCTTATTAACATTTAATTAGGGGGTCTCTGATAAACCAGAGAATTATTACCATATCATCCAGTCAAATATATTGCGCATCTAAAAGTATTATCTATAATGATATTATTGAGTAATGTTCACTGTAATATTATTCACGCAAATCTATTACATATCATTACATGAAATATGTATAGAAAATCCTCCACTATGTCTACTTAGCAGTACTTGTATTATCGGTAAAAACTGAAAATATAATGAAAAAAATATTGCTAATCTCAAATAACTGTGTATAGATGCTATTGTAGACGAATTGATCTTTATATTAGAATATCCAACATATGTTAATTCCAGAATACAATTTGTCAAACCTTATGCATTCTTTATAAATACTATCATGTTTATTAAAGTCACGCATCACAACACATAACATAATCTTATTTAATACGATTTAAATCAAAGAAAGTTATTTGTAGTGATTACTGATAATTATTTCTGGCCGTAACAAGTGAAACGGTGATACCGATTTTGTACATACAGTAACTATATGTAGGTTCTACAATTAGCATAATATGCCAAACACTTTTCCATACAGATGTCAATTATCCATAATAGTGTTTATGTATTTTCAAATTATAGTGGGTGAAAAAAGATATCTGTACAAATGTACATGTCCTCTTTAGATCAATTGATGCGCTTTTTAGAACAAACTCCCCTTCTTTCAATGACTCTTTATACTTTATACAATAAGGACTTGACCACGGTCAAACGCGGTCTAACTGCATTCTGATCGCGGTCAACTGCATTCAGACTGCAGTCTGATCGCGGTCACCCGCATTCTGACTGCAGTTTGACCGCGGTCAACTGCAATCTGACTGCATTCTGATCGCGGTCAACTGCATTCAGATTGCAGTCTGATCGCGGTAGATACCGGTAAAGATATCTGCAACCGTCTGTATATACATGTATACGTGAAATAGGTAGTTATTCGACATGAGCTTCGATTGTTATAAATTATAAAATTGTATAACCTTGAAATTGAATCTCCACTCCATGACATGACACTTCGAAGATATATATAATATCAATTTTCAGTTTATAGTAGACAATTCTGAAACTAACTAACTGTATGAGTGTAGAATTGACTCGATTACCTGGTATACAAATCTAGATCATTTATCATGTGTGTATCGTTTACTCTGGGTAGTTGGGAGCCCACATATATGCATAATAATTAGATTAAAATGTTTCAAAGCTAGAATATATTTGGGTTATTAGACATTAGAAATGAAAGAAATAAAGAGTGTACAGGTCGTCTATAAACATGTAGGTCAAGTGCAGAACAGTCCTCGTTCCTATAACACCAGGATCCGACATGTTGACGCATGCTTCAGCCTACTACATGTGTACAATATATACATAGAAAGCTACGTATTTAATCATGTATCATTATACATTACACTTATCGTTTCTAAAAAACAAATATCCAAATTTACCTTTACATTTGTCTCATTAAATTAGTCATTGTCAAAGGTAATATTTTGATCAAATGATATCTCTAATGATATTTGAATGTAATTTTATTATACTTAATTATATATTTTATCAGGTTTAGTTACATATCAATCATACAGATCCATGTGATAAATTAAAGCTCTTCGTCCCATTAGAGGAGAATTCATGGGATATGATTTCATGAAAAATGCTAGCAGCGTGACTTAGTTGTTCTCTGTATGCTAATGATTTCTCACGATTTGTTGTCCTATCAGGTCGGGAAGTAAGGGGAAATCAATGTTATTGTCCATATCAATTTAGCAATCAAATTTGAAAAGTATATAAAAACCTAAACAATAATGAAAGCGTATAAAAAATAGAAATTATTATCAATAATTAATTATTGAAACATAAAAAAAACATCGGTATAAAATTCTATATAATTAATCCACAAATACTAAAAAAAACAGTGATACACAGTGAACGGCAGAGTATGGTCACGTGTCATATAGGTTGAGAAACACTATCTGTACTAACAGCTTCAGTGTGCCCTTATTTAGGCAGGCGGGAGATAAGAGTACCGGCGACTCGGCAACCTGTTGACTACCAAGCTATTTGCAGTAACGCTATAGCTTATCCTCAACTCTACCCCACAAACACTGGGTGGACTTGGCTACTGTTTGACCATATATGGGCAAATTGGAGCATTGATAGCGGGGCCCCGGGTATATTAAGGGGGCCTCTGTCTTCGGGAACATTACAGCTTGATTAGCGGCAAGGTTCACACATTCTCACATTTACAAATTAATCTCAACTCAATATACAGCCATGGATGATGATGTTGCAGCATTGGTTATTGACAACGGCTCCGGCATGTGTAAAGCTGGATTCGCCGGAGACGACGCTCCCAGAGCTGTCTTCCCCTCCATCGTCGGCCGTCCTAGACATCAGGTAGGTTCTTGTTAATAAAATAGAAATGTATTAGAAATTACAGTTTGGTCAATACTTTCTTTGTTATTAATTAATTTAATAGATAAGTGCATTTGTTTTAAGAGTGCAGACTACCATTGACACTTCCAGCACTAAATGGTTGTGTATAGAAGGCATGTGATATTTCAATTAGGTTAATCTGCAGTTGTCACTATACCTACATGCACACGACGGTATTATGAGATCTAATTTCACCAACCATATGATTCTGTTGGGAAATGAAATTTTTACATTTTGTTTTAAGAATTTGATCAAAACTCTGGGTACAGTCAGACACAAACAGCAATTTTATGAAATGCTGTATGTTTGTATAAATTAACACGCTTCAATTCTTAAAATCAACCTTCCATTACAGGGAGTGATGGTCGGTATGGGTCAGAAGGACAGCTATGTGGGTGATGAGGCTCAGTCCAAGAGAGGTATCCTCACCCTCAAGTACCCCATCGAGCACGGCATCGTCACCAACTGGGATGATATGGAGAAGATCTGGCATCACACCTTCTACAACGAGCTCCGTGTGGCCCCAGAGGAACACCCCGTCCTCCTGACGGAGGCTCCCCTCAACCCCAAGGCTAACCGTGAAAAGATGACCCAGATTATGTTTGAGACCTTCAACTCTCCAGCTATGTATGTGGCCATCCAGGCTGTTCTCTCCCTGTACGCCTCTGGTCGTACCACCGGTATTGTATTGGACTCTGGTGATGGTGTTACCCATACTGTACCCATCTATGAAGGTTACGCTCTTCCCCACGCCATCATGAGGTTGGATCTTGCCGGACGTGATCTCACTGATTACCTCATGAAGATCCTCACAGAACGTGGTTACTCCTTCACCACAACAGCTGAGAGAGAAATCGTCAGAGACATCAAGGAAAAGCTGTGCTACATCGCCCTTGACTTCGAGCAGGAAATGGCCACCGCTGCTTCATCTTCCTCCCTGGAGAAGAGCTACGAGTTGCCCGACGGTCAGGTCATCACCATCGGTAACGAGAGATTCCGTTGTCCCGAGTCTCTCTTCCAGCCCTCCTTCCTGGGTATGGAATCTGCTGGTATCCATGAAACCACTTACAACTCCATCATGAAGTGCGATGTTGATATCCGTAAAGACTTGTATGCTAACACTGTTCTTTCTGGTGGCTCGACTATGTTCCCCGGTATCGCCGACAGGATGCAGAAGGAAATCGTTGCTCTTGCTCCCAGCACAATGAAGATCAAGATCATCGCTCCCCCAGAGAGGAAATACTCTGTATGGATCGGTGGTTCCATCTTGGCATCTCTGTCCACCTTCCAACAGATGTGGATCAGCAAACAGGAATACGACGAGTCCGGACCATCCATCGTCCACAGGAAGTGCTTCTAAGCGCTACTTGTATGTGAGAATAAACTGTATGAAAGATGACAATCAAAATGACCCCCTTGCCAAAGTTGATCTGACTTAATCAAAATGACCCAATTTACAAACATTTAAGAGCTGCCAGATCTGTTTCTGTAATTTCAATGTATATGGAAGAGTAACTTATTAATATAATGTATATGATACATGTGTGAAAGTTACCGATATTACGGTGTGCAATATTCTGTATATAGCAGTATGAGTGAATAAATCTGATTTTGTTATATTCTAGTTTGTGTTATCAATAATGGCTTCTTTAAATGTTGCAGATGATCATCAATTATCTAAACTGCAAAACTTATCTACAAAATGTAATGCATTGCCAGTTCAAATATATATATATATCTTATGACTATACATGTAGATTAATATTCGCATTGTTATGGAGGGGGAATGCAATTCCAAGAGTCTTGTTTCAAAGTGATTCACAACTTAGCCCGCAAGGCATAATTCACTCCTTGTATCACTAATTTAAGCCATGGAGTGAACCCTCAACTGCTCTGTGCTAGCGAATCAGCTTGCTGCACATGAAATAGGTTGGACAATCAGAAATATCTGGTACAGGAAAGGCTACGGAATTACCAACATGCAACAGGGCTAAAGTACCCAGTGATAGATACAGGGGCGAGTAACGTTATCGGGGAAAGTTAAGTGAATCAAAGAATGTTAGTAATACCTTTTGCAATAAATTTAAAATATAAAGAAATCTTTGGTTTGATGAATTGAAAACTCAACGATATGTTTTAATAAGGTTCCGAAGGCGGGAGATTTGAATATACTGTTTTAAAGAAATATAAGTTATTAGACTCCTCCAGTTATGATTTAGCTTTAAGATAGTAGCAGCTCGCAGGTCAAGGTAATCCGGTCCAATTCACGTGTAAATTGCAATTGATTATTAAGACGATTTAAATTTACCTATGTTAACAATGCCGCAATCATTCCGTTTTGAAGCCAATCCATGAGGCGTGACTGTGACAGACACAGACGGGATCCGCTAGACATAGCTTGCCCACGGAGCCTCATTAATTAATGAATGATGATTATAACTACCGCCAGATGAATTTATGGGGTGTTTTAAACCGCCAAAGCACATTTGTATGCACTAATTATGTAATTGTCATCTACGGAACTACCCAGTTGGATATCTAAACATTCGATATAGGGAAAACTGAAGTTGTTTATTGAAGATTTGTTTTTGAAATTAACAATCAAAATGTTGCGAAATTACGTTGAATTATGACTAATCAGATTCCTCCAGTGACGTCAAAGGAAAAATTGCTTCAGGGACCACATCTCCGTATATTTTCATTCCCGCCGCTCGAGGTCATTTAGGCGGGGTTTTTTTTTAAAAGGCCGTATGTAAGTTATTTATGGGAAATAAATTTATTTTAGAAATTTTAAATCGAGCAATTGTCAAATTGAAATCCCATGGAGGCCAATCCCCACCTGTCCCCGGTTAACCCACGTACCTACAACATGTAGATGTATCCATGTTTACACACGCAGACATGGTGTGATCTGATAACATCTCCATGTGTGTTTGCGGACCGGGGAAAATATATGACTAACCGAGTCAAATCAAGTCAAGTCATTCGTCGTATATCGGCCAGATTTGCTGAACGGACATCTTGACCTATTTCTGCAGCACTTAAATATATAACCCATATATCACCTAAACACAACTTTTGATAAGCATGAAATAAGCATTAATTGGTTCTAGTCTATCGTAGTTTTATCCGTCACGTAATAAGAAACACATTTAATCCGATGTATGATATGTCAAGGTAAACTTTTCACATTTAATATTATAAATAAGGGTTACAGTTACTGTAGTAGTGTTGGTAGTAGAGTAGTAATATAACGAGGAGTGAGTAGGTATAGTTATAATAGAAGGACGAGTAGAAACTGTTGAGCTGGTTAGTGCATTGAACGGTAAATAGGAGTAACATCAGGAGGAATCAGAGCAGTAGCATTAGACGTAGGAGTACTGATAGGGACTGGAGTTGTGGTAGCAGTTGCAGCGGGAACAGTAGAAGTTGTAGTTATGCTACGAATAGGAGTCGGGGCTGTAGAAATAAGTTGTTAGGGAATAAGTAGTAACAATTTAGCATCATCAATAGTAATAGTAGTAGTAGCAATTTTACTAGTAGCAGCATTATTATTAGTATTATTAGTAGTAGTAGCAATTTTAGTAGTAGTAGTAGTAGTAGTAGTACTAGCAGTAGTAGTAGTAGTAGCAGTAGTAGTAGTAGTAGTAGTAGCAGCAGCAGTAGTAGCAGCAGCAGTAGTAGTAGTAGTAGTAGCAGCAGCAGCAGCAGCAGTAGTAGTAGTAGTAGCAGCAGCAGCAGCAGCAGTAGTAGTAGTAGTAGTAGTAGTAGTAGTAGTAGTAGCAGCAGTAGTAGTAGTTTGTAATAGAAGTAGTTGTTGTTGCATGTTGTTGAATGTATAACAGTGGTAGTAGTTGATTTACAGTTGTATGTGCATGATGATACAGGCAGCAGCAGTAAACGATCCCCGAATCAGTCAGCTTATATCCACCAGTGCACTATCCACTCCTCTTCACGGCATCCTCGGTTACCCACGGTTTTGGCTGGCGTGAGCCAATCAAACTGCTACGCAGCTTTGACCTGCGACCCGATGACAATTCATATCACTTCGTTGCAAAGCACGGACCTCTTGGGCGCGGTCATTTTGTTAGCCATCTATCACCAGTTATCTCCCTTGACCATTTCCGTCTTATACTATCGACCATTTTTATTTATTACTGATTTCGTCACGCTGGCGGGTAATTACAGATTTCTCTGATGGGGTGATGATCAACAGGGGTGATATAGTGGAGAGTAATGGAGCATATATAAAACCCTGGGTAACCGAGGATACTTCAAGGGGACTCACGAGTCCAATGCAAGTCGAACATATAAAAAGAATGACTTGACACAAAACCAGTTTATGTCCTGACAATTTCATGTAAATCTGTCTTGCCGTTAAGCGGGACCAAATTCGTTTCAAATAATGAATTAAAAACAACACGCGATAGAACAATAGGTAACAATGGCTTTGTCTTTAAGACCTGATGATATACAAAAACAAAAGAAGCTTGCTATAAAAGATAATGTGATACACTTTCTTTGATTTTCATAAATGTAAAGGGGTGAGACGACAGGCTATGTCAGAATATAAAATCACACGTATTAGTAATGCTACTTTATAACAGCATACCAACAGCTGTTCTATGTACATGTATATTTCTTGGAAGTAGTTGATAGCGACAGTAGCAATTAGTGATAGTTATTGTATAAGTAGTGTTAGTAATTGTAGTACTTGTTGTAGTAGAAGTTTTGGTAGTAGTAGTAGTATTAGTAGTAGTCGTAGAAGTAGTAGTGGTAGTAGTAGTAGTAGTAGCAGCAGCAGCAGTAGTAGTAGTAGTAGTAGTAGTAGTGGCAGTAATACCAGTAGTAGAAGTAGTAGTAGTAGTAGTTGTAGTAGTAGTAGTAGTAGTAGTAGTAGTAGCATCAATAATACCAGTAGTAGTAGTAGTAGTAGTAGTAGTAGTAGTAGTAGTAGTAGTAGTAGTAGAAGTAGCAGCAGTAGGAGGAGAATAGTAGCAGTATAAGTATTACTATAGTAAATGTAGTAACAGCAGTAGGAATTTGAGATGGGATAGTGGTAGTGGGAAAAGTAGTAAAAAAGAAGTATTAATGAAATAGATAGTAATACATGTATTGGGATAAAATATGTTCTTCTTTTAGAAGGATAGTTAATAAGTATCATTCTACATAACTGTCTGCATAATTCCTAGTCTTGTCCCATGACTGTGTAAATAATAAGAGCCTTTCATATAGTCTAGAGCATACAGTCTTTATTCAGCACGTCTAGATAAACTGAATAAACATATGGAACTGAAAGTATTGAAATATATAATCAAGAGGTTGAAGGTACAGCTATTATAAAAGTTCCATAGACTAAATTTTAGTTTACAGAACTACTAGCGTCGGTAGTTGCTTGTTTCCGCATCTCCGCTTATGGCTATGACTCACTACGGGTTAGGCAGTCATGTGGTCCGTCAGTTGGTTGCTCCAGAATTAACTCAAATAAACAGAGGCGTACACGTATATATTTACCCCTGAAAACTTGTATATAAATGTCTTAATAATACCTTATTTGTATTTTCCACCATATGGGTTTATTTCAGAGCAAAAGGTTATATATTCGTACTCAGTTAACAAGTAAGGATATAAATACCTTGTCAAAACTGAGAAGTATGTCGTATAAAGAGTCACACCGTATTATCAGTATCACATTAATTAGTGTTATTGTTATATGATATTTGAACGTGAAACAAATAAAGTAGTCAGCCTCTATATTATCTCCCTTTCACATTACCCAAACCCAAAACACTCAAGTTTCCTGAAAAGTCGAGAATCCGTCTCACACCTGCTGAATATAGGACAGTGTAACTATAAGTTTTAGCATTTCTCCTTACACGAACAAACAAAAAAGTTTCGATTAAGTGATTATAGTGTAGCAGAACGAAGATATAAATTTTCAATTTCTGGTATTTTCATATATCTTATTCATGTAGAAACGAACAAGCATCTTGATAGGTTTGTTATGTATAATTTAACATCTGTGATTGCTTATGTGTGTTTATGTCCATCATAGACCATTACGATTGTTGATGTTCACCATAGACCATTGTGATTGTTGATGTTCACCACAGACCATTGTGATTGTTGATGTTCATCACAAACCATTGTGATTGTTGATGTTCACCACAGACCATTGTGATTGTTGATGTTCATCACAAACCATTGTGATTGTTGATGTTCATCACAAACCATTGTGAGTGTGATGTTCATCACAGACCATTGTGATTGTGATGTTCATCACAGACCATTGTGATTGTTGATGTTCATCACATACCATTGTGATTGTGATATTCATCACAAACCATTGTGATTGTGATGTTCACCATAGACCATTGTGATTGTTGATGTTCATCACAGACCATTGTGATTGTTGATGTTCATCACAGACCATTGTGATTGTGATGTTCACCATAGACCATTGTGATTGTGATGTTCACCATAGGCCATTGTGATTGTTGATGTTCACCACAGACCATTTTGATTGTTGATGTTCATCACAAACCATTGTGATTGTGATGTTCACCATAGATCATTGTGATTGTGATGTTCACCATAGACCATTGTGATTGTTGATGTTCACCACAGACCATTGTGATTGTTGATGTTCATCACAGACCATTGTGGTTGTTGATGTTCATCACAGACCATTGTGATTGTGATGTTCATCACAGACCATTGTGATTGTGATGTTCACCATAGACCATTGTGATTGTTGATGTTCACCACAGACCATTGTGATTGTTGATGTTCATCACAAACCATTGTGATTGTTGATGTTCATCACAGACCATTGTGATTGTGATGTTCATCACAGACCATTGTGATTGTTGATCTTCATCACATACCATTGTGATTGTTAAAACGAGTGTATGTTCGTGACTGTTGATGTTGATTTTATTTTGATGTTATTTTTTATACACGTGTACACGTTGCCATGACGTCAAGGCATGTGTGACGTCATTAATCATGACGTCATTTTGTGACGTAATTACATTCTTCTAACTGAGCGATTGCTAGTTCACGTTTGACTAAGTTTTTCACATTCTGCGATAGTATTTACTGCAATTAAAACAAGTTGGTTATTACGTCAGAATTAAATTCCTTTTGGGAATAAAGGTCAACAATTA
The DNA here is from genome assembly GCA_936450465.1 of Gibbula magus. Classification (NCBI taxonomy): domain Eukaryota; kingdom Metazoa; phylum Mollusca; class Gastropoda; order Trochida; family Trochidae; genus Gibbula; species Gibbula magus. Next base: position 30,973,822 of record OW388292.1, on the reverse strand, counting down.
CATCAGAATCTTACTGGAAAAAAGAACGTTAGTAACAAACTATTTAGATGCGCGCATCTTGAAGGTGTGAGAAATTTTATGAATGGCGTATGAATATATAGTTTGCATTATAGATCAATGTGATTAATGATACGTGTGTATATTCCTTATATGTTTAAACCACTGTGTTTATATAATCAATATAATAAAACCACTGTGTTTATACAATCAATATAATAAAACCACTGTGTTTATACAATCAATATAATAAAACCACAGTGTTTATATAATCAATATAATAAAACCACTGTGTTTATATAATCAATATAATAAAACCACTGTGTTTATATAATCAATATAATAAAACCACTGTGTTTATATAATCAATATGATAAAACCACTGTGTTTATATAATCAATATAATAAAACCACTGTGTTTATATAATCAATATAATAAAACCACTGTGTTTATACAATCATTATAATAAAACCACTGTGTTTATACAATCAAAATAATAAAGCCACTGTGTTTATACAATCAATGTAATAAAACCACTGTGTTTATATAATCAAAATAATAAAACCACTGTGTTTATATAATCAAAATAATAAAACCACTGTGTTTATATAATCAATATAATAAAACCACTGTGTTTATATAATCAATATAATAAAACCACTGTGTTTATATAACCAATATAATAAAACCACTGTGTTTATATAATCAATATAATAAAACCACTGTGTTTATATAATCAATATAATAAAACCACTGTGTGTGTTGATACATGTGCATGTTCATTAAATAACACTTTAATTATTCATAAGTGTGTTTAATAGTTTTTATAGACCACTGTGATTGTTGATAGGTGTGTGTATATTGATGATATACCACTGTGATTGTTGATAGGTGTATGTATATTGATGATATACCATTGTGATTATTGATAGGTGTATGTATATTGATGATATACAAATTTGACTGTTGATAGGTGTATGTATATAAATGTGATTGTTGATACGCAAGTATGTATATTGGTGATATATCATTGTGATTGTTGGTAGGTGTATGTAAATTGATGATATACCATTGTGATTGTTGATAGTTGTATGTATATTGATGATATACCATTGTGATTGTTGATACGCGTGTATGTTTATTGATGATATACCATTGTGATTGTTGATACGCGTGTATGTATATTGCTGATAGACCATTGTGATTGTTGATACGCGTGTATGTATATTGATGATATACCATTGTGATAGTTGATACGCGTGTATGTATATTGATGATATACCATTGTGATAGTTGATACGCGTGTATGTATATTGATGATAGACCATTGTGATTGTTAATACGCGTGTATGTATATTGATGATATACCATTGTGATTTGTGATAGGTGTATATATATTGATGATATACCATTGTGATTGTTGATACGCGTGTATGTATATTGATGATATACCATTGTGATTGTTAAGGGGTAAGGATATTGATGCTATACTATTGTGATTGTTGATACGCGTGTATGTATATTGATGATATACCATTGTGGTTGTTGATAGGTGTATGTATATTGATGATAATAATATCATTATGATTGTAGATACGCATGAAGACTACCGTGAACATTTCCGTTTAGTCATCATAAATCCTTCCATTGAAAATAGACCACGGAGTCCTACTTGATCTATATTTAACCTGCTTCCAAGCCTTGGTGATTCACGATGGGTAACCGATGCGGACAGAAAGAGGAAGTTTCTGGCGCTATGAGCAACAGCGTTCTTCATCCTTCTTCTATATATAGATGTAAGGGAGAGAAAGGCATCGGGGTTACATGGGGAATGTACAGACTGTCTCGCGGTCTCCTGCTACATTCATGTGTAGTGTCAAGATAGCTTCACTGTTATATATTTTTGAAGTTATCAATTTTATTTTCAACGTTGATTAAAAGGCTGAAGGTTGCATTGTTACCGACTGTAAACATTAAATAATGTATTGTGCCAGGTCGGTTTGGTTTAAACGCCACGTTTCGCTTAGTTCTGCAGCATGGGTGTATTATTCAGGAGACGGCTATACAGTCTAGAGTTCTCCTGAGCACGGTTATTATCATCTGAATACAAACTTCCCAGGGAAGTGAGAAAGGTTTGTTTTTATTTTTAAAATAAAAACATTTCACTGTCTCCATATTAGTTTTCTGTGTTTAGCGTAGTTGTATTTGATGACAGTGACGCTCAATCTGTAGTTTTGTTTTGGAAACTTATTATACTGTAGTTCTTTCCTTGTTTTAATAACTGTAAATAATTCCTTACCTTATCACCTTATCAATACATTTCTGTATCAATGATATTATGTTGACTTTTACCAAGTCATCAAGTTCATTGCAGTAACTGTAACCTGTCCACGGCGACCAGGCAAGTGTAGCCCTGTCCCACGGCTGGGTACACTAACAGATCTAGACAGTCTAGATCCTTATTCAGCTAGTCCCGCCGGATGAATGTAAAGTAAATTTTTTGTTCCACAGATAGATTTAGTTTAGTCTAAAGCAAGAGATACGAAACAACTTAGACCCAGTTTCCAACTTTTGATATATTTATTCTTGTTGGAAGCTACATTTCATCACAACCGAAAGACAGGTGATATGTTTTAAAACGTTGGATGGCATTATGCATTAAAAGTCCATTAAATACGTATAGTAGGCTGAATTGTTCTGTAATGGGATATGTGAATATGACAATATTTTTTTAACATCTGATATTATATTATTATCATTATGTTTATAGTGAAGGACCATAATAAATGGATATTAACTTATTTATTCTATAATGCAGTCTGTGAATGAAGAAGCTGAATATCTATAAAAGTACAAACGCTGCTTAGAGAATGTCACTGGAACAGTTTGTATGTTTAAAGGGCTGTTCATCCTAATAGAAGAGTCAACAGAAACAACAGAAACTGTTATAATCCTTGTGTGGTTAAGCAGATTAAACAAGTAATCTTCAGAAAATATGTACCTCTCTAAGAGTTTATATATTTCGATCTTGGTCCCCGTTGTTCATCTTTGGAGTCACCAAAACAAAAAAGTATAATTCACATTTGCCTCTACACAATATCAGCTCTCTAAGGCCAGTGGTTATTGAAAAGTTTGGACGGACGCCGGACTCAGTGCCATGTGAAGAACCTGAAATGAAAGGTTCATTCTAAGTACCAATACAATCTAAGTGTAATGGCGAATGAGATATCTCAATAATGTTGATGTCAGTCGAGAGGTTTCTCAACAGCACATACGTGTATCTAAACTCAGTACCGGGCAAAAGGAAGTACACCTCTCAGATGGTTTCGATTGATTCAAATGAATATTCTAAAAGAAATGAGGGTGTATTTGATTATGGCACTTATCTGTAGTAGTTTGAATGAATTATTTGGTGACTGATTTATTTTTAGCTAAAACTTCTTGATTTAATGTAGACAGGGGTAAGAAATTCAATTTACACTATCATGATTCCTAAAATGTTCTAAATGTTTGTAGAATGACGCACATAGAACGTGTCTTATATATCGATGAAAAGTTGTGTTTTATCGAAATTAATTTGGGAAGAATTTTTAAATTTAAAATGTCCTTTTTTAAGAGTACGACGTCGAAAACTTAAGATATTTGTAATTAAAGTCCATACATATGATAAAACCAACTAAGGTGTGTACTTTTTAACGGTAGTTTATTAGTTGTAATCGATAATATTTGTTTAAATAAAACGACGAGAGGGACCATCGAAATATTCTCCCACAATACAAAAAGGGTCAATTCGTAGCATACATGTATCTGACATTTTAGTAAGTCTAGCACATAGCATAATGTTAAATCAAAATCGTTAACATGACATTATACAATTGATATGGAACAACTCGAAAATCCCTCATAAAGAGTACATAACAAAATAATGATAACAATTAACAACCTACCGATAACCTTCCTAATGTTTTGTTTTATCCTTAGCGTCTATTTGATAGACTAGGAAATACCTGTACAGAGTAAATACCTGTACCAGATGTTGGTTATTGGCATTGACAACAGGCGTCTGTATGTAGAGGCAAATGCCAACATCCTACACAACTGCAGGGAGCTGTACATGGCATGAGAAGAAGCGGTGTTATTTAAAGCATGGGCGTGTCAGCACTGCCGTATGGTCATATGATAATATGCTGATTACACCAAAATATTGTAACCTGTGCACTTTGTTGTAACAAATGTAAAACAAGTGAATAATTTACATGAATAGATCGACTAAATTATATTTTTACAGATCGTATAATTTAAGTTGGTTGGTTGTGAATGATTGTTATTTCTTGTCACCATTATTGATATTGTATTATATCAAATTGAATGATGCAAGTACGATGTGTCGTGATCGGTGGTAGCACCAAACAACATTGAACTGTAAGGCAATGTATATCATTTGTTGTTATAATCTACTTACTAATAGACAAATGAATTATGATAGTATGATAAGTGGCTATGTCACGAATTGTAGAAGCAATGCTTTAGAAATTGAATAACCCATTATCACTGCTTAAATTTTAAAACGTTTCAAAATGAAATATATGAGTATGAAAATATTCCCTTAAACGTTAAAGTCAATACGTACGAATTCAAAAACAATACTCTCGAACACAAGACACGTTACCACATTTCACATTAAAAACGAATGACCTTTAATGATCTATATACATATATGTTTTGAAAGGAAATACTACCAATTTCATTCATCAAGGTATGATACTTTTATGTCTGTTCAAACAAAATTGGTGTGCTAAAACCGTTTTTGCAAAATGTTATTTTGTACAGAATGATTTGCATAAAGTTAAAAGTTATGAAATATGTAACTTTAAAGAATAAACGTCTTGGATATAAACTTGCAGTTGTTGCCGAAACATTGTTGTAGTTCGTCATAAAACAGGAATTTTTGATTGTCCAATCTCGCTGAGTTTAATTCCAAAATGACGTTTTATTTAAAGACGTGTTCTTAAATATCTTATTTTGTTAATAACAGTTTTAGCGGTAGTCTGCCTGAAGGTAAATACCAGAATACGTTCAATTTTGAAACACGGACAAATATGAAAAGGAGCCTCAAGTAGGCATGAAGTGAACCTGCGAAACCTAGACTTGCTAACTGCCATAGAGCTGCTTTAGTTCCACCCCATCCTGTTGTTGCCTATAAGCCAATACGTATTTTCAAGGCTCTTTCAGGCTATTATTGATATTCATTTTCAAAGTGCTAAATTCCAATATGTACATAATTTTCACATATTCTCTATGCCTGTATAGCATTAGCTAAGTCTCAAGTTCACAGTTGGTAAATAGTTCATGAATATCACCACAGCAGCGTTTGCATGGTAGAGACCAAACGGTATGTGCTGAATTCACACACGGAACATCATCAAACTATACCGACAAGTATACTGAAACGGACCACAGCGTGACGCCACCCCCGCGTGTTATCCCCCAAACCTCCTCCAATGACTTCTGGGTCAGTCTAACGTCTGGTAATGTAATCAACATATTGCATAATACACGAGTTGTCGGCATGAAGTTACCTTCTACTCAAAGGAACGCACCTTATACATACTGCTGTGTACTTTCCTGATATCAACTATACTTCTAACACCACGTCATGTAACCCATTATGGACACTATAAGGTGTAGACTAACGGCTAGTCTCTGAAATAGAAAGTTCAGGAAAAAAATCCAAAATTTGAAAATGAAATACAATAATTAAAATTGATTTTCCGATAACTATGAGTAGCCAAACCCATTATTGAGTTTTCCACTCTGATAGTTTTACTGTGCTGTATAGTCCGAGCGACAGATGAACTCAGGCTAGATGCCTTAGAACGTTCAAGGACGTCAGAGATGGTCCTATGCATCATTATATTGTTCAATGTATATTTTGAATTTCAACTTACAGTGTATACTTAACAGTTATACTCCCGACTATGAACACAATATACTTCGTTTTCAAGACTAACCACTGCAGAGACCACCTAGGACATCACTATTTGTTAGCTCATGTGAATCTGAAGTTATTCCGACACTCATTGAATATTAAATCATACCTATTCACTCTTGAATACATCATGCACTAAATTGCCTTATTAGTATACGATGGAACGTCCCGAAAGCATTTTTTTCTTATCTTTGCCCCACCCCTAATCCTCTATTCAGCATCGGCGCCTGGTAAATACCAAACACTGACCATAGATAACATATTTCTCCTCCTGTTTACATTGAAAAGCTGGTAGGAATTATCGGTTAGCACGGCTTTCTATACATGATGTGATAGGGGGCTGAGAGACGGGGAAGAAACGAGCAAATTGCATTTCAAGGTTAAAGGGAATTACTTCATTCACATCCGTAATTAGATAAGTATTAACAACTAACATATTAATAATGAAGTATAATGTAATAGATAATATAATTAAATGTAATAAATTCTAGATCGTAGAACTTCCGGTCAGCTTGGGTGTCTGTGACAGAATGGAGATTATTATATTGGCTAGAAAGTTTAAAGACGAAGTGTGGGGAGAGGACGATACTGGTAAATGAATACAACACTTGGGAAAAACGAAAGGGAAATTTACTATCTGTACTTGTGTAGCAACTTCGGTACGAGACACAATTAAACTGTATGATAAAAAAAATAAGCATGGTTAAGGGCATTGTAAAAGTTGACAGGCTGTTGGCTAGGTCACTATTATCATAATCATACATCTTTCTTTTCTGATCGTTTGTTACTTTTAAATATCTTATGAATGTAGAGAATATTTATTCGGCATGTTCTAGTCGTGAGTGACGGCTGTTTGTGGTACGGGTACAAGGAAAGGACGGTTTCAAAGCATGGAACAGGGAGATGGTCAGAGGAGAGTTAAATGGAATCGTTTCAAAGGGCGAATAACAAGGCGTGGGGAGGGGGAGTCGTGAGGGAGGGAGGGAAGGAGGGGGAGGGAGTGCGGTTAGTGCATCTCCATATGTGTCGATAACAGCGTCTAGGGAAGCGATCTCATGTCTGTGAAATTGCCAAGGCACAGCTAGATTGTATCAACGATGCTATCTAAATACCAGTGTTTACTTCTCACCAGTTCTGATTTCAAACCGTGAACAATTGGTATTAACGAAATCAATGTGAGCCAGTATATTCTGATATAATAATAAAATCAGTTATTTATTATGTATATTTATTATAAAAACGGTAGCATTTATGTCGCATACAGTGACAACGTTATAGACAATGTGTCGAACAGATTTTGATTAATTGATGATGATCTACGACACGAGATCAAATCAGAAAGTTATAAGGCTCTTCTAACTCCAACGATATCGGAACAGTATTCACAATAAAGCTTTAAAAGATTAAAGAAATAATTAAGGCGATGTACCATCATCTTAAACAAGAACAACATGGTGAAATCATATCAATTCATTAATGTACTTATTTGTACTATTATGTACAACATCAATTTCACGAACTCTCATAATGCATCGTACCATCGAAGAACAATAACCTAGTTTTAAATGTATATGTTCAGCATATTTTAACTTCAACTTCTCCACAAATCATCACAGGTCAAAGTGGCATGGTACTTTAATAACACACTTTTAAGAATATCTCATGTCTATCAATTCTGATCTTATTTCTAATATTATAAAGATAAGTGTCCCTCTACATCTACACGCTACGTGATTCCTCGCAGACAGGGGAGTCGCTGAAACGGCGGCGAACCATTCTGTTTTACCATATTTGAGGTGGAAGCGAGGCATGCGGGATGTAGCATTAGAAGCGAGATGTGTAAGAGGCGAGCTGTGTATAAGAAACTAGACTGACTGGAAACTTCATGTTATTTCAAAACGGATAACCCATATAATTTTACAAATTTAAAAACGGATGAGTAAATGGGTATATTTGTGTCATGGACTTAAATCGGAATTGTTTGAAATTTGATTGCGTCATGTGGAACGGTTAAACATTTTATTGTGAAGATAAATGTATGGTTATTGAATTGGGATTGTGTTCTGTAGAAATCACTGTGTCAGTCTGATGCCAGTATGCACACATTCTATCCTTGATTTGTGACTGAAGATCGCCATATTAGGATGAATGACGCTATTTTGGATTGTTGTATAAAGAGAAATATGGGACCCAGATCAAGTCTAGAATCTAAACCTAGTGTTGATACTCAACGAAATATTCGTTATGTAGCTGAATGAAAACTTTTAACTGTACAATGTATATGTATGGTGCATGTTGACCATGAACGCTTATTTCTATAAATTCCACGTTACTGTCACGAAAACGTAGCTCACTTTCACTGTGTACATGTATTACCCAAACAGTGGTTGAATTAAATACACTAGAATATGATCATAGTCTATAAAATATAATTGGAGATGTTTGTCTTGGAAGAGTCAAAGACAGGTAATTTTGGTAATGCTATGCAGGTTTATCTTACACGTGTTCATTATATTTTCATGCATATTTAAGGACTTCGTCATCGGTGAACTAAATCGGGATCGTCTACAAACCTTTTGAACAAAGATGAAACTCACGTCTACCAATTTAGAATATATTTTGAAAGTGTTAATTCAACTGTAGATTCAAGAAGGAATGTTCACTTTGAAAGTAACCAGTCACGTAGCAATCTCATCTTACATTGAATAAAGGGTTAATCTTGTATTGATTTACCACTGACGAATACCATAAATGATCCCATTCACAGGACGTCTCAAACTGTCATTTTTCAAAAGTAAGATGAACATGCCAGGAACGAATGAACGCTTTCAAAATATTTACATATTTCAGTTCAAAATGGTAATTCGAATCAACACCAAATACAAATAATCATGGATTTCTATTTCGCAGTCCACTTAATGATAAACAAAAATACGCCTGATCTTGATGACGAGAATGTTAATGCAAACAACTCATATACAGTTATTACTTTATAGAACTCATTCCAATATTTTTAATCCCCGTGTCAACAGTTCCCGTGATATACGGTGTATTTCCACGGGACTTAAATGTAATTTAAATCCGATGTATCTCATACAATATATGATGCATTTCACACAATAAACGACTTATAAAAGAACTTTATAATAGAATATAAAATCAATTTGAAACCTTTGGACTTGACCTAGTTCCAATAAGCAGAGAGGAAACAGGAACACACGACACAGCGATGCTTCCAGTATTACATAATACGACGAGCCATGTGGCGTCCAACTCGTAACTATATTGGTGGTGAACTGGCGGATTCCCCTCCCATGATCCTCCCCCAGGGTCACCATGCTTAGTATGGATACAGAAGCCGCTATGATTTCCAGGAAACTCGGGCTGGGATTCCCCCATCCAGTCTTTACTGGGACATATGGCAATGCCATATATGGTATGTTGGTAGGGAGTGCGCGCGGTGAAGGGTGTAGGGGAGGATATTATAAGAGAGAGCAACCTGTCCCGGTCCATCCACACCGTCAGCGCTCGGCTAACATCTCATAGCTCTCAGTCCTCTCTTAGTTGTTTCGTTACTCACACACATCTACAGCCATGGATGATGATGTTGCTGCTTTGGTCTGTGACAACGGCTCCGGCATGTGCAAAGCCGGATTTGCCGGAGACGATGCTCCCAGAGCTGTCTTCCCCTCCATCGTCGGCCGTCCCAGACATCAGGTAGGTTTTTGTTTTCATTGTTTCACTTTCATGTCAGATAATGTTGTCCAGTTTGTGTTGTGAGGACAAAGTCTCGTGACTCTAACTTCTTGAAATAATATGTTAGGGAAATGCTTTCAGGTGTTATGATCTGTACTTTTGAAATGTTTTTGTTCATCTGATAGGCGGAACTTGTGTCCAACACAGCACGTGGACCTACATGCTAGCTACCATCCAACCTATCATTCTTGTTCTGTCAGATTCCAACTCGTTCGATCAAATTATAAACAATGTTCTTCAACAAAGACATACTAGACAATATTATTTATAACAACATCATAATTCAAAGAAACCGATAGCTTTGCAACAACAATTTACTTGAAGTAAAATATGATAAATGACTGATAGTAAATTACAAATCAAAATTCGGTTCTGGCATGTTTAGTATTCTTGCCAAATCAACGTTTGGGTTCGTCTCTGAGAATTGCTTACTATCGTAGTTTGTAAATAACTATTGCTGAATCAGAACACTGTGCGGCATGCCTGTTTCTTTATATAGTATTGCTGAGTAGGTGGGTAGCGTCTCGACTCTGCAGGCCTAGTAAGGGGGGATAGTAGCACATTCCTGCACCACGTGTACCGGCAGGAGGGGGAGGGTATCAGATTGCAAAAACCTCTCAGCGTCTCGCGCTGTCAAGCGATAAGGCCATAAAAGTACACAGCATTTCTGACGTGCATTAATATGGCATCCATTGTTCAAGAAGAAATAACATTAAATCATGTTCATTATTTTGGTTAAAGACATAATGTTAGTGATATTATTGCAGTCAACATGATGCTGATATGTATTCTTTTTAAGATTCTTTACTTTAATTCGAAACAACACAGTCAAAATAAGATGATATTCACTGATCTAAATTTATTCTTATTTTCATTTCTTAGTTTTAAATAAGATATTCAATCAAGGTTCTTCTTTTGATATCACTGAATCTTACATTAAATTACTCTCATTCATGCATATCAGTTTGAACTGGAACTCAATGTTGTAGACGAAAATACTTATCAGATATTTTACTTATCCAAACTTATGACAAACTACAGATGATAGCTATACACTTTGTTCTGTTCATATATTTGTATACAGCAGAATGTTAGATAACAGTTGTATGTACTTTCATAAACTTTCATAATTTTAATTGTATGCAATACGATGTATTATTATGTCATTTATAAATGTAAATTGGATCAACTCAACGACACTCCAAGGCTACTTAAAACAATGAACAATAGAGAACCTGTTATCTTATTGTCAACTGCTTGAAACACTTTCCCCTCATTTGATCATGTTGTGATACTATATATATATTAGCTACCTGCCTTCTTTTGTTAACTAACATATTGTCAGGGACAGCCAAATAAGACGTTTAGAAAGGAGATAATTTTTACTTAACGCATATCAGTTAACTAGACTAAAAAATAATTAAAGAATACATGTGTAGTAATCAAGATAAATATTTTCTGTGATAGGAATAACTTATTGATTACAATTTCATTACACATTACTTTGATTTTTAATTTAAATGTGTATGTAAACTTTCAGTAATTGAAAACAAGAACCATAAATGTTGATAAATACAATAATTATCTTAATTGAACCAAAATCAAGCAATTAATAGTATTAATTTTTATAAATGGAATATGGTTGCTAGTCACAAATGATAAACTATATATGTCATTCACAGTGCAAAATAGACTATTAATCGGAACATTCACAAATCGATTCAAAGTGAACCATATATATAGAGCAGTGTTTCCCTTTACTTTCTTTGCGTTAACTGAATTTGTGCCAACCTCCTGAGGTCTTTATGTACATTGTAATTGTTACGACTATTAGATACTTCAACGATTTTAAGATGACGTTTAAGCAGAAACATATGTTTCGTTAGTTCTAAAGAAATCACTTTCTTTTCCAGGGCGTGATGGTCGGTATGGGTCAGAAGGACAGCTATGTGGGTGATGAGGCTCAGTCCAAGAGAGGTATCCTCACCCTCAAGTACCCCATCGAGCACGGCATCGTCACCAACTGGGATGATATGGAGAAGATCTGGCATCACACCTTCTACAACGAGCTCCGTGTGGCCCCAGAGGAACACCCCGTCCTCCTGACAGAGGCTCCCCTCAACCCCAAGGCTAACCGTGAAAAGATGACCCAGATCATGTTCGAGACCTTCAACTCCCCAGCTATGTATGTGGCCATCCAGGCTGTTCTCTCCCTCTACGCCTCTGGTCGTACCACCGGTATCGTTCTCGACTCCGGTGATGGTGTCACCCACGATGTCCCCATCTATGAAGGTTACGCTCTTCCCCACGCCATCATGAGGTTGGATCTTGCCGGACGTGATCTCACTGATTACCTCATGAAGATCCTCACAGAACGTGGTTACTCCTTCACCACCACAGCTGAGAGAGAAATCGTCAGAGACATCAAGGAGAAGCTTGACTACATCGCACTCGACTTCGAGCAGGAAATGGCCACCGCTGCTTCATCTTCCTCCCTTGAGAAGAGCTACGAGTTGCCCGACGGTCAGGTCATCACCATCGGTAACGAGAGATTCCGTTGCCCCGAGTCTCTCTTCCAGCCATCCTTCTTGGGTATGGAATCTGCTGGTATCCACGAGACCACATTCAACTCCATCATGAAGTGCGATGTTGATATCCGTAAAGACTTGTATGCCAACACTGTTCTGTCAGGTGGTACCACTATGTTCCCTGGTATCGCCGACAGGATGCAGAAGGAAATCACTGCTCTTGCTCCCAGCACAATGAAGATCAAGATCATCGCTCCCCCAGAGAGGAAATACTCTGTATGGATCGGTGGTTCCATCTTGGCTTCTCTGTCCACCTTCCAACAGATGTGGATCAGCAAACAGGAATACGACGAGTCCGGCCCATCCATCGTCCACAGGAAGTGCTTCTAAATTTGTCGTATGGACACTTCTTTCGAAACTCCTCATATTTTCCTGTGTAGGACTTTAAACCAACTGTTGGACTATGCCATTGCTCAATATTGTACATAAACCGGTTCCAATATTGGCACTACCAAAAGTGACTTTCCATTCCTCGAATCAACTGTATATTGTAATTTATTCCTTGAATAAGCGCAATAAATCACAATGAACTCGTTTCTTTAGGTTATGTTATACTTATGTAGTAAATACTCTTGTTCCATTGGCAGTTGCTGGGGGTTAGGTCCTGTATATCGTGACATTTCGACTTACTCTCTCGGCTTGCGGCCAGCCTTCTCCCTGCAGTCTCTTATTAGTCGCGCTTATCCAGGCGACTTATCTTTCAGTAATCCTCAATGGAACAAGACGTAATCTAGATCTGTATATTCTTAAATTGGCATGGCATGGAATGGACGAGCAAACTATTAATTTAATACCACATGAGAGAGTTCCTACGATACAAAATGTGATCTTTTTTATTTTAACACTTCTCCTGTAACCGGCACAAAATTCATTAACTATGTTCTGTTTGAGATAAAGGTGGCGAATTACATAATCTCGTGTTGTCATCTTGTCATTTGCATATTTATTCTGCTTGCGTCAGCGCGATGCTTGCACAGTTAAGATTGTTTTAAATGAAACATGGCGTTAAGTTTGTCATCTAAGGCATTTTGAAGAATTTAGCCTTTAACTTTCAAAATAATTCATATGCGCGTAAAACAATTAATTCAGAAACAGTAAGAGATATCACGGCATAATTGTCAATATTCTTTACACAGGGTTGATATTGATTCACACAGGGTTCTGATCAAAGGATAAAAATACTTCACCTATATATTTACCTGTTGTTTTACATGAGAAGTAGGTCGATGATTAAGCTGAAGAGGTTGAATGAATGGAGTTAACAGTACTAACATCGTTAAGTGATTAAGATTTATAAACATTAATTTACAAAAGATGTGGTAAACCTATTTTGTTTATCAGAATTTGAACGAATGGTTATTTCGGTCATGTCAGTATGTTGTATCTCTCTAGGTTTGGCAAGCAGTTCAATTTATAACAAACTCGCAGAAACAGAGATGTTAAAATTACAGAATTGTTAAGGTACCTTGCATTCATTAAATGGAAAGATAATAAATATTCAGCTGCTCACATGGGATGTACGATTTATTCTCAACAGGGCAGTAAGTGTTTCTCAAAACTTCAATATGCATATACAAGGTAACAGTACTGTGGCAAACATACTGACACTCACAACGCACCTACACATACATTTGATTTCAATCATTCATTTACATAAACATATACCCATTTAAGTGACATTAAGTATGTTCTATAATATTATATTTGACTGCCGTACGTGTCGAATAACACATGTGCTGATTTCAGTTCATATAAATTCACTCAACATTTTCATACCGAATCGCCAAGTATATGGTAATTACTTGTTTTCGATAAAAATCGAGCAACAGCATTATGTATTTGCAGAAATCAACAGAAGTTAGATGACCTATTAAACATTACCAATCCAAATCTATTTTGGTTGTTATAGAAAAGTTTCCAAAATTAAGTTTGACAAGTTGGCGCACGCCAGTCACGGTACATTGGCCGGGTTCCGATAACAAAATCTTGACTTTCACCTTCATATGGCCATTATACTGAATGAATTTGCATAAAAATGGTAAATTTCAGCAAAAGTCTATTTTTCGATAACATAAAACATTTTATAATGTTTGACATGGAACGACTCCAGATACATTTACAAATTACTAAATTTAAAAATGACTGATCCCTAGTGATATATTTTGCTATCAATAAACTTAAACTATCAGAGAAGAACATCATGTAATGGAGGATCAACTTGTTTCAGTATAGTTCCTTATGCTTAGAAATATTTTATTTAAGATCTATGAAAACGTTATACATGTATTTATGAAAGGCCGACATCATCAAGAACACTTTACAACTACCAATTAAGAATATGTTGACGCATGAATGAACATCGTTTGAGGGTAACGATATGAAAAAAATGTATAACTGATATATATCATCTATGTATATCTATTAATAATAACTATTCTATTTCGAGCAAAATGGTCTTTTTCAAAGCCTCTGAAACAGTTTTCAAAAGCAACGAAAAAGCAAGTCTACATCTTTCATGGAAACCTTGTACTTTTCATTCGCTTACAATATATAATATAATAGCCTTATTTCCTTTCTTTCATTTATAAATCAAAGGACAAGGTTTCTGGGGAAATCTAGACTCGCTCTCTGATGATATCATATTTGATGAACGAAATTGACCTTACAGTAGGCCAAGGTGCTAATGGAGATATTATGTATGAGAATTTAGAGAAAGAATAGACATAAAAGAACGGATCGAAGATAGAAAAAGTGTTAGGTTTAATCTCACAAAACGTATATATTCTTTCCATCTCATACAACCAAATATTGAATTTTAATTGATATACTCTACAGAAACAATGTTTTCATAAATTCAGATTGGAATACATGAATGTTGTGAATTCATTGAAATCGTGCTCGTAGAAAAATATTCCGGTCAATAATTAATTAAATTGTAGCTTTTTGTAATTGTTTACTTACTTGTTTACTGTTGCTTATACTTTAGAAAAAAATTACATTCAAGTTGAAATGTTCAGAACAGCATGCAAACTTCCCATGGCCCAATGAAAGGCATAACTCTTGCCAGTCTCCATTACTGGCTGATTTCGGCCTTGCAGTATTCCCTTAAGAAATCTGTGCTTAGAAATCCAGGCCCACTATGCATTTCTGGTGCAGCGATTCACTATCTAGGCACAACAAAACGAGGGAAATACCGCAAGGCTTAAATATGCCAGTAATGCAGACTGGCAAGAGTTGTGCCTTGCGTTTGGAAGTTGACCATAAAGATGGGTCACAGTTTTCAAGTTTAGAATCATGTTGTAGAACCATTCCCTCATTCCGACAAACATTGTATTGCATGATTAAACTTGTTTGTCACATTGTTTACAGAAAGCTCGGTCAATACATGTAGGTATTCAAAGGTATATTTAGCTAATTTTAGCAATTTTAGAAAAGATAATAAATAAACTTAGATATTAATTCACTAAAAAATAAGGAAAGTTTCAAACTTGATGATTAATATCTATTCAGTGGCTCAATGAATATATCATTATTTTTAACTTTCACATTATCATCTGTCTCTATAAGAATGAGTGTCCAGTATGTATGAGGAACTAGAGATATGTGACTATATCTTAACAATTGCCAACATGATTCCTGTCAAAACAAGTAAACATGTATCTAATGTTAGTGCAAACGTGTATATTTATAGAAAGCAGGAAGTTTGAATTAACTGTACTTTGCTTTATGAAAATGTCGATTGATAATAAGATCTTATGATTTATAATAATCAGAGAATTTTTACCGATATAAAGATGGATTGCATGATAATTATAAATACTTATATAAGGAATGTTTGAGATAGTATTTTATCAGAAAAGTATTGAATTTCAAATAATTATTGAGTTGACACAGACTATATGTAGTTGATGCACCTGGCTATTAATACAACACATTCTAGTTACCACCCAAAACTGTTATTAAGTATAACAAAAATAAGAACATATATACCAAGAAAAAGCATAATATATATTATAAGTCCACAAGTGATAAATATAAATACTACTGACAACGAGTTACACCATGTTTCCAGAAGCCAACACAACTTATGTTCAAATTGTTTATCTATTCATGTTTCTGAGAAGAAGAAAAACATGCATTTGAATATGATGTGTTTGGAGTCTCCTCAACTGAAGACGAGATAAGAAAAGAAAATAGGACAGTCAGCCTTTCTTTTATGACGTCAGTTTCTTCACTACAACGCTAATACGAATTTAAAGTCAAAGAAGAAACGTTATCTTGACAAATACTTTTATCAACGTAATTTCAATATTGTCACAATTTTCACCTTAGTGTCAAACATTTTGTGCCTTAAAGGTGCATCGATTGTGTCTCATGCAAAAATATTTGGCTTTAATACGCTCAATCACACCATATGAGTTGTTAACAATACAAAAAAAATTCACTCAGCTTGGATATTCTTCTCCAATCGCCTAATATATCATAATTACTAATTTCCAATTAAAATCGAATAACATCATTTTGCATGTGCAGAAACCGAAACTGCATGTTCCATTTACATAATACACAATAGTAATATGACCTATTCAACATTATCAACCAAAAGTTGATATTTTGTCTGTTTTAAATAAGATTTCCAAATTACGTTTGATTCATTGGCGCGCGCCACACGCGGTGCATTGTCCGGTTTTCGATCAGAAATCACTACTTTTACCTTCATATCGTCAATATACTAAGTCGACTATCATCAAAATGGTAGTTTTCGGTAACAGTCGGTACTTCTTGATAAAGTAACACCATTTATAACGTTTGGAATATGTGACCCCCAACAACACAATGGATGGACCTTTAAAATCACTGTACCTGTGGTGTTAAAGACAAATCCAAATACTAGTATGAAAGCTAGGTCTATATATCGTAGAAACAACAGGTGAAGTTGGAGCACAGTGGTGAAGTGGTTAGCGTGTTTGATTCTCACGCCACAGGCCCAGGTTCGAATCCCAGTTGAGACACCGCATACCAGATTGTTTTGTTACCCTGGGCAAGGCTTTTGATCAACATCTGCATGTCCACATAGCTGTTTAAATGGGTACCCGAACACGGGAACTACGGCCTATACGGTAGAACTGAATGGGCGATTCCCTCGGGATATCAATGTACTTATAATGCACTGCCAGTGAACAGCATTCCGTTTATTACACCATCATCATTATCATCATCATCATCACCATCATTGCTTTTACCATATCTGCCTGTTATGAATGCACAATATTTATTATAAAAACCCTTATCACAATGATTATTAAGTAAGAATAACTCCGAACTTCATTTACACACCTTACCACAAGCTCAAGTAATTCTCATTAGCTGTTCAACAGATGTTCAGCATGTTATGTAATATAAATCCAGCAGAGCCTAGTCTTTCTCCCAGTCTCCTGAACTATACTCCAACTATACAACTGTACATATACTATAGTCCTGTGGATAGCAAATTCAGATTGCTATAATTAATAGCATACAC
This sequence comes from Gibbula magus, assembly GCA_936450465.1. Classification (NCBI taxonomy): domain Eukaryota; kingdom Metazoa; phylum Mollusca; class Gastropoda; order Trochida; family Trochidae; genus Gibbula; species Gibbula magus. The sequence continues at coordinate 30,955,970 of OW388292.1, read as the reverse complement.
GTCTGTTATAAAGCTATAGTACATGTATTTAAAATGGTCTTGATACCAAACCCGACCCATCTATTTGTGACATATACCACTTTAAATGAAGGTTAATACAGTTCAAATCAATGAAGAAGAATTTTATTATTTTTACAAAGATTCGCCTACTCTGCAGTTGATATCTGACATATTTGACCTGTGCTGTTCTGTTTGTTTTGTGGTTGTGACAGTAGAGGAAATCAAGCGCTTCCTCTTAACCCTCATGATGCATGGAAAGTGTTTTTGTTTCAAATCATATCGTTATTATATAAGTGTCGACCGTCGGTCAGTAACTTCATACATTGGTACATCATACAATGATATGTACAGTTCAAATTAATAACATAACATTCAAACATAACATAACATTCAAACACAACATAACAAATAAAACAAACAAAAAAATAAATAACTTTACAACTTGACGTTGACATGAGGATTTGTAGTTTAGATAAACGGATTGTACAACGAATTGTTTAAATTTGGAAAGTGTTTTTTTTATAAAGGTATTGTTATAAACAACGCATTATTATATCCTGCCCGAAGGAATGGGGTTCGTTCGTTCATTTCCTGACTAGAACTGTCTATTAAATATATTGGAAGATATCGTATTTTCATTGAAACACTTTAATTCTATGACTGACTGGTTCGCGTATTTTGTACAATGTTTGTGAATTACATGTAGGTCTGTCTAGGTGGGAGTGTGTGTCGTATCAAATCAATATACATAATGTTAATTATAAGGTCAGAACTGCATATTTAATTTCCACTAATATAATGTATAGTAATTAGGATGAGATTTCCTTGATTAAGGGGTGGTTCTATCAATATAGCTGTCATTTTGTTTTTGTGCATAACTGTTGCAATGGTTTAATACTAAAAGCAAGTAACAGACAATATATCAGTCGACTCGTCAACAATATCCTGTCATAACGTATATGTAAAAATAGGAATATTACCAGGCATTTACTCCGATTGAAACCTCTATTTACATTTTAAGATCTAAAGAAAGATCGTATTCTAAACGACATGGGTTTGTAATGTCTAAACTAACACTGAGCAAGGGAGTATATAAATATGGATGGCAAATGAGTACTACTTAATATAACATCTGTTTCTGATACCTTAATGATGTATGTTTAAGTTATTGTATCCTCAAATACAACCAATGGTGTTACATGGGTTTGACGTGTGAGGCTTTCAAGGGTACATGATGAATGTGTAGAGACAATTCTCGTACTAGCCTCTTTAAGGTTACTGTATGTTGAGATGTGGACGATACCCACTTAAGGAGGTTCAGGTGTTTTTTTTTATGTTTGTTTGCATGTGAATCTTTTTGGACGTTTTGTACTAAAGGTCTGTGGCCTCTAAGTATTTAAATAAAGATTATCATTAAAGGAGAGATGGAACGATGAAATAAAATATTCTTTTTGTTTAAAAAAATAGCACGTGTATTATCAAACGATTTAAAGAGTTATCAGCATGAATAACAAAACTCTCGTCTGCAAATTACTCTAAACAACGTAATGCATATATTTTGAGATTTATTCATAACAATAATTGTTGTCACAAAATGTTACCGTAAGCGATTTCGATTTCTGGGTCCCATCTCTCCTTAAAGAGACCTATACAGATGCATGTACCAAGGACGCCACGAAAGGAAACTAGGATTGTCAGGTTAAACAACTAAACCAGACAACAGATACCAGGCTAAACCTGACAACAGAAACAAGGCATATAACGTGTTATGCCAACAATAATGATAATCAACGAGGTGCGAGGCATTATGGATTTTCTGACCCGAGTTAGTCATTTTGAGAAGTTTGACGTCATAATTCACGAAGGACAGATACTTAGTAATTCCGAGCAAAGAGTAGGTTATTATTTTTCTTACCTAAGATCATTTTCATAAAAAGAGATGAAAAAATACATGACGGGAATTCTTATGCAATTTTCGAACTTTATTTCCGTATATAATTTCAGACATAACAAACAACTTGTTTATGTTATTAATATTGTCGCAGAATGTGAGAAATTGTGTAAAACATGAACTAGCAATTGATTAGTTGCGATGCAAGATAAAATATATTTACGTCACTAAATTACGTACGTCATGATTAATGACACCAAAAGTCCATGACGTTACGGTAGTTCAGTCGGCATCTCTTACAGGCTGATGCGCCTTGCAAATTTATTACTGTAAATACTGTCTCAGAAACATAGATTGTCTATTTTATGTGTTTTACTGACGTAGGTATACTCGAATTGTTCATTTATGTAATTCAGCTAAAATAGGACAGCTAAGCAATTCATGAATTGACATAAAGTAGTTCCGTCAACCAATCAAAATGCAAATTATATTTAAAAACTCTGCAATTCAATGCCTGACCATTAATTTGAAAACGTTTATACCGGCATCTCTCTGGGTAGGAATATCGGCTTTCACATTTACAGCTAAACTATGATGTTTCACGTACATGTAAATATAGTATTATTATAAGAAAACATGGGTATCGCATGGTATGAACACTATTTTGTCTCATGGGTAATGCTTTTATATGGATACTTGTCAAGTCAACTTGTTGGTGATGTACAAATGCTTTTAAAAGAATTGCAAAAAGAGGCAATTATTACGGTTTTATGACGAATGGTAATCCAAGATAGATAACAGTTCATTATGGTTTGTACAGAACGTTAATGAGCCTACAATTAGAAGAAAAATATCTATCAGTCCTGAAAAATAGTCTTCTAAGAAAGTTATATTCATACTTGACTTGCTTAAACTTATGATTACTTATTATATAGGACCATATCACTTGGAAGAATGACAACACACACTATGTACTGACGCTATAGAAGAGGAATAGCAGTTTTTCTGTTGTTGATCCATATTGTACTGCAATAAGATACACAAGATAGAGTGATCACACGAGGATGACACCTGTGTAAAACACGGAATAGAACAAAGACACATCTCGATAAATGGGTATATCTGTGACGTTTTGAGTATTTGACTTAACGCCTGACCGTAAATGTATCATGGTCGTATAAAATCATTGTTTCAGGCTAAGCTTTTTCTTAATGAATGAATGAGTTTATTCTGTAAAGAGGCCACAGGTCCATTATAGTTATTTCTTAACCCTCATATAAAGCAATGACGGTTGCTATTTACGTTGTCCTTGTTTTCATTTAGAAAAAATCATGAAAACATTTAGATCGGAATAGATTTATTATTCAACGTAGTCAAGTGGAACGAACATGAACAGATTCAATTAACAAACATAATCAGTCAGAATGAACACGCAAGGCAGTCTTACTCAGAACAATCATTGCAGATGATTCGTGTGACAATGGAGCAGACCTGTTGTGACTTGCGGTGTTTTGCAGTAGGGCAGATATACATCTCCTCTTCCCTGGGCTAGATGATTCTTCTGTCGCAGATATGGAGGGAAGAAACGTAGACATAGGCTCTTGCAACCCAGTGCAAATCAACATTTCGGTATACTCTGGATATGTGCACTCGTGAAAAGTTCAGGAATAGTTTGAAGAACAGGCCTGTTGAGCAGTTTGTCATAGTCTCTGTAAGAAAGTATGATTGCTATAGATCTTGAATCTAACGTCAGTGAGTGAGAGAACTGTGTTATCTATCGATATTGGCACTATCCAATCTTTTGATGAGATGTCAGAATTATCAACAGTATAGCAATGAACAATTCATCCTCAACATGATCAACATGATCTCCACGCGCATACTCATGGCGTGCACTATTGTAGTGTGTGAGAGCAGTGTCACCGTTGAACATGATCATATCGTTACAACTAGCTCTACCCCTCTTCATGGTGAACTACTTTATTGCGTATAAGCACCGTCTTACGCAAGAACAGTTTTCAAAGTCTATTGGCAGACAATAAAACATCTTGTGCCTTAGTGTTACAACAAAATATTTCTTAAAATAATTAACATGTTGTGTTCCAATGCTTTTGAAGAATGAGAGATATAGATGTGTTTGAAGATTAGATAGAACAAAATTTAAATTATTCCAATAATAAAACTTTAGAGCGCATGATGGGCCTCAAAGGGCTAATACAATGGGTCGCATGTTTATTGTATGAATGGAAACTATGGAAATCCACATTGCACAATTGTGATTGTAATTATGTCTTTATTATCCATTTAATTCCAATTGAATCGCGTAAACATACCTAGAAATGCACTTCACTTGCTACTGTCGACTACAATGACGTCACGAACAATTGTTTTAATGACGTTACATGCGATGAAATACAGGAGCTCGTGCTGAAACAGTGGACGCTATAGGAAAACGTTATTTTCAACCATATTGGTTATAAGTCGGATACAAGTTGTTACAAGGTAAGCGAATATACACTTGTATGTTCTGTAATACTCATAACTTATGCGCTTGCAAAATTATGTCTTGTCAAGATTGTGCCGACTGTTGGACGAATACAATGGTCTGTGTACACAATCGACAGTTCGGCATTACCACACAAAACAGTCATAAACCGCGATACTTTGTTATTTTATCATTGTTCGGATACTGCCACAAACTGTCATTCTTTTGGTTGGCTTTCTGAGTGTATTCAATGTGTCTTCACTGGCGGAGTATAAGTATAATTAGAACAATGTTGGTTCGGCCCTATACTAAGACGTTTTGTGTAATACAGAAAGGCCACTTATCAGACTCTTTTACATATGAAAGATGTTGCAGACAAGGTGACCCCCTATCGCCTTACCTATTGCTCCTGGTTTCTGAAATCTTGGGTTGAATGATAAGAGCATAAAGGACATAAAAGGAATCATTATTGATGATAATGAATATAAACTTGGACAACATGCTGATGACACAGAACGTTTACTCGATGGATCTGAAGACAGTTTCTATGTGGCTATCCCTATGAATACTTTTAATAAGATTCGGGTCTTAAGATACATATTGATAAGACTAAGGCAATATGGATAGGCTCTAAAACAAACAGTCATGATAAATTATGTAGTGACATAAAAATAGAATGGCACAGAGGTGAAATCGAGGTAATGGGTATCAAATTTACTCCCACACTATGTATAATTTATGGGTGATTAACACCGGGAAAAGGCTTGAAAAAATTAACCGACTTTTGGCGAAATGGATCGAGAAAAAGGCATTTAACATTAATTGGAAAGATTACTGTCATCAAAACCTTAGCTGTATCAAAACTAGTCCACATCTTCAGTACATTACTTAACCCTCTAGAATCTTTAATTTCTTCATTGGAGAATATATTCTTCAAATTTATTTGGAATAGAAAAACAGCTAAGATAAAAAAAAAAGGTAAAAACCAGAAGGGGGCCTTCGGATGATTGATATAAAAACATTCATAGAAGCTTTAAACATATCCACTTTGAGACTATATTGTAAAAAAAGACATTACATGTAACCAATGTAATATACCATTGAAGGATTTGTTTTAATTTGAAGGCAACTCGGCTATAATCTTTAAAATCAAGAACCCGTATTGGCTAGATGTACTGAAGGCATGGTCTAAATATTGTAAAAAGATTGAAAAGGTGCTCATATAATATTGATGCTATTCTAGCCCAGCCGTTATTGGTTGAATCACAATCTTAAAAAACACCCACCACTTTATAAAACATTCGGCTGATAAAGGAATCGTATCAATTAAAGACACGTGTGATCGCTCTGATTTATGCCTTTTGAAACACCAAAACTTATTTATGGCATTAGAAGTACAATGCCAGATCACATGCACCTTATACACGTCTTGCCTGGACATGTCCTGGACATAAACAATCAGAGCCAATAGCAGTATACTCATTAATAATATGAGTATTGCGATTTGCAAAAGCCTTATTTCATATTCAAAAGCATCCAGTTTTGTTTATGACATATTAATATCAGATATGCTTGAAATGAGAAGAGACATTTGACTGTCACTTTGAATGGCACGAGGTATTTGATATTTATAAATATAAAGATGTCAATGTTTCAGGAGTTTCAATTTATATTCTTACATGGAATCTTATATTCCAAAATGGAACTGTAAAAATGAAACTGATAGATTCAGACACATGTAGTTTTTGTAAAGACATGCAAGAATCAATGTGTTATGTATATTGGGATTGTAATGTAACCAAAAGGTTTTGGAAAGACCTTGAGAAATGGATAAATACTTTCATCGGCCAATAATTCAAAATTACAAAATATCTGGATTGGTTTGGCACTTTGCATCAAAACAAAATACTTAACCAATTAATTGTATCTGCAAAGAGACATATTTAGACATGTAATATCAAAAAAGCAACTCCAAACTTAAACAACTATTTGAAAACTTTAAAGATGATCTTTCAGACTGAAAAATTAAATGCAAAAAGAAACACGGACATACACAAATTTGAAAACAAATGGTTTCCTTTCATCCCATATCTTAGTCTTTAGCCATCTTCGATTATTCCAACTGACTACTGTCTAGTATACTCTAATATAATTTTATTATTTACTAACTCGAATGGTCTTTTGCTTACCATATATATCATACTGAAATTGTAACTATGAAACTATGGGAATTAACATTAATACTTCTTATCAAAATTACTTTTTAATCAACATTTCATTTCAAATTAAATTTTCCTCAAAATCATTTATTCACAAAAATCGTCTTTTTTCTCATTGAAATTAAATATTCCTTACCAAAATACAAATTCTCATGAGAGTCATTAAAGTATTGTTTGCAAATTGATATTTTGTATTTGGGTTGCAATTATCTTAGTTAGCAATTGTCCTGGCCGGCAATTGTCTGGATGGGAATTAACCGGTGGCGACTGTCCTTTTGGCAAATGTCCTAGACATTGTTTCACTAAATATTAACATCAGTGTGTAGGTAACAATTTCATAACGACGTCAAACACGCACCTGCAGGCACCTGCAGGCAATTTTGTGATTGAAAATACGTTCAAGATTTTTAATTCGTCATTTCTCAATAAAATAAAATAAAATTTTACAGATATACTAATTACAACACGTGAAAGTCCATTGATTTCTGATTCGGAAAATGTGAACTTTTTCATGTATCACAGAACTTTGTCACACACTTATGTCGTATGCATGTCAAAGGGTCAAACGTCAGTGACGTGTCAATATATAATAATCCTGTGGGCGCAAATGTGGCCTCTAGCGTGCAGGAGCTTAATGTTGATACATTATATGAGAACGTTGAGGTACAAAACATCTCATTACATGACCCGATAGGCCGTATCCATATAAAATGAATAACCGAATTCGAAGAAAATGATGCGACGTATAAAGCGACGATGGTGTGGAACTCTTCAGTGTGAGAGGTAGATGTGTCTGTCTCATGAGCATTTGAGAGTTCCGAAAGCAAGGTGGTTGACCATTCCATCATTGCACACTATTTAAAACTTCTTCTCTATTAGGAAATGGACTCGCATGGCTTAACCGAACCCTGTACATTCCTTCTAGAACTCCTTTTATTGATGCAGGAGTATTATTGAGCCATTGGTAACACTTATTTACATTTTTGAGAGCACTTTATTTCGGTAAGAAAAACATGCTAAAGCCCCTATTAATATACTGATCGATAAAACTGGAACCTAATATCACCCGCTTTCGGTGTATTCTAACTTTACAAAACAGAAACTAAGCTGCACATTCGAAGTTTTATTGCTCTTTCATATGGACGTTGTTAAAAGGAAAATAAATAAAAATTTAACATCTTCCAATTTTCAAATAGAAAGTTCCGACAAGCCAATTTTGAAAATGGAATACTTATCAGGATTTAAAGGTAATATTGTTCAATGTTGATCATATTAGGTCATGAATATTCATTCTCCTTACAATGACGTCATAATAGATCTTCTCAGAAGTTACTTATGATAATTTAGTTGATTTTCTGAAGACGAAAACTATATCAGTTATTTAATCAATAACATTGATTATTACACATAAGTGTCGCCAGTCAAACATGCATGACTACATGTTACTTAAATAGGCAGATGATCATCGGCATCCGAGATCTTCACGAGCGTTTGGTGAATGCAATATTTTATATAAATACAGTAATAATATAAATATAAATAATAGTATTCACACATATTCGAGGGAAACGACATAATGCTTAATGGGATCGCAACTGGATAACAGTTACCTTATTTGGTCGTGTGATGTCGTCACATAGAGTTCAGTAATGAAGCGTAGTGGTAATGAATTGGATAACGTGTTGGTGCGGTGGGCACGAACTATAGCAGCGTTGAGGAACGTGTGCATCATAAGCTTTACCAAGGAGATATATCGTTACAGTCTCATTGATCACATATGGCACAACACCATCTAAAGATATGTATACGGCTCTATCGTATAAGACTAAGAAAATACATGGTACCATACCTACCTGCACATACAGGACTAGTAGTCTATAGTTTAGGCTGCATATAACAGCTATATGTTTCTCGGGCACACTTGTGTGACGAGTGTGGTGTGGTGTGACGAGTGTGGTGTGGTGTGACGAATGTGGTGTGGTTATGACGAGTGTGGTGAAATTTGAAAAGGATGAGATGAATGGTTTTCCTGTAATCGATCGGAACGTTAAATTTTTCGACATGTCAATGTACATGTAAAGCTTATTAGCGGGAAATCTCAAGAACCAGTCACTGGAATTTCATCATATCTTACTCAAAGCAGTATTAAGTATTAATTTGCGGCGAGGGATCAAGTCACCTTAGTAACAACTACTTGTTATAAATGAATGTATAATTTAGTCAATCCCGTTAGTATATGGGATGGGTCCATTATATCAATTGGTAACACTAGGTTGTAACCACAGTCACACCTGACAGATTCGTCTGAGTATTGGTACGTCTGGTTATGGGCCGTCTAAGTTTTGGGGATAAACCTTGTCAATAATAAGATAATTGTCAATGGAATAAATTAAAGTTTGTGTATTGAAAAAAGCTTTTCCCATGATTATATAACCATATAAACGTGTACACAGCCAGTCGACAGTATAATCACTCACGTATGTCGGCGCCACCGTCGGTTAAGACATTACATAATTTCACGAGTTTCCTATTTCAAATACATGGAACTGTTCCCCTTTGACCCGTATCAATTTCATTACCGTGGACATTCGACACGCTGAACGTGTGGCCAATTACAGTGTACGGCTGTGATTCTCTTTACTACACACTACTGGATAATATAGTCAAATTTGTTATCGCGATATTCTTTATAAGAATGGAATTGTGTATATATAGCAAAACCAATGTCATTAGATAATAAAAACATTCAAAATGAGATACTCAAACCGTCATTTCTGGTGAGCATTATTAAAATTGGTATAGTTTGTGATGGATGTATAGATTGTCAGCCATAGGTAGGTATTGATTGGGATGTTACTTTATACACCTTTATCTTTTATTTTCCTTCCATCACATTTATTCTACATACATACTGAAAAGACACAGAAACTTCATTTATTTGTTGGTAATTATTGTTTATGATGACTTTGCGCTCCTTATTATGTGACGTCATGGCATGGCAACATAATTGAGAACCAATTAGCATCAATCAGTAAATAGTGTGGAATCGGTCGGGAATTTATCACATATCCAACCTGTTATTTATCAAAAACTTGAATAACCTGTATGTGTGAATATACTGAACATGTATTTCTAGTTTAAACGGCATGTTAGAAGTTGCAGAGATTAAGGAAAACAAAGATTTGTGGGTAATTCCTTTGTTAATGAATGCGACGTTGTGGTGAAGATAATAACACATTACGATTGCCTTTCCACAAATATCCCCTGTACACCAATCACCTTATAACCTAAATATCTAATTAGGAATCAGTGTACATCAAACTTGTGAAATGTGTATACTCACTAGTACTACATATATATGTACATGTATATATATTCTCCTCTTGTCAGATGTATATATGGTAATGGTGTTAAAATCTACACAGAAACGTCGCATTCATTGCAATAAAAAAGTTGACTATACATTTGCATTGTCTTTCCTTCATTTAGTTTCTAGGTAATTATTGTGACATAGTGCAGAGCATGACGCCGATAACATCATGAAGCAATATATCTTAAGTTTACAATACAACACACGTTATACGTGCATATGCCCTTGTTAAGAAAAAGTTAACACATGTATCCATGCCACTATAGGTCAGATTGTCTTCACAAGGCCAACGAAATGCGAATTTCTATTACATATATTATATTATAATTGTTCCATGAGATATGTAAAACTCATACTATATTTATACCAATAGCAGTTAAATGCAGTGAATGTATGTCACATCATACATTTGTATTTAATCAGAATGTAATATACCTGTTATTATCATCGGCAAATATTACTACCGGGATATGCTAAAAGGCAGACATTGAATGCACCTAAAATGCATTGATTAACCTGTTAAATGTAAGATAAAACTTTTCGTACCAGCAATGATACCACAGCATTTAAGTACTAAATAATACTTTCCAATGATCAAGGTTATGACAGAGGAATGCAAAGGATGAATCCCTAAATTATTTCGGCTTCATATATGACAATGGAAACATCTTTTACTACAGAGGACCAATAAGGATACTTTGCTTGGTTCATGAACAAATGTAATGAATATTTTACTTTGTAAGATCGCGATGTAAATAATATGATTTGGCAAAACACAATAAAAGTATATAAACTATTTTAACAGAGGCAATACAAAATAATAAAGGAAAGGCACCTGAGTGTACCATCATAACGTCTTGATGGGGTAAATCACAGGTACATAAACTGACCATGATTTGAAATAAGTGAATTTCTCACATGGACTGATGTTTATATTCATGTGATCGTGTGAATGACTGTGATTTTCATTGACTTGATTAATCTGATTACGTAACGCGCCATCAAAAAGGTTGCAACAACATGTGAATGTAACGACGACAGGTTATGTCATCAACTGAAACTAATTACCCCACTAAGCAAAAAACAGACAGAGAAAACAATGATACCATGTGTTATACATTACCGCGGGTTAAAAGTCATGTCATCACAGTGTTAAGTAATATTGAGGGAGTCTAACGCAGTAGTACCATGTGGAAAAAGATACTCTGATAAGAGCAGTAATACGATTGAACATTTCACGGGCAGATGGCTGCCCTCAGCGAGTAGCACGTGCCGACCCACAGTGCCTTGTGTAGATATCTCGTGCTGGGCTTCTTCTTGGAAATGGTCACGTGACCAGACAAATATGTACATGGGAGGATCGGGGAAGGGAGCCGGGGGTATATAAACATCCCGCCCGCTTATACTGCCATATCCACACCCTCTTCTTCCAGTTGCTTGTGTCTCGTTGGGGTCAACTTCTACCTACAGCCATGGATGATGATGTTGCTGCTTTGGTCTGTGACAACGGCTCCGGCATGTGCAAAGCCGGTTTCGCCGGAGACGATGCTCCAAGAGCTGTCTTCCCCTCCATCGTCGGCCGTCCCAGACATCAGGTAGGTTTCTTTCTTTGTTTCAATTTCGTTTTGGAATGTCGGCCATTTTGAATTCTAAGTTTAGATGCCTCGTGGTCTTACCGGCACTACCATTTATAGTAATTTTTAAGAATTCATACGAAAATCAAAATCTATTGCAAGAGTTTCACTTTAATTCGTGTCGGAAAATATTGTTATAATGACATTTGGAGATTTGAATTCATGAATTATATTTTTCAAACGATATCAAATGAAAAGTTCATATTCAAAACTTATAAAGTTCAACATTTCATTCCATATAGTTACAACAATTCATTTCGGTTGTAGAAATGTTCGATTAAATGTCACCTCTAACCGTTTGTGATAATGCAGTAAAACTATACTAATGAGATCAGTTATTCATATATCTGCACGATTCAAACGATTCAAATACTCTTTATTTTATAAAATCTTGAGGTAAAATACTTTCCAGGCAGTACATTTATATTTTCTAGTACAATAAGTCGATTAACTCTTGAATGTTATTGATCATTCATTGTATGCAATTTTGAATTTTGGAAAAAAAACTTTCATTTTATCATTGTCTATGATCATTTTTGTTTTATACATAAAACGATAAAAAGTAATTTAGAAAAGATGAATAATGAATCCTGTCTAAAATTCTTTCCACAAAGATAGAATATATCAGGATATCATTCTATGTCGTACCAACAAGGAGAAATTTCAAATGTTGGTTGCGGCGCGCAACGTCTCCTTATATGGGCATGAGTGAAGGCGAGGCCCATTGTCTGTTATCTTTATTTGGTTCTAGACATTTGAAACTCCCGTTGACCACAGTCATGATGAAGGTCAACATGCTTTCATCTTTCCATGTTAGAATTGTATATGGTAATCAATACATTTAACTTTATTATGACTATGGATTTGAACATGGTATTTACAAAATGAATTTAATGAATAATATCATTTTTATAAATATAGTTTTAATCAACTTGTTTATGAATTTCAATTTTGATTATTCACTTCTGATGCATTCATGTTAATCATGAATTTAACAGTTATGTATAGTTTAGTCTGATGATAACTTTGAACTTATGAGATTTATGAGAAGTATCTAATACAAGTTTCTACCTGATAGATTCAATTCTTAAACGATAAATCACCATTGCGAGAGGAACACATTTTTCATGATAGGATTTTATTATACAAAACATATTCCAAATTCTTATGATTATTTTTCATTTCATTTGATGCCAAATACAATTCATTGCTGAAAAAATATTATTGGTTCTTCAAGCCTTGTTACATAGGTTAACATTTATTCACTAGAGTAAACATTTATACCATTTATAACACACGCATATTATACAGAGATTGAAAGACAGTCTGGCTACTTCATGAGAGTAAAACGTGGCCTGGTAACATGTTCTCGGATTCATTCGCCGCACAGACATTGGTTGGCTACAGTCAAACGAAACAGTCATACCGAATCTCCGAAATTATCTCTGCAAATGCGTTAGTTAAAATGTTTATTATATAAAATGATATATCAAACCCTAAACGTAACAGTTTGTACTATTGTATGTACGTACTAACAGTTAGTGGCTGACCAATGTAGTGTATTCATGTGGTCTATAAATGACCATCCAGCTTGCAAGAGTAACAGACAAGGAATCATCGTTCTTACATGTATTTACCCACATTTATATGCATTAGCTAATTATATTTAATTCTATTCCAGGGTGTGATGGTTGGTATGGGTCAGAAGGACAGCTATGTGGGTGATGAGGCTCAGTCCAAGAGAGGTATCCTCACCCTCAAGTACCCCATCGAGCACGGCATCGTCACCAACTGGGATGATATGGAGAAGATCTGGCATCACACCTTCTACAACGAGCTCCGTGTGGCCCCAGAGGAACACCCCGTCCTCCTGACAGAAGCTCCCCTCAACCCCAAGGCTAACCGTGAAAAGATGACCCAGATCATGTTCGAGACCTTCAACTCCCCAGCTATGTATGTGGCCATCCAGGCTGTTCTCTCCCTGTACGCCTCTGGTCGTACCACCGGTATCGTTCTTGACTCCGGTGATGGTGTCACCCACGATGTCCCAATCTATGAAGGTTACGCTCTTCCCCACGCCATCATGAGGTTGGATCTTGCCGGACGTGACCTCACAGACTACCTGATGAAGATCCTCACAGAACGTGGTTACTCCTTCACAACCACAGCTGAGAGAGAAATCGTCAGAGACATCAAGGAGAAGCTTGACTACATCGCACTCGACTTCGAGCAGGAAATGGCCACAGCCTCTTCATCTTCCTCCTTGGAGAAGAGCTACGAGTTGCCTGACGGTCAAGTCATCACCATCGGTAACGAGAGATTCCGTTGTCCCGAGGCTCTCTTCCAGCCATCCTTCCTCGGTATGGAATCTGCTGGAATCCACGAGACCACATTCAACTCCATCATGAAGTGTGATGTTGATATCCGTAAAGACTTGTATGCCAACACTGTTCTGTCAGGAGGTACCACCATGTTCCCTGGTATCGCCGACAGGATGCAGAAGGAAATCACTGCTCTTGCTCCCAGCACAATGAAGATCAAGATCATCGCTCCCCCAGAGAGGAAATACTCTGTATGGATCGGTGGTTCCATCTTGGCTTCTCTGTCCACCTTCCAACAGATGTGGATCAGCAAACAGGAATACGACGAGTCCGGCCCATCCATCGTCCACAGGAAGTGCTTCTAAGTGGATATAGATACATTCTAAATTGCTGATAGTTTTTTTTATTAAGGATACTGTGGATATATATAGTTTTTAATTGAACAGAACCAATACAACTCCGACATCAAACTGTAAATACTGTACATAGCAGTATTACTGTGCGCACATCAACAGAACCATTTGGAATAAACAGTTGCTTTAACCAAATAAACCTTTTTTGTTATCATTTTTGAGTTTTCGTTTTTATTTAATATTTAGGAAACTACGCGATGAATGCAGACAGTACACCATGTCTATGTTGATCAAGGTAAAGGTTCTTTGACTCTGAAGAAAATGTTTATTCTGAAATTATCACCGTTTTATTAAATATTGAAAATGGGACTATGAGAAATGGGATCTGTAAATAGATCTGTAAATCTCCTTTTAAATTTATTTTCAATATTCTTGTCAGAGTCTAATTATTAGACTATGGACTGTCAAATATTCAGGGTTTTTACTCGTGAGGGTAAAGGGAGATAATTCAGATATTCGGATACCTGAACGCTTCACTGACGCGTGCGAGACAAAGTTATTCCATTTCAATAATTTATCGTATTTTCAACTATTAGTTCTTACTGAAATCATGTGATCTGCTTGTCTTGGTATTACCTATTAATGTAACTTGCATATATATATGTTAATTTAATAGTTCTCTGGGATCTGTATATAATATATCTAATATATTTATTATCAGAATGTATTGGGAGAAATACACTAAATGGTTTATTCATAGTGCGTCTTCCTAGATTCTGATCTTGTTAACTGCAAACATTGATACTGTTGTTGTTTCGGCAAAACATTATAGACAGACAGACATATAATACATGTGTGTATATATAGAGAATCTCACCCAAGTGTCTTCTGATATCAAATATATCAACACGAGTTGATTAAAGTTACAAATATCCGAGGCTCACTTTAATCAACGAGTGTCGATATATTTGATATCAGAAGACACGAGGGTGAGATTTTATTTATCATTCAAAATCATTCTACAACAATTATAAGTAGATATCGCTTTTTGATATCGTTTGATCTCACACAAGCGATATCTACTGTGGGAGCCAGTTTTGGATATTTTTTATTTGGAGTTTAATATATAATATATGGTATAAAATTATATATTTACAATATTAAAAGAACCACTCCTTTTAGAGTTACATGTGTGAGAGACGAAACATATTAGAATACAGTCTAAACAGATCACGATAAATAGTATAAAATGTTATCACCAGGTGCCATTTCAACATACATACATATGGAAATTATAAACACAATCACACATAGTTAACTGTTAGTTAATGTGATTTTCACCGACACCTGGTTCCTTGACTGGCATATTTGTAGCGTCAGGATAGATCAATTTTCTTAGACGCATGTACATGTGAAGTTGTAGAATTGTAACTCTGGTAAAGGGATACACACTGGCAGCCTCTTGAACACGATTTCATTCTCTGTTAATTTAACCTTTTGGTATTTATAATCAAGCGTGTATTATAATGAGTGCTGTTATCACCTCAAAATAACAATCTAAAGCAATATGTTTCAATTAATGAGCTGTTAGTAGATACATTAACAGGGAATTTCCCTGTTATGTTTCCATAATAATATAATTATCTCGAACTGCCCTTTTGACTTTCCCCATTTATGAGAGAAACAGAAAGATGTATACCTGTAAAAATTATCATTTTGGGAATTGTAAAAGAACAAATGCCTTGTCAAACTGAATTTAAATTTTGAATCAGGAGATGTGATAAAAAGCTTAAAATTACATGATATGAACTCATTCACTGTCAATTGTGTGTATATTTACACATCCTCATTGTAGGCTCATCCGAGTAATGAGTAGAGCTTTATTTGATGTCAGTTTCTACTGAATGAAAAATACCAAGTTTGTAATATTTTACGACAGCTTCAAAGGATTATTTGAAGCATGACTACAGAGTTGGTCGGTATAGTAAGTTAAACATTCTCAGAAATATCCAAGGCAACAACAAAATGGTTAATGTTCTGTTACATTTAAAAATGTATGCAAATTCACAAGAAATATATTCTGCAATTGGTTAAAGATTATTAATTTGCAATTTATGTAAAATGGAATTACATAGGTCTACATGGCATTTTCAAGGTATCGAAAACCTATCTCACCCATTCTCAATGTGCAATTTATGTAAAATGAAATTACATACATGTAGGTCTACATGGCATCTTCAAGGTATCGAAAACCTATCTCACCCATTCTCAATGTAAGTTCATATTCACTAAGAAATGGTGTCGTCTCAATATAAAACACATTTCCCAGGAAAGTTGTGATTCAAATATTAAAATATATGAGTGAGTTAATTATAATTTGTAACAAAGCAAAAGTCATCTTATATATTACATTTTTCTGTCGATATCTATGAAATATACCCCAGCGTCTAAAAACACATGCCAAAATATGCTTGTGGCCGACAAGATATGAGAAATGAAATGAGAGTGATACGAAATGCTTAAAAGTTATAAAAAAAGAAGTGTCTAACGACAGCAGAATATAATTTCTTGTTTAGCATTTGTCAAAGTGTCATAAAGGAAAAGGCCAATTGTCACAGTGACTGTCTTAATGTATTTTACGTTATGATTTAGAATTGATATTTAGTTGAAATACTATTTGAAGCTTACATATATGTTACTACGTAGCTGATTTTGAAATTTGTTGGAGCAATGACAATGACAAACGTTATGTAATATAACAACTTTATATAATGACATAATTATGGTATGGTTAGGGGTGAACTTTACGGTATTTACTCTGTAACAGCTTTATATTATGACATAACGGTATGGTTAATGATGTATTTTACGTTATGGCTTTTCGGATCAAGTTGAGAAAATTACAAATGATGATGATGATGATGATGATGATGGTGGTGATTACAAATGATGATGATGATGATGATGATGATGATGATGATGATGATATTGGAATATTGGGTGTAATATACGTAGCATAACGATAGTTCTATGTGATTGTACCGTGTTGAACTAAGACATAAATCAATGTTAAGCTCTAAAATCGAGGAAATATTTAGATATGTGCAAATGTTGCATTAACACTTTCCAGTTACTGTATGTTAATGTTGTAATTGTACTACATGTATGCCAAAAGTGTATCCCTCTTGAGTAAATTGTTTACATGAACATAAATGGTTTTCATAGAATGTAGAATACAATAATCATAATATATGTACATGTAGTACAATCGAATCATTTCCTATTAAATCGTTTTCTACGGACCATGTTTAGCACATTAATTATTATTTAAATAATGCATGGACATATTTTCTTAATATTCAAAGATGAACATTTGAAAATTTAACATTATTAATTTTGTTTCTACTACTATTTTAAACATCTAATATTCGATAAACAATGGCCACATGTAGCCAATGACAATTATTTGCAACTGTGTACATTACCTGAGAATATGTGATCTACAAAACGAACTGATGAGACAAAAATATGCGTATTTGGAAAATACTAAACACATTTAAAGAAGTACTATCTATTTCTAGAATGAGATAAAAACATCTCATCTGTTCAAATGTATTGATGACAGTGAACAAATAGCATTTTGTTTAACTGCACAATTTAGCACGATGTGTTTTGTCTCAATGATTTATTTAATAGGTAGTTCGAACCAATGATTATGTTATGAACTGACAAATAGCATTTTAGAATTCAAAAGTGAATTATTGAAGTAAGTGATAAGTGATATAAGTGAACGAGTCACTTTACCTCCTCCAGACTAGAAGAACAGTTTAGGACTAGCTACAGAGCAGTTGATGATTGGTGAGTTTATAGGAGAGTTAGTCGCACAAGTTGGGATTGTAAGTTTATTAATAATGAGTATACTTATATCGCGCTGAACTCCACAACACAAAGGGCCATGCTCAAAGCGATACACACATTATTACCCTGGTGTAAGGACCAACATCGTTCCTTTTTCATTCTCAACTTTGGAGTTTGCCAATTAAGGCGATCCAAGGTTATCTGTCAAATTGCCTGCACTTCCAAACCAGGTACTCAATTGTACTGCTGAGTGAACAGAGGCACATTCCGAATAAAGTCCCTTGCCCAAGGTGACACCACGAGCCTCTCAACTCATGTCTCAGTGTGGGGCAGGGAATCACCCTTCAAACTCTGTTTTCATTCAGCAATGAGGCGGGTAACCCACCCATCCAGCGAGCCACGCCCGTTGTTGCTGAACTTAGCTGATAGCGGTCGACTGAGCTATGCACAGGACCACGTGCCACCACGAAATATACATCGAAATAGATTCGTCTTGACAAGCACTTGTATAGCTGTTCTTCTCAGAGGTTTTAGTTGTTGAATCAAATATATTTACATTTGAAATGTTAAACAATGACTTGCAATACATATCCCACATACTGTCATAGCGCTGGGTTTGAATGTGCCACTGAGAACAGCGTAGCCGAAACATGCAATCGGTCTTCAAAGCGTACATAAAATCGCCATTTGCTCCCGCCATTGCAATTTCGCAGCTGTTCACATGCATTTCTACGTAAGTTAAAACGCTTATTTTCAAACACATCATCACATTCAAAGGTTGATCTTATGGACATTCAATGATTCAAGAAATCCAAGTCCTCATTACATTATCATTAATTGATAACCTACAAATCAACCCAATTTATGCGAAGACATCTGCAATGATGGGATTACCTTGCATTTTATAAAGCAATGTGAGCAGTCTTTCAATGAATTGCACCGCTTTCGCCTAAAAGATTTTTCGCCTAGGAATATTTTACCCCTTTCGCCAAACGATATTTTGTCCTGTCCCTATGGACATTTAATAAACTATTTGCAAGATAAGTGGTTATTGTTGAATATTTATCATACAATTTGTAAAATATATATGTATTCGGCCATGAATATGTCCGATTGAGATACGAGTCAAAACTCGCGGCTATCTAAAATGTCGTAGATTTCTAGATATTTATATGAACATAATAAAACATAATATGAAACACATGAACAAACCTTATCTGAAATCCAAAATATAATCCAAAGTTGAATTAATCCAGAAAGAATGACACACACATCCTTGCAACGAAAGAGCTCGTAACTTGCCCTAAAACACGTTTTCTGGGTGACACCAAAATTAAGACTGAAGCAGAAACGTACTCACCAAGTGTCAGAAAAAGTATTGATTGGTAAAGTCAGAATGTTTTTGTTTTTAATCCTTTGTGTGTAGAGTAGAGTCATTTAAAATTGATGTGTTGTTACAACTCCACCTTAATCCGATTTGCACACACTGTAGTTATCACAACAAGTTAACTTGGTTCACTCATGTTATCACAACACATGAAGTAATTAACTCAGCCTGACATGTACTGTTGAAACAAGTGAACTAAATTCACTTTATCATGTTTTCAATTTAAGTAAAAGAAAAACTGCAGGATGGCATCATTTGTTGATTTTTTTTCACAATGTCCGACAACTGTGTATACTGTTCCAAACCTTGTGACTGGAGACAACAGCCTCACTAATGCGACTTTATATATCCTCTTTATTAAAGAAATGAAAAATGTACATTGAAATAGCTCAGTAGCATGTCTGAATAATAATATTGTAAATTACTTTTGAGAGAAAATGGAAAAAAGTTGAGAACGTAATTGTAATATGTTATATATATATATGCCCATGCATTATTAATGACTGTTTCTCGTCAAGATCTGTCCATTCATTCTTGTTCCAACTGGTGATAGTAAAATTATATGTCAACTGCCATGTTGTATTATCTCACTCTATGTATACTATGAAAGATTGATTGTATCCAACTGAAGTGAATAAAAAAAACTTTAAAAAAATTATTGTATATTAATATACTATTCTGTACTATGCATATCAGTATTGAACATGTATTTAACAAACATATAACGTATATTTTGTAATGAAACTTTAACACAAGTGTAACAGTTACATCCCTAGCTATTGTAGATAGCTATATTTAAACGATTTTTGGCGAAAGCGGTAAAATATCCATTAGGCGAAAAATCTTTTAGGCGAACGCGGTGTATTCCCTTTCAATATCTCATTATGTTTTACACTATGGACATGTCCGTCATGATAAAACACTTTGGCCTTTAGCTGTCGTTTGGCTTTCATTGACTGGGAATCAAATGTCCTGTTCTTACTCAAAACCAAATAATTGTAGAGATCATTATTTGTAATACAAGGAAAACTTCCAATTTCTGAGTCCCAACCGTATTTTAAATTCCATGGCTCCGGTATCCGTTCTCCCAAAGGTGTGGTGAATCTTGATAATTGCCGCGCTTTCGACTCGCTGTTATCTTGTGCCTGGATGTCATGTAAAGTTCTGTACCCAAGATTCTGTACTCCCCGCGCTCTCTCTAAAAGTTCAGTTTTCGTTCCTGATACTTGAGCTCCACGCTGACGTAAATATTCCTTGAGGTCACGAACTTTCAGCTTATCAAGATCCATTGTATTAGTTAAATCGGCCATAACGCTACCTCACCGGACACGTGACGCATGCTGGGATTTTTAAAGGGGAATAACTCTGCAAAGGGAGGTAACAACCCATATTAAACTCATCCTCCACGCAGGCGGTCTGCGCACCTCGGACTTCCTCCTTCGTTGTGCTTACAGACCCCTGCCACTAGCCGAAATAACTGCACTGCTGGATTTGAGCAGTCAGTGCTTTTGTTGATCAAAACAAAATATAATCGATGTTTGATCTTTCAAAAATCTAAACATGTGTAGCAAAGTCTTTATTTGTTATATTTGACCACTGTGTTTGATTTTGTAGTACTTTTGTTGTCGAACTCTTTGTTTCTTGCGTACGTTCTACGTTGGTAGGTAGTAAAGGGGTTTGCTTGTCAACAACTACACGTGAGCGTTCTATTTTGAGATGGACGCTAGACTTGCAAAGGCTGTTGAATCATACGATTCCGAGTTCGTTCTAAAACCAAAACAAGTAGAGGCACTACAGCACGTACTTTCATATCCATCTCATAGGCGTGATCTGATAGTTAATTTACCAGTTGGATACGGAAAGTCCATCGTTTACCAACTTTTGCCGGCTCTTTTACAAGGGAAGGATGCTCCGTCTCCGGTAGTAATTGTTCTCTCACCACTGAACGTCATTCAGAAGGTATGAAAACAACAATAAACACAATAGTATAACTTTTTAAAGATAAATCTAAATTTAATCAGTCCAAATTATATTTTTTTTACTGTGTTTGGTAATTCAAGATGAAAATGGTTATCTGTGGATAGGCCTATATAAATATAATTGTAAGATGATCATTTACTATTTTTTGTACCTATGTCAGAATATATCCATATCAGCTCATGTATACTGTAGATTTTATTTCGTATTGAGGATTCAGCTATCAATTTGTTTTTATGTAATCTGGTAAAAAAAAATATTTATAAAAATATGTGTAAGCTTGACTTGACATGCGCACGCCGCTGCTTGGAGGATGACATGACTGAAAGAGTTGTCGCCCTTTCCTTGTTTCCACGCTCTTAATACTCCTATACCGTAGTTCACCTCGTGCATGACGGTCGTTTATTGAGCGCTACAACTGTTACATTCTAGTGATAATCTCTACCTTCTAAATGTTTAAGCGCTAAAATTGTTATGTACAGAACCGTAGAGGGGACATTTCCCGAGAATTATTTTTTCAAAATTAAGTCGTGGCCACGAGTTAATATGTCATGGCCACGAGATAATAAGTCGTGGCCACGAGATAATAATTCGTGGCCACGAGATAATATGTTGTGGCCACGAGATAAGATGTCACGACTCGTGCATATGTGCAAAGTTCGCCGTATAAACTGGGCTTTAGAAACCAATTCGACCTCCAAAATCCAAGTTGTAAAACCGAATATTATGCTTGATCTTTTACTTCAGAGACACTCAGAGGATGAAATGAGCATCCCGATAATCTGAAGCATGCAGAATCAATACATGATTATAAACGGGTTTTACAAAACAACGTCTGCAACTATACTTATTTCACCTTAATTATACCCCCGCTACGAAGTAGTCGGGGGTATATAGCGGTCAGCACGTTCGTCCGTGCGTCCGTCCGTCCGTGCGTCCGTCCGGTTTTTGTTCCACTCATAACTCTGAAACCAGCTGTTCAAATGTTACGAAACTTGATATGTACAATCACCATGATGTGTACATCTGCCTTTTGTATGTTTCATACCCTCATTTGCATAATTTATGCAAATTTTCTCCGTTTTTCGACTTTGCCATTCACAGTTTTTGTTCCACTCATAACTCAAATACTAATTGTTCAAATGTTACGAAACTTGATATGTACAATCACCATGATGTGTACATCTGCCTTTAGTATGTTTCATACTCTCATTTGCATAATTTATGCAAATTTTCTCCGTTTTTCATCTTCGCCATTCACACTGTTTAATTTGTTCCACTCATAATTTAGACACTAATTGTTCAAATGTTACGAAACCACTGATGTGTACATCTGTCATTTTTATATTTCATACCCTCATTTGCATATTTAATGCCATTTTTCAAATTTTTCAACTTTTACTTCTAAAACATGCTCACAAGTGTAATACTTACTCTGCTATAATATACTTATATATAATGGTCTGTTCATACAAAAGTTTAAACATTGATGCCCTTTTGCTATTTTCAAACATTTCTCTTTGACCAATGTTAAAAGCGGGGGTATCATGAGTGAGCTGTGCTCACTAATTCTCTTGTTTTGAATCCCGGCTTCTACTGAATCGTCTCAGTCTCGGCTTTAGTGATTCAAATGGGGACAGATTCAAAAGATGTATATGTGACACGTCAGTCTGCTCATGTGGTCACAATCATTAAGATGCATTTCATTTCTTTACTACACTGCTCTGAGATGATCCAACTGTTACCTTTTTTTTTTAAAGAGTTTCGATATGAGAAGTGTAATATTTGGAAATGCAAACGTGGAGAAAGACATCGATCAGAAAATTTAAGTTGTTCAAAATGATTATCAATTTATAAGTAGTGTTCTGTTTATGACTAGCTGGCCTGGGAGAATAATCAGATTTATCAACGTGAAATTGTCATTTTCATCTTGTACATTGTAATCATTGTATTCCTTCATTTGTTTATGTACATATATGCCATACTATTATTTCATGTAATATTGTGAAGGAGAGGTAGTTATATAAGCCATATAAGGCTTGTTTACCGATCCGATCCTTTTGATGGAATAACTATATTTAAAACACAATGGTGGAAGCGCCGTCACTCTGGTAAAAGACTCGCCAAAATCTTAGTTTTACTACACGGTCTGCATTTCCTTTTTATAATTAGGGAAAGTAATAAACACAATAATTCCTTCAATGTTATCCCATTTGATTAAAATCGTAAATGATTCGGTATTAAACTGGCCTTCACTGGTATTAAATGGAAAGCGTTTAGTAACCTCTACATGTACATAAACATATTGATTACATATAAACGTAGCAACGAGACTAACAACCTACTCCGTTGAAATATCCGATATATATACTGCACATGTCCTTCTCCAAACTGCACAAATCCTTCCCCAAAGGAGTTGTGTAATTCTATCTTAAGGGTTACGGGCTAGGAACATTGATTACATAATGGCATCTTCTGTTCACATAATCTGTTAATGTGATGACTGTTCACAGAATGGCATCTTCTGTTCACATAATCTGTTAATGTGATGACTGTTCACAGACTGGCATCTTCTATTAACATTATGACATTTTGAATTGCAATTGTGTGATACATGAGAACTAACAATCAGTATATAAATATTAGTATTATTTCCTTAAAAGAATCAAACAGAATGCCCTCATGAATTAATTTTTATTATCGTTTCTAAACTATTACATCATTTATTTTTTTCGCATGGCGTTGCGGGCTTTCTCCCTGCCATAATACTAGCAGCCGCGATATAAGTGAAATACTCTTGAAAGCAGAGTTAAACCCCAATTCACCTCACCCCATCTCATCTTTTCTTAACTTCTACTTTAAGACGGGTAATAAAACATAAAAAGTAGCTGTGGCAGGTACATTTATTTAGGATGTATCATTGTGACATTAAAACTGCGGTATTCAATACAGATAATGTAAAGAGGTCCGTAGTTTGACAACATTTGTTTGACTTTTTTATATTCCGAATTTTAACTCAAATGAAAACAGAAGGATTGTGTGGAAGTTCCTGTTTTTATTTACAATACAAGGGCATAAACATAGGCAAACATCATCGTATATCGCAAACTATTTCTGGTTTCTTAGTTTGCTTTACGTTATGCAAAGGCACCGCAGAACAGTATATCATAATCTCAAATCAATACAACCGAGAGCAACTGTATTCAGGCATTTGGAAATACAGAAAGCAAAGTAGTGAGTTAATATGTATAGCCTAGTTAGATAACAGAAGGTGTTTAAGTTAGAAGCACTTCCTGTGGACGATGGATGGGCCGGACTCGTCGTATTCCTGTTTGCTGATCCACATCTGTTGGAATGTGGACAGAGAAGCCAAGATGGAACCACCGATCCATACAGAGTATTTCCTCTCTGGGGGAGCGATGATCTTGATCTTCATTGTGCTGGGAGCAAGAGCTGTGATTTCCTTCTGCATCCTGTCGGCGATACCAGGGAACATGGTGGTACCTCCTGATAGAACAGTGTTAGAATATAAGTCTTTACGGATATCAACATCGCACTTCATGATTGAGTTGAACGTGGTCTCGTGGATACCAGCGCATTCCATACCCAGGAAGGATGGCTGGAAGAGGGCCTCGGGACAACGGAATCTCTCGTTACCGATGGTGATGACCTGACCGTCGGGCAACTCGTAGCTCTTCTCCAGGGAGGAAGATGTAGATGCTGTGGCCATTTCCTGCTCGAAGTCGAGGGCGATGTAGTTCAGTTTCTCCTTGATGTCTCTGACAATTTCTCTCTCAGCTGTTGTGGTGAATGAGTAACCACGCTCTGTGAGGATTTTCATGAGGTAGTCTGTGAGATCACGTCCAGCAAGATCCAACCTCATGATGGCGTGGGGAAGAGCGTAACCTTCATAAATGGGAACATCGTGGGTGACACCATCACCGGAGTCGAGAACGATACCGGTGGTACGACCAGAGGCGTACAGGGAGAGAACAGCCTGGATGGCCACATACATAGCTGGGGAGTTGAAGGTCTCGAACATGATCTGGGTCATCTTTTCACGGTTAGCCTTGGGGTTGAGGGGAGCCTCTGTCAGGAGAACGGGGTGTTCCTCTGGGGCCACACGGAGCTCGTTGTAGAAGGTGTGATGCCAGATCTTCTCCATATCATCCCAGTTGGTGACGATGCCGTGCTCGATGGGGTACTTGAGGGTGAGGATACCTCTCTTGGACTGAGCCTCATCACCCACATAGCTGTCCTTCTGACCCATACCAACCATCACACCCTGGAAACATAAAAGTGAAAAATGTTCCAATGTGGATAATGATTTTATTTTATTTTATTATTTTTTACAATAAAGAATGTACATTGATCAATGACAGTAACAGATACGGTTTTAGCTTTGTGCAAGATGACTGAAATGTTCGTATTCTGAGTTACATTTGACTACATACCTGATGTCTGGGACGGCCGACGATGGAGGGGAAGACAGCTCTGGGAGCGTCGTCTCCGGCAAAACCAGCTTTACACATGCCGGAGCCGTTGTCACAGACCAAAGCAGCAACATCATCATCCATGGCTGTAGGTAGAAGTTGAACTGACGAGATACAAGTGAACTGTGAGTTGAAATTGATGATATGATTTGGGAAGGACCAGGGAGGTTATATACACTTCGTCACTCCATGTCCACACACATGCGCAGTCATGTGACTATTACCAGACCGACTCTCAGCACGAGATATCTACATATAGCTCTGTGGGAGTGGTATCGATGCCCCGTTGATATACTGCTCCTGCATCCGAGTTTGGAGTGATGATTAATTAGCTTGTGTAATAGACCCTGTCATACGTATGATGGCTCAATGCCAGTACGAGTCATAGGTAATATGTTTATTACATTATAATAACAAAATGAGGTCCGCGATTCCGATTGGACGAGAACTCTCAAAAACCTGCTGCCGTTTCTCGATAAACGCAGATAAAATATGCAATCATACCTCGTGCATTCGTACCTTGTGACGTCACATTCCATTCGAACAAACGGTCGGGTCAGCCGGCTCTTACAATTGACCGAAACGTTATTATGGAAAATAAGAAATAAATATGTGATATCGTCTTCACACCTACGTCGATAACTGGAATATACATTTATTTTCCCGATTAAACTATTAACTTCACCGGGAACACTTCACTTTAATCGCTACGCGATTTTATACGATTTATTGCTGTTATACTTCGATAGAGGCACAAAACATGTAAAACAATCCTTAATGAGAACGCTCAGCAGGCCCCCAAATGTTACAGATAAGCACATAACTTAGCTGTACGCATATATTATTGCAATTTCACTTTGATGATAACAAATCTAAACCGTAATTAGTGTACAAGTAGTACAAATATTAGGGATTGTGTTTGTTTTTTGTTTACTTTTATCATAACATATAAACAATATCAAACAACTTTCAAAAATATACAGGATGTATTAATGGAGAAAATATTGGTTCAAATGGATACCTCCCATCATGGTGATTACATTTCATTACTTAAGCTTTCTGTGAATGAGATTTTCAATTCTATCCAAATCTGTAATTTTTCATCGATTACAGCTATACATCCAATTGTGATTATACCTTTTTAAAACCTTTGATAGCTGTGGTGGGGCTCAAGTAGTTTTATGTATATTAGTGGTATATCCTGCAATGTTTCATGAAAAACAAAACTCGTATGTTATAGCCAATAATCAACGCGTCTGTCTAATTAACGATTAAACGTTAACAATCAGCTACTGTTCCTTTACTTTCTAAGTGACCTTCATACAAATATAGGATACACATTAAACTTATTATAATGTAATTTACCATTTGGCACAAATGTTAAGAAACAGTATATACTTAAGAGACATTTACATATTCTTACATAACTTTGTGAATTTCCAGTTGTACCGGTGAACGGCAAGGGGTTAGCTCAAATGATCCACCCGATTGTCATCAACTTACCGCCTTACAGAGCCACGTGTACATACCTCCTGTTGAGCTGCTTCCTGGAAATGATTACCTCACTACATGTAAGAACCAAGACGGGTAAAGAGGTATATATAAACCTCTCCGGTCTCTCTCCAGTCATATCAACATTTTCACTTGTATCTCGTCGGTTCAGTTTCTACCTACAGTCATGGATGATGATGTTGCTGCTTTGGTCTGTGACAACGGCTCCGGCATGTGCAAAGCCGGTTTCGCCGGAGACGATGCTCCAAGAGCTGTCTTCCCCTCCATCGTCGGTCGTCCCAGACATCAGGTATTTGATTTGAAGTGAACGAGACGTATTCATACTTAGTTCATGGTTTGAGCTAGAAACTAGGAATAATGAATTTAATATAACCCATGAATGGTTAATGTAAT
This sequence comes from Gibbula magus, assembly GCA_936450465.1. NCBI lineage: Eukaryota > Metazoa > Mollusca > Gastropoda > Trochida > Trochidae > Gibbula > Gibbula magus. The sequence goes on along the minus strand of OW388292.1, from coordinate 30,928,077 downwards.
CAACCGTATTTAATGACTGTAACTCTAAATAAAATATTAAACGATCAATTAATAACTTATTCAAGAGGCATTTAGAAGTCGGTAAGATGAAGAATTTGTATGTGGATTTACAACTTCTTTATTGCTGTGTTATTGCGATGATTCTGTGTAGATACTAACACCGTTATCGCGAAAATGGATTTAATATATACATGTCATATGTGTTTTTACAATTAAGTGGGTTATAAATGAATACGATTGATGTACATAGTGTTTTTACAATTGATATACAGTGGAAATTGAAGTATTAGTGACTGAGATAGCATGTGATTGAGAGGGATTATGAAAAGCAAGCTTTGAATTGGCTTGATTATGCAGATGCTGATGAAATGTGATACCTTGATCCCTGTTCCATTAAATTTGAGAATGTTCACAGCTCCTAAGATTTTCGGTTGTCTTCGGAGATCTCATTGTTGTCCCACTTGATGTTGTATTCTTGATAGGCCTGGGAGCCGTTTCACAAACCGATCTTGGCCCATCTTTTTTAATTTGATAAGGTTGATCGTAGGGCCAATATCGGTTAGTGAAAGGTACCCAGGACGTGCTCATACATGGCTGATTAGTCATGACACCTTTTAAAAAATAAATACACTCATTATGTAAAATACGTCAACACTCGTCCTTTCAATGTATTCCAGGGCGTGATGGTCGGTATGGGTCAGAAGGACAGCTATGTGGGTGATGAGGCTCAGTCCAAGAGAGGTATCCTCACCCTCAAGTACCCCATCGAGCACGGTATCGTCACTAACTGGGATGATATGGAGAAGATATGGCATCACACCTTCTACAACGAGCTCCGTGTGGCCCCAGAGGAACACCCCGTCCTCCTGACAGAAGCTCCCCTCAACCCCAAGGCTAACCGTGAAAAGATGACCCAGATCATGTTCGAGACCTTCAACTCCCCAGCTATGTATGTCGCCATCCAGGCTGTTCTCTCCCTGTACGCCTCTGGTCGTACCACTGGTATCGTTCTCGACTCCGGTGATGGTGTCACCCACGATGTGCCCATCTATGAAGGTTACGCTCTTCCCCACGCCATCATGAGGTTGGATCTTGCTGGACGTGATCTCACAGACTACCTCATGAAGATCCTCACAGAGCGTGGTTACTCCTTCACCACCACAGCTGAGAGAGAAATCGTCAGAGACATCAAGGAGAAGTTGAACTACATCGCCCTCGACTTCGAGCAAGAAATGCCCACAGCCTCCTCATCTTCCTCCCTGGAGAAGAGCTACGAGTTGCCCGACGGTCAGGTCATCACCATCGGTAACGAGAGATTCCGTTGTCCCGAGGCCCTCTTCCAGCCATCCTTCTTGGGTATGGAATGTGCTGGTATCCACGAGACCACATTCAACTCCATCATGAAGTGCGATGTTGATATCCGTAAAGACTTGTATGCCAACACTGTTCTGTCAGGAGGTACCACCATGTTCCCTGGTATCGCCGACAGGATGCAGAAGGAGATCACAGCTCTTGCTCCCAGCACAATGAAGATCAAGATCATCGCTCCCCCAGAGAGGAAATACTCTGTATGGATCGGTGGTTCCATCTTGGCTTCTCTGTCCACTTTCCAACAGATGTGGATCAGCAAACAGGAATACGACGAATCCGGCCCATCCATCGTCCACAGGAAGTGCTTCTAAATATTTCTGTCTACTCGGATCCGGGGGTTTATTATTTAAAACAAAGCACACAATAATTAATCGAATGAAATAAATGAATAGACATATTGAAAAGTTTATTTTTCATTCCCAGTTATCAACAAGTAATAAACAGTTGTTTCAAATAATGCTCCATACGCCATCGGGTGTGATGTTTAATACAAAAACGTGTAGACTGATAACCGATTTTTTTTTAAAGTTTATTTTCATATCACGTAGGGAGTGGACGGTACTACAGCCCGGACCAAATGTCGATTTACAGATATGTCGGTTCAGAAGAAGTCTTCAATCCGAAATGAAACGAAACACAACTATCAATGAGAACAGGGATATTTTCTGAATAACAACATCTTTAATGTGAACATACACGAAGTTTCGGAGTATATGCTCACTCCTTCATCAGGTAGAATGTAAGGAAGTGTCATGCATTACCCCCCTCTTGTTTGTATTACAAATCCCCACCATTTTCATAATGTATCACATTTTGTTATTTACTTACATTCCACCTGACAGAGCAGTATTCAAGTTAGGCTACCTATTTCCCAGGTATTGATGTATCACATGACAATTATAGTTGAATGTATATACTGTTCTGCAAATACTACAACGCTTTCAAGCTAAATTGATTATCTACATGGCTGTATATAGGTCTTAATATAATCGTAAAAAAGTGGTCCACTTTATTTTTAAGGACATTCTTCACAAATATATGTACATGTAAACGAAATGCAGTCCGAGTATATAAGATCGCCCAGGAGTGTTACTTTAATTTTTATCTTTAAAATCAGCTTTTCCAAACTTGATTGCAATAAATATACGATCATGACAGGATAAGCCGAGTAACGAATCATCGCCATATTATACACAATGTATATATTTTTATTTTTGGGGAAAAGTCTTTGACCCTTAAACATTATTTTAAGGCTCAATCTACTGCTGTGCGTTATTTTAAACAATGACCAGTGAATACCGCAACGTATCCGAATTAAGTGAACATAAAGTCCAGACAATATGAAAAAATAAAAATAGAGAGAGGAGACAAAAATCATTTGAGCGACACGTGGTTGATACACATAGATATTTACGGCGTTCGTTGGCCTGTCAGACATCATTGTCATAAAATAGTAAACTGTATGGTAAAACTGCTTACATAAACTGTACATAATACAACTAGACATGTGCATGTACATTATCTTAAAGGCGCTGTAGCACGTTCTCTTACTGAAATAAAGTGCTCTCACAAAAATATAAACGAATGTTACCAGTGGTTATGTAATGGAGAATGCATGAGGAGCTGTGGATTCGTTAAAAATAATCCACGAGCCCCGAAGGGGCGAGTTGATTATTTTTAACGAATCCACTGCTCCGAATGCATTCTCCATCTTAATCCATATATGACGTCATGAAACATGCATATGTGATTATTTTTACATTTGAAACAATAAATTTCAATTCTGGGACACCAAAATCAATTATTTTGCAAATTTCGGTGCTCATTCGTCGGATATGGTACAAGTAGCTGCGACCCTCATGAAAGGATTCTTCCTGGCACGTGCAGCACAAAATTTCACGCGAGGCGAAGTGATTGACAGCTAAAACTCTGCCTTTCCATGCCTTCCGCGTGCGTTACAAGACTTGAATAGAACGCGGGATTCTTACTGACAAACAAATCCTAAGGCTTCTTACAGCGTCTTGTTGCCTAATGGTTAGGAGCGCTGACTACCAAGCGAAGGGTTGCATGTTCGAATCCAGGTTCATGCATCACAAAACTTATTTGTCTAGGCGAGAGATATTTTAAGATCCTATTCAGATACACAAAGACAAAATACATCAGTCTCGAAAAATGTACTCGATTAGCCACTACTGAAAATGTCTAAACCTAACCCCTCCTGACTGGAACAGTCAATGACCAGTAGATTCCTAAATAATAATCAACTGATAACACAATAGAGTGACGTCATGACCATGGGTTAAATAATACTCTTCAATCAATAAAAAGAGTTCTAAAACGAACGTACATGGTTCGGTTAAGCCATGCGAGTCCAGTTCCCTTCGAGCAGCTATTTTAATGTGTTCACATTAAAATGGCCGCTCGAAGGTACAGTAGTTGAAGTAGTTGACTGATATAGCGATACCTAAACAGCCAGTTAGAGATTTAAATATGGTACAATGATGCAATGTTCAACCATCTTGCTGTCTGAACTGTCGTTTTATACGTCGCACGATTTTCTTCGAATATACGGATAACCGTTTTCTATGAATACACTTTATTTGGTCGTGTAATAAAATATTTAACTCTCTAACGTAACAATATAAAGTATAAACGTTAATAATAAATGGAAAATTTTAGAAAACAAAATTTGCAAAAAACTTGCTACAACGCCTTTAAAATATCAAACCCAATGTTAATGTTAATAATAAAAAAAAAAGCAAATGACGTTGGAATGAAACTTATACGTTATAAACAAGTCATGCATATTTTCCATTTTGTAAAAGATACATTGCTATTACAGAAATCCGTCCCTGTAACAGAGAGGATGTCACGCCCATGAGATTTAAATAGTACGATGATTTCTGAGTTTTGTTTTGTTTTCATCTTCGGATACATGGTACAACAACACATAACTCACTCACACATTCACTCCATGTATACATAATGAAAGAATGTCAATTCTAATAAATTGCCCCACATAATGTGGCTTAATATGCAAATAAAGTCAATCTTCAAATAACTCAACATTGAGAACGTTATTCGATTAAGCTCCAGACCAAGTATATATGCTTCACATTTCCGCTGTATAATTAATCGTTACTACCAAAGATTCCGAGTTTCGGAAAATACCAGGATATTTTGTCCAAGGCTCTGTCCGAGGCCTTCATTCTCTTCCCACAGAGGTTAGTCCCTACAGTTTTCCGGTTCTGAAAACTGTAGGGACTAACCTCTGTGGGAAGAGAATGGAGGCCTTTGGCTCGATGACAAACTCTCCTGGCATTGTCCAATGCAACGAGGAAACTATGGTAGTAACTGACTTACATATCACTTTTTCCGAATGAAATAACATGATAATCAACAGTTTTCAAATTGTGTAAATGCAATAACCTTCTTTTGGCCATTTCTCTAGTGTATTAACGAAGTGCGTAGTACTGCGGATGTTCAACCTGAGCGATTTTAGCACGTGTGTCAAATTAGGTGCACGAAATAATTGTTCTAAGATTGTTTAAGTTCTTGCCGTTCATGCACATACGTGTAATTTACGACGATATTTAACGGTTTGTCAATTTCTAGATTGGTTTTGAAGAATTCGGTCGCCTTATTAGTATGGCATTGTACATGTGTAAATGGAAATTGAGGGTGGCTTCTAAATAGGATTAAAATCGGTTGGATTTTCAATATTAAGGTAACTTGAACATTCTTTTAAATTGTTTATTTTGTATATTTCCTAAATTGTATATTATTCTTTATGCTTCAAACTATTTTAATTATTATTTCTAACATTCTGAACATTACGGTTGTTGTGAATTTGTGGTAGAACATAAATCAAACTCATGATTATTATAATGGTGAACATGTGTTTTCAAATATGTGCTGCATGTGCATGTGCATGTGACCAAACGTAAAGTCGATCATGTTTAGACTGCATCGAACTTTTACACTGTTGTTTATATGGTTCAGATTTCACATCGAGACGCTCAGAAAATAATAAGTGATCATATACCCTATCAATCATATCATATACTGATATACACTGTATATAGTAACATATAGGCGCCCTGGTGTTCAATATCATGAAATGCCAGGATTAAGCGTAACTATTTATCGTATTTTTGTACTAATTGACCAGTTATCTTCCGTCGTCTCTTACGTTTGCCATGCAAACCCAATTCGTTTGATAATTACGCAGTGTTTTCAAAAGGACGTGTTAAAGGTTTAATTGCAAGGGTTTAATTTCAATAAATTGTCAAATTAATGATTCCTGCAACGAAAGGTGGTCTAAAGAAACTATTTCGGGCAGTAAAGATCTCGATTAGATCGACAGCATCTAAACAGTATTCCTGTCTATTTTTGCTCAGTTTCTTTCGATGAGTTGGGTAATTATTGGGGAGATTTACTTAGTTACTTATTGCATACAATCCTGGATAGAATGTGTTCTAATCATGCATTTGACAAACACCATTATCATTTACATAATAATACAGTGTAAATACATGTATATAAGTCAAACGTTCCAGACTTTTCAATGAATCAAACACTAAGGGGCAAGCGCAACTTTTCTTTTCAGAATTCTGAATGCCCTTTAGAGTAGTTCTTCTTTTTCATAATCATTATCATTGATCAAGTGAGGGATTCAATAACAGAATAACAATTTGTATAGCATGTATAGCCTGAGTAATAGCACAAAACAAGAAGGCATAGCATTACTGTGTGACACGTTTATCCCGTGATCATTTACATGTAATCAGGTAGCAAATGCTTGTTAAAATTTAAACGTGCACTGACATTCATTATACTTGTAGAACTAAACAGATTAAATCAAAGAGCAACGACGAATATGAATTAATAGTTATAGCTTAGTTACATTGGAGGAGGTAAATCTAATCACTTAGAATGATCTAGTTTTATGACTACAGCTCAATAAAACATCTTCACTGAGCATTGAGATTATAAGTAGAATATATTCGGATAGAACGGCATGCATAAATCATAATTAAATGTGAACTTAAGTTAATACTGTGAAAAGACACCACGTCAATAAAGATTAGAATGTATAGCAAAATATTTTATACAAAACAAAAAAGTGTGTAGTCTGTAATCGTTTATTGCAGAAGCCTAATACTGGCAAGGGATAATTGCACCTGAAGTAAATAATTCAGCCGATTATATTGCAGCATCAATTATAATGTGACCGGATTAAAAGGAGTAAAATTTAATCGAATATCAAACTCATCTCTGTTTACAACTATTCAGAAGAATTGTCAAAGAATAATTTTCTCCTAGAAGCACTTCCTGTGGACGATGGATGGACCGGATTCATCGTATTCTTGTTTGCTGATCCACATCTGTTGGAATGTGGACAGAGAAGCCAAGATGGAACCACCGATCCATACAGAGTATTTCCTCTCTGGGGGAGCGATGATCTTGATCTTCATTGTGCTGGGGGCAAGAGCTGTGATCTCCTTCTGCATCCTGTCGGCGATACCAGGGAACATGGTGGTACCTCCTGACAGAACAGTGTTGGCATACAAGTCTTTACGGATATCAACATCACATTTCATGATGGAGTTGAATGTGGTCTCGTGGATACCAGCACATTCCATACCCAGGAAGGATGGCTGGAAGAGGGCCTCGGGACAACGGAATCTTTCGTTACCGATGGTGATGACCTGACCGTCGGGCAACTCGTAGCTCTTCTCCAGGGAGGAAGATGTAGATGCTGTGGCCATTTCCTGCTCGAAGTCGAGGGCGATGTAGTTCAACTTCTCCTTGATGTCTCTGACGATTTCTCTCTCAGCTGTGGTGGTGAAGGAGTAACCACGTTCTGTGAGGATCTTCATCAGGTAGTCTGTGAGATCACGTCCAGCAAGATCCAACCTCATGATGGCGTGGGGAAGAGCGTAACCTTCATAGATGGGGACATCGTGGGTGACACCATCACCGGAGTCGAGAACGATACCAGTGGTACGACCAGAGGCGTACAGGGAGAGAACAGCCTGGATGGCCACATACATAGCTGGGGAGTTGAAGGTCTCGAACATGATCTGTGTCATCTTTTCACGGTTAGCCTTGGGGTTGAGGGGAGCCTCTGTCAGGAGGACGGGGTGTTCCTCTGGGGCCACACGGAGCTCGTTGTAGAAGGTGTGATGCCAGATCTTCTCCATATCATCCCAGTTGGTGACGATGCCGTGCTCGATGGGGTACTTGAGGGTGAGGATACCTCTCTTGGACTGAGCCTCATCACCCACATAGCTGTCCTTCTGACCCATACCGACCATCACGCCCTGCAGTAATGAAATATGAAGTTATTAACTTGGCGTAAAGATTGCTGATTATAGTATTGATATAAACAATTTGAAACAACAGTAATTGGAGAATATAATTCAAAGATGCATTTTGGTTACTCTCAGCTACAAACCTGATGTCTGGGACGACCGACGATGGAGGGGAACACAGCTCTTGGAGCGTCATCTCCGGCAAATCCGGCTTTACACATGCCGGAGCCGTTGTCACAGACCAAAGCAGCAACATCATCATCCATGGCTGTAGGTAGAAGTTGAACCGACGAGATGCAAGTGAACTGTGAGATGTTAGTGTTGATATGACTGGAGACGGACCCGGGTAGTTTATATACGCTTGCTCATCATGACCAGTCTTAGCGGGATACTTTACATGTAGCTCTGAAGACAGCACGTGGCGGACATTCTCATTATGTCATATCGCAATGTAGACTCCATTAACTAATGTCAACGGTGATTTGCATACTGTTTGTCTACGTACTCTGTCGATCCATGCAATATGCCTCATGTATTAATGTAATTTGAAACTTAACTAACCCATGTGTCCTTACCTCAACGTTGTAAAGTACTAGTTCAAAGCATATTGGAAGACGTGATGCAATGTTTTGCATATGCCTATGTTCTGGTTCCTACATATCCTATGTTTCAACATAAGTTTTAATACATTTATATTTTCATTTTATTTACGTATAATTGTCAACCCAATTGTTTTAATAAATTAGCAGAATTGAATTAATATTTCAATCCGCGTTGATAATATGTCAAATCTTAAACGTGAAATTAAATTCATTTCAGGGTGCATGGACAGAAAAAACAACAATGATGTATATTCACCAGATTAATCTGGAGTAAAGTTATTTTTCATCTTTTACTTTTAGGCAAGTCGTATTTAATCTTATTAACAAAATTCAAGAGTTAAAAAGGAGATGGGAGAAATGCATAACCTTGCATTAGTATATATGAGCTTTTAGAAGTTTAAATATAATTTATAACTTATCCATTTAAACTTGTTGGTGCAGAGTTTATAATTGCTATGATACAGAAACACATGGCGAGTTCATTGATGATGGGTAGTTAACTTGATTTTAAAGGAGAAAGATGTGTAATGGTTAGTGTAAGTTTATCTTAAATGTATACCTTTCCCTATATACAATCGTGTCAGTTATTAGTAAAATTCGCATTGTGATTGTATGTAAATTGCAAACGTTCTCTACCTGAATGCACACTCAGTCATGCTCTTTAGTTACAAAATATGATAATGATAATAGACTCGCTCGTACAGCCTAATGTTTCAGTGTTTGAGTAGGCCATTAAGCTTGAAGTATATAGGCAATAACAATTTGCAAACACATGCATTTCCTGATCGATTACAACCACCGTAAAAGTCATCCGATATGAATGATTTTCTGCTAACAAATTATAATTTTAAATCATCTGAAATGTTACAGTTTGTGTGTATGTTAGTAGCGTTTGTATTACGTTTACTATAACGAAGACAGAAGGATCCTGACGCTCCTGGACTAACAGTTACTAATGGAGTTACATCCCTTCAATGTTTCACATTAACACTCCCATATACATAACCACCTAATTTCAATAATTAAACAATCATGACTCATAAACTTCACCACATATCGTTCATTTCTTTTTATGAATGTCATGTGCATAACTGTGTATTGTATATCTATAGGTCCTTAATAAGGTCTTTAATACATTTCTAAGTGATTGTGACATACAATATAAATAATTGAGTCTTGTTAGACTGGGCGCTTGTAAGACTGTGACGTTGAGTAAACAAACTTTATCACATTGGAAGACATAATACGAATACATAATGATAAGAATTAAGGTATTAATCATGGCTAGCAGTGTATGGGTTCTCCATGTTTTGTTTTTTATAAAACATGTGTGCATCCACATCCAGCCTGGTCGTTTTAGGAATGTGTACAACACGACCTCGTGTTTGATAGTAACAGCCTTGTGTGCAGTCTACCTATATGAAAATGTTGTCATGCATTTAACAACACCCTACGGCACGATTGCACGTGTATTTTGTCACGCAGCCTCAATGTACCGCTTTAAATAGTAAAAATCACACCGGACACAGGATAATTTTGCATTTATATAAATATAAAACATCCCTATACAGTGATGTATAATTATATGTAATACTTTAGATAGTATGACTCATGTGGTGTTCTTTCCCGCTGGTAAGAATGCATCAGAGTTGAAACCACGGGCTCCTCAGCACTAATGGCGGATAACGTTACTTCTCCGTCGACATCTGATCTTTTCTGTCGACTGACTAATATACATATTCCACACACTGGTTGTAATAATTTACAATTGTTCATACAGTAGCACATTGAGTAAATTGTCTTTATTTATAAATTCATTAGATTTACTTGCTTCAACTTATCTTTTGATAGCTTATATGGTTTAAATTCCCACGATAAAGCAACCGATAGATATAAATTATATTTTAATGATATCATTTCAGCATATCTTCTTTAAAACTGATGAATATACGCACTTTTATTTAATATGTTCTTAACAGAAATAATTATTCGTAGAGATAAAAGCAGTATGAAATTTGCAATTTGAAAGTTCAATTGTACGATATCTACATGTATATGTATTTACGAATGTACCTAAAAACTTTAAAAGTGACACCACGTCGAGAATAAAAATCAGATCATGTGTATCTACCTATGCTCATTAACATGTCTGCTAAGAAGTCGCAGACACCGAATTTCAGACAATTGACATAATTGGTAATACAAACTACTGAATGTAGACAGTGAAGTGAAGCGTAACTCGTTAGCAGACACCCTAATCAGCTTAGTGAGATAAAGATGAGACTCATTTTTATCCTCGACGTAGAGTCTATATATATGGGTTCACTGTATTTTCTTGCAAATATCATTGAAATAAAATACCTCGTGTTGTAATGCACGGGTGGAAGAGGAAGTGATTGTGATTCTGATATATCAATTTAGCTTATAACCAATTACATAGTAAACATGCAAGTGCAGTATTATTGCAACACATAATGTTGGAAAGAACTTAATGACCTGCTTACCAATGTTGAATTGATCTTGATAGAGTGTTATGTGTTGATGACGAAAAAATACAATAAATATAAATGGATCGTGATGGAAGGGTATACGGAATACAGTATCCAATTTTCACATACATGCACGTCTGGGAGACTCGTTGATTCATTATTATTTGTCATATTGCGATGTAAACTTTTGCCATGTGTATATATAGCAAACCATATATATAGATATATTAATTCTTCAAGCGATTCCGAATTGTGTCCACTAAACACAGCGCATTACAACATCACATTAGGCTACTTGGGCAGTGTGAGTAAACTATCAGTAGTTTGTTGTTATTAATTAGATGGACTGCTGGCATAACTCTGTGAAATGTATTAGTAGAAGTCTAGTAATATATCATCAACACCTTCGAAACTGTCTTATGAATTACCAAAGTCATCTCAGGTTACTACAATTGTTTTCTTCACAGGAAGCACTTTATCATTTCGTCAATTATTCACGTTCTACATACATGTCAATATGATCAACGGACATTGGCATTGCATTAATTGTAGCCTACGATTTTCCAGTTTGATGTGACAGTTTCAACTGTTTCAGATACTAAACCTGTTTGATTCCTCATGTTCATATTAGATTGTTTGAGATCTGTATGTGTATATATAGCAAACTATGGTATTAGCGGAAGGCTGGAAGTAGATTTGTCTATAAAAGGTTATCAATGAATAAAGCACATATTCCTTGAGCTATGTTTGCTGGCAGATGTTTAAATTTTCATGAACAATAAAATACTCGAATATTGAATATCGTGGAGATAATTTACGATTTTGTTGGACATAGTATTCCAAGATGAAATGCTCATTCATCTGCACAATCAGTAATTTTTATATTCACAATGTTTCAAAAGTTGATGAAGATAGGACAACATAACAAATCGTTTCAATATAATTCCGAAATATTGAAGCTGAAATATCCTACATCAAAAATGAAAATATTTTAAACATTCCTTCATTAAGACGAAATATAATACCTTGACCATTTAGAGGGAAACAGTTTGATACATGTTATCACGTGCTGCACGTGCATCCAACAGAGCCATTTGAGATGTTCCATGCTGGGATTGCTCTTGGAAGGATCACGTGACTGCACATATTAGAATGTTCCAGGTGTATATAAACCTCCACGTCCTACTCCAGCCATATCAACACTAACATCTCACAGTTCACTTGTATCTCGTCGGTTCAACTTCTACCTACAGTCATGGATGATGATGTTGCTGCTTTGGTCTGTGATAACGGTTCCGGCATGTGTAAAGCTGGTTTCGCCGGAGACGATGCTCCCAGAGCTGTCTTCCCCTCCATCGTCGGCCGTCCCAGACATCAGGTAATTATTTTCAGACTAATACCAATTGGGTTAATAATTTTCAAAGTAAAAGTTATGTCCTTTTCAAGATCATGAGATGATAAGTGCTTCCTGAAGTACACCTCTAGTCTATGTTCTGTTTCGTTTTGTCATTTAATAAGGACTTTTCTTCCTTTAGTAAATTGTAAACCGATCGCGGATTTACATGTACAATATGACAATACTAACCAAAATGTTTTACTGAACATCTTTTTCTTCTTAAACTGAGTTCTTTTAAATTGATATATTCTTGAATTAAATGTTAAACTCAAACTGCGAATGATCATAATTCCTGGCTCTTCCAAGATTAATTTACAATACCGCGCACATGTAATATGAAATATATTTAACACTAAAATGCGTTGTAATTTTCAGGGCGTGATGGTCGGTATGGGTCAGAAGGACAGTTATGTGGGTGATGAGGCTCAGTCCAAGAGAGGTATCCTCACCCTCAAGTACCCCATCGAGCACGGCATCGTCACCAACTGGGATGATATGGAGAAAATCTGGCATCACACCTTCTACAACGAACTCCGTGTGGCCCCAGAGGAACACCCCGTCCTCCTGACAGAGGCTCCCCTCAACCCCAAAGCTAACCGTGAAAAGATGACACAGATCATGTTCGAGACCTTCAACTCCCCAGCTATGTATGTGGCCATCCAGGCTGTTCTCTCCCTGTACGCCTCTGGTCGTACCACCGGCATTGTTCTCGACTCCGGTGATGGTGTCACCCACGATGTGCCCATCTATGAAGGTTACGCTCTTCCCCACGCCATCATGAGGTTGGATCTTGCTGGACGTGATCTCACAGACTACCTCATGAAGATCCTCACAGAGCGTGGTTACTCCTTCACCACAACAGCTGAGAGAGAAATTGTCAGAGACATCAAGGAGAAGCTGAACTACATCGCCCTCGACTTCGAGCAGGAAATGGCCACAGCCTCCTCATCTTCCTCCTTGGAGAAGAGCTACGAGTTGCCCGACGGTCAGGTCATAACCATCGGTAACGAGAGATTCCGTTGTCCCGAGGCCCTCTTCCAGCCATCCTTCCTGGGTATGGAATGCGCTGGTATCCACGAGACCACATTCAACTCCATCATGAAGTGCGATGTTGATATCCGTAAAGACTTGTATGCCAACACTGTTCTGTCAGGAGGTACCACCATGTTCCCTGGTATCGCCGACAGGATGCAGAAGGAGATCACAGCTCTTGCTCCCAGCACAATGAAAATCAAGATCATCGCTCCCCCAGAGAGGAAATACTCTGTATGGATCGGTGGTTCCATCTTGGCTTCTCTGTCCACCTTCCAACAGATGTGGATCAGCAAACAGGAATACGACGAGTCCGGCCCATCCATCGTCCACAGGAAGTGCTTCTAACTTAAATACCTTCTGTTATCTAACTAGGCTATACATATTAACTCATGTTCGGTTCGTACAGGGTCAACTACTTGGCTTTCTGTATTTCCAACTACCTGAATACAGTTGCTCTCAGTTGTATTGATTTGAGATTATGATATACTGTTCTGCGGTGCCTTTGCATAACGTTAAGCAAACTAAGAAACCAGAAATAGTTTGCGATATACGATGATGTTTGCCTATGTTTATCCACTTGTAAATAAACACAGGAACTTCCACACAATCCTTCTGTTTTCATTTTAGTTAAAATTCCGAATATAAAAAAGTCAAACAAATGTTGTCTAACTACGGACCTCTTCACATTATCTGTATTTAGCGCAGTTTTAATGTCACAATGATACATCCTAAATAACTGTACCTGCCACAGCTAGTTTTTTATGTTCTTATGCTTCTAAATGAAAACGCAAAGAAAGGTCACTGATAATGATCATCAGTTAAATTATTCTGCTAAAACTTGACTTGGCATGAACACTGACATTGTAATTGTATTCAATAAATGTCTATGTGTACTAAAATTAATGTGGGTTATTTTTTTACATCAAAATCCGAACTCTTGTTTTTACTCTTTCGTCGTATTTTTATACCAGTATTAGAATTAGTACTATCAATATTTTGACGAAATGCTTTTTAAAATGTCCTCCTTCATCATGGCGTCAATGTTATAATTCAATATTTTATAGCATAAAATCAGCCCATACTTGTATTCGAAAAAGGTAATCGAAAAATCATGAATTAGAATTCAGAATGCATAATATATATTTTCAAAATAAAACCATTCTTAACGATACTTAAAAGTATTGACGCAATGCATTATCATTATGATTTACTTTTTTAAAAAATCATGTTTCATTTGTTTTTAAGACATGTAAATCATTAAAACTGGTTGGCAGCCAGTACTGTCCTCCATGGTCCTAAAAGATAATATAATGTTAGTCTTAGGAATTGAAGGGTGACTATAATATGGATTGGTTAATATCATGTAAGTGCTTAAACGATAAAGAGGATCATTGAAAAACATTCAGTTCCTTTAATTAAATTATCTTTACTGAACTACATGTATTGTCTGTAAGTTCATTCTAGATACATTCATACGTACTTTGGTTGTCAAGTTTAAGTTACATTTCCATTCTTGATACCCACAAATGTCGCCATGCCGCGGCCGTGTTCACATTTAACATGAAATTTGTGGGTTACAATCCCCAGCATTGCAGAAAATCATCAGGGAGTCTTGGCATGTTCAAATGAGTATTTGTGATGGTTAACCAAACATGTGGGATATACTGTGTGATTGAGGTGTATTGAGGGTAGACAGTACTTGTCTTGAGGACGAGAGAGCGAAAATGTTATGTGTTGTTGTTTCTCACGTGAAGGTTATATATCTAACATACTTGAGATGTTTGAATGATTTAAAGGCGCTGTAGCACGTTTTTTCGCTCAAATAAGTCGATGAAATGTATTTGAAAAATAATGTCAACAATAGTAAAACACCCTTCTCTCTTCGGAAAATAAAGTTACAAATGAGTGTACATGGTTCCGTAAAGCCATGGGAATCGCTTTTGTCATTCGAAATAATAAAATGTGTTCACAATAAAATGGCCGTCACGCAATTTTGGCTTTATACGAAACACCGTTATTACCACTACGGAGAGAATTGGTTTGTGTAATAAGATGTTTTACCCACTAAAGTAAATATAAATGACATAAACTATCATTATAAATGAGAAATGTGAAAAAATAAAATTTGAAAAAAACGTGCTACAGCGCATTTAAGATAACATAGTTTTATACATGATTATACATGGAAACAGTGTGATTCGATGGCAACACTATATTGACATCTGGATTAACCTCGTAGCTTGTTGAGATATAATCCAGAAAATATCTATATAAATATATATATATTCAAAAGTTAAAAAACACACAACACCAATAGACTCCTACTAGTTTCATTGTAATCTTCAGGGAGTACAAAACAGTTGTGACGTTAGATTGTCATAATAGTGATGACGTAACACAGGTATGACGTCACAGTCATTAAGCAAGCGATAGAATCAAACACATTTATACATGAATATATAATTATGCATTCAAATTGGCTTTAAGCATTCTAATAAAGTAATCTTCTTTCAACTTTCTACATATATATATATATATATATATATATATATATATATATATATATATATATATATATATATATATATATATATATATATATATAATTATATAAAGTAGTTCATAAGTCCCAAAGGAGTGGCTGAACTTGTTTTTATACATAGCTTGGATTTTTAAAGTACTGTAAACTATATACCAAAATTGAGATGAAACTCAAATAAAATGGTTGTATGTCTGTCTGTCCATTTCCGACACCGTCTATGCTAAGCTGGTATGCTCTGTGCGTCGTCAAAGCGGTGGTCATATCGTCATGGATTTGTGACGTCATCGTTGCCTTGAAGTCAAGTTTCTGAAAGAATATTGTGTGTGCACAGTTTCTTGTATACATGAAGCGTGTCTATATTCAAGAGACCCATGTTTACGGGTATATGTTAATCGTTTTATGAATTTGAAACTTTAATTGCAGTAATTCAAGTGTATATTTGTTTCATTAATACTGTAAACATGCCTTCGATTACGATAAGATGCATGGATATTCAAGTATATCGCACGCGTGTTGCATAACATAGCCAATTACATGTATAATAGGTCAGTAATTCATCCGTTATCATTTGTGTGTATTAGACAACTAACGATGCGTTAATTGCAATCGGATACTTGTTTCTAATTATACAACTTCCTACCACGTGTCTGCATCTCTGATCAGGGACTCTGTATGGCCCCCTCTGTATACTCTGATTAGCGAGTACCTGCTTTGATGTAATTTCACATAATGGATCAGAGAAACCTGGGAAGCAGAAAGCGACCGATTCTAATCGTACATGCAAGAAGCAAAGGGATAGTTCACTTATTGTAAAGTAACTTTTACATTACTTTAATTATATTTATGACAATTCAAATCTTGGCATTTCTGGTCTTCCTCTTTGACAATAATCTTGAATTTGTGAAAACTACTCGAATACATTTATTAACCAAGTATAGGTACGTCTCATATCATATAATTTCTAATAATGTAATTGATATGGTAATTGTATATAAATATGGTAAATTGTGATGACCTAAAGTAGTGTGACTGTGAAGATAGTTTGTGTTTTAAAAAAATGTTTGTATATATGGTTACATATCACGTTAACTTATTAAAAAATATGCATAGTACACAACAATTTAGCGACTTCTGGGAGTCTTCTCTCTGATGACATAACTCATTGTGTGAACAAGTTTATCTTTATATCTTAGTTGCACTGTCTGTATTTAGTCTTATAAAATGTGCTGAATTCGAACCTGGGAGGCGTAGAACCTGAAATAAAGTGTCAAAAAGAAGAAAAAGGATTAGGTGATTTGTAAGCAGAGCCGAAATGGAGTTCTATGTTTAGATAATTGGAAATTTGGAATGAATTAACATTAGCTAAGAGAGTGGGAGAAGGGGTTGTATGTTTCTTTTATACCATATTTACGGTCATTTACATACTGCAACACAATCTATTTGTGCTTATCCGGTACTATGTAAATTGAAATGATGCTTCCCCGTCTCTCAACCATGGAACACATCTCGAGCCTAACGTCTACCATAGAAACTCGACAATCACTAAGGAAATCAACTTTTACAGCTTTTATTGATTTTGAGAAAGCCTGTGACTGCATTGATAGGTCCTTTCTGTGGGAGAAACTACATGTCTGGGTGTGAATGGTGGCATGTTTAAATCTATTTTATCACTTTATAAAAATGTTCAATGCGCTGTGCGTATTAATGGGCAATTTACACCCTGGTTTGATGTTCAGTGTGGTTTAAAGCAAGGTTGTTTGTTATCACCACTTATGTTTAATTTGTATTTTAACGATCTCATTAATTGTATTGAAGATCTATCCGTGGGTGTTAAAGTTGATGGTATCAACATCGGAGTTTATGCTTATGCTGATGACATTGTTTTAATTGCTGAGAATGATTTAAATGTTGAACTGTTTACGTAATTGGTGTGTATCCAATAAGATGACTGTTAATAATGCAATTTTAGAGGTCCGTCAGTTTCATGGAGTACTCAGTCTGTTATATTTATGTGTGGTGATACAGAATTGGAAGTTACCGACTATTATAACTATCTATTATTAATCTAGTATTTAGATTATTTACGTATATGGCAAAATCCGTAGCTAGTTCAGCTAGTCGTGCGCTTGGTTTTTTAATTACTAAGTATAAATGTTTAGGTGATATGCCTTATCATACTTACTTCAAATTATTTTATTCTATGGTTTGGTCTACTGTTAACTACGGTGTATCAATATAATAAATAATAAATTCTCATGTATTGAAGCTGAACAGAACCGCGCCATGTTTTCTTGGTTTACGTAAATATGCACCAACTAATGTTGTAAGTGGTGATATGGATTGGTGTCCTCCATTTGTTAATCAATGGCGAGAAGTTGTTAGATCTTGTAGACGTTTATGAACTTAGATCCGTTCCGTATTACAAGTAAAGTTTTTGTTTGGAGTGATAAATGTGATGTTTTAAAGACACGGATTTTGAATATCAGAGTTCACAATGATTTTTTTTATCTTGGGCTTCAACATTTTAATAAGATAAATGTTAACACACACAAACAATCACACACCTTTTGTTGTTTCTGAAGTAACTGGTAATTTATTTGATCGTTTGAACTGTAAGAATCTATTTATAATGTAAATGGCCCAACTTGTAAATGAGTTGATAAGTTGAGGGTTCTATCGGGTATTTTTTGTGGAACCGAAATTCGAAAGGATATTCCTGTTATTAATACATGATTAAAACACAGTCAAATTGAAATATACTAACGAAAGTAATATTTTGATGACTTTATTTTTCACAAATTGATAAAGGCAAGCGCACACTTATTGAAAAATAAAAACGATGAGAACTGAAGCCATTCATCCGCGCTGCGAGTGAGGAAAATTTCGCTACGGTCTAACAGCATATTATTTATTAGTTTTATTTTGTGTTATCTGTTTAACTTACTATTTGAACTTTCTATCATTGTATATGTTTTATTTTTTAGAAAGTAAAAAAATGGGTTAAATATAGCGTATTTTCATTTCAAGTAATGCCAAGAATCTAATATAGCGGATGCTGCCGATATATCGGTGATAGAACTTTCTCTTTAAGAACTTATGCTACTTTTAAACATGAGTATCATCCCGAATTTTATATTATTTGCCAAATGCCTCGCCCTTACAGACGTGCTTTAGCACTTTTTAGATGTGGTGTTGCTCCTCTAAGAGTTGAATCTGGAAGATATAATTTATTGTACTCCTCTATAGGAAAGAACCTGCTTTCACTGTGAGGCTTTTATTGAAGATGAGCGCCATGTCTTATTGCACTGTCCACTTTATTCTTTTGATAGAGATGTCCTTTTTCGTAATTGTCAGGAATTTAATTCTTTTAATGAGGTTGATAAGATAATATTTTTACTGTCCAATCCACAAGTGTCTTTTGATACAGCCAAAACCTGTAGTTTTTCCACCTGATGAAGGAGTGAGTATGTACTCCGAAATGTCGTGTATTTTCACATTAAAGAAGTTGTTATCCAGAAAATCTTCATGTTCTTATTTGTTTTTATTGTTGTGATATATGTATTGTACCGGTATTTATTATGTTGAGGTGAGACTCTAATAAATTATCTGTCTGTCTGTCTGTATTGTGTGGGTATCGCTTGTTTCCGCGTGTTTGCAGTGTGGACACATTGGTGTGGAGTAGCATGTATTTTGTGTAGGCGTTGTGTTGTTGTTGTAGGTAGTATTGCGTGTATATATGTGCCTTGTCTGTAGTTTTTGTTTTGGTTATGTTTGAATTTTGAGAGAGGTTTGTGTAGTAGGTGTGGAATGATGTTTTAGAGGTCAGGCTTTTAGATCTTTTCCCAGATTCAAAATCTGCATATCATACATTCTCCTGTGAGAAAATGTATGCATTTATCTACAGTCATTACAGTTAACTTATCTAAGTGTTTAACGGCAAGAACATTTCATCATGTTACTCTTAAATGTGAACGGTTACTGTAAATCCTATAAAGTGTGTAACTATTAAGTCATGGTTTTGACTCAAGTATGAAATACAATTTTGTATAGTACTGTATTTAAAGCATGGAATTTGAATGATCTAGTTTCATGACTACAGCTCAATAAAGCATCTTCACTGAGCATTGAGATTATAAGTAGATTATATCCGGATATAACTTCATGCATAAATCATGATTAAATGTGAACTTAAGTTACACTGTGAAAAGGCACCACGTCAATAAAGATAAGAATGTATAGCAAAATATTTTATACAAAACAAAAAAGTGTGTTGTCTGTATTCGTTTATTGCAGAAGCCTAATACTGGCAAGGAATAATTGCACCTGAAGTAAATAATTCAGCCGATGATATTGCTGCATATATTCTAATGTGACCGGATTAAAAGGAGACTAAGTACAATGTAATCGAATATTAAAATCATCTCTGTTTACAACTGTTCAGAAGAATTGTCACACAATAATTTTCTAGAAGCATTTCCTGTGAACGATGGATGGGCCTGATTCATCGTATTCTTGTTTGCTGATCCACATCTGTTGGAAGGTGGACAGAGAAGCCAAGATGGAACCACCGATCCATACAGAGTATTTCCTCTCTGGCGGAGCGATGATCTTGATCTTCATTGTGCTGGGAGCAAGAGCTGTGATCTCCTTCTGCATCCTGTCGGCGATACCAGGGAACATGGTGGTACCTCCTGACAGAACAGTGTTGGCATACAAGTCTTTACGGATATCAACATCGCACTTCATGATTGAGTTGTAAGTGGTTTCATGGATACCGGCACATTCCATACCCAAGAAGGATGGCTGGAAGAGGGCCTCGGGACAACGGAATCTCTCGTTACCGATGGTGATGACCTGACCGTCGGGCAACTCGTAGCTCTTCTCCAGAGAGGAAGATGTAGATGATGTGGCCATTTCCTGCTCGAAGTCGAGAGCGATGTAGTTCAGCTTCTCCTTGATGTCTCTGACGATTTCTCTCTCAGCTGTGGTGGTGAAGGAGTAACCACGCTCTGTGAGAATCTTCATCAGGTAGTCTGTGAGATCACGTCCAGCAAGATCCAACCTCATGATGGCGTGGGGAAGAGCGTAACCTTCATAGATGGGGACATCGTGGGTGACACCATCATGGGAGTCGAGAAAGATACCAGTGGTACGCCCAGAGGCGTACAGGGAGAGAACAGCCTGGATGGCCACATACATAGCTGGAGAGTTGAAGGTCTCGAACATGATCTGTGTCATCTTTTCACGGTTAGCTTTGGGGTTGAGGGGAGCCTCTGTCAGGAGGACGGGATGTTCCTCTGGGGCCACACGGAGCTCGTTGTAGAATGTGTGATGCCAGATCTTCTCCATATCATCCCAGTTGGTGACGATACCATGCTCGATGGGGTACTTGAGGGTGAGAATACCCCTCTTGGACTGAGCCTCATCACCAACATAGCTGTCCTTCTGACCCATACCGACCATCACGCCCTGTAAACCAAACGATGGTGTGGTGTAATACTAATTTGCGTTTTAATGGTGTGTTAAATTGTTTAACTTGTATATTCCTCCTTTATATTATTATTATATATTTAAAAAAATAATGTCCAGCTATCAATATAGTCAAGTATCGGAATAGAGGTCATACCTGATGTCTGGGACGGCCGACGATGGAGGGGAAGACAGCTCTGGGAGCGTCATCTCCAGCGAAACCAGCTTTACACATGCCGGAGCCGTTATCACAGACCAAAGCAGCAACATCATCATCCATGGCTGTAGGTAGAAGTTGAACCGACGAGATACAAGTGAACTGTGAGATGTTAGTGTTGATATGGCTGGAGACGGACCCGGGTAGTTTATATACGCTTGCTCATAATGACCAGTCTCAGCGGGATACTCTACACGTGGTACTAAGAGACAGCACGTGGCGGACATTCTCATTATGTCATACTGTCATTGATACTCATTTGATCATGGGTAATCATTACCTACATAACTTTACATGTAAATTTTGAATGGACACTCTACATTATTACAGATTAATGATTTTCCCTAGTTGTAGTCGAAGTAAACGGTGAAGTATGTGTACTGCAAAACATAGCTCGTGGTGACATGAAGTAAAATAAATCCTCCTCTTATTCAAAAGTACGTTAGATCATGTCTTACAACAAAGAGGCTATGTCCATTTTAAAATGTTTTATTTATTTTTTTATTTAGGTGTATTTCATTTGTAACTGACTTGTAATACTTCGTTTTAATAATTGTCATGACCTTTATTCACTTAACGTTCCCTTCAAAATACAGTCTTGATTCGATCTGAGTGTGTAAGAGACATTATGGGCTTGGAGGTTAGTCCGAGTGACGCATTACGTACAGTATATTGTATTTGTACTGATACAAATTGAATGCCACGTACATACGTCATGTTGCTTTTGTCCACAGTGACTAATGTTTAACAATATTAAACCTTTATGTGAAAATGTTTCTACCTTGCGCACCCCTCTGGAATAATTAGCTAAAGGACTGTACAAACATATCCAATATATATTTAGTTAGATCCTGGTTGCACAGGTACCCCCTTCCGAAAACCCCGCCTCCAAACGATTTTTAAGGGAAACGATTGCTAAATTTTCAAACAGTACCCTCATATCCAGACCCCGTGTTTCAACACAGGAACGATATATTTTTCATCATTCAAAACTGTGTTTGAGATCAAGCCATAACTTCTAAGAGATATCGGTTTGACAGTAGATGTTGCAACCAGGCACCGTCAACCACATGACATCGTAAGTAATGACTCAAAGAGCTATGACGTCAAAGATACACTAATGTCGCCGTGCTATGACATCATCACATTTGAAGTCTAAAGGCAGGCTGAGTTCAGAGATGTACCATTTTCTATTGAAAGTAATGAAGTGTGATTTTGGATGATAAATAGAATCTCACCCTCGTGTCTTACGATATGAACTATATCAACATGGGTTGATAAAAGTAAAAGGTCTTTTGAAAGACTCGTTTATTTGTAACTTTTATCAAATCGTGTTGATATGTTTGATATCAGAAAGACACGAGGCTTAGATTCTCTCTAAAGTATGTTATATGAAATAGGCCATCAAGTAAACATTAGTTACTTTTGTTCAAATTAGTTTATTTTACTTTTCACTTTAAACATTATTTAAACATTTACGGGTTTATGATTACTGGGTTTATTTAATGAGTTCATATTGGTTTGTTTTTCCAACATTTATATTTATATTAATTTTGATATGAACTAGTGATACACACATATACTTGACATAAATAATAGAGGAATATCTCTACTTTCAGTTCTTGGCAAAATTTTAACAAAACATCTGAACGAAAGACTTCAATCTTGGGCAGATGTAAACAACGTGCTTTTTGGATCAATTTGGATTTCGTAAATGTCGATCAACTGTAGACAGCATGTTCCCGTTACAAGGAATGGTGTCTAAATCTACAGGAGGAAGAAGTATTGTTTCTTCATAGCCATTTATGAAGGTTTTCGACTGTGTGGATCATTCTTTATTATGTGCTTATGTAGCTATGGAATCCATGGAAACTTTCTTTCGGTTGTTAGAGATATGGACTCTAAGTTTCAATCGTAAGTGAGAACAAATTCTGGTATAACTGATTATTTCAACTGCTGCGTGGGAACTCGTCGAGGTTGTATGACAAGCCCAACTTTATTTTCTCTTTTCATAAATGAAATCGTAGCGGAATTAGAAAATGCAAAACAAAAAGGAATATTCTTCTCGGAAAGGGAACCAAGTTTGTTCTCACTACTTTACGCCGATGACGTGGCAAATGCAGCAGACAGTGCTGGTAGACTACAGCAGCAAATCAACTGTATCAGCACATTTTGTACCAGATGGGGAATGCGGTTCAATCTTTCAAAATCTAAAATCTTGGTTTTCAGAAACGGAGGAAGACTGAGAAATTACGAAAAATGGTTTTCTGAAGGAAGTGAATTGAAACTGTGTCTTATTACAAATATTTAGAAATTTTCTTAACCTACAAACTAGTATGGACTAAAACTACAACTCTTCTAGCACAACAAGCGGAAAAGGTTTGTTTTCTTATTTATAGAATCCATTACTTATCAAGCGAATTACCCTTTCCCTTCAAAATACAGTCATCAAGATGTTTGATACCATGGTACATCTTATACTTACATATGGAGCAGAAATCTGGGGATACCAGCAATATGGAAGAATAGAGAAACTACAGGCCACCTTCTTAAAGCCTATTTTATCCCTGCCAAAGTATACAAGTTATGCTGCCGTCTTAGGAGAAACTGGTCGTCAACTAATCCATATTAATACCATCTTTAAATGTGTTAAATATTGGGCTAAACTGTTATCAATGGATCTTAATCGCATTCTTAAACAAACTTACCTGATGCTGTGGATATACATGGGTAATTCAGGATGTTAGGGAAGTAGGGTTATTTCTCTCAGATTTTAAACAGCGTTTACAGGATTACAGCATACTAAAATTCAACAGAAACCAGAATTAAGAACTTACTCTACTTTTAAAACAACTTTAACAATGGAACCCTATATAATCTCTTTAAACAGGCTTTCATCAGATTTCGTTGTAGCAGTTATCAACTTCGTATAGAAACAAGAAGACATCATGATGAAGATGAAGAAGAAAGAACATGATTTTATTGTGCAAAATCAGGATAAATGCATACAGAAAATGAACATCACTTTGTAATGGTCTGTAATGCATATTCATATTTGAGGATTAAGTATTTAGATAGTTATCATTATGAAAATTGAACACATATAAAGTTTATTAACCTTATGTCAACACAAAGTAAAATAATATACATCATGTCAATAATCAAAGTTTATAATTTTCGCTTTAAGGTACAGAATGTCACTAAAGTGAACTAAATTATGTATGTTTCTGTATTCTGTAAATGATATGTTCTTTGTGCCTGAGGCCTTTAAACGCATTTCATACACATATACTCTGTTACAGGGACATACTCATGTTGGTGAGTTCACATATATGTCCAATGTTATAATTCGTGTTATTAAATTGTTAATTATAAAGTCTAACCGAAAATAACCAGTTAAAGATCAATCAGTTCAGTATAACGAAAATATAACCAGTCAAAGCCCAGGTCGTGATCGAAAACCAGACAATGGACCTTGGCTTGTTGCAGCCATTAATTTAAAATAGTAGATAGGAAGATCGAATTGCTTCTATAGCGTTTAATATGTCTTAAAACGAGTACATAATTGTCGGCTACTACACATGCATGAGACCGTTCCTTGGTTTTCATTGGAATATCTATATATTTGATATATTAAGCATTTGAGGGTGAATATGAAAGTCGAATTACATAGATACAAGCTATAACCTATACCAGCACCTAATGTAATTTGGAACATTTTAGAACCAAATAAAATATCATGATCATGCATCTTTAATTATCTTATATCAAACAAAACGTATGTATCTTTTTCCAGACGTCATTTATATAACGTACTTTGATAATATTCTATTATTTAATTGATTGAAACTCAAATATGACTCGGAACATTTTATTACTGAAAATCAATGACAGTATGCTATTCATAACATTCAGTAACATATCGTATATAGGTAGATCAATTTCGCTAATTAGTTGTCCATTCATGTGGTTTCTGCTTCTGCACGTTGGGGGTCACACTGTGCTGTACACATGCAGCCTGAAGACACGTGTTCCCTGCTGGAGTTCTTCCTGGCCATGAACACTGTAATTTAAGAACATAGCCTGTAATGAGGTGTATATAAATCTACCTTGTACCTCTCCATATCATCACTTTCATCTCACAGTTCACTTGTATCTCGTCGGTTCAGCTTCTACTTATAGCCATGGATGATGATGTTGCTGCTTTGGTCTGTGACAACGGCTCCGGCATGTGTAAAGCTGGTTTCGCTGGAGACGATGCTCCCAGAGCTGTCTTCCCCTCCATCGTCGGCCGTCCCAGACATCAGGTTAGTCAATTATATTGGATACTGACGGTTTTTGTGACGAAACTTTGACTTCACAGCTTTTGTTTAAACAATAAAACGAAATTAAATCCATTGTATTGTTTATAATTTCTTTAGCCATTGAAAGAAATCAATTTCATTAGCGGCGGGAACATGGTGTAGTGATTGTAATATCCCTTTATGAATACGATATTCGGTTGTGGTGAGCTGTACTAAACGTATAGGTTTTTGTGTTTGTTTACCACTGATATCATATTGAACTTATAACTTTGTAACTATGAAACTATAGGAATAATACAAAAATCTGGTAATAACAAATAGTCAACTTTCCCTACAATATGTACATATTATTACAGGGTAGACATTCATTAATAAAAGGCAACATATGTATGTGAAGTAACCAGTGTTTGTTAAAGTCGTTTTACATCCAAGCTATTGACCATTCAATTATTTCAGGGGTTGGTTATTTTCATTTTCATGTTTTGAGAACCGTTTTACTATGTTTTGAATTTTTTTATTTGAATGGTGTAAATTATACTCATTTCTCAGCCATAATGATTCTCATTCAGTGGTGTAATTCACAGTGACGAGTAGTATTATATTGAATGTAGTTTATGTACAAACATAAGAATAATGTATTATCCTTTATATTTGCATTTCCTACACAATAAACTATTCGAAAATAATACCCAAGTGTTCTGTATTGACAAAATAGCTAGTAATAATTATAATAATAATTCTTGAATTTGAAATAAATTATCGTTTAAAACCCAAATCATCTTATTGATGTTACAACATTAAAAGTAATACTTATGCAACATGTCTTTACTTACTAGCAAGACCAGATTAATTCATTTCTGTTTGCTTTACCTTCCAGGGCGTGATGGTTGGTATGGGTCAGAAGGACAGCTATGTGGGTGATGAGGCTCAGTCCAAGAGAGGTATCCTCACCCTCAAGTACCCCATCGAACACGGCATCGTCACCAACTGGGATGATATGGAGAAGATCTGGCATCACACCTTCTACAACGAGCTCCGTGTGGCCCCAGAGGAACACCCCGTCCTCCTGACAGAGGCTCCCCTCAACCCTAAGGCTAACCGCGAAAAGATGACCCAGATCATGTTCGAGACCTTCAACTCTCCTGCAATGTATGTGGCCATCCAGGCTGTTCTCTCCCTGTACGCCTCTGGTCGTACCACTGGTATCGTTCTCGACTCTGGTGATGGTGTCACCCACGATGTGCCCATCTATGAAGGTTACGCTCTTCCCCACGCCATCATGAGGTTGGATCTTGCTGGACGTGATCTCACAGACTACCTCATGAGGATCCTCACAGAGCGTGGGTACTCATTCACCACAACAGCTGAGAGAGAAATCGTCAGAGACATCAAGGAGAAACTGAACTACATCGCCCTCGACTTCGAGCAGGAAATGGCCACAGCTTCCTCATCTTCCTCTCTGGAGAAGAGCTACGAGTTGCCCGACGGTCAGGTCATCACCATCGGTAACGAGAGATTCCGGTGTCCCGAGGCTCTCTTCCAGCCATCCTTCTTGGGTATGGAATGCGCTGGTATCCACGAGACCACATTCAACTCCATCATGAAGTGCGATGTTGATATCCGTAAAGACTTGTATGCCAACACTGTTCTGTCGGGAGGTACCACCATGTTCCCTGGTATCGCCGACAGGATGCAGAAGGAAATCACAGCTCTTGCTCCCAGCACAATGAAGATCAAGATCATCGCTCCGCCAGAGAGGAAATACTCTGTATGGATCGGTGGTTCCATCTTGGCTTCTCTGTCCACCTTCCAACAGATGTGGATCAGCAAACAGGAATATGATGAGTCCGGCCCATCCATTGTCCACAGGAAGTGCTTCTAAATGAAAACTGTTTCGATATAATGCCAAATTATTAATATGAAATGCTACATGATAAATTGACGAAATTATATTTCTTACCGATTCTACAGATTGAATGTGGATATGACGTCAATAGCTATTTTGATACTGATAGTAAGAATATTATCACAAACATCGTGATATATGTTGTGAAATGAAACAACGTCAATAAAACATTATGTTATAGAACTGATTGCTTTCTTCTATTTATACATAGTTATGAATGATATTTAATGATACTCATAATAATGTTATGGCGCTGCAAGGTTTCTTTTCACCAATTTCTTTACCGCCTAGTTCTGCTTGCACTGGTCAATGACTCCTTAATATTTCAATCAATGAGTTCACCACTTTATTTTGTGTGTAGTTGTGAGTATTGATATTCAAGCTGAGATACATCTGTGGTTTATCCCCTCGAGATCACACAAACTTAAACTTCATCTTTACTAGGCACTATAAGATGTACCATTTCATAGAAGGGAAATAATTAGCGATACACCTGTGTAATGTCAATCGCCATTTGATTTGAAAATCAACCCAACATATTTATGAGTACTGAAATCCTTTATGAAAAATACATTTCATTAGATTGGGTATTTACGTGGGTACTCGATTTCTGGAGAATGTTATATACTCGGGTTTTTCAGCATTAAACATTTACCATTCATCGGCCCAATCAGAAGGAGAGTGAAGCCAGGTACTATATAACGACCAGGAGTAGGCCCCTATCGACTGAATATTGCGAGATTTACCTGTGAACAAATTACCATTTATTTTTCATCAAAATTCTGTTATCATAAACGTCATATACAATCTAGTTAAAACTATCTGAAACGTTTTGTGTAGTTTTCAATTTTAGAATTCAATATCAATTATTTTCCCACAACGTAAATTTGCTTCCCCCCTTTTTTAATGGATATTGTTAATCAACTTTTCATTTTAAAGTTTATTGTCATCGAAGTTCTTCGTGTGTCACAGTTTGTCAAATTCGATTTCCCTTTACAAAGTACTATTGTATTATCAGCATTATATTTCAAATTGTAATTCAGTCAAAGTATGTTATACTTTTTGCTTTCTACAAGACGAGTGAACTACGATATCAGAGGAGAGACATTATAACATTATAGCTCAGTTGGTAGAGTGTCCGCGTCATCCCAAAAGACGTTAAAAGATGGGAGTGGTTGCTTCCTTGCAAGCCACTCCGCATTGTTAGGATAGAACAACGTTTGAACTGGCGCTACGCTGTGGCTGCCCGGTGCCAACGACACACAAATAATTTACGAAATTACGTTGTAATGAGGACAATAAAGTTTTGTTTTTTTAAATCTATCATTTCACGATAAACAGGCTATGGAATGTCGCTTTAAGACTGCAGGTGATGTAAAAGAATAAACTTATGTTCACAATAGTTACATAGTCCAACACAAAGTATGTCTGCCTTATAAGGTTGGTTTTAAAGGGACAGAAGCACGTTTTTTGCAAATTTAATTTGTTTAAATTTCCCATATAAAATGATAGTTAATGTCATTTATATTTACTTTATAGGGTAAGACATCATATTACAGAAACCAATAAGTCGTAGTGGTAATAGCGGTGTTGCGAACAAAGCAAAAATTGCACGGTGGCCATTTTATTGTGAACACATTTTATTATTTTGAACGACAAAATCTATTCCCATGACCTTACTTAGAACATGAACTCATTTTTAAACTTGATTTTCCGAAGAGAGTATGGCGTTTTACTAATGGTGACATTATTTTTCAAATACATTTCAACGACTTATTTCAGCGAAAACACGTGCTACTGCGCCTTTAAATGTTTGTGATGACGATATATCTCGTAAAGAGATATATACAATTTTATTCATGAGAGTATAAAACTTAAAGCTACTTCCATTGAGTTGTTTTGGATCACATTTGCCAAACGTTATTAATTGTTTTATTTTATCGAGAAGTACCGACAGTTGCCGAAAATTGCCAATCTGATGAAATTTCGGCTTCTGCACATGTATAATGGAGTTGCTCGGTTTAAATGGAAACTAGTAATTATTATATATTTGGCGATTGGGGATGAAGATGCAAGTTGAGTGAACTTATTTGAACTGAAATCAGCACATATAGTATGTTGGCACGTAATAAAACCAAATAATAATTTATGAAACATAATGGATGCATCTTTAATATGTTATATATGTTCAAACACATACATGTATAGGGTGCAGGAATTGCTATTTCAAAGTGAATTCTGGACATAATGTTTGGTATGTAAGGTAAATTTTTTATAAAATATGAAAATTGTCTTAGTATAAGATGTTGTTATTATAGTGTAGCTTCGTGGACTTAAATCTGTTAACGCATCATTACTGTAGGACGTCATAAAATAAGCCAAAAAGGCGTTTTTGATCCTGTTTTCTCGTCTAGTCAAGGAGATTCGAAAACGACGATGTCTTTCCAATAAACGATACGTTTTGGTTTTTAGGACGTTTTTAAAGTTTTCAGTTTTCAAACCGTCTCGGAAGCGTTGTCACAACGTCTTCCTATAGTTTTAAAAGGTTTTAAAAATTGTGACTTTTGAGAAACGTTTTTCAGTTGTTTCTCTGCAGTTTCTCAAATCTTTAAAAAAGATCAATTTCTGGACCTTTGATAGACGTTTTCGTTGTCTCAATCTCAACGTTTGCGAAACGTTTTGGTCTGGTTACCAAACACATCACGTGGTCATATGACGTCATTTCCCGCCGCCATTTGTAATTTGAAAATGTTTGTGTCAGGAATATTTGATGACAGTTTTCCGACACCACAGCTTTAAAAGAGTGTTCCAAAAGGTAAGAACCTAATAATCTGTTCGATAAGGATTTTTATTTTAGGAATATGTTATTAAATCTAACGATATTTCGAAATTATGTCCAATCATCAATGAAATAAACGGGTACATGTATCCATCGGGGTAAAACGTATGGGTCTCGTTTTCAAAACGTTTGTAAAACTTTATTATTATTTTGCTTTTAGCAGTTTTATTGGTTACTCTCTAAAGATATTTGAAAGTAATCCAGGGACGCAGTTTAACATCTAATTATTGTGAACTATAACAATTAATTTGGTCTAATATTTAATATGCTTCGCAGAACGTTTAAAACACAAGGTACTAATGTTTAATTTTCGTTTTTGAAGCGTTAATCCACCGTTTGCCGACTCATCCGATCTTGCTTTGTGGACGGTTTATGATGATACTTTTTTTATTTGATTTTGCAAATATATTAAAATCAAACGTTTGCATTTCGTTTTGCAAACGCCTTTCAATCACTTGTTTCGGTTAAGTTTTGTAAACGTTTCAAAAGAAAACAATAAACGTTTGGATGTAGTTTTGTAAACGTTTCAAAGTAAAAACGGTTGGAAGTAGATTTGTAAACGTTTCAAAATGAGAACATTTGGATTTAGTTTTATAAACGCTTAAAGACAAAAACGTTTGGATGTAGTTTTGTCAACGTTTAAAAATTAAAACGTTTGGATGTAGTTTTGTAACTGTTGAAATATTTTCAATTCCATTTTCAGAAATATTGCAGAAGATCTACCTTGAAGAAACTATGTTATTATAGTTATAGAAAA
The DNA here is from genome assembly GCA_936450465.1 of Gibbula magus. Lineage (NCBI taxonomy): Eukaryota > Metazoa > Mollusca > Gastropoda > Trochida > Trochidae > Gibbula > Gibbula magus. Next base: position 30,896,833 of record OW388292.1, on the reverse strand, counting down.
GCTTTTATTACGGAGGAAAGTGTCCGACATCCTGAAGAAGTCAAGCACAATGGCATAAGCAAGTGTAGTCCGAGCTAATCTCCAGAAAAGCAGAGTCTGAGAGCCTGATTCAGACTGTAACAACTGAACTTTGTACGACTATATAGTTCCTGAACTTAAGAATGGATTATTTTGTGAATATTCATGACAAATAACTTGTGGACTTAACACTAACACTAATAGTTTGTGAACTTTTGTCTCTGATAAGGTTTTTTTAAGTTTTAAGACTGACATAGTTTGTATTTGTAGTTTGTAGTTCTTTTGGCAACTGTGTGTTTTTTGGAAGGTTTATATCCAGTTTATTTGTCTCTGAATACATTGTGTAACTGTATTTAAGTCGTTTGTATCGCATGTGTACATGATGTACATGTGTCGCAGAGGTCTTATGTAATATGGAAAACACAACAGGCTGGGTGTATCAATACGGATTTATTCATCTCCATCGATATCTGCATCGATATTTCAGAAAATCTAAATATTGTGGATGATAACTTCTTTATTGGGAACTTACACAAAGTTGACATACATTCGAGATGTCGTTTATGTTCACAATAAAGAAGTTACACAGAATAAATATCGTCTTGTGTATTCCACTTCTCTATACCCTTCGAAGCCTTTATATATCTCAATATTTCAAACTTGACTACACTAATAGAGAAAACTGATTTCCAATGTATTATTGTATGTTAGTTAAACCAGTTGCGTTGTATTATTGCAACACTTTGGATCATGGTGTTACAACACAAAATAAACAAATAAACAATAAGTATAAGTAAACATAAGTGTGCAATTGTCATTTTATTCCGCATATTAATACATCGAACGTTACTGACATTTTACTTTATTGCCATTGTACATTATCCTAAGAGTTTAATACTAATAAATAGATATCCTGCTGAATCAATATCATGATGTTGACCAGAAATAAATGTCATGATTTCTAAACAGCTTCTAATGACATTTGGAGAACAACAATTCATTTAGAAGCACTTTCTGTGGACAATAGACGGACCAGAGTCGTCGTATTCCTGTTTGCTGATCCACATCTGTTGGAAAGTGGACAGAGAAGCCAAGATGGAACCACCGATCCACACAGAGTATTTCCTTTCTGGGGGAGCGATGATCTTGATTTTCATTGTGCTTGGAGCTAAGGCTGTGATATGTGTGATACCACCGCGCGCTGCCGTAACGGCATAATCGGCGCGTGACGTCATATTCTTTTTTCTTTTCTTTTCTTCTGTTTTGGTGGACGTCACAATGTTAGCCGCGCGACTGCAATAGCGGCTGACCTATTTGCAACTGAGCGTCACTAACAACAATGTTTTGAAAATTTAGTGTTATTTACATCATTGAGTAATAAATGAAATACTAAACTCGGTCCCGTTTGATAACATGTTTATGAGACTCGTGAATGGCATCGGTATTTAACTCGCTTTCACTCGTTACAATACCAATGAAACCATTCACTCGTTTCATAAACATGTTATCAAACGGGACATCGTTTAGTATTCTATATGTTAATAGTCACAATTTCCCTTTTCTTATCCCAACACCTTAGAAAACATGTCATGTTGTCCTTAATTTTATTTTCAGATTAAACAGCAGTGTTCACAACCCTGCTACCCCTCAGTGAAGCTTTATCATTCTCTATCTTGGTTATTATGATTCATGATCAACTTCAAGAAAATGTTTCAACAATCTCATCACCAGAAGGAACATACTGCTCCGTCTGAACGCAACGATAGAGTATGTAAGTCTATTCAGAATAACGTATATTTCCAAAGATACAATAAACAATACGTTTGAGGTACAAATTCAAATTTATTTTATACAAAACAACATGGCAAAGCGTCCTCTTATTCACTTAAAACTGTATGTGCACTGTCAACATTCATAATCGATTTCAACATAAAAAATTCTAAATTTAAAGCTGTAGATCTTTCATGGTTCAAAGGAAATGTGAAATAATAAGACAAGATTATATCACATCTCAAAAGAGTATATATACATGTATTTGTAACTGTTCCTTACTGTGAATAATACACAGACTTTGTAATATAACTATGCTAAAGATGTTCATTTATGTGCCCACTGGTTCATTGCGACACCGCCGGATTTAGAAGATTTAGAAGCACTTCCTGTGGACAATGGATGGGCCGGACTCATCGTATTCCTGTTTGCTGATCCACATCTGCTGGAAGGTGGACAGAGAAGCCAAGATGGAACCTCCTATCCACACAGAGTATTTCCTCTCTGGGGGAGCGATGATCTTGATCTTCATTGTGCTGGGAGCAAGAGCTGTGATCTCCTTCTGCATCCTGTCGGCGATACCAGGGAACATGGTGGTACCTCCTGACAGAACAGTGTTGGCATACAAGTCTTTACGGATATCAACATCGCACTTCATGATGGAGTTGAATGTGGTCTCGTGGATACCAGCACATTCCATACCTAGGAAGGATGGCTGAAAGAGGGCCTCGGGACAACGGAATCTTTCGTTACCGATGGTGATGACCTGACCGTCGGGCAACTCGTAGCTCTTCTCAAGGGAGGAAGATGAGGAAGCTGTACCCATTTCCTGCTCGAAGTCGAGGGCGATGTAGTTCAGCTTCTCCTTTATGTCTCTGACAATTTCTCTCTCAGCTGTTGTGGTGAAGGAGTAACCACGCTCTGTGAGGATCTTCATGAGGTAATCAGTGAGGTCACGTCCAGCAAGATCCAACCTCATGATGGCGTGGGGAAGAGCGTAACCTTCATAGATGGGCACATCGTGGGTGACACCATCACCGGAGTCGAGAACGATACCAGTGGTACGACCAGAGGCGTACAGGGAGAGAACAGCCTGGATGGCTACATACATAGCTGGAGAGTTGAAGGTCTCGAACATGATCTGGGTCATCTTTTCACGGTTAGCCTTGGGGTTGAGGGGAGCTTCTGTCAGGAGTACGGGGTGTTCCTCTGGTGCAACCCGAAGCTCGTTGTAGAAGGTGTGATGCCAGATCTTCTCCATATCATCCCAGTTGGTGACGATACCATGCTCGATGGGGTACTTGAGGGTGAGGATACCCCTCTTGGACTGAGCCTCATCACCAACATAGCTGTCCTTCTGACCCATACCGACCATCACGCCCTGACAAATAATCATGCAAAGTTTATGATAACAGTAACATTAAAATGTTGTCCTTCTATAGTAATATATAGTAATTAAGTAGCCATTTTAACTCTCAAACTAGCTGGCGGTAATACATAACAAATACAAATTATCATGCAACACATTATTATAATCTTGTTATGGACAATTACCTGATGTCTGGGACGGCCGACGATGGAGGGGAAGACAGCTCTGGGAGCATCGTCTCCGGCGAAACCAGCTTTACACATGCCGGAACCGTTATCACAGACCAACGCAGCAACATCATCATCCATGGTTGAGTTTTGTCGAGGGTAAATGTCTAAAGATTTTTCAGGCTTGAAGACACGAATGTACTGAACCTAAGCATTTTCTGCTGTCTTTTATAAGGTTTATTATCACGTGATTCTAGTATTATATGACACAGGAACTCCAGTGATCTTCCAGATCAGTAATGGGCTATCCGTTTCCTTGCTTTCACAGTGGGTGTCCTCATTACCCGTCTGTCTGCTCAAAGCCTTTCTACGTCTTCGAGAACTGTTACTGACGACTCTATGCGACTCAGCATAGCAATGGCACGAATCGTTTTTACCTTGTTATTGCGTTTTAACATATAACTCATCATGATCATATGATCATGATTTCTTAAATATTTCTTCTACGAAATCATACATTATTAATCATTGGAAAACCCTCGTGAGATTGAAGGTCCGTGTGTTCTGACAATATTGCAAAGAGTTGTCAATAACTGAAAACAAATATACTAATTTAAGAGTCAAATTATCAAATATAATATTCTAAAAGTAACGAATCGTGCATGTTCGTATATGTAGTTGTCACAGGATGTTCCGGAAATGTCATAACATTAGTATTTGAGCACACTGATAATAATATTACAGCCGTAATATGATGACTTAAGAGACTTAAGAAAGTATGCAGTGACTGTGCTTGTTAGTGTGTGTGTGCGTGTGTAATTACCAAAGTTTCTAGAAAACATTATTATATTGCTTACTTTTTCTTGAAATCTAACAAATGTTTTCCTTATACTTTGTCTATAATCTTCTTATCAGTGTTATTTTAGAATTATTTATGTGGTATGTTTAAAAGCCAACGATTCAAGTTTACTAGTAAATATTTCATGACATTTTATCAAGAATGCTATTTTCCACACACAAAAAAACAAACGTTATCACTACAATTTTTATACGATGTTCATATTATCTGTTTTTGCTCATAATATATTTAGTTAAACATACTTTTACAATATTACTGTTACTGTTACCTAAAGATTTGACAGAAATGAAATAAATTACATTACAAACACAAATAATTGTACATAAACCAACAAATCTGGAAGTACCTTAAATCGTTGCTGTTTATATATATATATATATATATATATATATATACATATATATATATATATATATATATATATATAAATATATATATATATATATATATATATATATATATATATATATATATATAAAGAATACGAATCAGGTTCTACTAATTACCCCCAGGGACGAGTAACTCTTTCATCACGTAATAATGCACGATACACAGCACGTGCGCAGGGGGAGGGGGAGGGGGCGGTAATCGTATATGGGCATGTGAGAACATGCGTGTGGCGGGGTGTGTATATAAACGTCCTCGGCCTCTCTCCAGTCATATCAACATCTAGTCGACCATCTCACAGTTCACTTGTTTCTCGTCGGTTCAGTTTCTACCTACAGTCATGGATGATGATGTTGCTGCTTTGGTCTGTGACAACGGCTCCGGCATGTGTAAAGCTGGTTTTGCCGGAGACGACGCCCCAAGAGCTGTCTTCCCCTCCATCGTCGGCCGTCCCAGACATCAAGTATATATTTAGATTCTGAATACTTACTATCAGGTTACATATTTTAACATGTCAGAAAATGGAACATTCCGTTAGTATAGCTTTATGATAATTAAATACTGCGTTGCTGTGTGAAAGTAAGGGTGATATTTCGGTATCACTTCACTATTTAAATCTAGTGTATTTGGTAAAACTTTTGAATAAAATATTTCGTGATATGATTCAGTGTTTCATACATTTTTAAATCTTTTCCAGGGCGTGATGGTCGGTATGGGTCAGAAGGACAGCTATGTTGGTGATGAGGCTCAGTCCAAGAGAGGTATCCTCACCCTCAAGTACCCCATCGAGCACGGCATCGTCACCAACTGGGATGATATGGAGAAAATCTGGCATCACACCTTCTACAACGAGCTCCGTGTGGCCCCAGAGGAACACCCTGTCCTCCTGACAGAGGCTCCCCTCAACCCCAAGGCTAACCGTGAAAAGATGACCCAGATCATGTTCGAGACCTTCAACTCTCCAGCTATGTATGTGGCCATCCAGGCTGTTCTCTCTCTGTATGCCTGTGGTCGTACCACCGGTATTGTATTGGACTCAGGTGATGGTGTCACCCACGATGTGCCCATCTATGAAGGTTACGCTCTTCCCCACGCCATCATGAGGTTGGATCTTGCTGGACGTGATCTCACAGACTACCTCATGAAGATCCTCACAGAGCGTGGGTACTCCTTCACCACCACAGCTGAGAGAGAAATTGTCAGAGACATCAAGGAGAAGCTGAACTACATCGCCCTCGACTTCGAGCAGGAAATGGCCACAGCATCTACATCTTCCTCTCTGGAGAAGAGCTACGAGTTGCCCGACGGTCAGGTCATCACCATCGGTAACGAGAGATTCCGTTGTCCCGAGGCCCTCTTCCAGCCATCCTTCTTGGGTATGGAATGTGCTGGTATCCATGAGACCACGTTCAACTCCATCATGAAGTGTGATGTTGATATCCGTAAAGACTTGTATGCCAACACTGTTCTGTCAGGAGGTACCACCATGTTCCCTGGTATCGCCGACAGGATGCAGAAGGAGATCACAGCTCTTGCTCCCAGCACAATGAAGATCAAGATCATCGCTCCCCCAGAGAGGAAATACTCTGTATGGATCGGAGGTTCCATCTTGGCTTCTCTGTCCACCTTCCAACAGATGTGGATCAGCAAACAGGAATACGACGAGTCCGGCCCATCCATCGTCCACAGGAAGTGCTTCTAATTACAATGGCATAGCGTTACATGAATTGCGCATACAAATTCGAACACTGGCAATGAGCCTTTTTTCTTAACGGAGGAATATGAATGTTTATTTATGTAAAACAAATGTTTTTTTTCCGTAAATGAATATTATTACAATGTATTGCTTTTTAGTCTTTGATACAATGTGTATTTCTCTGTGCATTCTGAAAAGACGAGCTTCGTCTTGACTTACAACAGAATTGAGAAATGACAGCTTTAATATTTTTTACATTTTAATATGTACTTGTCTGTTGTCCTAAAGTAAACCACAACTATCTCTGAGCGTGTTGTTACGTAATTTATTGTCTTTTGTTATTCGGCGGGATTTATTTGAATCAAATTGATTAACAACGTTTTTGTCTGATAATGGGTATAAAGGAACGCGGTGATAAGTAATCCTGCTGTAATGGAACCTAAATAGTGAACTTTAGTTATCCTTGAAGACATCAAACATATTGACATTGTCATGGTGGTTAATGCTTTTTGGTACCTCTGATAGATACATATACCAAATGTTAATGGGATGAAAGATAAAGATGACTTTGACGTTTATTTGCATAATTTGGGTGAAGTATAGGGGAAACGCTGTTTTACAGGGAATTATCATTTGGAAAACGCCAAAGGTGTTGCTCGACGAAGGAGACAGTTGAAATACATCTAGGCTTCTGCAAATGATAATGCCCAGAAAAGCAGCGTCACCTGTGTATCAAAATTAATGTATTGTAAACTCATGTACAAGAAACATCACCATACACAATACAAGATAGTTGAATCAACGAGCAATACATACAACTGAAATAGAGTTACATCATGTCTTCAGAAGAAAACTAGATTTGAAATTTCAAAACATTATCTGTTGATATTTCGGAGAAACACTCGTTTTTAGAAATCGTCGTTCTGGATTGTCTGTCTCGGGACGAGATAGAGAGAGAATGAAAATGAAGTCTTGGCTTGTTTTACGATGCCCTACAATAACGATGCGTTAACAAATTAAAATAATTTGATGTCGACAATATATCATATTAATTAGATTTCTACATATGAGACATATTCAAATTCAATGTCAAACATCCCAGTCAAAATCCACTTTGAAAAGGCGATTTCCCGGCACCCAAAGTGTATTTGAACTGACATCAAAATAAAAGTATAACTATTTACTCTGATGTATGAAATTGTGAGTACCTTTTTACAAGACATGTCCCCATCAAGTGTATTCTCTTCTACTTTAGCCCACAGCAACATTTCGTTTTATACTCTTTTTTATCCTCTAAGTCTTTTATACTAAAATTAGAGGGCCTTTCCTTTGCACGTGAGCATATTACAGAGAAACATTGATGTTTAAATTATACTTGGGTTATCTGAACTGTATCACTTTGCTTATTGCTAATGATATGTTCCATATCGCAAGAATCACAACCCGACTGATCTCGTGGTGTTTATAGGACAATCCAACTGATGACGGAGGAAGTTATATTCCGATACGATATCGTGTACACTGTATGCTCACAGCACGATACGATATCTTGTACACTGTATGTTCACAGCACGATACGATATCGTGTACACTGTATGTTCACAGCACGATACGATATCGTGTACACTGTATATGTTCACAGCACGATACGATATCGTGTACACTGTATGTTCACAGCAAGATAGTTTGTATCCATAAATCATGTTTCCTTAAGGGTTTAATTGTTGAAAGACTAGTAAACATAATGCACCACTCCTTGCGAAATACATCATTGTGTGATGTTACCTTATTCATTACTTTATTTCTCAAAATTAAACCTACATTCATTATTTAATGTGCACATGATGTAATTTCCTTATGTTATAATTGTTTTTAAAGTTTAAGGTTGGTTGGACGAATAGACCCAATCCTGGCACTTACGAATAGATAATAAGAATAAGTGCATGATAAATGGGAATACATGTACTTGTTTTATTGCCTCTCAAAGTTCCAATGAAATGGCTTGTTTACACATTATTGTCAAATCATGTGCTGTATGTGCACAAAGAACTTAATCTCACTTACTTTTGTATTTCTATAAGTTTTAACAAATCTGATCTACATATAAATAGGCTTTCGACAAACGTTGAGAAATATGTCAATAGTACCTCATGGATGTAATCTGCAGTAGTATTCCGACATTCTTGTAGTTAAAAGTTCCTTTTCATTGCTCTCAAAGGAGAGATTAGCCCCGATCGCGAGTCGAAAAGATTTTCCGTGGTTAAGACGTTCAACACACCTTGTTTCTGTACATTCTTTGTTGACAGATATAGACGTACTTAGCCTTGTAGCTTCTGTGTCCATTTTCAGTAACAGTGTCAAACATGTATTTTGGATTTTTAAATACACCTATTGGAAAAAGGATCATTTAATCATTTCATCGTAAATAATCGAAATACGCTTTATTTTATGATAAAACAATCTTGAAAAATGTTATTTAAAGAAAATTTCTGCATACGCGTATATTTTTGGTTTTAACATCATTAAATTAAATCAACAAGGAAACACCTTTTATTTTATTGATACTGTCTTCATAATTGTTAATCTTTAAATTTACATCAAAATTAGAAACAAATAGTGCATATTTTGAAAATTCCTAGTTGTGCAAGACATAGAGGAAACCTATTAAAATTGTGGGGGACCCATCAGCTTGCGAACAGTTTCAATGGTGAGGTACCTTTTTTCAATTTCTTTTTAAGAGTCTGTTTCATATGATCATTTTTCATGAATTTTAAGTGGATTATACTTAGTGTATGGAAGCTCCTTAACACTCCAGTTCAACTTTTAAAGAGATAAGCATTTCGAAAGGTTTTAGTACCCAAACAGCTATTGGTTTAGGGCTTCAGTAAAGTGAAATAATCCCCCCGAACAAAAATTTGATACCTGTGATATTTGGTCACCCCATATGGAATCCAGAAAGAAGTCAACGTTAAAGTACTGGTAGGAGGGTCTGTGGTGAGTAGTTTGCCACCTGACTGTAATATGGCGACAGCCTATCACGTTGTCATTTCGACAACTTTAAAAACATAACATTTTCTTAGCTGGCAATAAACATGCTACAAACCGAGATGCGTCACCAGCTGCTAAGCTCTAAGAGCATATTCCTTCTTACAGATTCAGGGTGTGAAGAAGTCCCTAATAGATTAAATTCCCTGGTGGCTGAGGATGACTAAATGCGTCACCAATGATATTGTCCACATCTGACATCATTATACAAGTTCTTTATTCCCACAAGCCAGAAACCTTGAGTTGGTTGATATAGTTTAACAACATCTGGCTTTTCAACATGTTGATAGCAAACCCATAATGGGCTCCATCGTAACTCATTACGCCGTCTGTCATATTGAAAGTGTCCAGAACAGGTACCCCCCTCTCTCTTAACTGTGCATTGATAAATGCGTTGTATCGTTTAACACTTGCGTAACTCTGGCCAGGAACCCGAGGTGTTTTCAGTATCCCTGGTGCATGAGGAGATAGCCACACAAATCTAGGCCTAGTGGTATTCATTATCTTCTTTTTCTGTAATAGGGTAACTGTCGGATTAAGGAAATTCTTCCACACCAGTTGCTCCTGATATGTTCCATGTATTCCAATCCCCACTAGAAACAGTGTCCTGCTGTGGTTTTGGGATTCTAGTATTAAGTTCAGTAACCTTGGTCCATGATTGTGTGTCAAAAGTTCAACGTATTGGACTTGAGTTTGGCCGCCACAAACGGAACTTGTAAAGTTTAAGTATTTATAACATAAGAACTGCATCCAGCCTGAACAGTATCTGTACCAACCTGCGAACAAATATATAATAGATTACACCATATTTCTAAGAGATACATTAAGACGGGCTAATGCCAAAAGATGAAATTACCAACTCTATTTTGCTATTGTAAACCAGTTAAAACGAATGCAGTGTTATGGGTGTACGTTTTGATCACTATATGCCCATGGCCCTGGACTTCATTATAGAGATATGTGCAAAACAATTGGGTGTAGACTTATTCGGTAACCCAGAGAGAGATAGGTGAGATATAATATAAATTGTATTATTTTTAGAAAAAGTTGACAACTGTCAATCTTGACAGACGATGTCCAATAAACACAATTATATTTACCTTTTGGAACGTTAGTCTTCAGAGTTGAGTTTTCAAAATTTCCACTCAGGAGATTCGCTGTGGCGGTATAGACTTGACGTGGGAAGGAATCACCTATATACACTAGCTTGGCCCCCTGTAAGAGATGACATGCTTCTACAGTATCGTACTGATGCATCACGCAGTTAGGATTACTTGGCAGCCATGTTGCAAGTTCAGCGTTGATCTGGGTGCGCATGTCGAAACAGTTCTTACATTTACACTCTCTTATTGTTTTGTCAACACACACGTTTTCATAACAACAGGGTGCAGGACCTTCTGGGTCACAGAGAGGTCGAAACCACAGAGCTTGATGCTGGAGACCTTTAAGAGAATCAAAGGTCGTATTCCCACACCGCCCGTCCGGGCGACTCAGGCTTGTCGGAATAAAGTACTTTCCCCGGGACTTCAATAGAAATCGTTCGACTTGGTGCTTTTCTTCGCTCGAGGATGTTCTCGGTATCCACCTCCCTCGAACCATTTCCTTGAGACAGTCAGAGCAGTTTCCAAGGGATGCGTATGCAGAGACGAAATAGATCCCCATGCTCGACCAGGTGTTGCTGAAGTGTTTCACACACGATGGATTGTACACAAGGAGGACCAGGACAGACAGAGCGCTCATGGCGACGAGGAACAACATGCTCTTCTTTTTCTGTAGACAACTCACTATCGCCATGGCCTTGTATCTGCAACACAGCAACACAAGTCGGATATTATGAGAGAACCCATGTTAAACTATATTTTCGACACCAGTGGCTAAATTTGTGTACGTCCCGAGCTAGAGTAAAGGGATATATAGCTGAACGTGGGTAAGAATGTCCTAAACACAGTATGATATGGAGTCGAATATAATGTTCTATTGATTACCGAAATCGCACAATTAATATAAGGAAAACATACCAACATACATAAATTTCTACAGACTAATGGAACTGGAACATACCTGCAATCTGACGTTATAACATTGTTCATGACGTCACGCCGCTATGACATAGTTATATGTACGTTGCTTTATATTGCATTATATGACAACGATGAAACTGTTTATGATATCATTGCACTAAATGAAAACTACTGATGAGAATTTATGTTAGAGAAATTGTGTTATCCGATATGGGCACGACCAGTGCTGTGATTTCTCGTTACGGCTACATAAAGGGTGTGCGTTTTATAGACGATGGCGGGAATAGGTGTACACAAGGGCAGGGATAAATATACACGACGTCAGGTAAAGATGAACATGCACGATCAAATCGTAAATGAATATACATATAAATGTACTTACTATTGGAAAGATACAAATATAAATAGAATATTAAAACCTTCGCGTAAATTTCTTTAGCGATAATTACATAATCATTTACTAATGAACAACTACATGACCCGCTATAGATTGTTTCTAACTGTTTAACTGTTTGCAACTGGAATGACCACAAGCTGAATTAATCACGAATGGCCTTTTTAATTTTCTGTTCATGAGGTCAAATTTTTCTGTACACCTACCTTGTTACACGATCTCTCCGCGAATATGATTGTGTAATGTAAGCACTTTACATTGTGCAATTTTATATTCAACGCAATGTGTCACTGAAGCACTATAAATGTATCCGAAAGAAAACTCTTAGAACAAATTTGAGAGATATAAAGCCAGTTATACAACGTGTTTAGTTTCAAAGTCGAATCCGTTGCTCAAATAGGTGCAGTTTGGGTGTTTCGAAAAATTTTGAGAAATGAAAGAATTTCGATAAATGTAAAAAGAAAAGTAAAAGTTTTGAAACATATTTTCAAATTTAGAAAATGTTAAAACATTAGAAGAAGTTAACTATTTAGAAAATAACAATTTAGAAAATTAACAATTTAGAAAAATTCTCAAATTTAAGAAAACTTTTGCATGTAAATTTGATGGTCATATCGGTGAACCCGCCCAAAAACGTTTTTTTATTAAACAATGAAAAGGAGCCTATGAGAAAAGGAATTCAGAGACCCCCTTGCAATTTTTATTCAGAGTTGAAGCGTAAGACTACGTTCCTATACTAAATGCGCCCTGTACTACACGTTCGATTTCAGTTGACATTTTATTACAATACAAATACCAATAGTCGGTACTTAGGAACAAGTATATCCATACACACGTTAAACATGAACACACTCAAAGTGGATACGTTGCTTTCGTGACATTTATTATGTATAGAATGTCTCTTCGTTACTAATCATAACATGTAAATATCTTATGTCAAAACCATAGAATTAGTACTAAATATCGTGTTTCAAACTAACTGATGAATCATATATGTAAGTGATTGTTTTCAGTTGTTTTGTTTTATTTACAAAATCAAGCAAATCGTATCGAGCTTGTATGGTAGCTACCCAGTGAAAGGTCATGGAATCATTCAGCTGATATGCTAATAGACGCGCGTTCAGGAACGCGAGTACTCGGGAGTATTCGCGAGTACCCGCTTCTGAACGGCAACGAGTTCGCGCGTACTTGCGAATACTTGTGATACTAAAACGATAATTTCATCTTTTGGCATTAGCCCGTCTTTAGCAATATGGTGTAATCTAGTATATGCAGTTCTTCTGTGGGTAATATCTATCTTGCACTTCTCGTATTTTCTGAAGATTACCTATTGAGATTAAATATATCCAAGCGAAGTGTTTAAAGAATTGAATTTAGACACATCAAGTTAGAACCACGATGACATGTATTGTTGAAAACACACTTAACTGTAACACTATAAACAGAACAAAAGGAATCGAGGAATTTGCAGATTATCTGTCCCGAGTAAAGTATTGTCTGTCAACGTCCATAAAAGAGTGCTATTCGACAGAGGCACGGTCACTATATATATTTAGTATATTTACCTCTATAACGTAGAAATAAATATTATATGTGCACTCTAATCGAAAGTCATGTACTCGAAGCCATTCCATCACTTTCTTTTGACCATTCCGAAATATGTTTTAATGCATGAGAACTTATACATTAACAGTCCAACAGGACCTATAGTTTTCTTAATAGAAATAAGATTGCAAGACGTCTTCTGCTGTGTTTGTGAACATTACAGAGATGTTGTTGAAAAGGGTATTGAAGGAACCACGGAAAGCTCAGCTGTAACTGTACGGTCTCCCTCTATTTCCCCTACACCCTCATATCACCTACAATATTTGGTCAAAACGTGTAGGGACAATGGGGTGTCCTAAATAAACAAAGTAGAGTATGTACTCCCTCAAATCCGAAGTAACCTCTTTTACCTCGCTAAGCAGAATGTATATAGAAATAAAATAACTAGGAAATATTTTAAGTTTAAAATTTAATCATATAAATTGGGATTGATTATTACATATAAAAACATGTGGATCATCGTCACCAACCTACTACCACTGTAAAAGGTCGTAGGTCGTTGTTAATATACATTCAGAAATACTCTTACAATCATATATCCATCAACTAAATCTTTGAGTCTCAAGTCATGTTAAACATCACAATGTTGAGGTTCCCGCTCATTCACGGAGGAGAGCACGTCAGGATTAACTAGCGAAAGTTGTGAACATTAACGTAAAATTTTTAATTAATCACAGTTACCACAATACGATTTAACTTACCTTGATATGTTTAGTTTCTTCATGGAGAGAATGAACCGAGGAGAGGTGCGAGCTGATAACGTTTGAACACGGGTCAAGGTTGAACTAAATATTGTGTAAATGCCAGGGTGCTTTGTTAAACAATAAAGAGCTCTAAATGTACAGAATACACGCACTACTTGGTAAGGTATTGCACTATGGACACCATCGTTCTCAGCCTTCACCCACTGTTATACATTTGTATTTTAACAATGCATACAAACCATTATGAACTCTATGCATCCATTAGAAGAAAACATGTATTGTGTTTTGAAGTAATATTGAAACAACTTTTTGTAAGAAATATACTTTACTTAATCCGAAACAAACTTAATGACAGGGACAGACTCAGTGTAAAATTGGTGCAGTCATTTAATTGATACTGAATCTCATAAAAATGATAGGAGGAAAGCAGAGGATACTCAATCGTAAACATAATGATAAATATAGTCGCAAGCGACGATAAAAGCATTCAGCGCATAAATGATTCAATTATTTGAAATATAATGAATTAAGAGATCTTTCCAATGTTATTGCGCATTGTTTAAAACAAGTTACAAGGTTCTAGCATGTCCCTCGCACTATTGATACCCAATATGTACATGGCAAAATTAAAGAAATGTAGAGAAAATCAAAATGGCGACTTAACCTCGTAAGCTCCAACTTCGTCATGATTTACTTTTTTGCTCGTATTGTTATCGCGCATCTTTAGAAAAAAGTTACATGTCTCTATGTGGATTTTGAAAGTTTTCCCTATGTTAAAGTTTTTCTCTATTATGACCGGAAATGACTGTTCGCGAGTGATTTTATTATTGATTCATAAAGACCATAGCCCAATCTCACTCTCCTGAAAGAAAAAAAATTCGATGGGTAGGTATTTGAGTTATGTCCACTTGAAGTTTCCTAAATTGCCAGATGTTGAGCGAACACTGTGCAAACAGTATTAGCAATTGGCAGCTGCTATGAACAAACTATAATATTCAATGCCTCAGCTTCATTATGTGTAAATATGAGCTTTCTAATGCTGGTATCTTTAGATGAGATGATTGTCAAAGGTGCATGGGGTCGGGACATTGTCAAAAGTGCGAAAAAGCATTATTGGGTTAAACAATGTGACTTACGAAATCGCCATGATTTACTTTTTTAGTCGCATCGACAAGCCTCAAGTCTCTAAGTGCAGTTTGAAAAATATTCACATGTTAAAAATGGACATTTGGATTCGAACTGGACCTCTAATGACTAAACCGATATGGCCCAAAAGCGTCGCAGTTCTATTCCACATTAAGGGCTATCTGCATGCAAAATTTGGTTTCATTTGCTTCAGCCGTTTTGACTTAATCTTGCGGACAAATATCTTGAAATAATAAAAATAAACACGCCATTAACAATAAGGATTCAGCAAAATTTGCTGAATCCTTAATAAACACGTGCGTGTGTTAGTCCATGGCGATATTCAGCTAAGAACATTAGAGCAATACGGGAATGTGTCAGTTCTATATACTCATTATGGTTGAACTATTTAACTTCGACATTGTTGTTACATTACGGAAATGTATTTGGCCATTACAATATTTTAAAATCGCGTATGTTATACATGTTATATGTTTAATTTAGCTATATGTTTTTGCAGTACGAATGATGTATACCGTATTCTTCCTAATAAACGCCCTCTCCTAATAAACGCCCCCCTAAGCCATTTTTGACTCGCGGAAAATGACCACTTATAAACGCCCCCCTTTTGTATCGACTAACCTTACTGATGTTTCACTGAAGAAGAGTTTTCAATCTTGCTATCAACCTCTTATGTCCAGTAAAGTGTAAGGTAAATGGTATATTCAGTCCCCCGGCGACTGGCGAATGTCTGTAGCGATCAGTCACTACACATTTTATGCGACCGCCATGTTTTAAGAAACAGGAAAATGTCTTGCTCAACTCTCT
Organism: Gibbula magus; assembly: GCA_936450465.1. NCBI lineage: Eukaryota > Metazoa > Mollusca > Gastropoda > Trochida > Trochidae > Gibbula > Gibbula magus. The sequence goes on along the minus strand of OW388292.1, from coordinate 30,880,845 downwards.
TGGAAGATGTCCCACAACTACATTTAACTCTTCTTTACATTTATTTGTTATCGATGTTCCTTTTTCTTTTGGACATCAACAGACATTTTTAAAAATAAACGCCCCCTTTTTACGATTTGTTAAAGTCATTTTAATAAACGCCCCCTTTTTCCAATTTTTTAAACGCCCAGGGCTTCTATTACGGCGAATACGGTAAATATAGTCCTACAGACTTGCAAAAATAATAAAACTGTTCCTTGGCATTGTTAGTTATAACACACCCCACGTCTCATTGAAATGCATTTAGTAAGGGTAAAATATTAATCAGTGGAACACGATGGGGTTTATTTTCAATGTTTGTCTGTCGTTATGCCATCATAAATGTTTAACAAAGCGGCACAATTCCGTTACGTCTCCACGTCTTGAGGAGGAAATTAGGATTGTTTTTCCCAAACTCTAGTCGACCAGTTCTCCGATATGGAGCTATCTGCTTACCCGAGCAATGCTATTAATTCGTAATCGCTTTGTCGGAACTGTTATCGATGCATGTATGATTATCCGTTAGCTTAATTACAGGGGCAGTAGCACGTTTTTGGCAAATTTTATTTTTTCAAATTTCCCATTTATAATGGTAGTTAATGTCATTTATATTTACTTTAGAGGGTAAAACATTACATAACACAAACAAATTATCCGTAGTGGTGGTAACGGTGTTGCGTATAAAGCAAAAATTGCATAGCGGCCATTTTATTGTGAACACATTTTATTATTTTGAACGACAAAAACGATTCCCATGGCTATACGGAACCATGTGCACTCATTTTTTAACTTGATTATCCGAAGTAATAAGGATGTTTCATCATTGGTGACATTATTTTTCAAATACATTTCATCGACTTATTTGAGCGAAAAAACGTGCTACAGTCCCTTTAATACGCCAAAGGACAAGTTTCTATGTGTACGTTGGACCGTTCAATTACTTCCAGACTGCTACTTTGTTCTAATGGCTACGTCCAACCTCAGTGTGGTTATAAAGCATTTACAACATCGTCGCTACCTGTCTCGTCTGTTCACGGTGCACGGACAACGGACTTCCCCTTCTCATCCCCCTCCGTCTTCCACATCTGGCTCTTGTTAATCCAATTCTGTTTTATTTATTGCCTTGTTGTCACGCCGAGTCCGACAATATTCACTCCTGAATTAATTCAACTGCGGTGTTGTGTACCGCTTACCATGATATCGATTGAAGAGCTTATTTATAAATAATTTCGCACTTTGAAGTTTTGACATGTTTCCTGACAACGGTTGGTTGAGATCATATAATCTTAATTTCCGTGATTAATTTCGTCTGAACTCTTCCAATACGTCTGTCTGTAAAACCCTTCAACCTCTTGTCGTTTACTTTCTCAGTGTGTACACAGTTCTACTATGCTCACGTTAAATAGTCAATGCTTTTTCTTCGTATTTGCAAGAAGATTACAAATTAATGCATAATTGATGATAAAGATAAGCTTTTCAAATTTTCGGTTAGCCCGACTTTGACTTAATGAACCAAGGGCAGATAATATCAGAAACTGATATTTGTCAATAAGATTTTCCGGTAATCTTATCAACATATCCAATGGTTCTTTAAAGACTAGAATGTCAGGTTGAATTTTTTTACAATGGGAAATGAACTGTATCGCCTTGCGGTCACTGTTACAATAACCCTTTCGAAATAAAGAATTTATCATTGCGAAAATATCAATAGAAAATAAACAACCAATTGGATAAAGATGGACCGTGGCATTCTGTACACATGCTCCTAGTTTAAATTCAGTCTTACGCTTCATTACACACTACACCTATTATATGTATATATGCTCAAATAATATTACAATCAAAATTTATTTAGATCGACTATTCTACTGTCACGCAGCATGTGGCTATAAAAGCCATATCTTCAGCCGAACCCAACACTTGTGTCAAGTCTGTCGGGTCGGTGTGCTGGATGTTGGTGAGTCGAGTTTACCAATGTGAACTTTATATATATTGTATTTTGTTGGAATGTTTTTATTCAAATGTTGTATTAATTGATATTATGTGTACAGATGGATTTAAACACTGTTGGGGAAGAGACCGCTAAGGACTGTAAATAAGTACAGTGGGCTGGTTCTTAACCCTTGGAACAGTTTATCCAGAGTGGTGAAAGTATTTATTTTGCTAGTGTTAGCATAAATTATGAAAATGTTATTCCAGTCTTAATGTTTGATTCGTTGATGTATTAATATTTGAATCGTTTAAACGTTGAATGTATGGTGAAGGGAACATTAGTGTTAATTTATTGTGTGTTGTGTTTTAGTGCATCCACGACTACATAAGGTCACTGGACGTAGTTGGTGTTAGACCCGTCGGATCCCAGTCCAGTCCTGGGTCCGAGTTTTTGTGTACTGCACGGGGATGCAGCTGTGTTGCCCGTTCTTGGAGACGGAGGTGCCTGCCGTACAGTGGTTGTGGGAGAGGCGACTGTACTTAAGTGGTTCTTGAGTGTTGTGTACTGGCTGTACAAATGTGGTAGTGGTCCAGTCTCGCCGATGTGGCCTGGATGTGTACAGTGAGGGGCGGCTGTACATGTTCTACAGACTCCGCCATTTTTCACCCCAGAGAACTGAACTTTATGTGGTTCGAGATATTTTGTGAAGGCTTGTATTGAATTATCTGTATTTATGAATCTTAAAAATAATGACTTAAGATGTGCTAAAAGTTATATCCTAGTTTCTAGCCTTGCTAAACGTTTATATCCGTGCTTCTAGACTTGCTAGAGTTTCAATTTTTGTGAATGATATTGAGTTGATTCTGCATTTTGCTGTTAAGATTTATTAATTTAACAGTCATTGTTTTGGAGTAAATTTTGAAATCTTAAAACAACTTTTAATAATGTAAAGTGTTTTTGTTTCAGATTGTTGTTGTCCCTTTTAGATATGATGCCATAGGTTGTGTTTTGAAATTTCATGTATAATTAAGATTTGTATTGCAACTGTATAAACTAACGCAGAACTAATTTCACCCTGGCACAGTGAAGTTTGCATGGCACGATCGCACCCCAGCTAGCAGACAATATCTGATTTTATACTTACAGGTTACTCCAGCGCCTATGGCACCACATCCAAACCACCTATTTGAGTAATCGTAGTCGGAGCTGCTATCGGTTTTTGTGCAGTTTCCGTCGCCGCCGCCGCCGCCGCGTTTTGTATTACCTATAACTTTTTTCCTAGAAGGTTTTGAAAACTCACATACATAACTTCTTCCTTATGCCCCTGGGGAATTTTTTTGACAAGTTCACATTCAAGGTCAAAGGTCGAGGTCACGAGTTCTGAAATCGCTAAAAAAAATCCTTGTAAACACGATAACTTGACAAATATTTGTGCTATCAGGCTCTTATTTGGTGTATATCAACTTGGAGAAAGGCCAAGATTTGAAAAGGTTTTCGCTAACATCCGTCAAAGGTCAAGGTCATAGCGAGGTCACAACTTAAGCATGCTTTTGCGAAAATGTCTTATTTCAACTATTAACACTTTGAATCATTACATGATTTTGATACACAATGAACAGTGATCACTGATTGTGTGACCTTGAATTTTAAAGGTCAAGGTCACGGGATAGGGTCAAGGTCTAGAGTTCTTAAAACACTAAATAACTTTTTTCCATGAAGGTATCAACACCTCATATATATAGCTTCTTTCTTGTACACCTGGGGAATTATTTTGACATGCTCACATTCAAGGTCAAAGGTCAAGGTCATGAGTTCTTAAATCACTACAATAATCCTTGTAAACATGATAACACATGGTCACAGCAAGGTCACAACTTAAGCATTCTATTGTGAATGCCTTATGTTAACAATGAACACTTTGAGTCATTACATGATTGTTATACACAATGAAAAGTAATCATTGATGGTGCGACCTTAAAGGTCAAGGTCATGAGGTATTGGTTAACGCCATGTTAATCCTTTGGTCCAATTTTGAAATCAGAAATAGGTTTTAAGAACAGACTTGTGAAAAGTGACCCCTGTGATGATTCAACTTGTTAGAATAACTTGAATAATTAAAGAAATGTTGTCCAAAAAAATTCCCATTTTATTTATGCTGAGAAGGCGGAACAGGGAAAGGCGAGAGCTGCTCTGCTTTTGCGGTGTCCCGCAAACGCTCATCAAGTTGTAACTGTTTTTGTAATAAACTATTTGTAACCATTTTCCCTAGTTATTCCTGAGTACCACTATTGGCTTGATTTGCAAGCCGGGCTATCGCCCGGTTGTGAAGCGGCGACGCACTTGATTCAGGCGGGCGGGTGTTCAATATCGCCCGCCGGGGTAGCCCGGTTGACCCGGTTTCAAATGAGCGGGCTATCGCGGGCGATAATGGCGGCATACGGACCAAACTCGTGTTTTGCAAATTTGAAAATATCATATATATTTCCATCTAAACATTTCCGAGACAATTATTTATAAGAGTACTGAAGGGAAAGACTAATGTAGCAAACATTTTCAGCAGAAGTAATATTGTTCATTGTCGATATCGTTGTCATTGTCGCAAACACTTTAGAAAAGTTCGATTGTTAGTTGCAGGGCAACTAAGTTGGCCATAACAATAACGCGAATCAACTTGATTTGGTTCGTCTGCTGGGATCACCCGGAAAGCCCGGTCACGTGACCGGACTATAGCGGGCTATGCCCGGGATAGTGCAAATCAAGTGCCCCCAAGATTTTGACTTCGATTCTTCGCATCGCCACTTCGCTACTTCGCATCGATACTTCGCTATTTCGCATCGCCACTTCGTGTCTTCGCTACTTCGTGACGATGCGAAGTGGCGATGCGAAGTGGCGAAGCAAATTTTCTCATCCACTATACATTACAACGGGAATGCTAAAAGGAGGAACGGGGGAAAAAATCAGATACGGCATTACAGAAACCATAAATCAACATTTAAAACGGAAGCCTATCTTTTAACTCATTGCCAAGTCCCACAGACGGGCCCTCGCTTTGTTCAGGACAGGTACTGCCCCCATACGCATTGAAACCGGCCGCTACGAAGGGATTGATGTAAGAGATGTTTCCATTGCCCAAACCGAATAGAGTCGGAACACCAAGGCTCCGTTCAATAACGGCGAGCGCTTATAATCGCTCATTGACGTAGCGCTCAATGAAGCGCATTCTCTCCTGAACGACACGGTGCGATTCCTCGGTTTGCTCGCTTTGCTACATAACGCTACTTTGAGCAATCGCGTTCAAGAGGTTTCAAATAAGCGATTACTTTGCAACCTCTCTTGAACATGGCCCATGTTTTACTCAAGTGTCCACTTTACAACGACATAAGAGAACATTTTTTAATAGCAGCAAAATGTTTTATACCTCGTTTTACTCTCTTATCGGAAAGTGAGAAGTTATCACTCCTCCTTTTAAGCTCTGAAGATCTTAATGAGCATAGTTTGATCTATATAACAGACCTTGAAGTTTAGTTGGATTAACGGGTTCTTTTGTTACATGGATTTAAAAGAGCTTTCAACAGAAGTCCTATACAAAACCAATGCTCCGTTGAAGGGGATTCTTGCGCATGCGCAAACGGGGATGAGTATAATAGCTGCTAATGTTGCACTGCGTTAAACAAGTATAAGTGCAGCACATGACGGTCTGACTTTAATGAGACTGGACAAATATAAATTTATTATCGCAGATTTGTTTCACCCAAAATAAGCGGAGACATTCGCACTGATTGGTAAAGGTGTTATCCAGTCAATATAAAGAAGGAATCTATTTACAAGCTCAAAGGATTGTGGTCATCTCGAACAATGTGAACAAAAAAAGAGAAAGGGGGGAAATGTTCGATGCTGTTGGCGTTACTATATTTATCCTTTGTTTCAGTTATATAACCGCTACATATATTGAAAAAGATACTTTGCTTGAACCGTATACTCATGGAGTATACACGTGTATATAGATTAGATCATAGGTTGTTGTATAATCAGGTAAAATGCCAATAATTTGCATATTAAACAAATTTGAAAACACATTAATATAGCTATCGTCGCAATCCGAAATGAGAGTAGGCTAACCTACATACCGAAGATAGTCAAGCCGCGAGTAATCGAGGGTATGTGTCTTTGAAACAAACTTACAACGAATTGTCATAATATGAAAATAATTTCTCATTTCATGTTGTTGAATATTTCTCTAGCGATTGATAGCACTCACATATTTGCTCTATAAACATACCGTAACCCATTCCTTGCTAGTAACCCGACCAATAATGCAAAACACCAGTGACGTTTGATCAAACAAGAAATTAGTTCACAACTTCTCAGCTTCAACGATATTCCCTATTTCTGTTATAAATGCACATTCTTTTTTTAGATGACTTGTTTTTACCCTCACAAATTCATTAATTTATTCTGTTTGAGGCCGTCAAATTCGTTGATATTATTCGGCTATTAAGAGACACTGATAAACATATTTGAATCCAGAGATAAACTCATTCCGAAAAAGAAAAAAAACATAACTATTTCGACTATAATTAAATTTCAAATGTAAACAAATTAATAATGATGCCATATGTCAGTGCCTAAAAGCCAGACATTTATATTCTTAGCTACCAGTTAGGATCAAGTTATTCTATTTATTACTATTTCATATCAAGTTTACCTCGTGAAAGGTTGAGTTCAAAGCGAAAATCACACGATCCTTGGTAAAACTGTGTTTGCAGGGTTACGTTTGATATAGAGCTGTATATCCTTTGTGTGCCCGTACCATGATATCATTCATTTGTCACATGTCACAATGGATTCATTTTGCATTCAATACATCATGCAAACTGCCTTGTTATTCAATTATCTTAAATCAAAATAGTTTAGTAGGTGAAAGCTCGTTAATCACTAATTGGATAAGTGGTGTATACAAGTTGAACTCTTACTGCTTCGTACCTCAACGGAAACAAATGAAACAAAGTAAAACAACCTTTTATAACGTTACATATATGTAATAGGATTAACAAACTGGTACATGCCATTCTTAATGTATCTTTATATTGGCAAATGGAAACAGAAATTATTGGACTTCTGTAGCGATTTTTAGAGACATTTTAGAAGCTGGTATATGATGAATCAATCAATCAACGTTTTATTTCCCAAAAACCACCCACGGCGGTACAAGAGAATACAAGTGAGAACAAGTTCTATGGATAGTCACTTCTTCAGGGGTTATCATCGTTATCACATCACTAACTTGACACTAACTACTCCTTAAGAAACACTACACCAAACTTTGCTCTCTATGTATATGGTGAATTCGGTCGAGAACCAATTTATATAAAAAAAATATATAAGCGTGTTGTAAGTTTCTGGCATAAGATTGCTACTTATACCACTACCCTGGAAACGTCCAGTATCTTGTTTAATTATATCCGCGTGAAAGCCCCAGATATGTTAGTTAGACTGAAGTGGTTTTCTTTTGTTAAAAAAAATTATATCAGACTGGGTTAAATGAAATATATGATAATCCTGCTATTTGCACAACCAAGTGGCTAGCCTCAACAGTGGAACAGATACTAAAGGACCAAAACTTACAAAACTGGAGAAGTTCAATAGAGCAAAGCTCAAAGGGATTTTATTACAAATACTATAAACAAGATTTATCATTTGAACCATACCTTTAATGTCAAAGGCAGTATATTTACCTATTCTTAAATTTAGAACTATTAACCATTATCTGCCTGTTGAGACTGGCAGGTGGACAAATACACCTAGACATGAACGTCTGTGCAAATTATGTAATTCATTCGCTGTTGGTGATGAGTTTCACTATCTGTTCAGATGCCAAGCACTTCACCAGCAGCGGCAGCTGTATATTCCCCAATATGTTAACACCTGGCCCAATCTGTATTCACATAAACAAACTGTTATGTTCAAAAACTGCAAAAAATGTTAAGAATTTGTCAAAGTTTATCACATGTATCAATAGCAATTTGGATGTTAATACACTTAAGTAATGTTTGTATGACAACTTTGTATTATGATAATATGTATTTTATATAAATGCCATCTTGGTGTATGTATGTATGTATGTATGTTCATTATACTCATGTACCACCGTTGGTGGGTATTGAGAAATAAGAACCTTTGAACTTTTGATAACGGTGCTAGTATCCACATAGGAACTTCGCACTCGTAGCAAGAAAAAAAGTTGACTATCCATAAAACTTGCTCCCATTCATACAATAAAGATGATTATTAAGGCGGTGTTACTGCGTATAGAATAATACGGGCAAGCAAGGTACAGGTACATCATATAACATTTTGAAATTAGTGTAAGAAGTATTTCCTTCGAGCGAGAGCGATGGTTATAGACTAAAGTACCAGTACACCACATGCAGTGGACAGGTGCCCGCCTCAGTGACGTCATCCTCAGCTGCTTTATGACGCCACAGAATCATGGCAGCGGTTAGTTTCACCTTTCGGGTCAGACCTTATCCCGAATCCATAACCAACACTTGATACGACCAACATTTAGTATAAATCATGTTTTAGAAGAAATAGCAATTAAGAAAATGCCTAAAACAATGGTGAGTAATTAGTGATGGTACAATTAACCAATAGACATTTGTTTATGATCACCATTACCTCACATTGACCACGCCATCACGCAGGTTTTAAAAGTTAACAAAGTAACCTTGCCGATAAGACGCCAAATATATATACGTTAAGGAACACTGAATAATACATCAGGACCATTTAGTTCCATTTGTGTTGATTGCAGAGTCTGTGTGTCTAGAAAATAAATATCTGCTTCTAAAACTAGTTCTGTGTATTCAATAAAGTTCGAGCACATACCTATAACAGCCAGTTGAACAGAAGCTGGTGTGCCACAACCTATTATGGTAGCACCAGAGGCTCTGTGGTCTGTGTGAATCAGTATCAACTGATATACATCTATGATAACTCAGACATGTTGAAATCAGCTTGTCAAGAGATCCATACCCTGCTGGTATGCAGTTGTTAAAGGGACTCACTGAATCAATTATGTACAACTACCTTTGTTTGTGGACGACATCCAACCAACTGAGAGTACGTTCCCTGATGCTTTAACCTTCTCTCTCATTGTTGTTCGCTTCACAGGATTGAGTTACTTATGAACGGATAGGAGACAAAGTTACAAGTCTTATAGGATGGAACAGAAAGTGAATCCTATCGATCGTTTTCCGATAACATACACACATTATTGTGCACTGCGGATATTTATGGCCTTGTGTGTTTCAATCTTAGTTTTGATGCAAGTCGTTTCGTACTTACCTTATAATTATCCAATAGCCTCTTTCGGGAAAATTATAACAAATATTTTGACAGATGAATGTTCGGATATTTTAGCAGAAGCAGCTAAAGGAAAGTGGATAACCCGTCCTTTGTCGGAGATCGAGGCTGACGACATTAATTCGTTTCTAGTGGTTGCACGGGGTCACTATGGCGTGCCAGCAAGTCTTCAACGAAAAGATATGAAATGTGGGAACGTAGGATTTCCTAAACTCACGAGTCATCCGCTCTTGAAGTTCCGAGCTCTTTGTGATCCTAAAGGTGAAACTCCCTGTTGTCACAACTTCCGGTGCGCACTTCGAACTGTCCAGAATTGTAGTTGTTCTTCTTGTTATGACGTCAGAAGTCAGATTCATGCCGAATACGCTCAATGGAAACTTTCTGATGGCCAATGTCAGTTGAAAAATCACACCTCGTCTTCGGCTTGTGGCCTCCTTACAGGAGCTAGTGTATATTTTGTGGGCGACTCCTACCTTAGACAGATGTACGCCATGATGGTCATGCACGTAACCGGAAACTACTACAACTCTACCTTCCTGCCAGGGGCTACGTCTGGTGAGTATAACATTCAAATACAATTGTCATTGCTTTCTTATCTTGTTACGCTTAATGTTACTTAGAGGACATCGGGCCTGTGAACTAGTACAGCAATTACATGGCATGGTTTCCTATGGCAGTAGTGAAATACACATGTAATAATACTAATGACTCTAACGATGAATCAGCTTAACCATCCAGACGATGGAAAAAAAACACTATGTGTAGATACATCTATTGGCTATTATCACACTATGTTATACAACAAATGTCTGTATGATATTTGCAACATGGGCTTGTGACCGCGTTACGAAATAAACATATACGAATATATAAAATGAACACATTTACACGATGAAAACAAATGGACATTCTAATATAGGTTTTATTTTACTTTGAAACAAAACATGACTCAACATTGACGAGGAAACATTATAATCACTGGATAGATATTTCGCAAATACCGACTAATACGACAAATTACTGAATAAGCAAAGTTGCACGACGAAAAACGTAAGGGCAATCCCTCCCCACCTTATCGTCAGTTCGGCGACGATGCATCACCCGACGAATGAAAGGAAATGATGATAAGAATCAGTGAATGACTTAAGAACAAGCAGCACGTTATTCATGAGAGAGAATCACGCGAGTCGATGGTTATCTGCAAGTCTATAGCAGCGCCACTCACTGGTGACAGAGATGTAAATCTTACTTCGGGAAACCTTATTAGTTCATGAGGTATTTCAAGCAGCGTCAAGCCGCGACCACGGAAGTACTAGTGACCAAGGAAATACTACCTATTATACTTTTCACATTTATTTGACTCCGACCTGGTTAAATAAAACGCATGTGAGCAGTTGTGGAACCATTATGATAGCCATTTAAACCTCTGTAAAGGCAAATGTATTGGCTGTGACGTGGTGTAATACTGAAGGATAGTACGATGACAACATTCTGAAATATAATTTCAAACGGATATGATGTGTTGACCTCGTTATATTCCGTTACTTTTTGCATAATATACTGGGCTTGGTCGTCGGCTTTATATGCTTTCTAGTCGCTAGGGTTTCGACAACACAAGCCCCCGTGCCATCCTCCACTGACACAGTGTGACAGAACAACGACATACGATGTGTGAACAAAACGTACATTCAAATCATACACTTGACATCAAACGGAATTCTCAGCTTACTGCTCAACATTTACTTGCCATCAAAATGTTGTTCCACGAAAATATAACATCCTGGGTAATATATTGAATACGAAATACATAAGGTTCATTTGCAGATGTCTAATTGCATAACACTTGTACTGCACGCATTTGATTTACCTTAAGTTGGTAAACTGAGATATTCTATATGTATTGATAGTTCTCAAACCCCACACTTTTCATTTTTACAAACAATGAAACTATCGAGGAGAATTCAACCCGGGTTAATATGATAACTCTACGCTTAATAGTAGGATGAAATACATTCAGTTATCGCACGTCTGAACCGTAATAATCTGCTGGCATTGATTTTCTTGAACATGACTAATTGTATATGGTTGACTCATTAGATATCCTGAAAAAAATTATGTTTTGATTTTCAATATAATTGTAACTTCCTTTGTTACCCCTGATTCTTGGTTGACTGGGTGGAGCCGACCTTTATGTAAGAAAACAGGTGGGCCAGTTGATACGAATTCTTACCGGTCCTTTCTCAGGTGTTTAGGGAAGTTATTGAAACTCGGGATTTGATAAATATCTGGACTCAAATCATGCCCATAGTACATCACAGGCTGGCTTCAGAGAAATCATGTCCACTCTAGATGATTTATTCATTTTAAACATTCTAAATTAATATTTCAAAACCTGCAAACGAAAATTGTGTTGTTCTTTTATTGATGTTACAAAAGCGATGGAGAGTGTATGAAGAGAGGTTGTTAGTATCATACAACATAGGTGGGCGATTTTTTTATGCCGGTGAAACATGTGTATAGTGATTTAAAATCCTGTGTTATGGACGACACGGTGCAAATTCCTCGAAGTTTACTCGCCTTGCTACGTAGCGCTACATTGAGCAATCGCGTTCAAGAGAGGTTTAAAAGTAATCGCTCATTGTGCGATTACTTTGTAACCCCTCTTGAAAATGACCCAGATGTTTTATAATATCATAGGCAACTACGCCACCTTCACACGCAGGAGACTCGATACAAAGTGTGCAAATATGTAAAAGAGGAGCGATATAACTAAAACATTCTGGCATGTTATGACAGGTAGCCCGAAATCTGTGATTGTGAGCATTTCCAGGATGTCTTTTGGTATTATATCGTTCTAAACTTCCAGATTCAACATTGTAGAAACATATGAATCTTCAGCTTTTAGTATTGAGTGTTTAACTAGCAAAGACAACTGGGAAGAAATCTTGTTTACATAGTCATACACGTGCATGTCTATTGTGAACATTACAATAGCGAAAATGATGAACACATTATCTTTTTTAGTCAGAATGAATAGAAACTGTAATATGAGAAACTCACTTTTTGAAATGCTCATTCTTAAATAATTTAAGATATCATGATATTCTGATCTATTACAGCAATTGGTCGAATCTTTTGAAATTTATACTTATGTTTACCGTAAAAGGTATTCAAAATTAATGCACAATAAGATGAGATGATTTTTTTTAAATCAACAGCTTTTCTGTGAAAATGATGATAAAAGACACCATTAAAAATAAATGAAAATATTTTATTTCTTTAAAACAAAACACCAGATAAATAGGAAAATGAATAATATTTTGCTTTATTCCACAGGAAAGAGCTCATATTTCTCATTTTATATATATTTTTAGAGTTTAAGAAAATAACTTTCAACCATTGATACTGTCTTTAAATTCTGATGACCAAAGAACAAACTTTCAACCATTGATATTGTCTTTAAATTCTGATGACCAATGAACAAAGCTGTAGCAAATTATGAACCACGTGATACTTTGGGTTATCCGAAATAATTGGCACAATCAAATGTGGATTTTGATTTTCAATATGTTTCATATTGACAGAAATTATCTATATTTTCTCATCAGAAACAACAGTAAACTGTTCACTTCAAAACAATTTCTCCAGAAAAGAGCGCTTTTGTACTGGTTAAGTACTTCATGATGTTACATTCCAGAATCCGAAACTACGTCTTACTGACATACTTTCCTAGAGATTCTGCATAAAGTCGAATTAGCGAAGGCAAACTAGTACATTTGACCTCCAGATGAAGATCTAAAAAATAAAAGCAGAAACGCCAAACGGCAAATGAATAAACGTACTTGTACATTGATGTCCCCCGCCGCAACGCGGAACGGGGGACTATGTATTCAGCGCCGTCCGTACGCCGTCACCAGTCGATTTTAGTGACCTTGGCCTTATTTTCATGGTCACCGCGACACTTTGACCACTTTTGTAACTCTTGTTAACGCGATACATCATGACAAGTTCGACTCAAAGTCTTCAAATTTGGTGTCAGCCTATATTGGAGGAAGATGCAGACACCATTCGATTTTGGTGACCTTGACCTTATTTTCAAGGTTACTATGACACTTTGACCACTCTTCGAACTCTTGTTAACGCAATATCTTATGAACCCGAGCACCCAAAGTCTTCAAATTTGCTGATCATCATGACACTTTTTACCGGTAATGATATGAAGTAGCTCATTTTGACCAAATGATCACGATGTGTCTTTTAAACTCAATGTTACCGGCGGGGGACATTGTCATGTTAGTGGCAAACACTTGTTCAACATTGATTTGATGGTTCACTGTAGAGTGTCATAAAGCTAGGAAGAAATTTAATAAAACTAAACGGCGTTTAAGAACATTCTGTATATAATAGACGCGTTAAAAAATATTTAGATGAACATATCAGATTGTACAAAAGTGAATTAGAGATAATCCTGAGAGGAAAACAGAAACATGACCCGAAAGAATTTTGGAAAAGTATTAATGGAGAAAAAGAAAATGACAACGACAATTAGTTAAACATCGACGTATTCTATGAGTATTTCAAGTCACTGAATGAACCAGAACTAGATGAACAGAATGACCACGATGATAGCGATAAAATAACACAGCTTTACTCTGACGTTTTAAACAAAGTCATTTCGAAAGAAGAAGTGATGTCTGCAATTAAACAACTAAAGAAATCCAAAGCATCAGGGGTAGACTTTATCGAAAATGAATATCTTATAAATAGCGTAAACATCATGGTACCGCTGCTAGTCGAACTATTTAATCTTATATTTGAAAAAGGTGTTTTACCAGAATCGTGGTTAACGGAAATATTACACCAATCTATAAGAGGAAGGGCGATAAATCTGACCCAACCTCATACAGATCAATCACTGTGCTTAGTTGTTATGGGAAATTGTTCACAAAGATATTGAATAACCGTCTTTCAGATTTCCTGGATGATAATATTCTAACATCTCCCCAGGCTGGATTTAGGAAGTCATTCTCTAATGTTGACAATATATTTATAATTTATAATATTATGCAAATAGTGAAAAGTAGGAAGCAAAACTTTCGATACTGTCTGGCGAGTTGGATTATGGAAAAAAATGCAAACGATTTGTATTGAGGGTAACTTTCTGAATCGTGTAAAATCAATGTATAGCAATATCAAATCTCGTGAACAATGTTATGATGAAGTATCAAATTACTTTCCATGCAACAAGGGTGTTAGACAGGGGGAGAATCTTTCACCGTTACTTTTTTCTATTTTCATACAGGTTATCGAATCTCATTTATTTGACGCCGATTGTGGTGGGGTAACACTTGAATATATGGAAGACGAAGATCTGTTGTTATATATCAAGTTGTTAGTTTTATTTATATGCAGACGATGCGTATTATTCGATGTTTCACCGAAATGATTGCAAGATACGCTAGACTCATTTAAGAATGATTGATATCGTTGATAGCTTTTCATACCTCGGTAAAACGCTTCATAGAAATAGGAAACTCGTATCAAGTATTAAAGCTGTATGTAATAGTGCTTCAAAAGCAATGTATAATTTAGTGATGAAATCAAGAAAGCGAGACCTTCCATTTGACTGCTTACTGTTCGCATTTGACTCAATGGTAATTCCTATCTTGACATATGGTGCAGAAATATGGTGCTTTGAAAATCTTGAAGTCCTGGAGAAAATACACCTTAAATTCCTTAGACTTATTACTGGTTTAAGAAATTCAAACCCGATGTATATCTCCTCCTTCCAAAATATATTTCATTACCAATGTTGTGATTTAGAACCTCTAACCATAGTTTACCTATCGAGACGGGCCGCTGGTATAATGTTCCAAGAGATGAAAGAACGTGCATAAATTGTGCACGTCTAAAAGCATTGCAGATGAGTTTAATTACATGTTTAATTGTGTAGCCCTTGATAATTTGAGAACACAATATTTACCTAGTATTTTAACATCTTTTCCGAACATGTCAAAGTTCATAAAAATGTTACCTACTAAAAAACACCAAGACTTAGTTAATTTGTCAAAATATATTTTACATCTCTCCTCTCTTGTTAGAACGAACCATGTCAATATTTAGATTTCGCCTATCTGTTGTTTTGAATCAAAATTTGTATTTATATTATATCATATCTTGTCAATATGCTCGTGTACCACCATGGTGGTTTTTGGAGAATAAACGAATTGAATTGAATTGACAGCCAGACGATGTTGTGCTCGCCGTGACTCTCTCCATGGATCCTGCGTTAGGCAAACTAGTCTACATTAGAGCATACATTGTGACAAATTCATCATCGTTGGTTAGGTGCACACGTGGTTGTTACTGTCTTGAACCTCTGGATAATTGTATCCTTAGAACATTTCCGAATCCCTTGAGTGGTACTGTTTTTAAAAAGAATTCCACCAAAGGTCTCTCTGATATTTGATTGTAAAATAGTGATATATTGCATCATACATACAAGTCATGATATATAATGTTAGGTAATTCTAAGGAGATAAATGAATCATAAAAAAGATTATAAGTTTATGGAAATTAGAATTCCACTCTATGAATTTCTAGCAAGTACACCAGCCATAAAGATAACATTCAAATCATTTAATTGATGGCCCTATTTGTTACAGATAACGTAAAAATATATTGACATGTTATGATGTTTGGAGAGCATTTATGTAGAACATCTGGCAGAGTTATTTGGTCATCGTTATTGTCCTATTTTATTTATATTTACCAATTAAGTCTTTTTGTAAAACGCATTTTTTAAGCGTGCAGTTGTATTTAGAATGAGTGAGTAAAACTGATGTCGGGTAATATACTAGTACGTGAAATGCGAGCTTATGAGACCTGTTAGATATCAGACGAATATATGTTACAACCACCTTTGTAATGGGAAAACAAAGGTAAAAATATAATAACATTTTGAGAACAACCTAGCCTATTAGTCATAATATGAACCTGAATTTGGCAATGTTACGTGAAGTAAAATTATTAAGATTAAGTTGTATACAGATGTGGAATTTGACCACCCACATTCACCTCCCACTGACAAATCACCAACTACTTTACATCCATCCATTACACCTACACAGGTGCCCCCATGATAGCCTTTTTAAAGGCTTTTCTTGTTTGATTTCTATTGAGAATAATCGATTTAGGTAGTTATAGATATGCGTAAACTTCAATTTTTTCCAATTTCGAGTGTCATCCTATTTTCTTGATTCTGTTATATATTCATATTCTGAGCAAAGCAACATCTACTCTATTATCATAAATATGTTTGTCAAATGATAACAGCATGTTATAAATAAAATGTTGTTTTCCTTGCAGCACAGCGGAAACCGTACCTCGGCCCCTTCCAACTCCTGTGTTACAGGTATCTCAACAGAATAATCACAGTTTGCAATAAAACTACTTTGTTAAAACACCTAGAAATAAATCAAGCTATACAGGGTAAAGCGGTGTTAAAGCTTGTCCAAACCCTTCGTCATAAGGAGCGATCGCTTGTTCTCTTAGGACAAGGGATCCATAATGCCTATGATTATAACCAAACTTGGAACCTACTTCTGAAGCCTCTTGTCCAGGAGTACAATACCACTAGACAAAAATGGCCCAAATTGGTTTGGATTGGGCCTCATTCTCATGGCATCATGAAGATACAGCGGGATAAAAATCAAAGCGATGCAAGGCTGAAGAGCTACAGTGAGGTTATCAACAAGTTGTTACGAGAACATGGCGTTGCGGTGTTTGACACGGCTCCTATGACTGAAAATGTCATGGCGTATGACGGGGCACATTACGGCACTGGAATTAACATGATCAAAATACAAGTGGTCTATAACTACATTGAAGATATAATGAAGAAAATGCAATGGTAGTACAATGAAATCATGTACACGATTAATGTTATTAATAATTGGTTTTGATTAAGGGGTCAATGCCACATCGAAGCAATTATAGTACCTAAGTCCAATCATAATTCCGACAGACCAAACAAGTAAGCCTGTCTACACAATACTACTGTTACGAACGTATGGCGATCTCGTATAAAACAGTGTTTAAACACTTGCGGTTTGACCTACATGTACATATATGTTTTTCCTAATCCTGGTTGTGTCTGTAAAGAGTCGCTGGTCTCTATGGTAGAACCAACTCTGACAGATCACTGTATACAGCAATGGAAGGATGATATTAATAAAAGAAATCGCAGGGTTGTTACTATGAATTATTTTTAAAATCGACATCGGCTCTGTAGCTCAACAGGCTTTAAAAAAGATATTCATAATTACTTATATAAAATATGATAAAATTTACAAAGCATATGCAAGAATTGCGGACATACATGTAGGGCCAGTCAGCGAGGCGTGTTCACCGAACCGTGAACCTATGATCATTTTTACAGAGCATCAATTGTTACTGAAAATAACTCCATAAGGATATATGTAAATAAAAATAATAACGTCGGTACTTATACTTCAATATCTTATCTTTAATATTGTACATTTTCATCACATTATGATGAAAGCATAGAGGTTCAAATACGCGTTGAAAAAAGTATTTCAGCTCTTACATGTATGTGTTCATACCAAAATTGGTGAGATTTTAGAAATTGCCTTATTTTTTATCGTTGCTAACCATGTTCCTATTACCGAATCGCAAATAATAACGTTGCTCCATTTAGAACTACATCTTAGTAATCACCTTGCAAAGATACATCATTCTCAAATAATTATGAAAGGGTAAAAAATGAACTTTTGTGTTTTTGACAAAGCGTGTTGTAGAAAGAGTTATGCCCCTTAGATCAATACCTCGGACTAATTAAGGCACTGTGAAAGGTCTTAGGGTAGAGCGGGGTCAATTGTAATACTTTTTACTTAACTGGTTATAATTACCGGTAGTTACTTGTGATTATAATGTCAAGTTAACTGGTACTAAATGGTACGTTGATATATTGGCTTTAAATATAAGTGTCTTTTGGGGTTCTACAAGCAGTAGTTATAAAGTTGTGACTAATTAAATGTAAGCACTGCTAGTGTTACAATCGACCCCGATCAGGAGAAGGAATGCAACTGACAATTCGGAGAAGATCATGAAATACATTTAGAGCGTAGGTCGCCATTAGTTTTGAAGGTGATAAGGTGCGTTGTGGCGTGCAGTCCAGTAGCAAGAACACGTTTACTTAAACTTTGTTTTAAGTAGGAGAATGTCCTCAAACTGGCCATTAGTTTTGCACGTGGAGCATGTTTTCGGCCTAATAGTCAGGCAGAATGGTGAAATGACTGTGCACTTTGGGTGAAAAGTACCAAACTTGGCACAAAGATAGCTTGAGGTATTGTGATTAAATTTGGTCTGAGGGCCAAGTCAATTTCCATCCAAGATGGCCGCCAAATCCAAAATGGCCGCCACTGTTAAACCGTATCTGCTTTTACATGTTTTAAATGATCCATTCATGCTATTTTATTATTATTCATGCTAGCTTAGAAACCCAGAAATACAAGGATTGTTACTGTATTGATTAATCCATTGTTGACGATGGTACAAATGATAAATAGAAGACAAAAAACAAAATGGCAGCCAATTTTGTGATCTAAGGTGATGTTTCTTTTTGTGCGTTTCTACGTGTTTATATCATCAAATTAGATTGTCAATATTGCTTGTTTAGACTAGAAATACCATGACTAACAATTTATTGGTAATCCCGTTGCTGACAGTAGCAAACATAATCCAAAATGGCGGCCAATTTGTCACTGAAGGGCATCCTTCGATTTTCTAGAAATGAATTGTTTTCCTTAATCTTATTACGATTCATTTAGGTTGGTATTCTTAGCTTATGGTCTTCAAATAAATATAGTCCAATTAATTTCCTTCCAAGATGGCGGCCAAATTCAAAATGGCCGCCACTGTCAACATGTATCTCTTTTGGCATGTTTACACATATTTAAATGATTCAATATCCCAATCTTATTAGTATTCTTGGTTGTTTTGAAGTTATAGTCTGTTCATTTTTTTGCAGGCAGTTGACTAGGAAACTTTATATTGAACCGACACTATATCGTTTAGTTCAATTGTTTGAAAATACATACATAATACACAGTACTATACTATTACACAATATTTAAAAGTACACAATGTGAACTGGACAGGGCTAAGATGCCACATTCACCTTCGATTCTTCAGGTAATCTTATTCTTTCATGTTGTTGTCATTCTTTTAGGTTTTCATTCTGTTTTCAGTATAGATTTCATATAAGATTATGTCATCATATAGCTCATATTTCCAGAGAGAACACTTTGAAGCACGATGAAAGTTTGAAACAAGCACCACAATGACATCCTCTGTTTAAATTATTACAACCACATTTCAATAGGTCTGTCCTGCCTGATATACTGATCTCCTTGTGTGTTGAAACACTATATCTGAACTTGAGTTATAAGTTAACAACGTTTAACATCAACGCTCTCACGGGAACTTATTGGCTTGCAATCATCCAGATACCACGGGGTTGCCTTCCTTACTGATCAAAATGTAGCAATTGATCGGGTACAATGGTAAACATATGTTAGCTCTAATTTAGGTACATTGAAATTGTTGATAGTGGTATCTCCTAGAATAATTTGATAGCAGGCTACTGCTGCATGCAATCAATGTCATTACTCAATGATACCTGAGCATCATGCTACTCTCTGTGTTCTTTAGGATGTACCCTTGTTCAGTCAAACCATCTTCGTTGCTTTATGACTAGCATTTGCAACTGAAACAATCACGATTCATACCAGCATATACTGCTACCAAGATCATTGGATCGTAGAAGATTGTCTCTAACGATTCAAATCTGTATCGTTTTTGATCTAACCTTATTTTACGACAAATAAAATAACAACATTGAAGCAGGCAAAATTTCCCCTGACGTTGTAGAAGCTTTTTTCAACTCTTGGGATACTGTCTTTTTAAAAAAGGTACCATGAATGAATGAATGCAAACAATTTCAATATCGGTTTGCCCTCATGAAAGACAGACAATTGAGTTCCTGTGGGAGCACTGGCGATGCTTATAGAGATACTAGCTTAAGAAATCTGGTAGGCGAAGGGCATAAGGGGTTTCTGAGAGATAGCTTATATATGTGTTTATTCTGAATTGATTGTAGATAAAGAGTGTGTATCCTGTATTTCACTGACAGTGAATGGAGGTCTGAATAGGAATGATGTGCTGGTATCTTGGAGTGAGAGTCGTGATACCAGTAACAATGGTCTAGACACGCTGGAAACTGAGAAACCCGACATGATGCATTTGTTCAGTGTTTCCAGAGAGGTAACAGAGGTAACAGTCGAATAAAAGAAATGGAACAAACTAGACCACTTATAGTCTTATACAGTGCAATCAATGAATGTTGTTTTTTAATATACATGCATGTATTGTTCGTCTGTTGTAAGAACCACTGTTTACAGTATTCGACCCAAACCTAGTGCATTATGTTATGTCTGATAGAACTAGTTCTATAGTTTGGCTTGGAAGTCCAAATAGGTGTCATGACTCTTCATAATGTCTGTCTTTGAAATGGGTGTTTTCCAATTTCTTAATTGAATTCATTGAATAGCTTTAATTGATTGTGTTCTATGTAATGAAGGGATTTTTGGCACTATAAATACCAACCTTGATAAATAGTAAAAAGAAATTCCCTTGCAAAAAGTCAATCATTATTTGCAAAATATAGGACAGACCATTATCTTCAGAATAACAATACAATGCGTTATTGAATCATTTGAATATGCATAAATATGCAAAAAGAGATAAGGTTGACGTACAGTGGCCGACATTTGATTTTGGCCGCCATCTTGGAAGGAAAATCATTTAAACCTTTGGACCAGATCTATTTGAAGACCATAAGCTAAGAATACCAACCTAAATGAATCGTAATAAGATTAAGGAAAACAATTAAATTCTAGGTTATCGAAGGATGCCTTTCAGTGACAAATTGGCCGCCATTTTGGATTATGTTTGCTACTGTCAACAACGGGATTACCAATAAATTGTTAGTCATGGTATTTCTAGTCTACCCAAGCAAGATTCACTATCAAATTTGATGTAGAAACGAACAAAAACATACATCACCTTAGATCACCAAATTGGCTGCCTTTTTGGTTGTTTTCTTCTATTTATCATTTGTACCATCGTCAACAATGGATTAATCAATACAGTAACAATCCTTGTATTTCTGGGTTTCTAAGCTAGCATGAATAACAATAAAATAGCATGAATGGATCATTTAAATATGCAGAAACATGTAAAAGCAGATACGTTTTAACAATGGCGGCCATTTTGGATTTGGCGGCCATCTTGGATCGAAATTGACTTGGCCCTCAGACCAAATTTAATCACAATACCACAAGCTATCTTTGTGCCAAATTTGGTGCTTTTCACCCAAAGTGCACAATTGCCTTGATTTTCTGCACCATTCTGCCGGACTATAACGGCCTCAAACATTGTCCACGTGAAAAACTAATGGCCAGTTTGAGGACATTCTCCTACACATATTTACTTACACCTAGACAATATTTAATAGTTAAATAGTTAAATCCCCAAATACCATCTTTCCCAGCTTGGTGGAACTCATTGAAGATCGCTACCTTTGCCTTATCATTTTTTTAAAACTAATTTTGTGCAATGCTTGTGAGTTACCATATGCATAATTGTTATAATGATCAGATTGCCAATAGAGAGTCAATTTGATTGCTCTGTTGTAACTCATTTCCTTAGAAAATGTATACTAACTAAAATATGAATTAATTGCTGGATGGAGATTATTCTCAGCCAGGGTTATCTTGTCTCCATTTTAGTGTGTCGAGATAGTTTAGTTATATGTTCAAGTAATCGATGTATTGCCTTTCAATAGTTGATTGTCCTGAAATTCAAGATTTTCATATGTAAGAATGTTATCTTTGAACTTCCTTTTTTCAAATCTTACACTGTTTTAATTAACAAAAGTTGTTTTGAAATTAGCAAGGCAAAACTTTGGCATTCGGGGTGGGGGTATTCTGTAATTTAAGATTCATTTGAACGCAAGAAACGATTATTTATAAACAGAAGGGCCTGTTACGACGTAAGATGTAATAAATGCGGAAATATGTAATAACTGCGGTAAATTGTAATAAAAACGCGGTAAGAAGGAATACTGCGGTAAATTGTAATAAAAATACGGTAAGATGTAATCATATTAGTGCGGTAAATTGTAATAAGGGGGTGCGGTAAATGTTACTAAAAAGTGAGGTAAATTGTAACACAATATGCGGTAAAATGTAACAACCCTACCTAAAAATTTGTATAACTACATTTCTACTGTGACTGTCAATTGTAGGACTCTTCTTATACTTGTTATAATATTTCGTACTCTTTTAGCTAATTCCAGTCTGCAAATATCTTAATTCTCAGTTTATAAGTATATATCTTGTAAAGAATCGTTATGATTTTTGTTAAATAGAACCCTTCGTTTCCATTGCCGATAACTCCTTACACATGAAAAGGTTTATATCATCAACAGATAAATCTTTTTTATTATTTTGCGAAATGCATATCTTTATACGCGAAATGGTTCTCATGTTAAAAAAATATGGAATAGAGATTTTTCAAAATGGCTTTTGGTTGTCTTAAATCGGTTTACCCCCAAAATTTAGACGGCCCATAAACAGACGTCTCAATATCAGACGAATCATTCAAGTGTGACTATGGTTACAACCTAGTGTTACCCATTGATATAATGGGCCTATCCCATAGACTAACGAGATAGACGGGTTGATTATAACTTTATGCAGGTAATAGTGAGCAAAATGCATATGTCCATAAGAGTAAGATATGATAATTCGTTATTGCTCGTTAGTGAATTTGTTTCACGTCTGAGTGAGTATATTTATAATAAATACATGGAAACAAAATTATATAACATGTACTGTGAATATGATGATGGAAACATTAACGCTTATTCAATAGAGAAATTGACTTTGGTACAAAAGACATTTTAAAACGTTTGGTTTTGCCCGTCGGTATACTATACCGACGACCGGGGGGTAACAATTCAAAACAGTCATGTAAAACAATAAAATAATATTATTTTTTGCTAAATTTTGAGCCTGTCATTCATAAAGTTCATACGATTAGAAATGTTCTCTCCTTGTTTAATTATCTTTTCCAATTTGTTAGTGACATTGAGCCGAACCAACATTGGATAGAGAACATAAGTATAGACTGATTACATGTTTTATAGAAAAGATCCCTAATAGTTGAATCAATGTGGTAAGATCGGAGCTTCCTGTGGAAATGAAGGCGAGTTTGACACTTGCTATACATGCGATCCGTATTTTCAAGGTATTTGTAACTCTACTTGTCTGCATGAGTGTGTGTGATTAACCCAAACAAAGTCAACACACCTTGTTTCTGCACACTCTCAGTCGCCAGATTGAGCAGCGCATAGCCTTGAAGCTTCTGTTTCCATTTTCAGTAACAATGTCATGCATGAACATTGGAATTTTAAATATATATTTTATCATAACTAATCGACATACATTTTTTTATGATGTTGCTTTTAATATATTTAAAGTGAAAAATTATAATTAAGTAGTTCTCAGTCAAGCTTTGGAGTTGTCTCCCTTTGGACAACATTGTGATCATATCTTACATGTAGTTTGTTAAAATTATTATTTAAAATAGTATGAAGACCACCCTTTTCTTTTTTCATTATTTCATATTATCTGTAAATTGAATTCTATTGTTCTTTAAATTTTGGGGTCACTGTAATGGGTTTTGAATTCGCAATTTCTGTGCAAGAGTTATCGCATGACAAACTTTCGTGAATTCTTAAAGGAATTTACATAGTGTGTGGAACCTCCTTGAACACTTTTTTTGTATAATCATGTTCATAATCTGAACCGTGGAAGTCAAACCAAATTTCCACTGACAAAATTCTAATGGAAATATTCCCATGGACAAATGGATTTTTTTTAATGTCGCGACTCATATTTCGTATTTAGAAACTACCTCTAAAATTCAAATAAGACTGCTTTGGCATTTCTTTGCAATATTGCAGGAATTGCTGTGGCATTCTTCGGCAGCAATGATAAAGGCAATGACATTTTGCTGCAGAATTGGCAAATGTCACACCATTCTCCTGCAACATTTTTTCTTAAAATATTGGGTTGCAATTTGCAATTTGATGGAAAGGGCGTTTTTGTCGAAAGCAATGAAATTTGGACAGTCGACTTACATTATGTAGGTCCTTCCTGGATATGGGATAATAGAGCAACGTTTGTAGGGAAACGATATAGGACTGTTCATCAGAGTACGAAACACGTTTGTAGGGAAACGATATAGGACTGTTCCTCAGAGTACGAGAAACGGATGTTGGGTAAGGAAAGACGACTGTTCATCAGAGTACGAACAACAAATATCGAGTAATGATAAAATGATATTCATCTGAGTATGAGTTACTGATGTCGAATAAAGATATAGAGGTCTGTTATTAGAGTATGGTGAGAATAACTAATCAATCAAGATGACGAACAAGAGGTTTATTGTTGTTACAGAAGGCGCCATTAAGGAATTAACAAATTAACAAATCACAAGGATGTACGTTGGTGTTTTAAACGTTCAGTAGGGTGTATGCCCATACTGTACAATAACAACTGCCACACAACGCCCCCTCATTTATTGTCTGAGACGTGTAAACACATTATATGACAGTCATCGATTGTTCCTCAAAAGCAGCACCACGATCCTACAAATTCTGGGGTTGGTTTCTGAGAGTTCGCATATGTCCGATGGGATTGAGATCTGGTGACCTTGAGGGCCAGTAAAGAAAGTGTTCCTGGTCAAGATAGCAGGATGTGATGGAGCATTTTATGAGCTGGACCATGTGCCGTCATGAATGGAATACGTTCGGGGCGATACCATAGAAAGCTCCCCAAACCGCCTCCGGTCGCCTCCTGCACACTATACTGGGCATTCACGGCGTCTTCCCAAACTCTCATCCTACCATCAGCATATCTCAGCGTAAATCCTGATTCATCACTGAGAACAACTCGGTTCCAGTCTCTCTGACTTCATCAGTCAAAGCAAACGTTTACGTCGATGAAATGGCTTCAGGATTGTTGACTCAGTATATAGCAATGCTACATCTTCAAAGACCTAATGCTACATTTTGTTCAGTATCTAAATGACATGTATTTCTTATACGTTCTGATAATCATACTCTTTAACCGACCAAACACATTGCAAGTTATCTTGAACAAAATGTATCTGTTCAATGTTTACCACCTGCATGTCCGTATGAGTGACGTTTTAAAAGTGTAGTGGTGATATGACCCCCGGCCCAACATACTGAATAAAGGCTTCTTTTTCGAGGATATGCATGACTGATTCTCACATTATGCAGACATACATAGTATCTCGTTGTCGTTCAAGCTTGCATGACATCAATGATATATGAAACTGACTGAGATTTTTATAAGAACGTATTTATACACCAAGAAGGTGAAAGGATTTAAATACAACACGCAACGAATTTAGGGATACTTCAGCGCAAGGAAGACTCGTAAGATAGAAGGTTGTAACTCGATGAGTTTGACTTGTAGCAAAACAGAACAAATCGTATTTCCTCTTATAAGCGCCGGGTCTCCAATACGCACTGGGCCTATAATAAGCGCCGGGTCGCCAATACGCACTGGGCCTATAATAAGCGCCGGGTCTCCAATACGCACTGGGCCTAAAATAAGCGCCGGGTCTCCAATACGCACTGGGCCTATAATAAGCGCCGGGTCTCCAATACGCACTGGGCCTATAATAAGCGTCGGGTCTCCAATACGCACTGGGCCTATAATAAGCGCCGGAGGTCAAGGTTAGTTGAGGAAAGAATCGCCGGTCTATAATAATCTATGGCTCTCAACTGTTAAATTAGTGTTCCCTTAGTAAACATTGGCTGCGTTTGATATAAGAACACTAGGATCGAGTCGACGCATACACTTTTACTTTTCTAATCAAACGTATCGAACACGACTCGAGTGTTGTCTGATCTTAATATAAACACATATCTATGTTTTGAAATTTGATATTTGAATTTTGATAATTCATTCATAGTGTGTATGTGTGACTTGTTTGTGTGTGACTACCCATAATGCACTTGACGTCACAAATCGAGTGCAAAATTGGTGAGTACGTTCTAGCTCGACTCTAGAGTCAATTTGCCCGAGAACAATTGCAATTTAACTACAATGTTACCTGTATATTGTTTATTTCATAACGAACTAATTTGCTGTTAAATATTATGAGTCACTACCGAAAAGATATTGTACTTTTAGTGAAGACCCTACAGCTGAATGTCAATGAAGATGTATTATGGAATAGGAATCAGATTGACTTTGATCAAATGAAGTGATTCAAAAGACCTTTCCTAGCCCAATTTCCATGTAAATGACGGCTGGACACAAACTTCAATTTTCTATCAAAGAAATAAGCACTTAGGCTTAAACAGCGTGGGTGCTGACAACATAAAGCGTCCGGGCACTTGATAGAGGATATACGCTATATACAATGCAAAATCTGAGTTTTAAATTTTGAAAAAAAACAGTCTGTGTACACGTGTCACTGAACAAGTTATGAAAGTTTAAAATGAGTTGAAGGAGGGACAGTTCGTGCATAATAGGCCATCTGATACGAAGTCAATCTGCAATAAATTCAATAAAGGAATACTCTTCTGCAAGGGCTGCTGTCAGACAGACAGACAGACAGATAAATTTATGTATGTCTCACTGCTGGTATACGAGAGGCTAGGAGTCCGAGATCGTTACGGACATTGGCTCAGCACAAAGGCCTGCAGTGTCAGGGCTGGGAAAGTGGGGCTGCGTATCTCATAAATATCGCCTATTCAGTAGTGCTATGCTGTCTGTGTATACAGTGGGACGGGAAGATCCGGTCGTCCATGAGTTCAGGTATTTACGTTTTGTGTCATCAATTGGTGCCCTGCATGTAGAACTTAATTGACTTTTTTTGTGCACAGGTTGATATTGGACTAATACCCCATTTACACAACCGTATACATACGTATGTATTTATACTCATGTGTGTATATCTGCTCCTGCATGGTGTGTATTTTGTGCATATAAATACACTTACATACGTGAGTAAATATACACTAGGAGTATATTTACAATACCTCATGTAAAAGTATATTTGCATATATGTATGTCTGCACACGTGAGTGTTTGTGTCATGTAAACACTTCTCTACAAATAAACGTGTGTGTATATTCCTCTTTACACAATTTTTGTTCCTTTAAAAGTGACAGAACTACTCATGTACTCAAAAGAAAATAGAGTCATCGGATTTGTATCTCATAAGGCTTTTTAATTATAAGGAATATAAGGTTGAAAATTGTAATTTTCCAGTAATTGTCAGACGGTTAACGAATGTACAATTTATAAACCACATTCTTTTTAAAAAAAAGGTTTCAAGGGTGAAGTCTTGGTGGCCGCAGAGTAACCAAATCTACAATTCCTATTCCCAAGAGGTTTCACCTTTCTTGTGGCTAGTGCATTTAGCTTTTGAGAAGAAGGCACATATTGTTCTAGGGAGGGACACACGTAGCTCTTAAATTGGACCAAAGAGTCGACAAACTTTCACTTTATAATCCCCATTGGCCAAAGAGTCTGTACACAAGCCGGTGGTTCAACAAAATGAAGCGCTTCGTAGCGCTCATTGATCGCTCAATGTAGCGCTCAATGAGCGCTTCATCTCTCTTGAACGACACAGTGCAAATTCCTCGAAGTTTGCTCGCCTTGCTACGTAGCGCTACATTGAGCAATCGCGTTCAAGAGAGGTTTAAAAGTAATCGCTCATTGAGCGATAACTTTGAAACCTATCTTGAACACGGCCAAGAATTCAACTTTTCAGGCTTTTAGTTATGGAAAAGAAGATCATTGGTTTTTAGGGCATATTCCCTGTGTTACTTGTTATAAATACAATTAATAATATTAATAGTCCATAGTAATAATCCACATTGGCTAAGGAGTCTCTACACAATTGGTCTTAAAGTCTGTTCACAAGATTTGAGTCTGAGGGGAGGCTGTTCTTCCCTATGCTGCTGATACAGTCTGCATTGTTCCATGGGTAAAATATGAATAACAAGTGCTTCAAAATCTGTAATACTTACCCCCTCTATTTCCTCATGTAAACGCATAGTATTTATTATATTTGAGTATATATACTTATATATTTTTCTGTATGTAAACGGGGCTTTAGTTAGCAATGTATCTGAAACGATTCATCCTTGATTGTTTTGTTATTGAGCATACGTTTGATCACCTCGTGTACACGGGTATACGTGTGTATATATGCGTCCGTTCATGTGTATAAATTGGTTAAGTGAGTTATTAACTGGGGGAAAACGTTTCATGACTTAGTAACACTTAGTAACACTTCGAGGCGAAATGGTCGTGTGGTAGGCTGCTGGTACAGTTAGTGCTGGCGATAGTTGCCTTGCTCTGAGGATGTGGGTTCGAATCCCACATGAGACGCTTCCCGAAAAATTACAATAATTTGTACTATTGAAGGAAGTGTTATCCCAAATGTAACCGTGTAATACAAACAATAATATGTGCATTCAGTGTAAAAAACATAGTTTATCATTGTAACAAATAACAGTACAGACATCTCAATAACCCCTTTATGTTAATATGTCCGTTATTAAACCTGCAGCAAATTTATTCCCATCACGCATTTCATGTTTGTGAATATTATGTCAGAATGATACCGAAGACAAACTAACAGCTGCGTTTTCATAAAGATGTATACGTGTATATGGAGTTTGCGTACACATTCAAAATAAAATGTTAGTATTTCCCTTGGGGTCAAAACAGTGTACCCTTTCGCGATCATTGTGGTGTAATATTGCTGTGACCTTACATATCCCTTTGATAAAAGTCTCCTTTGTATTATAATACATTTCACTTTTTATGCCTTTTCTTGTGGGCCGAAGGAAATATATTAAAGGGGCAGTAGCACGTTTTTTCGCTGAAATAAGTCGATGAAATGTATTTGAAAAATAATGTCGCCAATAGTAAAACACTCTTCTTTATTCAGGAGTTCAAGTTAGAAAATGAGAGTACATGGTTCCATAAAGCCATGGGAATCGTTTTCGAAATAATAAAATGTGTTCACAATAAAATGGCCGCCATGCAATTTTTGCTTTATACGCAACACCGTTATTACCATTACGGATAATTGACTTCTACCCTCTAAAGTAAATATAAATGACACAAACTATAATTTTAGATGGGAAATTTGAAAAAATAAAATTTGCAAAAAACGTGCTACTGCCCCTTTAATACATAATATAACTTGACGAATAGCTACAGGACAGTAATCGTGCACGTGTGTTGGCAGTTTACTCTTCTTTGAGAATCCAACTTCAGCTATTTCCCGGTGAAGGTATTCTCACTAACTCGTTGTTTTCTAAGATAGTTTTCTTTGGCTTACATTTTCCGGTATCGACAATATATCAATTCATCTAATCTAATCATATAGTAATTGAATTCTCATATTAATATTGTTACATTTCTTGTTATTATTTTACAATCTGTATATGTATAAACATCTGAAAATTATTACTGTATCATCACATCAGTTGGATTCGAAAATTACAATTCGAAATGTATCGTTAAAATGACGATTTTGAGTAAAAAAAGATACATTTAGGAATTAATGGAAATCTGAAAACAATATGTACTAGGTCGTTAGGTCCGGTGTTCATTCTTATAAGTGTGTATGTATGTGGGTGTAAAGAAGTAAAATATATGAAAATGGACATCTGTTGCATACATTGAATATTGTATATGGTATACAATGAATATCAATTTAATATTCCTATATCTAACTGAAATATATATATGGTGATGATTTTGCAGACGACTTTATTTCAAAATGGAAACGTTGTTTAGATGACTGTTTTCTGTTATTGCAAACATCAAAGGGAGATATTCAAGACATTCTCAGTATACTTCTCAATTCTCACTTCTCATTCTCAATGCATCCAAATATCAAATTTACTATAGAAACGGATAACAATAAGCTCCCGTTTTTAGATATTCTCATCATAAAAGAAGGTACTAAACTGTCTACTGACATTTACCATAAACCTATTCTCACGAAAAACATGTTAAAATTAATTTACCTTATTGTCTAGACTAGCAAGACGCATATTCACAACAATTAAGGAAGGAAACTTAAGACAAAAAAGATTAGAAGAGTTGAAATTTGCTTTGCTGAAACGAGCCTTTTCTCAAAATATTGAAAAAGCAACCAATCAGAGCATTTCTGAATTGCGAACGCCCACAGATAATATAGTACCTAAACGTACTATAACATTTGTAACTACCCATAACCCCAGCATATATATAACCCCAGCATATATATATTCAAATGGTTGTTGAAAGAATAACTAACGCCGATTTCCTCCTACATGTTTCAACTTTATCCTCAGGGAGGTTAACATTACAGTGATTATCAACTTCAACTAAAATTTGAATATATACTGACTGCATGTACACTTGAACAAACACCCTATTATGATATATATATTGTAGTTTGGTATACTTTCGTTCGGACGACAGTCTATTTGCTTGGAACTCGATGGACAGTACGCATTCTTTACCGTGACTGCAAATGTGTCTAGTTTCCGATTAGTGGAGATTTACGATTATATTTAATACCCACTCATTTTAGTCAGTCATGAACTTTTCAACTCGAAATACAATAGCCTAGCTAGCGCGTCCTCGTATTCAATTATCACACCTTCAATCTTTTCCATGCGACATTTTCGTTACACCTTTCCCATTATGAGCAGATGAAAATATAATGTAAACGCATGTACATCTTTCTATCTACTATTCGTGTTAGGACTCTTTACATTTATTAAGACTTTCCGTTAACCACTCTCGTTCTTTATTGTTTGCTGATGCTTAAAGGCGCTGTAGCACGCCGTTCTCACTGAAATAAAGTGCTCTCACAACAAAAGGTAAATAAGTGTTACCAATGGCTAAATAACAGTCCTGAATAAATAAATATAATGATAAAACAAATGTACAATGTCATATAGTTCGGTTAAACTATGCGAGGCCAATTCCCTTCCTGCGGCCATTTTGATGATCACTTTAAAATAGCCGCTCGAAAGTAGTTCAAGTGATAACTAAATCACTCAGAGTAGAGTAAATGATACAATGATGGAATGGTCAACTTTCTTGCTCTCTGAACCCTCAAAACCACATGGGCACTTTAAATCTACCTCACCACAAAATTGTCGCTTTAAATTCATACGTCGCACCATTTTTCCAATATGGATAATCGTTTTCTATGGATAGGGATTAGCAGGTCGTGTAATGAGATGTGTTACCCTCTAACGTAACAATATATTGTATACGCTTTAATAATAAATAGCACATTTAATAATAATTAAATAATATGCTAAAAAGTGCTTCAGCGCCTTGAAACTTTGCATGTGGTTTTGATAGGAAGAGAAAAAACATAAGAACGAAAGTAACTCAATTTGCAACATTATTGTTTTTAAACCGTTCCTATTCAACAAGATATTGGAGTTTTGTTTCAGAAGTGACTGTGCTTCTTCGCACATTAGTTCCTTGTCCAACGCACATACACTTTCTATCCTAGTGCTATCAGATTTTGACACATACATGCATGTTCATATGTTCAGTGTGCAGTAAACTACTGTTACCTACGTGTAAACGTATCCTTTTAGATAACCTGGGGTTTCATTTAGTTGAACAATCGGAGGTTAAAACCTTTATCTGATCGTGAAATACATGTTTTGCATTATATACGATTAACGTTTACGTGTACTGACCAAAGCATAAAGCCTTCAAGAACTATATATCTTCCATTTTGAAAGTGGTTTGCTTGTCTTATATGTTAATGGCATTTTTCAAGTAAATTGTTATTCAACTGTTGATAAATAATCCATGCAACATCTGTGTGTATTATGTATGAGTCACCTCAACATTCCAGAGGTGTTAAAGTACGAAAGACCCGCACACATATCCAGAAATCATGACATCAATTTGCAATCACAACTAACACTTTTCGACATTTAAGATAACATAATTGTGATAACATCATCATTCCGTAGCGGTTAGATGTGCTATAATATGATAATTATATGGTAATTCATCAGTCCATAGTATCTGTACTCATTCACTGGTTGCATTTCGAAACAAGTGAATGAGCTCTTCGATGAGAAGACAGCTGGTAAGCATTTAACGTAAGTCAGTCTTAAATGTGGTCAATGCTTAAAGAATTAAATTGTTAAACACAATGGTTGTGTATTTTGTGACTGCATTCTCAATAAAACCTTATTTCATTTATTTAAGTTTAATTGACTTAGAGGCTTATATATCTGACCTGGGTTTCACACTGTGTCACATTTGCGCTCAGTCCACTCAGCCCTTTAAATGGGTACCTGAACACGGGAAGTAGCGGCACCGAAAATACAATTCCTTCGGGGAAGTAATGTATCGCCAATGAGCAGTGCTTTCACTTGATATTAAGCGTTACATGTATATTATCAATGTTTTAAATATTATTAATATTATTATTATTATTGTTATTATTTTTATTGTGTATTTGACAAAAGCAAGATCGTGATTTTAAGACGCTTCGATATACCCGATAATTAGGCACGAGTGTCCTAAACATAGTACCACATTGACATGAATATAATGTTCTTTTTACTATCGAAGTCATTTAACTTTACTTTAAAGCCATAGGCCGCATTCAGAACGAAAACGTCATAGACGAAATGTGACGTCAAACTATGACTATTAAGACGTCACGTAAGCATGAATGATAGTTTGCACTTGGACAGCGGATGAAAATAATGAATTCGAACCTCGATATATATGACTGTTCTCGTAGGTGATTCATATATTGAACTTGGCGAGGTGAACAATGACATCCATTATATTTTGTTTTCAGATAAAAATGCATTACGACGAGGTTTTAAACATTGTGGGTGAATTCGGACGCTACCAAAAAGTCCGTTTCGCACTTCTCTGCATGTACTCCCTAGTAGCAGCATGGCACAGCATGAATATGGTTTTCGTCGGCGCCGTTCCAGACCACCATTGTGACGTTAGCGCCATTAACGACTCGACGTTGGAGAATTTGACATCAGAGGAACGAGCTGCCATTTTTGTTCCGAGAGGAGACAACTGTAGAGTGTACAATATTGAGGAAACACTTGCAATGTACAAACTCTACTCGAACTTGAGCCGTTTTGAAAAGAGAAATACGTCGCTTGAATCTTGCCCCGCAAACAAAGTTTATTCTACTGAGAAGTATAAGGCAACAATTGTATCTGAGGTGAGTGATACGTTTTTCGCCGTCAAAGGGCGCTCTAGCTGCGATGATAGAGATTATTATCCGTGGAAGTATGTCATATAACTTTTTATCAGACGAGTGAGAATGTTTGTATTGCCCGAGCGAGAACGAGAGTTATACACACATTTGAGTTTCGTAAAGGTCATATGACACACTTTCGAGTGCAATACTTTATTTATTACCCGTCCTATCCCACTTTGCAAAAAACAATGACGTCATAAACAGTTAACAATTATAACACGTCACAGACGACAACATACGGGATACGATTTGAA
The DNA here is from genome assembly GCA_936450465.1 of Gibbula magus. Taxonomy (NCBI): domain Eukaryota; kingdom Metazoa; phylum Mollusca; class Gastropoda; order Trochida; family Trochidae; genus Gibbula; species Gibbula magus. The sequence continues at coordinate 30,846,789 of OW388292.1, read as the reverse complement.
CATTGACTTATAGGTAAACGTGATATTTGATCGTATCGAAAATACTTAGTCGGTTATGTCAACCATAATAACAATAATATGGCAATAAACTAGAGTCCGTTCTCATGTTTCCGGGTTCATGCATCATATTTCATACACCATATTAATAATTCATATGTTATAGAATTTCGTCTCTGATATGTTCCAGTTTGGTCTGGTTTGTGAGAAGAAGACGTGGATGGGAACATCAAAATCGGTCTATTTCTTTGGTCGCTTGTGCGGGGCCATCGTCTTTGGTCAAATCTCAGACAGGTACATTGTATTTTATCATCAAAACCAATTCAAGTCATCCATACACATACCTTCATATTGCAGATTTTCCTTCGTATTCGTTTAATAACTATATTTTCTTTAATATAAATATTTGCTATAAATTTCCATTGGTTTTATTTTCGTGTAAAATAAGCTTCTCATACGCTTAACATAATTACATGTAGTTGAGTTGAAATATTTCAAAATGCATTTCACTAACAGTAGTATCAGTATAGGTTAAAACATGCCAAAGGGTGTTTATGAGATTTAAAACCCGCAACCCGGTAGCCCCGAGTGTTTATCCCGAGGGTAAGGGTTTTAAATCTCAACACCCTTTTGCATGTTTTTTCAAGCTTACAAACCGACCCCGTGGTTAAGTTTAATGTTTAATCTATTCTAATTGATAGTGCGAAAAAGTAAAGGAGTCGTCCGTAAAATATCTCCTTTTGGTGAAAGGCAGTAGGATATAAAGAAAACTTGGGAAACTCATCAGCCCAGTCCCTGAAGCACAGTGGTATCATCGCTGCGCTTGGTGTGCAGGAGTATGGAGGTTTCGGGTTCGAGACGGGTTATTGCAAAAAAAGATTTGGAGATTGATGTTTGAATTAACAGTTATTTTCCCAATAGAGTTAGACATAACATACACTAACTTTCATCTTAAACTTAACATCTCAGTATTAAATACAGATATTTGAAGAGTGGCATTATTAAGATAATTGCCCTGGGTAGAGGGAAATTACGTTAGAATCCCGGGGATTATGTGATAATCCCCGGGATAATACATCCACAAAGGAATTATTGAGTATAATGTTATAGGCCGTATAGTGGTGTGACGTCACTGGAGGTGTGTAACACAAGTTATGATCCCGGGATTTGCTCGATAACATGAGCGTTTTATGGGTTGATTACCTTCCATTTGAAGGATTTAAACGATATCTAACGAGCTTTCGCTCGCTTTATTGTGTTATAAACTATATTTGTTGTACCCTATCGGTATGGCGAAAAAAGTTGCTTTTATCATTCTTAGAGAAGCGTACGCAATATAAAATATCCCTGCTCGAGGACAGGAGATGAGAGTTATCCGTCCTTTGAGTAATGTCATGGCGGTCGACATTTGCATGTTTCTCGTCAAACTATGTCAACAAATTAAAACAACCTCATTAAATGTAAGTTTAGATGATTTCTGTCGAAGCACCTTATTTTCTGTTTCTGTTTGTTTCGCAAGTATAACTTTACCTTGTACTTACCCTACATATAATGCACACATGGTTTACTTCAAGAGACTCACGTTGTCATTCCAAACAGTTAAGAGTGAGAACAGTTTAAAACTCTTGCTGCATTCTCAACCTCGTGTTTTCAACTCTGATATAGTCATAATATATGTGTTTATAGTTCATTGAAATAAATCATTGTTGTGTTCATGAACTGAAGAATAAATTAAATAATAGATGTTGTTATTTCATTAATCAATTCACTTTCTTTTTATAAATGAATTAGGTAGTCCAGACAGTGTCAAAGTTCACCGTTAGCAAATCAAATTACTTGAAGGTGTATCACAGCAAATTGTTATGAAAGCCATTTATGTATAAATGTATATATGGGTTTAGGCATTATTCACACCGGGCTTCCGTTCACTAAGTACTGTAGTTGGATACCATGTTTTGAAGTGAAAGCCCTACGGACATGAACTGAATGCATTAGATTTACTTTGATAATATGAACATAAACGTACGGATTAATAACTACCTTGTTTTATTATCACCGAGCAGGTTTGATTGACATTAACAGCAAGAAGGTGAATAGATAAAATTGACATGAGTTTGTTTTTTATTTGTATTGAGATTGGCGTGATTTATTATTCCAAGAAAGTTTGGTACACATTTTAGCCAAAACGGCTGAAGCAGATGCAACAAAATTTTGCAGTCTGGTATACCTTTCCTTGCGATCGTGTAAATAAGCCAATCGGCCCAGTCATTAAACGTGCACGAATCCAAACGTTTTCAAAATGCAGCTAGATACTTATAACTTTTTTAAAAGAGATGCGCATTGACAATTCGAGCAGAAAAGTAATTCATTACGTTTTTGTAGGTCTCGTTGTTTCGGCACCATTTTTTTTTTTCGCACTTTTGAAAATTTCACGACTCCATGCACCTTTGACAATCTTCTCCTCTGAAGATACCAGCATTAGAAAGCTCGTATATACACATAATGTACTGATGACTGGCTTCATCCTTTGATTTATTTATGCGCTGAATCCTTTTATCGTCACATGTGACTTTATTTTCAGATTTGGTCGACGACCCACTTTTATCATCTGCATAGTATTATTACTGCTTGCGGGCTGTGTGGCTAGCGCAGCGCCGAGTATAGAGGTGTTCCTTCCTATGTACTTTCTACAGGGAGCAGCACAAACTGGGGCTTTTCTAGTGGCTTTTATACAAGGTGAGTATTTGTGTGCTTCAGCGAGGAGTTTTCCTTTTACATGTAAATAGCTTCACGTAATCGTATTCACATCTCCATCATATAGGTTTTCATCGGTACATGCAACTCCTGCTCTTAGCTCATGCCCGTTTTTGTCGACTTACCCTGTACTACGGATCACGCGCTATATTAAATAAACACATCAACAAATATACACGCAACAGACATAAGACTGTGATGCTGTACCATCGGAAGCAAGAGGTATGGGACATTGAATAGACAGTCTGATGCATTCGTGCAGCAAGAGGTATGGGACATTGAATAGACAGTCTGATGCATTCGTGCAGCAAGAGCTATGGGACATTGAATAGACAGTCTGATGCATTCGTGCAGCAAGAGCTATGGGACATTGAATAGACAGTCTGATGCATTCGTGCAGCAAGAGCTATGGGACATTGAATAGACAGTCTGATGCATCGTGCAGCATGGCTATGGGCGAGTCACTTGCAGGGTGTGTCCACACGTGGTCGCTGAATCAAGTACCTGGCACACTGCCGGATACCTTGTAACAGTCGCTGGATTGCTTGTAGGATTCGTCGCCGTTCATCTTGCAAGGCACGATTCAATTTAGTAAGCGTCTACGCTTGACATTCACGTCCACAGACATCATGATAACCAGAATATGCCTACTAACCGGTTGATCTGGAGGGCCATGAAAGGACATTGCTGTTCTCGTCGGCTAAACATGTCACTGTATCAAGTGCAGTGTAAGTTTTCATGCTGAACGCCGCCAGTTCTTTAGATCCAAAATCTGCACAGTGTTACACTTTCTGACACGCTGTCGTCAATGGAAGCATCACAGGACCAACTACCTGTCGTTTTGTACCGAGTCTTACATGTACGCTTACTCTCTCACACGATTCCTGATGGTTTCGTCGTAGTTTCCGTAACCGTTGCATATCGGTGACGTACGTAGTGCACCCGGATGTGTAGACAGGGGTGGTAACTCTAGGCATTCAACTTCGACATGTGATGCTCCGGTGACCCTGTACATTTCGTTCTACGCTTCGCCAGCTTCAAGACGTCCTACAGCGATATTCCTGTTAGCAGCATCCAATCGTGGCATCTTGCCGGGTTCATTAGTTTATATCGGAATTAAATAATATCAAGTCGGTCTTTTATAGTCATAGCATCTGCTGATGGCCGGCTCGCACGCGTTGCACTTGCTGTATACTGTTTCTGTTTCTTTCATGGACTGTTTAACGTTTCTGGCTGAGGTATGCATAATGTCATATTATTGATGCGTTTGGTCAACAAGTCCATTTTTCAAGGCATACCTAACGTTAAACAAACACAACGTTTCTTTATAATAAAATGTTGCACGAAGTAAAGAAACACAGCTCAGACATAATCTTGCGACGTTAAATATTCACACCTTTTAAACCATTCTGTAATTTGTGATGTTCGGTATGGCGAAAACAGTTGCATTAGTCATGCTGAAGGAAGCGTACGCAATATAAAATCTCCCTGCTCGAGGACATGAGATGAGAGTTATCCGTCATTTGAATAACGTCATGTTATTGCGGCCGCCATTCGCATGTTTTTCGTCGTCGAAATGTGTAAAACAAGTTTTTAAAGTCGGTAACTTTTGTCTTGTGAGTATAAAGTCACTGTGTACCATTGCCAACACGTTATTTTCATCGAAATAGTGTTTTAATGTCAACCCTAACGGTAACACAGAGAGCAACAACTCTTCTCTAGCCAATCAATCTTTAGTTCTGTAGTTAATAATTATGCATGTAACATGGGAATATACACGCGTGTCTATATTATTTAACACTTTTAAGATGTAGTGGTATTTGATCTATAATACATTTCATTGTGAATTTATAAAGCAAGATTTGATTTGTTCTGCTCATTAAATTAATGAATGTTATAGTAGGCCTACTTGGATGGACATAGAAGTAGCATTTAATATAATTTTCACGTAATGAATTATACAATGGGAAAATGAGAAGAAAATGGTATACTCGTCCTCAATTTCGTTTAAACTACATAATGTAATATTCTGTCTTCTTTTTTAACATTTTTACATCTGCCACTTTCAATAACCAAATCATGAGATGAGCATCGGAGTCTTGCTAGTGACTGATTATATTTCTTTATATCAACATATGATATTTCAGTAGAAAGGTCAATTGTAACATTGAGTAATAAAAACATTTTCTGGACAAAGAAATGTGTTCACGCCATGTTTGAAAATACATGTCTTTAAGTCTTTTGGTTAACTACTGAATAAATAATAGATGAGATTATACACTTTGTGCTCGAATCATGATGTATTTGTTATTTATTCATTAAAATCAATCACTGCGGTGAGTACGATTTCATGAACTAACTGAAGAATGAGATAGATATTAATTACTTAGTGTTGTCGTAAATTACTTGTAATTTCATGAATTAATTCACGTTCGTTGCATAAATGGATAAAGTAATCCAGGCAGTGTCAGAGTTCATCTTTAGCTAATAAAATTATTGGAAGGTGTGTCATTCCATGGTATTGTTATGAAACTCCTTTACGAAGTATCACGTGGGTAATAATAAGCTTTATGAAATTATATCAAACATATTGAGATGATTCATTAGATAGGATGTGAAGAATCAAAGAAATCGCACATGAAGGGTTCTCGTACTTTTTCGGGATTCGAACCTGCTACGAAACACCTATTAAACTAACAGCTCACTGTCTAAATGGCATGTACATCTAATGCATTCAGTCGTAGAAGCTGTTCCTAGCAGAGGGGTACTGCACGTACAAGTAGCTGAACTACCGGTTTTATATATAACAGTGTTGAATTCGTTTTCTAGCTTTATGGCATGTATTTCTAACATTGTTATATTTAGGACGACACTATCTGCAATCCCTTTCGAGATTCGAACCAACACCACCTGAGTAAGAGTCATTATCTCAATCCCGATCCAAATACAACACTGTTGCATTTGTTCACAATCTTTATGGCGCTGAAGCTAGTTTTTTGCATATTATTTTTTTCTCAGATTTGTAATTTATTATTAAAATTAATACAATATATTGTTACATTAGAGGGTAAAACATCTCATTTCACGACTCGATAAGCCGTATTCATAGAAACCGTAATCGGTATTAGTTGAAAATGGTGCGACGTACATTGTATAAAGCAACAATTTTGTTGAACTCGTCAGTTAGAGATGTAGATTTGTTGCTTATCTGCTATTTGAGTTTTTAGACAACAAGGTGGTTGACCATCATTGTACCATATTTCAAACTCTACTTTGAGTGTTTAGATACATTTTGCAAAGCACTTGAACTACCTTCAAGCGGCCAGTTTAATGTGTCACAATGAACACGTTAAAATGGAGGAATGATGGGAATGGGACTCGCATGGCTTTACCGAACCATGTACATTCGTTTAGAACTCTTTTTATTGATTCGGGAGATTTATTTAGTCATTGGTAACATTTATTTGCCTTTATCACTTTATTTCAATAAGCAAAAGGTGCTACAGCGCCTTTAAAGGATATTCAATGTATTTTTTATAAATGTTTTACCTTTCAGGCACGGAGATAGTTGGGCCTAAGTACCGTGTGTTGGTTGGTTTCCTCATCCAGGTAGCCTATGCCTTTGGTTACATCATTCTTGCTGGCATGGCATACGGGCTGAAACACTGGCGACATATTGAAATCGCCATCACCGCCCCGACAGTGTTTTTCTTATTGTACTGGTGGTAAGATTATCTATTATAAATACAGAAACATGCGTCCAGATAAAGGTACATTTATTGTGTTGTTAGGGGTCACATATAGCAAAAGTTATACATGGTGAAATTGTATCGAGAAATATTGACTGTTACCGAAAACTACCATTTTGATGATAGTAGACTTAGTATATTGACGATATGAAGGTAAAAGTTGTGATTTCTTATCGGAAACTGGACATTGCACGGCGTTAGGCGCGCGTCAATGAGTCAAACGTAAATTTGGAATTTTATTTATAACAGCCAAAAAGACAATTGAGTTGATAATGAGTTGATAATGTTTAATAGGTCACATAACTGCTGTGGATGTAAATGGGACGTGCAGTATCGGTTTCTGCAGATACATAATGATGTTACTTAATTTTAATTGGAAACTAGTAATTATGATATATTTGGCGATTAGGGATAATATACAAGCTGAGTGAATTTATTTGTAATGTAGACAGCACATGTGCTGAGTTGGAACGTATTAAAGCCAAATAAAAGTTTATGAAACACAATGAATGCACCTTTAAAAGCCTCGATGCAAGATCTACATCTGGGATCGAATAATCGTCGTTCTAAAACCAATTATCTAGCGAAACTCAACATGTCCCTCGCGAATTGTTTCGACATTAATAATGTGGATGCCGTTTCTATATTAACATTATTTAGAAATCAAAAATACACATCACATTTAGGACTGTATTTACAGTGATCGCGTTTACGCAGAAACCTGCGTTTTTCCCCGCAGAGAAAGACGCAGTATGTAGTAAGTGTTTCTTGCACGCATGGATCAGATTTGTTAATTTGTCATTGTCCCATTCAGTTTAAAATCTAAGCAACATCACGCGCAAATAACTTACAACACTCAATACATGTACATAAACTGTAAGTTGGAATTCCCAGTTGCGAATTTTAGGAGTCGTTCACATTCATTATAAACAGAAAACATTTACGACTCTTGCATGTTGTACGCCTGTCTATATCTATCAAAGACGAACATTATTTCAAATTGGTTTTAGCTTGCATCCATTGTTGACCAAAATACAATAATTTCAGTTATAAAATGTAATGTTCTATCACAAATGCTTCAAATATAAGAAATACTAATAACAAGATTATCTGGATAATAACTTATTCAAGACGTTCCGGAGTTCTTCATCATGTTTTTTAGTATGGCTTATAAATGTTAAATATAAAACCAGACGAATGTTGTTTTTGTCACTCGTAGTTAGTCCTCATCATCATATGTTCAAGTATGACCGACAGTGGATTAGTACTACAGTATTTCATTGTTTATCAATGTATCAATTTATTTTAATAAATGGCACACCGATCAGACGCATTCCCATAAAGATAAAGCATTATGTATGTGAATATGCGCACAGATGCCATGTGAAGTTTTATAACAAATATAATTAAGTTATGGTAACTATGTTGACACAAAGTACAGTGAGGTTGATTTTTTATTTGAAACGCTTTTAGAAATTTGTAAAGGAAATTAGCAATATTCATTTCAGAGATATGAAATGCAACTTACAGCTGACTGAATAATGCATAGTACTTTACCACATCCAGTTTGTCATAAATGTATAATGTTTATGATCGGCGTTGATTGTTCTTTATGATTTTGAAATCCATTACACTGTCAGCTTAACTGTTCATTATTACCGATTTGTATAACCAGTAAAATTTGCTTGTAATAGAAAAAAGAGTATTTTAAAAATACGGCTAGGTGTAGGTCATGGCTGCTTAGGCATATTGGCAATTGTACTACTTTCACAGAAACCTTTTAACAGGAGATTCATCAAATATTCATGTGATTACCTTTAATCAATTATTTTCTGTCAAAATGTGAAGTCCAACTACCCACATATGATGTATGATTGCAATCTTGTATTTCTTCTTTAAAAACAGCAGTTGATACATTATTTTAATCTATACCAACAAATGAGATAACCATGCTAAGTAGTCATAAAATATGCTATTACAAATAATGATAATTATACTGACATACATACTGACAATTTTCCCTTACAAAAATATTACCACCATTGTGTTTGTTAATGTTTCTAATACAAAATCATGTTTTTTAACACATAACAAATATATCAATCGTTTAAGAGATATTTCATCTACAACATGGCATGTGACAAATTATTTTCATATCACGACAATCAGATGTAATTTGGTTTAAAGGACAACTAATTTCTCGATTAGCGCACACAATTGAATTCGATGTCATTAGTGGAATTTTCCATTATTTCAATTTATGATGTAAAACATAATAACAAGGATTTTCGAAGCTGCGAGCTTGTCAGGTGCACCTGTTAACGTAGGTAAAACTGAAGCTCCTATGCTTTCCCTGCAGATTAATCTTGTCACACACTGATTGTGATGATTGTCATAAATGCTTCTACATGCTTTACACAGTGTCTTTTTTTACAGTGTGCAATCCGAACACAATGTCTAGCGCTTCACAGTTATATATGCAGTCTATATTTAGACTGGAAAACATCCTTACAGATTAGTGGGATTTCCGCGCTTATTGCTTGGGGCGCATACACCCCAAGCAGTAACAAGTTGAATTTCTCCCTTTATACTCTTGGAATTTTCAAATAAACTACCGGGCAAAAGAAAGCACTCACCTCAGTTGATTTTATCATATGTATGATTTTTAATTGCAAATATCTCAAGTTTTCGATGTCATAATCCAACACTGATAAGTACAGGTGTTTAGTTAGCAGTCAAAGAATACTTCTACATGTTTTTACTTATTTTTTTAAAAATGAAATTTTAAGTTTTATTTTGTTTTCAAATTATTGTTGATGATACACAACTGTTCATCGACATATAAGACATATCCTATGTGAAAATAAATAAATGTGCCTGATTCTGCACACATTTAAAACATTTTAAACAGGGCAGGGGTCATGTTGGTGAAAATTTCATTCTTAACCCTGTCTTCATTACAAAAAGATATTTGAACTAAAATTTAACCTCAGTCACCAACAAAGTCATTCAAACTACTGCAGATAAGTATTATTGTATCTTGTCATAGTCAAATACATCTGATTTCTTTTAAATATTGAATTAATCGAAATAAACTTAGGTGAAAACTTTCTTTTGCCCGGTAGTTTAGAACCTTTTAGCCAATGATATGCGTTGTCTTAGTATCTTTGAAATTCTATTGACCAATGACCAAAGCTGTAGCAAATTTTGAACCACGTGACATTGTGGGTAATCCGAAATAATTGGCACAAACAAAAATAATGTGGATTTTGATTATCAATATTTTTCATATAGATAGAATTTTTCTTCAATGTTTCATTATAATAAACGATAAACTTGTAATCTGCAATTCAAATCAATATCACAAGTAACAGAGCGCTTTTCTATAAGTTAAGTACATTATTTGGCATTCCAGAATCGGAAACTACGTTCCGGTTTGGTTAACAGTTTTACTGGTTATGATTGATTCGGAACCCGGCGCAACACCCGGCATACGCCGTCGAAAATGGTGAAACCGGCGTACGCCTAAGGCGTAATCCGATTGCGTCGGTTTGAAATGACAGGCGAAGGTGGCGTATAATGGCTTACAAATGCTATACTTGCGACATTCAATAACTATATTTTCTTTGACTTTGCATTTGACAACTAGATACTTTGACTAACTGATTTATTTTAGAATAATACCGGTTCTTTTAAACGGGAACTGGAGAAAACGGCCAACAGGGAAAACGGCCAATGGCCAATGAGAGAAAACGGCCATAGCGTAAGAGAAAACGGCCAAAGATTCTGGAGAAAACGGCCATAAACTAAACGTAACCTTTCGCTATGATGATTAGAGGCAGTTTTCATACTAAAGTAAAACTCAACAACAAATACAAAAACCCTTAAAACATATTGATAGTACCATCCTTTCGTAGTCCAGCGTGAGAATGATTTATGCACTGGAAAACATCAACATAACCATCTCATTAACCCTGGTATTCTCACCAAAGTACAAGTTCAGATTCATGTATTACATTTTATATTTACAGATAATTGATACTTTAACAAAAACGATATTGGTACCGGTTGTATTAGGTAACATGGTGACAGCTGATTGATAGTAATATTATCAAAGGGGAATGTAAAATTATATATATTGCAAGTGCGTATTAACTTATTTCTTAATAAGCTAGCTTTATATAAATATTTACTAGGCACTATATCACGCCAATTGTTTTAAAAATATAAATAATGCACGGATAATGCACATCTCTCGATATAACAAACGATCTACCACCAGGTACTGTATTATATTAGTTATCTGGAAAATATGTTCGTATTCATGTTTTAAAGTTAACTTTAAAAGACCGGAGATAATTAATGCAACGTTGCATTAAATCCGCATGAACTACAATATCAGCGATATTAAATCATTACACCCAACCCGAAGACCAAAAACGGCACTCGCTATCGTTAATGTTACAGCAATGCATATAATGCGTATTACAAACCGGTGAAGTTACAGATGCTCCTTAATGAAGACTATCCGATCTTTGTTGACAGTAAAAAAGAATGAAGTATATGCAAGAGCTGAATGAAATCCTAGTTCAGGCGTTTACTACAATCTATATTTCCCGTTTTTCACATCAGAGACTCTTAATATTCGTGATATCCCTGAGCGACTTGAGTCGTCTTAACTTTTAAATTATTGACTGTAGGCCAATTGTAAAGAATAATAGGTATTTTATTGCACTGAAAGGAAGCTAACGTGAGTTTATATGCCCTCGTATGACCTAAAACAGCGTATTTGAATGCGAAAAGCGTGCACATGTGCCTTTAAGTAACATAATATCCTTACACTGTTCATACTGTAAAGTTGGATCAGTTTACTTCCTGATGGGCATTTATAATAATGTGGTTTCATATACACTTTTCTATGAGTATAATATGACAGACATTTTAATATAAAGTGAAATAGTCTTCAATATCATATTTACACGTTTGAATTTACGTTTAACACTATTTATTTCATTATATCTGCCAGTTTCTATAGTTAAGTTGCGGGAACTAATATATTCGGATATTTCTTGTACGGGTATGTCCATGTATGTAGAAAACAGAAGGTAGCTCGAACTAGAAACATGTTATCTATCAAAAGAATAAAAGCTTGATTTTAAAAGTTTGAATAAGCATGTATTTACTAATTGATTAATATACATTGATTAAAATATCTGCATTGTTTCCTTTCAATTAAGTTACAAGCGCTCCTAATCTAATTAAGTGATTAACTCTAATTGCCCCTGTTGTAGGGGCAGGAGATTGCTCGAGATAATCCGTTCCGGTCGGCTGGCACCTGCAGCTGCACCTGCAGAGCGATCAAGCATAACCATCACTCGTTTATTACTCACAAAGATCCGCCATCGGTGGTACACGAGTAAATAATGTAATATACATAGAATGTACAACAATATAGCTTCATAGACAAATAATTCAATGAATTATATAATACACACCCATACAACAATGGTACAAGTAAGCTGTCAAATGTAGGAAAAGGGAGGTAGGAGAAGGATAATCGTTTAATGAATCTGTTTTCACAATGCAATATATTCACAATGCAAAGTCTTATATATCTCCTATAAGCTACCAACCAACAGGTTTCCGAATTGCAGGGTTAGACAACAGTTTCCTTATTCGCAATTTAAATAGGTAAAACTCCCTTTTACCAACTTCTGTCTATTCATGGATTTGTCCGGCAATAAAAGGTTGTGAGGATAACACCTTTAAATGTTCCCTGCCGCACCATGTATTCGGCTCTGTACGACCTTACGTCAGTCCGTCTTTCTCTTTCTCACAACGGCAAGATGAAATCTTGGAAGGGATGATAGACATACTCTACTGTGATAAAGGGCTCTTTATCAGAATGACATGTGCTACTAAAAGTTTATGAGATATGGACACTCAATGGAAATTATTTAGCAACCAATTAGGTGCGGATTTCATATTCAAACATTAATGTATTTCCATACAACCAATTAATCTTTACTTCGCACTGAAGAGGCCTCAGGCCTGTAGTACATCTACGTACATCGTCAAAATTGGAATACACATGGACAAACGTATTTACATTAAAGTGCTATGACATTTGTTCTGTAAACCATATAGTAAGGTTTTGTAAGATAATTTGATTTTAACAGTTCACAATATTACACAAATGCATGATGTTTGAATGGACATAACAGTGTTGTTTGATACATTTGCAGCGTAGTAAATTATACAATGGTATGAGTTTTTAATTTTATTTAGATCATGATACATAATGCGTATATTCTGTCTCCTTTTTTAACATTTCTTTACCTGCTGCTTTCAACCATAATATCATTGAATGAGCAACGGAATCATGTCAGTGATCGCTTAAAGTCCGTTATATCCACACATGATAAATATGTTACAGTGAAAAAAAGTAATTTGTAAATTTTGAATAATTTTTCCATATATACATGTATACGTAAGACCTACATGTACATATGTTGTATTTTCTATCATACTTGAACCATTCTCTTCTGAATGCGCTGAATGATCAAAGTATATAACCCTATACCCTTATGAAATTCAGAATGGTTTGTATACAACATCTCACATGTAAACCTAGCAGTTAAAGTTAATAAGTTTGACCTTATATTTGTTAATGATGCTTTTTTAGATATTGGAAATACAAGATGAATGAAAATAATTTGTGTTGATTATATATTCTGAAACCAATGTTCTATTGATACATTGGCCGTTTTCTCTAGTAGCTATGGCCGTTTTCTCTTACACTATGGCCGTTTTCTCTAATTGGCCATTGGCCGTTTTCCACAATGGCCGTTTTCACTAGGACCCCTTTTAAACAATGCCTAACACGCTAATAAAATGTCAATTCGTGTTTGAAAGTACATTTTTTTTAGAGTACAAGTTTTCTCATATAAATGACATGTTAATTTAAACTGGTTTGATGGATGATGACGTCTTTCTGTCTGTACGCCGATACATTTGTTTAAATTTAAGCCTGGCTTCAGAACTGTGCGTGTACTCGGGTCACTTGTTGGTGTATATGCCGTTGAAACGAATCAAACATAGCCACTGACCTACTTTTCAAATGTCGAGTTAGCGAAGGCAATGTAATAGAGTTGGTCTCCATAGATTAAAATCTAAAAATAAAAAGCATAATCGCCACACGGTAAATTGACATATTTGTTTGAGAGCTTTACATTGATATGATAACACACGGTGTTGTGTTGTGTTGTGCGTTGGTTGTTGTCTTGGAACTCCCGTTACATTTTGTCAATAGAACAAGTCCGAATCCCTTCAGTGATACTTTTTTGGAATAATACATCCGAGGTCTATATGATACTTGACTGTAAAAATGTGATACTGCATTAAATATACAAAGCGTAGGATACAAAGGGTAATTCTAAGGAGAGGAAATAAATCATAAAAATGTTTACAAGTTTTAAAACAATTAGAATGCCAGTCTATAAATGTCTAACAAATAACACTTGATCTAGACTTTAAGACAAATATATATAACATTCAAATCCTATGTTAATAGTTAATAAAGCTCTAATTTGTTACAGAAAAATCTCAAAATAAGATATATTGACATGTTAGGATGTTTGGAGAGGACTATCGGGCAACACCAATCAGGACTTTCGAATTTTGTAAAATGGATATATTTACTTGTGCATTTTCATTAAGAATGAGTTAGTTAAACTTATCTCAGGTAATACATGTGTATGCAAGCTTACGTGACCTGTTAGAGGTTACACGAGTAGGTCTTACGCCAACCTTTGCAATGTCAAAATAAACTCAAAATGTAATGATATACTAGTAGTTATGCGAGGAACTCTTTAATGACAATATGAAATTAAATTTGCATATGTTACGTGAAATGAAATTATTAAGATAAGGTTTCAAACAGTTGTTGAAGGTTCCGATACAAAAACTAGCTAAACCGAAATATAGAATTATAGAATATAGAATTACTCCTTCAGCTTTTCCTCACGCAATACTTCCTTCCTTAATTGTATGTTTTCTCTCAACCCTTTCATCATACATTGTCGGACACCTGCCAGTCCATCCAGCACCCATATTCACCTGGAATTACCTCCCACTAACAAATCACAGCCTCCCGTTCCATCAACTATATATACCCTGGTGCCCCAAGCTTACCTTTTTAAAGGTTTTTCTTGTTTTATATCGAACAAATTCACGTAACATGAAGTTTAAATATTCATTGAGATAGAATTTGTAAATTTGCTGATAAGTTTATCAACATACTCAATGATTATCTAAAATATTTGAAGAATCACTAACCTATTATTATCAACTCAATAAAAATTGGTCAGAACAGAGGATTGTATCTGGTCTGGTGTTAAACAGCGACAAAAGCAACGTCAGTAAACAGCAATGAAGATTTGACTGAATAATCCGTGCATTAACAATTTTGAAGGAAAGGATATAATGCAGCATAAAAGTGAGGAGCACTTGGCGTTACAGAACACACAATTCTCTGTAGTAGCCATGTAGTAGCAGCTGTGAGACAGGTCGACTCAGGTCACGGACAGCCAAACCCCGTAAACAACAGACTGGTAATCGAGGTTGTTGTAACTGAGCAACCGCTTCCTTACACTAACTTACAGCGACGCCATCAAAGGCAGTGACATTGAGTTGCCACCTCAGTCGAAGTACAGTTCTTCTAAATCTCCCTGTCTCTGGTATCTGAGCATTATGACAATGCATGCCGGAGCTAAATTCACAGTGATTATTCCTAATGCAGGATATATTTACCATCCCAAAATACACGTGCATGATAATTTCTTTATCATACAATGTCATTTATCATTCATTTTGAGCACAAAATTAGCTTGACAAAATTAATTTCAAAGTTAAACGTTCAAATACTCGTATTGATATATGCAAATGAACAGCGTGCTGTTCTCACGGTAAACTGACACAAAATAATGCCTCCTAGATAATTGTTTCAGTTAAAATATTTGATATTTTGTCATGCTCTTAATTACGTTTCAAAATACCCCTTTCAAATGAAAAACGTAAGGACGACGAATTCGAGTTCGTGTAATTATTACTGTGGGCGAGTCTATCTCACGAAGGGACTAAAACGGCTGCAAATGGCGACTCACATATCACGCAGAGAGTTAAACTGAAAATTAAGCTGACAATTCTAAAATCCGCTTTATCACATTATGGAAGGTGAAGATTAACGTTCGGTAAATTAGTATGTTACTCAAACTGCCCTTGTTGCCTGTGAGCTCGGTAAATTTAAACTCGCGATGAACAGTTGGTACTGCTTGATCTAATAGTTTATTACATTTTGCCGCACTATGCACTCTTTCGATACTCAATTTGTTGTAATGTCAGGCCGTTAGTATATGTACAATGATAATGAAATCTTGATTTTTACCTAATGTGAATTTGCTCATGTTCTGTGAGAAAATTTGTTAAACGGGAAGTTTGTTTGGCAAGAATTTCATGTAAGGTGGCATGAAATTTCAAGAATCGTGTACATGTATATAAAACAAAACCTACAAAGCTTACATGCAGCTAGTAAATAAAATAACCTTATATTATACTTTCTTGATAATTGATAACTTTGTAACTTCTTCATATGTGTGCATGTACATGATGCATGAAAGTCAATATGTACAAAGTAAAACAAAGTATGTATGACAGTGGTGTATAGGCTGTACAAACGGTCGACAGCCGATAATACAGTTGTATTTTATAGTCATATATGTAGTGTATAGTCAATGGGAGTGCCGACAACCGACAATCCGCATTCAGTCCTTTCAATGTACATGACGTATATATGGTGTATAGGCTGTGCGAGTGACCGACAGCCGACAGCCGACAATCCGCATTCAATCCTTGTAATGTACATGTATATGTGGTGTATAGGCTGTGCGAGTGACCGACAGCCGACAGCCGACAATCCGCATTCAGTCCTTGTAATTTACATGTATATGTGCCGGGTGTATAGGCTGCGAAAGTGACCGACAGCCGACGGCCGACAATGCGGTTCTATTCGGAGGAACACATGTATGTGTGGTGTATTGTCCGTGCGATAGCCGACAGCCGGCAATCTAGTTCTATTTATTTAGTATGTGCGAGTGGCCGAAAGTGTCAAAAACATGGTTTAAATATGTTACTTCACGGCTGCCAACTGCTTAATATACGAATAAGTGTAAAATCATCGTCTTTGACATGTTGTCAGTTGTCACATCAGTGATTAATTACTTCAGTCATTATGAGAATATGACAGCATTTAAGCGTTAATAAATAACTCAATATGCAGACATTACAGACATAGAGAATACAAAAACGGGACGGAGTTTAATATTTTATTAATTACTCGCCCAACATGTACAAAATAAGATATAAGATTTAAGCTTGTAATCAGGGGTATTAGACAGTTACAACTGCGTCATGAATATGAATATATATTTCCTTTATGACTGTCAATACCTGCGCTTTATAAATAGCCTACAACTGCATGTGTATGAAAAATATATAACAGGTGTATGAATTATGATTACCACTGCCATTTTAATGTTTATTCAAAGTAAAGAATTACGATTGGACACTTGAACTTATCAAAACTGCCGTGACGTCTGGTTTTAACGTTTTGTAGGTAATTTAAGAAATGACGTTGAAGTGATGACAGATCTCCAGTGTCCCCTATTTTTATTTCTGACTTCGTTTGTTTGTTCAACTGTGCACATTATATTTCATTTTTAGCAATGTCTAAAATATGTGTGTCATTGAAAGTCCCAAACGAATATGAGATAAACGATGATGATGCCGTTTTTAATTAAAATGTGCTTAGTTTTATTTTATTTCTGTTTATAGACTTATTTTAT
The DNA here is from genome assembly GCA_936450465.1 of Gibbula magus. Classification (NCBI taxonomy): domain Eukaryota; kingdom Metazoa; phylum Mollusca; class Gastropoda; order Trochida; family Trochidae; genus Gibbula; species Gibbula magus. The sequence continues at coordinate 30,829,388 of OW388292.1, read as the reverse complement.
GATTTGCTCTTAATTTATTAAAGGCATTGTAGCACACTTTCTGACAGTAATTTGGACAGTCGAGGACTTATTATGCCTTGTGTAACACTTAAAGCTTTCTATTTATGCAATAATATAATAATTACAATTCGTTTTCATTAACCTGTAACCGATTATTTAAACGTCGGAGCGGACAGATTTAAAAGTTATGAAGTTGTCACATGAGTGTAAACACGCCTATCCATTCAGCGAAAACTGGAGCACATACTGTTATGATGACTGCCAAATGGGATACCGTATTTCCTCTAATAGGGGCCCGGGCCCTTATTAACATGTTAGGGCTCTTACCCCCGGCGCTAATTGGAGGCCCGGCTCTTATATAATTACTTGAGACCCGAGGTGAGGTGAGTTGCTTTCAAGAGTATTTCACCTATATCACGGCTGCTAGTATTATGGCAGGGAGAAAGCCCGCAACGCCATGCGGCAATGCATTGCGGTGAAACCTGCGAGCATCGGCTGGAACTAGCGAATCATGGGTGGTACTACGCTGAAATTCAAAGTAGCATTGCACCCAAAATTTACTGCGTGTAGAACAGTTATCTACTGCAGACAAAGTTGCCATGCCCCCGGCGGGATTCGAACCCCTCTAGACCCGAAGCCGAACCCGCTAACCACTGCGCTCTCCCGCCCCCTTGAGACCCGACCCTTTGTGGGTTTGACCAATACATGAAACAACCTTTGATACACACATTCTTCGTGGTTTGACGCAAACCGAATTTAGCATGGTAGGTTAACCCTCTTACATTGTAGTGCTTGGGAACATTTAAAGATGCATGATCAGTGTTGCATGATATTTTATGTGGTTCTAAAATAGGTGCTGGTTTAGGTTATATATTCTTAATCGACTTTCATATTGACCACCAAATTTATATAAGTTTCAATGAAAACCAAGGAAGGTCTGACACATGTACAGTAGCCGACAATAAAGGCTCTATCTCACGAATGTACTCGTTATAAGACGTATTAAACACTACAGAAGTAAATCTCCCTATCAACTTAATTAAAGTTTCCAAAATTACGTTCGACTTAAAGGCTGCAGCTAGCCAACGGCCATTCTCTGGTTTTCGATCAAGATTACGACTTTGAATGGTTGTATTTTCGTTATACGGAACTGATTGTTCATAATTTTCAATTGAATAACACACATTTTAACAATTGGACATATATGTGACCCCACCAACATGATTATGTCCCTTTAAATAGTAATCTATCTTATCTAGAAAGTTAACCTTAGGTCAAAACAATTAGAGTGATATATACCACATGGGCATCGTGTTGAGGTTCCTGGGTCAGGGAGCAGAGTTTATCTGGTGACAGGCAAATGTTAATTAAGGCTGAATTGTTGAATGTTTAGCAAGCTTTATCTTTGGAACTAAACTTTTTCTGGCATGGATGTTTACCTTGTCTGATACTTTGTTTACATTTCTGTCGGAAGAAATAAATTCCATTGCTAGTCACAGTCGCATTTTCTCACAACAAGCCCAGTTAAAGTGAGCCCTTATAACGAGTGATATTGTAAGGGATAGAGTAGCAAGCCTGTGTTTCAGTCTATGTGTATTAATTTCAAGTATTATGTTTATGCACTGTATAAATTCTATATGAGATGGATACATTATGTAGAAACGGCATACTGTAAAACATGGAGTGGAGTCATGGAGTGGAGTCTTGGAGTGGAGTCTTGGAGCGGAGCGAATTTTATAAACAAGCATTACTTAGTGGAATGTTTATAAACACATCCAAAATGAAGGATTATTGTGTGTTTGAATATATTGTACGAGAAGCCGTGATTGCATAAGGTATTATTTAGTCTCCTGTTCATGAAAAACAAATTTAATTTTGATGTTTACTTAATACACATATTATGTTACTTTGTGAAAACTATGAATATTCTGAGATGTTGAACTATCAATATAGCTATTTTGGATAACTGGATGTAGCAGATCACGGACAAGTAGGTGGTACAATGTACTTGTTATTGAGAAAACGTGACTGTGACTAGACAATCTAAAACATACACTTCACTGTGGAAGCATTCATGAATACAATAGTGATTTTCAATTTTTTTTTAAAACTTCCAGATATTAGCAGTAAAATCATACCAATTACCAACTTGTAGACTTGGTGAACATGGCTGGAATGCGGACACATACTTTCAGCGAAACAGCAGTGTAGTGTAATCATTGCTGCGATATAAACCGTGCCCCTATAAGAGGCCCGGCTCTTATTCACCTTCAGGCACGTGTAACCCCCGGCTGCTATAAGGGACCGATTCCTATTTGAGACCCGGTCCCTAATAGAGGAACTACAACACATTCATAAGTTGCGCGTATGATTTTGCACATGTTATCACTTATATGTTTAAGATACACTTAATTGTTCTTCTTTTGAATAGTTACAAATTAAAATCAATAACTTATCTGTGAAGATATAAAAACATAAAAAGTTAAACCACGCTATTCCGTTGGCTCGTTTAATTTACAGGTTTTTTTTAATATGCCGACTGTTCACTTGAACTATTAGTATACAATGTACAACATGGGTACATATACATAATGGAAGAATGTGGATTGTCGGCTGTCGGCCACACGCACTGACTACACACTACAGATATATTATTATAAATAGAACTTGATTGTCGGCTGTCGGCTGTCGGCCACTTGCGCAGACTATACACCACACATTAGGCCAAGATGTAGGCCAAGATGTGTTACTTTATATAGAACCTGATTGTCGGCTGTCGGCTGTCGGCTGTCGGCTGTCGACTGTCGGCTGTCGGTCACTCCACAGCCTATACACCACATATACATGTACATTACAAGGACTGAATGCGGATTGTCGGCTGTCGGTTGTCGGTCACTCCATACCCTATACACCATATATACGTCGTACATTCATATTTCAACTACCAAACAAACATGAATCGTGTAATAGAACATATTAAGATTATTATAATTTTATTGATGAATTTAAGTTATATACACGGATATATATCATATGCTAAAAGCGTTTTTTTAATAATTAGCTGCAGGTAAGCTTTGTAGGTTTTGTTTTATATACATATACACGATCCATGAACTCTCATGCCACCTTACATGAAGTTCTTGCCGTTTGTTTGACCCGTCAGTGTGGTTCGGGTCATATTCCTCAAGTATCCATGGTATAGTATTGTTTCTCTAGTTCTGTTGGTTCTGTTTTGTCTTTACTGTATCAGCATCCTGGATATAGTTTCCATTGTGTCACCTTTACCAGCGCTTCAAGAGTATTTACAGTCAGGGACATGTCGGCTTTCCGTCGCGTTACAATGGGACGGTATGCTGTCTAAAAATTATTGTCTTATAAAGATGGCATGCCGTCTATAAAACGTATTAGACGGTATCCCGTCTTAATGATTCAGGGGAGAGTTCATTGTGTCATATTAAAAAATTAAGACGGCATGCCATCTTCATATTTCACAAGACGGCATGCTGTCTCATATTTAAAAATATAACAGCATGGCTGTATTGAGCTTACTTTGGGAGTTACCGACTGAGACCGAGGTGTTCCAGTTAGAGCCCTCGCGCACGTGAATCACGAGGCTGAGGTGTTCATGTTTCACGTGTTCGATGGTTCGTCAAACTCAACACAACATCAAACCACATACAGAATAGACAACATTTTAGGTTTATTTTCAGTTCTCGTTTGTTTGACATATTAGGGTAAAAGAGACGTGTCCTTGTCAGAAAAAAGTGTCTATATTAGGCAGCTCACAGAAAGCATGAACTCATCGTGATGCACGTGGAAATGTACAAGTTGGTACTTTCAATGTCAATATTGTCTGCTTACATAAAAAAAAAACACAATACAACATATTGTGTTTATAAAAATGTGCACTTCCATTTAAAGTTACTGCAGCGCGTTTATTTGCATACATCTTTTGCTCCATTGTGTAATTTTTTTTATATTTTTTTTTATTATTTAAGTTTTTACAGTATATTACGTTTAGAGAGTAAAACATCTCATTACCCGACCCAATAAGCCGTATCAATAGAAAAATGTTTATCCGTATTGGTTTAAATTAGTGCGATCTGAAAAGCGACAGTTTTGTGGAAGTCTTCAGTGTCAGTAGTAGTTTGCTTGGTTTCATACAATTTGGAGAGGTTGACAGCAAGAAAGTTGGCCATTCCATCATGCCATATTTTAACTCCACTCTGAGTGTTAAAGAACCACTACAACATTATGTTTATGTGTATCAATCGCTAGGGAAATCTACAAAACTATGACGCATAATTTTCATATCACAACAATCCGATGAAATTTCGTTTTAGAGACAAGTAAGCCTTAGATTAACACGCGTCAATAGAATCTAACGTCATATTGACAGCTTTTCCTTTTTCTGTATAAAAACAGTACAAACAACATTTCCGAGGCGTGTTGGCTTATCAATTTTACAAGTCGCCACAATGTCAACCCATATGAAGCTCGTTTTTCTCAAGTGTTTTCAACTGAATGTGCAATTGTTATATTATCATGTTTCATGTTTCAAAAGATCCTGTTGATATACAAATTATTGACATTTTACCTGTTTAATGTATTTTATTGTGATAATACCAGCAAACTATGACAGATATAGTATCTGTAAAAACTACATAATTGAAATAAATGGTAAATAAATAAACGCCAAAAACGTATATTTACATTTTTTTAAATACTCATAAAATGTCTCTTGTATTTGTTTGTTTATTTTTATGTTTATTTGGGAAAAAACTTCAATGTTTCGCCCTTGAAAATAATAGACTTGATCTATATGTAAACTGGAAACGTATCATACTTATTTTGGGTCGAAAAAAGTAAATTTGCGAAAAACTTAGAGTATATATTTCAATACGAAGATACGAAATGTCTATTAACATACACAATGGCTCTTATAGGTATAGCTTAATCAGTCAGAATGCTTTAACTACTTTCGAGCAGGCAATTTAGTGTGAACACCTTAAAATGACAGGGCCGGAAAACATTCGTTATAGAATTCTTTAATTGTTTCAGGGGTCTTATTTAGCAATTGGTTACACTGTTTATGTTTCTTTTCGCGAGAGTAATGGATTTTTAGTTAGAACGACGTGCTATAGATACTTTAAAGTTACAAAAATAAGACTACTATGCAAACTTATAACCATTTTTTGTCAAATAAAATCTAAGAACTCTAATCAATTGCTCAATCAATTGCATAGAAATGTCATTCTCATGTCATCTGGTTGTAGTGTTAGTTCACTCGCCCAGAAACCATCAGGTTGCAGGTTCGATCCCACATTTCCTCGAACGTATTTGTGATCAGTGTGAAAGTGCCTATTCATCTGCCATCTTATACAAACGTTTGATGTAAAATAAGGAAGATTGTCACAGCATTAACATTTTACATCGAAATATGTTATATTTTTGTCTGTGGAAATCGAGTTATTACATACCAACTGTGATCTTTGAGTTTGAATTATATTGTTTGAAAATAGCCTGCATCATTAGCGTTTTGATAGTCCAGCCGTTCAATAGTAACAGTGTAAGAGATGTTTCTATATGTGTTGACAAGATTAAATTCACCATTGATGATGCTGATACCTTTCTATTAGTTGTAATAAAAGCCTTCAGTGGTATCGATAATTAACATATATAGTTAAAGACATTAACACACTCTCATGGATGTCACGTTGTTTAACAACACTCGTACCAGTAAAATTATGTTTCCCTTGCTCTTCCTAGGAACAAGATAATTTTACAGCCTTTCGTGTTGACATTATGACATCCCCACTTGGATATGAATCTCTATTTATTCGATTGTGGAGAACTTGTTTCACCATACCATAAAACAATTTAAGATAATTTACAATTACTAAAACTAAAATACCATAAAGACTTATAGCTGTTTGCTGACATGCTGTCCAAACATACTTGGCTCTATAACTGATCAAACCTAAGATAACACAATATATGAGGTTGAAACCATACATTTTCTAAATCGACAATTTATAACCCCTTTTTGCCAAGACGACTGTACACATATTTTGGGGCCACAACAGATCTACAATTTATAATCCCCATCTGCCAAGCTGTCGACGAAGAAAACGACACATGTTGATTTTTTTACCTGTGGTCATTGGTTGAGATCACAGATTCCAATGGGAAAAAGTCTTAGCACACGATAAGACAATAGTTTTAGACGGCATGCCATCTTTATAAGACAATATGTTTGAGACGGCATGCCATCTTTATAAGACAATATTTTATTTTTGTAAAGAGACGGAAAGCCGTCATTTATTCATAAAAAGATATTTATAATTCAAATTTCAAATAATGATGTCCCCCTTCTGACAATAAAGACGGCATGCCGTCCAAATTATTCAAAGATGGCATGCAGTCCAGAATTATGTTTTTATTAGACGGCATGCCGTCTGATATCACAAAATATGCCCAAAAAATACCCATTTACTAAAAGAAATGATTCTCTTAATAAAAGAAATGATAAACATGTTTTTGCATATCCCTATGCTGTAATATCTTATCTTTGAGTATGCACTCTTTGAGTTAAATCCTAGGCACAGATATTGAGATATATCGATAAAATCACTACCACTCCTCACTCTGCCTTTCAATGTTGTTCATAATTTTCTCTGGTCTGAAAGAGAGCATCCATCTTTTTGTAGTTCAGATCATCAGAGGGAAGGAGGCATTTATTGTTTCCAAAATATCATGGCTTTGTCTGATCCTGTGTTTTCTATATGCTTGAATGAATGGGTAAGCTATCTTATAGTGTTTTAGACGACATGCCGTCTAAAATCAAGGACGGAAAGCCGACGTGTCCCTGAATGATTAAGGGAAAAGGTAAAATCGTGCTCAACATAACCTCTTTTATGTTGGCTGCCACAGGTTTCTCCCTGAATCAATACGTTGGCTTCTATCTCAGAAGAGGGATGCAGAAGCCTTGGCGATTCTTCAGAAAATGGCAAAGGAAAATAAGAAAGATCTCCCTATGGACGTCATCGAAAGACTGCGAGAAGATGACGTCAAAACCAGCGCTGACAACCAGAGAAAATACTCTATCCTAGATCTAGTGCGGACATGTAACATGACAAAGCTTTCACTTGGCGTTTGGTTTAACTGGTATGTAGCTTGAAATCACACCTTTTTATCCCACAGGTATGTAATACCGTGGGATATAGTCACACCCCGTCCGTCTGCCCGTCCGTCCGTCGGTCCGTCTGTCCGTCCGTCCGTAATCATTTCGTTTCCGGAGCAGAACTCGAAAACCGTTCATCATAATTATCTTTCTGAAACTTTCCATGTGTATTACACACCAACTGAAGTGATGCCTTTTGATATTTTCAGATTTCTGAATATATATTTTTTCGTTTCCATAGAAACTTGTTGAATTTTGACTTTGTCAGAGACAGGTTCTTTACCGGAGAACAGCTCCAAAACCGTTCATCATATCTTCCTGAAACGTTGCATGTGTATTACCCACTAACTGAAGTGGTGCAATTTGATATTTTCAGATTTTTTCTGATAATTTTTTTTTCTGTTTCCATAGAAACATGAGAGGGATGTTGGTTGTTGTTGATTTTGACTGCTTCTGGAGCAGAAGTCTAAAACCCTTAACATACCTGAAACTCAGCATCTGTAATGCCCACTAACTGAAGTTAACTTATGTTACTTTCCTGTCAACCATCTGTCATCTCTTTGTTTGTACACAATGTAAATCACATGTGTACATACCACGGGGAGGGTATTCTAAGTTCTTGTACCTAATCATTTTCTATGTGAATAAAATATGTTTAAATAAAACAAAAACCACTACACTCTATTCAACTCTACTATCCTTTCAAAATCAAATAATAATGTTTTCTATTAACCAGGCTTGTGAACGCTCTCGTCTACTACGGGTTATCTCTAAACACGGAGAATTTAGCTGGGAACCCCTACCTGAACTTCTGTATTGCCGGAGCAGTGGAGATACCTGCCTATGTTATATGTATCCTACTCCTCAACAGAGTTGGACGACGGTGGCCTCTCATAGTGACCATGTGTATAGGCGGGGTGGCGTGTATACTGTCCGGATGTATACCTGTAAACAAAGGTGAGAATCAATACTGAGACATCTTTCGACATGCAGGAGAATGTGTGGTGACTCCGTGATTAAGTTGTTGGCATATGCAGTGCTGTCGAAAGGTGCCTGCATCTAATGTTGTGGCTTCGAAAGTGCATTTGAATTGTCCCGGCAAAAGGTTTAATTATTTGTGATAGTGTAGCTATTATCATAATTTGTCCATTGTTACCTGCATTTCAAAGAATTCTCATTGCAAGAAATTACATATTCTAAAATTTAATGAGACAATGAAAGTTCAGCTGAATCAGTTTTAACGTTGGAATGATATTCTGAGATTCAGATATATTCCGTTATTTACTAACAGAACTATTAATTTTTTGGTTAAATGCTTTTCCATTTTCAATTTCATATTCTCGGATCGCTTTTCGGTTCGCATTCCTCATTTTGGAAACTACCTAACATGTCAGCCTCCAGCCTGACTGTTGTGACCCATGTCCATTTCCTAATTTCGTGACAAGAAAGGTTGTATACCAACTATGGATCTATCCCATCTTAAGATGGGATAGCTCTCAGGGCTATCCCAACTATGGATAAATCGCTATCTCAAGTTGGGATATCCCATCTTAAGATCGGATAGCAGAACTTTTTAGAAAAAAATGAGTTTGATGAAAAAAAATATTTTGATGTAAAAAAAAGTGATGAATCCATTGACTTTGATGAAACAAAAAACAAATTTTAAAAAATTAATTTCATGAAAAGAATAGATTTAATGGTTAAAAATAATTTGATGAAAAAAAATACTTATATGACACAACTAGATTGACAATTGAGTTTGATAATAAATGAATTTACTTATGAAGAAAAAGACTTAGAATATACACAAATGATTGTTGCAAAATAAACAGACTTCGAAATTCAATGGTGGTACAAAGGGTCATTTTAAAAATGGGCAAACTATATCTTTAAAGGGGAAAGGGATACAATTCAATGCTTAAAATAATTTCATAAAACACATTAATTTTGATAAAAATACTTTTATAAAGAAAATGAAACCAAAGATAATGGCAGAGGAGAGTCTTCTTTGTTGGAATTGGCTTTTATTTCTGAAATTTGAACACACAATTGTTTCACCAATAATACTAATAAAATAATTCACTTTAAATGCTTCCGATGACTACTACTTAGAGTTTAGACACCCAAAATGTGGATAGATTAAATCAATTTGGGCCAAAACAGTTTCATTACAGACATAAAGTCCATTTCATAATTACAACATACAACATACAAGTAATGAACACATCTTCTACCATTTCATTCTAATACTTAATGGCGCTGTAGCACGCAATTCTTACTGAAATAAAGTGAAAAAAAGGTAAATAAATGGCAAGATAAAACGAATGTACATGGTTTGGTTAAGCCTTGCGAGTCCATTTCCTTTCGAGTGGCCATGATGGAATGGCATTCATCTTGCTGTCTTAACTCTCAAATTAGCATCAGACCTACAACTCTCCCTCTCATATTGACGAGTTCCAAACCACTGTCAATTATAGGTCGCATTATTTCTTCAAGTACATATAACCATTTTCTATGGATATGGTTTATCGGGTCGTGTGATAAGATGGTTTACTCTCTGACGTAACAATATATGGTATAACTTAAATAAGAAAAGGACAATTTGAGAATTTGTTTCTTGAAAAAACTGTGCTACAGCGCATTTAAGGAGGTTAGGGCACTGTTTAGCAATCCCAACTGTTGATGGATCCCCAACCCACCAACCTTAACATGCTTTTAATGATTACACAAAAGATTATCATAAAGAAGCTATTAAAGGTAATTTCAATTTTACATTATCAGAATAAATGAAGTTAAGTGCCGGCTAGTCTAAAGTTAAGCTAACCCAACTGTGGATAGATCACCAACACACACAGTATAACAAGAACACGCTATTAAATACATTCTTTTTAAGAAATACATAAACTATTATAATAAATGTAGTGCTTAGATGTTAAAACATGCACATTTAACATTACACTATTAAAATAAATGAAGTTTGATACCAGCTAATCTACGGTTTAGCTATCCCAACTAAGGATATATCCCAGAAACACACAGTTTAGCATGGAAATGCTATGAAAGGCATTATGTTTCTTAAATACATAAACCATTATCATGAATGAAGTGCTTCGATTTTAAAACATGCACATTTAACATTAGACTATTAACATAAATGAAGTTTGATACCGGCTAGTCTACGGTTTAGCTATCCCAACTATGGATAGATCCAAGAAAAACACAGTTTAGCATGGAAATACTATGAAAGGCATTGTTTTTCTTAAATACATAAACTCTTATCATGAATGAAGTGCTTCGATATTAAAACATGCACATTTAACATTACACTATTAAAATAAATGACGTTTGATACCGACTAGTCTCAGGTTTAGCTATCCCAACTATGGATACATGTAGTTCCCAGAAACACACAGTTTAACATGGAAATGCAATTAAATGCATTGTTTTTCTAAATACATAAACTATTAACATAAATGAAGTACTTAGATGTTAAAACATGCACATTTAACATTACACTATTAAAATAAATGAAGTGTGATACCAGCTAGTCTAAGGTTTAGCTATCCCAACTAAGGATAGATCCCAGAAACACACAGTTTAGAATGGAAATGCTATTTAAGATAGTATTTGTCTTAAATACATAAACTATTAACATAAATGAAGTACTTATATGTTAAAACATGCACATTTAACATTACACTATTAAAATAAATGAAGTGTGATACCAGCTAGTCTAAGGTTTAGCTATCCCAACTAAGGATATATCCCAGAAACACACAGTTTAGCATGGAAATGCTATTTAAGATAGTATTTGTCTTAAATACATAAACTATTATCATAAATGAAGTGCTTAGATGTTAAAACATGCACATTTAACATTACACTATTAAAATAAATGAAGTGTGATACCAGCCAGTCTATGGTTTAGCTATCCCAACTAAGGATATATCCCAGAAACACACAGTTTAGCATGGAAATGCTATTAAAGGCATTGTTTTTCTTAAATACATAAACTATTAACATAAATGAAGTACTTATATGTTAAAACATGCACATTTAACATTACACTATTAAAATAAATGAAGTGTGATACCAGCTAGTCTAAGGTTTAGCTATCCCAACTAAGGATATATCCCAGAAACAAGCAGTTTAGAATGGAAATGCTATTTAAGATAGTATTTGTCTTAAATACATAAACTATTATCATAAATGAAGTGCTTAGATGTTAAAACATGCACATTTAACATTACACTATTAAAATAAATGAAGTGTGATACCAGCCAGTCTATGGTTTAGCTATCCCAATAAGGATATATCCCAGAAACACACAGTTTAGCATGGAAATGCTATTAAAGGCATTGTTTTTCTTAAATACATAAACTATTAACATAAATGAAGTACTTATATGTTAAAACATGCACATTTAACATTACACTATTAAAATAAATGAAGTGTGATACCAGCTAGTCTAAGGTTTAGCTATCCCAACTAAGGATAGATCCCAGAAACACACAGTTTAGAATGGAAATGCTATTTAAGATAGTATTTGTCTTAAATACATAAACTATTATCATAAATGAAGTGCTTAGATGTTAAAACATGCACATTTAACATTACACTATTAAAATAAATGAAGTGTGATACCAGCCAGTCTATGGTTTAGCTATCCCAACTAAGGATATATCCCAGAAACACACAGTTTAGCATGGAAATGCTATTAAAGGCATTATTTTTCTTAAATACATAAACTATTAACATAAATGAAGTACTTATATGTTAAAACATGCACATTTAACATTACACTATTAAAATAAATGAAGTGTGATACCAGCTAGTCTAAGGTTTAGCTATCCCAACTAAGGATATATCCCAGAAACAAGCAGTTTAGAATGGAAATGCTATTTAAGATAGTATTTGTCTTAAATACATAAACTATTATCATAAATGAAGTGCTTAGATGTTAAAACATGCACATTTAACATTTCATAACACTACCAGCCGTGATATGAGTGAAAACTCTTGAAAGTGACGTTAAACTCCAACTCACCTCACCTCAAAGCATTTGAAAACTACACCCTGCGACCGCTGGAGTGAATGAAAGCGCGCTATGGAACTTCCGGTATTTCTATGGTCACTGAATAGTCATGAGCTAGCCATCGCGAGACGTTTCACCCGAAAATGGGTCTGCAAGGTATTCTTAGTATTTCATGTAAAGCTTGTAATGGCCGTGACCAGGTATGATTCATGCCTCAATGTCAGCTTGTTCTCGTGACTGATAAGAGGTATGAACTCTGGCTTGTTGTAGCATTGATTTAGAGGAACTAAACATGTATTGCATGTTGTGTCATGTGCACATTTTACTGTTTCAATTGAGAGTAAGACCCGGTCAAGCTTGTGTAACTTGTTTGTGACTGTCAAAGATATCAAATATAACTACAAAATAGCTTCTTGATAAAATATCGAATACAAGGGTAATTATTTTTATTAACTTAAAAGTGTTTTCTGAGTGATTTTACCCATGTTAATGTCCACCCTTGTTGCAAGACTGGTAGCAAAAATTCCAAACAGGTTTGCTTTTTATGAACGTTTATGTTCATATAATTTAATATAAGATTTAAAGTCATAAGATTTAAATGACCCTTTTTGACAAGAAAAAGTCTTATGTTTTAGGTGCATACTGCTGTAACTAAATTTAGTTACTTTTTGTTAAAAGGCAGTGTGTAAATGTTCATCAGTTCACTTGAAAGAATGGAATTACTCCCATTATGACAACCGATATTGACCTTCATTATTTTCAATGTTCACTTTTTTTCATTTAATTATGTTCAAACGTGCCATTTATAATACATGTTTATGGAGAACTGAATTTCACAGAGTCCGAACTGTTGTTACTGAGAAGCTGTGGAAGATTAGACTTGCTGTAGATTTTGATTTTTTATTTTTGTTGTATACTTGGTTACACTTAAAGATAACTTAAAGTTCGACAAGCACCACCCTCTTAGAAACTATGTTCATTTCCTTATCAATAAGGCATTGAATGATAGGATATATAAATTGCAAACTTGATAATCATGGGACCCCAGTATTTATTTATAAGTTCTTCGAACTACTGGTATGTTGTTACAGAACGAAACGGGGACATACTTGAATTAAAATAGCAAGTTATTAGAATATTAATGAAAGATTGAAAACTCCCCAATCTAAATAAATTTAGATCAACAGGTATATTAGGTTATACCGACTGTATATCCATGATATGGGACAGTCGATTTATTTAGATTGAAAACTCCCTACCCTATCATCAAAGTCAGTTTTTTCATCAAAGTCACTTCTTCATCAAAGTCGTTTTGTCATTTAAATTATTTTTTTCATCAAAATAATCTTATTCCATCAAATCCATTCTTTTCATCAAAGTCATTTTTTTCATCAAAGTCGGCTTTTTCATCAAAGTGGGTTTTTTCATCAATGTAGGTTTTTTCATCAATGTAGGTTTTTTCATCAGTCTTTTTTTCATCAAAGTCGGTTTTTTCATCAAAGTCGGTTTTTTCATCAAAAACAGTTTTTCATCAAAATCAGATTTTTCATCAAAATCAGATTTTTCATCAAGATCAGATTTTTCACCAATAACATTTTTTTCATCAATATCAGTTAATTCATCAAAATCAGTTTTCTCATCAAAGTCGGGTTTTTCATCAAAGTCATTTTTTTCATCAAAGTCATTTTTTCATCAAAGTCATTTTTTCATCAAAATTATTTTTTTCATCAAAATCAGTTTTCCATTCAAAGTCGGTTTTTTCATCAAAGTCGGTTTTTCATCAAAGTCAGTTTTTTCATCAAAGTCATTTTTTCATCAAAATCAGTTTTCTCATCAAAATCAGTGTTCTCATCAAACTCATTTTTTTCTAAAGAGTTCTGCTATCCCATCTTAAGATGGGATAGATCCATAGTTGGGATACAACAGTTTCCACTTAAAAGGAGGATTCTATTGGGGTATTTTTTGTGGAAACGAATTTCATGAGGATTTTCACATATATGCTATTAATACATGATTACACACAGTCAAATTGAAATATATTAATGCATTAATTCATTATGACATTATGTTTCACAATTTGATAAGGACAAGTGCACATTTGTTGGAAAATAAAAACAATGAGAACTGAAGCTATTCATCGACGCTGTGAGTGGCGAAAACTTCGGTACGGCCTAACAGCATATTGTTTATTAGTTTTGTTGTATGTTATGTATTACTATGTGGATATTCTATCATTATGTCCTCCGCAAAGCTTTGCGGGAGACATACTGTGTTCGCATCCGTCCGTAGTTCCGTAATTCGTAATTCTGTAATTCCGAAATGCTTTCGTTTCCGTGTCATATCTCAAAATCTATTCCGTTTCTTTTTACGACACTTGGTGTGTGGTTAGACCTAGTGGTGGAGTGGTGCCATTTGCCACTTAGCTTATTTCTGATTTATATATTTTCTGGTTTCCATGGAAACAGTTTAAACTTAGTGCATATAGGAACAAGGAACCTTTCCGACCTCCAATTCAACATCTATTCAGTATATTTTCATGAGACTTGGTATGTGTTAAGACTCTAATATGGAATGGTGTCAAGCCTCTTGCTACTTAAATCATTCTGAATTTTTCTTCTGATTTCCATGGAAACAATTTTAACAAAGAGGCCAGAAAAGGGATACAATTTGAACAAAGAGGCTATATGGAAACAAGTTCATTTATTCTAATAGATTAACCTTTTGGGTTGTCCTTTTGGATTGTCTCTGGTATAAGTGAAAAATAAGGTTATATCAGATGACAAGGTTGGATTGAAAGTTGAAGCGGGGGACATTACAGTGCATCACATGCACGTACATGTATTTCTAGGTGTATATGTTTATTATTTAAAAAGTGTAAAATTGGGTTAAATATAGCATGTTTTCATTTCACATAATGCCAAGACACCATGATGGCGGAACCTGACTGTAGATCGGCGATATAACGTTCCTTTTAAGGACATAAACCTCAAGAAGACACCAAACATCCTGTCTTCAAATTTGCTTCCTCAATAAGACTCAGACCTTTCGTGGGCGGAATTCCTTCTCATAATCACATTATCAAGTTCATGCGATGACCAGAGAACAGTTGTGTCACAATGAACGTGTATCAGTGTCTAGTAAACGATACGTGTCACCATATGTCTTCATATCTGTGACGTCAACATGTAAGTTGAAAACATTATATCGTATATACATGTAGCAGTATAAACATGTAATGTAATGAGTCCACCACGTACTTGGATTTCAGAGACAGAAGTTGTTCCAGTAGTCCTGGCAATGATTGGAAAGTTCGGAATAACAGCATCCTATGCAATCATCTACCTGATGGGAGCTGAGGTGTTCCCTACAGTCGTCAGGTAAGGCTCACCTGTCAAATCATTGTTTTCTTGTCGAAAATGATTGTTATATAACTTTAACTTATAGACTTAAACATGTGAGTAAAAGCTCTAAAGCTCCCACATATCTATGAAAATATATTCTTGGTACATAATATTTTATTATTCATGTTTGGAACTTTTGACCCTAAACTATATTGGTTTATATATATTAACTTCGGTATTAATAATAAACTGTTAAATTTCTAAATCTTCGATTCTGTCACATATATCGCACATGAGTGAGCTTTGCTCGAAATTTGAATTCGAACCATGATTTGCCAAAAGATATCATAAATAATTATCATGATTCAAACAGGATATGCTGGATATAAATCAATAACTAGCACGTGAACGTTATACTGTGTCTGCTTAACTAGATTTGTTGCTCTCCTTAAATTAAAGAATGAGCACGATTTCAAAATCAAGAGAAAATTTACTTTTTCCAGAAACATCGGAATGGGAATGAGCTCGATGTCTGCAAGAATCGGGGGAATTCTCGCCCCCCAGATTCTGGAGTTAAGGAGCATCGCCACCCCCCTCCCCCTCGTGGTGTTCGGAAGTCTCTCCATCTTAGCAGGCGTCCTTGCATTCTTCCTGCCCGAGACCCTCAACAGACCACTCCCCCAGAGTCTCGACGATGTCACTCAATCGAGGAAACTAAGGTAGGTTATGTGGTATTTGTGTCATACTATCTAACACTTATTAAGGTTTGACGAATAATGTAAGATTCAACCAACACTTTATCCTGTTTTACAAATGTAGCGTTTGTATCATCTTGGAATTGTTTTATAAACAATCCAGGAAACTGAGGTGGGTTTATCTTTCCTTGTGTCAAGATATCTAACACCATTTGTTACAGTTTAGCACAATAAAAAAACAAATGTTGCGATATTACATACTGCAAGTCATTAATACTTAACAATGTGTAAATAAATTATATATTATGTTATCTATTTATATGATATCGCCTGTTACAGGTTCATATTATATCTTCTATTACATGTTCAATTGAAATATTATGTTACAGATGCTGTAAGACAGGTGATGATAAATGCGATACATCGGAATTGACATGAACGGTTGCTGTAACATAGAGATGTATGAACAACACCACACCAACATGATCGGGGATTTATGATACTATAAGATACCAACGGCAATAAAACACCGGCGGTCAATGTGACCGACAGTGTCCTCTGTGAGGCTATAAATCATGCTCGTGATTAAAGACGTCGGTTAGAGCGTCGGTTAGCAAATGACATAATATTTTTCGTCACTTTGATTGTTAAATTGCTAGTGAATGTTTTCTACGACGGGAGGCATTGGTATTTACTAAATATAGTTCATACAAATAACATAATATCTCAACGGTTTTATATATAACTATGTAATATATTTGATTATTATATATGTGTTTAAGGGCATCTCATATAAGTAACCGAAGACTCGTTGTTGTGCTTTATCGTAGCAAAAAATATAGCAGAGAGCGCCCTTCATGTGTTATGCCCCCTGTTATGTTTAAGTCTACGATAAAGCACGCCACGCTAGAAAATACGATGAGAATGAGGGTGAAATACTGTAACGGTTGTACTGTACACAGAAAGGCCCTCGCTCTGTGAACATGTGTTCTAACTATGTACGCTGTATTAAACATGTGGTGTATCATCGTACACCGGATGTAGAGAGGTGTACATCGATGATATGTTTGTAGAGAGGAGTAAAATAGCTACATTTTCAGCTTTATTTGGAAATAACATCAAGGACGGATAATTATCACAATAAAGTTTGCCTTGAATTTGTTCCTTTTGCGTATTGATAAAGAACAACATTGATAGTGGGTTATTATATATACGTATATTATTGTATTTTCGCGTTGCTCAGTTTGGAGGTTGTATTTTGAATGTTATATGTTCACATATTTTAATCATTTAACAAAAATGTTACATTCTGATTCACTCACGCGAGAAATGTCTTAACTCTAAGTAAGCATCATATTAACCTAACACAGTGTGATTTCTATCAATATGCTATTTCAGTCTGTAAAATATCGGTGTGGATTTTCCTTTGTGTACAGTTTGTAGATATTTTGTGAACCGTTGGTAGTATTTTTACGGAATAACGTAAATCATCTGTTTCATCCGTACCCTTTATTTCTAGGTCTCAAAGGGGTGACAAATGATAAATTTATTCATGGATATTTTAAGAACTGTGACAAGGATGATATGTTTTTTATGACATTATCAACCATGCCTTTAAAAACACCATGTAAGAGTAATCGTGATCAGGAAAAGATTGCGTAGAGGCATCCAAACTGTCCTTACAGAATAATATCAGAAACATGCTCTAAACAGAGGAGAAACATAGTCCATCAATGTAGATCAATAATCTGTCAGTGTTTGCAGATTAAAATCCTCCAGGGCATGAAGAAAAAACCCAAATAACACGCTGATCACTGGCCACTTGTAAATATTCCTGACTCAAATGATGACAATAATGTTATAGTTAGATATTCTATGAACATCGCAGCAAATATTTCAGTAACTGATAAGATAAGACCAGCAAATTATGACAAATTTTTACTCTCATTAATTATAATATTCAAGAAAAATACCCAGTTGGGTAAAACAAGTATTCCAATATCTGTAGCAAATACATAATTAAATGAAATGGTAAATAAATAACCGTCAACAAATTATATATTTCGATTTCTTTCATTGCTCATATTTTTTTTTATTCTTTCGTGTCTTTGTTTACTGTGTGTGAGCTAGACCATAATGCTTTGCGCTTGAAAATAATAGACTGGATCTATATTTAGACTGGAAAACACCTTTACTAATTTATGCAATTTCTCGGCTTATTTTAAGTTGGAAAAATTAAGTGTATTTATTTCACGGAGATAGATTTTTGGAAAATTTTTGATATTTTCATCAACATCCGTGATGGCTCTTTAAAGTCATAACACAGATACGTTACTCGTGTTAAACTGGAATGATTCTATTAGTCAAATACAAATCGATACATTTAGGGGGAGCATTTACTCATAGGTCAAACAGAAAGTGTTAGACAAGTATAGATAATAATAAGATAATAATAAGATATCATTTGGTAACAAAGGATAGATCTAGTAATTTGTCTTCTATCAACTGTCACATCCAATGAGATAGAAAGAGTGCGAGAGAGAGCATATTTATAGAATGGAAGTTGCTGTAACATAGAAAAGAACCGTTGGTTAAATGTGAGCATAAGGCGTTGTTTGTTTTTATGTCTTTCTTGGACAAGTCAATTGGGTTATTAATTACGTTAAAAGCTTTAACATGCATTTAAACATAAGTAACTCTAGATCACTGATGCCTACGCGAGTTTCCCAAAGACAGAGAACGCGAGTGAACGTTTACAAAAATCCGAATTATCACGTGATGGCTAATTAGATCCAATTAAGTTCATAAAATGGTGGCGACAATTAAACAATGAACATACTAGTACTGACTCATCTGATGACTGTGACCCAGTGGTTATAGATGTTAAAAAAAGGATGATGTCTAACAGATTATAAAAAAGTTCCCTTGTGTGACAGAACAGTTACAAGATTATTGACCATCACAAAAAATATATGTTGTTCCACAAACTGTTGTCTGCTGACCAGTTTCCGATCTGGAATACCGCACTTTTGCTGTTTTAGCTGATGTGCTCTGGTATTATATTATTTCAACAGATTTTGCAACCATTCGAATCATATTCTTTCGTAGTGCAAAACTTGGCCATCAGTGAGTCAATCAATCAAACTAATAAGCTTATTTCGAGGGAACCTCATTGGTAAGTTCCATAGTTCATTTATATCGAACATAACCTGTAAGTGATGCAAAACAATATGTTTTACGTGGAGAATTGCTTTTGTGCGTCAGAAATGTTATGTTGATTACTTATGTAAATCTACATGCGGTACATCAGCCGAAACTACAAGCGATACAGCGAAGTTGTAATTTATGATACAAACGGTACACAAGCTACGAAAGAAAAACAACACACCGCTTTAGAGAACAACCCGAAACCATTTCCCAGGCATGGGTTCTTTTCTGCAGAAGTCAAGTTATGCATACCAGTGAATTTTATTTTAAAATTGTATTTATTTTTGTAAAATTTTCATGTAAAACTTCTCAATCGCTTCAAAATTGTTAATAGGGTTGATGAGCAAATTACGTTTTGGGTTATTTCTATATGCCGCAGTACACTAAAACAACTTCCCGCATTTACAAAATGTATCATTTTCCTAATGTATTCATTACTGTGTACAAACATTAATAAGCAATAGAAAAATCGAAGGTTACATACCATGTATTTTGTTTTCTACTCCTCTCTACAAACATATCATCGATGTACACCTCTCTACTTCCGGTGTACGATGATACACAGGGGTTAACTGGAAACTAAACTAAACGAGCTCTTTTTCCAAATCTAAGGTTAATCTGAAGTCTCCTTCTAAACATTAAATCGCCTTATCGACTTGGGATCATAGTTGTCCTTTGTGAAAGGAGGTATCATGTGTAGTGTTATACCAAATATAACCATGTTATATTTGTTCACTATCTCAATGGTAAGTATTTCTAATTTAGAACTATGAAGTTGGTAAGATGAAAAATATACTCATGTGCAAAAAAAGGCCCCACTTTTTTAAGAGAATATAAAATGAAATATTGCTGTCGGAGAAGGTAAATGTTGAATTGATTTGATAAACATTTGTTTTGTGAAGGAGCGCTCACAATTTCATACATTAGAGTATGATTCTTTTATTTTTTATGCCTGTTCCAATACAAATGGGGTGCTGAAATCGCTTTTTCAAGATCTATTTTGGCACCCAATGTTGCGTATTTTAGTTTTGAAACAATAAAATTAGAAATTTAATTAGTAAAGGATGTCATCGACATAATAACCTTCTTGGATTTAATTTTGTTGACGCATATTTTCTGTAGGACGTCACAAAACATGCCAAACTCGCATTTTGACGCTCCTATCTCGTCTAGTTAAGGATATTCCAAAACGACCATTTCTTAAAACGTGTGTTCTCAGAAATATGACCAGATAATGTTTTGAAAATTCATATTTAGTAGGGTTCTGAAGATATTATGTAAGATTAAATGCTGTTTCCGTCGTATTTATCGTCCGTGGTTTGCAATATATTGTATTGTGTATGGGGACGTTTCTTTTGCACGTGAGTTTACAAGTACAGTTCTTATGCTGATCACAGTCATAAATATACACGAGATTACATCTATCGCAGCACCAACACATAGGCAGATAATTAACCTCAGTACGCAGAGCTTAGCATTGTATGCATTCCTTTAAATAGTTGATATGGAATAACCAACAGAACAAATATACAATAGTACGAAACCAATAAAGGAGCTGAAATAAATTCACTTAGAATGATGACCAGGTATATTGCTTCTGATTTTTAAAAAAAACTTTATAATAGCCTATAGACTTTATATGTACCATGCACAATTAATAAAAATCACATCTCATTTAGTAGTTCTTCACTTTAATGATATATATATATATATATATATATATATATATATATATATATATATATATATATATATATATATATATATATATATATATATAGTTAATGAATCTGAAGACTTTGCCATAGGAAGGGTTCCATATTTCGAGAGCGAAAGCCAAACGATCTATTGTTCTGTACACATAGCGCTCGACAAGCCTGGTCCTCACCCTGCTGGCTTGTCATAGTGGCTGATGTACGGCAGTAAACACCTTCAATAGTGAGGAACTGAATCACAATAAACCTTGCCTGGAGTTCTCTTCGAAAAGGAGGACGACCTTGTCATATATAAACTACCAGGCAAAAGAAAGTACTCACCTCAGTTGGTTTCGATTAATTCAATATTTAAAAGAAATCAGATGCATTGACTATTGCACTATACAATAATACGTATCAGCAGTAGATTGAATGAATTAATTGATGATTGGTTACATTTTAAATAAAATATCTTTGTTTAAGGAAGATAGGGGAAGAAATGAAATTTACACCAACATGACCCCTATTATGTTTAAAATGTAGACCTGTTTGCAGAATCAGGCACATTTATTAATTTTCACGTAGAATGTGTCTTATATGTCCATTAATAGTTGTGTATCATTAAAAATAAAGAAATTTAAAAAATTAAAATTTCATATTTAGAAGTATTATTTGACTACTGACGAAACTACTGTACTTACTCATACATATGATAAAATTAACTGAGGTGAGGCGTTTCTTTTGCCTGGCAGTTTATATACCACTAGAAGTGTTCCACCTCTGTGGTCACATATAATTATTAAGCACGGCTAACGTTTCAGCAAGTACACTCTGTACCTACTTCGATTTCAGTTCGTTTAATGCAGTAACTGACACAAAGTACACTGCATCCTGTCCCAGGGTATAACCTACGCTTCCGCAACTTCCATACCCTGGGTGCAAAGGCAGCTCAAAACTTCACAAGATGACTTATGGTCCAGCCAATCAAATAGTTTTCTCGTCCTGGTGGCGATAACATTTAGCCAATCACAGAGAGCTTATCAAAATGCATTTGGCTGTCGCACTTCCGCAAAATGGCGACTTCCTTAGATAAGCGTGCTGAACTCGAAGAGTATATATTTTCCCGTCAAATTGTCTCAGTCGCAGACCATGGAATGGCACACGCAAGAAGGTGCGGTAAACGTTTGATGACTCGGTTTTAAAAGATCGTTTAATTTCCGCAGTGATAAACCACAAAGAATCTTCATTCTGCCGCCTTTCAAGAGATGTCATTGGTTGTCTGTTTTTAGAGTGTTCCTCGATCATACGTCACCTCGCAAGTTACGAACTGCCTGTGCACCAAGGGTATACAAGTTGCGGTAGCGTACGTTATACCCCGAGACAGGATAAGTACACAGTAACTGACACATGGACTTGAAAGTAACACAAGGGATTATATTGACATTTTATGTAAGCTTCGATGGACAACATTAGCCAATCTTATTACAATTTCATCTCTTTATATAACAAGGCATATACACGCCGATATAATAACTACCGGCAAACATATGTTAGAAACGACGCATAAGTAATTATTGATGAACAGATCCCCGTCGGATTAGTAAATTATCTTACTAAAACCAAACTGGTAAGACATACATTAAGAACAAAATGATTCAAAAACCTTTGTTTTATAAGGCATGACTGATTGATTCATCCGGCCTTATGTACACAATTATAATACTTTATTAATGAAATTTAAAAGTACATATAGAAACCTCGAAGGGACTCAAATGAAAGAAAAAGTAGTTTTGCCCGACTGTAATTACACATACTTTTCTACCTATGATGACAAAAGTATCTCCTAATAAGCAAAATGTACGAATAAAGATTTGACATCGTTAAAAACTTATAATGATGTCTTTGTGAGGGGATATAAATGTATATACAATTGAATAGAAACTACTAGATACGAATTTTGGTAAAGAGATATGTTTAAGATGTCAGTCTTGAATTAGACAAACATATCTGTCCGTCTGGCCGGAAAACTTGAATAGCCTTATGCATCGTTTCATCTTGAAAATTTAACTCAGAATCTAAAAATGAAACTTAGTATTTTGAAAATTCAACTTAGTATCATAAAAATGTATGTTACTATTCTGAAAATTCAAGTTAATCACGGCGGCCAACCTACGATATTATTCAACACATCATATCATTAAAATTCGACTTGATAACTCGTAAATTCAAGAACCTTGAATCTTGACAATGGAAAACAGAAATCATGAAAATTTATCTTGAAAATTTAACTTTGTATCTTGAAAATTCAACATATTTTCTTGAAAATTCAACATATTTTCTTTAAAATTCAACATATTTCCTTTAAAATTCAACTTGGTATCTTGAAAATTCAACTTAATATATTATTTTGAAAAATCATCTCGAACTCAAGTTATTATCTCGAATGTTTACAAGGTAAAATCATGCCAATTGGCCATGGGCGGGTAATTTGAGTACAGATTTCTCTGATAAAGTTTCCCATGGGTGAAATAGTGGAGAGTAACGAAGCATCTATAAAACCATGGGTAACCAAGGATGAAGTAAAATATGAATTGCCCATTAATTCATCAATCAATTATGAATATTTTGCATGGTTGTTTTGATTTTCTAATTCGAAAAAGTTTTTCTTTTAAGAAAAATCTTTCATCATTTTTTGCTTTAACCTTTCAAAATATAATGTTTATAACCTTACCTTTCACTAGGAAAACGCCTGATGAAACTTGGCAGGAGAGGGAATGCAACTGACAATACGGAGAAGATCATGAAATACATATAGAGCATAATTCGCCATTAATTTTGCACATGATAATGTGCGTTTTGGCGTGTATTTCGGCCTCAAACATGGTCCAAGTGCAAAACTAATGGCCAGTTTTCGGACATTCTCCTACACATAATCTTCCCTGTTATCATTTGATTTATATTGGTGCACTACTATTTGTAAAGCTGTCGCCCTACAAATATTTCGTAAATTTAACAATATCAAGTTACGAAGGTGACTTTCATTTTCCTGAATAACCTGTTTAACGACTATCTATTTCATATGCAATAACCGTTAAGAACATATGTTAAAGGGCTGAATATGAATTCAAATGAAACGTGAAGACAAAATATCACAATACGACTATCTATTTCATAATATCCGTTAAGAACATATGTTACAGGGCTGAACATGAATTCAAATGAAACGTGAAGACAAAATATCACAATAAATCACATGAGTGAAATATTCAGAGAAGGAACTATTGTGACTCACGAACTGTTATTCATCATTTCAAACATTAAGGTAAGTAAACTCAAGAAAGACATTTATAATATGGATAACTATACACAAAGAAAAAAAGTTAAGCACCCACTGATATTTGTGATGATATCTTTTCGAGAATATTTTAAAGAAGACTAGTGTTTTTGCGATACGTTCCAGTGATGTGTGACAGTCGCGCCTACACGTTCGGAATATGCACGTGCAACATGCTACGCTCTAGGATCACAAAAAGCAGTATGGCCAAACTGCAATTGGTGGTATGTAACGTTACTTTCCATAGCCATTTAAGCATATCTATTGAACGTGGCACGAAGACGATTGAAATCAAATTATTGGTATGCACTCTGCAGGAACGTCCTTTAAGGCGATAGGACGAAATCTGGGCTACCATTACACTGTTGTTAGTCGTTAAGTCCGAAAGCATGCGCAGACAGGAAGTGCAATGGACCGTTCGAGGTCTGGAAGACCTACTGTCACTACACCTCGAGAGGACCGGCACCTCCTTCGCCATATACGCCGAGACAAGTCCTCAGCTGAAACGTCTGTGGTTACCAAATCCAAACATCAGCACCAGAACAGTCCGAAATCGCCTCAAATCGGCAGGACTAAAGGCAAGAAGGGCAATTAAATGTTCCTTGTTGAGAGACCACCATTAACGTGCACGTGTGGCATGGTGTTTGGACAGACAACGCTGGAATCTGAGGACCTGGCAGCAAATACATTGGTCTGACGAGAGTCGATTCTTGCTCCATATTACTGATGGGCGTGCACGTGTTTGGAGACAGAAAAATACAGCTTATACCCCCAGGAACATCCAACTTTTGCGTATGGAGGTGGCTCTGTTATGGTATGGGCATGCCTGTCTCATTACTGGAAGCTGGCTTTGGTCACCATCAGGCGCAACTTAACGGGAGCTCAATACATCCGGGACGTGCTACAGCCGGTCGTTGTTCCTCATTTCGATAACCATGCACTTTCTACACGACCACAGTACATGGACGACAATGACCGGCCTCATCGATCACGTGCCGTTGTCGATTACATGCGAGCCAACGCAGTGACAAATTTACCCTGGCCAGCAGTAAGCCCAGATCTGAAATCTCTGAAGCGTGTGCGGGATATTCGAGGGCGGCGACTCCAGGCTCGGAACCCTCCAGTACATAATTTACATGAGTTGGAGGCAGCTCTGCACGCTGAGTGGATGTTATTGACACAAGAACAGATCCGACGTCTGACTGGAGGCATGAGACGTAGGGTGCAGTGTGTCATCCGGGTACGTGGCGGTCCTACCAGATACTGATCATTCTTATTGAACATGTGCAAAAGGGTCTACAAAGAACATTTAGAAGTGACAATACCAATGCGAATGTGTTTTGTTAAACTTGCAGCTCCATGCTTTTGTGGACATTGTTTCATGGTAAAAACAGTACCTGTGTAAACATGACGTCATCGCTATTAATAATGATAACAGCTACATATTTTGCGTTTCTGTCTTGCCAGATGGCTGTTCTATCTGGAAAAAAATAATCTCAGACTTATTTAGGGTCATAGCAGCTTACTTGTTCTGACATTCAGCTATATGACAATATCAGGGGGTGCTTAACTTTTTTCTTTGTGTATATGTTTGAATATTACTTATGTACCGCTTCTGATTAACTTACACTTATGACAAAGAGAGTGTTATCACAAATGGAAAACCACAGGCCTAATGCGAATAATATTCTGTTTTAAATAAAGTAATAACATATTTTTGTAAAATAACGTCAGGGTCACCAAAATTATTAGCCCTTTGTCTTCCCTTAGATAAGTTATGTTTAAGATTATCCAGAGAGCGGTTCTTGAGATATCACGCTGACATGATTAAAATGCAAGTTCACATACCGAAAATTTCAAAGTTCCACTGAGTCCTTGAGAATAATATCAATGTCACCAAATTATTAACCACTCCTTGTCTTTCCTGAGAAAAGCTATGTGTAAGATATAAATATATATGTAAGATATTAATATAAAAATGCATTACGACGAAGTTTTAAACATTGTGGGTGAATTCGGACGCTACCAAAAAATCCGTTTCGCACTTCTCTGCATCTACGCCCTAGTAGCAGCATGGCACAGCATGAATATGGTTTTCGTCGGCGCCGTTCCAGACCACCATTGTGACGTTAGCGCCATTAACGACACGACGTTGGAGAATTAGACATCAGAAGAACGCATCGCCATTTTTGTACCCATAGGAGAACCCCCCCCCCCCCCCCCCCCCCCCCTTACAAAATGACTTGCATAGGCGGGAATGGGAAAGAAATTTGGAAAGTTTGGTGGTATACATATGTTTTCATTCACAGATAATGAACTTATGAAACATTTCATATATAAAATATTATGTACATTAGAATAACCACTGAGCTCGTAGCAGTATATTATCGGGATATAAATGTACGAGTTTGAGAGGGTTAGGCTCGGCTGACGCCTCGTGCAACCCTTCAAACCCGTACATTTATATCCCGATTATGTACTGCTATTCGTCCTCTATCTTTTACAAAATTGTTTTATGATTGTATATGTGTGAATTTTTATAATATCTTATATATAATGGTATTGTTTCAAATCCACGTTAAACTGATCAAAACAAATAGACGTATTTGTGCTATTGCTACGGTTACATTTTGTTCACCATAGATATTTTCCTGATCTGTATTTCTTATAGCCGACCAGGTCAAAGTTGAATCAGTTATTTACAACGAAAGGTTTCTAAAACATAATGCAATTTGTCATAAACAAAATATACATGCTTTACCACATTTCCGTATGCTTGATTTTAAAAATAAATAACCTAACCCCATATAATGGGAGAGCGAACTCAATGTCAGCATCGACTGGGAGTCTACATTTTTACAATATAGACAATGTTGCAAAGATACAAAACTTCTAGAGTTTCAATATAAATTTATACACAGAACCATATACACTAAAAAAGAGTTGCTTAAAATGAAACTGATTGATAACGACCTATGTACATCATGTGGTTCAGTTAGTGAGAACATCTTCCATGTATACATTGACTGTCCAACTGTAAAACTGTTTTGGAAAGACTTTAATGATTTCATCAATATTTCATTCAACATTCCCTATCAATCTTCCACGTTAGGTATCCTATTCTGTAACAGTAATAACCATATACTTAACCACATGATATTATTAGCGAAACGCCACATTTTTGTTATGAACCTGAAAGGTATTAAGCCAAGTTTTACTAATTATAAATCAGTTTTAAAGGATGTTTACCAAATCGAAAGATTTATCGCCACAAAGAACATCTGTTTAAATTCTTTCATGAGAAAATGGAAAGCCATTTCATAGGCGTTGTGATGTGTTATGCATGTTTTAATATAGTACCTGCTCCCACTCAGGTAACACTTATATGTATGCCTCTTATGCATTTATCCCTGATTATATCAATGTTTGAATGTACGTGTATCCCAATGAAGTCAATAAAAAATCTTTGGAAAAAAACTATAATACTAACTATATTGTGCATAAAGCGTTTCTTTTTGTCGTCAAACCTTGCATGACATCCATACTAGGTCTACCATGACCATAGAATCAGGTATCGTTACATAGACCTTTGATTCCCTGAAGCCTTGTAATGCGGGCGTCACACATTGCCGGAGCTCCATCCCGGACATCATACGAATGTCCGTGTGACCGTCGTGTCTCATCGTATGACCATTTTTGGGGTTTCTTGGGGTCCGGGAACAACTTCGTGTGTCAGCTAATATGTTTTGGCATGTCAACAAAATGGCCGATGGTCACACGAACATATCCCTTCGTGTACCTTTCGTGTAGACATCGGGTCCATCGCATGGTCATCGTGTACACATCGTGTAACCATCGAATAATATTCGGATTAACTTCGGCTCAAACGGCACTCGACGCTCATGCGAATGCTGACGATGGTCTACTAGATGGTTACACGACGTCGTGAGACTTGCGGGTTACCCTCGTGTTACCCTCGCTTTGCCAATTATTGCTATCGTGAATGGTACTAGATTGCAACACAGCGGCGGGCCCCAGTCTTTCACAGGCGTGCACCTATAAAACCAGCGTCTGAATAATGTATCCCATAATAATTAATGAGTTAAAAACAAGTACATGTAATACTTAATTATAACAACTAATAATTTGCGCGTTAAACAACTTAACAGCAATGAATAAATTAAATCTCTCAAAAATTAGTGAACGAATGATCCCGCATAAGGAGCAGACATTATTTTGCATGACTGAGCAGTTGGGAGCTGCGTATCGCAATAGTAAACAGGGCATATCCGTTCTTCATGAGTTCATGAGTTCAGGTACACATTTTGTGTAATTGATTGTCGTCGTGCATGATGCACTTTCAACTAGTTTTCTGGTGTTAAGAGTGAACATTTGACTCCGTTCACGTGAGTATATTGTTTTTTTCATGATGTAATTAGTATCTATATACAAATCTGTTTTATTGAGAAATGATGAGCTGAAAATATTGAACGTATTTTCAATCACAAAACTGCATACAGGTGCGTGTTTGGTGGATACACGTGGGATCGACCATTTGAATTCATAGACTTACAAGTTAAATAGCTCTTGCGGGAATACTTTTCATAAATTAAGTAACAGTCTCTTTGCTGTCATATTTTGCAGACAGATTGGTAATCATCTATATACATAATTACCTGTCATCTATCAGTTGATTAGTTTTCGAATGACATTTGTTTAAACATCGTATATTCAACTTGTGATTCTAATGTCCCATTGACGGCCATGTTAAACCTAATCGGTGTGGTGTATATGTGTTGTTTGATAAGAGGTAGATTTCTTAATAATTATCAGAAAAAAAAGATGGAAATTATGTATCTGTAGCTAAGATGATTTCCTATATTTTGGCAGATTTCAGAATTTATTGACAAACAATAACTCCATGAGAATTATTCCCGCAAGAGCTATTAAACATGTAAGTCTATGGGATTACGTCACATGTACGTAATAATATGGCCACCCGCTGTAAGGTGTAAGGTGTTTGACGTCACAATAAAAATGTTACCTATTCGATTCATAGGGTGGACATTCTATAGTAAGTGCATGCAAAATGCATAAATTTTACATCACTATGTTCAGAATACCCTATTCTAGCTGATTTACAAATGTGGACATTGAATTTATTTATGTAAGAAAATAATCAGAGATTTGCGAAAGTGTCGGCAAATGAAAAGATCAACCGATTACGTTTTGAAAAATCCGTGAAAATAAACAAAAAATCTCACTTACATATTTTAGAATCTCAAAATCTTCAACAAATAAATAGAAATGTATCTGTGCATTGTTTGTCAATTCTTGTTTCCAAATATAGTAATATATCCAACGTGTCATCAATAGCAGTGCCAAATCGGCCATTTCTTCAAATCACCCCATGGAAACGTTTCCGCTATTTTCTCACGTTACGCGATTCAATGTGAATGCCAAACAAGCGGTAGCTGTATCTATTTTTAGAAATGGTCGTCGATCTAACCATAGAGTGTTATTAATTATTAAAATTAAACAAATTGACACCCAAAACGATGATTTTTTTTTATAAAAATCGATCTAAAAACAAAAAATGAGGTTGTAAAAATTATCTCATCAGTTCGTAGAGTCAGTGTCCTTGACCCGATAAATTTGCATAAGTCAACCTAGCCCCCCGGATGTAACATTGTTTTTACGATTAAAATCACTGTGAGTAAATTTGAATTTTGATTATAATTTATACATATATAAACAAAAAAATTCATATCCTACCATTATCACAAATTATATTATGATCATGTATGAGTTTACATTTGAAGTACGAAATGTGTTTGACATGACATGGACCGACTTTATGATCTGCGATTGCACAAGTTGAAAAGGAGACGTGAAACAGTAGCAGTAACCCTATCTCGCTAAAAAGTAAATTACGAATTAACAAGTCTCGTATATGTGAAATAATTGTATGAATACAATTGCTAAATGATGCATGTTGATTATTTTTAAGTTTTCATTTGGAATTTGATAGAAATGATATCCGTTTTCAAAAGAAATCCTAGATAGACATGTCAGTTCGAATGTCATTGCAAATGGAGGCCATTGTGTCGTCTCGGCCTTGTCACACAATATTTTGTTCTGATACGAATTAAACGATTGCACATGTTATAACATCCATGAAATTAACAAGAATGACAAACAAATACATTTCAAACAATAAATGTGAACAACTAGTGTTTGATTCGGCGAATATACAGTGTAGTGACAAGCGAAACATTATTGGTCACATGATCCGTTCCACTCAGGCTTAATCACTTTCATTCCTACTCCATACTTTGAAACTTGAAACTTTTTTATTCACTCAAGGCTACAAGGTAGCATAATGAGGTTTACAAGAGTTGATATAGTATAAATATAAATAGAAATATATGGACAACGCATTATCTAAATGTACTTAAGACGTGACGGCAGAAAATAGACAATTTCATTAGAGTATGGACATTTTTTGTTTGAAATAAAGAAATCATATTAAATATTGAAGACTTTGCAGTATATTTCTTTGGAATAAACTTTTCCCTTAATGTGTTGAAAAAATCACAGCGGAATAGATAGTGATACTCATCTCCAATTACATTTGAAGCGCATAATGTACATTTTCTACATTCATATTCGATCTTAAACCAACTTCCAGTTTCAACAGGAAGACGATGATTGGATAGTCTAAAGTGTAATAAATTAAATAGATATTTTTCAGGCAAGTGTTGTAAATAAAAGTCAATATCAGTGTTAGTTTTAATCATCTTATAAAATCTACCCTTTGAGGACATTTCAATGTCTGAATGCCAATTTTGTATAAAGAGGTCTGAAAGACTTTTCTTGACCGTATATTTAATCCAATCAGTATTTACCAGTGGATGATATAACCATACGTCATTATTTCCCGTCTTTATCAATATGTTTTTGATACATGCTAGCCATTTGTTGTCTAAAATATTATTTGATAAAATATGAAGTAATAAGTTTGATAGCTTTGAATGTTTTCCTGTGATCAATCTTGCCCAGTAGCATATCATTTTGGTATATACAACTATAGAGAGTGGCTTACGTCCTGTTTCTGCATAAATCATATATAATGGTGTACTTTTCTTGATCCGGAGCAGTTTCCTCAAAAAGTTTCGCTGGATATTCTCTAGAATGTTTAAATTTTCAAACCCCCATAATTCACATCCGTAAGTTATAATTGGAACAACAAGTACATCAAAAAGTTTTAACTGACAGGGGATTGATAAATTGAGATGTCTAGCTTTGGATAAGACATAATTCATGGCTTTTAAACCCTTGTCACTAAGTGATTTTCTAGCAGACGTGAAAGTACATTTCCTACTGAAGATTATGCCGAGATATTTATATTCATCAACATTTTGTAAGAATGTATTTGATATTACAAATTTATAAGAGTATTCTTTCTTTGTGCCGTTAAATATTAGAACATTACATTTATCTATATTGATTTTAAGTTTCCATGTTTCTCAATATTTGCTGAATACATCAAGTTGTTTCTGTAGATCGCATCTACTTGTTGCTAAGATGACAGTATCGTCAGCATAAAGCAGTGCAAATAATTTCAGGTAAATGCAAAGTACATCATCATTCAAAACAACACCTTCACATGAAAAAACGTTAAAACATTGCTCAAGATCGTTAAGGAATAGTGAAAATAGTAAAGGTGATAGGTTTTCACCTTGCCTGACTCCTTTTAGGCAATCAAAGTATTCAGATGAATGACATTTGGTTGATACACATGACTTTATACCCTTATACATGGATTGAATAATTCTGAAACAGTTACCCGTGATGTTATAGTTAAGTAGCTTATTCCATAGTCCAAGCCTCCAGACGTTTTTTTCTTATTTTTTACAAGGTTCATGATACAAAAAAGTGAGAACAAGTGATCGTTTGTCGAATATCCTTTCCTAAAACCAGCTTGTATTTCAGAAAGAGCATGCGACGATTCCAAAAAGTTAGTCAGTCTATTGTTAATGATTGAGGTGAACAGTTTGCTCATGCAGCATAATAAAGTAATCGGTCTATAATTTTTTGGATCCGAACGATCTCCTTTGTTTTTATAGATCGGCTTTATATTTCCTTTAAGCCAGCTTTCAGGAAAATAACCGGATTCCAGGATAATATTAAAAAGTTTTACATATAAATGAATCATTTTGCCAGTTGTCTTTTTAATATATTCGTTCTTAATATTATCAACACCACAGGCTTTATTGCTTTTGAGATGATTTAAAGCATGTGTGACTTCTTCTATACTAACTGGCCGATCAAGTATATCATTTTTGTCATTGATATGTTGACGAATATTATCATTAATATAGTCATCTTCATCGTATTTGGTTTCGCCATTCAAGGTTTTATAGTATTCGAACAGCTTATCAAAAGGCGGTGTATTTTCGTCGGATGTACCCATCTTAAGTAATTTCCAAAATGATTTTGGGTCGTTCTTGTTTAGGTTATCAAACTTACGTTGTAAAGTATTTCGAAAATTACTATTTGATTTTTGTAGTGTCTTTTTGTAGGATCGACTAGCATTTATTACTCCCATTTTATTTGGTATTGTCCTGTTCATGTTAAAACGTTTCTTTGCAGAGTAATATTTTCGGCGGGCAATTTTACAGTCTTGGTTAAACCATGGTTTAGAGGTTTTCACCTTTCTCTGTCTTGGTGGAACCATTAAACTAACCTCCCCAAAAACCTTATTTGCACTCGTGGTGAATAGGTTGTTAATGTTCTGGACAGCAGAGTCTATCTGAGTTGCAGCAGTAGCTACACTTGATATATTATCCAAATGTTCATGGATCATGTCAATGTCACAGGTTTTAATACCAGCTGCAAACTCCCCTGCGAGGTCCGGGTTCCACCTGCCCGTAGTCACATGAGGTGTCTCTGTGCGAGTCTCACTGTCCGACACCCTCGGGGAGATATGGGGAGAGTGCTGTGTGGTCAGTTCTAGCGCGCAGTGCACGTCTGAAAATAGTGAATCAAATTCTCGGACAGCAAAGTGTGATATAAAGGGGAAAATATCGTATGATGCAATAGCATAATCAACAAGGGATACCCCTTTACAAGTTACATTTCCGATACATCTATCGGTCCCGGCTCTGCCATTGATAATGTATAACCCATTACTTTTACAGATATCTAAAAGTTTAAAACCATGATTATTGACAGGACCTTTATCAGTTGATGTCCTGGCAGCGGGGAAGCCGAGAGTCGCTAAGTTCTGGATCATCTGGTCATCACTGGTCAGCTCGCTCGGCAGTTCCACGTAGGGGTCAAGCTCTCCGATAGACACAAAATCTCCAAGTTTGCCGGTGCGGGCGTTAAAATCCCCCAAAAGTATGACGTCATGATCAGATTTCACGTTCATAATGTTATCTTCCAGATTTGTAAAACAGTCATTATTGTAGTAAATCGATCCTTCGGGTGGGATGTAAGCAACTCCAATCATAATGTTTTTCATACTAAAACAGTCGTAAGGGTGAGTTCATTATGTCAGACAGGTAACTGCTTGTGTTGTTTTAACTAATTGTAGGGGAATAGGGGATATGGGCTGTAGGAGTAATGAGCTATAATCGTTTGTGCCACCGAGCTCGTCAAGTGACATTCTTTACAAATACGACAACGCTACCCGAACGAAATTTTGATTGTATTTTTCAGCTTTTCAAGACCATGTTTACATTAAATATCCAACAGACATTTGGAAAAATGTGTTCTTACTTTGATTTTAAACGGAATATTTACAAAATGATTTAGATTATTAGATTTGAACAAATCTGTAAACGGCGAATACATAACAATGGCGAGCGCCGAGTGTTTGTTGGCTGTCATGTTTCGCGATATCGATGAATGATTGACGTTGGAATATATAAAAACTGTAATGTCATATGCTTATATTTGGAACACAGAAAAGTGAATAGATGTGTTAACCGTTTGTGTAAATTTAATTACATTATTAATTATTTTACAAATATTTCTCACGGAAGTAAATGCATTGTTCATTGAAGAATATCCATTTGTTACAAATTACGACGAAATTTATAAATACAACGGAGATCGTTTATGACAGGCTGTTGTTTTCTGAAAGAAAAACACATATCATCAACATAATTTTTAAATTTAATTCTGAACAAAATGCTGTAAAAATTGGGCTGCATAAATAGTAATTGACAAAATAATTCGAGTTGAAAATGTAGTACAATTTTAGAACTACTGTATTATTTCATTTTTTCCATAAACAAGTGTAAATATAATTAATATTTGAAAAATATTACATTTATTAATATTTTTCATGACAATAATAAGTTAGAACAAAATGTGACTCAGATATTTATTTTAATTATTTTAATTACTTTAACTTTAACTTTAAATGAAGGATACCCATGTGACGTAATTGTTACAAATTTACAAATATGATGCTCTCTGCAAAAACCTGAAAACAATCCAGCAGGCTTACGGTTAAACAGCGTTTGAAAGACATATACCTATAGAGACCCTACCCTATTACTATATAAACGGAAAGGGATGTAACGACAAAACCACCACCATATTTCGCAAAAACATTTTATAGCACAGTCGATGACTATGATACGAAAGCTAAATGATTTCCCTTCAAAATGAGCTATAAATGGTCACAATCGGATCATTCGTTCGCGCTAGAAGGCCCAGGAACCTGGATGTGGGATACTGCAGGTCAACTGGATGTCAAGGTCATGAATGACTGTCTAGCGAACTGCTCGTCGATGATTTGAGACAAAATGCCGTAGTACAGTCGGAGAAATGATATGTAGATAAACATGTAGATATATTATTATTATTATTATTAGATGTTGCAATATTTGTTTGCATCTGTAGTTTCACTCTGCGGTTCGAATCTGCAGATTCATAGGTGCTGTTAACATTGCTGGAATTAATAAATGATTTTAAAATGTGAGTTTTCGATGATTTTCGTGAGTGGGGAAATTGGCTTGAAAGTTTGGAAGTAGCGATATACGGACTTGTTGCATAGCTTTTGAAATAATGATCCGATTGTGACCATTGATAGCTCATTTTTGTAGGGAAATCATTTAGCTTTCGTATCGTAGTCATCGACTGTGCCATAAAAAAAATTCGAAGCGAAATATGATTTTGAATGAGCATTGGGGGGTTCCTTTCCTTTTATATTGTAATAGGGTACGGTCTATACAGGTTTAACAGGTATATGTCTTTCAAACGCTGTTTCTAAGCGATACACGCCCCTGTGACCCTTGGCATGTACACAAGTTATGAACATCTAATACATCAACATATATATATATATATATATATATATATATATATATATATATATATAAATGAAGAAGTCCTCACGCGAAGTAAATGTAGGCCTATATAAAAAAAAACTTCAGACGACACTTAGCTGTAAAGTCCGTTTGTCGTGAAAATGTACAGATGAATTTCAAGTTTAACAGAAAAGTGAATTTAATACGATGAAATCAACATTACAAACCCTCATAGTTTTACCCCGCCAATTTGACATTCAATTTTCAGAATTTTCTTTAACTTTGGAAAAAAGTTGTTTAACAAACGATCATAGTTTGAAGTTGCTGTTATTGGTTTATATGACAAGGGGATATGCACTGTGTTGGAAGAGTTCACAAATACACGTGAATTGCGTGATCAACGTTAACATAGAATACCGTAGTCTCTTTATTAATTTGAACATCGCAATACTGGTTGAAGAGAGAAATTATAGGCATAAGCTTCCGGGTTCGTTATAGACACATTCTACCATACGATAACTTATCTCTCATTGTATTTATTAAATCCATTAAGACAAAGAAATAAGTGATGTTTTGTCATTAGCTCAAACGATAAACCAGTTTTATAGTAAATACGGCCAAATGAAAATCTCAAAAGAAAGGGTCGTCTCAAAACCTAGAAAGCTTGGAATCTAGATTGATGTCAAAGCGAATGAGTTTGAAACCTGTTATAAATTACTTTTAATTAATATGTGCATGAATACATTGAGAAGAGAAGGATATTTATTGATTATCAAGTACTTATTTAATTGAGACGGCGATAATATTTGCAAGCAGGACATGCGTTGAGGTTGATGTACATCCATTTTGTTGTCTGGGGTCACATATGCCAAACGTTATAAATAGTGTTATTCTATCGAGAAGTAATGACTTTTGCCGAAAATTGCCGTTTTGATGATAGTCGACTCAGTATACAGGTGATATAAAGGTAAAAGTATCGATTTCTGATCGAAAACCGGACAATG
This sequence comes from Gibbula magus, assembly GCA_936450465.1. Lineage (NCBI taxonomy): Eukaryota > Metazoa > Mollusca > Gastropoda > Trochida > Trochidae > Gibbula > Gibbula magus. Next base: position 30,792,568 of record OW388292.1, on the reverse strand, counting down.
CACCGCTTGTGGCGCGCGTCAATCAGTCAAACGTAATTTTAGAAACTTATTTACAACAGACAAAAAGACAAATTTGTGTTGATAATGTTTAATAGGCCTTTTAACTACTGTACATGTACATGGGGTGTGTAGTTTCGTTTTCTGCACATGTATAATGATGTTTCTCTATTTTAATTGGAAAGTAGTAAATATTATACATTTGACGATTGGGGATGAATATGCAAGTTGAGTGAAATTGGTTCAACTAAAATCAGCACATATTGTATGTTGGCACGTATTAAACCGAAAAAAAACTTTATGGAACACAATGGATGTATTTTTAAAAAAACAACAATGATTACTTCATATTTTGTGGACCAAGTAGAACATGTATGTCTAATGACACATGGGCGAATACAAGTCATACTGCACATCAGGAGTTAAAGACCCACAAACCCCGACCATATCACTTTTCGGTTTTTATTCAAGCATATTCCAAGATGACGAGGATTCCACTTGATATATGTCAATTCAATCAATGAACACCTTTTATAACGCCTTTTTAGAACGCTGCTCAATTATGTCTCGTTAAACTTTAGCTGAGAGCGAACGCCGCGTGCTAGGCCTTGTGACGTAATACACAGGAGTCGCTTGGCGTCTAATGACAGAATCCACAGAATTAGCCTTACATAACCGCCTAAATAACATATTTACCTTTGTCCTTATACAACAAAATCACATATATACACGCCCCGTAAAACGTACTACAAATGGCAGCGGATGTCAACACTGTTTAATACTGGATGTGGCCATTGCGGGACCCGTAATTCTGCAATGTGTTTTGGAACAATTCTTATCGTTGCCCAATATGGCGGCGGCACGCATGATGAAACAAACGTTCAAACGTCTTTTACACATTTTATACGGATTGTTAACGGCGTTAACACGCCTCATTCATTGACGCATGGGTATGTTGAATAATTTTTGTTTTCACATTCGTCCTTATGCAAAATAACAAAATATATTTTCAGTATTTTTGTTTATCAATGTAGCGATATGTAATAAGTGATGTAATTGCGTTATTGACACTCTAACTTGGTATGGTAGTGGTATTACACTGAATCTAAGTAATTGTAAATGTACACGACTATATAGATTTAAAGATAGTCCAGATATTTTATTCTTAAAAGTGTAAACCAGTAACAATGATGAAAATTATATGATTTTCTTAGTTGTAATGCAACTATTCTATTAGCAAAATAAAGTCACCATGAGAAATATTGAGGCAGTAGATTTCAAGCTATAGGCCTCTTCAAACACAAAATCAAGCACAACAAAAACTGTAACTAATAATGACGTTTATTATAAAAAGATTTGCAAAAACCTTTTTTATTTTTTAATTGTCAGTTATTCATTTCAAAACATATTGTAGCTTATAAGATAACCTAACACTCCACTCGATTGAATATCGAAAAAATGACGCCTCGTTTTATGATTGTATATGTGTGAATTTTTATAATATCTTATATATAATGGTATTGTTTTCAAATCCACGTTAAACTGATCAAAACAAATAGACGTATTTGTGCTATTGCTACGGTTACATTTTGTTCACCATAGATATTTTCCTGATCTGTATTTCTTATAGCCGACCAGGTCAAAGTTGAATCAGTTATTTACAACGAAAGGTTTCTAAAACATAATGCAATTTGTCATAAACAAAATATACATGCTTTACCACATTTCCGTATGCTTGATTTTAAAAATAAACAAGAAGACATAGTCATCAACATCCCCCGCCAGACACAAGAAATGAGAACAAGGGCAATAATTCAAGAAGAAATAATTGTGCGCTTCTCATTTTCTTTCCATTAAGGTAACGATATCCTCAAGCCACACAACTGATTTGATGTTAAACAATGTCTGAGAAAAGCTATATCCTTGGATACTTGAAACAGAGTCGAAAAAGCGGAACAAGGAGAATAACTCCGGAAAAAATAATCACATGCTTCTTTTTTTCGAACTCCATCAAGGTATCGATGACCTTAAACCACACACCAAATTTGGTTATCCTACCTTAGATAGTTTCTGAGAAAAGCTGTCCCCTTTGGTGATACCTTGAACAGAGTCCAAATATACGTAACAAGGGCAATAACTCCGCAAAGATTAATTGTGCGCTTCTCATTTTCTTTCCATTAAGGTAATGATATCCTCAAGCCACACAACTGATTTGATGTTAAACAATGTCTGAGAAAAGCTATATCCTTGGATACTTGAAACAGAGTCGAAAAAGCGGAACAAGGAGAATAACTCCGGAAAAAATAATCACATGCTTCTTTTTTTCGAACTCCATCAAGGTATCGATGACCTTAAACCACACACCAAATTTGGTTATCCTACCTTAAATAGTTTCTGAGAAAAGCTGTCCCCTTTGGTGATACCTTGAACAGAGTCCAAATATACGTAACAAGGGCAATAACTCCGCAAATATTAATTGTGCGCTTCTCATTTTCTTTCCATTAAGGTAATGATATCCTCAAGCCACACAACTGATTTGATGTTAAACAATGTCTGAGAAAAGCTATATCCTTGGATACTTGAAACAGAGTCGAAAAAGCGGAACAAGGAGAATAACTCCGGAAAAAATAATCACATGCTTCTTTTTTTCGAACTCCATCAAGGTATCGATGACCTTAAACCACACACCAAATTTGGTTATCCTACCTTAGATAGTTTCTGAGAAAAGCTGTCCCCTTTGGTGATACCTTGAACAGAGTCCAAATATACGTAACAAGGGCAATAACTCCGCAAAGATTAATTGTGCGCTTCTCATTTTCTTTCCATTAAGGTAATGATATCCTCAAGCCACACAACTGATTTGATGTTAAACAATGTCTGAGAAAAGCTATATCCTTGGATACTTGAAACAGAGTCGAAAAAGCGGAACAAGGAGAATAACTCCGGAAAAAATAATCACATGCTTCTTTTTTTCGAACTCCATCAAGGTATCGATGACCTTAAACCACACACCAAATTTGGTTATCCTACCTTAAATAGTTTCTGAGAAAAGCTGTCCCCTTTGGTGATACCTTGAACAGAGTCCAAATATACGTAACAAGGGCAATAACTCCGCAAAGATTAATTTTGTGCTTCTCATTTTCGAATTCCATCAAGGTACTTATGCCCTCAAGCCACACACCAAATTGGGTAATCCTATCTTAAATAGTCTCTTAGAAAAGCTGTCCCCTTTAGAGATACCATGAACAGAGTCCAAAATACGGAACAAGGGCAATAACTCCGAAAAAAATAATCACACGGTTCTTATTTTCGAACTCCATCGAGGTATTTATGTCCACAAGCCACACACCAAATTTAGAAACCCTATCTTAAACAGTTTCTGAGAAAAGCTGTCCCCTTTGGAGATACCATGAACAGAGTCCAAAATACGGAACAAGGGCAATAACTCCGAAAAAAATAATCACACGGTTCTTATTTTCGAACTCCATCGAGGTATTTATGTCCACAAGCCACACACCAAATTTAGAAACCCTATCTTAAACAGTTTCTGAGAAAAGCTGTCCCCTTTGGAGATACCATGAACAGAGTCCAAAATACGGAACAAGGGCAATAACTCCGAAAAAAATAATCACACGGTTCTTATTTTCGAACTCCATCGAGGTATTTATGTCCACAAGCCACACACCAAATTTAGAAACCCTATCTTAAACAGTTTCTGAGAAAAGCTGTCCCCTTTGGAGATACCATGAACAGAGTCCAAAATACGGAACAAGGGCAATAACTCCGAAAAAAATAATCACACGGTTCTTATTTTCGAACTCCATCGAGGTATTTATGTCCACAAGCCACACACCAAATTTAGAAACCCTATCTTAAACAGTTTCTGAGAAAAGCTGTCCCCTTTGGAGATACCATGAACAGAGTCCAAAATACGGAACAAGGGCAATAACTCCGAAAAAAATAATCACACGGTTCTTATTTTCGAACTCCATCGAGGTATTTATGTCCACAAGCCACACACCAAATTTAGAAACCCTATCTTAAACAGTTTCTGAGAAAAGCTGTCCCCTTTGGAGATACCATGAACAGAGTCCAAAATACGGAACAAGGGCAATAACTCCGCAAAGATTAATTGTGTGCTTCTCATTTTCCAATTCCATCAAGGTACTTATGCCCTCAAGCCACACACCAAATTGGGTAATCCTATCTTAAATAGTCTCTTAGAAAAGCTGTCCCCTTTAGAGATACCATGAACAGAGTCCAAAATACGGAACAAGGGCAATAACTCCGAAAAAAATAATCACACGGTTCTTATTTTCGAACTCCATCGAGGTATTTATGTCCACAAGCCAAACACCAACTTTAGAAACCCTATCTTAAACAGTTTCTGAGAAAAGCTGTCCCCTTTGGAGATACCATGAACAGAGTCCAAAATACGGAACAAGGGCAATAACTCCGAAAAAAATAATCACACGGTTCTTATTTTCGAACTCCATCGAGGTATTTATGTCCACAAGCCACACACCAAATTTAGAAACCCTATCTTAAACAGTTTCTGAGAAAAGCTGTCCCCTTTGGAGATACCATGAACAGAGTCCAAAATACGGAACAAGGGCAATAACTCCGCAAAGATTAATTGTGTGCTACTCATTTTCGAATTCCATCAAGGTACTTATGCCCTCAAGCCACACACCAAATTGGGTAATCCTATCTTAAATAGTCTCTTAGAAAAGCTGTCCCCTTTAGAGATACCATGAACAGAGTCCAAAATACGGAACAAGGACAATAACTCCGAAAAAAATAATCACACGGTTCTTATTTTCGAACTCCATCGAGGTATTTATGTCCACAAGCCACACACCAAATTTAGAAACCCTATCTTAAACAGTTTCTGAGAAAAGCTGTCCCCTTTGGAGATACCATGAACAGAGTCCAAAATACGGAACAAGGGCAATAACTCCGCAAAGATTAATTGTGTGCTTCTCATTTTCCAATTCCATCAAGGTACTTATGCCCTCAAGCCACACACCAAATTGGGTAATCCTATCTTAAATAGTCTCTTAGAAAAGCTGTCCCCTTTAGAGATACCATGAACAGAGTCCAAAATACGGAACAAGGGCAATAACTCCGAAAAAAATAATCACACGGTTCTTATTTTCGAACTCCATCGAGGTATTTATGTCCACAAGCCACACACCAAATTTAGAAACCCTATCTTAAACAGTTTCTGAGAAAAGCTGTCCCCTTTGGAGATACCATGAACAGAGTCCAAAATACGGAACAAGGGCAATAACTCCGAAAAAAATAATCACACGGTTCTTATTTTCGAACTCCATCGAGGTATTTATGTCCACAAGCCACACACCAAATTTAGAAACCCTATCTTAAACAGTTTCTGAGAAAAGCTGTCCCCTTTGGAGATACCATGAACAGAGTCCAAAATACGGAACAAGGGCAATAACTCCGCAAAGATTAATTGTGTGCTTCTCATTTTCCAATTCCATCAAGGTACTTATGCCCTCAAGCCACACACCAAATTGGGTAATCCTATCTTAAATAGTCTCTTAGAAAAGCTGTCCCCTTTAGAGATACCATGAACAGAGTCCAAAATACGGAACAAGGGCAATAACTCCGAAAAAAATAATCACACGGTTCTTATTTTCGAACTCCATCGAGGTATTTATGTCCACAAGCCACACACCAAATTTAGAAACCCTATCTTAAACAGTTTCTGAGAAAAGCTGTCCCCTTTGGAGATACCATGAACAGAGTCCAAAATACGGAACAAGGGCAATAACTCCGCAAAGATTAATTGTGTGCTTCTCATTTTCGAATTCCATCAAGGTACTTATGCCCTCAAGCCACACACCAAATTGGGTAATCCTATCTTAAATAGTCTCTTAGAAAAGCTGTCCCCTTTAGAGATACCATGAACAGAGTCCAAAATACGGAACAAGGGCAATAACTCCGAAAAAAATAATCACACGGTTCTTATTTTCGAACTCCATCGAGGTATTTATGTCCACAAGCCACACACCAAATTTAGAAACCCTATCTTAAACAGTTTCTGAGAAAAGCTGTCCCCTTTGGAGATACCATGAACAGAGTCCAAAATACGGAACAAGGGCAATAACTCCGCAAAGATTAATTGTGTGCTTCTCATTTTCCAATTCCATCAAGGTACTTATGCCCTCAAGCCACACACCAAATTGGGTAATCCTATCTTAAATAGTCTCTTAGAAAAGCTGTCCCCTTTAGAGATACCATGAACAGAGTCCAAAATACGGAACAAGGGCAATAACTCCGAAAAAAATAATCACACGGTTCTTATTTTCGAACTCCATCGAGGTATTTATGTCCACAAGCCACACACCAACTTTAGAAACCCTATCTTAAACAGTTTCTGAGAAAAGCTGTCCCCTTTGGAGATACCATGAACAGAGTCCAAAATACGGAACAAGGGCAATAACTCCGAAAAAAATAATCACACGGTTCTTATTTTCGAACTCCATCGAGGTATTTATGTCCACAAGCCACACACCAAATTTAGAAACCCTATCTTAAACAGTTTCTGAGAAAAGCTGTCCCCTTTGGAGATACCATGAACAGAGTCCAAAATACGGAACAAGGGCAATAACTCCGCAAAGATTAATTGTGTGCTACTCATTTTCGAATTCCATCAAGGTACTTATGCCCTCAAGCCACACACCAAATTGGGTAATCCTATCTTAAATAGTCTCTTAGAAAAGCTGTCCCCTTTAGAGATACCATGAACAGAGTCCAAAATACGGAACAAGGACAATAACTCCGAAAAAAATAATCACACGGTTCTTATTTTCGAACTCCATCGAGGTATTTATGTCCACAAGCCACACACCAAATTTAGAAACCCTATCTTAAACAGTTTCTGAGAAAAGCTGTCCCCTTTGGAGATACCATGAACAGAGTCCAAAATACGGAACAAGGGCAATAACTCCGCAAAGATTAATTGTGTGCTTCTCATTTTCCAATTCCATCAAGGTACTTATGCCCTCAAGCCACACACCAAATTGGGTAATCCTATCTTAAATAGTCTCTTAGAAAAGCTGTCCCCTTTAGAGATACCATGAACAGAGTCCAAAATACGGAACAAGGGCAATAACTCCGAAAAAAATAATCACACGGTTCTTATTTTCGAACTCCATCGAGGTATTTATGTCCACAAGCCACACACCAAATTTAGAAACCCTATCTTAACCAGTTTCTGAGAAAAGCTGTCCCCTTTGGAGATACCATGAACAGAGTCCAAAATACGGAACAAGGGCAATAACTCCGAAAAAAATAATCACACGGTTCTTATTTTCGAACTCCATCGAGGTATTTATGTCCACAAGCCACACACCAAATTTAGAAACCCTATCTTAAACAGTTTCTGAGAAAAGCTGTCCCCTTTGGAGATACCATGAACAGAGTCCAAAATACGGAACAAGGGCAATAACTCCGCAAAGATTAATTGTGTGCTTCTCATTTTCCAATTCCATCAAGGTACTTATGCCCTCAAGCCACACACCAAATTGGGTAATCCTATCTTAAATAGTCTCTTAGAAAAGCTGTCCCCTTTAGAGATACCATGAACAGAGTCCAAAATACGGAACAAGGGCAATAACTCCGAAAAAAATAATCACACGGTTCTTATTTTCGAACTCCATCGAGGTATTTATGTCCACAAGCCACACACCAAATTTAGAAACCCTATCTTAAACAGTTTCTGAGAAAAGCTGTCCCCTTTGGAGATACCATGAACAGAGTCCAAAATACGGAACAAGGGCAATAACTCCGAAAAAAATAATCACACGGTTCTTATTTTCGAACTATATCGAGGTATTTATGTCCACAAGCCACACACCAAATTTAGAAACCCTATCTTAAACAGTTTCTGAGAAAAGCTGTCCCCTTTGGAGATACCATGAACAGAGTCCAAAATACGGAACAAGGGCAATAACTCCGCAAAGATTAATTGTGTGCTTCTCATTTTCGAATTCCATCAAGGTACTTATGCCCTCAAGCCACACACCAAATTGGGTAATCCTATCTTAAATAGTCTCTTAGAAAAGCTGTCCCCTTTAGAGATACCATGAACAGAGTCCAAAATACGGAACAAGGGCAATAACTCCGAAAAAAATAATCACACGGTTCTTATTTTCGAACTCCATCGAGGTATTTATGTCCACAAGCCACATACCAAATTTAGAAACCCTATCTTAAACAGTTTCTGAGAAAAGCTGTCCCCTTTGGAGATACCATGAACAGAGTCCAAAATACGGAACAAGGGCAATAACTCCGCAAAGATTAATTGTGTGCTTCTCATTTTCCAATTCCATCAAGGTACTTATGCCCTCAAGCCACACACCAAATTGGGTAATCCTATCTTAAATAGTCTCTTAGAAAAGCTGTCCCCTTTAGAGATACCATGAACAGAGTCCAAAATACGGAACAAGGGCAATAACTCCGAAAAAAATAATCACACGGTTCTTATTTTCGAACTCCATCGAGGTATTTATGTCCACAAGCCACACACCAAATTTAGAAACCCTATCTTAAACAGTTTCTGAGAAAAGCTGTCCCCTTTGGAGATACCATGAACAGAGTCCAAAATACGGAACAAGGGCAATAACTCCGAAAAAAATAATCACACGGTTCTTATTTTCGAACTCCATCGAGGTATTTATGTCCACAAGCCACACACCAAATTTAGAAACCCTATCTTAAACAGTTTCTGAGAAAAGCTGTCCCCTTTGGAGATACCATGAACAGAGTCCAAAATACGGAACAAGGGCAATAACTCCGCAAAGATTAATTGTGTGCTTCTCATTTTCGAATTCCATCAAGGTACTTATGCCCTCAAGCCACACACCAAATTGGGTAATCCTATCTTAAATAGTCTCTTAGAAAAGCTGTCCCCTTTAGAGATACCATGAACAGAGTCCAAAATACGGAACAAGGGCAATAACTCCGAAAAAAATAATCACACGGTTCTTATTTTCGAACTCCATCGAGGTATTTATGTCCACAAGCCACATACCAAATTTAGAAACCCTATCTTAAACAGTTTCTGAGAAAAGCTGTCCCCTTTGGAGATACCATGAACAGAGTCCAAAATACGGAACAAGGGCAATAACTCCGCAAAGATTAATTGTGTGCTTCTCATTTTCGAATTCCATCAAGGTACTTATGCCCTCAAGCCACACACCAAATTGGGTAATCCTATCTTAAATAGTCTCTTAGAAAAGCTGTCCCCTTTAGAGATACCATGAACAGAGTCCAAAATACGGAACAAGGGCAATAACTCCGAAAAAAATAATCACACGGTTCTTATTTTCGAACTCCATCGAGGTATTTATGTCCACAAGCCACACACCAAATTTAGAAACCCTATCTTAAACAGTTTCTGAGAAAAGCTGTCCCCTTTGGAGATACCATGAACAGAGTCCAAAATACGGAACAAGGGCAATAACTCCGAAAAAAATAATCACACGGTTCTTATTTTCGAACTCCATCGAGGTATTTATGTCCACAAGCCACACACCAAATTTAGAAACCCTATCTTAAACAGTTTCTGAGAAAAGCTGTCCCCTTTGGAGATACCATGAACAGAGTCCAAAATACGGAACAAGGGCAATAACTCCGCAAAGATTAATTGTGTGCTTCTCATTTTCGAATTCCATCAAGGTACTTATGCCCTCAAGCCACACACCAAATTGGGTAATCCTATCTTAAATAGTCTCTTAGAAAAGCTGTCCCCTTTAGAGATACCATGAACAGAGTCCAAAATACGGAACAAGGGCAATAACTCCGAAAAAAATAATCACACGGTTCTTATTTTCGAACTCCATCGAGGTATTTATGTCCACAAGCCACATACCAAATTTAGAAACCCTATCTTAAACAGTTTCTGAGAAAAGCTGTCCCCTTTGGAGATACCATGAACAGAGTCCAAAATACGGAACAAGGGCAATAACTCCGCAAAGATTAATTGTGTGCTTCTCATTTTCGAATTCCATCAAGGTACTTATGCCCTCAAGCCACACACCAAATTGGGTAATCCTATCTTAAATAGTCTCTTAGAAAAGCTGTCCCCTTTAGAGATACCATGAACAGAGTCCAAAATACGGAACAAGGGCAATAACTCCGAAAAAAATAATCACACGGTTCTTATTTTCGAACTCCATCGAGGTATTTATGTCCACAAGCCACACACCAAATTTAGAAACCCTATCTTAAACAGTTTCTGAGAAAAGCTGTCCCCTTTGGAGATACCATGAACAGAGTCCAAAATACGGAACAAGGGCAATAACTCCGAAAAAAATAATCACACGGTTCTTATTTTCGAACTCCATCGAGGTATTTATGTCCACAAGCCACACACCAAATTTAGAAACCCTATCTTAAACAGTTTCTGAGAAAAGCTGTCCCCTTTGGAGATACCATGAACAGAGTCCAAAATACGGAACAAGGGCAATAACTCCGCAAAGATTAATTGTGTGCTTCTCATTTTCGAATTCCATCAAGGTACTTATGCCCTCAAGCCACACACCAAATTGGGTAATCCTATCTTAAATAGTCTCTTAGAAAAGCTGTCCCCTTTAGAGATACCATGAACAGAGTCCAAAATACGGAACAAGGGCAATAACTCCGAAAAAAATAATCACACGGTTCTTATTTTCGAACTCCATCGAGGTATTTATGTCCACAAGCCACACACCAAATTTAGAAACCCTATCTTAAACAGTTTCTGAGAAAAGCTGTCCCCTTTGGAGATACCATGAACAGAGTCCAAAATACGGAACAAGGGCAATAACTCCGCAAAGATTAATTGTGTGCTTCTCATTTTCGAATTCCATCAAGGTACTTATGCCCTCAAGCCACACACCAAATTGGGTAATCCTATCTTAAATAGTCTCTTAGAAAAGCTGTCCCCTTTAGAGATACCATGAACAGAGTCCAAAATACGGAACAAGGGCAATAACTCCGAAAAAAATAATCACACGGTTCTTATTTTCGAACTCCATCGAGGTATTTATGTCCACAAGCCACACACCAAATTTAGAAACCCTATCTTAAACAGTTTCTGAGAAAAGCTGTCCCCTTTGGAGATACCATGAACAGAGTCCAAAATACGGAACAAGGGCAATAACTCCGCAAAGATTAATTGTGTGCTTCTCATTTTCCAATTCCATCAAGGTACTTATGCCCTCAAGCCACACACCAAATTGGGTAATCCTATCTTGAATAGTCTCTTAGAAAAGCTGTCCCCTTTAGAGATACCATGAACAGAGTCCAAAATACGGAACAAGGGCAATAACTCCGAAAAAAATAATCACACGGTTCTTATTTTCGAACTCCATCGAGGTATTTATGTCCACAAGCCACACACCAAATTTAGAAACCCTATCTTAAACAGTTTCTGAGAAAAGCTGTCCCCTTTGGAGATACCATGAACAGAGTCCAAAATACGGAACAAGGGCAATAACTCCTAAAAAAATAATCACACGGTTCTTATTTTCGAACTCCATCGAGGTATTTATGTCCACAAGCCACACACCAAATTTAGAAACCCTATCTTAAACAGTTTCTGAGAAAAGCTGTCCCCTTTGGAGATACCATGAACAGAGTCCAAAATACGGAACAAGGGCAATAACTCCGCAAAGATTAATTGTGTGCTTCTCATTTTCGAATTCCATCAAGGTACTTATGCCCTCAAGCCACACACCAAATTGGGTAATCCTATCTTAAATAGTCTCTTAGAAAAGCTGTCCCCTTTAGAGATACCATGAACAGAGTCCAAAATACGGAACAAGGGCAATAACTCCGAAAAAAATAATCACACGGTTCTTATTTTCGAACTCCATCGAGGTATTTATGTCCACAAGCCACACACCAAATTTAGAAACCCTATCTTAAACAGTTTCTGAGAAAAGCTGTCCCCTTTGGAGATACCATGAACAGAGTCCAAAATACGGAACAAGGGCAATAACTCCGAAAATAATAATCACACGGTTCTTATTTTCGAACTCCATCGAGGTATTTATGTCCACAAGCCACACACCAAATTTAGAAACCCTATCTTAAACAGTTTCTGAGAAAAGCTGTCCCCTTTGGAGATACCATGAACAGAGTCCAAAATACGGAACAATGGCAATAACTCCGCAAAGATTAATTGTGTGCTTCTCATTTTCCAATTCCATCAAGGTACTTATGCCCTCAAGCCACACACCAAATTGGGTAATCCTATCTTAAATAGTCTCTTAGAAAAGCTGTCCCCTTTAGAGATACCATGAACAGAGTCCAAAATACGGAACAAGGGCAATAACTCCGAAAAAAATAATCACACGGTTCTTATTTTCGAACTCCATCGAGGTATTTATGTCCACAAGCCACACACCAAATTTAGAAACCCTATCTTAAACAGTTTCTGAGAAAAGCTGTCCCCTTTGGAGATACCATGAACAGAGTCCAAAATACGGAACAAGGGCAATAACTCCGCAAAGATTAATTGTGTGCTTCTCATTTTCGAATTCCATCAAGGTACTTATGCCCTCAAGCCACACACCAAATTGGGTAATCCTATCTTAAATAGTCTCTTAGAAAAGCTGTCCCCTTTAGAGATACCATGAACAGAGTCCAAAATACGGAACAAGGGCAATAACTCCGAAAAAAATAATCACACGGTTCTTATTTTCGAACTCCATCGAGGTATTTATGTCCACAAGCCACACACCAAATTTAGAAACCCTATCTTAAACAGTTTCTGAGAAAAGCTGTCCCCTTTGGAGATACCATGAACAGAGTCCAAAATACGGAACAAGGGCAATAACTCCGCAAAGATTAATTGTGTGCTTCTCATTTTCCAATTCCATCAAGGTACTTATGCCCTCAAGCCACACACCAAATTGGGTAATCCTATCTTAAATAGTCTCTTAGAAAAGCTGTCCCCTTTAGAGATACCATGAACAGAGTCCAAAATACGGAACAAGGGCAATAACTCCGAAAAAAATAATCACACGGTTCTTATTTTCGAACTCCATCGAGGTATTTATGTCCACAAGCCACACACCAAATTTAGAAACCCTATCTTAAACAGTTTCTGAGAAAAGCTGTCCCCTTTGGAGATACCATGAACAGAGTCCAAAATACGGAACAAGGGCAATAACTCCGCAAAGATTAATTGTGTGCTTCTCATTTTTGAATTCCATCAAGGTACTTATGCCCTCAAACCACACACCAAATTGGGTAATCCTATCTTAAATAGTCTCTTAGCAAAGCTGTCCCCTTTAGAGATACCATGAACAGAGTCCAAAATACGGAACAAGGGCAATAACTCCGAAAAAAATAATCACACGGTTCTTATTTTCGAACTCCATCGAGGTATTTATGTCCACAAGCCACACACCAAATTTAGAAACCCTATCTTAAACAGTTTCTGAGAAAAGCTGTCCCCTTTGGAGATACCATGAACAGAGTCCAAAATACGGAACAAGGGCAATAACTCCGAAAAAAATAATCACACGGTTCTTATTTTCGAACTCCATCAAGGTGTTTATGTCCATAAGCCACACACCAAATTTGGTTGTCCTATCTAATTACTGCGTTAAAACATCAGCCGATTTCGTTATACAGTTCACATTTTGATATTGACCGTCGTTTTAATCCCTTAAAGGGACATTGGTTATGTTACTTTAAAAACATGCACTATTCGCTGATTAATGTTAATTCGATTTAGAGCTGAAGTGGACAAAATTGGAAATTATTGACATTTGTATGATGTCCGGGATGGAGCTCCGGCAATGTGTGATCCCGCATAAGGAGCAGACATTATTTCGCATGGCTGAGCAGTTGGGAGCTGCGTATCGCAATAGTAAACAGGGCATATCCGTTCTTCATGAGTTCATGAGTTCAGGTACACATTTTGTGTAATTGATTGTCGTCGTGCATGATGCACTTTCAACTAGTTTTCTGGTGTCACAAGTGAACATTTGACTCCGTTCACGTAAGTATATTGTTTTTTTCATGATGTAATTAGTATCTATATCAATTCTGTTTTATTGAGAAATGATGAGCTGAAAATATTGAACGTATTAATTTTTCAATCACAAAACTGCATACAGGTGCGTGTTTGGTGGATACACGTGGGATCGACCATTTGAATTCATAGACTTACAAGTTAAATAGCTCTTACGGGAATACTTTTCATAAATTAAGTAAAAGTCTCTTTGCTGTCATATTTTGCAGACAGATTGGTAATCATCTATATACATCATTACCTGTCATCTATCAGTTGATTAGTTTTCGAATGACACTTGTTTAAACATCGTATATTCAACTTGTGATTCTAATGTCCCATTGACGGCCATGTTAAACCTAATCGGTGTGTTGTATATGTGTTGTTTGATAAGAGGTAGATTTCTTAATAATTATCAGAAAAAAAGATGGATTATCTGTAGCTAAGATGATTTCCTATATTTTGGCACAGATTTCAGAATTTATTGACAAACAATAACTCCATGAAAATTAATCCCGCAAGAGTTATTTAACATGTAAGTCTATGGGTAAGTCACATGTACGTAATAATATGGCCACCCGCTGTAAGGTGTAAGGTGTTTGACGTCACAATAAAAATGTTACCTATTCGATTCATAGGGTGGACATTCTATAGTAAGTGCATGCACAATGCATAAATTTTACATCACTATGTTCAGAATACCCTATTCTAGCTGATTTACAAATGTGGACATTGAATTTATTTATGTAAGAAAATAATCAGAGATTTGCGAAAGTGTCGGCAAATGAAAAGATTGACCGATTACGTTTTGAAAAAATCCGTGAAAATAAACAAAAAATTTCACTTACATATTTTAGAATCTCAAAATCTTCAACAAATAAATGGAAATGTATCTGTGCATTGTTTGTCAATTCTTGTTTCCAAATATAGTAATTTATCACCCAAAACTGTGTTCCACAGGAGATATCGTTTGTGGAAGATCAAGCGATATCTCCTAGGAGATATCTTTTTGCAGTAGATTTTGCACAATGCCATGTCACTGTCAACTACATGACATCACAATGCTTTTGTGTCATCGAGTAAAGACATCACAATGCTATGACGTCATAAACATGATGACGTCACAATGCTATGACCTCACCGCACTGGAAGTCAAATAGCAGAAATGTACTCAGGGGTGTACACTATTTTCACTTAAACGTAATAAGAATGATTTTGGATGATAAATAGAATCTCACCCTCGTGTCTTCTGATATCAAATATATCAACACTCGTTGATAAAAGTGAAAATATCCTCGGCAAGCCTCGGATATTTGTAACTTTTATCAACTCGTGTTGATATATTTGATATCAGAAGACACTTGGGTGAGATTCTCTATATATCCAACGTGTCATCAATAGCAGTGCCAAATCGGCCATTTCTTCAAATCACCCCATGGAAATGTTTCCGCTATTTTCTCACGTTACGCGATTCAATGTGAATGCCAAACAAGCGGTAGCTGTATCTATTTTTAGAAATGGCCGTCGATCTAACCATAGAGTGTTATTAATTATTAAAATTAAACAAATTGACACCCAAAACGATGATGTTTTATAAAAATCGATCTAAAAACAAAAAATGAGGTTGTAATAATTATCTCATCAGTTCGTAGAGTCAGTGTCCTTGACCCGATAAATTTGCATAAGTCAACCTAGCCCCCCGGATGTAACATTGTTTTTACGATTAAAATCACTGTGAGTAAATTTGAATTTTGATTATTATTTATACATATATGAACAAAAAAATTCATATCCTACCATTATCACAAATTATGATCATGTATGAGTTTACATTTGAAGTACGAAATGTGTTTGACATGACATGGACCGACTTTATGATCTGCGATTTCACAAGTTGAAAAGGAGACGTGAAACAGTAGCAGTAACCCTATCTCGCTAAAAAGTAAATTACGAATTAACAAGTCTCGTATATGTGAAATAATTGTATGAATACAATTGCTAAATGATGCATGTTGATTATTTTTAAGTTTTCACTTGGAATTTGATAGAAATGATATCCGTTTTCAAAAGAAATCCTAGATAGACATGTCAGTTCGAATGTCATTGCAAATGGAGGCCATTGTGTCGTCTCGGCCTTGTCACACAATATTTTGTTCTGATACGAATTAAACGATTGCACATGTTATAACATCCATGAAATTAACAAGAATGACAAACAAATACATTTCAAACAATAAATGTGAACAACTAGTGTTTGATTCGGCGAATATACAGTGAAGTGACAAGCGAAACATTATTGGTCACATGATCCGTTCCACTCAAGCTTAATCACTTTCATTCCTACTCCATACTAAAACAGTCGTAAGGGTGAGTTCATTATGTCAGACAGGTAACTGCTTGTGTTGTTTTAACTAATTGTAGGGGAATAGGGGATATGGGCTGTAGGAGTAATGGGCTATAATCGTTTGTGCCACCGAGCTCGTCACGTGACATTCTTTACAAATACGACAACGCTACCCGAACGAAATTTTGATTGTATTTTTCAACTTTTCAAGACCATGTTTACATTAAATATTCAACAGACATTTGGAAAAATGTGTTCTTACTTTGATTTTAAACGGAATATTTACAAAATGATTTAGATTATTAGATTTGAACAAATCTGTAAACGGCGAAGGAAATACATAACAATGGCGAGCGCCGAGTGTTTGTTGACTGTCATGTTTCGCGATATCGATGAATGATTGACGTTGGAATATATAAAAACTGTAATGTCATATGCTTATATTTGGAACACAGAAAAGTGATAGATGTGTTAACCGTTTGTGTAAATTTAATTACATTATTAATTATTTTACAAATATTTCTCACGGAAGTAAATGCATTGTTCATTGAAGAATATCCATTTGTTACAAATTACGACGAAATTTATAAATACAACGGAGATCGTTTATGACAGGCTGTTGTTTTCTGAAAGAAAAACACATATCATCAACATAATTTTTTTTATTTAATTCTGAACAAAATGCTGTAAAAATTGGGCTGCATAAATAGTTATTGACAAAATAATTCGAGTTTGAAAATGTAGTACAATTTTAGAACTACTGTATTATTTCATTTTTTCCATAGACAAGTGTAAATATAATTGATATTTGAAAAATATGACATTTATTAATATTTTTCATTACAATAATAAGTTAGAACAAAATGTGACTCAGATATTTATTTTGATTATTTTAATTACTAAGGCGAGAAAAACTTTAAATGAAGGATACCCATGTGACGTAATTGTTACAAATTTACAAATATGACGCTCTCTGCAAAAACCTGAAAACAATCCAGCAGGCTTAAGGTTAAACAGCGTTTGAAAGACATATACCTATAGAGACCCTACCCTATTACTATATAAACGGAAAGGGATGTAACGACAAAAACACCACCATATTTCGCAAAAACATTTTATAGCACGGTCGATGACTATGATACGAAAGCTAAATGATTTCCCTTCAAAATGAGCTATAAATGGTCACAATGGTGGTTTCGTCGTTACATCCCTTTCCTTATGGAAGGGGATTTGTGCCACAAATGAAGACATGTTGACTTGTAACTTGTAAAGTGTAACATGTGATTCACAACTATACAAGTCTCGAAAAGACAAGTCCAACCATGCAAAACTAACATTTTAATCCTGTCAATCTTAACTTTCTATTCTCAACTTTACAAATTGAAATGTAATGCTAGAAATCATCATCAAAGTCGAAAAGTCAACTTGTCATTTCTAATTATTAAATCTAAATAATATGCACATTTTGTAATGTTACAAGTTACGTTTGACAAATGAAAAAAGGGAAATGAGGAGTTGCAAAGTCAGCTTTGTAAAACGGACTTTAGCATTTCCAGACTGACACGACTTACATAGTTACGATTGCAATGTTTCAAATCACATCTCTACACGATTTCTCATTGACCATATTTGGAATATTACGGAAATTAGCGGAAAGGAACGAATAATCCCGATCCGATAAACAATGTTCAACAATGACGTCTCCCTTGGCAAGCATCTCTCAGCAACTACTAACACATATTTGAAAGTTGCATACTAGTTTTCCCACTATTAGCATACTGTTGACAAAAGCATATTGACTAAAACATTATAGGTGATAATCGCATTTTACTGTGGAGGAAGTAACTGCCCGCCCGAACGCTCGAGACGCGGTTATTTCTGTTGCGAGCCCGATGGTCGGGCACATATTAAATGTCACATTGTGTAATCATGACCTCCAATTTCCCATACATAGGAATAGCTAGACCACACTTTTAAGAAATATGCTTCCTGGTCAAGATTAATATATATGTATTTTGTGATATTATAGTATTGTATGTATGTATGATTTGTTTTTTTGTTTTTAAATATACAAGATAGTTGGAGTAAATCATTTCTTGCTACATGCAGTTGTATATGTATAAGCTAAAACACTCCCAATCTAGATCAGTATATTTTGAATCAGTGACGTATTCCCATTTATGATTTATGATAAATTACTTTATCAAAATGTGTGAGTCAAGTAATAAATCGTACACTTTCTTGTGACCCAGAAGGGTGTTGATTTTTTTTTTTTGCATTTGATTGTAAAAGGGTATACAGGATTGCACAGTTTACACTCGGGTATAATGATATCTATACGTGTATAAAGAGTTGGCATAATATAAAACTACATGTTTAATGCCTTCATAAGTAAAACACTCTGTATCAAATGAGTATAAAGAAAACATTGTGTCTTTTGTAAAAAAAAATGAATAACACAAACAAACAGTTGGTCGGGAAATTTTTTCACATTCGATTTTTGTTAGATAATTTATCGACATTTTAAAAATAAATACATGATGGTTAATATTTGTAACTTTTCAAAATAAACCTTACGTAATTTCAAGTGGTTTCGAAACATAAATTACTGTCAGTGTCACGGACTGCTTTGATTTTGGTCTTCAAAATTATTGTCATTTTCCTGTCTCAGCTTTGGGATCGTCGCAACACTGGTCACAGTTCGGTATTTTTTTCCCCGTTTCCATGGAAACGCAACTTGGATTCCTTTCTGGGGCAGAACTAAAAATCCGTAAGGTATAGCTCAATGAAACATTATTTCCAAATGTTTTATTAAGTTCATTTCACAGGTATACCATTCTCTTCCCACAGAGGTTACTCCCTTCATATTTCCGATCTGAAGGGAGTAACCTCTGTGGGAAGAGAATGCAGGTATACAGACAAAAGTGAAACACACATAAAGGAAGTGCAGAGCTAAGAAACAATTTTTAAACCTGGAAATATTGTTTTAAAAATTCCATTTCGCATGGAAAAAAGGCGTTGTTTTTAATATCCAAGCGATTTAGCGTTATCTACAATGAAGATATCGCTTGTCGATATCGCATGATCTCACACAAGCAGGGTGCCAGTTTTGGCTGATAAAAGACGATTGTTCATGGAACTTTCGATTCCCCAAAATTCATTTACGTGATTACATTTATGAAAACATATTGCAAACTTTCTTGTTCAGATTTACAGAAAGAACAAATATTTGAATGACTTATTTTCATTTTCAGCAGCTCTCTTGTGTAGATTGCTCTATTTAAAAATATATACTGAACATCTAAAATGTCACACTCTTAGTACAGTTTCTGGACTTTTCAAACACACTAATCCTTGAAATATGTGTATAAAGAAGCCCATTCTGCAACTTCTAGTCGGATTGTGTTGTGTTTTTCCTTGCCAACACATTAATTGAATGATCATTTCTTTTCTTTGAACTTTTAAATTAATAATTTGATATATATTTCTACTACAATGAGTTTGTTACATTAAAGACTAACAAACAAAAGTGTTAATAGACACGGCAAAGACGTATGTTTAGGGGAGACATATTGTTGTAAAACATAAATTATAGGAACTATTATCTAAATAAAAATTATCATCGTTTCATATATGAGTTAATAAAACACATATTTAATTTATTAAAAACAATACGCATGTCAATGTATTCATGAATGACCATTTTAGTGAAATTTTACGTTTTATTTATATTTTTTTTATATCCTGTATATGTTACAGTCGATTCAATTTTTTAATTCAACAGTGCAATTATATTTTTGAAATTACCAGTGATACAATTCTATTTTCATTTTGCATTCTATATTCATACTTATTTTCATATTGAAAATATTGCATGTAGAAGTTGAATGTTTATTGTTTAAAGTGTGAAACAACTGATCTAGGCTTATGATTTACATTTAATACTTGAATTCAGTAATGCGATTTTTTATATAGAATTAATGGACATATGAATCATGGACAAATATATTTCTGTCCCACAACAATACACTTTTCACTGTTTCAAATACTAAAAATATAGTTTGCTTGATAAGTAAATGCAAATAGATAAATTAACATATTCAAAGCCAATAAATAATTTAAACTAGTTGAGAAAAGTTTGTAAAATAATTAAAAGAGATAAATTCAACTCAGCTAAAGAACATTTCCCCTTGATTATGTGTCTGTAAGAATAAGACGTATTGACACTCAGAACAGTTTCCATTTATAATTAAAGTGCAATGCATTTTTTAAAAACAAGTATATGAAGTTACCTGATTTAGATCATTGCTTTGTGGTACATTTAACATATTTTAAAATTAATAATAAAGTTATCAACACTGGCTTATGTATTTCTTTCAATTTCTTCCCAAATAACGTTTATATGCTTTCAATATCTGGATATTCTTTATACAAAATTGGATATTCATTTCTGAATGCAAAAGACTTTACTGAATGCACGTAAAATTGGAGTATAAAAAAGTGAATGTTGACGTGATTGAACTGAGAGAAGATAATGTGTAAATGAACGCACAGAAAGTAATTAATTTTTTCGGGTGTAGGATGTCTATATATGGTTTGTAAATCTGCAGTTTTATATGTAAGTGAAAGAAGTTTTATGATAACGGATCGGATACATTTATCATAGCATCAATGCCAATTAAGCTATGCGATCCTTTATGTCTGTCAGTGTCATCCCACATTTACATTACTTCCGCATTCGTTTTGCGTTGCAAAAAAAAATTGTTTGTCAAATGTCCTTAATTTTTTGGGAAATAATAATTAGAATACCTAAGAATGAATTTTCAATTGGTATTTTCGTTTGGCATTTAATTACTAAGCGACACTATCAAACGGAATGTAAGTGATAGTAGCGCTCCGTGAACTGACAACGTGCGTTTGTTTGTAGGACATAACAAGAGTTACGTCGCTTGATTTTCAGGGGGCGTGGTCAATTCGTCCAGCTTTGGGCTCAAAATAGACTAAGGGATTCCCCATCTGGGACAGCGGCAAGGGAGGTCTGGTTTTTTTGCAAATGCCTCTCGTCCTCGGAAAACATCGGCAATGTTCGGGAAACTTCCAAATATGGTCAATGCGAATTCGTGTAGAGATGTAATTTGAAACATTGCATTCGCAACTATACAAGTCATGTCAGTCTCGAAATGCTGAAGTCCGTTTTACAAAGCTGACTTTGCAACTCCTCATTTTCCTTTTTTCATTTGTCAAACGTAACTTGTAACATTACAAAATGTGCATATTATTTAGATTTAATAATTAAAAATGACAAGTTGACTCTTCGACTTTGACGATTTCTAGAATTACATTTCAACTTTGTAAAGTTGAGAATGCGAAGTTACGATTCAAAGAATTAAAATGTTAGTTTTGCATGGTTGGACTTGTCTTTTCGAGACTTGTATGGTTGAGAAAGACATGTTACACTTTACAAGTTACAAGTCAACATGTCTTCATTTGTGGCACAAATCCCCTTCCATATTTCCTTTCCTTTTATATTGTAATAGGGTACGGTCTATACAGGTTT
Organism: Gibbula magus; assembly: GCA_936450465.1. Taxonomy (NCBI): domain Eukaryota; kingdom Metazoa; phylum Mollusca; class Gastropoda; order Trochida; family Trochidae; genus Gibbula; species Gibbula magus. The sequence continues at coordinate 30,770,632 of OW388292.1, read as the reverse complement.
TACAGGTATATGTCTTTCAAACGCTGTTTCTAAGCGATACACGCCCCTGTGACCCTTGGCATGTACACAAGTTATGAACATCTAATACATCAACATATATATATATATATATATATATATATATATATATATATATATATATATATATATATATATATATATATATATATATATAAATGAAGAAGTTCTCACGCGAAGTAAATGTAGGCCTATATAAAAAAAAAACTTCAGACGACACTTAGCTGTAAAGTCCGTTTGTCGTGAAAACGTACCGATGAATTTCAAGTTTAACAGAAAAGTGAATTTAATACGATGAAATCAAAATTACAAACCCTCATAGTTTTACCCCGCCAATTTGACATTCAATTTTCAGAACTTTCTTTAACTTTGGAAAAAAGTTGTTTACAAACGATCATAGTTTGAAGTTGCTGTTATTGGTTTATATGACAAGGGGATATGCACTGTGTTTGGAAGAGTTCACAAATACACGTGAATTGCGTGATCAACGTTAACATAGAATACCGTAGTCTCTTTATTAATTTGAACATCGCAATACTGGTTGAAGAGAGAAATAATAGGCATAAGCTTCCGGGTTCGTTATAGACACATTCTACCATACGATAACTTATCTCTCATTGTATTTATTAAATCCTTTAAGACATAGAAATAAGTGATGTTTTGTCATTAGCTCAAACGATAAACCAGTTTTATAGTAAATACGGCCAAATGAAAATCTCAAAAGAAAGGGTCGTCTCAAAACCTAGAAAGCTTGGAATCTAGATTGATGTCAAAGCGAATGAGTTTGAAACCTGTTATAAATTACTTTTAATTAATATGTGCATGAATTCATTGAGAAGAGAAGGATATTTATGGATTATCAAGTGCTAATTTAATTGAGACGGCGATACTATTTGCAAGCAGGACATGCGTTGAGGTTGATGTACATCCATTTTGTTGTCTGGGGTCACATATGCCAAACGTTATAAATAGTGTTATTCTATTGAGAAGTAATGACTTTTGCCGAAAATTGCCGTTTTGATGATAGTCGACTCAGTATACAGGTGATATAAAGTTAAAAGTATCGATTTCTGATCGAAAACCGGACAATGCACCGCTTGTGGCGCGCGTCAATCAGTCAAACGTAATTTTAGAAACTTATTTACAACAGACTAAAAGACAAATTTGTGTTGATAATGTTTAATAGGCCTTATAACTACTGTACATGTACATGGGGTGTGTAGTTTCGTTTTCTGCACATGTATAATGATGTTTCTCTATTTTAATTGGAAAGTAGTAAATATGATATATTTGACGATTGGGGATGAATATGCAAGTTGAGTGAAATTGGTTCAACTAAAATCAGCACATATCGTATGTTGGCACGTATTAAACCGAAATAAAACTTTATGGAACACAATGGATGTATCTTTAAAAAAACAACAATGATTACTTCATATTTTGTTGGCCAAGTAGAACACGTATGTCTAATGACACATGGGCGAATACAAGTCATACTGCACATCAGGAGTTAAAGACCCACAAACCCCGACCATATCACTTTTCGGTTTTTATTCCAAGATGATGAGGATTCCACTTAATATATGTCAATTCAATCAATAAACACCTTTTATAACGCCTTTTTAGAACGCCGCTCAATTACGTCTCGTTAAACTTTAGCTGAGAGCGAACGCCGCGTGCTAGGCCTTGTGACGTAATACACAGGAGTCGCTTGGCGTCTAATGACAGAATCCACAGAATTAGCCTTACATAACCGCCTAAATAACATATTTACCTTTGTCCTTATACAACAAAATCACATATATACACGCCCAGTAAAACGTACTACAAATGGCAGCGGATGTCAACACTGTTTAATACTGGATGTGGCCATTGCGGGACCCGTAATTCTGCAATGTGTTTTGGAACAATTCTTATCGTTGCCCAATATGGCGGCGGCACGCATGATGAAACAAACGTTCAAACGTCTATTACACATTTTATACGGATTGTTAACGGCGTTAACACGCCTCATTCATTGACGCATGGGTATGTTGAATAATTTTTGTTTTCACATTCGTCCTTATGCAAAATAACAAAATATATTTTCAGTATTTTTGTTTATCAATGTAGCGATATGTAATAAGTGATGTAATTGCGTTATTGACACTCTAATTTGGTATGGTAGTGGTATTACACTGAATCTAAGTAATTGTAAATGTACACGACTATATAGATTTAAAGATAGTCCAGATATTCTATTCTTAAAAGTGTAAACCAGTAACAATGATGAAAATTATATGATTTTCTTAGTTGTAATGCAACTATTCTATTAGCAAAATAAAGTCACCATGAGAAATATTGAGGCAGTAGATTTCAAGCTATAGGCCTCTTCAAACACAAAATCAAGCACAATAAAAACTGTAACTAATAATGACGTTTATTATAAAAAGATTTGCAAAAACCTTTTTTTATTTTTTAATTGTCAGTTATTCATTTCAAAACATATTGTAGCTTATAAGATAACCTAACACTCCACTCGATTGAATATCGAAAAATCTTCTAAAACTCCGAAATTACTCCCTACGGACGCACAAATACCCATTCTATCGGAAACGTATAATGTCAAAACGTTCTTATTATGTTTTAAACGAATTATCGACGAAAATCGACAAATCGCCTAAGGATTTCATTAAGCAACTCCAGTGTATGACGTCACATCGCTAACGAAAGCTAACGGCGGCCCAGCCAAATGTTTAAGGATTGGGATAATTAGCAGGCAAATTTTACTTACTTTGAATGGCAATATCTTGATAAGTAGGTGACGCTTCGAAATAATATTTTGTGTTTTGCTTGCTTGAAAGTAGTGTCTATATGAATAAACGAATTAACATCGAAAAACACAGAGAGATGATATTATCTTTAACAGCAAGGACCTCACACTATCAGGATTGAGACATGGGCCGTGTTCAAGAGAGGTTTCAAAGTAATCGCTCAATTTGCGATTACTTTTAAACCTCTCTTGAACGCGATTGCTCAATGTAGCGCTACTTAGCAAGGCGGGCAAACTTTGCACTGTGTCGTTCAATAGAGAATGAGCGCTACTTGAGCGCTACTTGAGCGCTACATTGAGCGATCAATGAGCAATTTAAGCGCTCGCTGTTATGGAACGGAGCCCATGGTGCCGTAGTAAACATCTCGCAATATGGAATTTTCGATACAATTTACAAGCTCATTAAGCAACATGAAAACAATTCATTCAAACCATGTTTGCAAAGTAGACAAACTGTTACGTGTACTCTAAACCCCTATGAAATGAGATAAGCGGTGTCATGAATGAATTTCAGAGGTTCAACAAGGCGTTTAAAGAGTAGTCATACATATACCTCTAGACATTTTCATTGATAGGTTCAAATTATGAGTAAATATTTTGAAACTGTCCCTCTATGTTTCTGGTGTTTAGAACACTGTGCATACCCCCTTGTCATACAAATCAAGAACAGCGACAGTAAACTATGATCGTTTCTCAAACAACGCTTTACCTAAGTTGAAGAAAATTCTGAAAATTAAATGCTTATTTTGAGATGTAAAAACTATGAGGGTTTTAATTTATAGTTACCGTAATTGATTTACTTTTGTGTTAAACTTTAAATTCATCGGTACGTTTTCCCGACAAACGGACTTTAGATATCATTTTTCAACAGTGTGGAGCATTTTCAACATGGCGCATATATAGGTAGCTTAAACAGTGTACAATAGACTTTGATCTTTAGACTCTACTCAAAACACCATGAAAAAAGGTATGATGAGTAAATTTGATTTTATAAGACATTTTTCAAGAAGCACTAAATCTTATACTCCCAGATATTACATGTATGCTAGAAATGTCAATTATGCAATTGAAACAAATGATCAATTCATGGACTGCGGGCGAGGATGTGAAACCTGCAATGACTCAAATTTTAATCCCTTGTAAATAGTTTAGTGTGTGTTTATAGGTCTGCTCGTACCTCAAGCAAAAGTTTAAGATCAATTGATTCACATGCTGACACAGTAAGGTGCTTTTGTGAGGACGTATACACTTCCCAGTTTGTTTTGCAATGTATAATGTACAATGAAGCCTAAAATGGCAACCACATGTACAGTTTGCATTTATTTTAATCCCAACTCTGTAAATGAGCTTACAGTATATTGAAACTAAGTATGAATTATGTTTTTAAAAAATTGCCACATGAGTATTATTGTGTTACAGAATTTCGAAGCGTGCTGAAGCGTAATGCTTGATTAACAATTTTAAACTGTTTAAGACTGATGATGAGTGGTTAGTAGAACGTTCGAAGATGGAATTGATTGAAACATATTTTATTCAGTCATGAAATGGATTTATCACAAGTTATTCAACTTGAAAAATGTCTCCAGATAAGTACATGATTCCTTAAACACCAATGTACACGAGACGGACAGGTAGTTGACAAGTCAGAGAACGCATTTAGTTTGATCCTTATAAATACAGTTTATATTTTGGACAGTGTTGTTCTGTTTGGTAGAAACTTTAATTTCCGAAATGTGTTTGTCATTTGATTGTCTTTTTGACAGCGTGTTCAATATGATGGTACCATCTCCCATTAGACGTGAAGGTTAAGCTGTTTTAAAACAGCAGTTCAAAGTTAAAATAAATATATTTCAGTGATTATAGCACAACCTTTGTTTTCTCTGAATTATAATAAGTTAACCAGTTGTTTGCCCAATTGTTTAAACGTTCAAGATTTTCATTCATAACTCTTTCCGCCAATTATTTTTCCACGGGAAGCAGCAGAAGCGAAATGTCGAGTTATACCATAAAGTTTATGTACTACTTTATTGACATACACAATAAAAAGAAAAGGGCCTAACATTTATCTCTGGGGAACTTCAACACTATTTGCTCAAATGATGCCCCATGAACAAAACTTTATTGGTGCTTTAAATGGACAGTAGCACATTTTTCGTTGAAATAAGTCGATGAAATGTATTTGAGAAATAATGTCACCAATAGTAAAACACCCGTCTCTCTTCGGAAAATCAAGTTAAAACTGAGTGTACATGTACAGCTATACGTGGTTCCGTAAAGCCATGGGAATCGATTTTGTCATTCGAAATAATAAAATGTGTTCACAAAAGAATAACTATAAAACCAGTCAACCGCTTACCTCGTACTCCATATATCCACAATTTACGCATAAGCCCTCTTTGCCAAACTCTGTCACAAAATAACATACAATAATATTCATTATTGTCAATTGATGTACACATCGCATGTCCTCTCCTAAAGCCACACTGATATTTTATAACTAATTGTTTGTAAGAAAGTAATTGTAGACATGCTTAAATACAATTCTTTCAAACAGTTTACCAATACACCTGATAAGGGAAATTGGGCGAAACTTTGATACAAGTGAACAACCACCTTTTTAAATAAAGGCATAACATGTGCATACTTCCATTGGCTAGGATATACACATAAATCAAGAGACGTGCTGTTACGGTTCAAAACCTCTCCCTCGATTGTGTTGGCGAAAGAAATACCTCAGAAGAGGGAAATTGGGGAGGGCCGAAGGCTGCTCGTCTCATGTATAACACAGGGTTCTTACTGATTAGCTCTGATTTCGCGATCCTCCAAAGCGCAGTTGGTAAGAGCGTTGGTTGGCAAGCGAAGGGTCAAGAGATCGAAACCGGCTGTGACATTTGAAAATAGTAAACATTAGGATTTCATATAATCACAAGTCTTCAAAAAACATTATATATAAAAAGCCAATCAAAAAGCATTAGCACTGGGCATTTCTACAGAAAGCCCGGGACTTTCCTTATGAATTCCTGATACTTTACACAGGAATTTCTGGAGTTTTTCTAAAGAATGCCCGGTAACCTACTGGTAGAGGCTCAGTCGGTAACAGAGAACCCTAGTGAGACAAAAGAATTACGTCACTAGAGGTTTAACGAATTATATACAAAGGACTAGACTTGTAAGTTAACTGGTTTTCTCATTAGTTGATGACTTGTTTGATTGGGTCCAGCAACCGTATTAAGATTTTCAACTTGTTAAGGTTTATAAACTTCTTTCTCTTTTATTGTGATGGTATCATGTACATCATTGGTCAGCTTGTCGAACTGTGGTAGATCAATGGTATACGCGTCTTTCAGATTAGACATTTGCTCAAAATATACATTTAACATGTTTATCAACGTTGAACACGCTGATGGACATTCGTCAATAACTTTTCTTTTTAAAGCGGGAAGGGAGGAAGTAAAACCCGACCTCTTCGTCAAATTCCATAGCATTTTCCATTATGATGATTTCACCGAGATAAAAATGTTCTTTTGCAAAACATTTCATGATATTATGCTGTGACTGTACTCCATAGAGTCATGAGTTGCCTTTGCCTTCGTTCCAAGTCGAAGAAAAACATTTTTGATATAACCCTACATAAAATAATTATATTAAAAAGGGATTAAATATCTATTAAAGATGGTATGTACAAGATATTTACAAATATTAAAATACTTCTTTACACAAATAATAAAGGTAATACATATATATTAAAGATGGTATTAACAAGATAAGAAGTATAGTTAGTGTGAGTACATCCTGGAAATGGGAGAGGCAAGAAGAGGGAGATTAATTATGGAATGTAGCTCATTAATAGGCTAATGTAGGCATGACGTCATGCATTAGACAGAGAAAGGAATCATTTGCGAGTCTTATGAATCGATATTCATTAACCTATCAATCTTCATTAAGCAGAAAACAAAGGATATCCATATCCATTATCTATTTTACAAGTTTAGTTTTACGCACTGGGTAAATACTGTTACCATGTGGTACCTCTGAAAATTAGGCATAATGAATATGTGATGATAACTTAATTGCGTAATTACACCCGTCCAATTATTTAACTTTACTCTTAACCTGTAATCAAACATAGTTTGCTAATTTATATTTGCAAAAGACTAGTTAATAGATCGGGCGCAGATGAAGTAAAGTGAATTGTTCAGTTGTTTGGACAGTCAGCTGTTACTATTATGCACTGCATGATTGAAATTTAAACAATATAATTATATCATGTCTAAATTATTTGGCTACTTGACAATGCAATTCTTTTACTTAACACCTTTTGGAAACCTTTGAAAGTTGATTTAAGTCCATTTTCATATTGATATATAAAACATGGCATTGTCTTCATATTCACGTCATTTATAGTAAATATTTAGACGAAATTACTTGCAATATAAATTTTATATGCAACTCATATTGCACAGTTTAAGATGATTGTAAAATAAATTGAGTCGCCCAATTGTTGCTGTTTATATCAACTAGGTATAATTACATGTATATGAATTATATTTTGTCAGCATTTCCATGAATAAATATATTGTTTATCATTTCAAACTTCAAAGTTTACACATATTCTTAACTATTTTACAAGTTTAGTTTTACGCACTGGGTTGTACAAGCTTTTGCATAGGTCTTCTATACCCTTTCATTTTCACATGAATGAATAAACATTTCATATATATATATATATATTCCTTTGACGTCTGTCAGTTCGACATTTACTCTGAGTGTGAATATATTTAACATATATGTGGTAAGAACATGACAGAGACATTAAACATTATTTTATTATAAGTAGTAGTTTTATGGGAAATGTACATATAGTCATGTTTAAATGCAAATCATTTCAGTATTAAACCCTAAATCTTGTGGCTCAGCTTTCATTGCAAAACCACTCAATGCATTTAAAAATATAAAACATACGCGGCTTTATAATTTATAAGCTTATGAGATACCATCATACGTTGGTTCATATATATAAATAAAATATAAAAAGAAAGATAAATGACATGTGGTAAAAGGATGAACTAGATATGTTAAATTAAGTGGAGCCTCCTTTATACATTTTAAATGTTGCACAGGGTGTTGATAACAGTCCTGCTCAAATATATTGATGTTTGAACCATAAGCATGTATCTTGTACGCTATTCTTATATAGGAAAATCATCACAAAATATCATTATCAACTAGTTTATTATTGTTTTGAAGTGGAAAACTACTACATATCTAGATATCTAGACAACAAAATGTTGTGTTGAAGAATGAATGCGAATTCTGTATTGAGGTATTGATCAAAGAGGAGACTTCTTCATCCGCGTTCAGTAATAAACACCTGAATATGCATACAACAATCACGAATAGACACCCTTGTTCACCTAAGCGAGTAAATCTTACGGCGGTAGTCTCCCGGTCTCCCATAACCCAATCACAGCATAACCCCTTCAGGTTATCAAAACAAGTTAATGGTCCACCGCACTCCTAATCCCAAGCTTGTTACCTCTTACTATGAAATGGAACGGCCCAGATTAAAAAACAGAGGCAATTGATAGTGTGAATTTGAATTTCATCACATATTCACAAATTGCAATGTTTGTCACATTTCACATTGTCACCAGCCAAGCTTCAGGAGATGAACGACGGCATCTAAGAACTGGACCGGTGACTTCTGCCCTACTTATCCACATTAACGTATCTTAAAATATACCGACTGCCAGATCACAAACAAGTCTTTAAACTGTTTATCTTTAGTTAGTTTACTGACACACAAATCCGACTAATGCTCCCACAAATATGTAACATACATGTAGCGCTTTATCACTGTGAAAAAAAGGTGACGACTCTACTGCTAGGTACATGTATCCCCAGCTCCCAGCATAACTCTTCACTTGCATCCTCCCTAAATCAACTTCCCCATACGCACCAAGTTACCATGCCGCTACCAAACCCTACCTTAGTAATCCCACATCCTAATCCCTAGGCCATCTCAGCCACCTCCAGTCACTCACTATCAATTACTTACTATTCCCAGTTCCAATATTCACCTATCATTTTATCACTCACTCTAGATCGACTTCCCCACATCTCCTAACATTAAGGCAGATTACAAACTGCGCCTCTACATGTTTGCTATAATTAAATTCACCCCTCTTCCTAGACATAAGCAAATAAACAAACACACATACATATCCAATCCCCACCTCGCAGCCACTCATCTCACAAGGTTACCACCGCAAACATACAGCCACCCCATCCACGCAAATATACACGCACTCACACCCCTCTCACCCTCCACACAGTCAACGTCCATAACCCCTAACTAGGCAGCCACCCTCTTCACAAACATACATACACATGCAATCCCTTCTCAACCTCCAACTCAACACTGGTAACACCCGCCACCCCAACCTTCAACCCACAGTCACCCCCATCCCCGCAGACACACCCACCGTATTCTTACCGACTAGTGGCTTCATCATGGTAGTACTTCGGCGATGATTGTTCTTTGTACATTGGATTTTAATATATTTTTATATTTTATATTCAATTCTCCATAGCACATTAACCTTCTGTACTTATGTTTTTTCATTGATTAAAATAGAATACAAAATGAGGTTCCAAGTTCTTTAATACTTCAGACATGATTTTTCATTTTCAACTTCTTTATTGTTTCCATTTGATTAGTTAAAATAAAATATGAGAGTTAATCAATAATGTCATGATAATAAATTATTTTTAAAACGCTACAAACATCAGAACCCTTATCATATGTCATTATTTACTCTTTCTCCATCCTCAGTTACCCAGGGTTTTATATATGCTCCGTTTCTCTCCACTATATCACCCATGGGAAATTTCATCAGAGAAATCTGTGCTCAAATTACCCGCCCTTGGTCGGCGTGAGCCAATCAAACCGCTACGCAGCTTGGACCTGCGAGCCAATGACAATTCATATCATTTTCATGTCATTTTGTTAGCCATCCGTCACCGGTTTTCTCCCTTGACCATTTCCGTCTTATCGTATTGAGTATTTTCTTTGGTTACTGACTTCGTCACGACGGCCAAGGGCGGGTAATTTGAGTACAGATTTTGCTAACAAAGTTTCCCATTGGTGATATAGTGGAGAGAAACGGTGCATATATAAAACCCTGTGTAACCGAGGATTCTCTTTCCCACGACCCGAAATTAAGTGTTCCAGATGCATTTTAAATTTAATTCATAACACGGTGTCTAGTAGACCTGGAAAAATCATGCGGTTGTGGATCCAAGGTTTTTAAATATGTCCTCTTGAAATAGATAAAACGAAAAACATCACCTTGGATGATGGCAACCAAAACTTCCCATGTCAAAATTGAATAAATGTCAAGATCATTTATTCGTATACCCTAAAAAGTTGTCTGGTAGTCCTGAAAGAAATCATGCAATCGTGAGTCCGAGTTTTAGAGTGTTGTCTCCCTTGAAAAGAGTGTTGTGAAAAAACTTAGAAAGGTCGCTGTAAAAAAAAAGGTATTAGGAGTATGCCACAAACATGATCCCCAATGGTCTAGCTGTCAAAATACGCAAGTGTGGACATCAAGATGCAATTATCTTCAGAGGAGTAGATTCTCTTAGGAGCAGGGGGTTGGACAATTTTCAATATAGCGCCATAGCCACGTGACCCACTTTTCACATCTTTTAACAAACAAGAGTGCTCTGAGAGCACAAGAACACCCGGGTTCCTTATCCTTCAAATCAACACTTTAATCGTAAGGGTAATTTCATGACCTATTTAAAATAAATCAGCATGTCAAGCATGTCATGACCTATCACCATTCAATCAAAACATGGATCCTACATCAAGTTCAAGGTCACATGGTCAAAGGTTATAACTTCAGTGTGTGACATTGGAAACATAACTTCTTCAAATGCTGACAAATTAAAAGTGTGAAATTGGAAAGCTAAGTGCTCTAAGTCAAGGGCCATAACTCTGATAATATTAATCTGATCAGTCCCAAAAAAGCTCATGCGTATCACCGATTGGTCCAAAACTGTGGGAGGAGTTGATTTCAGAACACAAGTACCCTTTTCTGGAGAGACGGACGGACGGACAGACGGGCTGCGCCACGAAATAAACCCCCTTGGGTTTCACCCGGGGGTTTAAAACATTCAAGGCTCTCAGTGCAGTTTTTAAAAGAATTGTTATGTTAAAAATGGATACTTACATTTGAACTCGACCGTTAATGGGTTAGACGATTGGGACCAAACAATCCATGTCTGTGTTATACAGGGTTATCAGCATGTCAAGTTTGCTGCATTGGTTTTTGCGGAATCTTGAAACAAGATCTGAAGAAAAATAATAATAATAATGAGAAGTAGGATTGGCCCATTAATACTTTAGGTCTTCAAGACTCCCGCTGGACACTGAATATAATATTGGCGTGTTTATTATTATTAGATGTTCAAGACCTATTGTTCTAATCTGAGTTTTCCTTATTAGGTCCTAAAGACGTTTATCATACCGTCATACGCGTTGATAAATCTTCCCGAGGGTGATAAATGTTTTATATCCCTCAACATGAATAAAGCATGCATCCACGTCAATCATTCCATGTCATAAGTTAAAGGTCATAGTTTGTCGATCGATCAGCTGTTTTCTGTCAAATTTGTTCTTTGTTTTTTGTAATGATATATTGGGAGGGTGGGGGGTAGTTTTCAAAACCTTTACCAAATTGTGGTCATTTACGACCATACCTGATATTCGTTTTTTTATATCGAATTTTATTTCGACAAAAATAAATTTAACAACAAGTCGAAATCAATAATACCAGCATTCTATAAACAATGTGCTAATGTTTATGCATCTTCAAGCTCAACGTCATATTAACTGTTTGCATCTTGAATATGTTTCATTTCTTTATAATTATTCATATTGTACTCTGACTCTGATATAAAAAAAAAACAACTTTTGTGTACTTGCGGTTTTGAGGGAACACATCTTTGAAAATCGGAAATACATTAAACTATTTATTATGGCTAATTTTGAAGCTGAATAACTAATTAAATTATCTTCTTATGTAGCAAGCACAACTTCCTCTATGTTACACCTTATTATGAAAATGTTAACCTTTTTGTCCTAAAATGTGCAGAATGTAATTTAGGGGTTCAATGTCATTTTCTAAGGGTTTTTTCTTTGAAGATTTTCTGTTCGAAAACTACTGAAGATAGAGATATGATTGACAGCTATGTGTAGAGCATGAGAAGTGATTAAATTAAGGGGGATTTAAATCAAACATAGAATGTAAGCTGAAGCAGGAACCTTGAAGACCTAAGTATTGAAGTGTCAATGCCAGTTATTTTTATTATTTGCACTGTTCGTGTATGTCGCCACCAGAAATAAAGGCTGGACTAAGTTTAAAGGGACATTACCGTGTCAGAAATCGCGTCATTTGTCTTGCAATATTTTCTACATTTATATCCATACATAATTCCATTACAGATCATTATCATATGAAATTTTATATTTCAGGGCAAAAATTACTTTCATTGAAAAAGTTGGTATTTTCTTTCTTTTTGAGGGGTATTTTTGTTCGGGAATGTTTGTTCCAAGACTACTTGCGATGATAACGACATGATAGAAAGATTTTAAAGCAGAGAAGCTGATTAAAAAAGAGAGAATTAATGCATGGTTGCATGCGTAAATATAGTCACAGGCAACATTAAAGGGATTCTTATGCACCAAAACGTTGTTAAGAAGTCCTGACAAAAACATGCAATTGATGTGTTTTTAAATGTTGTCCAATTACAATAGATAAAATAACAAAAGTTGCCTTGCCTGAAAGGTCACATGAAAAAAGTAGGAGTAGTTAGTTTATGACAAAGAACCCTTTGTGTATTCGCCAATGCTTAAACTGAAAAAAATATGATGGTTTCAGTATCGAAATGCAAGTATCTTCAGAGAAGAAGATTATCAAACGTGCTTAGGGTCAGAATCTTTCAAAAGTGTTGAAAATCAATTTTACGACTACATCACATGATCTACGAATTTGTCAGGATTTACTTTTTACTGTCATTGCGCATCGTTTGTATCAAGTTCCAAGTGTCATATTGTTCCTCTAATGGATAGGCCGATTGGGCCCAAAAGCTTTGCATGGCGACTTCATAGTATAAAGCCTAGCGGACTGAAACGTTTGATTATATTATCTGCAGCCATTTTTGCCGAATCTTGTTCACAAAAACAGTGGAATAATAAAAAGTAAGTCAATAACAACACAAAGTTCTGCTCCCTTAGTGTAAACGTAGCATTAAAGATAATTTTGGGGTTTCTTTTACTTGAAAAATTCTAAGGCGAAAACATGTTTATAACGTACATGCAAACATTACACCCGATTAGCGTGTAGTGACCAATGAATACAACCTTCTAGAACTCTTTCTCCGCCATATTGGACAGTCATTTGATTTTCTTATAATATGTTGAATATATGTTTCAAATAAATTGTTTATGAACTGGTGAAAAGTAATCCATGTAACACTTAAGTATTCCATGCCTCAAAAGCGGTATGGGTCTCTATCTATACAGAGCATTTGGAAGTGGAAAGGTTAGGTTCCTGGTATACAATGTCTTCCTTGTTTAAAACAATGCATCTCAGGCTATGCGTTCATGCATTCGTGAATGGCAGAGAATTATCGAAAACACACATACATTCAAGCATATTTCTGAGTCTTGATATATAGTATATATGTATCCTTCAGATATTCCAACGATATTTTAGTGCAGAAAAATGAAATGTATACTGAAGTAATCATATCAATCAATGCAAATAACAATTTTCGGCATTTCAGAAACATAATTGTATTAACAGTAGCAGTAGCAGTTAGATGTGTGATGAATAATAGTGTCCTTAGACAGAGGGATATGTCTTTGAACGGAGGGATATGACATCACCATAGGTGAGTTATAGAGGGATAGGGATACCGGCGCGTCATCACCTGATGCAACCACCACCACCACCACCACCATGCAACCGCCACCACACAACTTTTGTTTTTTTACCCCTGGATTTACCTGATAATTTGGCATGAGTGTCGAAAACATAGTGTGTCAACAGTCAGGTCACTTCAGACCAATTTGAATTCTAGCAACTGAACGAGATTCAAGAAATGAACAGCAACAGCAACAGCAACAGCAACAGCAACAGCAACAGCAACAGCAACAGGTAAAATATTCTCTAATTGTCTGAAAAAATAATGAGTCACTTTGCGTCAATGTGCAGAAGTAAAGAGAACACAGTTCATGATGTTCAAGCCGCTGATGTACCAGAAGAGTATGCAGATGTTTTTGTCGACGCAATCCAGGATACAAAAGAGAAATCATCTTGGATGATTCAGCTTAACATTGACGACACAAATGGCCCTGTTAAACCCAAGTGCCAGTATCAACTTTAGGAGCAGTCAGGCAATGGAGTAAATGTAGCACTGGAAACTCTCTAGAAGCTACAAACATAACACTTACAACTTTTGGAGGTATGGATATCCCAGTAAGATAAGATAAGATAAGATAATACTTATTACCCTTTGAGAGAATTTGTCTTACATTTAAAAGTACAAGGTCAGATTGATGTACAGGTTGACTTAAAGGGGCAAAAATACACTTCAAAGTTGTCATAACATCAAGAGAAGACAAAAAAATAATTGGACTACATGACTGTGAAAGACTGGGCCTGGTGAAGGTTATTAAGTGAATGCAGAGACAACAGACCATAGCAACTGAACACTGAACAGATAATTTACAAGTGGACTAGGCTGCCTCCCAGAAGAACATCATATCATTCTTGATGAAATTATCTCAACAGTTGTAGAGCCTTGCAGTAAATTTTCATTCACAGCAAGTGAGGATCTAGAAAAAGAATCAAATACAGTGAGTGAATGCGATTGGTATTGTTAACAAGGAAGGAGGAAAACTAAGGATTTGCTTAAATTCGCAAAAACCACAATAAGGCAATTCGCAGATAGCACTTCAGCTAGAGAAGAAATCTGGCGAAGTTTGCAGGAGCGACAACTCTCAGCAAAGGAACTATTTTGAATGTATTTGCAAATCGAAAGACGTGGTTTATGTTATTTCTTGTGAAAAGTGTGATCTCACATACATCGGACAAACTAATAACCTCGAAAAAAGAGTTACAGTGCAGAAACAGCAAATAAGATGAAAGTTTAAGACACTTAAAAGTTAGCAAACATATATCTCAATGTAGTAAAGGTTCATTCAAAATATTTCCTTTTGACGAAATATACAATAATGGAGGTGATGTTACGACTCAATTAGTAACAAAACAACAGTATTTCATTTCAAAATACTGTTCTTTTGTTACTAATTAGCAGAACAGAACAGAACAGAACATAAACTTTATTTAGACTTGAACCGATTGGTTCCTCGTCTGAAAGTGTACAGTTATGCATATATACATGTATACATGGGCATTTAAGTAGCGTGAGAACTTATAACATTACATTGGAGTAGATATTTGCCTAACTTCATAAACGTGTTATTATTATCACATTTGAATAATTGCACAAGTTTATAAACACTAGGATGTTTCCAATAAAACTTATCAATGTAACATGTACGTTCTTTACTGTATCTGGGGCAGATTAGAATCACGTGATATTCGTCTTCTATGGCGTTGATGTCATTTGATGAGCAGTACAGGCATTTTCTCTCCTCTTTTGGAACATTATGGTATCTTCCGACTTCGACCTGTAATTTATGTGACGATGTTCTGTAGGAGGTTATGACCTTTCTTATTCCCTTTTGTGTAATGTTCAGATACTGTTCATAGCCTAACTCCTGCCTGATATGCTTATAAAGGAATAATTTGCGGTTATTCGATATATCCTCATGCCATTTCTGTAGAAAAGTATCAATCAGTCATTGTTTGAAAAAGGGTATAAATGTTATTTGGTTCACACTCCAGGGATCCTCCCACACGTACCAAAAACCATTTCTGTATAGAATACTCCTTATGTCGTTAGCCCAGGACATCTTCTTCGTATCCAAAGTAATGGAAATATTATACATCGTCTGCAATATGCAGTTGTTCGTTGTTACAAGATTGAACCAGTATTTGATCATTCGTACGAATCTGTTTATATTCAGCGGATACCGGCCAAGTTCTCCATATACCATACAGAGCTTGTCTTCTGATTTACCTGAGGATAATTTTGCAGAATTTCAGATGTATTCTCTCCATCTCTGGACAGATGGTACTCCCCCATATCTCACTTCCGTAATTCATGGTGGATACCACAAATGCGTCGAATAATTCACACTGGGTTTTTGGAGTGAAACAGTACTTTCTTATATTCTTTAGCAGTACGTTTAGGCATTTCAAACCCTTTCCTGATAAAGTCTTCTTTGACATGCTGAGAGAGCCATTAAACTTGAATACGTTTCCAAGATAATTGAAGTGGTCAACTACTTCAAGTTCATGATCTTCATATGTCCATATTTCATTAGCTTTGAGCTTTCCACCATTTCGAAACACCACAATCTTCGTCTTGTCGACATTGACCTGCAGTCCCCACTGGACACAGTATTGACTTAACGTTTTAAGTGACTGTTGTAATCCATCCGGTGTTTCCGAGAGCATGATCATATCGTCTGCAAATAATATCAGAAATAAATTGATATAATCTAACAGTAGTCCACTATCTATATTTTCCTGTAAAGCAAGTTCCAAGTCTTCTATAAATAATGAAAAAAGTATGGGTGACATAGCTTCTCCTTGTTTGATGCCTATATTACTCAGGAAGTAATTCGTGAGAGTGCCGTTGTGCTTCACCCTGGATTTCACGTTGTCATACATAGATTTGATCACCGACCACATTTTCCCCGTTATCCCCATTTGGTTCAGTTTATATAACAGACATCTTCTATCAATTGTGTCGAAGGCTTTAGACAGATCGACGAAGCAACAGTACAGTCTTTGTTTCTCACAGAGATATTTCGATATTTCGGTTTTTAACACATAAATAGCATCTGTTGTTGAGTGTCCAGGTTTGTATGCAAACTGCGCGTCAGATATGATATTGTTGGTCGCTGACCAAGTGCTGAGCCTGCTTGTAAGTACTGACGTGAAGAGCTTGGAGAAACAACTATTTAGTGTTATACCTCTAAAGTTGTTTGGATCTTTATCGCCTCCCTTCTTGTATATTGGTACAATTATTCCTTCACTCCAAAAGTCTGGAAATGTTTTACTATCCAGGATTTTATTGAAAAGAATAGTGATACTTGGACACAACAGATCTGCGGCCGATTTGAAGTATTCGTTCAGTATGCAGTCTGGTAAAGGCGATTTGTTATTCTTCAGTTTCTTTATTGCCTTTGTTACCTCCTTCTCTGTGATTGGTGCATCCAACTCTTCGTATACAGCCACATCACTATCAGGTGTCGGCATCAAAGGAGTGTCCATGTTACTGCTGTTAGCATTTGAGAGTTCACTGAAATGTTGCATGAACCTGTCCGCTGATATTTCTTGTCCTTTCATGTTCTTATTTCCTCCGAAGTGTTTCCAAAACTCTCTCGGACTCGACTTCTTTAGTTTTTCAATCTTTTTGCTGCTTATCCTTTTGTACTCCTTCTTCTTCTTGTTCACTATTCTTTTGTATTCAGACTTGTCTTTGGTAAACGTTCTCCTGTTGGCATCCGATTTATGTGCATTGAATGCATCTTGTGATCTCAGATACTGAGTTTTCATCCTCCTGCACTCGTGATCAAACCATGGCGATCTATCCTTTTTCTGATCTGTGAAGTAAGAATTACCTATAATATAAATTTAAGTTCTCTTGGTAAACTGATTGCCACATTGCTGAATTATCTCACTATAGCCTCTTACTAATCCGTCTACATCGCCCCCAGTCTCCACTAGTTCATTTAGTTCTTCTAGCTTGCCAATAATGGAACTCCTGAAATCGCTCGTATAGCTCTCAGACCATTTATAACTCTCATCTGTAATCCTCTGTATATCTTCATCAGTTACGTTTACTGTGCAAGATAATGGAAACTGTATCGGGGCGTGGTCACTATGTTCGTTAAAGTCAAGTACTTGAAACTGATTAATGCACTTTAACGTGTCCTCCTTTGCCAGTAGGTAGTCAATCACAGAGGCCCCATTATTGTTAAAATGTGTAGCTGCCTTGTTACTAATTAGCTCTGTAATTTCGGGAAGACTTCCATGTTGTTTTTGTTATATGTCGTTACAAAGGCTAGGACATGTTTATCTTGTTGTTTATCCGTTGATGTTTTAAGTTTAGAGCTTTTTATGCCTTGATGTGTAAGTTTCTTGGATAACCCCTCTCAATCAATGAAGCTAATTCTTTAAGTCGTAGGATAAGCAGTATTTTAGCTGACTTCAAGTGACGAAGTGATGATCAGTTATGATGATCAATTAACAGAGACATATGTGAATATTTTGTTTTCAGATAAAAATGCATTACGACGAAGTTCTAAACATTGTGGGTGAATTCGGACGCTACCAAAAAGTCCGTTTCGCACTTCTCTGCATGTACTCCCTAGTAGCAGCATGGCACAGCATGAATATGGTTTTCGTCGGCGCCGTTCCAGACCACCATTGTGACGTTAGCGCCATTAACGACTCGACGTTGGAGAATTTGACATCAGAGGAACGAACTGCCATTTTTGTACCCATAGGAGAAAACTGTAAAGTGTACAATATTGAGGAAACACTTGCATTGTACAAACTCGACTCGAACTTGAGCCGTTTTGAAAACAGGAATACATCACTAGAATCTTGCCCTGGAAACCAAGTCTATTCTACTGAGATATATAAGGCGACAATTGTATCTGATGTAAGTATAAAGCGAATGTAGTTAGCTGAGATGAAATTTTTAATTGCTATAATTAGAGTGTTCTTATTAGGTTCCTGGGTTCATATGGGACATTTTATATATCATATTAATAATTCATGTGGTGTAGAGCTAGTTCATTTATCTTTTCCAGTTTGATCTGGTTTGTGAGAAGAAGGCATGGATGGGAACATCAAAATCTGTCTATTTCTTTGGTCGCTTGTGTGGTGCCGTCTTCTTTGGTCAAATCTCAGACAGGTATTAATTCAAAGCTTATGACAAAAAATATTGAATCTTCTCAATGATCAATCTTCTCAAATTCTTCAAATCACAATGTTTTCTATAATTGTAATACCAATCTATCACCCTTGGATGAACGGCATGAAACTATTTCAAATTTGTATTTCTATCCAAATGATGATTTGCTTAGTTGTACGCACCACCTAACCTATCACCTGTGAATTGGAAGTAAAAAGCAATTATTTAAATGCATATAGGAGTGTTGTCGTGACAATATATCACCACGAGTTGATAAGGGTAACACATATCTGAGGCTTGCAGAAGACACAATGGTCAGATTCTATTCTACATCCAAAATCATTCTTCATTACTTTCAATGAAAATTTTACATATCTTAACACAACACTGCCATAGGACGTCCATTGTGGTAACGTCATGACATTAAGATGCCCGGTTCTTTATGTTATAGCATTGTGAGTCACTATGTGATTTAAAAACACTGTGATGTCATGTGATTGTTGGTGACAAGACATTGTGCAAAATTTACTGTCAAAACAATATCTCCCAGGAGGTCTCAGAAATGTGATATATCCTTTGGAACAGAGAGGATCAATGATTGTTTTAAATGAATAAATCAAATTTATTGATACTTTCTTGTGTTGTCAGATTTGGACGACGACCAACTTTTATCCTGTGCATAGTATTATTACTGCTTGCGGGTTGTGTGGCTAGCGCAGCGCCGAGTATAGAGGTGTTCCTTCCTATGTACTTTCTACAGGGAGCAGCACAAACTGGGGCTTTTCTTGTGGCTTTTGTACAAGGTGAGTACATGTACTTCTTTAGAAATAGTTCCAGGTAAACGCTGATTGTAGGTCATTCTCAGTAACTCGTCCACTCAGCTCCTCCTCCACTCTTTATGGTAAAGTTATGAGAGTTTGAAGAGTGTGAGTTTCGGTTGATCATAATCAAGAGCGTTGGTAAGATTAGGAACATGAACAGTCCATCACCTGGGGATATAGGCACTCATGCACTGTGAATCATCCGTAAGTAATTAAGTAAGTTAGTAATATGTTCGTATGTGCACACGTACACTAACTGCAAAAGTAGACATTTGAAAAGTGGCAAAATTGAACTGAATCAATGACATGAACTTTTAGATAAAGGAAAAGTGTAAGCAACCCCTGTATTATCAGTAGCACAACTTGGGAGTAGACAGTTCCAGTTGCAATACTATGTATATATGTTTTACTTTTCAGGCACGGAGATAGTTGGACAGACGTACCGTGTGTTGGTTGGCTTCATCGTCTTTGTGGCCTATACCCTTGGTTACATGAGTCTTGCTGGCATGGCATACGGACTGAAACACTGGCGACATATTGAAATCGCGATTACTGTCCCAACCGTGTTTTTCTTATTGTACTGGTGGTAAGATTCTCTTGTTAAAGAGGCAGGCTTCCTGTCTTTTTTTCCATTTTTTCTATGCAAGAAAAGAGCAATTGCATCCGACATCTGGGATCAAAATGGCCTTACAATCATCATCGAGTTAAAGGTTGACAAACCAATAATTTTGCCAAATCAGCGCAAAGCTAAAGGAATATCTTGAAACACTAAAAAACACAGTTGGTGCGAGTTGATAATACTGATTGGCTTCTGCAGGTTTCTCCCTGAATCAATACGTTGGCTTCTATCTCAGAAGAGGGATGCAGAAGCTTTAGCGATTCTTCAGAAAATGGCAAAGGAAAATAAGAAAGATCTCCCTATGGACGTCATCGAAAGACTGCGAGAAGATGACGTCAAAACCAGTGCTGACAGCGAGAGAAAATACTCTATCCTGGATCTAGTGCGGACCTGTAAGATGGCGAAGCTTTCACTTGGAGTTTGGTTTAACTGGTATGTATCCCATCCCTTTGTTAAAAACTATAGGCTCATAGGAATTTGTTTAAGTGAAGTTGTATGATTGTGACGGTTAATCAGCAAGCAAGCTAGCAAGCAAGCATTACCGGAGCTAATATTAACACAAACATCAGATGCATAGTGACCATTACATCCCTCTTAGTTATATACTATTCCTTATCAACATATTAATGTATAATGGATTTTTGGGATATATATCTAAAGCTTATAAGAGTAAGTAGTTTCTATTTCTAAAATGTGCACCCAATTTGATATTTGTAAGTATCCAATTATTTCTGCAATCCCATTGTGTAAAAACACTTGGTAGAAATGACTCTCATTGACCATGTACCCATATAGAACCCTGAATAGTTATACCAAGCCAACTTAGTGTGTGTATGTCTTTACTACCATTCCCTTGTATGAAAGCTTAAATTCATTCGTGAAGTGAAAGTCAGTTTCCTGTCGATTACCTACCCAGAAGCAAGGATATCCCATTCAGCAACATAAAGCCACATATGTAAGAATACAATATGAGGAGGTTTTCCTAAACTAGTTTCTGTTTACATCATCAACTCACTAAGATAGTTTTTATTCGATCGTAAGCTCAGGTTGTTTTGGTTGTTATCAGACCTACATACAAGCCTTTATATAATATTATTATTTCATATTTCCAAGGCTTGTGAATTCGCTGGTCTTCTATGGGTTATCTCTCAACACGGCGAACTTAGCTGGGGATCCCTATCTGAACTTCTGTATTGCTGGAGCAGTGGGGATACCTGCCTACTTGATGTGTATTCCGCTTCTCAACAGAGTTGGACGACGATGGCCCCTAATTGTGACCATGTGTGTAGGCGGGGTGGCGTGTATACTGTCAGACTGTATACCTGTAAACAAAGGTGAGAATCATTATGTAGTTTTATCTTTCTGCTGAGACACAGCAGCAGTGGATTTTGATGTGCGTGAAACGTGCACCTAAAAACTACATTCTAAATACAAACTATATAACTAAATGGGCATATTGTGGTTAGATATATGTTCTATATGCATAGGCCTAGGAACAGGGGGTGGGTGCACTTAAATTATTTTCTTTCGCCTACTGGGGCCGGTATTGTCGAAAAAGTAAAGGGATGTAACGATGTTAATACCCCATATCTGTTTGAATTTCAGAATGTTGTCATCATATTATCCTTCAATTTGAGAAATCAACTCAACTGCCAATATAGTTTCCTTTAAAATAAGCCATAAAACATAATAACGCGTATCTACAAAGATTTTCAAAGCTTTAAATATTAACATAATGCTGAAGTGAGCCCACCAAATTGAAAAGAAAAGATTCACTTGAAATCTTTTAATATAAAATTGCTTAAAATATCCCATCAGCTAAAGTTGACCCAGTTTCAATGCTCAGTTCTTGGTGCATCAGATAACTCGAGAAATATAACATGACTGACACTTTTTCAACAATACTGGCCCCTGTGGCCGAGAACAAATTGTTAGTGCATATGTTTCTCAAAAAATTGTGTGAATACATAGTTCAACGTGTACACCCAACTTCAAAAGTCGTATTTAATAAGCCTATATTTTGCTATGAAGTTTAAAATAAAGGATTTCATAGAGTGTCATAGAGCTCTGCAAACATTCTTTTTTTTAAAAACACTGAATAAGAATAACGTTTTGATTCAGAAAATAATTATTTCAATGGCGAGGTCGAACAGCTTTTTCCTATCAAGTAGTTACATCATAACTTTTCACCTAACATGCTTAAAAATAATTCAAGTCAGCATGTGATAAAAACATTCATTCTCGACTCTTCTCTGATATTTGTTTGCGAATTGTAATTTGAATGAATGAAATGACATTTTACGGCATTCTTAGGCCCATTCAACAAATTGTTTGCTAGGCCTTCATAAAATCCATATAGTGAGACCCCTTCTCTCACCCCAAATTCTCCCTCACTAACAAGTAAAATAGACTATATTGAAAACATCACACAACAAAATAATCTCATTCTCTACAAACCAGAGGAAACCTTAACAAAGTGAATGTAGAAGTTGAAAGTAAAGTAATTGACCTATTACAGACGTCATTAAAATTATCTGATATCAAATAGTTGCACCACGTTACTCATCTACCATCTACATCTAGATCGGTTCTCGTTACTTGCAACATAAAGCAAAGGAACAGAATCCAACAAAGAACCATCATTCTCAAGGGACAAAGGGTGTCGACATCACTGGGCTACCCACAGAAAGCACGAGCTGCTCGAAAGATTATGAATGTTATCTCGTACCAAGAAACTCAGAATAGCATTATTACATGTATTGAGTTAACCACTCACTTGCATTTCAGAGACAGAAGTTGTTCCAGTAGTCCTGGCAATGATTGGAAAGTTCGGAATCACAGCATCCTATGCAATCATCTACCTGATGGGAGCTGAGGTGTTCCCTACAGTCGTTAGGTAAGTGTTAGGCGATATTTCTATCTATCTATCTATCTATCTATCTATCTATCTATCTATCTATTTCTAATAAGATGATTGTGACAGGGTAATATATTTAAAGTGACGGAGTAGAAGTGACTGATACATTACTATGGACAACGGCAATTTTGGAATATACTTTTAAGATATTTTTAGTTTTTCGTTATTTTCAACTTGATATATGTGTAGAGGTTGTATTTCTATTTTGATTGTAAAACTTATGATTATGTTTTTGATGTCACATACAATATGAATTTGGAACATGTTTGGTATTTATCAATCATTGCTAGATATCTATATATGCATATAATGTTGATACTGAGTCTCAATAAATACTGATACTATCGCCTCTCAATGAATATGTACAAAACATGTATTCTTGGTAGATCATTTATCGATTATTTATGTTTTGACCCTAAAATCTATTCTATTTTTTGAAAATTCTGTATCAATTATAAAACTTTTCTAAATTTGCTGCGACATGCATCATGGATTTGTTGGAAGATTTGTTTTTGTAATTCAAAGCAAAATTTGCCAAAATGTAAACTAAATGACAAAGGAACTTTAAAGTATAGGTCCCTAGGTCAAGTTTGAAGGGCGATAAAGAAAATAAAACAAGACATTCATGAATTGTTCGGTTTATAAATACTGTTTTCAGATCATTTTAAAGTACACTGAGGTGCAATTACTGACAACACATAATTATTGGCGCTGGTACAATGGTACGGTCGAAATTCTCATTTTCAAATGATATCAGAACAATCACACATGAATATCAAACTCTTTAGAAGTTCACAGACGTTACAGTATGAATCTCTGTACCGTGAATGGCTGCCATGTGCCTCAATGCAGGCAGTGATATGTCACCGCATCGATGACGTAAGACGTCTGATGACTCGTAGTGGAATTCTTAATAGCCATTCTTCCCTTAGAACACGTTCCATCTCAATTCTTGACACAAGGGGCTGCTAATGATTCCACAAATAGTTTTCCACCAATGCGGCAACTGCTCTTAGCGCTGTTGGCTTTATACATGTTTTAATCATTTTGACGTGTAGTATGGCACCGTCAGTCATTATCCGTTTATTTTTCAGCATTTCCCTCGGGCTTGGTGAATAAGAATCAGATATCAAACTCCGACAGAAAATTAACATTTTCCTACCTATACTTTCTTTTGCTGCTTAGTTTATTATAAAATGTAACCATTGAGATCCAAATGATGGGGAAATAAACTTTTTCCAGAAACATCGGAATGGGGATGAGCTCGATGTCTGCAAGAATCGGGGGAATTCTCGCCCCCCAGATTCTGGAGTTAAGGAGCATCGCCACCCCCCTCCCCCTCGTGGTGTTCGGAAGTCTCTCCATCTTAGCAGGCGTCCTTGCATTCTTCCTGCCCGAGACCCTCAACAGACCACTCCCCCAGAGTCTCGACGATGTCACTCAATCGAGGAAACTAAGGTAGGTTATGTGGTATTTGTGTCATACTATCTAACACTTATTAAGGTTTGACGAATAATGTAAGATTCAACCAACACTTTATACTGTTTTGCAAATGTAGCTTTTGTATCGTCTTGAAATTGTTTTATCAACTTGTAATAGTAAAAGTGGCACAACAGGTTGTTGGAACTAGAACAACACGTTGAAAGACCCGATGGGCTTATGGCATTGCATGGCGTCAGGCGTCCGTCCATCCGTCCGTAAACTATTCGCTTTTTCGACTTCTTCTCCAGAACCAATGACTATTGAGAACCGAAATTTTATGTGCAGACTTCTTGGCCAATGGGGATTCTAAATAGTAGATTTGGTGACCCTGTGACCCCAAATAGGGTCACGGGGGTCTCGACCTTGTTCACCAATCCCAATTCATTACATGAATAAAATATGTTTAAACCACCTTAAAACCTATTTTCATCTTCTTCTCCGGTACGTAAAGCCCTAGAAAGCTGAAATGTTGTGTACTCCTTAGCCAATAGGGATACTGGTGACACTTTGATTCTAAATATAAGCCACAGGAGTCACAACCTAAAAGAACATTTATTTACATATTCTCCTTCAGTATGAAAAGTACTAGAACAAGCTGAACACAATTTATTTCTGTTTTTGCGACTTTAAACAATACAAATCCTGATGAGCTATAGAGTCCATGGCTCTTTTTTGTTATTAACAAAGCCTAAGATAAACAACGGATACTCTGTCTAAGGACATTATATTGACATTCACATTCAATTTTGGCTGGCATGCTCGCCACCAGTAAAACAGATAGCTTTATATACGTGTACCTTCTGTTATAGATGCTGCAACAACGCCCCAGATGAAGATAATTCCGATAAAGCAGACATAACAGTAATATAACCCAGATAAGCAGAAACCTACAGAAAGACAAAATGTGAATAATAGCATTCATACAAATGGGATAGGTAATATAGACTACTTAGACTGTTACTGTTAACACAGAATCCATAGCTGTCACTCAAATAATGTACGAAGACATAGTGTACACTGTTTATTAAGGAAATGACGTTTATTAAAACACCGTTACCTTTTGTTAATCAGTTTTTAATCTGGATTTGCTCACCAGATTGAAGTCACATATTTTATTCACCCGAGAAAGAAAATTGGGTAGCCCCTGGGGGTTTATGTCGTGGCGGAGTCCGTCCCGAATAGGGTACTGATGTTGCTCTTCACACATTTTTCAATAATTCTGAAACTATACACATGGTCTGAATATACATCAGTGATACACATGTGGTTTGGGAGCAAATCGGATGAAGAGTGTCAGAGTTATATATAGCCCTTGACTTGGAGCACTCGACTTTCCTATCTCAGGCTGACAATGCCTTTGTTCTGAAATCAACTCTTGTTACTCTTATTATCAATATTTCAATAAGTTTCTGCTTTGGATATATATGTACATCAGACTGAGACGAAAGATGCATCCATTGTGTTTCAAAATATTTTATTTGGCTTTCAAATGTCCCAACATAATATATATATATATATATATATATATATATATATATATATATATATATATATATATATATATATATATATATATATATATATATATATATATATATATATATATATATATATTGATTTCAGTTCAAACACTTTCACTCAACTTGCATAGTCATTTCAAATCGCCAAATATAGTACAATTACTAATTTTCAGTGAAAATCGCGTTACGTCATTATATATGTGCAGAAACCGAAACTAGACGTTCCATTCACATTCACAGTGGTTATATGACCTATCAATTATTATCAACCCAAATCTGTCGCTTTGTCGATAGTAAATACATTTCCAAAATTACGTTTGACCAATTAACGCGCGTTAATCGCTGTGCAGTGTCTGCCTTTCGATCAGAATTCACTTCTTTTACCTTTATATCGTCTCTATGCCGAGACGAATATCATAAAAATTATAATTTTCGGCAAGTCTTACTACTTGATAAAACAACACTATTTAAAACGTTTGGAACATGTGGCTCAGGCTCCAACAACACGAAACTTACTCATCCTCAAAAGGTACGTTTGGTAAACGTTGCAATACTTGTCTACGCAGTATGTGTTATACTCAAACATCCACTTGTACTATCAGAATTTTCCAAAAATTAACATCCTATCTTCACTTCTTACGAAGTATATAGAGTCAGTTGTGTTTATTGTCATTGTCAATTTACATACGTCAGGCACGATAGGACATCAATTGGACAAACCCCGGGGGTTCTTCTTCACTCAGAGACTCTTATATAAAGGAGAACGAGTTTTATGGGTTGTATAGTCATACATGAATGAACAACTGAACACAGTATGTAGGTTAAATTATCAAATGGACGACCTATATTCATTTAGCAACATTTAATCAACCTTCACCATCACATAACAGTCTACCGTTGTCATTACCTTTGTGATTTAATATCATGCGTGTGCTTCGTGGAAGGAAGCCTGTGCTCCGGATATTTGAAACGTTCGTAACCATATCATTGTCGTTATATACTGCCATACACTGACATTGGGTTATGACTATCGCATAAAGCAAAACAACGAGACCTTTGAAAATATAGGCACGTGCATATGATTTAATATTAGTCTTCAACCATTGACAATATTCACAGCTTAGTCGTATGTGCATACCCATGAATAGTATATGCAATAGTTGATTTAGAATAATCAACATAACACATATAAAGAACCAATAAATGGCTTAAATTTATGTATTTTAATGGGGTTTTTATTCTAGTTTTATTTGTCTTTGCTTATAACCTTTATATTGTATAGCTAGTGCGCTTTGTATATAAAGTCATGTCATTTACATAGTGAACAAATGTAACAATGTTATGATTGTCACCCCACTTTCTGCAATAGTACAAATAGTGAGATGCCAATGACAAATATAACATTGTTACATTTGTGCAGTTTATAAATGACAAGTATTTCTAATGCATTCAGCATTTGGAGCTGGGTCACTTTACATTAATCAGAGTGAACATGATTGTAAACATAGCTTACTTTCGACTTGTTGGACCTCGTGTTTTGTCGAGGTGTCGGTCACTGAATGGGTAAGCAGATGGGCGATTGGTGCCCTACTCCGAGGTCGAGGGTTTCGGAAGTCGACTCGACTAGACTCGACTCGAAATTTGTACTATTGCAGATTGTTGGATCCCAAATATAACATTGTAACTGGTGTACTATGTTTGTGAAATGTACGATCTATTAAAAATTCACAATCTAAGTTTCATTGTTTTCCTTTTATTTCTTTACTCTAATGAAAATTCATGATCTGCTGTCCATGGGTGATGAGCATACGATCTATGTTGATTAGGTTCCTTGGCTGTACATATACCGTTCCACACAAAGGTTACTCAATTCATTGTACTACCTAACCTCTTTAACAACTGAGCCATATTTATCGGTTCTCTCTCAATCTCTAGTTTGTTAAAAAAAATATGCTGTCTTTATTTTTATCCAATTAAAATATCGGAATGAGTATACACATGATGAATACAGTCGATCAGGATAATATGTTTGTAACTCACATCCTGTTTCATGCATATAGAACAACATTCTCTTCCCACTCTCTTCAGATTTCCGATTCTTACCTCTGTTGTTTTACGCTTGATTGGTTGCAATTGAATCTAGTTGTGCAATCAGCGACGCCGTTGTAAAAGTGACATTGCCAATGACACGTCATAATGATAAAATAAAGCTAAGACAAACGTTTTCTCGTTTAATGTGTTTTCCTCGAAATATGCTACTTGATTTTGTGAAAACTATTGATCATAAACATACTTATAAATAAAGAAGACCAAATCAGAGACAAATACCAAAAATAGTTCATTTGTGTTATTTACATCAGACATATTCGAAGGGTATATGCTTATGAGTAAAATACCTAGATCTTTGAGGTCACTCGGGTCGACATGGCCATTGAAAGATGAGTTTTAATTGGTTAAGAAGCAGGGATACAGTATGAGATTCCGCTTTCCTCCGCTAGGGGATTTTGCTGCTGTTCTCGATTTCAAGCGATATAGAACAGAGGTTAGGACCGGAAATATGAAGGGAGTAACCTCTGTGGGAAGAGAATCGGAAATCTAAAGGGAGTAACCTCTGTGGGAAGAGAATCGGAAATCTAAAGGGAGTAACCTCTGTGGGAAGAGAATCGGAAATCTAAAGGGAGTAACCTCTGTGGGAAGAGAATCGGAAATCTAAAGGGAGTAACATCTGTGGGAAGAGAATCGGAAATCTAAAGGGAGTAACCTCTGTGGGAAGAGAATCGGAAATCTAAAGGGAGTAACCTCTGTGGGAAGAGAATCGGAAATCTAAAGGGAGTAACATCTGTGGGAAGAGAATCGGAAATCTAAAGGGAGAACCTCTGTGGGAAGAGAATCTGAAATCTGAAATCTAAAGGGAGTAACCTCTGTGGGAAGAGAATCTGAAATCTGAAATCTAAAGGGGGTAACCTCTGTTGGAAGAGAATCGGAAATCTAAAGGGAGTAACCTCTGTGGGAAGAGAATCGGAAATCTAAAGGGAGTAACCTCTGTGGGAAGAGAATCGGAAATCTAAAGGGAGTAACCTCTGTGGGAAGAGAATCGGAAATCTAAAGGGAGTAACCTCTGTGGGAAGAGAATCGGAAATCTAAAGGGAGTAACCACTGTGGGAAGAGAATCGGAAATCTAAAGGGAGTAACCTCTGTGGGAAGAGAATCGGAAATCTAAAGGGAGTAACCTCGAATCGGAAATCTAAAGGGAGTAACCTCGAATCGGAAATCTAAAGGGAGTAACCTCTGTGGGAAGAGAATCTGAAATCTGAAATCTAAAGGGAGTTACCTCTGTGGGAAGAGAATCTGAAATCTGAAATCTAAAGGGAGTAACCTCTGTGGGAAGAGAATCGGAAATCTAAAGGGAGTAACCTCTGTGGGAAGAGAATCGGAAATCTAAAGGGAGTAACCTCTGTGGGAAGAGAATCGGAAATCTAAAGGGAGTAACATCTGTGGGAAGAGAATCGGAAATCTAAAGGGAGTAACCTCTGTGGGAAGAGAATCGGAAATCTAAAGGGAGTAACCTCTGTGGGAAGAGAATGATAGAACACAGATGTTCTGTTCGTCAACAGTAGTGAAACTTCTTGATCTACTTTTCTCTCACACAGCTGATTTGTCGATCTTAACTTTGTTAATGAGAATCTTCGTTTCTTTCCAATACTGATGTTACATAATCATGAGTCTGGTTTGCTTGAGTATTACTGTTTAACCGTTTGAAAATATTTTGCATGTAATTTGGATTTTGAATAGCTCTTGCAATGCATGAAGCGCCTCAATTGGACGTACGCAGGATGGAGTGAGCACTAAGGAGTTGGCCCAGTTGTAACAGAGATAACCTCCAGTGGGATTCGAACCCAGGATAGCCAAAGTCAGTATCATCAACAGTTTCAACTCAACCTCAGAATAAGTTTTCTAGCGGAGGAAAGAGTCTCTCTAAATGTACATCAATTTAGGGTGAAATACATTTACATGATTAGATAACCTGAAAAACATACATGCTTTAAAGAAAATTGTTTGATAAATACATGTGAAATAACACTATAAAATAGTATTAATGTCCCTGGAATAAGAAACTAATTTGCTACATGATTTGAATTGAATATGCAAAAACTTATATGCGAAAACGCTAACGGTAGAACCATCACAGGTTGGACAACAACATCTCCAGACCAAGGCTTCACCTACGAAGAATATGACTGCAAAGACTACGGTAGATTGTTTTTCAATGTATTATTTAGTAACGGTTTACTTGACGATCTAATCATTAGTAACGGATTCTGACCATACATGTAATGGTAGAACACAGGAACTCGATATCGTAAGTAAAACGTAGGTAAAACAAACCTACCCCCTATATAACACAATAATCTATGCTATGTAGGAGGTAGGTTTGTTTAACCTACGTTTTACCTATGTTTTACTTACGATATCCATGTATCGAGTTCCTGTGTGGTAGAAGCTGACTAGCATCTCACCCATTCAGAGGGAATTAAAATGAAAACATGACACATTTTTAAAACTGTTGATGGCCCCTTCACAAGTGTATGGATAAAATTCATACGTATATTCAGACTGGGCGATTTTTGCAACACAATTTCACAGTTTATAGTCTACATTAAATTCGTGGTGAGTTTTGAAGGTATCGGACGCCTCGTCTTTTCATTGTACATTTCAGGCGGTAGTTGCACATCAGTAAACATTCGCTCATAAACTGTGCGTTACAGACAAAATGGACAACAGTTATGGATAGATTTCATGAGATCTATTCGAGTGGAAAGAGGAAAAGTTTACACAATCGAAAATACTTACACAGAATTTTTTATTTTTTTAAAAAATAAATTGCCTATACTTTACTGTGAATTTTCTAAATTTACCTAACACATTTAATTAACACATCTGAATAATCTTTTGATGTAAATCCATTTAAGTCACAATTAAAAAAATAATCTTATTCAAAGAAAATTTTTCTAAAATGGGTTGACACATTACCATAATTTCAAGGAAAATGTATAGTGGTATGTACACATGTATTGAAGAGTTACTTCCTCTTGAAAGATATAGATCAAACAAAGCAAGGTAGACTACGTATCCCAAACCCTTTCGTTATTTCTTGTAATATTTACTGTTACAATTCTATCTAGCATTTTAGTATACCATTAATAATTTATAATAATACGTCGAAATTGAGTTGTATGCGTTAAATTACGCACCATTTGTTCACAATATTTGTTTGTATAAAGTTGTGTTTATTATCAGAAGCGTACATAAAATATGCATCAATGTCACATACGTTGTGCAATTTCTCTTTAATCTTTTGAAAGCAGTTGTTGTGAGTGTGATATCTATTTGTTTGCATTCCCAGGTAAGGAACTTATGAAACAAATCACATATAAAATATTGTTTGAGTTATACGTACATTAAAATAATTTATAATTTAAACTTTTAAATATTTCTTTTTATCTTTTTCTACAAATCACTTTATATGTATATAAGTTAAGGGACATTAATGAATTGTGAATAATTATATCTCAAATCTAAATCCCATTTCTACTTTTTTTAAACATATTGAGAAGAAAACATGAAAAAGCATATTTAAGTTTCTTAAATCATAATGACAAAATAAAATATTTGACAATAGGAAATCTATTTCCTCGATTTCTATGTTCACTCATCTTAAGCATGATCTCTAAAAACTCATTTACAGCAGCAGTGTTCAAGTTCATATATTTAATGCAACCCACAAGAAATGATCCCTTAAAGACAGATGGGTTAGCCCGGCGCCGTCGACAAAGGGTTCAGGGGGGATGGGCAGTGCCTCCATTTCAAGATGCTCACCTGGGGAAACAGTCAAGGTGTGACAGTCATCAAACTGCACCCACGACAAGCTCCTCCTACCTGGCTTGCCAAGCACCTGCAGCGGAATATGTCTTTCTGGAAGGTAAATCTAACTCTAACTCACAGTTATTACCTACCAATACTACGGTATAACTACTTATCTTGAATTGAGTACCGGTAGTAGCAAACATCAACTCTATTTGTTGTAATAAAATTTCACTTTTCATCAAATATTATAAAATTTATGATGCCTTTCACCTAACAAGATTTCAATAGAGTAGGCTAAATTACATGTATATGAAATTAATCTCTCATCCTTTCAGTCTAAGTATGTACTTTTTTTTCTCATCCAGGTTGATTGGCTTATGGCATAGCATGATGTCCATCTGTCCGTCTGTCCATCTGTCCGTCTGTCCTTCTGGTCCTCATAATTTGACTCTTGACTACGTAAAAACCTTTGTTTCTCTTCTCCAGAACAAAAAGCTTTAGAAGGCTTGGTTGTTCTATACAGACCCTTTAAATAGCCTATGGGGATTATGAACCATATATTTGGTGACGCTGTGACCACAAATAAAGACGTCATATCAGAGACCTAACCTAAAAACCAATTTTTTCTTTAGAACAAAATCCATATACAGCGAAAGTGTTGCATACAGACTCTTCAGCCAATGGGCAATGTAAATTGTCTGTAGACCAGGACCTGTAAACCTATTAGCCTGATGA
This sequence comes from Gibbula magus, assembly GCA_936450465.1. Lineage (NCBI taxonomy): Eukaryota > Metazoa > Mollusca > Gastropoda > Trochida > Trochidae > Gibbula > Gibbula magus. Next base: position 30,737,712 of record OW388292.1, on the reverse strand, counting down.
GCAGCAGAGCCAATGGCACTATTTTTCCTATCTAATATGTACATAATTTTTCTTATGTTTCAATAATATTTAACTTCATGTTGTTGGAATAAATTTCAACCAAATAGTAATAATGTCACTTAAATTGGAATAATTTTTCACTCAAATTGTTATTAAAATTCATTCAAATTATAATACAATTTCACTAAAATATGATACATTTACACTCAAATAGAATACATTTTCACTCAAATATGATACATTTACACTCAAATATGATACATTTACACTCAATAGAATACATTTGCACTTAAATTGTAACTACATTTGCCCCAGATGGAGGTGCAGTGGACCGAGACAGTGAGAGGCAGGCATCAGAACGGACTGCACCCAAACAGAAACCATCTGCAGCATGTAGATCCATCCAGGTACATTTCACCAGGTCTTGTTTCTACCAATTCTACAGTTACTGTTAAAATCAGTGCTCCAAATAAGTTTTCATCTTCGGTGACAATTGGGCTTGTGATTTAATTTAGAGAGAGATAGGACGAAGAAATCATTTTATTTCAGAATTCATTTATTTTTTCAAAGTAGCAACTTTATTATATATATTATCCAAAAATGTAAGAAAATGTGGTAGTGACCAAATGATTTAACGTGTTATCAGCATAAATAATAATACTGCTGTTGGAAATTTTTTAACCAATTTGGTCTACCTAAATTAAGCATGTGTTTTCAATGAATAAACTCAGAATCCTTTCAGATAGAAAATGGTTCAAAAGTGGGGGGGGGGGGGGGGGGCATGATTTTGAATTTCATAAGTGGTGGTGGGGGGAGGGGGGGGAACATTGTCAATCTACAAGCAGGGGAGGGGGATTGTGTGTTATAGAAGCGACAAGGTGTAATATATAAGGGGCCTTTTGTCATTATTTATTACTATATTTTGCCAAGTGATTTAATACCAAGCCATATATGGGGTTTGACAGACATTTTTGTTGAGGTAACTTGCAAAATCAAAGTTTTTCTATCTACATTTGTTCATTTGCAGTGCCCCCCTGACCCCACGGTTCCTACGCCTATGCTATATAGAGAATAACGTACCATTCTACATGATTACACTCACAGTGTGGCCATCATGAAAGAAACAGTTTCTTTTTCTTTGATGATCTTTCAGAGAATTTTGTAAAAGAAGATCATATTGTAACACAACTGTTCATTCACACTAAGCCAAAGAATTTCTTCTTCTGGCTTTACTAGTTTAGAAATGTGTGCCCCACAATGTGATCCAACAGGTATTCAGTCGTGATTTAACATTCATATGGTGAAACTGTGAAACAGCTCAAGCTTTCAAAAACATGTTTTGCATATCTACCGGTTTAAAATTCCTGTCTCTAGGGAAATGGTGGATAATAAAGGTTAAATGTGAAGGCAATGACACAGGAGTAAATAGACATGACGATACATGGATGAACAGTCTATTCTTCAACAAGTTGAATAAAAGCATATATATATTTATATGCATGAATATCCTTTCATTTTATGTGCAGGTCTCGAGAATATCTTAGGCGTTTCACTGACATGGTTTATATAAATGTTCTATTATGATGTAGTCTTCTTATGAGAACACCTTCATTTCATGTACATGTTCTCAGCATGTCTAAGTTATTGAAGTAGGGACTATAGAAGCTAAACATAGAGCCATGAAAAGATTGAATCGACTTATTGAAAGTGGGAAAATAAATGTATGTATAGTTAAACTGAATAGAAACTATTTCTTTTGGTTAGGTTGTATAAAATAAGTAATCAGCTTCTTCTCTCCTTTGAGAAAAATATATTTCAGAAGAGAAAATTATTTTTAATTTCTTTATCCCATGAATCTTAAATCTTGATTTTTTTTAATTCTTAATCATTATTCTACTTACACAAACTAAAAACCTATCACTAAGTCTATGGACACCCACATTGTGAAAAAATACCATGTTCATTCAGCTTGTAAAAAAAATGAATGATGTATTCTTTAAAGGGAAGCCCTCATAGGGCCATCCTAATACCAACAATATCTTCTTTCACTATTGCACCATTCACCATCACATGTTTGTATTGTGTTCAGCGGACCGTGAACATAGTTCTCACCAGGGGGATACTCGTCAGCATTCACTGCTGAGATCTATATTTAGATTTATGGTTTATGTATCACGGTTGATAACATCCATTTTATCGATAAAGTCGATAAACAAAGGGATTACTGTAAAGAGAAATATCTCGGCCAAAACTATTTTTCAATGCGAGGACATCTAAGCTGTTTCTTCAGGTAGGTTTGCTGTCGCGAACAATTAATTTGATACCTTGAATTCACAGCTGTTCGATATTGCAATCAATGAGCGCGGATGATGCCAATGTACATGTAACTGGGTCATTGGATGTGAATTATATATTGAATTGTCTGTCATGTTGTTCTCTGAAACGAGTATGTGAAAAGAAGGGTACGTCAATGTTGTATCCATTGTAATTGTCAAATGATAGTGGTTTTCATAACTGCCTGAATCGATCTGTCCCGGAATGGTATGAAATAATAGGAACGATCTCAAATCTTATCTCAGCTCTAGAATGAAAGCAATGATAATATTTAAGATTTGATCCCTTTCATTGCAGGGATCTGTCCTAAAATGAGCATAGCAATATCAGAAGGATCTTAATCAAGTCTAGAATGTCTCCACTCTACAATGAAAGCACGATTGTTTAAGATTTCTTTTCATTGGTTCATTGGTTCTTGTAAACAAAACACCTGTCTAGCGTGGATCCTCTGTCCCTGTCTGTCACTTGAAAGCTATCTTCTATTTACACAGACAGGGTTTAAAATTTGTCAGCAATCCAAAAAGATTTCATGAAATGTCAGTATGTTCTATGTAGCTATAAATTATGTACAATCATATATCAGCAGGTTTATTGATTACATGATGGATGTTTTGGTTGATTTCCACAGTAACTTGTGAGGCAATCAGTATATAGAGCGTGTGTGACAAAACTGAGTGTTGGATAAAGAGACATATTTTCAAATCTTTTTTTATTCATTTCCTCTACACTAGTTTAACCTTTCCAAGCTAAAGAGAGAGCACCCTGTAGGATGTTTTGTTGATGGGAGATGGTGGATATTTTGTGATCTCACTTGTGTCACATCTGGATTTAAGACTAATTATCCTGCATGAAATTATATTTTTTAATCTTCAACAACTTGATTATCTTTTGTGAATATCTTTTCTTATGTTTTATTGAAGAGCAAGATGAAGTCTGAAATTCCACGAAACTTCTCGTGGATAGAAGCAGACCTGTTGTGTGGACTGGGCTACCCAGAGAGGCCACAGCACATCCAGTACCTGGTGGACCACAACGTGGGCATACTGGTCAACCTGACCCAGGATAGAACTCCTCCCACACACCTGTTTCCAGGTGAGAATGTATATATATTGAAGACTATGAGGTATCACAAACGTGGAGAAATATTCAAGACAGTTTAAATTATATACTGAACATGTCAATTGACTATCAAAGTCATTATATTTTTAGCTCATCAGGCCTGAAAGGCCTGATGGGCTTATGGCATGGCATGGTGTCCGGCGTCCGGCCGTCCGTCCGTCTGTCCGTCCATCCGTCCATCCGTAAACTTTTCGATTTTTTGACTTCTTCTCCAGAACCAATGACTCCACAGAGCTGAAATTTTATGTGCAGACTCCTTGGCCAATGGGGATTCTAAATTGTAAATTTCGTGACCCCATGACCACAGGCTGGGGAGGAAATATAGATGTAGGTAGATATAGGTAATACACTATATATATAACAATATAACAAACGCACGTGTTACACGGAGGGCATTTCAAACTGTCGAAGATCCTCCGTGTAACACGTGCGTGTGTTGTGGTCGTAAAATGGACCTACGAGAGACCTAGATACGTCACTGCCGTCTAATCGAAACGCCGTAATTATTGCCTGGTGTAATTAAAGTGATGTAGCTCTAATTGAGGAGGTGACATAGAGATAAGACTGATGTTGATGATAGATAATGCATTAGGGAACACGTGTCAGGCGATACTTACCGATGTCATTTAATGGTAACGTTTAAACAACATTTATATCGGAGTTCAAAATTCCGGTTGATAAGCCTTGTTATATATATAGTGTATTACCTATATCTACCTATATCTATATTTCCTCTCCAGCCTGTGCCCATGACCCCAAATGCGGTCACAGGGGTCACATCCTTAAAAACCTATTTTCATCTTCTTCAGTTCCAAAAGGTCTAGAGAGCTGAAAAGATGTGTGCAGACTCCTTGACCAATGGTGATTCTAAATTGTAGATTTCGTGACCCCATGACCCCAAATGGGGTCACAGGGGTCACATCCTTAAAAACCTATTTTCATCTTCTTTTTCAATTCCAAAAGGTCTAGAGAGCTGAAAAGTTGTGTGCAGACTCCTTGGCCAATGGTGATTCTAAATTGTAGATTTCGTGACCCCATGACCCCAAATGGGGTCACAGGGGTCACATCCTTAAAAACCTATTTTCATCTTCTTTTTCAGTTCCAAAAGGTCTAGAGAGCTGAAAAGTTGTGTGCAGACTTCTTGGCCAATGGGGATTCTAAATTGTAGATTATGTGACCCCGTGACCCCGTGACCCCAAATGGGGTCACAGGGGTCACATCCTTAAAAACCTATTTTCATCTTCTTTTTCAGTTCCAAAAGGTCTAGAGAGCTGAAAAGTTGTGTGCAGACTTCTTGGCCAATGGGGATTCTAAATTGTAGATTATGTGACCCCGTGACCCCGTGACCCCAAATGGGGTCACAGGGTTCACATCCTTAAAAACCTATTTTCATCTTCTTCTCCAGTTCCAAAAGGTCTAGAGAGCTGAAAAGTTGTGTGCAGACTCATTGGCCAATGGGGATTCTAAAGTGTAGATTATGTGACCCCGTGACCCCAAATGGGGTCACAGTGGTCATGATCTAAGAACCTTTCTTTTGCTTGTAAACAATAACTTAAATAACTTAAATATTCAACTTTAGATAGTAAATCAATGAAATCATGATGAGCTACAGAGCCCATGGCTCTATTTTTATACGTACTCCACTTGTTGGCAGTAACACCAGATATATCCTTTTATGATATCAAGAGGATTTATCTGATATCATCGTTAGCATATGCTGATATAGTGCAGCATGTGCATATGAAGTTAGAATTCAAAATTCTAACTCTGTACCTCCACGTTACAGACAAGGGGCGGGAAAGCGCAGTGGTTAGCGTGTTCGGCTTCAGATCAAGAGGTCCGGGGTTCGAATCCTGCCAGGGGCACAGCAACTTTGTATGCAGTAGAGAACTGTTCTACACGCAGTAAGGTTTGGGTGCAATGCTACAATGTAGTACCACCAATGGTTTCTTAGTTCCAGCCGATGCTCGCAGGTTTCATCGCAATACATAGTCGCATAGCGTTGCAGGCTTTCTCCCTGCCATAATACTAGCCGCCGTGATATAAGTGAAATATTCTTGAAAGCGGCGTTTAACACAAACTCACCTCCCCTTACGTTGCAGACATCCTACCAACTATAGGATATCCAACTTAACCAAGCTAATGAGGATAATTTTGACTTCGTCTTTGCACATTTAGGTTATCGGTTGCACAGAACCCTAAGGTAATACAAGAATTGCTTTGTAGAACTCAATGAAACATCAACCATCTGAATTAATTTGTTCCCATTCACAGATTTGAAGGTGATCAGAATTGGTGTAAAGGATTTTGGACCCCCCACACTGGACCAGATCGAGGAGTTCCTGGACATTATACATCAGGCTAAACACATGAGAAAGGTAGGAGCACTCTTACTCTGGTGTACTTCCGTATTATATGGTAAATGGTGAAAGATTGAGTCTTCTCTAACTGTGGACAGAAGTTCTCATCTTTGCTGTGAGATATCACTATTGATAGTCACTGTTAGAATATCACAAACAGGATGATGCAAGATACACAAGGGTGTTGCCATTAGGGGTGACTATTGACCCAAAGAGACTATTGCGATATTGTTACACCCCTAGTTGCCATCATCACATAAACACGTACACACATCACTGTTGCTACTCATGGTATCATTGTTTAGGCACTACTATTATGACATAATTGAAAAGCGAAGAGTAAATATTCAAACTTGGGAAAATGGAAAGAAACTGGGCTTCACTGCTTAGCAACAAACTCCATTAAGTTACCTATATGTAGTCCTTGTACATGTGTATTTGTGTTAGTGCTTCGCAAGGTTACTTATTATCCCCTGCCTTGCGTTAAGCGTGAAGCAGGAATATGGTAATCGTCAGCATCCGTATGTACTGTATATGAAATAACTCAAGAATTATTCACTGGATTGTGTTCATATTTTGTAGGTAGGTTCACAGCAGTGAAGTAAATGTTCCCTAAGGGTTTTGTAACCTCACAAAGGAATTTTTGGGAATGTCACCTTACATGTTAGGGAGGTTCCTTACCAATTTACAAAATCTCAAGAAAATGCTTATATTTCACTATGTACATGAAAAACATGCTAATTCCATTTCTGTTATAAGAAATAGGGGTTACTGTGCTCGTTTTTTAAATATGAGCTCCCTATGTAGGTGGGGGTGTGCAATTACATTTTTCACTATCATTTCACACTATTATCATGATAAAACAATAAACATATTTCATAATTATGGCCTTATTTTAATATAAGGGTTATGGTTACACATTTATGAAGGTTTTTTCCTAAAATTTATTTTTTACAAATTGTTATTGTTTTCTGTTAAACATTAATAGTTAATTAAGTCAATTAATCTCAAGATTTGCTGCAAAAAACTCTGTTTGATAGAAATACAATTCAACAACAAAATTAACCCCAAAAACATCATATGTATCCAGGCTAACTTGAATAATAATTTTTAAAAAAACTCTTGCGAGTTAACTCTTACTCAATATGCACGACCATTTCCCCTTAAATTAGATTATAAAGCAAAGTAACAAAATATATTTCTTTATCATAGAACAAATACTATATTTCACAATTATAATACAATGATTTTATTATCATATTTCTAGACAGTTATTTAAATTAACTCTAATGTGCATGACGAACACTGTTACTGAATGTGTACAGTAATGCTACAAGGCTATGTGGCTTCAAGGCCCATTTGAAGTACGAGATCAGTTTTGCTAGAAGCGCTTGTAAAATCTTCAGCCTATCCGTATCTGACAACTGAGGATGTTAACCCTTACGTTGCGTATTTTTATTTTACCCATTTTAGCCCCTGTGGCAGAATTTACAGACCCTTCAGCTCGCAGCAGTATTTTAGCTTAGGCACTTATTAGCTCTGCTGGCGGAATTTCCGGGCGGCGATTGCGGTACCGTTTTTACGAAATATATCGCATCTACATCGCGAAAACGGACTATATACGAGCGTTCAATACAAATTCAAGTCGCGGCACCTGTACACAAATGGCTAATTCACGTCCGAAACTTTGAATGAATTTTCTATGATTTTTCTAAATTTTTTTCTATTTCTTTCGAAAGATTGTCTTTAATTCAGGCCTCCTAACATCATAAATATGAAACGAAAAACTTTCATTTATATACGGTATTGAAGACAAGATGTCTGGCTTCACAATGATATAAAAATTATTAGAATGCGACCTTTGGTTATAATTCTATAGCTATGTAAAGTTTGTCTTTATTTCCACCTATAAAATCTTAAATACTTACAACTTGTATGCGGCATTGCAAACGGTCGTTCATCGCACTTTTCCAAGAAATCATAATCTCGAAGCAGTTGACAAATAAGCACATGTCAACCCAAATATGGTTATGTTGTTTGACCTTTCAAATAAATGCTAACCTCGAACCATAACCGATGAAAATATGTTGATTAGTTTGTGTGTCGTTTGGTTTCACATGCCTCTCAGAAAGGTAAAATTGTATCTTTATTTCAGTAAATAAATATGCACATTTTATATAGAATAAAAGATTATTCTTTTCGGTTTATTGTGATATAAAAATTATGAGAATACATTCAGTAGGTTAGCCGTGATATATTGTCTAAGAAGTTGCAAAAATCGCTGATTGTTTCAAAATTAATGAAGTGTAAACATGACCTTTTTCATGGCGCTTCCTGTGTCTTTATTATTTTTTTGACATTTGCAAATTTTATATGGGATTTTGGTCTATTCTTTCCCCTTTATTTTGCCGTAAATTTGTTTGAAAACAAACAATTCGTTCACATGATATGAAGTGCGGGAGTAAGGCAAGTTACCGATTTTTTTCTCCGTCCCGCTAGATGCGAGGCAGATAGCATGTACAGGCAATGCAATCATGTGGGTTGTTGCTTCGGGGCGAAGCCCAACAAAATTGGCCTTTTGTAAAGCTAATTATCGATGCGTTACGAGTCAACAATGCACACGCAATTTGGTGTGATTTTTGCTGGACATTTCGACCGGATATTGACAAAGTCTAGTTATCGTGGCGAACTGCGAAGACGGCCGTGAATAATTCTAAGTCTCGTATCCGGGATCCGGAATGGGTCACCTGTGAATTGCTTATAGCCCTCCCGGACCATTCCGGGACCCGCAAGTTAAGGGTTAAGTTGAATGAAGCAAGATATTTTAAGAATCATTTCACTGGATTCTCGCATTTCTTACACCAATGTTTTTCTAGGATAAAGTCAAGGCCCAGTGACCGAAACATTATTTAAAAAAATTTTAAATGATAATTTTGCGGCAGAAGATCATGACACCTCAGTGACAATTGTTGTAGCTACCATTGAATTCATAATTTGTAATCTGTTAATACACCTTTTTTAAATAGGAAACAGTACCATCAGTTAGAAATCTCAGTAACAATGTCAGGACAGTGCAAAGTCTGATTCTGATTGTTTGATATCACATCTCCTATTGATGACAGTTTTGTATGATTAAAAAGGGTTCCTAGTTACAATGATGGTTTGTGGGTTGGGTCCGAGTGACAATCCACATCAATGACCAAACTAGAGATGCTTTCAAAGGTTAAATGATTATTACATAACGTAGCAGAGTAACCATACATCAGCATTCTAATGAGAGTGGGTTACACATGGCATATATTCACGTCTCTGCTCTGTCTGTAGGCTGTAGCGGTTCACTGTAACATGGGTAAAGGACGCACTGGCACTTTCCTTGCCTGTTATCTTCTGGCACACCACAAAATGGACGCTGCATCAGCAATAGCTCACATGAGGAGGAGTCGTCCTGGTTCTGTACAGACTGCTAGACAGAGAGATGTAGTACATGCCTACCAGCAACATATTGGGACCGGAGGTCCTGAAGTCACATAGTCATCCACTTTCCACACTAGCTACTAAATGTTAACCTCTGCCCTGCTGCCTACAGTGCAATCTGCAATGAAGTAATCAGGAGGATAAGATCTTCCTTTGTGGTATCTTTAAAGTTGTTGCCACCGATGTCCATCAAAATATTTATGTCAAGGTCTGTTGTTGAAACACCCAAAATTGTCCCCTTAATCTGTTGCTGAAACCAATGTATAAAATATGATTCAAAACAGAACAGTTAGCTAATGTGCATTATATTTCAAATTAAAGCTGTTCAATGCTTTCAAGACGTAACTTATTGATGAAGAATGTTGACATGTCATGTGGATTCATTTTAGTGCCAAATATTTGTCTTCCACCAATAATTGCTGAAAGTCCAACCTAATCTACGAACAAGCGTGTTCTCAAATCAAGAAGTCGAGAGCTTCATGTACGATGTCTGTACATTTGCCTGAATGAACCTTCACTAAGCAATCAGGAAGCTAAGAGGGAAAACTATAATTACTATGATATAAAAATAAAAAGTGTTTGTTAAAGTTATTGAAAAGGTTTCTTTCAAGGATCATTGAAACATAATTCATTGCCGATTAGACCATTAGTTTCTGTGATAACATCTGTTTTTGGATTGACATAGTTGTATATGGTTATATGTTCAAATGCGTTTGTATCATTGTTTGTGGTTATATATGTTGAAATGCTTAAACAAGTTTTCTGTTTATTGTAATTAACAATCTCAATGTATGACTTACTACATTTTAACTGACAAATGAATTCAGTTCGACTTTTACTGTCTCTCAATGTTTTTGATCGTGATGAGAAACAAAATATAATTTGGTATGTAAAAACAACTTGAACTACTGGTAATTGAGATATGTTTGCTCTCAGTCATATATGCTTGGTAAAAATAATCAGCATTATTTTAAATATTGTTGCATCTATATATATATATTGGTTAATTTTCCTCTGGATTTTCTAATGTAAAATAAAATGAGATAATTTGCAATGTGTTGTATTTTTTGATTATGTAATAATAGATAATTGAATGTGGAAAGAATTGTGTGACAACAAATGTGTTGTATGATGTTTATATTGTGTTTGAAGAGACAAGTGTATGCCACTAACATAGAAACGTTCCCTCTTAATGAATCATGTAAAACACATTTACTCGGTATTCTCTCTTGATCTGGGGCCACTTTCACAAAGCACTAATTAAGGTGATTATAAGTCACTAAGGTAAACTTAGTGCAATGTTAAAGAGTGGGAGTTAAGGTTAACCCTTACGTTGCGTATATATATTTTACCCTTTTTAGCCCCTGTGGCGGAATTTACAGGCTCGCAGCTCGCAGCAGTAGTTTGAGCTTAGGCACTAACGAGCTCTGCTGGCGGAATTTCCAGGCGGCGATTCCGGTACCGTTTTTACGAAATATACCGCATCTACATGGCGAATACGGGCTATATACGGGCGTTGAATACATATATAGAACATCATACTTGTGCATTTGGATCGTTTGTATTGAACGAGAAGATGTCATGGAAGCGGAGGAACAACGAGTTCGAAGAACGAGTTGTTCCTCCGCTTCCATGGCAGCTTCGAGTTCAATACAAACGATCCAAATGCACAAGTCTGATGTTCTATATTTATTATATACCCCTTTTTATTAGCAAATTGGTAAACAAATAAAATTGCACAAATTTACCGGAACGACGTGCTGCGTATTGATACACGGACGGTTGCTTGACTAGCACGACTCACGGTTTGATATCTTAATAATACCTTTATTTTCACATTTGTCAGTCCAATATAGCTATAAGTGAAAATTTCTTCAGTGTGGTAATACAATTAAACCATCAAATTTGCTTTACTATCATTTAATTATAAAGAACTGAAAATAAGAAACAACATTCAGGCTTCCGTCCGTCGTGCTTCTTTCGAATGACGTAACCATGGTTATGACGTCACAATGGTAAACGGTTCGGCAATGCTTTCAATTCCCCTTATACTTTGAGTTTTCTGCCTTGTTAATGATAATTTGAGTAACATTTTCCCTGCATGTGCTGTTAAAATTAGGTCTAAATACAAGCTGATACTTTAATCAACTAAAGCATTACCAGCAGTGTTATTAAAATATAAATTCCGGAGATTGAATTGGGAAAACATTGAAAAGTACGGAAAATTCCGAGAAGTGCCTAAGTTTAGAGAAAGTAGAACCGTCAGCCGTGCAATACGGAATTCACCGTGCAATACGGAAATCGACGACGGAAACCGTATTGCACCCCTGTATTACTATCTTAAGTTTGCATGGGTATATAATAAAAATTCAAGTCGCGGCACCCGTACACAAATGGTTGCTTTATACCCGCATCTTTGAATAATTTTTTTACGATTTTTCTTTACTTTTCTATTACTTTGTAAAGATTGTCTTTAATTCGGGCCTTATAACATCATGAATTTGGAGCGCGCTACTGAAATTTTTATATGGACTTGAAGACCAGATGTTTGTCTTTACAATGATATAAAAAATATTAGAATGCGACCTATGGTTATAATTCTATTGTCATCTAAAGTTTGTCTTTATTTCCAGCTTTATGAAATCAAAACTCCTGAGCGCGCATATTGCGAAATTTATATGTGCTTGTAGATAGTTTATTCCTCTTTACAATGACGTAAAAATTATTAGAATACGACTTATGGTTCAGAAAATATAACCAACCAAAGGAGAGTGACGCTACCCCGACAGTACCACGTGAATGGTCCCGACGCGCACCAAGTTACTGGCACTGCTTGGTCCCCCCGGGACTGTGCTAATTACAGTACCGTTACCTCCTCGAGACTTCCTCGAGACCTCCTCGAGGGTGCCAGAGCCGAGCGAGCGTGGAACTTATGGGTACTAATGAGCACAGCATACACTTATCACCGCGGCGAACGCAATACATGTTGCGCGGTGTAAAGTTTGTCTTTATTTCCAGCTTTATAAAATCGTAAATTATTTCGCGCGCATGCGAAACACGTATGTACTTGAAGACAATTTATTCCTCTTTACAATGATAAAAAAATTATTGGAATACGTCAAATGGTTCGCAATATATGAAGAGCGTAAGGAAGGCACCCCCAGTACTTAGAAAATTCATTTTTGAAAAACTAACTTTTTGCGACATCTGGCGCATCACTTGCCGCATGTTTATTTTTCGCTGCGCATATACATATGATACATGGAATTGAAGACAATTTATTGCTCTTTACGATGATGCAAAAAGAAAAAAAATGCGCAACTTCGTTCGGAAGCTATAGCGTGCCAAATGAAGGTATACCCTCGGTACTTTGAGGCAACTTTTTGACTATCGCGCATATCGGGGCACGTGCCGCAACTTTAGTTTTTCATGCGCATGTATAAATTTTATATTGAATCAAAGCCGAATCTTTCCTCTTTACCCCATGTAAGTTTTATGAAAATCGGCCACCCGGTTCAGCATTTATGGGTGTTTTTTATGATGCGGTTCTGGCTGAACTTCCAATGAAAGCTCGCATTCACTTTCTCTGTCTCTTTGATAAAATAAAAAATATTTTATTTGCAATGACATGTATTACAATGAAATTACAATGCATTTATGTACAAATATACACAATATTTACCTGCGGTTGTGCGCAGAACAGCTTTAGGGACCTAACAAGGTATGTATATAATGTGTATATACTAGTCCACACTTCGGCTCTCTTTACTTTCAATTTTCTTCTTCTTCATTCCCTTCTTCATTTCTTTCTTTTTCCGTGGCAGTGATGTAAGCCCTGGAATAGTCAGTGGCGGTGTGGTACAGTTTGAAGCATGGTGCGGCGCACAGAGAAACATTACAATCTGTACATTCATAAGAAGACTCTCTGCCTACTCGTTTTTTCTTCCTTGCTGGCCCATTGCCTTCTTCAATCTGTTTTGCGAGGACGGCACGTTTTGCCTTAGAGCATACCACACACATCCTTGTGACGTTTTTCTTCCTTCCGACAGGCTCAATCTTCGTCGGAAAGTGACGTCCATGAAGACGAGTGACACTCTCGTCGCTCGTGCTCGGCCGACCACGGGGACGTCTGCAAAGTGATGGAACTTGTTCCTTGTCCGCAAATGTTACTATATGTTGCGCCAAAGCCTTCCTGTATTCCCGACTTGTTTTTAGAGGTTTATCTTTGCTGTATTCTTTATAAACGATGTAAGAGTTCAACATTGCAACGTTGAGAACGTGAAACCAAACCTGTTTCCACCACTTCAGGGTCTTCACTCGGAACGGCGTGTACGACAACATCTGGTCGGCCCGATCAACACCTCCCATGTACTTGTTGTACGTTGTTACAATGCGCGGCTTGAGAACTGGTTCCCCTGTTGCCCGGTTCTTCTTCCCTGTTTGTTCAAGTTGTGTATCTTCAACAGTAGACATGAGAAGCACTGATTTTCTATCTTCGTAGCGAAGAACGAGTAGGCCATGGTTGTGAGAAACTGTCATGTCCCCTTGCTTGGCTTTCTTTTTAGGTTTCTTGACTGAATCAGGAAGTCCCTAGATTGGCTCTCAACGTCCCCGTGGCACCTATTCCCCGCTCCCACAAATTTATGTACAGATTTGTGGACGAATAGTAGTTGTCCATAAAGATGTGATGCCCCTGTCCAACGTAGTCGTTCACCAAGTCCATGACTACATCATAAGTTTTGCCACCTTCAGAAACCGGTTCATTCGTTTTTCCAGTGTAGAGTTTGAACTTGCAAACGTATCCGTTGTGCGAGTCACACAACATGAAAGCCTTTATCCCATACTTCTTAGGCTTGTCGGGAAGATAAACTTTGAAAGATAAGTTACCTTTCCAGGGCACCATGCCCTCGTCGACTGAAATGTTTTGATGCGGTTTATACACTCTTGAAAAACGGTGAACTATCCGGTTATACAAGTGTCCCAGTTTATTTATTGGTGAAAAGCACGGGGTGTTACGGCCCGGCATCCTCCTGTTGTCAGCCAAGTGTAGGTAGGTTATAAGAAGCCAAAACCTGTCTCGGGGCATGCACTTGGCGAAGAAAGGCGTTGAGGTAACATCACTTGTTGACCAGTAATCAGCAAAGTTTCTCTGCACAACCAATGACATGGCAATTGTCATGGCTACAAATACCTTCATCTCTTCTGCATTAGTGTCTTGCCACTGTTGCATTCTTGAACGGGGTCTTAGAATTTTGTCCTCCATTGCTTGTTTGAAATATCTATTGGTTTCCGTTGCCATATCCTCATAGTCATCATTATGTATAAACAAATTGAAAAAGTCAATAGGTTCAGGGTTCTCAGGAAGTTCTATGAACTGGCGCAACCCAGTTTGACCAGTGAAAGGCAAGTTTACACGTGGCCGCGGACCATCCACCCACTCATCAAACGTCTGTGAATTATCTTGATTATATTGTGGTATTTCGGCAAACTCCTCCTCAAAACCACTAAAGTCTTCTTCGGTGGAATTACCGGCGGCTAGAATCTTTCTGGCAATCTCTGTCTCTATATCACTCATACCATCTGTGTCACCATGTTCACTATCTATTACAGTGTCCCGATCATATGCATCATCACTGTCTAAACCACTGCTACCATCACTGTCAGTTGACTCCATATCAGAGGCTTCATCAGCATGGATCTCGTTGATGAAGTCGTCGTCGCTTGAAACGGCTTCAAAGCTGCGTGTCCTAGTATGCAACGCCCTAGGCCGTTGCAGGGCCTTGCGTCCACGTCCGCGCAGCATTCTGCTTCAACCTGTAAATGATTGAAAATGCGTTAGATGTATGCAACATATAACATGTGATTAGAGACAATAAACATACAGAGATAATGAATGTGAGCTTCATGGAAGTTCATTTGCCAGTTTCAGAACCTCCCGGCGCATCTATGACGACTGCGCCGCAAGCGCCGACGGCTTCTGACATCGCGCCGATTTTTCAAAACGGACCATTTTCTGATTTCCTCGGCGACGTGTAGTACCGGGCGCGAGGCCCAGAAAATAAACTACTATGTCAGGGAAGCTCGGGTTGTCAGTTGCCGAATGACTTCTCTTTTCGAGAAGCAGAGCATCCAAGGAGCGGTCTCTCAAGGCGGAGCCCGGACCCATGGGAGCATACTCCCATGCTCTCCGGGATTTCCCGTCCCCGTCTTCCGCGGCGGACCCCGGATTCAATCGCGGGACAGGTTTCCCATGTTCTCTTTTGAGAACGAGAGACTCCGAGGAACAATCCTATGGGACGAACCCCGGATTCTATTGGGAATGGGTTCCCATGCCCTCTCGACATATATAGCAGAAACCTTTATACCTCGGAATGACACGAACCTTTATTTCAAAGTAGAAAAAAAAAAATAATTTGCACAAAAAGTTTGGGGGGTGGCGACCAAAAGCGGGGGGGTCCGCGCACCCCCCGGTAGATATTTATACTTGTGGGTCGGTCCCGAAGATGACGGACCACACCCATGTTCATGGGAATTTTTTCTCATTATGTCATGGCGAATCCCGTCGGAAATTCCCCTGCTCACGAAAAAACTAATACCTAAAAAAGTAATTGTGATACAAAAGAACTTTGGTAATAAAAGTGGTGAGGAATCAAATTCTCCATCTGCTCAGTTCAGTCCGCTACACATATAAATAATTCTTCAAATCTTATTGAATGAAACGTCTTTTATTCAATAATGTAAAAGATAAAATAATAAATTCAATTCAAATGGTTTGGAAAGGTGCGCCCTCGCATTTGAATTTTAGAAATAAAAACCTTTCGCAAATGGCATAAGTAACAAAAATGTTCACGCATTTTTAGAAACTCCGAAAAGTGAAATATTTTCCTGAGAAAATATTCCCACGAAAAGGCTTTTCCCCGAGCGGCGGGTCCCGTACTCAAATATATTTTCACTTTTATGTTATATTTTTTTTCTCCAAAACTGGAAACAAAATTCCGTCATGACAGTTGTTCATCGTTTATAAAGCTCTATATTTGTGTATCAAAAGAACAGTATTTTAGTTATATATTATCATACTTCTTCACTTATGCGTACATCAATATTGCGGCGCTTCGCGCATGCATAGTTCTTCCCAAAAACATGCGCATTATATCTGGAATTAAAGACAATGTTTTTCTCTTTACAATGATGTAAAAATTATAAAAATCGGACTTGCGGTTCAAAAGTTATGAAGTGCGAAAATTATACCTTTTGGCGCGGCGCTTCGCGCATGCAGAGTTCTTCCCGAAAACATGCGCATTATACATGGAATTGAAGACAATGTTTTTCTCTTTACAATGATGTAAAAATTATAAAAATCGGACTTGCGGTTCAAAAGTTATGAAGTGCGAAAATTATACCTTTTGGCGCGGCGCTTCGCGCATGCAGAGTTCTTCCCGAAAACATGCGCATTATACATGGAATTGAAGACAATGTTTTTCTCTTTACAATGATGTAAAAATTAAAAAAATCGGACTTGCGGTTCACAAGTTATAAAGCCCGTAATGATGGTATATGCTAAGAGCGCCACTTATTCAAAGCCGAATATCACCTTCTGCGCGACACCTGGCGCATCAAAAGTTATTGCCGAAAATACACGTATTTTATATGGAATTGAAGACAATTCTTTTATCTATATACTGATAAAAAAAATTATGAAAATATCCCAAGTAGTTTCTTAGAAATAGAGCGCCGAGGCATGTTGGGGTAAATGCGCCACATGTATCAAAATTCAAAAGTGCGAAAGTCGCCTATCTCTGTGCGATTGCTGTATTTTCAGTTATGTTAGGGCAATTGCGGAATAAAGGCCATTCTTTCCTCTTTATTTTGGTATTAAAAAAAATGAAAACAACCAATTGGTTCATATGATACGAAGTGCGAGAGAAAGGTAGCTTATCGCAATATCTTCCCGTAATTAGAGGCTATCTGCCCATGTGGCGAGATGCGAGACAGATAAGCATAGGCTATCTGCCCATGTGGCGGGATGCGAGACAGATAAGCCTGTACGGGCCTATCTCACCCCGGGGCAGTGCAGACACTTAGGTGCTAATTAGCCGCCGGGCAGTGTAGCCATCGGAGCAAGCAGGACAAAATTGGCCTTTTGTAAAGCTAATTATCGATGCGTTACGGGTCAACAATGCACACGCAAATTGGTGTGAATTTTGCTGGACGTTCTGACCAGACACTGAAGAAAGCTTTATTCTCATTGCGGGCTGCGAGGCATAAATACAGCCATTCTCATGCAGCGAGTCGCGGAAACAATCGACTCGGGACCCGGTATGGGGCATAGCCAAGTACATAGACAGCCGTGAATTCTTCTAAGTAAGCGATCCGGGATCCGTATTGAGGTACCTACGAATCGCTTATAGCCCGCCCGGATAATTCCGGGACCCGCATGTTAAGGGTTAACCTTAGTAAAGGTTGCTTTGTGAAAGGAGCCCCTGAAGCTGCAGCTGGTTCTTCTTGCAAAGATTGCATTAGGAAAATAAGAGTCGCAGTGTCCATGAAGAACAGTGCAGTCACAAATTTGGCAAGAATCGAAGGAATGGTTCCCAAGAGAATCAAACAAAAAAGAGAGCTTTATTTTAAGAAGACACAGGACATAATGGACGTATAGACAACACTGAATAACGTGATAGTTTAATGGAGCTTTATTTACAGTTTTTACCATCCTGTCTTGGGTAAAACTCTGATCCAGCCAATCAAATCATTTTATCGCCATGGTTTGCGATAAAATTTCAGCCAGCCACAGAGAGTCTTTAAACTGCAGTTGGCTTTTGCTCTTCTAAATGCACATTTTGTCCTGACATGATATTTGCATTCATCAAAATAGGTGTGGTAAACTAGCTTGTAATATAAAAAAATCGGGAATTAGTATAATTTCCGCTGTGATCAATTTTGATTTTTGCAGACTCCCCTTTTAAGCGCAATTAGTGGTCGTCTATTGTTAGATAGTTTTTATATCACAGCTCACAGCAGGTTTGCACCCAGGGTGTATAAGTGGAGCAGAGCGTATACGTTTTACTCTGAGACAGAAGAGTTTCAACATGCAACCTCATCAATGTATGTACATGATGCTGACTTCATTTGTAATACAGTCAAGCCGCGATAATCCGGCCACCGATAATTCGAATCTCGCAGTTTCCGAACGGTAGGAAGATGTAACCAAACTAATCTCTATAGTAGTCCTCAGTACTCAGTAGTCCGAACATTTCACTATCCGAACGTTTTTGATTAAAAACGGGAGCGTTCCGATTATCGAGGCCTGACTGTATATGTTTGTAAGAATTATTCTGATTGGGTTATATTTCCTGTTTTACAATTCTGCAATAATGAAGTGAGTCCCAGGCATAGAAAATCTATAATCTAAAGTAAGACATGAATAATTCAGACATAGCTACTATTAGCTTGATGTGCATGTCTCTTGCCATGGCAGCAGTTTGATGTCCTTACAAATTATTTCATGCAAGTAATTTATTTTTATGGATTTTTATGATTGACAGTCAAAAGGATATCAGCACCATGTATAGAAGGAGTGGGAAATTAAAATTACAGAAATTAAGAGAATTCGGCAATAGAAAGTAGGTCTGACCTTTAAAATGAGAGAATGGTATAAAATAGATACAGATTTCATACAATGGAAATAATACAGGATTTGTAAAGAATGAAAACAAATTTTATGGATAAATAACTTCTTTATTCTGTGTTGATAACGTTTCGGCATAAAGAAGTTTTTATCTAGTCGTTGTGTACCTATTCTTCACCATGTCAAATTGTAGGACACCTATAAGTCTTACTTTCAGACTTTGCATAAAGTATTTATACATAAAATGTCACCCCATACATAAAATGTCACCATTTTATTATTAGATCGAAAAGAAAAAATGGGATATTTGATAAAAAAAATTTATTCAGAGTCTAGTTGTTCGACTAAACACTTATCCAAGAATAATTGTATAGCTAAAATTGTCATCACAATAAATACTTGTATGACAAGAATAAGAGTTATCACCAATTATCTCATATCCATTTATTTACTGTAACCGGTGATGTTTTAAAATTTCTGATTTGATAAAAATTATTTAGATTTCCAATGATGTTATATCTGCTTTGCAGTATTGTTTTACCCATGACACGTTTACTAAACATGCAGTGACGACAGTGCGGAAGAATTGAAACATCCATGTATGATATGTGACATACATAGAAATACATAAATGACTTTATACATATACATTGTACAGTATCTGCATATTAATTAATATATACAGTAATGTTCCACCAGTATGCAGACAGTGTGGTTTGTTAGTTTGTATGATTAGTTAGTTAAACTCCATTCTATTGCATAGTTGGACATTTCACAGGTAAGCTTAATGCAGCTGTCTTGTTGTGGTGGACATTGTGACATTTTGGTGACATATACATTTCTGAGTTGTGTGTGTATTTCAGATTGTTGCCTTTATCAACAACAGTACAGCAGTAGGTTTTGGTAGTTGTAATTTGCTGTGCAAACATATGACATGATATCAAATGTTAATTTCTGATGTATGTTTCAACCTCATGCTTTCCATCTCCTAAGTCAGCAGTAGACCATTGTATCTTGTTTACTTTATTGCATTTGCATTTATCTCAATCCACCCATCTTTCCATCCATCCATCTGTCCATATTTCTATTCTTTCGTCTAGTCTTCCATCCATCTTCCTGTTCATTCATCCATACTTATGTCAATCCATATATTCATCCATTTGTCCATCCTTTCTACATGATGTAATTCTTCTCCAGAACCAAGTGCACTTGTTCAATGAAACTTAGTGTGTACAGATTCCTTGAAAAAATGCCATAATAGATTGTAAAGATATTGACCATCAAACCCTCAATAGGGGCTACAGTTAGGGGTCACTCCCTAATAATCTTTTAACATGATTTTCTCCAAAAATGGAAATTGTAAAAACATGAGGTCTTGTGAACAGATTCCTTTCCTGACCAATGCACGCCCAAGACATAAAGCAACAACCCAAAAATATCTTTGAAGTTAAATGCAAATTGGACACTAGATGTTAACTAATATTTCAGCAGACTTAATTATTAATTAGGGAGTAATACTGCTTTTTGTCTGATTTTATGTAAACCGTTGATTTCTTGTGATTTTCTTCATTTGATTTTCATGAATATAACCGTTTCCAATGTATATTTCAGGTAGCAGCAATTATCAACAGGAACCAATCAGTGTGGTTGACGTTTTGTGCATGCTTTTATGTGGAATTTCATGGAATGTCTGTAGAGTCAGCCGTAAGTCGAGTATCGACAAACTCTCACGTTTCCTTCACTTCAGAGATGTATGAAGCTGTTGATAGAAGCAGAAATACAAAATCTGATGTAAGTTTGACCTTCAGTTAAGTTTGATATTCTTCAGAGTTAAACAAATATTGTTGTTTTGGTTAATTGTTTAATTTTGAAATACACATTTATGAATACAAATATGTGCAAAGAACATGGAGTGGCAATCACGTGATAATAATTATCAAAATCTGAAATTTAGTGATAAATCCATTTTTTATGTAGAAATGTTTACTATATGTACTTACAGTATGTTAGTTAAATTCTCTTAAAATAAGTCAGATTAATTAGCTATCATAATCATCACAATATATTTATGAATTAACATCTTTTTTCAATATATCTTTACTTATGAAGAATACAAATTAGAAATAGAAAATCAAAATTGATGAAAATAGTTTAACACTTTAGCTTTTGAATCAATGTACAAGAACCACAACTCATCAGGAAAGAGAACAACCCTGGAATGGTCATTCGCTGAAGATAAGCTAATCCAAATTATTCTGGGACTCACTGGTAAAGAGTCAAGTATTAAGAGGATAGTGTTGAGTTGAGCTCATGGAAAATGCATGTTAACCTTTTAACTGCTCATGCAGTAAACCTAAACCCTTTTTAGTCAGATTAAGAGTTTAAGGGAGGATTCTATGTAGGTATTTGTATGTCCAAGGGATGTTCAAGGTGAGGTTTCTGTTTATACGTATATGTTATTATGACTCCACCCTAAGGGTCGGGAGACATATTGCTTTTGAAAGAATTTCTTTAGGCGTTGGCATCATAGGGTGATTCCCATCATTTCCGTAGCATACCAGTAACTCTAAAACTATTTGACCAATCCTCATGAAATTGGGTATACTGCCTACCCATGTCATGTAGATGAGCCTTTTGGGGGTTTGAACTTCTTAAATTCTATTTTTATGAGTAAATGCACTTTATAGTTCACACATGATATCACTATCTATTTGAAACATATTACTACGGTGCTAGTCTATTGTGGTGACTTCAGCCTTAACAAATTGACAAAGAATCTTTCAATAATTTTATGAAAGGCAGAGTTGTAAAAATATTCTTTCTTATATCATGTTAAACATAAAAACAAAAATGGCGGATTCTCTAATAGAAACATCCTTTAAAGAACTATAATCAAGAAATACATTTCAGATTCCGTCCAAGTTTTCCTGGATTGTTGATGGTCTAGTATGTGGCCTGGCGTACTCAAAGAGCAAGAAGGATATCTCCTATCTGATAAAAAACAATGTGAGATACCTCGTGTCTTTGACACAGGACAGTGACCCAGAAGTGGAGGACGTTCCTCGTAGGTACTCAATGTTGATAGTAGTCTTTATCATCCAATACTAGGCTTCACTGTCCATATCATTTGTGCAAGATTAAGAAATATAGACATGGTCTTGATGCTATGACATCATCAAAACATGACCACACAAATGCTTTGACATGACACCATGAATAAAACTGACAATACTTTGACACCATTAAGCTGATGATGAAACAATTCAATTATGTCAAAACTATTGCTTTTTATGACTTTTCAGTTTCAATTATCATAACCAAAACAGTTCATTGTCATCATACAGTATTGTTATAGGAAAAAAAGAAAGAAATTAATTATAGTACAAAGTTACTATTCCTTATAGTAGATAGATTACAGGAAGTAAAACTTGTATAGCCAGTGAACTACTGTAGGTATACTACTGAATACTAGGTACCAGATACACATAGTATCCATCAAGCTGGTAAAGGGTTAATCTCTGTATATAGCCCTGGTGAATGTTGACCTGAGACTGCCCTGGACAGGCTGCCCTGACATAGAACATGTTGTGGAGTTCTTGACCCTGGTTGACCTGGCAGAATCCGAAAACAAGGTACTGAAATATGTAGAGGATATTTATTTTTCTTGTCAAATGTTCCTTTTAAGATAAA
Organism: Gibbula magus; assembly: GCA_936450465.1. Lineage (NCBI taxonomy): Eukaryota > Metazoa > Mollusca > Gastropoda > Trochida > Trochidae > Gibbula > Gibbula magus. The sequence goes on along the minus strand of OW388292.1, from coordinate 30,715,110 downwards.
TAATGGTGTGCATCTTTTGACCATATTAAAGAACAATATGAAATCTTTCAAATGTGTCCTCCATATAATTTTAATTGAATACTATTATAAGCAGAATTGACTTATGTATATAACATATATGTAAAAAATGTATTTCACTAAATGAATAATATCTGCAGGCCGTGGCTGTACAGTGTTCAGATGGTTTAGGTGCGACAGGAACTATGCTTGCATGTTACCTGGTTCAAAGAGAGGCTCTCGCTGCACAGGAAGCTGTTGAGAAGATTCGTAACCTCAGACCTGGGTCAATTGGGTCAAGGTCATTTGAAGTTCTCATAGCAGAATATGAGACATTCAGGAGGAAAGTAAGTAGAATTGTCCATTCATTCTTACAGATATATAAATATGTTGTCAGTTTTAATCATTGGTCATTCTGAGAATCTCTGATGTTAATCTAATATCCTCTTCAGCTAACATGGGATAGCACATCAACTAGAACAGAATTATGGTGTAAATACATATATAAGATGCCCACGGCAATAAAACACAGGCGGTCAATGTGACCGACAGCGTGCCTTATGAGACGATAAAACATGCTCGTGATTTAAGACGTCAGTAAGAGCGTCACTTAGCAAATGACGTCATATGTGGAGCACAGTGGTGTAGTGGTTAGCATGCTGGCCTCTCACGCCAACGACCCGGGTTCGATTCTCGGTGGAGGCACCTACAATTTGTAACCTGGGTCTCTCTCTGTGTTGTGTCCTTGGGCAAGTCACTTTATCCACATTGCACTCAGTCCACCCAGCTGTATAATTGGGTACCTGAATTAACGGTTGGTTTCGTGAAGCGCTTATGGCTGCTCCGAAATACAATTCCGTCAGGGTAATAATGTCAGCGCCTTGAGAAACTGCTGAGTAGTTTGATAAGTGCGCTATACAAGATGACATATTATTATTATTATTATATGTTACGTCACTTTGATTTAATGCTAGTGAATGTGTTCTACGATGGGAGGCATTAATATTTATTTTTAAATAGTTTATACAAACAACATAATATCTCCAATGTTTTTTATATAAAAGCGAGTAACTGTTAAAGAGCATCTCATATAAAAAAAATAGAAGATTCGTTGTTCTGCTTTATCGTAGAATAAAACATAGCAGAGAACAAAAAACACTCAGGGATACGTTTTATTCAACGATAAAGCACGCCAACTCGTCTTCTTTTTCTTAATTACAGCAGGGATCAATGGTATTAAGTTGAATGAAACAGAATTATATCGCATCAAAGCTTAGTATATATTAACTAATTAATATATAATGAATGCAATATATAATAAATGCAATTAAAATATAGTAAATGCATAACATACCATGCTTTCTTCTATTCTTATGCTGTTCTTGAATCTTAGACGACGCTGAATATTGGTGCTAGTCAAGTCAATGCAGGTTTAAGTGCAAGGATTTTTGCAAATAAGCAACAGTTTTTAATCTGTAGTGCATTGGCAAATTTGCTGATGTCGCAATAAAAAATAAAAACAGTACGCTGAAAATATTTTCAAATGTTCCTCAATAAATTATTAAGATTATTGACTTTTGAGAAGCATCTGGTTATTTTTGGAAACCAAATCCCAGACACTTAAAGTTAAAATTGTATTCCTATTCAGGTACCAAGACGGTTCTCCTGGGTGATGAAGAAGCGATTGTGTGCCCTCGGTCTGCCCTCGGAACAGGAACACTTGCAGTACCTGGTGGACCATGGAGTCAAGTACCTTGTGTCGCTAACCGAGGAGGTGGATCTCGATACACACAGGCTGCCTGGTTAGTACAGTCTACATCATGTAGAGGTCAGACTAGAAGAGAAAGTGATGATTTGCCTTCAAAATGTCTTGTGAATTACTGTCAGGAAAACATGTCAAGCTTCCTTTACTAAGAACCTTACCCTGGCTTGTATTTTTGAAATCATGTTAAAATGCATCTTGCAATTGATACTTTCAGCTTCCTTTGTTTTTTTCTGAGAGGAAGGAGATTTTCAATTACTTACAATCCGATTCAATTTCTTATTTTTGTGAAGCCGCAACAAGTGTAAATTCTATCAAAATGCCTTCAAAGGAATGGTTCAATGGGTATTTGGTGTTAAGAAAATCCAAGGGCACATTTCATTCAACGCCAAAAAAAAATATGGCTGATTCCCCCGATCTTGTATAAGTATTCAATCATCAGAAAACTGCATGAGATATCTTCATTTTTCTTACAGAGCTTCACAAGATTGATCTGAAGATGCCTGACTTTGGCTGTCCAACTGTTCAACAGGTTCATAAGTTCATTTCTGTTATGGATACAGCTTCAACAGAGAATACGGTAAGCTTTAAATATATGAAACAAAAATCTGATGTTAGCGAATTGTACAAGTGTCTGTAAGTCCATCCAGGCTTTTCAGACAAAACTGTTCTGGGTCAAAACTAAAAAAACATCAGGTCTAGCTCAATGAAACTTTGGATGGGGAACAATCATGTGTACATGTGCCATTTAGATTTTTAACTTGAATATATTTTTAACTCATCAGGCGTAAGGTCAGATTGGTTTATTGGATGGGCCGTCTTTCGGCTTCTGTTAGTGTCATTCATAGTTGTCCAGTTCAGTGTCATCCATAAAATTTTCACATTTTCGATGTATCATACAGAACCGGTGCATCCCCAAAGCTGAAATTTTGTGGGTAGGTACCTTGGAACTAGGGGATCTAGGTTTGTTAATTTGGTCTTGATCCCCCAGATAATACAGAGTTTTCTGGTTACTTCTAACTTTTGTGTGTTACAGTCTGTATGTGAGACTGGTTGTTTGAGTGAACTTAGAGATCACACATACATCTTCAAAAGAAGGTCTAAATGTTTATCATGAATGTGGATTAATGTGTTTTGAAGTTTAAATTTGACGACTGGGCGATGCCTTATTATTTGATATGTTCATCTTTTCCATAGAGATAATGTACATTATTCCTGATGAATAAAGAAAGCCAATGGTTCTATTTTTATTAGCTCATCAGGCGTGAAAAGGCAGTTGGGGTTATGCCATCCATAAACTTTTAACATTTTATACTACTCTAGAAGAACTGCTACACCCCAAAAGCTGAAATTTTGTGGGGAGTTGCCTTGCCCCTAGGGGATAAAATTTTCTTCATGGATGAATTTATTACCAATGATTTGAACAGCTTATAAAAAATATATAAACTCATGTCCAGAAGAAACTATACCAACTATTTTTGTAAAAACATATAAATTTAGTGTTCCTTTATGGATGAAACCACGTGCACGTGCACATTCACTGTATAAAAGAGCCGACTCGACACGTTGGGACAACTGCAACAAATAAACCACAAAAGAAATGCCACTTCTCACAGCTATCCAGAGAGAAAGAGCGGCCGGAATGGTCCAGGAGGGAGGAACGCACACAGCTGTCGCAAGAAGGCTTGGCTGCGCGCGCATAACCGTTACCAGATTAATGCGGCAGTTGCGTCAGACAGGTCGGACAGTAGACAGGCCAAGAAGCGGAAGACCACGAGTAACCACACCTGGTGAAGTTCGCCACATCCGGGTGATCCATCTTCGCAACCGCTTCGTCACTGCGACATCAACGGCAACAAGGGGACTTTGACGCAGGGTTAGCAGACAGACCATCTACCGAAGACTTCAGGAACATGGTATCTGAGCCCGTCGGCCCTCCCGCAGAGTGTACTGGAGTGCTCAACATCGAATCAACAGATTGGTCTGGGCCAGGCGCATGCATCGTTGGCAACGTCAAGACTGGCAACGAGTCATGTTTTCTGACGAAAGCAGATTTTGTCTTTTCAACAACGATGGTCGACGACGAGTATACGAAGACTTGGTGAACGATTCGCGCCGAATTGCATCGATCAAGTCCGGCGGTTTGGCGGCGGAGGCATAATGGTCTGGGCCAGAATTGCGACGACGTGAGAACGAGGCTTATCATTATTCGGGGAAACTTGAATGCCCAGCGGTACCGCGATGAAATTTTGAGACCAGTTGTGCAGCCATTCATCCTGCAACAGCCTCGAGGAATCATCTTCCAACACGACAATGCGAGGCCGCACACAGCGAGATTGACGCAGGATTTCCACAACAATGCCAACATTCAGGTCTTACCATGGCCAGCCTGTTCACCGGATATGAATCCCATAGAACACCTGTGGGACTACCTCGTTTGTCAAATCAGGCAACGTCCCATGCCTCCAGCCTACCTCCAAGAACTCGAACAATGCCTCCTGGACGAGTGGCAGCGCATCACCCCCTACGTCATCAGAGGTTTGACGTCCTCAGTCCGGAGACGTGTCTTCGCATGCATGGTGGCAAATGGAGGGCATACACGATACTGATGTGACTTTTGGATGTGTTTTGGGAACTTCTACCGACCGGTTTCATTATTTGTGCTGTTATGAAATTTCAATTATGGACCCACAGGTCTTTACACACCTGCCCTGGACATTGTTACTGCTTGATTGTTAGGAATCTATAAACACGTTTACAGAAATTATTTCTAAAATAAAATATACAGATTTGAACTTCCTGTGTTGTTTAGTTTTTCTTCAATCTCATCTTAAAAATTTGTATCGTTTCTTTTGGACATTAGTTTATAAATTTGAGTGATTAATGATTTAAAAATAAGGCTCATAAATCATTGTTCTATAAATTCAAACTTTTTCCCACTTGGCACTTGTATATTTCTTATTCATAACTGCAATCATGACCTTTAAACATATTAATAATAAATATTTTATAATTAATAATAATAACTCCTGTGATGAGATATTGTTCCTGTATGCAGGCTGTTGCTATCCACTGCTACGGAGGACGAGGAAGGACTGGTACGATGATAGCATGTTACTTCGTTCAGAATCAGGCTCTCACAGCAGACCAGGCTCTGGGCAAGATCAGACAACTCCGTCCAGGATCCGTGGAAACATCTGCGCAGGAGGACTTCATCAAGATGTTTGAGAATACCATCAGGAAGGTATACCTACAAGTGAAGGGTCTTGACCTGAGTTTGAAATGTCTGAAGTTTACTGTTGAAGTCTTCATTGGGCCCATATTTAATTATGTGTTTACCAACTTTCCTCAATGTCAGTCAGAAACAAATATTTAAACCATCGTCATTTTTCACCAACTATGGGAAATGGTGATAACAGCCTGAAAAGCGCGGAGTCGGGGATATAGTATTCAGCTCCGTATGTCCGTACGTACATCCCATTTCTTGTTAGCGCGATATCTCATGAACCGCTGCAAGTTTTGTTACCCATCTTTATTTGGGCAATACGTAGACACCAATGGATTTGGGTGACCTTGACATTATTTTCAAGTTCACTACGAGATTTTGATTGTTTGTCAAATGTTGTTAGCACGATATCTCATAAACTGCTGCACCTAGAGTCTTCAAATTTAGTACCAGTCTTTATGTAGGGAATACGCAGACATCAGTCGATTTACGTGACCTTGACATTAGCTGTGTGTTCCTCCTTTTAGCTCCTTTCTTAATTGAGGCGGGGGACCTGGTCACGTTTGTGACAAGTACTTGTTTCTACATTAATATGTGTGTATATACAGATGCCGGACAACTTCTCCTGGGTGGTTGATGCACTGTTGTGTACTCTCGCCTTCCCAGAGACCAGAGAGAATCTACAGTATCTGCTGCACAACAACGTGGCCTACCTCATCTCTCTCACAGCCGAGCGGGAACCCCCCATCTCTCTCTGTCCAGGTAATTGTCAATGTCTTGTTCTGTCATATTTTTCTCTGTCCAGGTAATTTGACAATATCGTGGTATTGTTATTTATCATCCACAAATGTGTTCCACAGGAGAGATCGCTTGTGTGAGAAATGCAGAAATCTAATTAATAAAAGATGTTTGCGACCTAATTTACCGGTACCGTGTCATAATTAAATTTGTTGACACATCATCACTGTGGGACTTCGTAAAACAAGCCACTCCCTATCTCTTCTGTAAAGAGGATTCAAAATAACATTGAAAAAACTTGAAGGCATGATATTAAGCAACATGCACAGATAATGTATCAAAATATTTAATTTAATTCAGTTGACTTCTGGAGAATGATGTAGCCATGTTGCAGTCATTTGTATTACCCATGGATTTACATATCTTTTCTTTTGCAAGTGAATCTAGTTCAACTAGCTGTAATGATTTTAGTGTCACTATTACCAGTGACCGGTAAATGCTGAGGTTCATTTGTTCATAGGATACCCAGGGCAAAAATTACTATTACTATATCAAGTTACTTTTAAAACAAGGCGTGGACAACCTATGTTGAAAGTAGATTTTGGTGTGTTTTCCCTAATTTCAAAACTTCAGTGATCTATTGAATATTGTGTCCATGTCATACTATGTTTACAAAACTTATGGTTAAATATTGGTATATTCCTTGCTCTCAATCCATAGATACATTCAGTCACTCATGTCATATGACATGAACAATAATATATAATCCATAAGACCATGTTCAGCTGACTAACTTTTACTGACCAATGAAACGAGAGACATGAACTTAGCTTTCATCCAATGAAAGATGTCTCATTTGATTTGTGTTACATCATGTACTAGAACTTGGGTCTATCTTTGGTATCCTTAGAAGATCTTTAACAGTTGTTTCTAATCTAAATGTATGTATGGCCAGACCTGGAGATGGTGTGTCTGAAGATCCAGGACTTCTCGCCTCCCACTATAGACCAGGTGGAGGAGTTCCTCAACATCCTGCAGAAAGCTCAGAAGAGGGGCAAGGTTAGTTCACATTTTCTTAACTTCAGTTTTCGTGCTGTGCTGGACCAGAGCAAAGTCAGTTCAGATAATCTAAATGTCATCTTTAGCATAGTGCTGGACTAGTTCATAGTTTTAGTGTGGTGTTGGACTATAGCTAGAGCAAGGTCAGTTCAGATTATCTCAACTTCATCTTAAATGCGGTGCTGGACTAGAGCAAGGTCAGTTCAGATTATCTCAACTTCATCTTAAATGCGGTGTTGGACTAGAGCAAGGTCAGTTCAGATTATCTCAACTTCATCTTAAATGCGGTGCTGGACTAGAGCAAGGTCAGTTCAGATTATCTCAACTTCATCTTAAATGTGGTGCTGGACTACAGCAAGGTCAGTTCAGATTATCTCAATTTCATCTTAAATGCGGTGTTGGACTAGATCAAGCTCAGTTCAGATTATCTCAACTTCATCTTAAATGCGGTGCTGGACTAGAGCAAGGTCAGTTCAGATTATCTCGACTTCATCTTTAGTGTGATGTTGGACTAGATCAAGGTCAGTTCAGATTATCTCAATTTCATCTTAAATGCGGTGTTGGACTAGATCAAGGTCAGTTCAGATTATCTCAACTTCATCTTAAATGCGGTGCTGGACTAGAGCAAGGTCAGTTCAGATTATCTCAACTTCATCTTAAATGCGGTGTTGGACTAGAGCAAGGTCAGTTCAGATTATCTCAACTTCATCTTAAATGCGGTGATGGACTAGAGCAAGGTCAGTTCAGATTATCTCAACTTCATCTTAAATGCGGTGTTGGACTAGAGCAAGGTCAGTTCAGATTATCTCAACTTCATCTTAAATGCGGTGTTGGACTAGAGCAAGGTCAGTTCAGATTATCTCAACTTCATCTTAAATGCTGTGCTGGACTAGAGCAAGGTCAGTTCAGATTATCTCAACTTCATCTTAAATGCGGTGCTGGACTAGAGCAAGGTCAGTTCAGATTATCTCAACTTCATCTTAAATGCGGTGCTGGACTAGAGCAAGATCAGTTCAGATTATCTCAACTTCATCTTAAATGTGGTGTTGGACTAGAGCAAGGTCAGTTCAGATTATCTCAACTTCATCTTAAATGCGGTGCTGGACTAGAGCAAGGTCAGTTCAGATTATCTCAACTTCATCTTGAATGCGGTGCTGGACTAGAGCAAGGTCAGTTCAGATTATCTCAACTTCATCTTTAGTGTGATGTTGGACTAGATCAAGGTCAGTTCAGATTATCTCAATTTCATCTTAAATGCGGTGTATCTCAACTTCATCTTAAATGTGGTGCTGGACTAGAGCAAGGTCAGTTCAGATTATCTCAACTTCATCTTAAATGCTGTGCTGGACTAGAGCAAGGTCAGTTCAGATTATCTCAACTTCATCTTTAGTGTGATGTTGGACTAGAGCAAGGTCAGTTCAGATTATCTCAACTTCATCTTAAATGCGGTGCTGGACTAGAGCAAGGTCAGTTCAGATTATCTCAACTTCATCTTAAATGCGGTGCTGGACTAGAGCAAGGTCAGTTCAGATTATCTCAACTTCATCTTTAGTGTGATTTTGGACTAGATCAATGTCAGTTCAGATTATCTCAATTTCATCTTAAATGCGGTGTATCTCAACTTCATCTTAAATGCGGTGCTGGACTAGAGCAAGGTCAGTTCAGATTATCTCAACTTCATCTTAAATGCTGTGCTGGACTAGAGCAAGGTCAGTTCAGATTATCTCAACTTCATCTTAAATGCGGTGTTGGACTAGATCAAGGTCAGTTCAGATTATCTCAACTTCATCTTAAATGCGGTGCTGGACTAGAGCAAGGTCAGTTCAGATTATCTCAACTTCATCTTAAATGCGGTGTTGGACTAGAGCAAGGTCAGTTCAGATTATCTCAACTTCATCTTAAATGCGGTGATGGACTAGAGCAAGGTCAGTTCAGATTATCTCAACTTCATCTTAAATGCGGTGTTGGACTAGAGCAAGGTCAGTTCAGATTATCTCAACTTCATCTTAAATGCGGTGTTGGACTAGAGCAAGGTCAGTTCAGATTATCTCAACTTCATCTTAAATGCTGTGCTGGACTAGAGCAAGGTCAGTTCAGATTATCTCAACTTCATCTTAAATGCGGTGCTGGACTAGAGCAAGGTCAGTTCAGATTATCTCAACTTCATCTTAAATGCGGTGCTGGACTAGAGCAAGGTCAGTTCAGATTATCTCAACTTCATCTTAAATGCGGTGTTGGACTAGAGCAAGGTCAGTTCAGATTATCTCAACTTCATCTTAAATGCGGTGCTGGACTAGAGCAAGGTCAGTTCAGATTATCTCAACTTCATCTTAAATGCGGTGCTGGACTAGAGCAAGGTCAGTTCAGATTATCTCAACTTCATCTTTAGTGTGATGTTGGACTAGATCAAGGTCAGTTCAGATTATCTCAATTTCATCTTAAATGCGGTGTATCTCAACTTCATCTTAAATGTGGTGCTGGACTAGAGCAAGGTCAGTTCAGATTATCTCAACTTCATCTTAAATGCTGTGCTGGACTAGAGCAAGGTCAGTTCAGATTATCTCAACTTCATCTTTAGTGTGATGTTGGACTAGAGCAAGGTCAGTTCAGATTATCTCAACTTCATCTTAAATGCGGTGCTGGACTAGAGCAAGGTCAGTTCAGATTATCTCAACTTCATCTTAAATGCGGTGCTGGACTAGAGCAAGGTCAGTTCAGATTATCTCAACTTCATCTTTAGTGTGATTTTGGACTAGATCAATGTCAGTTCAGATTATCTCAATTTCATCTTAAATGCGATGTATCTCAACTTCATCTTAAATGCGGTGCTGGACTAGAGCAAGGTCAGTTCAGATTATCTCAACTTCATCTTAAATGCTGTGCTGGACTAGAGCAAGGTCAGTTCAGATTATCTCAACTTCATCTTAAATGCGGTGTTGGACTAGATCAAGGTCAGTTCAGATTATCTCAACTTCATCTTAAATGCGGTGCTGGACTAGAGCAAGGTCAGTTCAGATTATCTCAACTTCATCTTAAATGCGGTGTTGGACTAGAGCAAGGTCAGTTCAGATTATCTCAACTTCATCTTAAATGCGGTGATGGACTAGAGCAAGGTCAGTTCAGATTATCTCAACTTCATCTTAAATGCGGTGTTGGACTAGAGCAAGGTCAGTTCAGATTATCTCAACTTCATCTTAAATGCGGTGTTGGACTAGAGCAAGGTCAGTTCAGATTATCTCAACTTCATCTTAAATGCTGTGCTGGACTAGAGCAAGGTCAGTTCAGATTATCTCAACTTCATCTTAAATGCGGTGCTGGACTAGAGCAAGGTCAGTTCAGATTATCTCAACTTCATCTTAAATGCGGTGCTGGACTAGAGCAAGGTCAGTTCAGATTATCTCAACTTCATCTTAAATGTGGTGTTGGACTAGAGCAAGGTCAGTTCAGATTATCTCAACTTCATCTTAAATGCGGTGCTGGACTAGAGCAAGGTCAGTTCAGATTATCTCAACTTCATCTTGAATGCGGTGCTGGACTAGAGCAAGGTCAGTTCAGATTATCTCAACTTCATCTTTAGTGTGTTGTTGGACTAGATCAAGGTCAGTTCAGATTATCTCAATTTCATCTTAAATGCGGTGTATCTCAACTTCATCTTAAATGTGGTGCTGGACTAGAGCAAGGTCAGTTCAGATTATCTCAACTTCATCTTAAATGCTGTGCTGGACTAGAGCAAGGTCAGTTCAGATTATCTCAACTTCATCTTTAGTGTGATGTTGGACTAGAGCAAGGTCAGTTCAGATTATCTCAACTTCATCTTAAATGCGGTGCTGGACTAGAGCAAGGTCAGTTCAGATTATCTCAACTTCATCTTAAATGCGGTGCTGGACTAGAGCAAGGTCAGTTCAGATTATCTCAACTTCATCTTTAGTGTGATTTTGGACTAGATCAATGTCAGTTCAGATTATCTCAATTTCATCTTAAATGCGGTGTATCTCAACTTCATCTTAAATGCGGTGCTGGACTAGAGCAAGGTCAGTTCAGATTATCTCAACTTCATCTTAAATGCTGTGCTGGACTAGAGCAAGGTCAGTTCAGATTATCTCAACTTCATCTTAAATGCGGTGCTGGACTAGAGCAAGGTCAGTTCAGATTACCTAAACTTCAGTTTTAGTGTGGTGCTGGAATAGGAGTGTAGAAGATACTTTTAGTGATTGATTAAGTATTTTCTGTATTTTGATATCTTTTGGTACTAATATTTTATACCAGCTTAATAATAGTACCGTTATGTAGTTTCAATTTTTTTAGATATTTTATTATTCTTTAATGTATAAGTAAGTAATCATGTTTCAAATCTTTGTATTTCATTGTTATATTTGGGGTTACCCTATTTGCAATAGTACACATCTCAGCACTGGGGATTAGTGCCTGACTGATTGTGTGGGGTTCTAATCCCATTATGGACATTGAATGATTGTGGACTTTTGCAGAAATTATGATCTCATATATATATAACAATGTTATATTATGTTCATTGTTATTCTAATTTCTGTATTTATGTTTTAAATGAGAAGATGAATGTCACATGTCTTGAATTGAGGGACATGTTACAAGATATGTTATTAACTACAATAGATCACCATTGGTATTTTATTTTTCATTTCCGTTTCTCTTACTTTTCTTTTTTCCCCCAACAATTTAACAAAACTTTATGTTTCAGGCTGTTGCACTGCATTGTTCCCAAGGTCGGGGTCGAACAGGAACCATGATTGCCTGTTACCTGGTCAAGTTCAACAGATTCCACGCTACAGAGGCGATAGAGAGAGCTCGTACTTTGAGACCAGGATCCGTGGAAACCAAAGAACAAGAGAAGCTGGTTATAGAGTATGAGCACTATCTACAAGATATTGGATATTTTATTGTAAACTGTTGATTTTTATATTATGAAAGAATACACCATTTACATTTATTGCCAAAAAGTGTGTGGTGTTTGTTCAGTGAGCTGAAATCTTTGAATTTGTTTGATTGGTTATTTGTTACTATTTCTGAAAATTGTTTTACGATATAATATCATTTCTCATATAACGTATGTACAAGTGCCTGTTAAAGGAGTTTGAATCTCACTTTCAATATAATTGATTAATATTTTAAAAACTTGATGTATTGTATTAAAATAGATTATTTTGTGTAGTTATATTATCAAAATATTTTCATGCAAAATTGTTACATAATTCAAATAGTCAAAAATCATATTATCCTTATCCTTCTTGCTTTTAATACATGACTAAAATACATAATCTTGATACATGTTTTCATTAACATCCATTGAATGTTCATTGATTGCATTAACTATTGAGAAATCCATCCAATTTGCACAGAAACAATCATGTCGTGCTATCAAAGAGCCTATTTGGCAAAGCAACTATATCTACTATCGGTATTGACTAATGATATTTGATACAATTTACATGACCCAAAATGTATATATCATATGAACATTGTTTTGGATTAGGATCTATTTTTAAGTTCCATGTTAATTTAAATTACATGTGATAGTAAAATAGCAAAAATAAATAGAATGCAGCATCATAGTTCGACAGAGTTCAAATATAATGCATATAAACCTCAGGTGTCTTATTTGTGTCATTTTGGAGGTTATTCTTTTCTCATGTAAACCTTCTTTCAGTGCCATACAGAATATCCCTGGGACATTCTATAGAATAATATCTCTGACCCTGAAAGTAGAATTAAATGTGAATTGTAAATTCTTGAATGACCTCATATCAGGTTATAATTTCATTCACAGAAAAATCTAAAATTTTAAAAAGTTAAATGTTCACAATTGACATGGGATTCTTACTGTTATATTTTTAAGGGTACTGTTACAGGCCCCCCTAAGTAATTGAAGGAAATGCGTCAATTTTGAAGAAAATCCATCCAAACTTGAAAGAAAAGCGCCCATTACGGAAGAAAATGCTTCTTTTCTCGAAACAAACGCAGCAATATCGATGAATCCACGGTAATTACTGAAACAATCATTCCGATTTTGGAAGGAAGAGCGTCTCTATCGGAAACGACTTCGGCCTTTTCCGTGAATTCTCGGTCGATGCCGGAAATGCACACCTCAAAAAATGGCGTCCGACGAAGGTTCTCCTGTTTCGGTGAGTAATGTTTTTACTGTTGACAGTCCGTACTTTACATGAATCGAAGTTAAACTAATTTTGTTGAATGCGTCTAGGTATAAGGAATCGACAAGACTATAGTTTATTGTCATGAAAATGAGTAGTTACGGTGCTTATGTTGAAACAGTTCACGATTCGCCGATTATTTACATCGGAGACAGGTGAAGCCGTACCACTAACAGAAGCATAGATGATCTCGGAAGCGTATCAGAGGTTTCAGGGTTCTTTCATATTAAGTAATTTTCATTTATTCATTTAATTTCGTCACCTTATATGCGAGTCCATGTCAATGGGATTGCTTATTGGGTTATTTATTTCGCGTTTTCTTCACCGAGTGACTTGTAAAAAACACTTTTCTTTTTTTGTTATCCTAACAAAATAATTATTATAACCAAATGTACTTAACTAAACCATTCTTTATCCATTTTATATTCGTTTATATTTATATTTTGATAATTATATTCTAGTAAAATCCGGAATAATTTTAACCCTTTAGCAGACATTTAGTGGTACGGCTTCACCCGTCTTCGATGTAAACAATCGGCGAATCGTGAACTGTTTCAACATAAGCACCGTAACTAGTCATTTTCATGACAATAAACTATAGTCTTGTCGATTCCTTATACATAGACGCATTCAACAAAAGTATTTTAACTTCGATTCATGTAAAGTACGGACTGTAAACAGTAAAAACATTACTCACAAAAACAGGAGAACCTTCTTCGGACGCTATTTTTCTATGTGTGCATTTCCGACATCGACCGAGAATTCACGGAAAAGGACGAAGTCGTTTCCGATAGAGACGCTCTTCCTTCCAAAATCGGAATGATTGTTTCTGTAATTACCGTGAATTCACCGATATTGCTGCGTTTGTTTCGAGAAAAGAAGCATTTTCTTCCGTAATGGACGCATTTCTTTCAAATCTGGATGGATTTTCTTCAAAATTGACGCATTTCCTTCAATTACTTAGGGGGGCCTGTGTTAGAATGTTTTAGGGTACTGTTGTATTATGTTGAGAGTACTATTAAATTGTTAAAGGATACTGTTATACTGCTATGAATAACACTGTTAATATTCTTATTGTTTTATACATATATTGAGAAATAAATGAGACATGACACTTATATGTTGTTGTAATTTCTTTGACAAAATAGGCAATAATGATAATTTTTTAATGATCATGACATCAGATGATGTGACAATTAATGTTTCTGTTTAAAGGTACATCAATTGTGTTGTTGGGGGTCACCTATTTCAATTGTTATAAATGATGTTACTTTACCGAGAAGTACCGACTGTTACCAAAAACTACCATTTTGATGATGGTCGACTCAGCATATTGACGATATGAAGGTAAAAGTAGTGATTTCTGATCGAAAACCGGACAATGCATTGCGATTGACATGCGCCAATGAGTCAAACGAAATTTTGGAATCTTATTTATAACAGACAGAATGACAAATTTGAGTTGATAATGTTTAATAGGTTATATAACTATTGTGCATGTAAATGGGTCATGCAATTGCGATTTCTACACATGCATTATGATGTATTGATTTTTAATTGAAAACTATTAATTGTGGTATATTTGGGGATTGGGGATGGATTTGCAAGCTGAGTGAATTTTTTGTACTGTAAACAGCACACATGATGTGGTGGAACGTATTAAAGCCAAATACAATTTTATGAAACACAATGGATGCTGTGTGATGTTTCATGGATAAAATTGTAAAGGTAATGATGAATTTTCAGTTATTGTTTGAGCACAATAAAGTTTCAGAGACTTAGGATTCTTGAAGAGAGTGTTCTATGAAAGTATTTCTTGTGGAAAACATTTTGAGTAGACATTCTCCTTATACATATATGTTATTAATAATGATTATACGTACCACAATATAGTTGAAACATATAAGTGAGGGTAATATGTTGGGGACTTTAGTTTTGACAATCTAACCAAAAATAAACAGTACAAATAAATTCAAATTTTACAAAAATTAAGGTTGGACACTTTTGCTATTACATAACAAAACATTGTTGATCAGTCTAATGAAGAATTACTAAGAATTATTATTACATTGTGGCTAGTATCAATATGTATGTATGTACTATTAAAAAGATGTTTTGTCACATTTCATGTAATGCATAAAAGTAAATGCTGGATACCCGTTTGGTAGAAATCTCCCGGTAACCTTGGTACACATCGAAGATGCAACTGATTGGCTTCTTTAGTACATGTGCAACAAAACACTGCACTGTAATAATAATAATAATGCATTCATTTATATAGCGCATTAACTTCACAATAGAAATGTGCTCTTTGCGACAGGACGATATTTTACAGGTAGTATTGTTTAAACAAGTGGGTCTTGAGTTGAGACTTGAAGGAAGTTAAAAACAAAAATCGATAGCTACTGTTTACCTACCGGTACTATTTTTCGTCTGCCAAGGTATTTGGTGTTCAACATGTCTCCAGTGTCGGACCACACCATTCCACGAAACGTTGCTGGACAAGGAGATCTAGCAGATGGTGTTTGCCAAAACAAAATCTAAAGGGGACATTCCATTTTATTTATTTATTTCCATTCCATTTTATATTCATATGTTTTAAATACATGATGGTGACACAAGTAGTTAACACATGTTGTAGAAGGTAATATGTTGATGACTTTATATTTTCCAATCGTACAAAGAGTAGCGCACACTCACTCACAAATAGCATTCATCGGCATGTGTGTGCGCGTGCCTCAGACATTGTTGATCTGTCTAAATATTAATTATTTGTTAACTTATCTATATTCTTTCAATTTATATTTATATATATTATTATTAATAAGTATAAAATTACTAAAAATGCAGCATCTCTTCTCATTTCACAAGAAAATGGCGGATACCCGATAGAGCACTCGCTTCAGTTCAACTCATTCAACTGGTAAGGGCAAAGAATTTCTGCAACGGTTTATTCTGACAATTAGTAATCTCCCAACCTTTAATGTCATTTGGCAATTACCTGGCATCTTCTTGCTAATATATAATTGAAAATATAACATTTACAACTCATGTTGTTGCCCATATTATTCCAGCTTCAGGTCGATAGTGTGTGTACCACAATCATTCTCGGTAGGGCTATGTTGGGATGTTGGTTACCAGTCAGGTCATGTAGTATGTAATTAAGCTGGGCAAAGCATGACTGAAATATAGACTCTATATCCATGTACAGTTGGCAAAAGTACAACCCTCATGAAATATTTGCTAAAAACCCGAATTATCTATATTATTATATATAAAAATCATTCTACACAAAATAAAATAACCTGGTTATATTTGGGATAACACTACCTTCAATCAGAGACCATCTCTCCTTCAATAGTACAAATTCTTGTAATTTTTGGGGCCGAGTCGCATGCGGGATTCGAACCCACACCCTCAGAGTAAGGCAACTATCGCCAGCATTGACTGCACCAACAGCTTACCGCACGACCTTTTCGCCTCAAGAATTTGTAATATTGAAGGTAGTGTTATCCCAAATATAACCATGTTATATTTTTTCACTATGTAAATGGCAAGTATTTCTTATACCAAATAAGTATAATTTTCTTTTTGACGTAAGTTTTCATTGGGACTATTTGTCAAAAATGTCATTGTATCTCTTGTATCCTCTACCTTTGTTTGGTGGTGTCTTTTAGAATCCGTTTATTGATTTGCAAATCGTAACGGGAATCATGGCCAAACATTCGTTACCATTAGGTGGCTGCCAATGTTTGGATACAGCTACACAGCCGCTTAAAACGTCCATAAAATCACATGTTTGCCTTCATTGATTAGAACAGTTTTAAAAGGTGAAATCAACATTTGATATTTATTTTATTTTCCATGATTCTTGGATTCAAATATGTTCCCGAGTAGTTCCCTTCAGATGTTCTAACCAGAGTGAATCTGAAGTGGGTAACCTCTGTGAGAAGATCATGCGATTCTGGTTCAAGGCATCCTCGGTTACCCATGGTTTTATATATGCTCCGTTACTCTCCAATATATCAGGATACCGAGGATGGGTTCAAGGGAGTGTATTGGGTATTCTGTATTTGTCGTAGCCACAAATGTAGCATCCTCGATAATCCAGCGCTATTGTTCCGATAAATCTACACACAAGCGCGCTTGTGTGTAGATTTATCGGAACAATAGCGCTGGATTATCGAGGATGCAAATGTAGGTAGATAATAGTTTGTAAGTTCACCATTTCTTCACATGTAAGCAGACATTTGGTTATAGTTATACACCTCCAATTAAACTACATCTTGACTGACTACTAGCATATAGTGAAAGCGACTTTCGGTTTTTATTTAAGATGTTAGATGACAGTCATCGACAATATGAAATCGACATGTTGGTTCTTATCAAAGAACTTATACATTTACGTAGAGCTCTGGTACGTTTTCCTTGGTATAAAACCACAGACGACTGATAGGGTAAATCATTTCTATCTGCCTTGGAGTATCTCTCTCCATATTCAAATAGTTCAAGATACATAAGTAAAGAATAAACATAAATGTTTCTTTTTGAATATTGGGAAGTATTAAACATATAAATTCGCACGTTTGCTTTATTTACGAATAGTTATCTTTCACATCCACACACACGATATATATATGTCATCCATCATATGAACAGTAGGCCTACAGTTATTCAATAGTTGCCACACTGAGTCCAGTTTACGGTTTAATATCTGTATAAGGCAGCAACAAAGGGGTATGACAGTTGGTGGTATTACAGATGAAAAATGAAGAGATGAATCATATGTCGTATTCACTAAAAACAGTGGTGTATATTTTTAAAAACAAATTCTGTAGCGTAAAAATAGAGCTTTACTCCAGAGCAGGCTGTCTAATTTAAAGCTGATGAAATTCTTTTAAACGCGCATATATTGCACAAAATAGGTCTTAGGCGTATACATATACAACAATCAAGCTATACAAATATGAAAACTGAAGTAAATTATAATTCACTTTCCCTGACAAGCAAGGCTTCCGATGTCCTGATTTCATAGGGAAATTGGTTTTACGTTTTACAACAATCGCGTGCAGCTCGCAGTTGAAGACACATGATCCCACAAACGTTTCTTTGAAAGCTTTCATACCAGTGCGGGCAGGGTGAAACTGCGCAGATTAGCTTGTATAGATACGTAGAGGGAACCTATGAATATTCAACTGTGAATTAATTGATCGATAGAACTAATTTTATAATACTGCTAGATCAAAAACATTTCAAATGCATTTGCACCGAAGTGCCCAGAAACAAACAATTCGCAATTGATGGGATAACAGTGTGAACATTATTTATAGATACGTATTCTTGTTAAGTCAGATTATATCATATTGGAAGTACATTTGATGTTTGAGAGAAATAGACTACGATGCGTCCATAAAATCTTTCGAAATAGGTGAGTAAACCAAATTGTATGATGAGTACTTAAAACGATTTGGAATTAACCTTTATTCATGCTATTTCTGGCACGTCAGTACATCTAATCTATCTTACTTAAGTACTTTAAGGAGAACAATAAATTGTCTCGGGTTATTATTATTGGATTGTCGTCTTTTATGTTTATAAGACATTAATCTTGAATCTTTCTCATTATATACATTTGCTTCAATTCACTAGTAAAAGTCGTCTGAACGAAACCATTTTTAAATACCAAATTTGAAAATCGAAATAAAATTTTAATAGAAGCCTGAAAAATAGTTTTTTTAAGAAATCCTTCAATTGAGCTTTTAAGACCTCCTGAAGTGTGATAGACTTATTTTGGCGTCTATTTAATTGAAGGGTTCGTTCGCCAAAAATCTGAAATTTGATGGTCTTCAAGTGAAGAACTCAAATACAACTAAGGCAAATATATACATAAACATGTCCAGAGTAAACAGCAAACTGCAGCGCGCACCTGCTATAACGAAACAACACCTTTGATCCAAACTGGACCCAGTTCCTGCAGTTCTACATGGAAGGTTCTTATATAGTGAACATAATGATACTGCACCCACTCACCCCTCTCTCGTCAACCATTTGACATTTCCTGTAGTTTCTTGAAACTTGTTTCTCTTGTAAGATTAGTTTCCTGTTTCTTTATGCTTTGATTGAACGCATTGCGGTGTATGCGTGCTGCACGCACTGTTGCTAAAACAGCGCAAACATTTGTATGGACGCCGGATGAGAAAGCCGTTTAAGGTAAGCTATATTGCAATGGTCCGTTGCCATATTGCCAATTTGACGATTTTGCGAATGTATGGCTGTCGTTGACCAGAAATAGTCTTAAAAAACACACAATTCAAACAGGTTTGTACGAGTGAAATTATTACATATCTTGTAGTAATATGTATTTAACACAAATGATATGATTTGATATGTTCCTGAACTTCCTGCTTGTAGACCATTTTCGTTTCGCAATTCCATGGCTAATGCCTAGATTTAATATCAGAACTGCTATTTTTTTTATTTATTCAAACCAGTATGTTTTAACTGTTTTAAAGGTTAACAACGCAATCATGATGTCATTTCATTAGCGAAATATGAAAAAAAAACCTCACCTTTAAATGAGACCTTTATAATAATGTAGCAAGGTTCAAAGAAAGGATAGTTTAGAAAAGAGTAGACACTTTGTTTGGTACTGTTTTCATATTATGAAAAGTCAAATTTAAAGGGTTTTTTTCTATTGTACGACAGTGATTTATATATTTGTACGACATGTAACCTATAGGTTTCTTCACTTGGTAAAATTAGCTGTGATAAAACTAGATCCTAATTATTTATAAACTGCAAGTTAATACGTTTTCTGGAATAACTCTAAACTACTATTACTATAACTATAAATCACTCTTGATTACTTTTCATTTACTCTTAAAAACGTAATCCTATTTCTACGTGAGAGAACAGAGTACAGCATACTTCACAGTGTTGCACATGTAATTGTTTGTCGTTCAGCGAAAACGAAGGACGTCTAAATTGATTTAACTTGCATTATACAAACACTATTTCACAACATACATCCCTTCAAGGCCAGTGGTATCAATACGACGTGACGACACGAGAAGATTCTGATTTATTGCGCAATATGCGAAATTTGCCTGGCACAGATTGCAACACGAGTTGAATTCAAATCTGGTGATGTGGTCAGTCAACTGGTGTTGGAGTGGTGTTCTCTGTGTGGTATCAGTGTATCGGTGTTAGTGCAATTGTTAACTGATATTGATAGCAGAACTGTTTTATCGGGAGGAAACATAATATCTATGGATTAATAACTTCTTTATTGCAACGAGGTGCGATTTGTCGGTGTAGATGACACGGTATAAAAACAGGAACTCGATATCGTAATTAAAACGTAGGTAAATCGTAGGTAAAACAAAACTATACCCTATTTATCATGAATGTTTATCACCACAAAGATGTATCTACGTTTTGATTTCGCTATCGAGTTCCTGTGCGTATAAAGCAGATGGCTAGCTTGATATAGTGATTTTATTGTCGCATCCCATTTCAATAAAGAAGTTATAATTGCTTTGAACTTCTATTTCCTCGTGTTACCATCTTCTACGGTGCCTTTTTTATGTACATGTACATTTTATATGTCTCGAAGTTATCACTAGATGTAATGTTGTTTATGTAATGTAATGATATATATATCATTTAGACGCCCCGTTTCCCCACCCCGCCAGAAGTAAATATGTACATGCAGGTTAATACAGAGTATTTCAGCAACAGATGTGTGTCACAAACATGACATTGTTTCTTGTTCCCACCTTTCAAGATAAATCAAGTTAACGAGACACATTTATCATTTGCGGGTGAGAAGCTGGTTCTCCTGTATAATGCATTAAATAGCAGTAAGGATAGGTGTCGTGTACGGGACAGTACGTACTATCACACACTTGAAGACAGTCACAGTGGCGGATCCGGAGCGGGGGGTTCGAGGGGGTTCGGGTATGGGGAAACAATTTTAAATTACCATTTGTGTTGACGGTTCTGGACAGTTCTGACAGATTGAACTTGGTAAATTCTCAGTGTGCCTGTCAAGTTTTAGTTTTAAAAACATGAGCTTAAAGTTATCATGTTCATCCACATCATTTTCTTAAATTCTATAGTATACAAGTGTATATATGTGATATAATTGATATGATAAATAGTTACGTTTTTAAAACTATTTGAATTCACCATTATTCAACACTACCAACGGGAAGCATACATATTTTGTTTACTCCCATCTTTCATTCAACCACAAGTGTGGATGTAGCACATCACCAACATTGCATATAAACGTTTATTACTTTTATCGAAAAAGCAGAGGCAATTTTAGGAAGTATTGGCTTTCTGCCACGTGCTGAAGACTTCATTTCCCATCATTTCCAAGAAGGGCAGATTCCAAACAGCTATAAGCGGTGTAAGCTGGTTGAAGTAATATTTGTGTCGCAAAATGTGCATTGTGTCCATTGTCATTTCACGTGCAACCAGGAGTGATATGAACATACACGGTATTATTGTAACCAAAAACAGTATATTTCACCCCTTGAACACGTGTGCAGCACGTTTGTCTCGTGTTTTGTCAGGCCCCTCCATTCACTGCACCATTAGATTTTCTCCTTGAAAACTGCAAACTATACATGAGACAATAGGAAGGTCAAATGGCTCCGTCACGCCCACAAACATTAAGTGCCTTTTTATTGCGTATACGTAATCAGTGAAATTTAACTAACGTAGGTTGCAAATGACGTTCATCTGGTACAAGTGATGTAAATGATCGTCAGTTTTGAAATGTGATTCGCCTCTAAGAGCAATAAAACCGAAACTACCAAAATGATTAAAACCACATTTCCCCTGTGTTTTGTTTGCCATTTTTCATCCTTCAACACCTTTTAATTAGCTGTTAAAACTATCGACTTCAAATCATCGCTTTGGAATTGATCCCAATTCTGAACAAATAATATCATTAATACCTTTTGAAAGAAAGTACCACTTGTGGGTTTTTTTCAGTACAACCTTCAAATTTTCATGTGCTCTTTTTGATCCATTTGGGTAAGTTGCAACCTGACATAAAAGTTCTGTGTTCAGTTTTAAAAAGCTGACATTTTGGGGCAGTACCTTTTTTATTCAGGAGTATTATTTATATTTGAAATAAGAAACGTAATGCTCCAAGACCATTTTCATTCCATGATTAGTATCTAGACAATTGTCTACATCAATCGAGTGTTGCCATATGTTGGTAATATTTCCATTTTGGTGAGCAACTTTCAACTAACTTTTGAAGAGCATGATCCCAGAGAAAACATTATGACTGGTTCCCATCACCGCTGTTAGTAATATGTCATTATTTGAAGACCATTTATATCTTCACACTGGATAATAACTTTCTATTGGTGACCGTTTTTCAATTTAATGGATCCATCATTTTGGAAGAGGTTATCTTCGCTTAAAACTACAACATATTGGAAATCTGGTCCCATATTGCTATTTTAGTCTCATCTTAATTTTGTAGGTCATTTTTGAATTCATAGACCCACCATTTTGAAAGAGTAACCTCATTCAGATTGTTTTAAAAGACAACGAAGACATGTGGACCTGGATGGAGAGTTTATTTGCAAACACAGTGCCAAGTGGAAAGATGGGAGATGCTACATGATTCGACCCTCGCACTCCTGTCTCAGGAGCTTGGTGTATCCATCTACATGTGTACACAGGTGTACTCAAAGATGTACCATGAATACACAGTGAGCTGCAAACTTAATAGACATGTTGACTGGACTATATCAATTAATTCCAAATTTACAATTATTCATGATACACATATGTATTCAGTTTTCATTGGTGTACCATGGATACCCAGTGGTAAACTTAACAGACATGTCAACTCGGCTCTATCAATTACTTACAATTTAAAAAACATTTCATGATACACATATGTATTCAGGTGATGTAAATATATCCAGAATATGCTTTACATATTTGTCCATGTATGCGTAATTTGCAATTGTGTATTTTGAATATTTGCTTTTAAACAAGTGCTGAACATACAGTTGATGACATGTTCAAAGTGTACACCACATGTATGTAGCATCATATGTATGTTCATGATACATATGTGTAATAAGTTAAATGTTGTTGACTTACTTCGTGCTTTTTGGTGTTATAGCACAGCACATTGGTGTGTTGTAGTTATCTCAGTGTATGAAGGCATATGCAGACATGCATATGTAATTACACGCTAGAAATAAACTGAATACTGCAGCATGTGAGAATTCCCAACCATTTCAATGATTGTAAATATAAAATGTTGTACATTGATAAGCACAAGGTGTACTTATGAAACATAGTCAACTATACTGGTTCTTTGAAAATGATGAAATATTTCAGAATACACTCAAATTGGTGTCTTAAAATCAATGTACTGAGGTGTATTATTCCCAATACATACAAACACACCATACAGACTGAATACACATGTCTATCATTACATAAATAAGATTAACTCTAAACTTCCTGTTAAATAAGTTGTATATTAGTTCAGATCAAATTTTCTACACAATTAAGTTTTTCACATAAAAAAGCAGTTGATATAAAATGTAAGCACACCTGTGGAACTAGGGTGATCAGGTGAGTGGAGGGGTGGTTACGAGCTAGGACTAATTTACAAGGCAGGTGTCATCAACCTCGTATCAGCGGAATAGGTAACACATACTCTTGGTGATGAAAAAATACATATGCCACATGGCACAATATACAGTTTAACAGTGTCAATAGGGCCACACCATATGGCATGAAGTAGAAAAGGAGTTATTTCCCTTGAATTACCTCCCCGTGCATATAATTAATCGAAGCAAAACGTTTGTTTAAATTTTTTCAGTTTTAGCTATATGCTGGTCCAAAAGAAAAAAAGCAATTTATTGGTAATTGAGTAATACACTTAAACAAAATTCACAAGTCAATGGCAGAACATTCAAGTGGTACAACGTAATGTCAGAAACCGTGATTGCAACAAGGGGTTGAAATACATTTGTTTGAGACAATATCAGAGGAAGTAAGTGCCAATATTCCAACAATCTGTAAACTTTAAGTTTAAATCCAGACAGTCTGTCTTCTTATTAAGGAACACTATAAAACAATTCTTCAATCTTTAAAACCATTTCTCAGAAAATAAATCAGTATGACAAACAATTATTTTTAAAATTTTGTTCTTGTAAAAAAAATCTCATTTTACACAATGTTGACAATCTTAAATTTTGTTCTCAAAAAGCTGTGAAACTAAATCTTTAGGGAGAGTAATGCTGTAATTTCCACATATAACATCACATAAATTGTCCTTACATGTGTGACGTTGTTATGATGCACATTTCATCATGTACATATGACACATAGGAGTGTGTTGTAGCCAGAAAGTCTATGAGGAGTAAATAATTCATTAGCGTGACATATGGAGTGAGGAGTGTGACAGGGAGACGGGTTTTGTTGGGTGCTCTTTACATAAGGGACACATGAATGATGTCTCAACTCTCCTTCATAACACCATGATAAATGATGGGCAACAATAATTACATGAGATCAGAAAAATATGAAATAACATTAAATGTATTCATGATGTACAATATACAAGAAATTTCTTGTGCCATCAAAAATGCAAAAAATCTATGAGGCTGCTTGAGATTGAGATTATAGAAAGAATTCTAAAGTAAGGATTGTGCAGAATGTCAGAAATGACATTTATAGATGCTTGTGCAATTAATATTGCATATAAAAAGTGGCTTATACATAGAAGTTTTATGAGAAACAGTATTGGTAATTATCATAATGAAAATGTTTAAATTCATCTATGAGCAAATTTCAATTAAGAATGGAAATGCAGATTACACAAATTAAAATATCAAGCAGAAATTTGGGATATATATAGTATGAGGTTGACTTAAATTAATAACAAAAATGCTGAACAGCTTAACTGAGCTGTCTGGACTAGTTTAAATAAACTTTTCATGTACCTGAAATATCTTAAAAGATGTTACGTGTACTCAAAAATTTCTCTTTTTAGAGAAAATAAGCAGTTACATGTTGATGCCATTACAACCAGGCCTATAACCAGGGTGGCAATTCACAAAGCAATTTTAGCATTATGAACAATGTCCTATTCAAAAGCTTTTAGAACTAAGATTGCTTTGTGGAACAGTTCCCTCAGCTCAAGAAACGCATATGATTTTATTAACAATCATTCATTTAAACAATGAAAGTCATAATTTCATGCACATGTTCATATCTGTAATACCTCATTTAAAACCTATTGCTAAATCATAATGCTGCCTAATTAAAATACAATATTGATATTCTGTATTCAACCACTTTGAAATTAGATTAATAAACTACTCATGTAACAATTATCAATTTTACATATTACTTTTACAATGATCACTTAAAAACATTAGTTTCAATTATCATTAAACTTGGCATCAGAGACATAATTGAATTGTACAAAATTCCAAATGACAAAAATGAAATAATAATAAAATAAAAAGGGAAGAGCAACAATGACTTGTAAACTTTGACATGTAAAAGCAGATCTAGGCAAATGAAATTTGTTTGACATACCTTGCTAAAGCCTGTTCCTTTTAAAAACCCTTGAGCTTCATTTAAGTTGATAAATAATAACATAAATAGGCACAGATGAATATTAGCATGAAATACTTTTGGAAGAATTCAGAGACTACGATAAAAAGGACTCAAACTCAAAAATATTTCAAGCGATAGTACCGGTATTTAATATTTTGAAGTTACCAAATCAAAATACAAACTATGAAACGGAAATTAAATCATAATTTGAATATTTTTTATTATTTAAGTAATTTGACCTTCAACGCACCAATAATTAATTGTCAGATAATTTTACTCATACATGTCAAACTAATTTCATGATCTTAAATGTTTATTTGGACCTCTGACCAATATATAGCAAGACATTCTACTTTCTTTGACAATTTTAGGCATTGTGAACATAAACTTATGTTGAGATTTTAAACATGTATGAATACATTAAAAGGTCTGGGAGTCTTTCTTTGGTAATGAAAATATTTTAAAACTTTGACATATGAAACTTAATTTGTTAATGCAATAAAAAAAAAGCCTAAAAATACACTACAAATTATTTATTTACCAACTTAAGCTTAATGAGGTTATTCCAGTTTTGTCGATATCAAAATCACTAGGCTAAGCCCTCTGGTTATATTTAAAATAAGCTAGTTTAAGCAAAACAAAAGTGTATATATATATACTTCACTGATGGCATAATTTTTTTCTATATATATATAATATTATATTGCAGAATATAAACATCTCATGAATATCAATATTTTCATATTTTATCCATTATAAATAATTGTACATTATTTGCTGTACAAACATATCTCAGAATGTTAAGTATGGAAATGATATTCCTCACAACAAATTCAACTCGACCATAGAAAAAACAGCATTCAGATATTTTATAAGGAGCCAAATCAAAGTCTTGAGATAATCATCTATGTTCACATACATACAAAATGTCTAACAACAATCATGTGGAAAATAATATATAGTCTGTTGCCACTGAGACCACTGTTTGCCCAATTAATAATAATCAGGTGTATGGAATACAGTACCAGCTTGTTGAACAGCGAATGGCTGTCCTTTTGTAGAGAATTATATACAGCATTGGAGCCGGAACAAAACACAAGATTTTAACTTGAAGAGAACGCCATCTTGTCTTCCCATAATGCTCTGCCTGGCGGCCATCTTGAGTCACATGACAAGCTTGGTAGGAAAGTGAAGAGGCGCAACCCCATAACATGGTGATACATACATATCGTAAAAAAAGAAGAATTGAACAAGTCCAACTCAACTTTGAGTTTGTGTATCGCACTGTAAGAGCCGCACAATGGAGGGGTCACTTTTCGCCCCTTCGATAAACTCAGCCAATGATAACTTCCCGTCCGCATTTTTATCCATCTGTCGGAAGATTTTGTCGGTGCGTTTTTCAGGTGTTGATTCATCTTCAGGCATCTTCATCACTGTTCCAACCATCTTGTAGATAGCCTGCAGACAGAAGAAATGTTTGTTAGAAAAAGTAATTGTAACAAAAGTGACCTGATCTACTCCGCCGCAATCAAGAAATGAGCTAAAAGGAGCTTAAATTTGATTCCAAATATCTTGTAGATATTCTATGAGACAGAAGAGGTAATATTGTCAAGAATGTGAGTACCAAGTGGTCAGATTCATAACATAAAATTCTATTGCAGTAACAATAGATATCAAGTCTTTGAAGGACATTTAGAAGTGGAATACAAATGATCTTTGAACTCCTATAAGATGTCATGTTAAAATTGTTACATAGAAATCATAATTTGATTGTAAATGATACTGACTCATAATTGCAGGCAGACCTCAATATCATGCTTTTTTCTCTGTTTGTTATACACGTTTCAGTGTGGAGTGACAAGCTCTCTGTTTAAACGCAATGTTTGCTCCTAAACAATAACCATTATCCAAAACATTATCTTCAATATAATGATAAACTGTAGCTTGCTAAACCAGTTTCCTGCATATATTCATTGAAAAAGGTAAATTTATAACTTCAAATGCATATTTACTTTGAGGCGTGAGCAAACTATTCAACCAAGGTGATGTAGCAAAAAGTACAATTTACAAAATAAAATAAATATATATATTGAACAAAAATATTTACATCTACATTTGAAAACAAGTAAGTAAAAACAAGTAAGTGAAAAACACTGGAAAACACAAAGCAGGTACTTAAACTCATCAGAGGAGAAAACATTCCAACATCCCCTCAACTCCACACTGGCGTTCGTTGTAAACATCTTACATTTTTCAAACCAAAAAACACTGTCCGATTTACCTCATCATGCCAAACTACAGTGAATCAGTTTTTTCCTTAGCGTGCCAAATACTACACTTTACCTCCCCTCTCTGCCGTCATGTCTACCTCTGCTTCGCTTCTTATCCTATTTAAACACCTGCTTGGCAGAATCACACGAAGAAAAACAATAATCATCTCAAGCCTCTGATTATGGATTTTGTCGAGCTTTTGATTAAAATGTTCTTATTCAAAAGGCGAAACTAGAATGTCAAGAGAAGGCTGCTCTTCAGAGAGTAGGCCTTTAGAAAGTCAATTTGTGATGGAACAAATTAAAAGTGCTCGGAATAGATTGCAAGGAGCGAATCCAACACAGACTTCTCCCCCAGTGGAGGCAATATGTCAACACATCAGGCAATGGCATCTATCAAACCTAATCTGTAAAACTATTCTAAAAAAATTCTATTCTTCAAAGTCAAACATGGTTGGCAACAGATTACCTTTCTCCTTGAGATCTGCAGTTGTAATTTACAACTCTATAGAAAGTACCAGAGAACAAAGCAAACATGCAAAATGATTAGGTTTTCACTGTTTATGCCACTTTTGGAATAAAAATATTCTCAACCAAAAATTTATATTTGATATTACGGGGATCTTAATATGAACAATTAAACACTTCAATACCGATAACCAGGGTGGCCTGTAATTACAAAGCCCTTTTTGTTGAGCAGTTTTTCTCTTGTCTTTGGCTCAAGTTCCAATACACATTCGAAATACGTCCACATTACAGTTTTGTGAGTTTCATGACAAATGAATCTAATTTAAATATAATTAATTAATATAATTTTGAGCTTCTGATAGCACCATGCAGTTATCAATCAATGATATAAGAATGGTAAAACACATACATTTAATAAGTTGATACCATATTCACAACATTTTTTACATTTTCTTCAGGAATGATATAGCAAGGCAGTACAAACATTAGCCACTTGGTATGAAACTGCAGGCAGTTACATAGATATATCTGTGTAATACTATGCTTACGTAGAAAGTAAATAAAACTCTCAACCTACATCAATCATGCTTGATGACGTCACCAACATTGTTATTCAAGGACCTGTAAGGCATGCATTTCTTTAACAATTTAATTGTATAATTAAAAAGCATATCTATGTTTACTAACTGAATATTATTTAATAGAATGAGCTGAAAAGTAGATATTGTATAGGTTTGTTATGAGGTGTTCTGTTTTTTATTTTATTTTCTACAAAATTTACATTTCATAAAAGAGTCTTTAAGACTTTAAGGATGATCTTAGTTTCAAAGCAACCCACTCCAGTACATTTTCTGTGTCAATTTAGGCTTAAGTTTATTTTTCATGGTCATCGGCGCATTAACATACATATCAAAGAAAAAGAGTCATTGGCTTTGCCTCTCATCAAGAGAAAAAATTAAGGTGCAGGTGTCTCCTCATACATGAAGCATTTCTGGTGGAGAAGTAAAAAAAAGTGAGACACCGGACACTAGTCGCCAAAGAAGATAAGCCTATCTGGCCTTTTGACCTGATGTGATACAAAGTCATGTTTGAAATTAGCATTTGTTGCAAGCAATAACTCTGTGGTGTGGTGGTTGGTGCTTTAAATGACTTGGTAAATCCACTCTATTAGGTCAGATATGCTATGTATTACACTGCCAGAGAGGTGATCCCCAAATATATCCTTCTTTCTTAAGTCCTTCAAGAAAATTTACGTGAAACACAAAAGTAAAATGCAGTCCTTATCAGAAGGAATACTTTCTACAGAAAAGAACCGGTAATCAAAATAATAGATATTTTATCTCATGAAAATTACAAGCATCCAACTATTATTTCTTATGTTCTAAAATAAGTTGCCACATTGATTTTCCAGAAATTTGTGTTTGCTCGTCCAGCACGGAGAGAACTGACACTGTAGGTAAGTAGTCCAAAAGAGATAAGAAACTCATACATAGCTGTCAGTACTGTCTAGAGTGTTTGGTTGAGTGAACAAACCGACAAGCAATTTGGCTTGTAATATCCAATAACTCAGAGTCTAAGTAACTCACTGTAACTTACCCAGTCAGTTAACAAGAAAGTGAATGTGAAGTTTTTGTGACTACAGAAATATCCCAAAGAAGAAAGCAAAAGAGAAAACCATTTAACTTTAAAATGTACAAATTCATTATTTTGAAGGTTTGGTTATCACTGAGTTATCAGGTAAGGTGTTAATTGCTTAATGTTCAATTAACAGTTCACTCATTAATTCAATTAGAGCAGAAAGTTCCCAATTTTCTGAATTGCTGGAATTACTGCCTGTGCTTCTCCTGAATAATTTCAAGGTTGGTCTACTGATATACTACAAACCATCTTGGAAAGTTCCTAAAGTATGGCTTATATGTTCATAGCTCTCTTACTACTAAGATAGTTGTAAAACAATGTTAATGTATACATGGTACTCACAACTACCGTAGTTCGGAGCGAGCATTGAAAATCTAGGCACATGCCATCTTGGGATTCTTACAAAAAGTGCCCTGGAAACAAACACATCCTTTCCATTGACATGCTAAATTGAGAGCAACCAAGCCGAGAGACCTCTAGTGCTTGTTCAAAGAGTGAAGAGGTGTTTCTCCAGGGGGATGAACCAGTGTATGTGATTTTGACAATTTTATGGTAAATTTAACCAGCAACAGGTAACGGGCTGTAGGATGGTCCTAATATTATACTTCTATAACATTCAGCAGTAGGACGAACCCAAGGAAAGAAATCATATGTTTCCAGAGCACTTGAAGACAGAATAAACTGCTTTGGGTCACATTCCACAAAGCAATAAGAACACCTCACTAATTAAGGTAGCCCCAATGGCACGTTAAAAGATGGTACATAGGTCTAAGCGCCTGCCCTGTGCAAAAACCAACAGATTTCCTGGATTTAAAAACAAAACGAGATGGCATTTTCAGATTTTTAACATTTACCTTTGAATGTTTATATCAAACTAATGACACTGCTATGTTGATTCTAATTGGAATAAATCAAAATATGTTCATTTGAAATACACATTTTGATCATCAATCAATCATCAAGTATTCCAAGAATAAAGTTTATCAGAGAAAAATGAAACAAATTGATAATGATAGGAAGTCAATCCCACATACCTGTACGATTTCCAGCATTTCATTTCGTGATATAAATCCATTTCCGTCAAGGTCGTACATACTGAATGCCCATTTGAGCTTTTGATCAAGCTTCCCCCTTGATGTCACGCTAAGGGCGCACATAAACTCGCGGAAATCTATTGTACCGTCACTATTGGTATCAAATGTGCGAAACACATGCTCAGCAAATTTCGATGCATCTCCATATGGGAAAAAGTTTCCATATATTTTCTTGAATTCATCCACAGATAGATGGCCGCTGGGACAGTCCTTGAGGAATCCCTTGTACCATTCCTGGAGTTCCTCGTCTGTGAAACTGGTGTTCTGACGCAGATCCTCGAGAATCTCGGGCTTCAGTTTACTATTGCTCTTCCCCATCCTCCTGCTTAAGCTCTCTTGCTGTTTGCTGCTTCCTGCTTTGCTCTGCTTTGCTTAGGGTGCTTAACTTCTTTGTTCAAAGCTCAATCTGGAAGAGAAAATGACATGTTAACACTTTATTTGCTGTGTACATTTATGATATGAGATGATCTGTCATACATCATCACTTAAGAAAGTATATTTCATGCATATCATGTAAGACAGTAAGGTAAAACTGAAAGAAATCCTGCAACATCATTGTAGCCGCAATGCAGAGAAACCTGCAATATGTTACCAAATTATTAGTGGTACTCCTGAAATACAATATAAACTGTGTACAGAAGAGTACTCTACTATATAAGGGCAAAAGTTGAACTTTGTTATCTAGCCACATCAAACCACATCAACCACATCCCCTGCGCCCTCCCTTTAAGCAAACTCTCAGTGGGTATAGGGTTAACCAATTGTATAATGTTTAACAAGACTTAAAGTGACCAAGTAACAGGGTTGACTAATCTTTCAATATTCTCAAATTGGTCATGATGTGTTGGAGAAGGCATTATACTTAACACGGTATAAGGGAAGTAGTACTTTTGATAGGTTATACTACATATATTTTTCTTGCAATGAAATTTATTTTTTGATAACTTTCGGGTGAAGATACTTTGCACAATATTTCCTCAATAAAACCCTCTTTTATTTCCTGGGATCTATTGGTGGTCAGGTTCCTGCCGGTGTATTTATCTTATCACCTCGTTTGCTGTATTTGAAACCTGGTTGTAGTCAAGGATACAGTGTATATACCTCTATGTAAATGAGTCATAAGTTTAATATTTGCATTTTGACAGAACATGACATATATTGTCGTGAGTCAGTCCACTTATAGACGAAACATGTGCACATTCTCACAACTCTCTTCTTGATGCATGCCTTCTTAATCCACACGTCATTTATCCATCAACTGGTAGCAATAAAACATAAGAAAGTGACATGATTCACTTCATAGCTGGGGTATAATAAATTAATTATTCCGGATAGATAAAATACTGGAATAACCTTGATAAAAGGTACCTAAATTATCCTTTGTAATAACAGAATACAGAAGGATAATTACTGACAAAAGTGTAACATTGCTCAAAACGTGCAAATAGTACAAACATTTGTACTTTTTTCCTGGGGTAGGTGATAAAATTGGGTTTTTAAAGTGACATCTCAGGTCCTCCTGGAGCAAAGCTAAACCATGCATATTCCAGATAAAATAAAAGTCTTGACTGACCAGAGTATGCAGAATATTGGCTTGTTCACAGAAAATCAATATCATATCAAATAAATAAATAAAATAAAGTTGATAAAAAAAATCATTGCACAAAACAAAGTCCTTTGACCTTGGTGCTAATCTATGTTTAAGAATTTCATAGATATGTAATGGATAAAATGCATCAGTTTTATCTGAAACATAAAGAAAACCATAAACTAACATCATCTGAATTTTGTCCGATACACAGTAGTAATAGGCATTCTAGAGATTTATCCATTATCAGCATTTTCAAACAAACCATAAACACAAAACATTATGCTTAATAATAACAATAACCTTGGTAAAATATCATCCAGAAAATATAGAACATAATATACAACCTCATTGTATAAGCATCATAGGTATTCATCAGCTGTCATACATTCCAGTATATGATCAACATGTAGTAAAAGTCACCATGAGACATTTACATCTTCACATAGTCCGACATCAATCAAAATATTCAGACTCTACAAGAGCTCTGGGAATTGTATGTGGTGGAAACAATGAGCTAAGTTTCCTGACCTATGGAATCTCGTCATCTGACCAATCAAGTTTGAGCGATGACCGTTTCCATGGAATGTAATCTTCTGTCAAAGAATGTGTGCAGATCAAAGGAGTGTTCGTAAATGGTCGCCCATTGTCATAGCAGCGGGAGAACTATGGATCGAATAATTGCAATAATTATTGGGGTCATGGAAAGGGTCTATATACCAGAAGATGTACATGTTCAAATATAGATGTATTCACATCACCAAGTCCAAGATACTTTGCAAATATAAATACTTTCTGAAACTATGTTTTGCATGCTTTTAATTTTGATGACTTTAGATTTATGTTGCATATTATCATAGTTGTTTCCTACGAAGGTTAATTTTGAATTAAAATGTTCATGATAGTATAATTGAAAAACTATTTAAAATATTTGTACTTATTTGTTTCTAAATCAATTTGGATTTCAATACTTAATTGCATCAAAATGTAAGGTTAGAAGAAGTCAAATAACTTCTAATCTAGATCATAAATATTGAAGTATTTGACATTTCCAAACAACTTTAAGTTAAAAGCATTAATAAACCATTGATAGAGTTGTTTGAATTAAAACTTACCGACCATCTGAAGCAGAAGTATGTCATCTTGATCAATCTTCAAACATAAGGTTTATCACTATCACATATATATCTTTGGTACCATACACAAATAAGTGATAAAAATGCTATACCAACATTTTCCCTTAGAAACCTATGCAAATTTAAAAAAAAAAATTTTATCTGATAGAAGAAGCTGACATGAAACAAAGACCTTTGTACATCACTTACATTCTTAATCTTCATAAGGACCCAGAGTTAAATCTGCCTATTTTCTTAATAAAACAATGCGTTTGTGGATCCAGAATTATTGAAAGGAGGGGAGGTACTTATTGATAAGGAGGGGGTTCACATATCTTTGATATACCATGATACTAAGAGAATACAATTTTTATCATATTATAAGAAATAATGAAATCACCAAAATAACCAAAATCCATCCTCTAACTACTAACCCCTGTAGTATCAATGTCACTTTCCTAATGTATATACTTGTACATAATATTATACTTAATAATAATGTGGCTTGTTATTCACATAGATCCACCTTCCGACCACAGCTTGTTACATTGATTGTAGATATAAACCTCAACAAACTCTTTCAGTTCTGTATGCAGGACCATATGTTACCATATTCTGATGGATTTGGTATTTGGTATGGTTCATTTACTCAATCAAACCTGGTCAACATATGTAAACTATACTGAGAGCATTAAAAACATGAATTAAATTTTGTTTTTGTTAAAGTCAACTAAATTTATTTGCCTTTTAAGTTTTATTGCTTTACAGTGTTTATTTTATTTTCTCGGGCGCCAATTTTTACAAAATGGGACTGAAAAAGTAACACTCCCCATCTTTGTACATGATTGATGGAACTTTTACCTGTCTAAACAATGTCCATATCGATCCTTGCATAGTTCCACAAATGACACGAACAGCCCTGTCCGACTGTCCCATCCCAAACATATTCTGTCAAATGATGAAATCCATCTCCCCTAAAACTACCTACTAAATTACACATCTGACATATTCATATTTTAACCTAGAAACAAAATCTGTATTCAACAATATTTATCTTTTTTATCTTGTTTACCTAATAATTTGTGCCACCAAGCCTTGAGATTTTCTTTTCTCTGAGCTTAAAATTACTTTCCTTTGTACTCCAATACGCATTTCTTGTAACTGTGTACCATAGACAAACATGAGCATCATAAACTCATACGTTGGTCGGATACTGCATACCTGTAGTCAGCTCCTGTTCTAGATTTTCCTAGAGTTTCCTAATCATAAACTTATAACTTGGTCGGATACTGCGTACCTGTAGTCAGCTCCTGTTCTAGATTATCCTAGAGTTCCCTAATCATAAACTCATACTTGGCTGGATAGAAAAAAGTTTTATTTTACAGACTTTTCCCCCCCTAAATATCATGATTTTTGGGGGAGAGCAACAAAATCACATCTCCTCTGACCTATAATGGTGAAGAAAATATAAGAGACTCCAAGATATAAGCAAGTCTAGCTGTCATGAAGCCCAGCCTATACTTGTACATGTAAACTGAACTATCCACTGGTCAGCCTGGGGCTACTGACTGGTCAAAGCTTACTGCTGGAGGGACTTGGTCTTCAAACTGCCTCATCCTTTTGTTATGGATGTTTATCGTCAACACCTGCCTAGATCTTCCTCAAAGCAAACCTCCATTAATGTCAAGCACTGTTGCTTTGTTGAGGGAAACAGAAGAATACATTAAAACTAACATTACCAATATGGTGAAACATTAGCAGTGTCATATTTGTTTACAGGTACATGTGCAATCACAACCTTTGCCTGGCAATCATGGTTTCAAACTGACATATCTTGACTAAGACCTAGACTAAGTAACTCTGTAACCATTTTTTTGCACTTGTATGTGATGATATTCATGAACTTTTATTAACAATAAATAAAAAAAATTAAGTCAATTTTGCCGAAAATCATGGGTCAATAAAATAATGTTGTTGACCTCTGCTTGTGCACTTCAGCAAACATGTTAATCATATTTGGCATTTCTCAGACTTTGATTGACTCATTCCTTTTCGTCCTTATAATTATTGATTCCCTCTACAACATTTACAAAACAACTATCTCAAAATATTTACTTTAATATATTGACATAATTTAAAAACAAGCTTTTCAAGAAAGCATTCAGTTGTGATATATGGAACATCTTCATGCAGAACACATTAATTATATATGATCACACCGCTCCAGTTACATTAGTTATTTTGTTATCAAATTTCTTCTTGCAGCTATTCAATATGTTCTTTGTGCAGTATAAACATTCCAAAAACATATTGTTATGTATTCATGATACATTATTATAAGATTATGAACCAACCACCATCAACAAAATAAATCAGCATCTGATGTTCTCACTGACACCTGACCCAATATTAATGTATTCTCCAAAACTTAAATTGAATTTTTACCTTTACCACTTAAATATGAACAATTATAGAGTAAAATAAAAATATAGAGCCATTGGCATATAGCTTATTGGAGGTCTATACATCTCAAACATTTAGAATTTAGGATTATCACAAATCACCAAACATTCAAATATAATCTGTTGGTCAATGTATGCCATTACAATTGAGCATTTAGTGCTATTTGTTTATTAGAAGAAGTAAAAAATAACCAGAGAATGATCCCTAATGAATTTGACATTGTGAGTCAATGCCACAAACTCATATATTTTCTCAAATTTCATATATTGTTGTAAATGCCTTTCAAAGTGCTAAATGGTATCAAAACCGGCTAAAAAATGCTAGAAGTAGGTGATCAGAGTTTGCCAGTATAAACTGACTGACAGTCAAATGAAAACTTTATGAGCAACCTTAGACATACAACCATAAAGACCTAGAAAATTTACAACAAGACTGGGTGTAGACAACAAGAGGAACATTAGTAACCATTAAATAATTTATGAAGACTAAGTTTACCTTAACTGAAGAAACATTACAAAGCATGAAGCACATGAACAAGAAGAACCTCAAACAGCCAGGAGCACAGACAACTCTGTACGATACACTCCACTGACTTCAGCAAAAGAACATGAAATTCTACCTGAAGTTGTACAAAAATCTAACAATGCCGGCAGTGTAAAATAAGACCGATGTTTAGGAAGACAATGAACACCAACTTTCTGCATGATCCTGCAAGGACACACCGCCATTGTTAATGAATTGCTAAAGAGGCAAAATTCTACTTAGTGTTTTTAAATTGTAACAAAAACTAGAACATTGACATTAAAACCTGAGAAACACAATTACTTCATTTGTGTAAAAGGGCTTCTTGAAAAAAGTGATGAAGTCTTAAATACATTCGCTCACAATTTTGAATGTGTTCATATATCATCTGAGATGTACAAACTGTTCCTAAGTCAAAATCATGGTACAAGTTACTATAGAAACACTCAGTACTCAATGTTCCTAACACATGCTGATTCATAAAGTAAAGGGACTGCAATTCAACAGAAGAGATTTCACTTTACGTAGATTAGATCACAATGAAGTTGTACAAACCGTAACTATCTCCAAATCACGAAACAAGTTGACACAGAAACACTCGGGAACAAACTGATCGACACGTGAGTTGACTGATTCCGCTAGGACATACTGACAAAGGTGATGGATTGATAAAGATGAATCCTCACTAAGAATATGTGACAATATCGTGTCGTTGAACACGAGCAATGAGTTGGATGACTAGCGTGCTCGTAAAACACTGCTCCATAAATCTCTTCACAAACTGGGAACTTGAATCATAATCCGGCCTTATGTGACACTGTGACATTGAGCATGAGTGATTATAAACATTATGAATGGTTTGTCATGCTTGAATGAATTTCCCTCAGGTGGATAAGATGGCTACAATAGGTGCATTTAGATTTGATTAAGTCACAATACTTTGCTTATGTAAAGTAGATGTTTTTTTCCATGAGACTGATTTCACACAATGCTTTTACTTGTGATTTATGTCATTGACACTGTGCCTATATTGAATAATGTTTTATATAGACAAGGCAATATAGATTAATTCTAAAACATAAGACATCACATACTTCGCGTAAATAATACCTGTTACATTTCTAAATTAATAGGTAACTTGCAAGAACTTTCTGTGACAGACTATTTTTAATGAGTCATATCCATAGGCATAGATTCCATCTTTCATTACATCATTTTGATGAATGAAAATTTGGATGATAAAAAAGTATCATATTGAAAAGAAAGTTTGTTTTTTACTGCTTGTAAACAATTAAGCAGACCAAACTACCAACTGATTTTACGATTAGATCTGTAAATAGGAAATAACGTGAAAGAGTATCACTGATTAGATGTTATTTTCACTAAAAGGTTAGAATAAAATTATTCAGGTAGGTCAGTATTTGTAAACTTGCGTGAGAGATATATGAAATGATGCATATCTCGCAATTGTGTAGCTTAGATACAACCCTACAAGAGCTCTTGTTTTAAAAATTCTGCCTTCAACATATTTTCCTATTGGATCTTCAGGCAATGGCCAACACCTGTTTATTCCCTTGTTAAAGAGTATTGATTGCTGTAAATTGGCCAGTCAGAATAGTCTGACACTAATCAACTCCACAGCTAAAACTGTTTCAGGCATATACACAGCAATGCATAGCCACATGGCGTTGGAGGCTTTCTCCCTGCCATAATACTAGCAGCCGTGATATACAGAGGATATCTGTCTTTTCTTGACTAATACCATGTTTATCTCATCGAGTGAGGTAGAAAGTTTCTACCTCACGAGATGAGATCATATAATAAAAGTGAAATACTCTTGAAAGTGGTGTTAAACCGAAACTCATGTCACCTCACCTCCAGGCATATATACCTAATCATGGTTAAACCAAGAATAACCAGCACCTATATCACCATAAATATTTTAAAAAAGAAAAAAAGAATTATCAGAATTGATTCCGCTAATGAAAATATCTAGGATCTTCAATATCACCAGCTACTTCCATCTTTCTCCAGTCATTATGCATGTGGAAAGTGGACCGAACACAAAGCCCCAAGTACAATGCAATTGGGAACAAATTACAGACATACAATTTACTCTACTAGCGTAAAGTGCACAAGTTTTCCCCTCAACAAACAAACTTTGATCTACAAGTATATCTGCTTAAATACCTGGCTCCCCGCCAAGCGGTTTAGAACTGCAGGCTTGTCGAGCAGGCCCATATGTGAGTATAGCTAGACATACCTATCAGCCAGAGACAGGTATACAGCCCCTCGATGAGTGAACACCTTTTTACCTGCCGCCAGTTTGCTTCTGTGGCAATTGCGGCATGGGAAGCACCTGTAAGTGGTACAGCACATGGTGTGGATTTGGATACTTTCTGATAGAATATCAGAACTGCAAAATTGAAGGGCTTCATGTTTCAACATGATATATACCGGTATATTGAACCAAATAATGTGAGGAATTTCGCAATTGATTTTCAAGATGGTTCACATTCTGATTCTTGGAGATAAGCTAACAAGGTGCCACTACACAGAACAACTCTAACAGTTTTAACCATATCATTTCAACAATTTCACAAATATCACTTCCTAAGCCATCACTGCTAAAGCTGCATGCAATATTTGCTGATTCCAAAGGGAAAACATTTGAAACATCAAAGACCATGTTTCAAGGATTTCAAAGCTTTTAAATTACCTGTCAAATGTGTGCCTTGTCAAAGTGAGGGAATCATATACTTTATGAAGCATCATGACTAACCCTAACCTCCACTAGTACTCCAGGATAGCTGATAGCCAGTGGATTATTTCCTTTATCTAATTATCAAATTGCAACAAGAGAATTACATCCCTGCTTCCGACATTGGTCAAAGTGAAAAGCTTCAAAATAGCAATAGGCACATCGACGTCACATTGTTGCTGAGGCGACAGACTCATTCTGGAGTTCATTACAGTTCTTCATTTCGAGCTATTATGGTTGATTTGTGAATAAATGTTCATGAAAGTAACATCTTTATTTCAGAAGATATTTTTCATAAAGTCTCATAGTCACAATTATGGAAACTACGAAAGTACATCCATATATATAAGTCTAACTCATAAAAGGCACATCCAGGGATCATGGCTGCTATGTTTGACAAGTTTGGAGAAACCTGCATGTCCTCATAGAGACACTTGTAAGATTTTATGACTGCTCTAGTATTAGAGGAAACTGAAGTCGAAAAATTTAGAATATTTGCATGAATTATGCAAATGAGGTTACAACTTGCATAAGTAAGATCTACACATCATAGGGTGATCATATTATTCCAGTGTCATAACATTTGAACAATTAGTGTCCGAGTTATGAATGGAACAAAAAGTGTGACGGATGGACATATTGACCTCTATATACCCTCAACTACTGTAAATTGGCCACTAGCAATAGTTTGTTGCTGATTAATTCACTAACTCAAGTGTTTACCTGTATCTACAGTAACAGCATCTGTGATGCGCCGAGTTAAATAGTGGATGATTTCAAAGTAAGCAGAAGATGTGTAACATTCCGGTAAGAGTCTGAGAAAATATGGCAGAGAGTGCTGGGTAAACTACAGATGCAGTAATTTCCCAACAGTTCACACAGTGATGTGTCTGGATTTTCATTCAGTTAGAAGGATATAGGCATTTGGTGGTTGTTATCTGATATAAACGTAACTTCATAAACTGCTGTTTGTCCCCATTTCTCATTGGGCCGTAAGCTTGAAAATGGTATATATGACACCTTTGTGAAATAAAGAAGTTGACAATCAATGACGATTTTAGTTTTCTCTACACTTCCAACTACTAGAATGGCTCTAAAAGAGTATTTTTCTACAAATTCATTTATGCGTAAATCATGAAGGCATAATATTT
Source organism: Gibbula magus (assembly GCA_936450465.1). Lineage (NCBI taxonomy): Eukaryota > Metazoa > Mollusca > Gastropoda > Trochida > Trochidae > Gibbula > Gibbula magus. The sequence continues at coordinate 30,674,452 of OW388292.1, read as the reverse complement.
GAGGAAAAGAAACTCAAAGAACGTGGTTTAAACATATCTTATTCAAAAGAAATTGAATATGTTTAAACCACATTCATTGAGTTTTTCAATGAATGTTTTTATGTTTGCATTTGTGCACAAAGCCATTAAAGCTCCTGCAAATATCATTTAAACCAGTATGTTTCCAATGGATAGTGTTGTGATCATACATTGATAACTTATATGCACAGACAGGATACGCACTTTTTTCTATTCAAAGTAGCCGAGTTGACAACAAGCAATATTGCTGAGCCCCACCTTGGCAACCTCCACGATACATTTTTAAACAATACCAACGATTAAACAAATCAAAGCCCATAGTTGCAGATTCTAGCTGAGAGAATGTCACTGCTGTCAGTTGGTCGAGAGACGATTGGAGACCTGTTGTCATTTCTATGGTATTTCTGAGAATTAACCACACCCTTGTTAATAAAGTCAAGCCTTTAAATGTGGAATACGTTATTGGCACCAAGCCTTTGCACTTGGTGTATATGCATTAAAGGGAGGGTCCTATCAGGATTTGTTTGCGATGAGACATTTATTAATATATGTTATTAAAATATGATTGTAACAGAATCAAGTTGAAACTTATCACTGAAGGTAATATTTCGGTTACATTATATTTGACGATAAGACTAAAAGGACAGTTTGAAGGGAGTATTTTAGGTGATACAAATCGAGGGGATATCCCTGTATACAATACATCAATACATGATTATAACACATTTCATTTGAAATATAACTGAAATTGTTAATGTGGCTTATATTTGACAAATTGAAACTTTCAAAGGAAATGCATATAAAAGAAAAACAATGAGCTTTGGAGCCATTTATCTGCACTACAAAACCTTACTACTGTGTGACAACACACTGTTAATAAGTGTAATGATTAATTATGTGTTACAAAGGTGCATATTCTAACAATTCGCAAGGGTTATTTTTATCACAATGTTGTAAATTAGTAAAAATTGTACCCTCAAATAACATCCAATATCTTTCAAATATACCATTAAGATAAATCATGTTCTATGCAATATATTTCAAGCCAAAAAATCCTAAGCAATATATTTCAAACCATAACAACATTCAAAGTAATATCTTTCATACAGAAAAACACATCATAAGCATTATATTTCAAATCAAAATACAATCCTAAGCAATATCTTTCATACAAAAAAAAATCTCAAGAAATTAACTTCAAACCAAAATAAAACATCCTTATACTTCAAACCAATTTTTTTTCAAATATTGCATGAAAATCAATATTTATACACAAAATGAACATCTTTAATTTTGTGTCCAGAAAAAATAACCTGTGTTACTGTCTCTTTATTTTATGCATAATTCAATCTAGAAAGGACAATATATATTTGAACTACCGGTAGAATAAGAAGTACCCACCCATCTGACCTTGTACATACTGCTATATTGCCACCATGAGCCCCTGGACAATTCTTGATTGTTCTCTTTGTTGGTGATTAACACAAGCTTATTATCTTCAGACTAGCCCAGCATGTTAAGAGTTCATTTACTCTAGTTGGTGCATTACCCAAGCATTACCATATTACAACGGTGGCACCACGCTGTCTTTGAAACCTTGCAAGTCAATCTGTTTACAGCAGGCTTGTGTTCCCTGCCAGTTAAGCTCTTTTTAATGTCAAACTATGTGCTCTAAATAGCATGTGCTTTCAATCTGCTTTATCAAAGATATCGGAGCTATCTAAACTCCCATAATGTAAACTACCTGACAATACTCTCCTAACATTTAATTCATTCTGCATTCATTGACCTCCTAAAAAGGTTTTAAAACATTATTGATTTTTCCAAATATATTGTTTTTATATCATTTTTAATTCTGAAATTTAAGTTATTTGAACTCTAGTGGTGTTTGGTATGACATTTCTGACAAAATTTATTGTAATGAACTATACATCTGCATTTTCAAGTTGTTATTGTAATATTTTTATGCACCTGGAACAAATAAATTCTCTTGATGTCAGTGACCTCGAATCATGTTTTTCTTTACAAATAAGCAAATGATAAAGTCCACTTCTTCAATCAACTTTAATAAATTCCTGGATCATTTCTGTTATCACTGTATGTAAAAATATTGCTTGGTGAACATCTATGAACATCTCTGCAATGGATGCAATGTTTTGTTATACATACACACCCAAATTGTTGACGATGCTTATAGTAAACAACACAACCACATATATTGCAAAAGAGACGGTCGGGATCCATGGACATGGTTTGATTTAGTTCTTTGTTACATGCATCAATGCAATTTTCAAAATGCAACCTTCGAATCAGTTTTGTTGGCACTTGGTGCAATAAAATATTTTCAAAGAACCTACCGGTATTCGTTAGAAAAGAATAATATTTTTGTCAGTCTTTCCAGAAGTACAAGAAAATAGGAGAATTAATAAATATAGGAATAACTAGAACTAGAATTTGGGTTGATCCACAACTGGAGTTGCTATCATTGTCTCCTAATTCCAGCAATTTATTACAACAAACTTTGCACAGACACTTGCGTGAAGCACATTCTCTCATCATCTCCATTTTACTTGACCTTGGTATATAACAACACTGTTACACCCACTCCTTCAACTTTATCAATTTCATCATTTATACAGAACAAAAAAATGTTTATCTTACATGCCATGTGCCATTGATAAAAGATTTGTCAATAACAGCCGCACTGTGTTTTTTATACCAGATAAACAGATTTTAGATAACTCCTGGACATATTTCAAGAGAACAACAGAATAACATAGAATTAGACTTGCATTAAATAGATTCCACTTTTCACCAAATAAACTCTTCAGTCACAACAAGAATATTAAAGCAAAGTAAAACTTACCAGGAAACTTCAAAATATTTCTCATAAAAAAACAGAAGATTTTTCTGATTTAAACCAAAACAATGAAAATTATTTGTTGTGTAAGTTGAATGACAAGCAAGTGCAATACTTGCAACTTAATGTGAACCATCTCATCTAGGAATAGCACTGCTGATGGTTCCAGCAGCTTTTCAGTTTGTTTGCATCCCGTAAACTGTAACTAGAGGCATATTCTCAAAACATAAGCTCATAAATGAAACACATTGCTGTCTCAGATAGGTCTTCCCATGTAACAGAAGACATGTGAGTTTTCTTTTAAAATGTGTTGGCAAATTACGGGTTTTTACCTGTTATTTTGGCATGTTATTTGAACAAAGTCTCTAACTGTTACCCTAGCTACCTATAGCTGCTTATTTCTAACTCGTTTCAGGTAACAAAAAGATTTAGAAATTTCCTTGAACATAATTATTCTTGTTGAAATAATTGAGTCTCAGGATTAATTATTCATGACTAGAGCCATACTATGGTACATCCCTGATTATTTCTGTCTTGCATAACATCTACATTCCTGGAGCAGTAATGCATGAGCAAATTAAGCTATTTCAGAAGTATTACTGATATCAAATATAACATCCAGGGCTAGGAGTGGCCATTAATTATAACCATATTAAACTTTTACAAAAATATTCGCGAATATATGCCAGTGGCCAATCCCAAATCACGTAACTATATTACTGGGTTATGATACCTATAAAATCACATAACTATATCACTGGATTATGCTACCTATAAAATGTCAACTCAGAGTGGTGTGGCACCAACTGATATTCAGATACAGTTCTTGCATAAACATAAAGATTGCAGGATTGGCCATGTATAAGGACATGTAGATACAGCTGTGAACACAGGAGACCTGCAACCTGGGTTAGAGTCAGGTAGGTGGGGCTTGGAGGTGAAGGCCCCTGAAAATATCACATTTTGATAATCTTAGACTTGTTTGAAGTTGATTTTCATGCAATTTATAATTTTGTTATAATACAAATCAGCGTAAAAGTAATTTTTCCTTGAATGTGAATGTGCTATGACCATGGTCTATATTATTAATGTAAATCAACTCATTCAAAAGTGTTTCCAGTCATCATTATTTACTTATAATTGATATGACCGTTCAATCCTATACTATTTCTTCTCAGAAAATAATCTATTTTCATTGACATATAATTCCTCTTTGAAATTTGATTCTTTAGTAACGTGATCTATCACATAATTAGTTGTTTGCCCTTGTCTTGTCTTGCTTTAGATTTCCCTATATATATATAAATGTGTACATAATCTCCCGTATTGTAAGATGACCTCTGTATGACGTAAATTTCACACTGTCATACTGACCCACATGTCAGTTTCACTCTAATTAATCCTTTATCAAAAGCTTATTATTAATATAACTAGGTTGACACGTGAAGGTTAAAAATATAATTAGGCATCATTCAGGTATGATTGAGCTTACAAGGTGGCCCTTACAAACATATTTCATGACAACTGTCAGTATTGTTAGAAGGAAAGTCTGCTTATATATGTTTCATTGTTGCTTTTGATTGTTGGAATGAGGGAACCATCACACAAGCACAGGACTAGTTTCAATGTCTGTTCAACATGGATAAAATATAGTTTTGACATTGAACCAAAGTCAAATTTATTTTCAGCTTTGGCAGGATCTCTCTCAAACATGAAACATTTCCTTAAGGTAAAATTGAATCAAATACTATTGTCCTGACAACATTTATGTCATTCTTAATTTGTTTTTACAAATGTTTCTTGTATTCAAACATATATTTTTAAAACTTTCAAGGTAATTATGAAAAACACACCATGAATTATGTTCCTTTGAATACAATATGGCTTTAACATAAATCCACCATGAAATATTGTCCCTTTTAAATACACATGAGACAAAAGTTGTTTGTGAACACCCTTCGACCTAATCTCCAAGGTATGAGCTACAGGATAATCGGAATCTCATTAATCAAACCAGAAACAACTCCCTGGCCAGTAATTTCACCGATCTGTGCACAGCATTGATCAAAGCCCCAAGCAGGGAACCGTATTTCCTCCAATAAATCTCCATCTTATTGGTTTAGTTAGCAAATGATCCTATTTGGCAAATATCTATGCTGTCTTAGTGCACTGGTTGTAGTCCTGTTGTAGGGATTTTAAACACATTGTTGAAGGGATCGATACTGCCACAGGGAACTATATATTACTCAAATAAACCAATGCTTTTATTATGTCAGTAAAAAATTTCAATGGTCCTGCAGCACAAACTTGTTGTGAATCTCTAAAGAATTTATGAATCTTGATGTGAATTTTATTTAGTTTATGTGTTTGCAAAAAGCATTGCTCAGAGCAGCAAACAGATTGCCTCTTGATTTTAAATTTGGGGGCCAATTATTCTATGTGAATTAATACTGTATATTTTCACAAACAAAACATTCTAATGGACTTTTAATCATTTATGAATAGCATAGTTACACCTAAGAGGGTATCCCATGATTTTGACTCAACAAGAAACACCCTGCTGACACTGTTCCTTAAAAGGGACACTACCCGTTTTTCATTAAATTATATTTAGATTTGATACATACAAAAATATCAAATGTACTGATTTACGTCCAAATCATCTCACTCGACTTGCATATGTATCGCCAAATATTTGACAATAACTTGCTTTCAATGAAACTCAAGCAACAGCTTAATACACCTTAAGAAGCCGAATTCATGTGCCCCATTTACATTTATACCAGTTATATGTTCCATTGAACAGTACCAACCAATATCTGTCTCTTTGTCTGCTACATATAAGTTTTCCAAATTACGTTTGAACAATTGATGTGCACCAGCTGCGGAACATTGTCCTTTTTTTTTTTATCATAATCACGACTCAACATCTTAATAATGTAACTTTACTGAACAGATTGACACTAAAAGGGTAATTTTCGACAACAGTCATTACTTCTCGATAAATTAACACCCTTGGTAACTTTTGACCTATGTTACTACAATAACATACAGAGTGTCCCTTTAACTATAATGCTGTCAGAATCTTTGATTTCACATCCACGTTTGACAGGGCCAAAAAAACACCCCAAACTAGATGACAAACTTAAGAATAAAAAGCTGTGAATCTCTCCAAATCAAAATCTCAAGTCAGACACTGGCCTTGGGACCCATGCCAAGATATTTTTGCTTAAATCACCAAGTGTTGATATATTTATGTCAGAAGATAATTGGATGAGATAGCATTTATCAACCAAAATCATTTTTCATTAGTAACAAGTAAAGAAAGAATATATCTGGGCAGAAACATTCCTTTTGGCTTCTTCCATGGCATTTGTCCTGATTACACATATAATTCATTTACAGTAAACTTAGAAACTCCAGATATCCAGTTACAGAACCTTTACATGAGTATGACTGGTAACTGTAATGGTAAATATGCACAGCAAGGCCATGTGTATAATCAGAACATTAATTTACAATTGACAATCCCATGATTAAACATCCTTGGAACAATGTGGTTTAGATTCTCCCCATTTGCTGTTATATGGCAACTAAGTTGATCTTTGTTACCTGACTAATATAAATTATTTCTGGTCTTACCAATAACAAATAACATCAATATTGTAATCCTTCTTTTAGAACTGATTTTATACAGATTTTAAAAATTTGATCATAATGAAGCCTGTAGAAATAAGGTAATAATTAATTATTGATTCATTTCTGGCCAAAATATTAAAATCAATTGAGCAAGCAATGATTAAATAGCTTAATTCTTAAGTTTGGCCGTGTTGGTTATTGAATGAATGAAACATAAAACTTTAGATGACGTCATACTCAACTCCATAACAGCACTAATAACAACATAAACATGTTTCCCTAGAGCAGTGTCAGTACAGGAGACCTGGAGTGTGGCTGAATGAGCAGGCTAGAGCTAGTTGATGGATAGAACACTGAAGATATAACCCTATCAGTTTATATTTTCAGGGTTTCTGATAGAGTTATATATAATCAGTGGTAAATTTCAATTTGATTCAAATTCAGAAAATATGAAAACTATTGCAGTGAAAAGACTAATATGTGGTACATAAGGAAAGATTAAATAGATGTTAATTAAACTTTCAGTATAATTTTTAAATAAAACTAACTTTTGGAATAATTGTTCCTGATCAAATTCTAGGAGAAAATTCTCACAAGCCCATCATCATAGGTCTATAATATTTGATACACTTACAGGAAGGAACAAGCTTTGTATCCCTTCAATAAAGTTTTCATTTGAAATGGTTAGCTTGAAAATGCAAGGTTTCAAGAGATGAAGTCAAATTTTTTTTATATGATTGCAGGTGAAATACCGGGATTGATCAATAAAAATAAACCGTGTTATCAGTCACTAGTGAAAATAACAATGGAACGTGTTATCAGTCACTAGTGACTGATATAACAATGACCTGATGTCATAAAACAATGCTCTGACGTCATGACACGTTCATGACGTCACATTGTTGCTGAGGCGACAGGCTGATTCTGGAGCAGAACGTAAATGCAAGTCTATTTCGGTGGATATGCAAAGATTTGGTCATATAATAAATAGAAAATTTGTCTTTTCTTGACAAATACCATGTTTATCCCATCTCGTGAGGTAGAAAAGTTATATATTTTCACTCGTGGCTGCGCCACTCGTGAAAATATAACCTTTCTACCTCACTCGATGAGATAAACATGGTATTAGTCAAGAAAAGCCAAATATCCTCTAAATATTCTTATGGTCATCCCTGTCACAGGTATATTCAAGAGGTGGGTGGCAACAAGAGACCGGGCTTCTATCCTAAGTGGAAGTTTCCTTTTCATTAAATGTCAGCTTCAGAAGTACCTAACTTTTCAAGAAGTTTGAAACACAAAAGACCATCACAATTTATCCTACAATTCACGAAATACTTTTTTAAAAAACAATATCAAATTCTGATATGAAATCAGATCATACGATTCCATTTTCTCACTTACCTTATGAAAGATGTTCTAGAAATGTTTCTTTACAGGAAATATTAGTTTAAATATCACTTTCACAGAAAAATCACACATCAATCTGTATGATAACAATCTAAAACAAAGTTATCAAGTAATCACAAATTCCCCCTACGAAGATTGTCAGAAAACATCTTTTTATTGGAAGATAAAAAGTATGAGTCTCAGCCAGAACAATAATAAATTCCAGGACCAGGAAACACTATGTAAGAATGTTCACCCGCGGCCGGGACAGGTGTCTCAACAAAGACAGTGTCTTGCTGGACTGTTGACGAACGGGACGCGCTGCTTCAACAACCGGGGGCACATCAGCTAATGCCCCTAGTCATTATAGGAATATACTTAACTACTTTTGTCGCCTTGTCAAGTAACACAGGTGAATTCAGGTGAGTTAAATTTCACAAATGTCAGTAAACCCATGCATATTAGAAACATTTAACCTTTCAGTCTTTATGTATAAAAATGTTATATTTATGGAAAATTCAAGTAGGAGATTACTGGAAAGTAAAGTTTTGACAAATACTATTTTATTCATGAGAAATAACCATTAAAACTTAAGCTGTTGGACGAGGAACGTTACATAATAGTCTCTGAAGAAAATGCTCTCTGGGCAATCAGACCCTTTAGCTACTGAATTAATGAGTGCCAACACATTTTGAGTGGCCAATTATCAGGAATCTCTTGTAAACAGGGTATTGTAAGGGTATAGTAAGGGTATGGTAAGAGTATAGTAAGGGTATAATCCCAGGCTTACCACAATTAATCCAGGACACAGTTACAATGAAAATCTGCTTTACTCAGTGCAGTAGCATTCTGGGTATTGCTACTACTAGGTCCGTCGCGAGATATCCCTGGGTAATGATTCTACCATTCAGCCATCATTCTGGTATTGTTCTTCTCACTTCACCAGGTACATTGTAAACCAAACATGACTTCAGTCATCCACAATATGTTGTGCAAAAAACTTGGGTCATTCCAGTAGTTTTCCATGACATTTTAATCCATAACTGACACAGGAATATTGATTTGAACAGTAATTTGGGGATATTGACACATTAATATCAATAGGTATATCTCATTAAAAATTCCTTGCCATTTTATAAACTTGAGTCCATTATTTCATGACTTAAACTAGAACAACTTATACAATGAAAGGAGCGTAACTACAGGCCCTGTTTCAGGACAATAAAGCTCTCCCGTAAACATTAAGAAATATACCTCTCCTGACAACAGCATTAAATATAATAATCAGATATTGAAATAAATCCAGAACATTAACCACAAATACAAATAGCACTGGATACTTGATCACAATGAATTGAAAATGAAAATGAAAAAAAAATTAATCCCATTGTTAGAGGTGAGGCAAGGTGAAAATGCTGCTTTTCAGAGTATTTTACTTATATATCGGCTGCTATTATTATTTGCAGGGAGAACGCCTGTTACACCATGTGGCTATGTATTGTGGTGAAACCTGCGAGCATCGACTGGAACTAGCGAACCATGGGTGGTACTACAGCATTGCACCTAAACCTTACTGTGTATAGAACAGTTCTCTCCTGCAGACAAATTTGATCCGAAGCTGAACGTGCTCACCACTGCGCTATCCCTCCCTTGCCATTGTTAAATACAATGAATCATGCTAATATAAATCTCTATAAACATTTGATCTGGTTTCACAAAATTACAGATATAACTTGGGCATGATGGTGATATCATGAAATGTTTTGATTAAAATTAGCACAATAATTTAATTAAATCTGCAATGTCTCCCTCTGTACCTTTATAGGCATTAACCAAAACCATCTAAGAGCTTATACTAACTAGCATCTTTAATGAGAGAGAAAACACAAAATCAGAAGGTGAAACTCAAAAGAATAAATCACCTTTGAGCCCTGGCATTATATCTGTCTCACAACAAATCATACACAAGAAACATCGATCCATTTCAACTGGTGACGTCAAACAAACCCTGATAGCTATTAGTATACAAAAAAGATTATATGAATAAATTATTTTTTGAAGACCATTGGCGAAATGAAATTTATCAATTAAATATCCTAAAACATTAACCTTAACATAGCAGAATATCACCTAGTAACTGTATATGAATTCTAGAATTGCATTTAACAAGACAGCTAACACACCAGATAAAAAGAATCTAAAGAGGAATACTGACAACAATTGTTTTTAACAGTTTCTAGGTTATTTCAACAACAAGGAAACACTTACGCATATATTTGCAAAGCAAATGTTTCATAAATTATTGATTTGATTTAATTTCCTTTTAAAAAGACAGCTGCTTTAAAAAAGGATTAGCATGACGACTTACATCATGTCTAAAATGTTTATTTTTTCTGACGTTTCCTCATTGGCTCAACCATGTCCACACTGAAGGAAAAGAAAGACATGTTCAACAAAGAAGCAAAACTAAATCCTGACGAGAAAATGCCTAACAAACAAACTAAATATAAATCTAATGAAACATACCAGAATAACTCCTGCCAAGATGTTGGTCCCCAAACAACAATGTCATTACGGCAATATATTTCTAACCATGAAACTGATAAAGTTGATTTCATTTCCCAAAACAAACCAAATTTCTCTCTGACAAAGTAAAGTGTAACCTGACACATTATCGTATAAATAACATAGACTTCTGAGAAATTATCTTGTCCATCATATCCTGAAGTCTACATCCTTGACTCAGTGCCTCATGTAATTATCCAACACTGTGTGAACCATTAGCAAACATATTACTTTCATAAACTTATTAATATACACAAAGATCTAATAAGAGTAGCATTACCCATGATCTCCAAATCAACATGCTGTTTACATATATGCAAGCTTGGTTACATAAATGTAACACAAATAAGTGGCACATTATAAAAAAGATCTTATAGCTGAAATAACAAGTATGTTTTCTTGGTCACAGAAGAATATGTCAGTCTGACCGCCATCATTGTATATATCAAACTGCATAGATAGAAAAATATATAATATCATTTTAGATTTTTAGATAACTTTCAAGTCAGTGATCAAGAATATGCAATAGTTTGAGTTATCAGTGAAAACAGTCTCTTTTGATTTCTTCTGAATAAGGAAGTAAACATATATTATTTCTGAAAATTGTTTTGTTTTCCTTTTTCCGATTACAAAACATCAATGTAAAAAGATATGTTGTACTTTATAGATGTTTATCAGATTAAAATGTAATTGTACATAGAATTATTGTTTTTATGGCAAAACAACTTAATACAGATGTGCACAAATGAATGAATTCATAACAAAAGAGTGATCTCAGAAACAGAAATAAACGATTGATAAAGAGGTTGCGATCGCCAAATGGATAAGTTGTTGGAATGATCAGTGCTGGTGGTTGGTGCCTGCCTGACTCTGAGGGTGTGGATTTGAACCCTGCAAGAGACTTGTCCCGAAAGAATAGCACAAGAAATTGCAAATAGTGTGATCCTCCCCAAAAATGTTACATTTATAGATTGATAAAGAGAGATATGAAAAGTGTCTTCATTACAGAAACTTAATGAAACAATACTCACTCATGAGATCGCTTTTTTATCTGAAAACAAACAAAAAATCATTAGATCATTTGTTTAATATCAATATCAATGTTACATATCCCAAAGAATAACTAAAGCTTATAAGGCAAAACAAAATGACAAACTATTCACTTTGTTTTTCAATGCAATATCTCTTGTCCTTAATGTGAAGGACTATTAAACAAACAGAATATTACAAATGGGAGGTATAGGAGACATGACGAAGGAAAAACAAGTATTAATTATTTGCTGGATAAACAAAACTATCTCAAGAAAATGAGAGAAATGTTTCCAATATTGGAGATATACCATCGATTGACCCATCATGAGGGTTTAACAGTTATTGTCCTATCTTCTGTGAATATCTATCACTTGTAACATTACCCCTTATAGCAAAAATCATCAATAAATGTTCAAAAACAAGAACAATAATTACAATGCATTACACCATTATTTTACTCAGTTAATAAAATTACACCATCGAACTACCACAATGGTACAATTTGTGATTCCATATTTCAGAACAAAGAAGAAATATACACCATTCATTTTCCTTTGCAATGTACACAAAATGACTTTTAAATATAAAATCACTACCAGAACTCAAGGGTCATGGTCATCTCACCAAGCACGGGTACAAAAGTATCCCATACAATCAAACTGAGATGTCAACTTTTGTATAAATTTTATAGAAAATAAGACAAAAGGATTTTGTTTCAACGTTAACCTCAGTATAAAGCTCCAAGGCTGCCTTAGCAATGGGTATTTTGTACAGAAGAACAAGATTACTTCTCCTTATAAGAACAAAGTAGGGCACTAAATATGCTAGAAAAAGTCTGCTAATCCTGTGTCTAAAAATAGATGTCCAAAGGAACTTGCAGGATCTGTGGCACTATGTTGATAATTGCTAAGAATGGTTTCATTGACATCGGAAATTAAGTTATCTACCCTATGAGGGTATATAAATACTCTAAAATGTCATAGAGTAGATGTCAGAAGAGGTAGCCTGGCAATAAGAAGAGGTCTCAGCGCTGAGTGGTGTTAGTGCGACGTCCTTTGACGTCAGTGCCAATCATTTGTCACGTCTCTCCTCAATATAACATGCTTCAAAGCAGGTACATTCTGTAGGAAGAATCACTTTATGTGCTTTATCCATTTTTCAAAATGTTGGGTGAGGATTAAAAGACTTACAAACATGTTTTCCATATGCATTGGGGTACAGGATTAAATGTGTTATTCTATTCATCCAATGTCATTTCTATGTTATATGTTCTACAGAACATAGGTATTTAACCTCAATAATGATAGCACAGTTCACGTGAGAGTATGACACATGGCTATATATAGTTATCAAGTTTTGTTTTGTTTTGTTTTGCTTTTCTGAAAGCTTATATCTTTGTCAACATCATATTTCGGCATTGTCCATGAAATGAAAATGAGGTCAACTAGGTCAAAACTAATTTTATTTGTGCTATTTCATAGCGGTGTAACAATACATCGAACTATCGATGCATCGCAATAGTTGGCTTGGCAATAGTACTACAGTCAAGTCGCGATAGTCCGGCCACCGATAATCCGAATCTCACAGTGTCCGACCGGTAGCAAGCTGTAACCAAACTAATCTCTATATAAACTCATTAAATGTTGATTCATTAATCCGTTGATTCCTTTTCCGAATCCGAACGCCAATTAGCCGTAACAGATTAGTTAATTACAACTATTTCTGCTTCATTAATCCGGTGACAAGCGATCATCACACTGATTGGGTCGGTAAACTTCAATGACAGTGGATTGACATGGGAGTTGAGCGTGTCAGTAGTTTGTGATTTTAATAAATTGTAATGTTTTACATTGTGTGTCAGTATTTTGTGATTGTAAAATATTGAAATTTCTCATTTTGTGTGATAGTTATAAATATCCAGCGTGTCAAAGTCATTTGATATTTTAAATACGTTCTCGTCTGTCTGTAGATTCAAAGGTAATCAACTCCATCTTGTTTGATTCATTTCAGTAGTCCGAACATTTCACTATCCGAACGTTTTTTATGAAAAACAGAAGCGATCGGATTATCGAGGCCTGACTGTATATCAATAGTATATACAAAAACACTATCGCTATTGCAATAGTAAGGTTAACTATTGATACTATCGAAACTATTCAATTTCCCTTAATTATGAATGATATACATAAGCCTCACTGCATTTTATTCAAGATGTTTCATTTTAGAATGTCAAAAGGGAAGACCTAGAGATAGGAAATAGTAAAATGACAAAAGGTCTATTCATTTATGATTTCTTTAATGATTTTGGTTCCATAGTCCTTACATCAATTAAACATTTCTACTAAAACCTATAAGAACTCTAGCTGATTATTGCGTATTTGTACCAAAAAAACCTATCGCAATAGTTATTGCAATAGTGAGTTACAATAGTCTATCGCTATCGCAATAGTAAGTGGCAATAGACTATCGCTATCGCAATAGTCTCTTAAGGTCAATAGTCACCCCTACTATTTCATATTTATAAATATATTTTGGACCACTTGAGGATTATTAAATCAAGATGGTAAAATTCAAAATTCACCCACTTATCTAATGAAAGTATATTTGTAAATCTTTTATATGAAATTTGCAAGTAAATAATTTCATCATCATTATGAACATTTTATAAGATAACTTAAAATTTACTTTAATTGTTTAATATGAGTAAATCTTTATAGAAAATTTCAAAACAGTTCATCAGCTAAAACGACAACAAAAACAGCGAACCTTAGCCATTCAAGGTTCAAGGACATTGATGTAATTAAAATAAATGTGACTGCACATAATTTAGGACAGAAATTCTCTATAGAGAAGGAAAATACTCCATCATTCGGGGCAGAAAGTGGACAGATCACTCGATCACAGAGTGGAAGATGGAGACTGGTGCCAAGGAAAGGGTCTCGGGTGCAAGTAGAGAGAGTGTTTTTGCATTTAGTTCAGCAACATCCCGCTTTGTTTATTAGTGGATCGGTGAACAATGTGCTTCACGATCCAGTGTGTAAATAAGGGAGTTATTTCGGTGAAGTTTTAGATACATTATATATATGGTATGGTATCAAGTATATATATCACCATTTTTAACAGTGTTTCGTCCCTGTGGTGAGGAATGACCAAATTTAATATCAACTATAGGATTGATTGATCATTTACTTTCCGAACATCACATAATAACTATTGTCCATTTGATTTCTATATGGAATGCTGTATGTTTAATTTACATTAGCCTATTACCCAAACATTCTAGATTAAATATCATGATATTTTATTTCTGAAATAAATTTGTTTCCGAGTTTAATCTATATCAGTGTATGAAATAAATCTGAAATAAAGCCCGAAAGTGTGGTTTGTTCATTTTTATAGCAGAATCAGACTTCATCAAAATGTTGCATCTATTGCAATAAAGACGTTGACTATCCATAGAACTTGTTCTCCTTCATCCCATCAGCTTCTTAAATGCCTATCAAAGAAGAGTTTACTTATATGATTCATGACATAGTCATTATTTCAACGGACAAATATAAAATATGAATAAAGATTTTGCTATTGGCTCCTTCAATCTGATCCCTGCACTAGCAGAAAGCATTTCCACACAACACAAGATGAGAGGCTCTGAGTGAGTACCACTTGGTCTGGAGTATTCCCACTGCTGAGTTACATTAGGTATGCCACAATGGCATCTATACTACACGGAGTGTTCTGTGAATAGAGAATAAAGTGTTGCGTAACATAATCATAGGGCTTGCATGAGTCTATAGAATAATTCATGGGTAGTTGAGTAACACTGGGAAAATCAATGAATACACTGGCTAGACTCACGGCCAGTCTCTGACAGATGATTATTTATTACTAATTTCAATGCTAATGCTCACCCTCCACCATATTGCAGACACCATTTCAGAATCCTTGAAATACGCAAACCATTGGTAAATATGTCAATCAGCTCTGCTCAAAACATTTTAAGAAAAATAAAACAAATATTGCCTCACCTGAAATAATAAAACCAACACCACTAGCAAGATAATGTAGAGCTCTGTACACCATTACAGTATATCAGATCATTCAAGGGACTGAAGTTATTGCATAAAGCCCCTTAGCATTAAAAGAGCCTTATAAATATAGTGAGTGAGTGAGTTATTGTTAAATGCGCTTCGGCAGTATTGCAGCCATTAGCGGCGACCTTATAAATATAGCCCACATTTATAACACTTAAGAGTTAAGATCACCTTAGTCTAATGGAGTTACCCGGTACATGGAAGTGGGGCTGGAATGACTCTCAATGTCTATCTGAGCAGGCTTCTTTATTTTTTAAATGAAAATTATTTATTTTGTTTATTTGTACAGAGTTTAACAACAAAAAACCCATCTACAATAGATCTTAAACATTAAAAACAGTACCTACTATTGACCCTATCCCTGCATGTTACAGGCAATACATCAAACAAATGCAGCCTAGAATTCATACTCCTTCAAACTTTAACAAGGCTGGATTGCTGAATACATGGAAACATTTCAGAATATCCATTTTATAGAACTCTAAATATCAAAGCTGACATATTTTTCAAATGAACTAAAATTGTAAAGCCTAAACACCTTTTAAATCCACTGACAATGTACACCATCTCAGTGAATGTATCAGCTAACCCATCCGTCTGTCAGTCATCTCACTAATTGTAGTAAACAGGACAGAGGAATGTGCACGCCCTCCCCTCCTGGGGCACGCCACACGAGGCACATACTTGTTGATTCAGGGCACCTGCAGAGGCATATTTGAAGCATTACTATATGCTTCATGCTTTGGACCACTCCAAGTGCCGTACCTGGGCTAGTGTGTGCTTCTTTACGAGGATGACCACATGTTATATCATTTGAGCCCATTTACTGCTTCATACAGGTTTTACCTGCCCATATGTCTGGAGCCTATCATAATACTTGATAGTTGATGATAAAAACATATGCCAAGTACCTGGAACAACCAATGATATTCCTGTGTACATTTGTTATGATTCATGATAAACTATGCTTCATGGCTAGTATACACTTGACTCCTTACCTGGGACAAATATACGCTTCATAACAACTTTATGTAAGTGAATAGGGTTACATTTTCCTTCTCTAACGACTTATGCCTACTTACACAGGTTTTTATGCTTCACATTCTGAACTCTAAAGAGTGCTTCTCTTCAGGAAAGGTTTTTGCTTCATCATTCAGAAAAGATATGCTTCATAACGACCAAATAAAAATAATACCTTAAATCAAATATGTCTCAAACTAAGATACATACATATGTTTTCAATGAGTATCATAATGTCCTTTATACAGCATTGCTGTATAAAGGGGCTGTTTTGATTACTGATGTACTGAGTGTTTCATTTAATTAATTGTGTTTAAACTGTCAACAAATTACATTTTATAAAAAAACAAAACAAATAACATTTGATAAATACAATTACATTACAGATTTCTTATCTAGCATAGTAGAAGTTTCATGTGAAACTATGACTGTGTTTATTTCCGGCCAGGTAGTTTAAACAATATGCATATTGTGATTGAACGATATACTTTAAAAAACTGGTGATGTAATCAGGTTTGATATAGGTTTCATATCTAACATACAATATGTTCAATACATTTGTATAATACGCTAACTTGTTATACTCATCCACGCGAGGCACACCCAGATAAAGGCAAGTACTAAATGCCTCATTCTAGAGTAAACACACAACAAATCTGGCAAGCACTACAATAAGCTTCAAGCCTATGACTATAATATGCTCAACCTGTGTAAACTGGAGGGAGGTGAACATAAAACAAGCCAGACTTGCAGTGACGAGAGGGAGAGAGAGGAGGATATTTCCTACACTGCAGACTGAGTACCTGTACAGACTGTGCTGCTGCCTTACAATCAGTGTGGAGCTCTCCTCCATGCACACAGTTCTCATTCAACACAAGCCGGAAGAGTTTCAACGAGTAGTCAACACCAGAAAACATCTCCCAGGTCTCCAGTCTAAAAATAGACCATCAGCAGCTCCTTTCAAAATCTGTTTAGGAAATTAAATCCAGTAGTTCGCCTTAGTATTTAGCATAAGAACTTACCTATCTGTCTGTCTGTGTGTCCTGCTCCAAGCCTGGCTGTCACAATACACACTGGGAGGGAGAGAGATTGAGGCCCACCTGAATGCCTTACTCCATACTGAACGTCTGCTTGCTCACTGAGACACAGTATAGCTGGCCTTGTAGTGTGATCTGTCCGGTTACCATATGTCTGATCCGAGCCACTGATCTAGGACTTGTCCCTTGTACACTCACTCAGTCCTCACAGCATAGCTGGCCCACAAACACAGAACAGTGTGGAGGGATCGCTGAATGAAAACCTCACTAGAGGTCAGCACGAGCACCTGAGCAGCTCTACTTCCACTTCCGTCACAAGCAGTGTGTACACATTATAGCCATATCAACACACGTACATCTCCAGTGTTGTCCAGTCTCGCGGCTGTGTGTCACTGCTTTGAACAACTCTCTCTGTGACTACATGCAGTTCTCTCCCTGTATAATTGAGCTGTTGAGACTGGGAGGTGTGTATTATAAACAAAGCTGCTAGGAGGTTTATGATACCGAGTTGTCTCTGTGTGGAGCTCAGCTGTTGGAGTTGTGCATTATAAGTTGGTTGAAGGTGTTATACACTGTTTAGCTGGCAGTAGCTGCTTGTACAGCAGAGCTAGATCAGAGTCGGTCTCGCACATCCTCAAGTAGAAAACATGATACAATAGCAAAAACAAGTGCAGAACATATTTTCAAGCATCACACATGTTCTTAGTTGTGATTTTTAAGGTTTCTTTTTGTATACTAAATATATTTTAAAGATCTAATTAGATTCATGAACTTAATACTACATGTCTATCAATGGACTAAGAGCCAAATTTTAAACATTAGCTGAGAAACAGTATGTTTAGGTCTATCTAATTGTAGCTGCTGGATGTATTATCAATTTGAACTGTAATTATTTTATATTATTATGTAAGCATATTTTTTCCAGCGATCTCATTGGTCGAGAGACAAAAACATGATTGTCGACAGAAAAGCATATTGACTCCAGCCTGAGTCCAACCAAAAGCGTATTGACTTGAGTGATGTCAAACTATTATTCATGACGTTAAATAATTGTTGCATGACATCATGCTATTGTTATCACGACGTCATTTTAACGAAATCCCAGCTGTTCAAACCTAATTATATTTTTTACTGTATTTTATTGCTTTCCATTTGTTTCTGTATTAAATACATAATAAAACAATTATGGACTGGTGAATTCAGTCAATACCTTTTTTTATGGACCTGAGAAAACAATATTGACTGCAGACTTCGTCCTTGGTCAATATTACTTTCTCGGGTCAATTAAAACAGGTATTGGCCATTTGGAGTTGTAAATGGTTAAGCAAGCAAATGCTGTGTCAAAGATCCTTTCTGACAAATCTCTCACTATTACAGATGATTTTCAGAGCTCCTACCCATTCAATGACAGCTGTTTCCCCCACATTTACAAGTTTGCAACAGGTAGAAGAATACTGCTTTAAGAGACTGGTAAAGTCTAGCTCTCTCACTCCCTGTTGATTGATTGCAATCAACGTCGCTTGTATAGCTTGTTAGCAACAGGAATTCCTTAATGTGATAATACCCCCTTAAAACTAGGCAAAACATTGTGTAATATTTTAGTTGAACCTGCTGCTAGTAGTCGAGGTGAGGTGAGATGAGGTCTAACGCCGCTTTTAAGAGTATTTCACTTATATCACGGCGCTAATAGCAGAAGAGGAATTCGTATAATGACAATTTATTGTGTGTATTGCAATCATACATCACTAGATACTTTAAACGTGCGTCCGTTATATTTCATAAAATTCTATTTGGCTTTTATATGTGCCAACAGACAATATCTGCTGATTTTAATTCAAATAATGTCACTTAACTTGTAACATCCTCAATCGCTGAATATGGCATAATTATTATCAGTTTCCAATTAAAATCAAGCAACATCATTATGCATGTGCAGAAAACAAAACTACACATCCCATTCACATGCACAAAAGTAATATAAATACCTATTAAACATTATCAACCCAAAGTTGTCTTTTTGTCTGGTGTACATAAGTTTTTAATATTATGTTGGACTAATTGACTTGCAGTGTCACGGTTTTCGATCAGTAATCAATACTTTTACCTTTATATCGTCAATAGACTAATCAACTTTCAACAGTCAATCATGATAAAATAACACAATATGCATATGTGCATATGTGACCCACAACAACACAATGGATGCACCTTTAACAAATTATGATAAGTTAAAATCATCATTTAAAAGAGAGAATTCAATTAGAAATCTTCAAAGAAATCTTTGAAAACCATGTTGGGAGTAACATCAAACACTATAATTATAGGTGAACCTAATGGCTTTTTCATTTCAAATTCTGTCATAATATTGCAAATGATATAATGTACTCAGATTCAAGATTCAATGTTCAATTCAGTATTTAAAAGTTTATCTGTAACTTGAACTGCGCTGTAACATATAAACATTTCAACCGAGAGATTTAAGAACCATTATTACACCAATAGAGGTGAAGGGTTATTGCTGATTATATCAATTATTATGATATATATATATGTACTTCAAGGTTGATGGTTTACTGACAGATAAAATACTAACAAGATATAAGCCTTTCATAAAAAAATACATCACTTCAAGAGAAATTCTTAAAACCCTTTAACTTCACCAAGTACCTACCTGAGAAGGAAGAAAACCGTTCTTTTTATTGAATTTATGTACGTAAAGTGAATCTTTTCATCTCTGATAATAACAAATATTCTAAAAACGTACAAAACCTTATATCCTCTTTCAACACAACTGTCCTTCACACTCCATCATTCACTTTTGACCTTTCAAATACTCAGGAACTTGTCAATTTATGCTTTTAAAAGTTTCACATAACTGCAAACTTTTTGCTGAGGTTTGCACATTTTCTTATCAAATTATGCCTCACTGTGTTGGATTTTGCTTCACCTGAGAAGGCTACCTCTCATTCAGAGTATTAACATTTTTAAAAACTATACAGAAAAGTACAATCCTTTTCCTCAGCAATGCCTATTTTCATATTAGACTGTCCCCTTGTACCCTAAACCAATTTTCCATTGATGTCTACATGATGGTGAGAGTCTAAAAAAGCAAGTTTATATTTGATACATTTACATATAAATTGTTTTGGGAAATAAAACCTAACATAAGATGTTTATACATATCTTTTTTTTTGAACATATACAATGTTGGAATGAAATTATGAACATGAAAACAACAAATAATATTTTGCAAACTGAAGTTTTCATATCAAACATATTTCTTGTCATATGATTAAAACTTACAATTCTATTATTCAAATATTTTTTAAATCATCATATTTAAAAATTAAATGAAATATCCTGTCTTCATATATATTACTCATGAACATGAATATGAAAATCAACCAAAATAAACATATTTATATAAGCTTATACACATGTATAAAAGTCAAAGTGTATAGTGTAAACTAATCTGAAAAGCAAGGTACATATGTCGGAGAAATAGAATGTCTACAATTACCAGGTTAACAGTCAACTTTGAGGTTCTCATAATGGTAAACTTCAACATTCTAACATAGACTGACATATTTTTTATTAAAAGGCATAATAAATTTAGTTTTTAGGTCAGCTGTGACGCAAGTATCTAGAGACACTGTGACTGGAAGAATTTGTTTATGGGTATTAAAGTCAACATAGGATGCACTTTGAATTGAATCCAAAAAATATGAATTTAATAATTTTTCAGCATTTTTAACCAAGATTTTGACGAAAATTAAAAAAAAGCTTTTCAGAATTTCTCCCCATTAAAATATTGCCAAATCAACAGACAAACTGAATAAAAAAGAAAAATCATGATCTTAAGATTGTTGTTATATTCTGTCCTTGTATTGGTTACCTAATAATTTTCGGGCAACTTTTTATTTACAGTAAGACCCAAGTTGCTTTTATATGCAAAAAAAATGCATGCAATTATAATTCAAATTAGAATCTTTAAACAACTTAAGGAACATTTTGACTAAACATTCAGGATTGTTTTCTCACCTGCTCTTGAACAAAGCTGTAACGTTTTTCTACGGCGATTGAGAGTGAAATGGAACAAAGTATTTCCTTTTTGGATGAGTGCATGTAAAATACATTGACAATCAAGGGGTATCATGCTTGAACAAACATTAAGTTTTTAAAACCTGACAGGTAAACAAGTTTTAAGTATAGGAATATTTTATTAGGTGAGGTGATTTGGAGATTAACATCCTTTTCAAGACTATTTCACTTATATCGCCGTTGCTAGTATCATGGCAGGGAGAAAGTCCAGAATATTATTTGACTATGCATTGCTTTGAAGCTGCGATCATCGGCTGGACACGAGTGAACCATTGGTGGTACTGCACTGAAATTCAGAGTAGCATTGCACGCAAACCTTACTGCATGTAGAACAGTTCTCCACAGAAGACAAAGTTGTCGTGCCCCTGGCGTTTGGATTTGAACCCCGAACTCCTTGACCCGAAGCCGAACCCACGAATCACTACGCTATCTTGCTTCAATATTTTATGAAACAGTTAAAATTCACATTTTTCAAGGTCACATATTTTTTTCAGTTACAGCTGCATTTAGAAGTGGTGCCAATAACAGAATATGCTGAATAAGCTACTTTACTTTTGCACATATTTTTTGGGTCTCCCTTAAAATCTGGAGATTGTTATTGTGAACTGAATTAATTCATAATACCAATATCTAATATAATCATAAGACATACTTCATTTAACTTGCATTATCATCATTAATATTCATACTTATTATCATCGAGAAGAAATTTGTCGTCTCTCTTCACAATAATATTTTCTTCCAGTAATTTTGTAATAATCTAAACGTTTCCAAACTTTACATTAAACCTACATATGTTGATGATATTACATTTGTAAATAATTAATGGGTATTTAAAAAAAAAAACAGCTATGGTAATTATTTAAAGTATAAGAATATTCAAAAATCAAAATAGATGAAACTAATTATATTAATGCAAAAGAAATGATAGATGGAAAAACACAGCAGTATATATTTCTAAACAATTGCAGTAGGTGTGAGGCTTCTGCAGTCTATAAATATCCTTCCCAAGGTAATTAAGCCTTAAGAAATCTTTAAACAATTTACATTTTTAATAATTGACAACCGGCTAAACAATTACAGTTAACAAAGAATAGAACAAACATAAACTTAATATATATTGTACAGAGTGTGTCAAGAGCATGTTAACTGCCAACCTAACCTAGGTTGATTATTGGAAGCATCATAATTACATTCCCAATTATTCATGAGTGTTTCTCTAGAGTAGCAAGATTCTCTTTAACAATACTTTCTGCTTGGATGGTAGCCAATGCTTGTCTAACATGTGAACAATAAATGGTTGTATTTGTGCATCGATTCATTTCTCACAGTGTAAACAATGAGATCTGGGGCACTACTTAACAATAACTAAATGTTTAATTGGTGCAGGTGCTAGCAAAAAATGCTTATATAGATGTTCGTGTACACAGACATTGGAGAATAAACATTGATTTCAATGGTGTTTTAGATAATGTTGTTGTTTTAATTCCATCATCATCATCATCATCATCATCATCATCATTATTATCATCGTTATCATTTACATTATCTGCATCATCATGAAATGATGAACTAATCAGTCATCCTCATCACCATCGACATTGTCATTTACAATTTCATTGTCATAATAATATTATTCAATTTAATTTTTAGTCATTGTAAACATCCTCATCATTTACTTTATTTTGTCATTGTCATCACAATTGCCATTGAAATCATTTTAATCAAAGTCTCAAACTTTGGCCGAGATGAAATGAGGTGTATATAGATTTATCTCCATAATATACATAACGCATGTTTTTCAGTGAACAATGTATACAAACAGTTTAAGAGGTAAAAGTTTTAGGTCAACTGAACACAATAATCTTTAAAACACAAATTAAACTACAACAAAAGCTCAACTTAACATTATGACACCACAATTAAACACTTTGAAACTAGACTTTGACCATGGCCCCAGATAAGAAATGACTGTGACCAGTGAAATCTAGAAACATGGTGAAACTATAAAAATGAATAATGATGACCAATTTGAATAAATTCTAAAAAGTTCAATTGTTGGTACTCCAGAAACAAGACAATGTTTCTTGTGAAAGATGGTCTCAATATGTTCAAACGATCTTATTAAGCTAGCCTCATTAACCATCTTGCATTGCATTCTGCAGGTGGATGTGAAGCAATTTGTGTGTTTATTTCATTCTCCAGGTAAACTAACCATGAACAATATGCAGTCAAGTAAAGAACAGGTGGCCTATCATGAAAACATAGCCGTGCAATTCACTCCACGGGAATCTATGGGTTTCTTATGGAAAAACAATTTAAACATTCTGCTGTACTTTGATATAAGCACCATTACTGATTTCAGTGGTGGGGAAATGTCTTATAGATTTATAACAAAATGATAATTACAAAATGTGACATATTTGACTTAAGTGTTAAAAGACATATATTTATAATGAAAAAGGGTAAAAAAAACCTCACTTTTCATTTAAACACTTACAGTGCAGTCACATTTAGATAAATAAAGTATTCCATACAATAAACATCCAGGTCATCAAGTAATGTGTAATACGCTCAGCCTTTGGATAAAGACATACTTTTGGGTTTAGCATCTGGCACCAACAGCCTAAATGGTATCTTGAAAAAAATTCCACTTCTTGATAAAGAAAACATTTTATCTACTAATGGGAGTATACCTTTGGCACTTGAATGTATTTCAAGAGCTGGAATCATAGAAAGTGGATAATTCCCAAGTACAGAAATGCTTGCACAGATACTTCCAAGTGTGTATACGTAAACATGAATGCTTATTTAATAAGAATAATTGGAAATAAATATTGAACAAATCGTGGGCTTGGTGCAGAAAGGTACCAAGTGCATATTTGGCACTTTTGATTGCTTCAATGTTCTACATGTTGTGTAAAAATATGGAAACTCTTTCTTCATTAATAACTGAAATATTTAATTATATAAAAAGGTACCAGGTGAATAACTCAGAAATCTTTTGTGCAGAAAGTGTCACTTGGTACCTTACAGCACTGTAACTCGAGCTTAACAGTGGCAAAATGTTAGTGCAGAAAGGGACCAAGGGCCACTTGGTACCCAACAGCACTGTGATTTGCAATGAAACAGTTCAATGAGTTGTGAAATGTCGGCGCAGAAAGGGACCAAGGGCCACTTGGTACCCAACAGCACTGTGATTTGCAATGAAACAGTTCAATGAGTTGTGAAATGTCAGTGCAGAAAGGGACCAAGTACCACTTGGTACCTTTCTGCCCCAAGTGATTGAACAAAATGGTGGTACCATCTGCAATAATTAACATAATTAAGAAATTATGGTTGTATTTACCAGAGACAATAAGGCATGTTATACTTAAACACCACCTACATTTAAACTCCTTGAAGTAATTATATCAACATTTTCAGTGCAAGAGATATGAACATTGGAAACTAAAAATGTGATTTTCTCAAAATGTGGAAATATGCACTTGGTACCTTTCTGCACCAAACCCTTGAAATTATGTTACAACTTTATAAAAGCTAAGGATAATTTCAGAAATAATTAACATTGCATGTACACTTGATTTGAAATAAACAATTATCTATTTTATTTCATTTGAAATGTACATTAAACTTTCTTCTTTGAATTGAAATATATCATTAACTATTTTCTTAGATTTGAAATTTAATTTTTTTCTTGATTTCTCAGATAATCAATTTAAAAGATTCGTAGCAAGTCGTTAACTCACAAGTAGAGAAATGCTTGCATAGATATTTCCAAGTATTTATACATGAGTAGTATTTGATGAGAAAAACTGGAAAGATTTACAGAACAAATTATTAAAACTTTATAAAAACTAGATGTCATTTATAAAAATCAATGAACATAATATTTACAACTGATTGAAATAAACAATTAATTATATTGTTTGATTTGAAATTTACATTATCTTCCTAGGTTTGAAATTTACTATTTACTATTTTTCTTGATATGAAATAGGCAATTTTTCTTGATGTAATATGTAATATGAGTAGTCATATGTTGCTAATCTCAAGTCATACTAGTTGTAATGACCTGCAAAGCAAAACTATTCTTCAATTTGAGGATCATATCTTAACCCTTACGTTGCGTATTTCTATTTACCCATTTTAGCCTCTGTGGCGGAATTTACAGACCGTCCAGCTCGTAGCAGTATTTTAGCTTAGGCACTAATTAGCTCTGCAGGCGGAATTTCCAGGCGGCGATTCCGGTATCGTTTTTACGAAATATATCGCATCTACATCGTGAAAACGGACTATATACAGGCGTTCAATACAAATTCAAGTCGCGGCACCCATACACAAATGGCTAGTTCACACCCGAATCTTTGAATGAATTTTCTATGATTTTATTCTATTACTTTCGAAAGATTGTCTTTAATTCGGGCCTCATAAAACATAAATACGAAACGAAAAAAATTCCATTTATACACGGAATTGAAGACAAAATGTCTGGCTTCACAATGATATAAAAATTATTAGAATGCAACCTTTGGTTATAATTCTATAGCTCCGAAAGTTTGTCTTTCTTTCCACCTATAAAATCGGTTGTTCATCGCACTTTTTCAAGAAATCATAATCTCGAACCAGTTGACAAATAAGCACATGTCAACCTAAATATAGTTATGTTATTTGACCTTTCAATTAAATGCTAACCTCGAACCATAACCGATGAAAATATGTTGATTAATTTTGAGCGTCGTTTGGTTTCACATGCCTCTCAGAAAGGTAAAATTGTATCTTTATTTCTGTAAATAAATATACGCATTTATGTAGAATAAAAGATTATTCTTTTCGGTTTATTGTGATATAAAAATTATGAAAATGCATTCAGTAGTTTAGCAGGGATAAATTGTGTAAAAATTGCTGATTGTTTCAAAATGTATGAAGTGTAAACATGACCTTTTTCACGTTGCTTGCTGTGTCTTTATTATTTTTTGACATTTGCGAATTTTATATGGGATTGTAGTCTATTCTTTCCCCTTTATTTTGCTGTAATGTTTTTTTTAAAACAAACAATTCGTTCACATGATATGAAGTGCGGGAGTAAGGCAAGTTACCGGGTTTTTTTCCCGTCCGGCTAGTTGCGAGGCAGATAGAATGTACGGGCAATGCAAACCCGAGGCAATGCAAACACGTGGATGATAATTAGCCCTCAGGGATATTAGGCTTCGGGGCGAAGCCCGAAAAAATTGCCCTTTTGTATAGCTGATTATCGATGCGTTACGAGTCAACAATGCACACGCAATTTGGTGTGATTTTGCTGGACATTTCGACCGGACATTGACAAAGACTTGTTATCGTGGCGAACTGCGAGGCAGAATACAAACGTTTTTATGGAGAGACTCACGGAGACAACTCGACTCGCAGATCGCGGACAGGGATAGTTGAGTACTAGTTAAATGGTAGACATCTGCAAATAAATCTAAGTCTAATGTCCGGGAACCGGAATGAGACACGTAGGAATTGTTTATGGCCACCCCAGACTATGTCGGGATTCGCAAGTTAAGAGTTAAATATGCAATAAACAGCAAAATAAGATTGAAAATAAAATTTCATCTTTAAACATTTTCTTCCTTAAACATCTTCTTCTAACTCCTTTACGTCTACCCCTATAGACTTACCAGACTTTAATCCCCCTTTTTATCACCCCCTCCATGCAGGTGTTTTTATCATTAAGTAAGAAAACATCTGTACATTGGTGATAATACGACATACCATACAACTTCAAGTTTGTTGACGTTTGAAGACAAACATTATATTTACCCTAAAACATATCTAAAAAACCACTACCACTTGAAGCTTTGCCTAATATAATGTATCTTAATTACTTCACTCACAATTTGATATGATAGGGTAACGCTAATAAAATGGTAAACTATCTCACAATGTTATCGCAAATGAGAGTTTAGTATGTGCAAATAGGCCAAAGTGAAATATTCACCCGTATATCTTGTGATATATGTCATACAGCTTATCTTGTGATGCTTTTATGAGGAGAGAGAACCTTTATAACAGGTCAAATCAAATTGCAATGTTGTAAATTATATCTCATACTTATTGTTTATTTATGCAATATTAAGTTCCCTTTTTTATAAATAAGAAACCATATCAATTCATAACTTCATCAATACTATGTTCAGGTTATTAATTCTTTTTCAGAAGGGATCCCCATTATGGTAAAATCTTTGATTTTAGTTATATGACAGGTTGTAACTATATTTTTCCACTTTAAAAATTAGTTAAAAAACTAAAAACTAAAAAACCGTACTTTGGGTCACCCCTTGGCCTCATCCCTAGTAACTGCCATGCAGCCAAGGGCAGATAACTCTATTCTCACCACTTTTCAATCTGTCATTTTAGTGACCATGCAGTCGCACAAAGTTTTCCTCTGAGTTTTTCTTGAGTTTCTACAACCGATTGCTAAGAAAATGGCCCAAAAGCAACCTGTATGTGTGGTAACTTCTACCTTTTTACAGTAGGGTCAAATGGCTTCACGGTTTTAGTAGTAATTTCGTGTTTATTGTAACTTACTTTCGCGCACATGGCGGGAAAGTTGACCCAAGATGGCGGCCATTTTTCTTCGATCGATGTGTTTTGATCGTGGAATTTGGTTAGATCTGGGCTTTCCACGTTTTAGTATATCTATATTGGGGTTATATATTCGATTTCTGTAGGTATTTTGAATAGCCCCCTGGCCTTCAAGCAATTTAGTCACATTACATGTTCTATTTGTTTCAGTGATGTTAGGGGTGTAGCCATGCATGTTTACATTTTATACTTCGCATTTGCCATTCGCCTCTGCTCATGTTTGTTCATGCATGTTTGACATAAACATTTACATCACATTCCCCCCATGTATTTAGTATATATTATTTTCTAAAGGAATTTATATATATACACATGTGGCACTGCTCCGTCTTGAATGGCTATTTTGTTTCTAGCCCTTCAAGCCGTGCTCATTGTGCATGGGTCCCGTCTCCATTACGGATGGACATGATCAGTGCCTCAAATGCCTGGCACAGGATTTTCACCATCCTCTCAAATGTGATACGTGCCGGGCCTTCACCCCCAAGGCTAGAGCCAGGAGGGACGTCGACCTCAAGTTCTTCGCTGATGCACTGCTACACGGCAAGGATATCTCTAAAATGGACCCCACTTCTAAGGCTAAAAAACTTGCCCAGTCAGCCAAGAAAGGCGGTAAGGGTAAGGCCAAGGGTAAAGGTAAGGATAAGGCTTCGGCCTCCGCTTCAGGGTCCCCGGCCAAGTCGGGCCTCGATGATTCTTCATCCGAGGCCGACTCAGTCGTGGACCAGCAGGGGTCTTCAGCCGGGGAACTATCCCATCCATCCCCCAAACAAGCTAACCTTACACCTAACCCTAACCAATTTGATATGTCGCATTTCACCTCACTCATTACACAGCAGATGAAGGTGATGATCGACTCGGCGGTCTCGGGGCTCCGTACGGAGCACTCAGCTTCCAGGGTTACCCCTGCGGAGTATGGAGCCCCAGGCCACCACATCCATACACCAGCACTACTAGACACCTGGCTCCGGGCAGGTCTCGTCTGGGGGACCGCTGGCCCCACCGAACCTGGAGCCTCTCGCCGGAGACGGTTCCCAGGCTAGGGCTTCCACCTCTACCTCAGGGTACGGGGCGCCTCCTGTGCTTCAGGAGCAGCGACCTCTGACCCCTGCCCCGTGCACCGTGACCGCCGTCCCAGTGACGGTGCAGTCCGGACCGCACGTGGGACCCACGAGCACCCCCGGGACCCAGGTCTCGGCTCGAGTCTGGCTCCAGCTCTTAGGAGTCATGGCAGCGACCGTAGATGTGGTTTGGAGGTCCCGGCTCTGCATGAGGCCCGTCCAACAAGCCTTGGCGGGT
This sequence comes from Gibbula magus, assembly GCA_936450465.1. Classification (NCBI taxonomy): domain Eukaryota; kingdom Metazoa; phylum Mollusca; class Gastropoda; order Trochida; family Trochidae; genus Gibbula; species Gibbula magus. Next base: position 30,644,777 of record OW388292.1, on the reverse strand, counting down.
CTATGGTCCCACTAAGAGTCTTACGAGAAGCAGCTCGTCACTCCGGAGTGGGTCTTACCACACCTGTTATGGTGGACCAATGTCGATCACCTGACTCGGGGTTACCCCCTGCAGGCTCCGGTGCCGACCCTGACAGTTCAGACCGACGCCTCCCTCACGGGATGGGGCGGGGTTCTGGGTCTCGGACCTGTGGTCACAGGCAAGGTCTCAGATGCACATCAATGTGTTAGAGCTCAGGGCGGCCAGGCTGGTCTTGCAGCACCTGACAGATCAGGTGAGGGGTCAGGTGGTCCGGCTCCAATTGGACAACAGGACCGCCATGACTTACATCCTCAAACAGGGCGGTACGGTCTCTCCGTCCCTCCTGGACATGGCAATTCTTCCTTTGGTGCGACAAAGTCGACACCACGGTCCTGCCAGTATCCTTACCAGGGGTGGACAATGTCCGAGGATGCTCTGTCTCGCCGGATCCTTGCCCCCCACGAGTGGCTTCTGGATCTAGAGATATTCGGGACTATCTCCCAGTTATACGGGTCATTCCAGGTGGATCTGTTTGCGTCAGGGACGAACTTTCAGATACCTCAGTTTTGCTCCAGGATACCCGATCCACGGGCCCTATCCCAGGATGCATTCGAACTGGACTGGACAGACAGAGTTCTGTGGGCCTTCCCACCAGTGCCTCTGATCTCCAAGGTCCTTGCCCGTCTAGCCACTCATCCTCCGCGTCTGCTGGTGCTACTCGCACCTCTGTGGGCAGCGCAGAGTTGGTTTCCACAGGTACTCAGGTTTCTGGCTATGCCACCTGCTCTGTTACCGTGTCGACCAGGACTTCTGTCCCAGGACGGAGCCCCCCCACCCCAACCCAAAGGGTGCAGTGGGTGGCCTGGCCTCTGTCCGGAATCGCCTCCAAAACAGCGGTATTCCTGCACGAGTTGCAGACACAATACTGGCTTCAAGGAGGGATTCAACGAACATTCAGTACAAGGATAGATGGACCTGCTATTTGCGCTGGTGTGCAGATAGGGACATTTTCGATCCCTTTTCTGCAGATCTAGTGGTGGTCCTGGAGTTCCTGCAGTCCAGATTGGATGCTGGCTTGGCCGCATCAACTGTCAGGGGTTACTCCACGGCTATCTCAGCCTTTCACGTTCCGGTGGACGGTGCCCTTTTGGGTGCCCATCCTCTGGTCCAGCGCTTCTTAGCAGGGGTGGACAGGATCCGACCTCTTCTGAGGCGGATCAGCCCCGTATGGGACCTTTCAATAGTCCTCGATTGGCTTTCGGGTCCTAGGTTCACAGATTTGTCTTCTTTGTCTCTCCAGTTGTTAACCTGGAAGACAGCCTTTCTAGTGGCGATGGCATCTGGCAGACGGGTAGGCGACATACATGCTATGTCCGCCGATCCCGAGCTCACAGTCTTCCACAGGGACAGAGTCAGTATCAGACTGCCAGACTCCTACCGACCTAAAGTGGCCCACTCTTTTCATGTGTCGGCCCCTATAGAATTACCGGCGCTCAAGCAGCCGGCAGCATCAGGCTCTCAGGCCTCGCAGGATCATATTCTAGACGTGCGCAGGACCTTGAAAGCATATGTCAAAAGAACAGCCTCTATCCGTAAGGATAAGCAGCTCTCCTGCTGTTATGGTGGAGGCAAACAGGGTTTACCCGCCTCTAAGCAGTCCATATCGAGGTGGATTGTCTCGTCTATCTGTTTAGCCTATGTTCATAAGTGCCGTGAGCACCCAGGTGACCTCAAGGCTCATTCGGTTAGGGCAGTCGCGACGTCAAAAGCGTACGCAGCGGCCCTGCCTATCGAAGAGATCTGCTCCGCTGCTATCTGGAGCCAGCCTAGCACGTTCATTCGTCACTACCAACTAGACAGGCTCTCGGGCGAGCCTGCTCGGTTTGGTCAGACAGTACTCTCTGGTGGGCAGAGTCGTCAACCCCCAGGCTGAATGAGCTAACGAGGGTTGGTCGATCTGTTTTTAACTTGTACTAATGCCACTAATATCTTGTTGATACTAAAAGCCCAAGTCCTTTATCCCACGGTTACTTCCCTGGCTGAAGATTCCCGTGGGGAGATCTTTTTAATGTGATTTTTTGCCCTCTTTTCCTCTCTTGCAACAAGTGTTTGCCACTAACATGGCAATGTCCCCCGCCGGTGACATTGAGTTAGTAAGACACATCATTGGAGCTACTTGGGTTCATGATATATCGTGTTATAAAGAGTTCTAAAAGTGGTCAAAGTGTTGTGGTGACCTTCAATGTGTTAGAGCTCAGGGCGGCCAGGCTGGTCTTGCAGCACCTGACAGATCAGGTGAGGGGTCAGGTGGTCCGGCTCCAATTGGACAACAGGACCGCCATGACTTACATCCTCAAACAGGGCGGTACGGTCTCTCCGTCCCTCCTGGACATGGCAATTCTTCCTTTGGTGCGACAAAGTCGACACCACGGTCCTGCCAGTATCCTTACCAGGGGTGGACAATGTCCGAGCAGATGCTCTGTCTCGCCGGATCCTTGCCCCCCACGAGTGGCTTCTGGATCTAGAGATATTCGGGACTATCTCCCAGTTATACGGGTCATTCCAGGTGGATCTGTTTGCGTCAGGGACGAACTTTCAGATACCTCAGTTTTGCTCCAGGATACCCGATCCACGGGCCCTATCCCAGGATGCATTCGAACTGGACTGGACAGACAGAGTTCTGTGGGCCTTCCCACCAGTGCCTCTGATCTCCAAGGTCCTTGCCCGTCTAGCCACTCATCCTCCGCGTCTGCTGGTGCTACTCGCACCTCTGTGGGCAGCGCAGAGTTGGTTTCCACAGGTACTCAGGTTTCTGGCTATGCCACCTGCTCTGTTACCGTGTCGACCAGGACTTCTGTCCCAGGACGGAGCCCCCCACCCCAACCCAAAGGGTGCAGTGGGTGGCCTGGCCTCTGTCCGGAATCGCCTCCAAAACAGCGGTATTCCTGCACGAGTTGCAGACACAATACTGGCTTCAAGGAGGGATTCAACGAACATTCAGTACAAGGATAGATGGACCTGCTATTCGCGCTGGTGTGCAGATAGGGACATTTTCGATCCCTTTTCTGCAGATCTAGTGGTGGTCCTGGAGTTCCTGCAGTCCAGATTGGATGCTGGCTTGGCCGCATCAACTGTCAGGGGTTACTCCACGGCTATCTCAGCCTTTCACGTTCCGGTGGACGGTGCCCTTTTGGGTGCCCATCCTCTGGTCCAGCGCTTCTTAGCAGGGGTGGACAGGATCCGACCTCTTCTGAGGCGGATCAGCCCCGTATGGGACCTTTCAATAGTCCTCGATTGGCTTTCGGGTCCTAGGTTCACAGATTTGTCTTCTTTGTCTCTCCAGTTGTTAACCTGGAAGACAGCCTTTCTAGTGGCGATGGCGTCTGGCAGACGGGTAGGCGACATACATGCTATGTCCGCCGATCCCGAGCTCACAGTCTTCCACAGGGACAGAGTCAGTATCAGACTGCCAGACTCCTACCGACCTAAAGTGGCCCACTCTTTTCATGTGTCGGCCCCTATAGAATTACCGGCGCTCAAGCAGCCGGCAGCATCAGGCTCTCAGGCCTCGCAGGATCATATTCTAGACGTGCGCAGGACCTTGAAAGCATATGTCAAAAGAACAGCCTCTATCCGTAAGGATAAGCAGCTCTCCTGCTGTTATGGTGGAGGCAAACAGGGTTTACCCGCCTCTAAGCAGTCCATATCGAGGTGGATTGTCTCGTCTATCTGTTTAGCCTATGTTCATAAGTGCCGTGAGCACCCAGGTGACCTCAAGGCTCATTCGGTTAGGGCAGTCGCGACGTCAAAAGCGTACGCAGCGGCCCTGCCTATCGAAGAGATCTGCTCCGCTGCTATCTGGAGCCAGCCTAGCACGTTCATTCGTCACTACCAACTAGACAGGCTCTCGGGCGAGCCTGCTCGGTTTGGTCAGACAGTTCTCTCTGGTGGGCAGAGTCGTCAACCCCCTAGCTGAATGAGCTAACGAGGGTTGGTCGATCTGTTTTTAACTTGTACTAATGCCACTAATATCTTGTTGATACTAAAGGCCCAAGTCCTTTATCCCACGGTTACTTCCCTGGCTGAAGACTCCCGTGGGGAGATCTTTTTAATGTGATTTTTTGCCCTCTTTTCCTCTCTTGCAACAAGTGTTTGCCACTAACATGGCAATGTCCCCCGCCGGTGACATTGAGTTAGTAAGACACATCATTGGAGCTACTTGGGTTCATGATATATCGTGTTATAAAGAGTTCGAAAAGTGGTCAAAGTGTTGTGGTGACCTTGAAAATAAGGTCAAGGTCAACAAATCGACTGGCGTCTGCGTCATCCTCCAATGTAGACTGACACCAAATTTGAAAACATTTAGTCCAACCGGTCATAATAAATGGTGATAACAAGAGTTCGAAAAGTGGTCAAAGTGTTGTAGTGACTTTGAAAATAAGGTCAAGGTCACCAAAATCCCCCGATGTCTGCGTCATCCCCCAGTGTAGACTGACACCAAATTTGAAGACTTTGAATCCAACTGGTAAAGATATTTATCGCGTTAACAAGAGTTAGAAAAGTGCTCAAAGTGTTACGGTGACCTTGAAAATAAGGTCAAGGTCACCAAAATAAACTGGTGTCTGTCTCTTTCCCCAATGTAGGCTGACAACTAATTTGAAGACTTTGGATGCAATGTTTCATGAGATATCGAGTAAACAAGAGTTCAAAAAGTGGTCAAAGTGTCCTAGTGACCTTGAAAATAAGGCCAAGGTCACCAAAAGTGACTGGTGTCTGCGTCTTCCTACAATGTAGGCAGAAACCAAATTTGAAGACTTTGGATGCAACGCTTCATGAGATATCGCGTAAACAAGAGTTCAAAAAGTGGTCAAAGTGTCGTGGTGACCTTGAAAATAAGGCCAAGGTCACCAAAAGTGACTGGTGTCTGCGTCTTCCCAGAATGTAGGCAGACATGAAATTTGAAGACTTTGGATGCAACGCTTCATAAGATATCGCGTAAACAAGAAATGTGACTTACGGACGGACGGACGCCGCCGAATACAAAGTAGGCACAAAAAAGGGGGGGGGGTGGGGTATTTAGACTGGTAAGGCGACTGTGAGTGCGCCAGGTAATCCCCAGGTCCTTGAGTAGTTCCCTCATGGTGGATTCACTTGATACTTTGGGTGAGTTAATTTTTGTATATTCTTTGCGCCTTTGGGTGCAGCCTGAATGCCACTGCCTTTGATTTAATCTTTGGGAGTCTGTCTTATGCAATAAGTATCCCAAGGAGGATCCCTTCTGAAAAAGAATCGAACAAACCTGTATAGGTTCCAGATTCTTTGAAGGGGATCCTCCTTGGGGTAGGGCCACCCACCTCCCCTTCATTCAGACTACTTGACTGGATTGAAAAGTGGTGAGAATAGAGTTATCTGCCCTTGGCTGCATGGCAGTTACTAGGGATGACCTCAAGAGGGGTGACCCAAAGTACGTTTTTTTAGTTTTTAGTTTTTTAACTAATTTTTAAAGTGGAAAAATATAATTACAACCTGTCATTTAACTAAAATCAAAGATTTTATGCAATAAGTACCCCAAGGAGGATTCCCTTCAAAGAATCTGGAACTTCATTGTCATTATAAACGGTCTAAACAAATAGTCATTATACCAAATCTATTGTCTCTATTTGATATTTCCAATATAATAAAATATATAATATAATAATATATATAATAATATAAAATATATTACATCAGTCTTTCTCTAATAATGATGAACTTTAATGTTACATTTAATAGGCTAAATAAAAAATACCTCAATAATATATTTTGATTTCATGCATGCATTCCTTCACGATGATATCATTCTGTTAATTGGCCAATGGTAATTTCATGTCAAGGAAGAAGCTTAGGAAGATAAAATACTTTGATAAATACAATGATTACATCAATTATTTCACAAGCAAATGTCAACCCTTGTTAATTGCTTACATAATGAATGCCACAGGTGGCCAATAGCCTTATCTGACTGGTTCACTCGTTAGCCTTAATTTGTACTTAGAACATACATAGGTCTAATTATATACTAGGCAAAAGGAAATGTAGGTCTTGCCTTTGTTTATCATGTTTAAACAAATATTTTCAGTAAAGCAAGAACAAGGAACTTCTTTGAAAGACATTTTAGAAGTTGACCGATGAAGGAGAACAAGTTCTATTGATCATCAACTTCTTTATTGCAATAGATGGAATGTTCCTGCAAATGAAATGTCACATCTATCCACAGAAACATGGCATCTATTGCAATAGCGAAGCTGACTATCCACAGAATTTGATCTCCATCAAAAACTAGGAAACCATGGTATGGTATCATTCCATTCGTTCATGTTTGACCATGAATAGGGAGATTTCAGGTATCCATTATTAACGGCGCTAAGCGAGACTCAGATGACTTATAACTGCTGAAACTTAATCACTTAAGACTAGTTTGCCCCTAAGTGATTCACCAAGATCCAAATGATTCAACAATCAGAGAGCTGATAGTCCAACGAGCCCTTTTGATTTCACTTGAACAGTTCAGGTTCATTTTTATGAAAATTGACAAACTTTTCCAATACAAAGACGTTAGACACTTAGATTTTAAACCAAAGATCTTACACTAACAATTGGCAAACATAGATCCACACAAACTCTTCAACAGTAACACAAAAACCATGAACAGCTAGAGTTATCAAACCAATTGTAAGAGCCACATGAAAACATGGCATCAATTATGTCTCTGTTGGCACCAAGTCTCCAGCCAATCCTGTGGAAGTCTGAAACTTGCTCTTCTTTCAGACTATTTTGACCTAGGGCCAACCCTGTTATGATATTCTGATCAAGCGGCAAGGCATGCAAGTATATGTATGTGGTAACGTCCAGCTGATTAGCTTTTTGATGGAATCTGGGCTCACATTATTGACAATCAGCTGATGAAAGTAGCAACTATTTGTCTGTGTTGGCTGAGGGAATGGTTTGTTAATTACACCTCTGGAGTTAAATAGTCAGATTGTGTACAAGTAGGAGACACGTATTGAATTGAGGAGATGAAGGAAGAAGAAGGGGAAGAAAGAAAAAGAATACGAAAGAACATAATAAAGAAGATGAAAAGAATGAGATGAATGAAGAGAAAGATCCCTATTCTTTTCTGTGCCTCTTATCTCCAGGCTGCTTCAAATGTTCCTTCCGATCCAACTAAAATAGACATACAACATAGACCAACCTCAGTTTTTAAAGCCATGTGTTCATGAATTTTTTTAAAAAAAAACATTTTGTTAAAAAATGACAATTCGAAATTATTTGATCAAAGAAAATCAAATAATTTTTTTTTTTCAAAAGTCTTTTTTTTAAATAAAAATATTGAGGTTCTTAACAACATCAATAGAACACCATCACAAATTTTGGAACACAAGCACCCCCACACCTATCACTGCCATTGGAACATCACCGCTACACCTATCACTGCCACTGGAACATCACTGCTACACCTATCACTGCCATTGGAACGTAACCGCTACACCTATCACTGCCACTGGAACATCACTGCTACTACTATCACTGCCATTGGAACGTAACCGCTACACCTATCACTGCCACTGGAACATCACCGCTACACATATCACTGCCACTGGAACATCACCGCAACACATCACTGCCACTGGAACATCAACGCTACACATATCACTGCCATTGGAACATCACCGCAACACATATCGCTGCCACTGGAACATCACCGCTACACCTATCACTGCCACTAGAACATCACCCCCACACCTATCACTGCCACTGAAACATCACCGCTACACATATCACTGCCACTGGAACATCACCGCTACACATATCACTGCCATTGGAACATCACCGCTACACATATCACTGCCACTAGAACATCACCGCTACACATATCACTGCAATTGGAACATCACCGCAACACCTATCACTGTCACTGGAACATCACCGCTACACATATCACTGCCATTGGAACATCACCGCAACACCTATCACTGTCACTGGAACATAACCGCTACACATATCACTGCCACTGAAACATCACCTCAAATATCAAGGCCACTGGATATCATCGCTACACATATCACTGCCACTAGAACATCACCGCTACACATATCACTGCCATTGGAACATCACCGCAACACCTATCACTGTCACTGGAACATCACCGCTACACATATCACTGCCATTGGAACATCACCCCCACACCTATCACTGCCACTGAAACATCACCCCCACACCTATCACTGCCATTGGTACATCACCACTACACATATCACTGCCATTGGAACACCATCACCTCAAATATCAAGGCCACTGAATATCACCAATGCACATATCACTACCATTGGAACACATACAACACACAAATCATTCCAATTGGAACACCACCAACTCAAACATCATTGCCACTGGAGCATCACCACTGAACACACCTGGGTAGCTACAACATCATCATCACTGGAACATCACCACTGAACACACCTGGGTAGCTACAACATCATCATCACTGGAACATCACCAGCATCACCACGATCACAATTCTTAAACCACTACCAACACCACATCCATCGACCACAAGACAATCAGTAAACCAATTTCCCACCCACCTCTCATACATAAAAACATCCGTCCCTCGTAACGATGAGAAAATGTCTCTGAGCAAGCGCCAGCCCTATTTCACCCACACTCTCACCCACACATCCTTCAAACTCATTGCCTTACTCTTCTGGACAGGACGTCTGTAACTAAAATTGGCTGGAAAGGCCATGAGCACTGGGATTATTGATATTGACCAAATATAAGGTCACTAGAAACCTGAAGTTATTTCCTGTTACAGTTGTGCTTGTTTAATTTTTTTAAAACTTGACATGCACAAAATAGAGATGTTTAATCAAAATTATCAAAAGTAATCCATTCCTTTCTACCACAATGAAATACTATCCAAATTATCTTCCCTCGGAATTCAATTAATTTATGAAATTCTAAATGAAACTATGGATATGTAGACATTTTTCATCAACCATAATTATGTTCACATTTTCATAAATGAATTACAGTTATAAAGGAATTGTCCGTATTAAAATTGTTCCTTAAAAATTATTGAATTTTAAACATCACAATACAATCGTTTAAGATTTTTAAGGAAGATCACAACCCACATGTTTTACACAAGGAGAAGAGAGATTGATAAAGTTTTACATGTATAACACGAGTGACCAGTGAGAAGGGAAAATGTGGTCAGCTAGCAGTCTGGACATAAAGTGTCCAGACCAGCCGATGATAGATGTCTGAGCTTGATCCTCTGACCGATGAAGTTAGCACTTCTATTGACACTTGTCTGTTAAACCACAAGGTTGTAAACTTGATTTGTGATTATAATCACGTGACTGTAGGTTAGAAGTCATCAATTCCTTCTTAATAATTAACTTGTTGGTTGCGAATTTAGACAGTATCTAAACATGGAAATCAAAGTCTCATACCCTGCCATAGTTGTAATCCATCAACAAATAATCAAAGACTCCTGTCCTCCAAGAAACTCCTGCTGGTATACAGAACAAACAATCCACCAGGCCATAAGCTAAGGGTCCAAGAATCTCAATCTATTCCTTTAGAGTTTGGATTCCTGATAACTGGCAACTCTGAATGGTTTGTTGATTCACCAGCTTAAATGTTAAGATCATCTGTAAATAAACACCACAACATCATTTTACCAGGTACCCAATTTACTGCTTGCTGGGCATAGGAAGTGGATGAGACTTATTGCACAAGGTGACACTGAAACTGTCATTGGACTCCAGAAGAGAACATAATACAGCATGAAGTCACCTCACTATTAAAGACTGTTGTTACAGTGTATAACATCAATAAATAATCAAACTATATTCAATTGAGATAAACTTGGAAACACCTCGACTAAATTCATATATAGAAGAATACAATAATAAAGAATATTGAACATACTGATATCGTCACAATGCAAAAAAGTGCCCCCCAAAACCTCCATATAAATGTCTGACTGTGTTCACAGTTGGTTAAGATGGTTAATCACTGAGTCACCAAGGAGTCAAGTTAAGATAAGTTTCAGTCTTTAAGCCTTTCTTGGAGCTTGGGGACTGAAAGTGCTATTGGAGACTGAATCTTTCTTGGAGCTGACAGAATTACAACAGATCAAAGGTACAAGTCTGACATGAGAACAGCATCGATCATAACTGGAGCGCTGCCAATCAATGCTGCAATCCTATTCTCAATCTCAACAGTGCTGACTGCCTGGCTGGGTCCACATGACACAGAAACTGATATGGACTGGTCTCACTATTGTGGAGGCAATGCCTCCTTGTAAGTGGTCTATAATAAGTTCATAAGACACAGAACATAATAGGAAAGACTGAGTAACTTTTAAACCACACATGGTTTTATATCAAGACCACCAATGGTCTATCTGTCACAGAAAATACTACGTACCACATATAGAAACCCCTTGAGGCTGTAGGACTGAGGTACTTGAACATGGGCCTTACACTACCACATCTAAACTTATAAGAATAGAGTACATTGAGTAGACGTTGGACTTCATAGGAGTGTGATAGGAATACAGGTCTCATCTTGGGCAGAAATGTTTAACAGTCTATCCGCACCAGAAACTGATCATTAGGATATTTGGAAGCTTCATTCTTTGGAACTCTCATATATGAACAAGTGTCAGGCTGACACAGGAAGCGATGGAAGGCTGGGTAGGATGGAATGGACAGATAGGATTGAGTGTTCTTGTACTGGGTCCAACCAAGGATCTCTCTGACACAGAAACTGAGAGGAGTTGAGAGCTACTTAATAATTAGAGCAATTGTTAAGAGTAAGATACTCATTGCATTACAAAAGTCCAAACAAGATGGGCTGATTGAAATACTTCAGAGCATATTTTTCACACAAACAGAGAAAATGCATGTTGTTTACATCTTGATACAAAACGGATACAAATTGACTTAATCAAGCACAATCAGTCTCACAATAAAAGAATGGTCATCAAGAAAATAAATCTATAAGACAATGACACTTCCTGGCCCCCTGGTGTCCTGGTGTCCTGGTAGATACGAACCAGGCTGTCACATGGGACATCCACCCTTAGGCAATATACTCCTTATCAACTTCCTGGCTTGCTATGATGAATCTGATACCAGCACTGTCAAAACAGTGACAGACTTGATAAACATGTGACTCCACTCACTCAACTCCTTTATAGAAATGGTGTTAATGGTTGGAAAACAAATAGGAACTATGTGTATCATGATTACTCTATTTTAGTACAAATACCCTGCTTCAGGAGATGCTTACTCGCTCATAAACCATATCAAATATGCTTGACCAAGCATGTCATGCACAAATTCCTGGTTATTTCTTGACCTGTTTGCCTGATAGTCATGCATTATGATTGGGTTATGTCTGAGAGAATGTTTTGGTGCATCTATTATTTTAAGGCTTACCAAAAGAAGAGCCAAACCAATATGTTCCAAATGAAAAGCGACTTAATCAATCATTGATAGCGTACATGCAAAAAGGGGAACATCTCTCCAAATATTTCTTCCACAACTGTATCAAGATCTCGCTGTTCCTATAATAAGCTAATGATTGAAAGATAGTTTTTGATAGCTGATATCCTGTCAATCCTGAATGACCTTGTTCTATTTCCAGATATACCTTCAATAATTAGGTCAGCAGGGCGGGGCGGGACAGGGCGGGGCTCACCGAATCAGAAAGCAAACACTGTTGAGGATAATTATAGAATATAAGATAAGACATGTGACATTTGTTCAAATATACATTTCTGAATATGTGAATAATCATAAGAAAAATATTTTACATTTCAATTTCATAGTTATATTAATAAGGATGAATTAACCTGTCAAGACAATAAAATGCAATGTATCTTTTTTTTAATACTTATATTTCTTTCAATGTAGAATGACACCTCATCTTTTTAGTCTTGATTTATTCTTCATCATAAATGAGTTGTTCAGATGTTCAGTTAAGAAATCATTTTTTCTGAATAGCAAATTCTAAGTACTAATGAAAGATATATACACTCATCCTTATTAATGTAGATGTAGAGAGACACATTCATGTGACAACCTCTAAATATACCAGTTCTGAATAAATAGCAAGTTGTGACCATTTCTCAAGAAATGACATGTTTTTCGACAATTTCTTGTAATTAATTTCCAAAGATAAGAGAAAGCCTTCCTCTGCTTCCCCTGAGTACAGTTGCAATGATAAAGTGTGACCCACTTTCAAGAGTAATATATCATTCCTGTGAATCCAGTAATGACTTTCAACTGAAGAGTCAATATCCACACTGTCATTTCAATCTCAGCTCCATATGTCGGAAGCTTGCCCAACTATGGATTAAAATTGTGAAAAATTTGGGAGAATAATTCAATGATAAGAAATATAAAATTATGACAGCATCACTATAAAGTCTCATTGTAATATCAAAACATGCTCGTTAACGATAAAGGACAGCAAAAGACTACAAGCATGAATTAGGATGATTCAGTCATATTGCATTCAGAGGCTCAACAATCACCAAGCAACACAGAAGCAAGATGGGCAATATGAGATGAGACATCTGAGCATAATTCTGTGAATGGACCAAAGGAACGAGTACAAATTGTTGGTAAGTTGCTTCAGTATGGCAGATTGTGATCCAATTCTGAATGGCGATGATGCACTGGCCTCCCTGCTCTGGAACTGATGTCATATTGATCCTGGTCAGCTTTGTGCTGACTCAGATTTGGTCTCAACCCTGGCCCATATTTACAGAGAATCTTCAGCAATTACAAGCATCTTCACATCATTTGCTTCCACAAAGTCTACTGCTCTTCCATATAAAACCCAAAATGATAAGCAAATATCCTCAAGACAGTCTGCAATCACTATTCCCATGCTGCTTGTCAGAGGCGTTGTGTTGGACATCCAAGGATGTGTGTCAGAACTAGGTCTGAACAAAGCTGACCCGGGTCTTTAGGTCTATAGCAACAAGAACTGATTCACCCTCTCCGATTCAGGTCCATTATTAGATTTGGGAATGGGAGAAAGAGGCGAGAAAATGAGGAAAGGGGGGGGGGGGGGGGGGGAGAATAATGGACATGCATGTCAACATCAGGGTTTGTCACTGAAGTGAGCTGGATCTGATCTGGAGTAATAGAGAATGAATCATTGTCATTGGCCCAGGTCATGTATTATATTTGAAAGGGTAAAATCAAGGTGTTGCTTGAAAAGTGAATTCTATGTCAACATCAGGGTCTACATTCAACTGTCTGAAAGCAAGGTGTAAGGGAAAACTGATTCATTTAATTTACCTTCAGGATCTGTGCAAATGGGATCAGGGTTAAGGGGCCAAATGTAACCTTCAGTAACAAAAGTAGCCATGGTATAATGTTCATAGATATTCCTAAGTTTATCTTATCATTTTAACATTTTATGTTACAAAGGACTTACATGTTAACAGAGCAGAGCATGGTCCATCACTGACCAATCAAAAGTTATGCCCAAGGATAAAGTTTTCATCAAATGGTACCTGCACCATGGTCAAGGTATAACGACCTCACATGAAAAATCCCATCATAATAGATGCACATGTCACGTATCAAAGGCCTATCACTAACCAATCTAAGTTATGGCCAAAGTTTTTCAGACAAACAGATGGGGGACAGATAAACAGATGGACAGGTGAAAAACAGTATACCTCCAGTATCTCTTATTCAGGGCATAAAAATAATGTTCTGCATTTTCCCCAGAAGAACATTGGTGTAGGTTAAGAAGAGAACCATGCAGATGAATGGTTCTTGATTTATGCCTCCGTAAGGGTAATATGGCAAACTGTTGTTGTGACATTGAAATGCTGATCACAATCCTTTTGGGGAAACTAACTCTCATTGTGATGAACTCTGAAAAATATAAAAAGAATGCAGTGAATAATTCTTGAGTTACTCAATTTAGTCCATATGTGCAGACGTACTATATCCCCCAATTCACGCTAAACAGGCAGCAGTGAATAAAAAGTAAGCAGATCATTTCTATGCAAGAGAGACACTTTTATTGATCCTGTTGTCACCATCATCATCTTGCTGACATAAGCTTCCACACATATTCTCATTAATTTACACTAACAATGAGAAGTGGATCTGTGACGTCAATTAATTAAATTCATTTGATACAGACATTCGGTTCATTATCAGATAATTTGTTTTAGTGATTAATTCACTTTGTATACATAAATGACAGAATTGAGGTAATTGATGTCAAAATTTATGTAGTAAATATACATTTCAGGATATGAAAATAGTTATTGTAGGCACTTTAAGACTGTAATAGTTTATTTGTAATATCATAAATGTAAACATGTTATTGATTTTAGTATATATACTAATAAATATATCATGTCTACATCGCGAAAACGGACAATATATGGGTGTTATATACAATTCCAGGTCGCGGCACCCGTACACATGAATTTTCTATGATTTTTATTTTTTTTTCTTCTATTACTTTCAAAAGATTTCTTTAATTCGGGCCTCATGATATTAAATTATTAGAATTTGACCTTTGGTTATAATTCTATAGCTATGTAATGTTTGTCTTTATCTCCACCAATAAAATCATAAATACTGAGAACATTTTTGATGCGGCATTGTAAACGTGTACTTACGTCGTTCATCACACTTTCCAAGAAATCATAATTTCAAACCAATTGACAAATAAGCACATGTCAACTCGGTAAGCTTGTATCTTTATTTCTGTGAGTAAATATGGGTATTTTATATGGAATAAAAGACAATTCTTTTCAGTTTATTGTGATATAAAAATTATGAAAATGCATTCATGGTTTAGCAGTGAAAATTTGTGCAAAAAGTTGTGAAGTTGCGCCGCTTGTTTCAAAATATATGAAGTGTAAAAATTACTTTTACGTGGCACTTGCTGTGTCTATTTTTTTGGGGACAATTTGACATTGACATTTTATATGGGATTGTATGCAATTCTTTCCCCTTTATTTTGGCGTAAAATATTTGAAAACAACCAATTGGTTCAGAAGATATGAAGTGCGTAAGTAAGGTGGGTTTCGTTAAAAATTCTAAACGGGGCCGGAGTACAGGGGCGGAGGGCAGTGCAAACACGTGGGTGATAATTAGCCCCCAGGGAGATTAGGCTTCAGAGCGAAGCCTGACAAAATTGTCCTGTTGTAAAGCTAATTATTGATGTGTTACGGGTCAACAATGCACAATGGTGTGATTTTTACTGGACATTTCGACCGGACATTGACAAAAGACTTGTTTTCGTAGTGAACTGTGAGATGTATATAAACAAGTTCTCATGTGTCAAACCACAGACACACACCGTCTCGCATTTTGCCGGGACGCCAAACATGATAATGATTGACCCGGTATATGCACTAAGTCCGACGTACGCATCTCACCAAGGGGTAAAACATTATTCTCTATGAGCTTCCTGGACCAATATGGGAGCCCCAATTTAAGGGTTAAATTTGAGCAAGAGTCATCAGAAGATGACATATCCCACCGGTTCCACAAAATTTGTAAAACACATCTTTGACAGATACTTGTGTATCTACTACCGTACTTCAGTTAGTGGGTAATACACATGCAAAGTTTCAGGAAGATATGATGAACAGTTTTGGAGCTGTGCTCCGGAAACGAAACTGTCTCTGACAAAGTCCAAATTCAACAAGTTTCTATGGAAAGGAAAAGAAAAAAAAGTTTTCAGAAATCTGAAAATATCAAAAGGCACCACTTCAGTTAGTGGGTAATACACATGCAAAGTTTCAGGAAGATATGATGAACGGTTTTGAAGCTGTGCACCGGAAACGAACCTGTCTCTGAACAAAGTCCAACTTCAACATGTTTCTATGGAAATGACCAAAAATAAAATTTTCAGAAATCTGAAAATATCAAAAGGCACCACTTCAGTTGGTGGGTAATACACATGGAAAGTTTCAGAAAGATATCATGAATGGTTTTCAAGTTCTGCTCTGGAAACAAATGATGATTACGGACGGACAGACGATGGACAGACGGTTGGATGGACAGACAGATGGACAGACGGATGGAGTGATGACTATATCCCACGGTATTACATACCGTTGGGATAAAAAGGATTGTTATAACATACAAAAGGAGAGGGGGTGACAAAAGAAGGGGTACTCAAATAATGACTATGATGAGGTTTTTACTATTATATATTCATTCGGTCACAATAATAGTAGGCAATTTCTGGATATAGGTTTTTTATATCAATTTTCACTTTTTTAGGGAAATGTACACAGCCTTGATGCCAATCATGATGTCGACACAGCTTGGTGAAAGTGAGATAGTGACATGACATTGTCTGACATTGTTATGATGGGCCGATTTCGAACTTCTTATGCATTTTACCTCCCTGAAACTTATAATAAAAGAGATATAGAGCATTTCCATTAGATTGCTTATTTCCAATCTACATCATCTATGTGATATTCAAACCATGCAGATTCAGGTACTCTTTGAATATAAATGATATTAGACGTTTTTTGTAATTATGAAATCAAAATATCAGTCCCTGAGAGAACATCAAATAGAATCAAATTTCACATGCCATAAATTATTCTGGCTTGAAAACATCTTTCCAAAGAAACCCTTCAGTTACATATTCCTATCCGTTTGATGTCTCAAATCAGCGTAATGTTTAGTCTTATACAGTGCTGGATATTATCAAAAGAAACAGTACGTTTTACTTGTATATTAAAAAATGCAAAGCTTGAGCTTTGTTATCTAAAATTTTATTTGATATATGATAAATGCTCATTAATAATTCAATTATTTCTCAACATCATACATTATCTAGATTGGATTCTAACAAACAGCAGCATATTCAGCTCCTTGTTACATCCATGCCAATATTAAGAATATGATCAATGACTGAATTAATGTTAACAAATATTTCATAGATGTACATTTCTTGCTATGGTTTCCTTGCCTAGTCAAATTAGGCAACAGAACATTAAGTAGCAGGTTCCACATAGTGAAATGACAAATTCTCTTGTTGGAGCATGATGTGAACATCTAAACCGATATATTCAGATATATTATTAAAGATATCCCCATTGTAAAAAATATGATTGTTTAAATGTAAACAAAATATTTTGTTGAAATACCTCAATCTGATAGATAAACAAGTGAGTTTTTCACCCTTGAATTTCTTCATTCAGAACCTTAAATTCAAGGATGTCAAGATTCAAACTCTGGATAAACATCCACAATTCTACAATCTTCATAAACAAGTTCACAGACCCGGTTCCAGTCTATAAACAAGTAAACACTGAATGTAATGCACTATGGCGACCTGGTTCCTGAGAGCATGCCCTTGTGTCACCATGTTGGGCTCATCCCAGCGCTGTCTACAACATCATTTCCGCAAGAAAATTTTCTACCGAGGGCTTTCCTACCTTCACTAATTGGCTGGCGCTACAGTAAGTAGAGAACATATTGATTAATTGATCCCGAAAGTGTCAGGCCTTGTGTCCGCTACCGTGGCTGTGGGCTCTCACTGGGACCAGAATCTGGACAACTGATCCATCACTGCATGGACACTGCATCCAAGGGGGAAACATTCTGGAGGGAATCATCACAGCATGGACACTGAATCCAGGGAAAACAGTTTTGCTTATTCTATCACTGCATAGACATAGCATCCAGGGGGGAAACATTCTGGATAGATTCATAACTGCATAGTCACTTAAACATTCTGACTGTCCTATCAATGCTTAGTCACTGCATCCAGGGGAAAAATCTGGATTGATTCATCACTGCATAGACACTGCATCCAGAAGAAACATTCTGGATAGATTCACACTGCATGGACACTGCAACCAGGGGAAACATTCTGAAAAGATTCACACTGCATGGACCCTGCATCCAGGGGAAACATTCTGGACAGTTCCATCATTGCATCTAAGGCCAAAGTCATCTCTACATGGACCTTGCATCAAGGGGGAAACATACAGAACTGATTTAGCACTACACAGACACTGCACCTACGAGAAACATACTGGAATGATTAATCTCTGCCTGAACATAATTGCATCCAGTGAACATACAGAACTGATTGAGCATTTGGCATTCTCAAATGATTCATTACTGCATGGTCAATGCATCCAGGGGAAAACCTTCTGGACTGATTTGGAGCAACACCTTCATTATCAGGAAACTAATACTCCCTTTTTTACTCATTCAAAGAAGATCAATATGGGAATACATGCTACTTTGATAGTGTTCACTTAGTAGTGAATTTTGGCATCCAATTGTTATTCTATAGCTGTTAAGCTAAACAATATCATTAAAGTAAAGTTGTGGGCATTACAAAAATCAGTTTTAAGGTTGATGACTGTCATATTGGTTTTGTAGAATAACAGAAAACCCAAAATGTGATCCAAATGCTCTTTGCTGAGATCATAATATTTAGGTGAGAAAAGAGAAAACAAACGCAACCATGTACATGCATTACATGTTCCTTATGAAGCATTTGTATATATGGATATAAGCATTCTGGACAATCTGACACACTGATATTGATGATTTTGTCAATGCACAATGGGAGTTCAACTGAGCAAGGGTGATTGGGTGGATACAAGAGGGTTTAGCAAATCGTGAGGTTGCTTGTCTTCTTCAGAAATCTCTATCCATAGTATTTTGGAAAGGTTCCAGAAAAACTGTGAGGGTGCAAGACTGGTCATGATCAGGAAGGTGCTGATCAACGCCACACGCTGATGATCATTAAGTCAGCCCTGAAGGAAGAGATTCATCATGGCAAATGCTCTTCGTCTGCAGTTGAGGAATACCACAAATGACAAAGTCAGTGCCCAAACACTTTGAAACTGTTTAAGTGAGACTCAATAACCACCTGTCTGACAACCAATACTTTATCGCCACAAAACAAAACGTAAGGCATGGTGTCGAGTTCATTTGTGATGGAACCGTCATCATTGGCGGAGAGTATTGTTTTCTGATGAGTCCCGATACACATTGCAGTTTCATGATGGTCGTGTTCTGGTTTTCAGTAGGCGAGGAGAAGGCTTTCAGTATGTTACCATCTGTGGGTGTGACCAGTTCCGTCATGGTCTAGGGTGCCTTCAGTCTTCACCATAGGATTCCTCTGTACCATATTCAGGGCAACCTGACTGGTTAACAGTCCAGAGATGAAATTGTTGGTCCACTTGTCATTCCATCACTCAACACCATTGGATCATACCCTGTGTTTCAGGACGACAACGCCAAACCACATCAGGTTGGTACAGTTTTTCTTGATCAGAATGGATTGGTCAGAATATTGTCCAGACCTTGCCGCCATAGAACATATCTAGGATATCTTTAGCAGTCGTGCCAGTCAGAACCATCCACCATCAGTTAACACTGACTAACTGTTGAGATTTCTGGACCAGGTATAGTAAGCAATCCCACAAGCAATACTGCAGACATTGGGCTGATGTGAAGAAATATGTCAGGTAGACAGATACAACTACTGCTTCACAAAGGACTCTGTGTCTTTGAAAATGGATACTTTGTCATTCGAATGAATTTTATTGTATTGCACATCTCATGATATGTCGCTAAACCCTGTCATATTCATGGAATAAAGACTGAGCTATCATAACATCCATTGTCTTTTGTTGGCAATAAGTGCTTTTGAGTTATCAGAATCTAAATGAGTGTTCCCATACTTCTTTGAATGAGTATATCTCAATAAATCACTCGGTTCAATTTGATGTTATGATGGCTACAAGTTCTCTGCATAGCTCTATTGACTATTTTCAGCAAAGTCCAGCAACAATGGGTGCAGCTCATCACTGGATGGATGCTGACAAATCTGAGAGTTAGATTTAGAGTTAGTTGACTTGTGATATCATCTTGTACAATGTTCACCCAGCACCCATTCTGGGCAGCTGGTGAAGTTTTTGTGAAAGGACCTTCAAGCACTGTAATTGAAAGTAATAATGAAAAGACTTCCTCAAGCATTTTCATGTATAAAAATATCCTTATTATCATTTTTACGATTCACAGTGAGATAAATATCGTCAGAATGGTAAGATTTTCCAGATAACACCTTCTTTAATGTGAATATACATGACATATCAGAACATAATTGCTTTTCTTCCTATTCCTATGTATTCCACTTCTAAACGCCCTTCAGGGACATAAATATCATCATGATTTTTACAATGTATTGTAATCCGGGAATTTTGCCTGTGGACAGAACTAAGAAACTATTCCTTATTCAATAGAGATAGAACACTCTCTTCCCTATCAAAACGTGAATATCAAGGGAATATATTCTGGACTGAACAATTCAATTTTCATGTATCTTCTAGTTATATGTCACAGATTTCAAACTTGACATTGAATCCAGGGGAAAACAATCTGTATCTTTGAGCGGAATGGGAATATACCTGGCCATGGATCAAGGTGAGGTGAGGCTGGGTTTAACGCCGCTTTTAAGAGCGTATCACTTAGGGCTGCAAGTATTATGGCAGGGAGAAAGCCTGCAAGGCCGTGTGGCTATGCATTGTGGTGAAACCTTTGAGCATTGGCTCGACCCAGTGAACCATTGTTGGTACTACACTGAAATTCAGTTTAGCATTGCACCAAAATCTTACTGCTTGTAGAAAAGTTCTCTACTGCAGACAAAGTTGTCTTGTTAAAATCTCTGACCAAGCAACAAAGGCTAAAGACAATCACCCAGTTGCTTCTCTTCTTTATAATGATGCTGATTGATGCACAATAACTCAAATTGTATTGCAGTGTTGGAAAGAATGAGAGTTTATATAGAGGTTCATAAACAGATGTGAGGCAGAAGTGGACTGATGACTCTAAACAATGAGAATGTATTATACATTAATGGAGTACTTATCTATATTGACTGTTTGTAAAAAGACTTAGATCTATAGACAAATAAGGAATTCAGCAGAATCTATCTATATTTAATGGGTGAAAGAAATTGGAATTTCTTTATGAATGTGTGTTCCCTACCAAATGTAAACAGTATTTTCCATTAAGAGAATTATTCAGTTTTGAAGAGTATTGGCCTTTTTATTCTATAGATGAAATAAATAGATGCCTTTGTCAATTATCATTTGCTTTTGACACAACACAACATGTTTTTCTAAAGGTCCATTAGTGGCTTAACCATGAAAGCAACACATAAAAGAGACAAATCATTAATCTGAACTGCCTGGTGGTGTGAGTCAGGACCTCCTGATGGCAGGATCTCTTGTATTAATATGGGTTACCCAAAACTGGTCAAACCATGTACTGAAGATCTTTGTGTGTATAGAAACACAATTGGAGTAAAACAAAGACTTAACCTTTTATACTATGTATGGCTGAAAGCGATCTTAGAAGGATCATCTCGAAAGGAGAACAAACTCTCCGTCAGAGAAACTCTTACCAACTCAGACATTCCTTGGTGAGCCAGACATTTATTGGTGGACTCAAAGAAAAGTTCACATCCTTTTGATATGACCTGTCTAAGGTCACTGTCTGACTGTTACTGATACTTTGTTTGCTAAAATAAGTTCTTCAATCTAATCAGATTGAGAAAAATCTTAAAACAAACTCCGTCATAAGCTTTCAAAATCCTTTTGAAACCATAAAGTGATATCTCGAATATTAAACATAGTCATGCTGTATATCTTTGAAGGAAATGGAATAATAAAAAGAAGGATTTCTGGATAACATAAGTAAAGACTCCTGCATGCTTTTCAGAAACCAAATAATCAACTTCTATATTGTTATATATGTAACATGAACTCCAACAGGAATATTTCCAGACAAATATATTAAGGGTTGTTTTATAATTGGTCTTCTAGGTCTTTATCAAAAGTCAAGGTAGAGACCGATCGTGAACATCAATCTTTATACTTCATTAGAGAGAGATGTCAGGCAATTGAGATCGTCTCCCATTTTGTCTCCTCATATTTCAACAGTATAGAGACATCCATAGGTAAAGTCAATTAATTACAGGCTTCTTGCAGTAATCCAGTTGCCTTTGGTTAGTAAAAAAGATGTCTGGCTTGTAGAGTGTAAATACTGCTAGCCTGACGGTCCTAAACGTGATATGATTATGTTGATGTATTTGGCTAGTTGGAAGGGGCATGGTCCAGTACTTTACAAAATGCACTAGCCAGAATGGTACATGACATGATATGGTTATTTCTGACCCTGAATTTACTGCAGTCTTGAAACTGTATGTCGTGACAACTCTTTCCAGATTAAATTTTTTCTTAAAAACGAAAATATCTGGAAATATAGAAAACGATGAACAAAACAAAATGGAAAATAAATCTTTGGTATCCCATTTTTCAAAACTTGTTTCAGCCTACTTTATGTTTGTTTTACAATCTCCAGTGAGTAATTAAAGTATATCACCATATTGAATCTGATGATCCATACATTGATCCTGTGTCCATTAGATATCAGTTGTTTCAGGATGAGTGTTATTTCACGCTCTATAAGACTTTTATCCACATCAACATGTCGTATAAACATTGGATAAATTATTAATTGTTTCTGATCACAAAGTAAACAATGGCTTCATAGTTCCATTATACTCTACAAATAAATACAGTCACTTCTATTTGTTTTATTAGCTGCACTTATTCAGGGTTATAATGCGAGAAAACAATAAAACTAATGTCACTGAGTTCACATATTCACTTAACAAGCACCGAGTTACTTATATAGTGCTGCTTCATTAGTCCAGATGCTTCATTTCCCTTGGCCACCTTCCATACTTAACAGTGAGGACTACACTCATCAACGGTGAAATATTTATGAACATGATCATATATATTAATTTAACTATGAGTTTTCATTTTTTGGTGCAATTTCAATTTTAGTTAGTCGTTTGAAAGATAGTCTACGTGCATATTCTATTACTGTAAACCTGCACGTTCTGTATTTTGATGATAAATGGAAATGAGATTGATTAAAAAGCTGCTCTGCATTATTTGAATACAGTTCCATTACAGTTAAAAACACAAATAAAGACATTGGCTTGGTATTGCATATCTCTAAGCTTCAGAGTAACATAGAAATAATAACATTATGCCCTTACCTTCTCTATCAGGGCTTAAATGACCATCAAAATTTACAATAAATAATCATCAAGGTATATGTTAACACAAAATGTAGTTTTCCAAACCTTTGCCTCCTCAGTAAAAAAGTAACAAATGGGTTTTAAAGTTGTGACCTCTATTTTTCTTCTATTAGAGACTTGTACAATTGAACACAGGGGACCCCTTTCAGAAAGCACGGAAGCTCTAAATACAACAATAGCAGCTTGACAATTCATCAGCTCCGCCCAACCAAAAAACACTGAATCCAAATAACATTTTTCACATTTTGATTTTCATCGATAATTTAATCAATTACCAATACCATACGTGCTACTATTCAAATTGTACCTCGACTAATTGTAACACTAAACATTATCTTTATCACTTTTTTATTCTGAAATCTATTACATACAGGCCTATCAAGTATCATTAGAGATTGAGTTTTGGATAATAGAAATCCATACCCTAATGTATTGGTAATTCAATCCAGTCTCAATATTGTCCAAGCAAGGCAGCCAGCTGATAAATCAATACTGCATTACTGGAAGCAATTGATGTTGCAGTATAAGATTACAATAGGCTTGTAAACAACAATACTGTTATTACCATCACAATCAATGCAGCATTAACCACAAACCGGCAGAGATATTTTTATACCAAGCTTTGATGTCAAAACCAGTTGAAGATATTGTATAAAATTACAATAACTTTGTAATATTTTTACTTGAGCAAGCATGTCATATGACTTTTAAGAATGAAGTGGGATATTTTATCAAAAGACTTGAAGTCAGACAAAACAATTGTTGCTAGGCAAAAATGGTATGTAGACAAGTGCACATATGAAATATGTTAGAGATTCTAACCTCTCCCATCTGTTATGTTTCACTGTAGGTGTAATAAAGAAAAATACTTATTATCAATTCAGCATGAGTTGTAATCATTTAAAGTTATATTACACAAATTATGTTACTGGAACAATATAACATCGTTACAATTCTTGTACTTTTTGGAGCTGAGTCCTTTGCAGGATTCTAACCCACACCCTAAGAGTCAGGCAACTATCATCAGCACTAACCATACTAACAGCTTACCACATGACTGCGTGGCCTTGAAAAAAATCGAGGTCCAACAATTGATAGTCCCGCAGGAAATTGGAACAAGTTGTAAGGAGTTTTTTAAGATAACAATAGGTATTTAACAGCACTGTACTCAAATACGACAGCATTAAATGTATACTCGATACCTGAGTTATTTGAATACTAAGATGTGTTAATAAAAGCAACTTATATTGATGTATATAAGGTTATAAAAAACTTATTAACAATACTTTTATCACAAGTTCCCTCCCGATCTATTTCTACGAAAGCTCTATAAGCAAACATTAAAAAACAATGGTTGACAATACGTCTCCCATCAAACGTGAAATATGTATGAAGTTATATTTTGCATACCACTAACAAACATCAAATGGATTAAATACACTCATACTACAAACAATGCCCATGCAATCATGATAAACGCCCCAGTAACATACAGTGGTTGCACCTCTACTTCTCGCACAGTCTGTATGATGTATAATTCAGGTAGAAGAGAGAGCTCGGACTACTTTCATCACATCCATATGCTTCATTCAGATTAGTTCATCATTAGTTCCAATCTCAACACCTTTTCTCCATTTGATCCAACTAGAGGAGTTACATCTGAATCGCAAACTAATGGTTGTGTTTTTTTGTAAGCTGGGGTAAATTTTGCAAGACTCACTTTTCAAACAGTTCAAATGTGTTTCTGTGTCTGTTCACTAAAGTAATCTGAAGTTAATGGCCAACAGAAATGGCATGTTACCCGTACTACTTTTCATTAACTTATGTTTTTAATTTTTCAAACTATACATTTGAGCTAATGAGTAAAGAGAGTGTCCTGATAGACCATGGACAATAGCTAATGCTGTAAAGAGAGTGTCCTGATAGACCATGGACAATAGCTAATGCTGTAAAGAGAGTGTCCTGATAGACCATGGACCATAGCTAATGCTGTAAAGAGAATGTCCTGATAGACCATGGACCATAGCTAATGCTGTAAAGAGAGTGTCCTGATAGACCATGGACCATAGCTAATGCTGTAAAGAGAGTGTCCTGATAGACCATGGAAATAGCTAATGCTGTAAAGAAAATGTCCTGATAGACCATGGACCATAGCTAATGCTGTAAAGAGAGTGTCCTGATAGACCATCGACAATAGCTAATGCTGTAAAGAGAGTGTCCTGATAGACCATGGACAATAGCTAATGCTGTAAAGAGAATGTCCTGATAGACCATGGACCATAGCTAATGCTGTAAAGAGAGTGTCCTGATAGACCATGGACAATAGCTAATGCTGTAAAGAGAGTGTCCTGATAGACCATGGACCATAGCTAATGCTGTAAAGAGAATGTCCTGATAGACCATGGACCATAGCTAATGCTGTAAAGAGAGTGTCCTGATAGACCATGGACCATAGCTAATGCTGTAAAGAGAATGTCCTGATAGACCATGGACCATAGCTAATGCTGTAAAGAGAGTGTCCTGATATACCATGGACAATAGCTAATACTGTAAAGAGTGCTGTCCTGATAGACCATGGACCATAGCTAATGATGTAAAGAGAGTGTCCTGATAGACCATGGACAATATCTAATGCTGTAAAGAGAGTGTCCTGATAGACCATGGACCATAGCTAATACTGTAAAGAGTGCTGTCCTGGTCGGCATCATGAGCTAAAAATGACATAACACATTAGAATATTAAGGAATTGGAATGGGCCTGGTAAGAAGCAGATGAAGTGACAACATAATTAGGACATCAGAACGTTTCCATGAACTCCAGAAAGACGATGTTCAAGTCGGGTTATTTTTAAGTTATCTGATGTTGTGAGCCCCATCAACAAATCAGCAGGATATCAAACACAATCATTGAGACCCAAAGAAGAATCAATCCAGAAAGGAAGAATCCTGGCCACTTCCTGGACTAATGAAGAAATGGCAATGGTAAATTCTGCTTTGGGTCTCAATGATTGACAACAGTGCAATCAATGGCCATCAGACTTTGTCCATAATTTATAGCATGGCCTCCATCTCCATGCATTGGATCAGGTATTTTGGAAATGAACTTCAGGTTTCTGTCAATATGACCTCATGAATTATGTTTACATTTCTTATGATATATGTAACCAATTGAAGCAAAGATATTTACACATGCAAGGATCATGGTTAAAATTACATTACCAATAAATTTTCAGACATATTTATCAGATTTGTCATTCTTTTCTAAACTTAATGTGTGATGACAAGTCAAATGACTTTGCAACTTATCAGGTTTAAAATCCAAAGATACAGTTATCAAAAGAAGTTCACTTTATTTTTGATATGGTGCATGTGTATTCTATTCAGTATCCTCATTGGCAAAAGAATCTGTACACAATATTTTACGTTTAAAAGCTTTTGCTTTCAAGAAAATAACAAAATTGGCTGATTTGGATCAGGAGGGCCCACAAATCTTAAATTTATTTTGTCCACTGCATAAGAAATTAAACCTGAAAACAAGATTTAATCTTTCTAGCACTCTTAAAGGAAAGTTCTATCACTGATTTAGGGCAGCATCCGCCATCTTGGATTCTTGGCATTACGTGAAATAAAAGCATGCTATATTTAACCCAAATTTTCAATTTAAAAAAATAAAACATATACAATAATAGAATATTTACATAGTAACAGATATCATATAATAAAACTGATAAATAATATGCTGTTAGTTTTCCCCACTAGCAGCACCTATGAATGGCTTCAGTTATCGTTGTTTTTATTTTTCAACAAATGTAAGCTTGTCTTTATCAAGTTATGAAATATTAATTCATGAAAACATTAGCTTCATTAATATCTTTTAATTTGACTGTGTTTTAATCATGTATTATTGGCATATTTGTGTAAACGTGTATATCCTCTCGATTTTCGTTTCCACAAAAAATACCCCGATAGAACCCTCCTTTTAATGCCCCCATTTATCGATCATGGGGTTGCTATAATTTTACAGATTATCCACATTGGTCAAAGTATCTATACACAAGATTTCAACATTGTAGATCTTTTGTAATGTTTTAATTCAGCACTCTCTAAAGGTTTTTCATTCAAAGCAACAGACAATAGAAACATCAGCAATGTGATCAGTACATTTTTCTTGAAACAGATGGTCCAATGATCCTCAACACAAACTAAAAGAAGTAAAAAACAGTCTAAAAGACTGAATATCCATTTTCTAAGTGTAATGCTAACATCAACACAACCTGTTTTACAGGTCGCGTAATCAGTTTGGCTGAAACCTCCTCCAATCTACTTATCTATTAATCATTGAATGGTACTTTGTCCATGAAAGCAATTGATCGGAAACAATCAATAGCCATTACTACAGTGACATTAACCATGTCTGTTCCTACAATTAAATAAAAGAGGACCGAAATACTACATCAGGCGCTGATGGTACCAGCGCTGGGCATGTATGATGAACCTGACAGCCAAGAGACTTGGACAGAGTGATGATTTGCACCAATATCGGAGTGCTGTCCCTCCTCTGTCTGTTGAAGTGCCACTTGGTATACCAGTTGTCACCTTCACCTCTCACCACACACAGACACAGAACAATCCCCTTTCTATGCATAAACATGATATGTTAGATTAAGCATATTGTCATCATTTCAACATTGCAGTTCAACTCTTCAGCATGTCACTATAGAAGAACAGCAACTTGTCCTTTTAAGAGTACAAACATGATATGTATTTGTCAGAATTATGTGAGCATCAGTCTCTTCACTTTACTTTAAAACAATGTCGCTAATTGCACAAATAACAAGACAAAGACTCCACTGCTGGCCAAGAAAGCATTCTATTTGTAACACAGGTTATGTGGGAAGATACAAATTGGGTAACCACTGTGGGGAGAGAATGTCCTTCAGCCTTAAAATTGGTATCTGTGTGAGCAATTAAAATAATTTATTCATGTTCTATAAGAACACTTTAGCTTCAGTTCGTTATCTATTTAAGTACAGTAGCCTCGGGTCAGTTCATAACATTAACCCTTACGTTGCGTATATATATTTTACCATTTTTAGCCCCTGTGGCGGAATTTACAGGCTCGCAGCTCGCAGCAGTAGTTTGTGCTTATTCACTAACGAGCTCTGCTGGCGGAATTTCCAGGCGGCGATTCCGGTACCGTTTTTACGAAATATACCGCATCTACATGGCGAATAAGGACTATATACGGGCGTTCAATACAAATTCAAGTAGCGACACCCGTACACAAATGGCTAATTCACACCCGAAACTTTGAATGAATTTTCGATGTTTTTTCGTTTTTATTCTATTACTTTCGAAAGATTGTCTTTAATTCGGGCCTCGTAACATCATAAATACGAAACGAAAAAAATTCAATTTATATACGGAATTGAAGACAAGATGTCTAGCTTCACAATGATATAAAAATTATTAGAATGCGACCTTTGGTTATAATTCTATAGCTATGTAAAGTTTGTCTTTATTTCCACCTATAAAATCGTCAATACTTACAACATGTATGCGGCATTGCAAACGGTCGTTCATCGCACTTTTCCAAGAAATCATAATCTCGAACCAGTTGACAAATAAGCACATGTCAACCCAAATATGGTTATGTTGTTTGACTTTTCAAATAAACGCTAACCTCGAACCATAACTGATGAAAATATGTTGATTAGTTTGTGTGCCGTTTGGTTTCACATGCCTCTCAGAAAGGTAAAATTGTATCTTTATTTCTGTGAATAAATCTGCGCATTTTATAAAGAATAAAAGATTATTCTTTTCGGTTTATTGTGATATAAAAATTATGAAAATGCATTCAGTATTTTAGCCGTGATAAATGTTTTAGAAGTTGTGAAAATCCCCGATTGTTTCAAAATTTATGAAGTGTAAACATGACCTTTTTCACGGCGCTTGCTGTGTCTTTATTATTTTTTTGAGATTTTCTAATTTTATATGGGAATGTAGTCCATTGTTTCCCCTTTATTTTGCCGTATTTTTTTTGAAAACAAACTATTCGCTCACATGATATGAAGTGCGGGAGTAAGGCGAGTTAGCGATTTTTTCCCCCGTCTCGCGAGATGCGAGGCAGATAGCAGTCTCGGGCGAGGCAAACCCGAGGCAATACAAACACGTGGGTGAAAATAGCCTCAAGCGAATTAATGCTTCGGGGGCTAAGCCCGACAAAATTGGCCTTTTGTAAAGCTAATTATCAATGCGTTACGGGTCAACAATGCACACGCAATTTGGTGTGAATTTTACTTGATATTTCGACCGGACATTCACACAGACTCGTTATCGTGGCTATCTGCGAGATGTATGTAAACAAGTTTTCATGTGGCGATATACGGACACACTTCGTCTCGCATTTAGCCTGGGGGGCAAATATAATTATTACTGACCCGGTAAATGCACTAAGTCCAACGTACGGGTCTCGCCAAGGGTTCTAACATTTTTCTCTATGAGCCTCCCGGATAATTCCGTCGCCCGCATGTTAAGGGTTAAAGAAAAGAAGAAGAAAATTCTATGAAATTAATAACATAAAATATGGTATGAGGTACAAACTATTAAGTCATATCCTCCATGCAGTACTATAAGCTCTAGTAAGTCATACTCTCCATGCAGTAAGCATTATTAAGTCATATCCTCCATGCAGTACTATAAGCTCTAGTAAGTCATACTCTCCATGCAGTAAGCATTATTAAGTCATATCCTCCATGCAGTACTATAAGCTCTAGTAAGTCATACCCTCCATGCAGTAAGCATTATTAAGTCATATCCTCCATGTAATAAGCATTATTATATTTTCAGTGACGAAATACGGCATTTATCGGTTAAGATAAAAGCCGTATTTTCACTGAGTGAAATAACATGTTATTCTACTGCGTGAAAGAACACTTTCGATCGTATGACGTAATCATAACAATAGTATGACGTCATAAGAAGACCGTGTTTAAGAAAGGGGAGCAAGGATGCTCCTTTCATTGTAATAACGTCATTTTCGAACTATACATAACTGGTTAAATCTAATAAATAGAACATTTGACATTTCTCATCGAATACCAAGTATATCTCATCTCGTGAAGTAGAAATAGTATATTTACACTCGTGGCTGCGCCACTCGTGAAAATATGCTTTTCTACTTCACTCGATGAGATATACATGGTATTCGACGAGAAATGTCAAATATCCTCTATCTATTAAGCCATATCCTCCATGCAGTGCTATAAGCACTATTAAGCCATATCCACCTTGCAGTAAGCATTATTAATTAAGTCATATCTTCCATGTAATAAGCACTGTAAGTCATACCCTCCATGCAGTACTATAAGCACCATTAAGCTATATCCACCTTGCAGTAAGCATTATTAAGTCATATCTGCCATATAATAAGCACTATTAAGTCATTTCCTCCATGCAGTAAACACTATTAAGTCATATCCACCTCGCAGTAACCACTATTAAGTCTTATTACCCATATGGTTGAAAATAACCGAGTTATGCAGTACTATAAGCACTATTAAGCACCATTAAGCCATATCCTCCATGTAATAAGCTCTATCAAGCCATATCTTCCATGCAGTAAGCACTATTAAGCCATATCCTCCATGCAGTAAGTACAACTTATACCACTCACATTCTAAAGTGTAATCACTTTCCAAGCAGTATACTTGCCCCTTATGCAGTAAGCATATATCTCTGACCCTTACTCTGATGTACAAATTGAATAGCAGCTAATTCAAAGTAACTTATGATAATGTTATGTGCTATGTATCATAATTGACAAAAGGCATTACAAAACAATACATCTCTTACATTAAACTATAATAGATACCTTTCAATCTCTATTAGAGTGCGAGACATATCGCTGACTGACCATCTTGCTTTATTGGATTACATGAAATATAAATGCTTTATTTTCACTAATTTTAATTTTTTTGATAATAAAACATAGGTATTTATAGAATATTTACAAAGTAACAAATAATGCATCATTAAACTAATCAACAATGTTGTGTTGTGTTGAATAACCTTACTTCTTAATGTTCTTATTTTTTAATGAATATGTGCTAGCCTTTACCAAATTTTCAAACATAAATCCATAAAAATATTTCCCTCAGTAATATGTTTTATCTGTATTGTACAATAAGACATAGTATGTATTATTATATGATTGCAGGTGAAATACCGGGATCTATCAATGAAAATAAACCGTGTTATCAGTCACTAGTGAAAATAACAATGGAACGTGTTATCAGTCACTAGTGACTGATATAACAATGACCTGACGTCATAAAACAATGCTCCGACGTCATGACACGTTCATGACGTCACATTGTTGCTGAGGCGACAGGCTCATTCTGGAGCCGACTTAGCGTAAATGCAAGTCTATTTCTGTGAATATGCAACGATTTGGTCATATAATAAATAGAAAATTTGTCTTTTCTTGTGAGGTAGAAAAGTTAAATATTTCCACTCGTGGCTGCGCCACTCGTGAAATTATAACCTTTCTACCTCACTCGATGAGATAAACATGGTATTAGTCAAGAAAAGCCAAATATCCTCTAATTCATAACATATATGTGTAAAGAGGAATGTCTTCTCGAATTGTGTTTCCACAAAACATACCTGATAGAACTTCCACTTTAAAACATACAACACCCACACTAATGTTCTTTTCGCAAGAATCTGATAGATCCCCAAGATTATTTCTCTCTCTCTTTTTAAATAAATCATCAAGAGTTCAGTAAACTAGTCGAGCTTGATTGAAAATACCTGTCAAGAACACATGACACAGCACAATACTTGGCGGTGAATCAGAATACTCAACTAGTTGCTTGAGATGATATCTTTATGACTGCTAGCATATTTTTTCAAGAGAAGATGACGAAAAAAGGTTTTAAAAGCATGGCCCCTGAGGCCCTTAATTACTAGGGTGCACAGACTCACCAGATCTACATTTAGAATGGTCAGAGCTTCCAGAAGAGAAGTAGAAAATGCAGAAATTTTATGGAAGAATAGACCAGCAGACACCTTTCAAACCTGATGAGCTAATTAAAGTGAGAATTGATAACATGAGCTAACATTGATCAAATGGAGAGAAGAATGAATAATTAAAGTGAGAATTGATAACATGAGCTAACATTGATCAAATGGAGAGAAGAATGAATAATAAAAGTGAGAATTGATAACATGAGTTAACATTGATCAAACGGAGAGAAGAATGAATAATTAAAGTGAGAATTGATAACATGAGCTAACATTGATCAAATGGAGAGAAGAATGAATAATAAAAGTGAGAATTGATAACATGAGCTAACATTGATCAAATGGAGAGAAGAATGAATAATAAAAGTGAGAATTGAGAACCGCTACTATGAGATGCATTAGGAACACAAGTGATACTTGTGATAAAACAAAATATCTTCTGTAAAATATCACTTCTATAATAATCCGAAAAACAACATTGCCCCAACATGAAGCAAAACACTTAAGCACAGTGTTAACCAGTTTTCTGTTGATAAAACCTTGCTCACAGCTTACATTATTATAAACATCAATTTACAAAAATCAATCATAAAATCAATGAGGCTGCCTTTGTTTACCTTTTGTTTTTGAGCAACAATGAAGTGTTCTGGTTGATTGATTGCGATTTGCTTTCACCACCTTTTTCTTGGAACATTGAGTTCTGAAGATGAAGGTATTGATTCATGCCATTCTCATCAGTTTGCTCAAGTGATTAAATCGCTGTTATCACCTCAGCTGACAAGTACAATATCTGTTTTGATCATTTCATTTCACAAGCATATTAAATGATTAATGGTTGTGAAGATTTATGCAATGCTTAGCTTGATTGTTGTTCATCTAATGTTACATTTTAAGCTTTAACTACTCGAGGGACTAAACGATTCCATTGCCTGGTCATAAAAGCTGAATTTAAGGATGAATTTCTCATTTGATTTATGACATTTTTATTCTTTATGAAAAAAATTACCATCCAACATCATCGAAAATAATTTTAAAATTTTACTTGGCAAGATGAGTTCCTATGTTTTGTTCCTCAAAGTTACATATGTCTGGGTATCCTAAACTATATAATTCTCATCTTACATGGTATGTTTATATATTTGAAATATCACAAATAGGTAATAGAGCAAGGGTAATAAAAAGTAATATACAAAATTCAGTAACATGAACATGTAATCCAAATCATAATGCCAATTTGTTTAAAAAAGGATTATGAAATCGGAAACAAACAACATAATCCATTACATGGACATTACCATTATTACTGATAAAATGAGTTAAAAGCTATGAATTATACCCTTTTCCTGTATTTCTTAGAATCTATACCAGAATAGCAAATCATTAGTGCGCATGTGTAGCCAACTCCATGGTTATGCCTCCTGTAAACTGGTCACACACAACAGTTTGGCAATAATTCACTCAGCTGTTAAATTGATTAAAGAAAAATCATTTTAAAATTTCCCTGTAAAAGACATAAATCTTGGACACATTTTAAAAGATATTTTATAAAACCATTATTAAACCCGCTCTCAAAATTAATATTCAACAAATCATAAATATTTAACAGTTTATCAACTACAGATGCCAGCTTACCTTTAAACAATTGTATTGTGACACAGGTAAAATGAGGGGAAAATATGTACTCTGTCAATTTCCTTTAGAAACCAGAAATTCTACTTCATCAACGACACGACAGGATTATGACGCATGTCGACGGATAGCTGACGCTCCTTCTGACATTCAGAATAACCTGTTTGATTGGTGGAGCACTATGTTTATATATAGAAATACTTGTGGCATTTTAACTAAACTATTAACATATCTCACTTATATCCTTTTTCACCAGATGAAGGTGTAAGTGTATTCCTGCTAATAAGGAAACAAACACACAAAAGCCTTGCCTTTCTTATATATATTATTTTCACATTAGATATGTATATAGCTTGCTTCTTTCCTTATTAAACTTTATGATAAGGATGGAATCAATGAATAATGCATTTGATTTAACCTTTATTAAAGGAAGAGTAATTTTTTTTATATATTTGGTATTTATATAGATAATTAATGGAAAATTTTAACAGTATCATAGAAAATTATCTATTTTGGGTGGTTAGTCATTGATAATTGAAGAACAAAAAACGTGAACTTTTCAAAATGACAATTTATCTGAAATATTATCTTTTTTATTTAATGACTTGCAGTAACATATTTTATGAAAATACATAATTAATAGAATACAAATCTAAATTTGTATTCTAACAGAAGAAACAGAAATATGACAAAAATTGTTTAAAATTCAGAAACATTACGCCAATTGTTTGGGAAATAATATCAACAACAGAAGTTTATGTTACGGTTTCTGTTCAGTCATCGTCGTCAAATTATTATACCGGTAGCATATTTGCATGAAGGGCTACAATCATATCAGACCAAATGTTTATGAAATGAATGACATTTACATATGAAATTGGTAGTTAACAACATAGAATATTCAATGATTGAAAAGTAAAGTCATCCGTTAGCATCAAGTAAGCACAAACACAGAAGTATCAAGTAAGCACAAACACTTACAGACGTATTGAGTAAGCAAAAACACTCATGGAAGCATCAAGTTTAAGCTCAAACGGTCACAGAAGCATCAAGTAAGCACAAACACAGAAGCATCAAGTAAGCAAAAACACTCATGGAAGCATCACGTAAGCAAAAACACTCATGGAAGCATCAAGTCAGCAAAAACACTCATGGAAGCATCAAGTAAACTCAAACACTTACAGAAGTATTTAGTAAGCAAAAACACTCACAGAAGCATCAAGTAAGCTCAAACACTTACAGAAGCATCAAGTAACCGCAAACACTAACAGAAGCATCAAGTAAGCACAAACACTCACAGAAGCATCAAGTAAGCACAAACACTCATAGAAGCATTAAGTAAGCTCAAAGACTCACAGAAGCATCAAGAAAGAACAAACACTTACAGAAGCATCAAGTATGCACTAACAGTCACAGGAGCATCAAGTAAGCACAAACAGTCATAGAAGCATTAAGTAAGCACAAACACTCATGGAAGCATCGAGTAAGCAAAAACACTCACAGAAGCATCAAGTAAGCACAAACACTCATAGAAGCATCAAGTAAGCAAAAACGCTCACAGAAGCATCAAGTAAGCACAAACACTCACATAAGCATCCAGTGAGCACAAACACTCACAGAAGCATGAAGTAAGCGCAAACACTCACAGAAGCATGAAGTAAGCGCAAACACTCATAGAAGCATCAGGTTTGGATGATTATTAAAGAAATATTGAGGAGAATTACAGTGTGCAATCTTTTTCTTATAAAGGCAACCCCCTCTAGTTTTCTAAAAAGGCCTCAGAATCCATTAGAATTTCACAAGGTCGTAGGATACAAAAAGGCAAACTACATGGCCTCTGGGGAATCGCAGACCATTTTATGTTTTAGACTTACTACTTGCACCTTACTCCTAGAAGAATATTGATTGTGCATTACACCACCGGGATAACACAGAGTCGTTCGAATCAAGCACATCAGCAGCTAAGGTTTCTGACTTGGCAAACCATGGTCAATACTCCACTGTATAACAAATACTAGCTTCCCAGTGGGGGCGTTCTTTGTTGCAGAATAAGCAGTATCTTGTAGAAAATACACAGCTTCTTTTAGAAGAATTATACACTTTACAGAAGACAATACAGGAATGAGCAGTTTCTCTAAACAACACAGAGAATTACTTGGCAACCGTGGTCAACAAAAAAATGAGCATGGCTCACCTACTCAGGCCATCCACTATCAGTCCACTAAGCAGTCAATGACACAAAATGCTTTCACTCTCAACTGAAATTTCACAATAGAAAATTTCATTCCTCTTGGTCTGAACTGAATCAGGAGTATGGTCAGGATTACTCACATAATGTCCTTCATCTACGTGTCATGGTTTCTGAGGAAACTTGTCCCCAATGAACACTATACAACCAAGTCCAAAAAGTAATGCTTCCAAGACAGAAGTGAAATCTGAGATAATTGCAAATGGGCCATGCATAATGAAAGAACATGGTTAAAAACTGTACAAAGCTTGGTTGAAGTACAGCTATTGGATTTTGAGAAAATTTACTTGATGGAAAGATGGACGGATAACAATTTCTACTTTGTAGTGTCGGGGTATAATAATCTTCCATGTAACAAATAATAAGGTCCCTATGGAGCATACTCTGTTGCAGAATAAGCAGTATTTTGGAGGAAATACACAGATTCTGTTACAAAAATCACAAGACGACAGAAGATAAGACAGGAATGAGCATTTACCTCCACACAACACCAAGGTCAATACTAGGTTTGTTGCAGAATATACATCCTTTAGAAAATACCCAGCTTCTGGTACAAGCATTGAACAATTTAACAAGATAACAAGAGTCAGATCATATCCTACAAAACCAACATAAACATTAATATAAATTTTTGAAATTATCAAATTTATATCTAAAATTGGAGTGGAATGAACATACTGGTAGTCAGAGGCATGTGCTCTTTTCCCTCCCATGGTGCTAACATGTAATCACTTTCAGATGCACCAATAAGAACCCAAACTAGTAATCTTACGATTTAACAGAAAGGTTTTTTATAGCGATAAAATCCATCTGGCAAATCAAGCATTGCTGCAGCAGTAATTTGTCCAGCATTAAGGTTTAACATAAGTAAACACTCATTGATTCTATCATGCACCTTCACCGAAACAAACATGTCGATAACAAACATGCTGTAATGCTATCAATCTGCTTCTGAAATCAGCATGAGAAATACTCTACACAATTCCATTTTAGTTACATTGTGATTCCACAATTTGTGGGAAACTCTATTTTTCTGAATTCTACTTTAGGTTTTCTCTTATCTGATTGAATTTGTTTATCAAAATATGTAATATATAACTTCAGTTTAAGTGGGAAAAATTATCTTTTGTTAAAATAATACATTTGAAAACTTGAGGATTGATAAAAACCATGAAAGAGCTTACAGTTCCAGATCAAAGCAAGAAGTCCTCGATGATGAACTATTTACCAAGAATAACACGAGGAACCCAGCGGGAGTCATTTGTTTTTAAGATTTTAACAGTGAGGTGCTTTCAAGAGTATTTCACTTATATCACAGCTGCTAGTATTATGGCAGGGAAAAAGCCTGCAACACCATGTGGCTATGCATTGCGGTGAAACCTGCGAGAAACGGCTTGAACTAGCAAACCATGGTGGTACTACACTGAATTTCAGTGTAGCATTGCACCCAAACCTTACTGCATGTAGAACAGTTCTCTCCTACAGACAAATTTGCCGTAATCTTGGCGGGTATCGCACCATGGACCCCTTGATCCGAAGCTGAACACGCTAACCACTGTGCTATCCTGCCCGAAATTCAAAAGAAGTTGTGACTGAAGATGAAGGGATTAAAGAGAGGGTTCTATCGAGGTATTTTTGTGGAAAACAAATTTGAGGGGACATTGACATTTACACAAAATGGCGTTAGAACTCTCACTTTAAGGGATTACTAATTTAGTTGTTCAATCAATAAGCAGAAACCTTTCTGAGTGGCCAATTTACTTGTGGATGCAAGGGCATATATAATCAAAACTATTAGGTAATATAGATCCAGAAAGAGATACAGGATACTAAATATATTCTAAATTTTAATAGGTCTCAAAAATTAAGATAAATTTGCAACTCAATGTGAAAATGTACTATTTATTGTAAATTTGGGAAGTTTTTCTTATCAATTTCATTAGAAATGGTATCAATAATGTAAAGATATATTAACCTTAACCAGTGTTTCACAGTAATAACTCTACACAGCAATTTAATTGCCTATACAAAATTATTCCTTTGATAAAAGTTAAAAGTTACAATACCGGTAAAATCAATATCAAATTTACTTCGATTGATGTCATCGGACAATATCTTAATATTAAAATCACTGAGTAAATACCTCACACAAGTTCGCCGCATTAGAAATTTTCAGATAAAACAGTAAACTTATCTCAGCATGTATATTTGTAAATTATTTTGTAATACGTACCGGTATGTATTATGTGCCAAAGGCCTAAACTACTGAATAAATATGTCTGTCTGTCTGTCTGTCTGTCAATATCAAATGGACAGTTAACAAATTCTGTCCAATCCATTTGTTATTATAGAAGAGATCTTATTCTGACATTACATTCTCAAAGAATACTATCATATATTATGAAATAAGCATGGTACAAATTTATTAATGAAGCGAAATGTGACTGATTTTTTCTTGATGTCTATAAACGTATAAAGATTTTTCATGAAAATAACTCCTTAAATGTGAATGTACACATTATGTGAATTTAAACATTAAAGAAGATGTTATCCAGAAAATCTTCCTGTTCTTCTGTATGTTACTTCTAAATAGTCTTCAAAGACTCTATAAATGTAATGCAGATCAAATCACATCAAAATAAACATTATTGATATTTCATGAAGGCTGTATACAATACCTACAGTATTGGTTTCTGACAATTATGAATAAAAAATACCTTTGTAATTGTCTTTTTCGGATTTTCAGATTATTTTTGACAGTCCTAAACAAAATCAGAAAATCATGTTATCTTATTAAATTTTGATTGGATATTATTGATGGGGACTTTTAAGACAAATAATTATAATTTGCTGACTCTGTTGGCAAATTTCTATGAATTACATGAAGCACAGATTCCTGAATTGGTATATGCTAGGATATGTCAGAATTCCAATTAGTTTAAGGTTGCATAAACAAAATAACATAAATTAAGAACAATATATGAGAAGAAACTTGATTATTTGGAAGAAAGAAAATCCAAAACTCACACCTTGACTGCCACAAAAACTTTCCATCATGAACAATTTTGAAGAAAATAACCCTGTTAACCATAGATAAATGTTCAAATAAATAGGTTATACCTTGACTGTCATATAGACCTTAGATTCATGTATGCAAAGGATATGAAGGAATTTCCCATAAAGCTTACCTATAGCAATATCTAACAAAAATAGAGCCATGGGCTCTGTAGCTCATCAGGAATTTATTGATTTATTATCAAAGGTTGAATATCTAAGTTAACTCAAGTAATACATTGTTAACAAGCAAGAAAATAGGTTTTTTAATTGTGACCCCTGTGACTTTAGCTTGGGGTCACAGGGTCACCAAATCAACAATTTAGAATCTCTATTAGCCAAGGAGTGGTAGAAACCAACACTCACTCATTTCATTACTATCATTTATCATAAAATTTTCAAAACAATATAAGCAAAATATAACCCCATGCAATAATCAAGAATGTTGAGAAACAATACCACCTATGACTAACAGAGAAATATCATGTTACCACTGAGGACTCAGACAGTGCACCTGGTGCCTGGCTCAAGTTACACAAGCTCAACACTATCATTGCTTTATAAGGGAGGCACAGGAAAGGGCTTTAGGTCATGGTCTGTGAAGTCCTTATGTGAGGTAACAGGGTCACCAAATCTACAGTTTAGAATCCCCATTGGTGATGAAAGATGAAAACAGGTTTAAGTCCATGGCCTGTGAGGCCCTTATTTGGTGCCACAGGGTCACCAATTTAGAATACCTTTTGGCCAAAGAATCTCCACACTATATTACAGCCTTCTAGCCATTTTTGTTCTGGAGAAGAAGATGAAAATAGGTTTTTTAGGTTATGGCCTGTAAGGCCCTTATTTGGGGCCACAGGGTCACCAAATCTACAATTCAGAATCCCCATTAAACCAAGGAGTCTGCACATAAAATTTCAGCTCTCTAGAGTTATTGGTTCTGGAGAAAAAGCCAAAAGTTAACGGACGGATGGACGGATGGACAGACGCCATGCCATGCCATTAGCCCATCGGGCCTTTCAGGCCTGATGAGCTAAAAATGTACAAATGTATAAACACAGTACTACCATTAACTTTCACATGTAGTGAAACTGAATAGCATTGTGCTGTCATCATGTTTATGACATCATTAATTCAACTCATTGAAATGTTGTCGGGTTTTTAACGTCACATTATTTAGAGTTTACGTTGACGATGGAAAAGCATTGTGATGTCATTTAGTTGACGTTGACAGGGCATTGTGCAAAAGCTACTGTTTAAATGATATCTCCTAGAAGATATCACTTGATCATCTGTAGTGGAACACAGTTTTGGATGATAAACCTGGAT
Source organism: Gibbula magus (assembly GCA_936450465.1). Taxonomy (NCBI): domain Eukaryota; kingdom Metazoa; phylum Mollusca; class Gastropoda; order Trochida; family Trochidae; genus Gibbula; species Gibbula magus. The sequence continues at coordinate 30,604,256 of OW388292.1, read as the reverse complement.
TCACATATATACAACAGTGTCATGGATTGATATGTAACAGTATGAAATAATTTCTCATAGCACAAGAAGCATCGGCAGCAGTCTGATACTACGTGTTAAGAGAGCAGCAGTTGTGGAGGCAGTGAGCAGGTCAGGAGGATATTGATTATGGATAAAGAGGGATAAAGTAAATGAGAGTAATGAGAGATTATTGTTCTTCATCATCGCTGCCTTTTATGCAGGCCTTTCATACCTGCCCATCTTTATTTTATATAGTCCCAGACAATACACTTCATTTTTGCTATAATTTATATAAAAAGGCCATTGTCTGTTCGCATTCAGAATAAATGAAGAAAAGATCAGTAGAACATAAACCTTTGTAGTGAAGTACCTAGTCATCATAAACCTTAATAAGTACAAAGTTACCTTTATTGCCATGGTGATCGAGTAGACAAATTAAAACACGCCATTAACAGACCAATCCCATCATAGCTTTCAAAAATATAACCATTTTGAATGCATTTGAAATATTTTGTCAACACGTTCGGATTTGGAAACAGGCAAAGGTATAAAAAGGACAATGTATGTTTGCAATCGGTATAAATGAATAATGGATTAGTAAGATTTAAACGCATAAAGAATTGTACTGTTGTTACTTATCAAAGAGTTAAAAAAGCTTAAAATTATTTCATTGAACTTGAAGTTTTCACTGACGAGCAAGAATACATGATAGAAACCAACTGATTGGAAGCCTCTTCTAAAAGAGAAATACACACAAATATTATGGATAAATAATGGATAATAATACTCCTCAATCAATAAAGGAGTTCTAAAACAAATGTACATGGTTTGGTTAAACCATGCGAGTCCATTTCCCTCCGAGTGGCCATTGAAAGTAGCTTGAAAGTAGTTCATGTGATCTGACTGATGTTGCAATATCTAAACACTCAGAGTACAGTTTTAAACATGGCACAATGATGGAATGGTCATCCATCTTACTGTCTGAACTCTCAAAATTGCATGAGACTATAAATCTACCTCTCACACTGAAGAGTTCCACAAATTGTTGTTTTATACGTCGCACCATTTTCTTTGAATACAGAATTAAGGTTTTCTATGAATAAGGCTTACATGGCCGTGTAATGATAAATGGTAAAATGTGAGAAAATTAATATGCAAACAAAAGCTACAGAGCTTTTAAGGACAGAGATATGGAAACATGGATAGTACTTTCTCAATAAGGAGCTCCAGATGAAAGAAATTAAAAATAAAATGAAACAATCTTTAAAAAATAGAGCTGATTTGAGATGATTTGGGATTTAATGCTGCTTTCGAGATTATTTCACTTATATGACGGCTGCTAGTAATATTGCAGGGAGAAAGCCTGCAACACAATTGTGGCTATTAATTGCGGTGAAACATGCGAACAGTGACTAACAATAGTGTACGATGGGTGGTACAGCTCTGAAATTCAGTGTTTCAGCAAAACCTTACTGCATGTAGAACATTTCTCTAAAGCAGACAAAGTTGCCGAGCCCCTGGCAAGCCCCGGATTTCATTATCCTCTATCCTGCCCCTAGAAAACTAGAACATCAACACCGTCTGGAAAAAGAGGTAGCGCTGAACCTGGATATGTTACTGTGATCTTAAACCATTTCTCTTTTTTATACCAATTTTATTCCAGCGCTCACATCTTCTCAGAAAGAGAAATGCCATCTACTACATACTTATAAAAAAGACATTGGATTAGGATACCAAACAAAGTTGAAACCTTAGCTAGAGTTATGTCTCAAGAGACCATGCTCTGCAGGGAACCAAAGCAATTTCTAATTCAAGTCTTCTTTACCATTCTGAAAATTCTACTGAGCAGGCCAAATCAAATACAAATAAATGTCCATGCGTTGTTAATAAATCAGGCAATGTTACACATTTGATGCTTTAAAGAGCCATCAAGGATGTTAGTGTTTCAAATTAAAAATAATTTTTGGAAAATATACTTATAACGTCAATCGCCAGAGAAATCTTTTATCTACAACATGGCATATGTTAAATAATTTTCATATCACGACAATGTAATGCAATTTGGTTTCAAAGAGAAGTATCACTTCGAGTAGCGCGCGCTAAGGGTATCTGACGTTATATAAACAGAATCCCCTTTTTTGCGTAAAACGTACTACACAAACAGTTAGCGCTTCCGAAGCGTGAAGGCTCATCTCTAGCGCAAGTCGCCATAACCCATGTGCTGCACGTGCTGCACGTGTCTCTCTTGCAAGTTACCCTTGTCACACATTACTGAATGTGACGATTGCTTTACAAACAATGTTTCTAAATGTCATGAGAATATACAAATTATTGCCTGTTTAATGTACTTATTATTGAGATAAGACCAGCAAATTCTGACAAATTTTTACTCTCATTAATTATAAAATTCAAGAAAAATACCTAGTCGGGCAAAACAATTATTCCAATATCTGTAGCAAATACATAATTAAATGAAATGGTAAATAAATAACCGCCAAAAAATTATATATTTCGATATCTTTTATTGCTCATAATTTTTTTTTATTCTTTCGTGTCTTTGTTTACTGTGTGTGAGCTAGACCATAATGCTTTGCGCTTGAAAATCTTTAATAAGACAAATTTGATAATAAAAATGATACTCTGGCCGAAATGAGATCATCATTTTAAAAAAGACAACTGATCGAGAAAAACCATCTGATGTCTTTCAATATATAACCTTACTTCACACATTGGATACTCGGGATCCTTTCGAGACTTTCCCAATGACTGATCAGTAATATAGAGCTTTCGTTAAGTTGCCTGATTATTTGCCAGCAAGAACAGGTGGTCCTACAGAGTAATTAAATTGAGGAATTTTATTGGTAAATGTTAATCAATTTATTAAAAAAATCCTGTTGTGATGCAAGAATAATGTTGCCATTGCAATTCTGAAGAAATCAACATTTTAAAACATTGATATACATGGATATATATATATATATATATATATATATATTAATAATTCATTCATTTACATATACATATGAGTGAAAGAGATTTTTTGTCTGAAATGCAACTTGGGCAATATTGCAGCTATTAGCGACGAGGGGTTGTATATGAAATATAAATAAATCTTTTGAATATCTTCTGAGGATAATATGACAATACATTGTGAAACTGATAGTCTTACTGGATTCCTTTTGCATATTACTTATCCTTTTACAGTATTCATAGTTATTATTTATTCATTTTATTGTTAGACACAACTGTTTATTCTCTTTTCAAAATGATTTGTCTAAATACTATATTGATTTTATTGCATTGTATATTAATACAAAAAAATATGTCTTAACTAAAAAAAAACCATATTACCTTTTTACTGTGATGGGTGCAAACCACCTTCTAATTACACTTTACAGTAAGGTCCCCTTATCGATCTATACTTTGCTCAGGGTCCCTGGTAAAGAAAATGTTCAGTCTAACCTTGTCGAAAGTCAAGAGAGAATATACAGCATAATGATACATACTTAAGTCTACCTATTTTTATGGCAATGCACTTGACAATGTAGCAAACCTTAAACCAAAATAAACGAAGACTAATAAATTTCAATAAATGCCTTCTAGCATTTATGTCAAGTGTAACAAGCACAGAGGCTATTCTTGTACTTATCAGGCTATAAATTGTTGCATTTGACATTCTGAAATGTCGTCTCATATATACATTTAAGAGACAATTAATTTATCTATTGAATTTCATTACTCATAACGAATATACCTTACACTGACAATCTGGCAATGGTTTTGGTTTCCAAGAAGTGTATCTTATATCCATCTAATCACTTAAAGTGTACAAGTAAGTAGTATAATTAAAACTAATATTTGAAGTTGAATACCAGGTGTTAACATAATGAATTTAAAACAATAAAACTAAACAAATATATGCAAGTTATAAATTGAATCATGATTGACATTTTTTAATCTTGGAAAAAGGAACAAACTATTAATTTAATCATGAATGATAAGTAACATATTAATCTTTAAATTATGCTATAATAGATAGTTATTTCACATATATAGTACCTAAAAATAGGAGGGTATATATCTGTCCATGAATAAATGAACAGAATGGAATCATGATAAAACAACTAATCAATGATACATATTTTATTGATGAATTGCAATGAAACATGATTTAATATCTATTTTATGTCTAGACAACTTTTCAAAATGCACCTACACAAGTGAACTATACACATATGTCACAAATCATTTCTTTTTGTTGTAACTAAACCACAGTGTTACTAACTGTTACAGCGCTACTGTGAACATTGACACTGATAATAAGAAAATATTTAATACTGCAGAGTCTGCAGCAACATTTGTGCTCATTGATTTTTTTCTATCAGATTATTTGTATCATCAGTGTACATTATGCATATTATTTTGATTTTAAATTCATATTTCAGTGCATATTGTACAGTTGACTTGATCTTAATAAGCAAATGCACAATGTGTAACACCGGCGGTATGGTGAACAGCTTTATTAGGAAGTAGATGACTCCTAGGTTGTAAAACCTGTTTTAAGACATTGTCATTCAACTTCAAAAGGTTAATTAGCATTAAACTGAGTTGAATATAAATCATAAGCAGAAACATGTTACACCCTAAAAGAAAGGGTTGAACAAACTATGGTACCCTTGAGCTTAAGACTTGGTTTGAATCTACAGTCCACACAGCAGTGCAAATGGTTACTATTGGTCTATCTGCAGTAGGCCTACCCCACAGTCATCAAAATAATACCCTTCATTAATATATTTCAATTTGAATGTGTTGTAATCATGGATTAATAGCATAAACTGGAATATCCTCTTTCGTTTCATTTCCACAAAAAATACTCAGATAGAACCCTCTTTTTATGGGGGCAAAACAAGTTTAGTATTCTCCATGAGCTTTAGTCTGTTGTGATAGAAGGACCAAAGGGGCCTGTTTCGCTTAGAAATAGCGTTGGAAAGACATATATACCTCTATAGACCCTACCCTAATACTATATAAAAGGAAAGGGATGTAACAACGCAATCACCCCATGCTCATTCAAAGTTATATTTTGCATAAAAAAAATTTGTTTGGTACAGTCGATGCCTACGATACAAAAGCTAAATGATTTCCTTTCAAATTGAGCTAAAATGGCCACAATTGGATTATTATTAAAAAAATATGTGACAAGACAGTCTGTAAATCACTACCTCCAAACTTTAAAGCCAATATCCCAGCTCACGAAAAGCAGTGAAAACTCACCTTTTAAAATCGTTTATTAATTCCAGCAATGTTGACAGCACCTATGAATAGGCAGATTCGAAATGCAGAGTGAAACTACAGAAACAAAAACATATTACAACACCTACATATCATTTCCCCGACTGTACTAGGGCATTATGACTCAAATCATCAGAAATGCAGTCCACTTGTCAGTCATATATGACCTTGACATTCATTTGACCTGGAGTAGTCCACATTCTGGTTCCCGGGCCCTCGTTCTTGCTAGAAGAGAAGAGCATGGGGTGGTTTCATAGTTGCATCCCTTTCCTTTTATATAGTATTAGGGTAGGGCCTATTATAGGTATATGTCTTTCCAACGCTATTTCTAAGCGATGTACACACCCCTGTGAGAAGGACACTACACTTCATTTTAGCACTTTAAGGATACAGTTATCAAAGGTTGTGGTATAAATGAACAATTATTGCAATCAAAACTGCCATAAATATTGTCCACAAAAAGTTCAAAGTAAACCCTGATAACATGAATCTAAAGTTACCTCCTGGCTGAAGTACCTGAATCATTCAAGCACCTTTCTGATAATATTTTTTCATCAAGAGCTAAAGGCTTCATGCTACAAGTATAGAATAACAACTCATAAATACAATATGCTTTTGACATTTCAGAAAAGTTAAATGTTGATAAACAATATTCTGATGACCTTTAAAAGTTGTGTGGGATGAAATAGTTGTGATGTCACTTCTCCCAGTGACGTCAATTACTGATGAAAAAGTATTTAGAATATATTCTGGTAACAAAATCCGGACTTATCTAAATATTATCAAATTATTAGACAAATTCACATGAAAATATGCAGTAGTCAAAAAACATATTGGAGGTTCAGAACCATAGATTGGAACAAAATGCACCATCGGGTTAAATCTTGAAAACAAAATCAGAATACAACATTCAGTATCTGGTTACAACCATCAGGACCAAGGATGGAACAGGATACGCGATCGGGTCACAATCATTCACACCATAGGGTGAAACAGCATTCAGCATTAGGTTACAACCATCAGAACCAAGGATGGAACAGGATACACCATTGGGTTACAATCATTCAGACCATAGGGTGAAACAGCATTCAGCATTAGGTTACAACCATCAGGACCAAGGATGGAACAGGATACCCCATTGCGTTACAATCATTCAGACCATAGGGTGAAACAGCATTCAGCATTAGGTTACAACCATCAGAACCAAGGATGGAACAGGATACACCATTGGGTTACAATCATTCAGACCATAGGGTGAAACAGCATTCAGCATTAGGTTACAACCATCAGGACCAAGGATGGAACAGGATACCCCATTGCGTTACAATCACTCAGACCATAGGGTGAAACAGCATTCAGCATTAGGTTACAACCATCAGGACCAAGGATGGAACAGGATACACCATTGGGTTACAATCATTCAGACCATAGGGTGAAACAGCATTCAGCATTAGGTTACAACCATCAGGACCAAGGATGGAACAGGATACCCCATTGCGTTACAATCACTCAGACCATAGGGTGAAACAGCATTCAGCATTAGGTTACAACCATCAGGACCAAGGATGGAACAGGATACCCCATTGCGTTACAATCATTCACACCATAGGGTGAAACAGCATTCAGCATTAGGTTACAACCATCAGGACCAAGGATGGAACAGGATACACCATTGGGTTACAATCATTCAGACCATAGGGTGAAACAGCATTCAGCATTAGGTTACAACCATCAGAACCAAGGATGGAACAGGATACACCATTGGGTTACAATCATTCAGACCATAGGGTGAAACAGCATTCAGCATTAGGTTACAACCATCAGGACCAAGGATGGAACAGGATACCCCATTGCGTTACAATCACTCAGACCATAGGGTGAAACAGCATTCAGCATTAGGTTACAACCATCAGGACCAAGGATGGAACAGGATACACCATTGGGTTACAATCATTCAGACCATAGGGTGAAACAGCATTCAGCATTAGGTTACAACCATCAGGACCAAGGATGGAACAGGATACCCCATTGCGTTACAATCACTCAGACCATAGGGTGAAACAGCATTCAGCATTAGGTTACAACCATCAGGACCAAGGATGGAACAGGATACCCCATTGCGTTACAATCACTCAGACCATAGGGTGAAACAGCATTCAGCATTAGGTTACAACCATCAGGACCAAGGATGGAACAGGATACACCATTGGGTTACAATCATTCAGACCATAGGGTGAAACAGCATTCAGCATTAGGTTACAACCATCAGGACCAAGGATGGAACAGGATACCCCATTGCGTTACAATCACTCAGACCATAGGGTGAAACAGCATTCAGCATTAGGTTACAACCATCAGGACCAAGGATGGAACAGGATACCCCATTGCGTTACAATCATTCACACCATAGGGTGAAACAGCATTCAGCATTAGGTTACAACCATCAGAACCAAGGATGGAACAGGATACACCATTGGGTTACAATCATTCAGACCATAGGGTGAAACAGCATTCAGCATTAGGTTACAACCATCAGGACCAAGGATGGAACAGGATACCCCATTGCGTTACAATCACTCAGACCATAGGGTGAAACAGCATTCAGCATTAGGTTACAACCATCAGGACCAAGGATGGAACAGGATACACCATTGGGTTACAATCATTCAGACCATAGGGTGAAACAGCATTCAGCATGAGGTTACAACCATCAGGACCAAGGATGGAACAGGGTACACCATTGGGTTACAATCATTCACACCATAGGGTGAAACAGCATTCAGCATTAGGTTACAACCATCAGGACCAAGGATGGAACAGGATACACCATTGGGTTACAATCACTCAGACCATAGGGTGAAACAGCATTCAGCATTAGGTTACAACCATCAGGACCAAGGATGGAACAGGATACACCATTGGGTTACAATCATTCAGACCATAGGGTGAAACGGCATTCAGCATTACAGGGTATGGTTGAGGTTGCAATCCTTAAAACTAAAAGATGAAACTGCATTCTGTATCAGGTTAAACAAACAAAACTACCATCAGGGAACAGTCATCCACACCATAGATTGGGTCAACATTCAGCAATATGTGACAATCTTATGAACCAAAAGACAAACAGAATTAAGCATCAGGAACCAATCATCAGAAGGAAGGGACATACACAGAACAGAATACATAGGGGATAATTATACAGCTGCCAATACTGTGTATAGATCAAATGAGGAGATGAGTATTGCTTGACCATGCATATAACATGATGTCAATATTTCCTTCTTGAATCATTCATGGCTTGTGATTTCACAGGAGAGAAGCTACACACCAATGTATGTCAGGTCCTTGCAGTACATTCAAGGAGGTACTGTCTTAATCTACCAGCCTTAGACTTACAGAAATAGATCCACCGGCTCTAAAGTTCATCAGGCTTTAAATAATACATTATAGTTTCTAAAAGTATTAGTAGTTGTCAGAAGGTTAACAAACTAAAATACTAAAATGTATGATCTACATTTGGCAAGGCATCAGTACACAACATTGTAGCTTTCTGTGTCTTAGTTTTTTAAAGATTAAAATGAAAATAGTTATGGAGGATGGTTCCAAAGTCACAATATCTACCTTTTATAATTCCCCATCTGCCAACATGTACAAAATATTTAAGCTTTTTTGTGCATTTACATTTTGGGAACACACATTTTGGTTTTAAGGATGTGGCTTCTGTGATCTAAACATGGAACCACTACCCAATCTACAATTTATAATCCAAACTGGCTTAAGTGTCTGCACCCAAAATTTCACCTTTGAAGGAAGCTGAAAATTGGTTTTAGGTCAGAGCCCTTATTGCCCTTTTCTGGGTCCTCAGAGTACCCTATCTACAAATTATAAACCAATGAACTAAGGAGTCTGTGCGCATAATTTCAGCTCTCTAGATTCTTGAAAAGAAGTCGATAAAGTAAAGAGTTTACAGACGCACACTGGATACCATGCCTGCTATAAACCTATTGGGCCTTAAAGTCTGATGAACTAAAAATTCTCTGTATACTTATGTCATAAGTGCCACATTCAAACAATCAAAACTCAACAGTCATTCTTTAATTGTAACAAGTAACTATCATAGTTTGTAAGCCAAGTAATCATATTATGACAGCTTCATAGGATTCATTTTGAGTTGTTTAATTTCAATATTATGTGAAAGTATTTCATTGCAGCTAAATGTTGCAAGGGGATATATTATTGTTGTAAGGATATATCATTGACCCAGAAATACCAGTTTTTGCCGGTGGTGATTTTACAATTACCTTGGTTAAATGTAGCATTTCCCAAACTGCTATATGCCCCCTTATGAAAAGGGATCATACTTTACCGCTCCAAGTGGATTTATCTTTTCTCTGATCTTAAGGATTACTACAGAGTGTAAGGTGACATGGAGAGATTACTGTTACATTACATACCTTGAAGAATGAAGTATAAGTGAATAAAGTACTTAATTCGTGAAATACCTCTTAAAATAGTTGATTGAAGTGAATACTTGTCAGGAGTTATGACGATAATTTATCTTATTTAAGTAACAAGTTTAAATGTCATGCTTAGAATCAGAATAGAACATAACCGTGTTTGCCCTTAAGACATTCCTTGCAAGTACGTCCTAGGACTTAGTTTTTAGCTTGTCAACCCAACTGTTAAGAATGTATGAGTTGCCTTCTATCAACTGTGTATAATGACATACCATATTTATCAACTTAAAAAGAAAGTAAAGCTTATTAAGTAATATAAGATTATGATTATATATATGTATATATATATAAGCATATTTGCACAAAAGTGTACACAAAATGGTGTCATTGGCTCTGTAACTACTTCGTAGGTGTTACATTAGGTTGAACATTTTCATTTCCAGAGTTTTCTAGTTTTCTAGTTCTAGGGTTAACAAATCTACAATTTCTCTTTCCTAATGGCTAATGAGCCTGTATACAAAATTTCAGCCTTCTAGAGACAGTGGTTCTTGAGATGAAGTCGCAAAAGTGAAAAGATTTCGCAAAATATTTCAAGAAACCAAATCATCTACCAGTAATGCTTTGTTTGGGCAAAATGGAGCTCTAACTTGACAGCTGATCAAAGTCGATAAGACTCAATATAATCATTGGCAAATATTCCTATTGACAAATATTGATATCCGATGGTCTCAGACTATTGACATATTGACATTAATATTGACCTCTCGGAACAAATTGAACACAACAGTTCAGTGCTATTGACACAAGCACATTGAGTCCATATATATGTGACCTTGGTCAGCCACACTGAAAAGAAGTAATTGACATCAGTCACTCATTCAAGAGGACTGATTCCTTATAAATTTGGGGATTGACAAAGGTACCGGTAGTATTTATTTTAATCTTTATACGTAACTGATGCAGAACATTGACTCTCTATCAACATTGGTCATTTGATTTCTTCCCACAGAGGTTACTCTCTTCAGATTTTGTATCTTAACCTCTCTTACATATAGGCGATATTTCACAATTCTTGCATAATAAGCTTGCAACACTGCTAACATCCTTATTTCGTCCAGTCAAACATAGTTTTACAGCTGTGACTGAATTTTGTCTTTGTCTTTGTCTCCACACTGCCCTGATGAAGCAACTCTAGTAGTTGTCACAGTTACAGAATGCTCAGTTTGGAATGTTGCTGATTGCACAACTAACTTGTGATGCAACCAAACAGGATTCTATATTCCAGAAATATGCAACAAAATCTGAAGGTAGTGACTGCTTAGAGAACAGAATGAACATTGACATGCATGATTCCAAACATGCAAGAAATCAAATTTATGAGAGGTTAAAAGGAGAACGTTGACTCATTATTTGTATTGACAGGGTAGCCAGTATCTCAAAATTCACAAACTACGGGCACTAGGACATTTACTTCCTGTCAAAATCAGCAGCAGCCAAGATAGATGCGAAATTAAAACAATTGATGCAACTTGACACAATACAATTAACTGTATTGGCAAGGCATTTATAAAGGAACCAAAATTTATAGTCGAGTGGTAAAATCATTGAGTTACACACATTGAAAGGAAATTAATAGAAATATATCAGTAATTAACACAAGGACATTGACTCTTTTCAAATATTGTAAATTAGCAATAGTGATAAAAACAGCAAAATATGTCAATAGAGACTGCTAAAGTATGTATATTCCTGTTCAATTTTTAAATCAGATTAGTAACTGAAGTGGAATCAAGTTGAATAAAATCATTGATAACTTTTTAAAATCACTTGTTTTTTCTTTGATCCATTTTAGAATTCTTGCTTTCTATACCTTCAACAGCATGCAGTACTTCTGACATCCATTTTGCGGAGGCTAAATTTGAAACATGGCAAATGCCATACTTCCGCCTTGGCTTAAGCTCAGGTTTCTGGAATATGCCGAATTAATGACTTTGTCACCATGATGCCAAGATTTCAAGCTCACGTCTTAGTATAAAGGAAGAGAAAGGGATATAAAGGGCAGCCCGGTAGCAGACAAATCCAGCAATGATATCAGCTTTGCATTGAACAGCAAGTAGGCACAATAAATCAATAGGGTTCAGTTTGATAGAGAATTAGAAACTCAGCTCGGTCCAATGTGTTTTAACATTGTCTGCTAAGTTCTTTAGTATTGTATTTATTCTTGTCAATTTATCTAGCAGGGGAATGAATTAAGCAAGAAGACCACACCATGTAGAGATATTCATATTACTTTGAAACACAGGTGTTTGACACTCCATACAATTATCAAAAACTCTGATCAACATAAGAACTGACCACCCCCGTCTACAAATTTCCTATATTCCAACTTGATGGTTACAGTAAACCATTAATATTAAGCATAAAGACATGTGCACTAATGTACTGTATGTACCTTGACCACATGCCTGTCTTCTGACAGGGATTGTGTGATGTGATGTCATAGAAAGCAAAAATAGAGCCATGGGCTCTGTAGCTCCAGGGTTTATATTGTTAAACCCTTTATATACTGCAAATATTTTTCAAAAGTTGCTTTATACACAAGGAATTTTTTTGTATACCTTCCTTTGTATACCAGGGGCATTTTGTGGCCTCAGTACTTTTTATGAAATGTTAATTTATGTGTCTTGTTTGAAAAATATTGTGTTGATAATAAACAATGAATCAGGTAGGTAATTACATATTTCTATCATTTTGTGTTCAGTAATATAATTTTGAGAAAAACAATTTAATGCGTCACTGAGTGCTACAGGGAACTTTTTATTTGCGCTTATATGCGCTAGCAGTATGTAAAGAGTTGATGATGAAGACTGAAATAGATTTTTAGGTGTTGGCCACAGGATCACCAAATCTACAATTTAGAATCCATTAGCTTAATAGTCTGAAATCTTGGAGCAATGCCTGGAACTAGCGAACCATGGGTGGTACTGTGCTGAAATTCAGTGTAGTATTGCGCCCAAACCTTACTGCATGTAGAACAATTCTCTACTGGAGACAAAGTTGCCCCTCTTGATGTGAAGCTGAAAGCACTAACCACTGAGCTATCCCACCCCTTATTCAATGACACATCCCAGTGCCATAAATATTTAAAAGTATTTTGGACACTGAAACTGTATGGCAACTTGGCACAAAATAAAGCTTGACTCTGTTTATTGTCAGATGAACTCTTCTTGTTTACAACTCTGCTCAAAAGGAAGTTTTATTGATTGATTAACATGCCACAGTTGCCAAATATTTACCAAAACCACAGACTTCCTGGTGCTCAAAATCAAGAATAGAGTGATCAATAAACTGCAATCATCTACATAATATTTGCTGTTTAAAATTATCTTCCGTAACTTTACCTTCATTGTTGACATTTTTTAAGAGTTCAGAACATTTTGATGAATTTGAATGAATTAACCTACACATTCTTTAATATAACACTGCTTTAATATCACAGTTGCATAAATAAAAAAGGCCAAATTTATTTACAAAGCCAATTTAAATCCTTAAAAATATCCAGGGTCCATAAAATGAACACCAAAAAAAAAAGTAAATCATAGACTTATTAACTTGACATTTAATAGAATAAGAAATGGTTGAACATTTGTGGAATGGGGCTGGAAGTCATTGCTATACAAATATGTATATGTAGGTACTGTATGTATTAAAGAACAAAATAGGCAATCCAAATATTCACTCCTAATTATAGGTATTTAGATCCTCATCATCAGGAATAGTCATGTCTCTAATTAGATATAGACTGAATGAGACCTACTTTTCATTATCAGAAATCTTTATCTATTTATTTAAATCAGAGCCAGCCATAAACATCATAAATTGATGATTGTTGGCTCTTCTCAATCACTGACAGACACATATCTTTGTAAATGATTAATTAGCTAAACACTTAATTAGAACTTCCAGTGTAAAGAAGCTGTTCTCCAGGGGCATCTGATATCATTCCAGCTTGTGACTGCCAGTCAGAGAAATCTATATAAAACAATGTCCTGATTGGAAATATACAAGTGAATCAGGACATCAAAGTAATCCACACACATTCAGATTCTCTCTCTCTCTCATTTTCTAAAGGAATATCTAGACCAAGACAAGCTTATGATTTTTAAATATAAATATACGAAATATTGACTATTGTTGATACTTAAAAAGGTTTAAAACTAAAACCAATCAGCATTGCTCAATAATCTCCAGAAAGGTTTAAACAATATGAAGATACATATTGTTACATATCAAGGACCAGACATGATTGTCAGGTAGTATGGAAAATGTATACATTATTTAAGGGCTTTGTTATGACAAACTTCCAGTTCTTATTTATCCAAATTAAAGAATATGCCCATTTTGATCTGACAAAACATAATAAAACATCAAGTGTTAATCACTAACGTACAGCAATGTCCCCGCCACTTTAGTAAGACACATTTACTAGTTTTTATCATATGGTTTGAATTTGGTTCTTCATGAATTACATTACTGGCAAAAAAGTCTTGATAACCTAGAAAATAATGTCAAGGTCACCAAAATAAATTGGTAATTCTGTATTCCACAAATGTAGGCAAGGACATATAGTATTAAGAAGAGTTTGATAACTGCTCAAATTGTTGTGGTAACCTAGAAAATGTCTGCATAATTCCTCAGTGAAAGGTGTCACCTAATTTGAAGATATTGGGTGCCAAGGGTCATGAGATATTGCTTTAACAAGTATGTGACGTTCTAAATAAGGTCAAGAACACTAAAATCAAATGGTGTCTGATTAATCCATCAACAGGAGTGTTGACAACAGATGTCAACATGAGTTTTAAAACTAGTTGTTGTCCACAAATGTCAACATGATCATAAGAACTAGTTGTTGTTCACAAATGTCATAATGATTGCAAGAACTATTTGCTGTCAACAAATGTCAACAAATGTCAACATGATTGTAAGAACTAGTTGTTGTCCACAAATGTCAACATGATTGTAAGAACTAGTTGTTGTCCACAAATGTCAACATGATCATAAGAACTAGTTGTTGTCCACAAATATCAACATGATCGTAAGAACTATTTGCTGTCAACAAATGTCAACATGATCGTAAGAACTAGTTGTCCACAAATGTCAACATGATCGTAAGAACTAGTTGTTGTCCACAAATATCAACATGATTGTCAGTGTTCACATAAACAACTTGACAAATTACTGAACAATAAGAAATATCAACATTATTGTTAAAACTAGTTGCCGTCCACAAATGTCAACATGATTGTCAGATCTAACTTTGTTGGCATAAAGCAACATAACCAATTATTGAACAACAAGAAATATCAATATGATTGTAAGGACTGGCCATACATGGCATCAATATCAACATCAATACTATCTTCATGGCAACTAAAAACACATGGTATATTTACTATAATCCCATAACAGGCGTTACAATCAGCATGTACTATCTGCAAGCTTATTGATAGACAGGGATCGTTTTATATACTTTATTGTTGTAATTTGTCAATATATGTGGGGTTATGTTTTCTTTCGTAATTTGTCACTATTCATTTAATATATAGAGATGGTAAATAATCTTCTGTGTAATACCATTTTTATTAAGAGTCACAGATTTGGCCTTTAGTTTAATGAAGATGAGTACTTTGTTTATTACTCATTAACATAGATCAAGCGAAATGCGAAGAGTATCGTGTGTACACATAAGCGAACACATCATCCATGCAGCTGTGTTACATTGATAATATCATAAAAATCTTTTACTGCAATATCATCCAGGGGCATGAAAAATCCTTCAATTTTCTTAATACTGTCATGATAAAAAATATGAATATGAATTTGTAAGCAGTATGTAATGTTCAAGTCATTTCCAGTAGTTTAATGTATTCAAATATATTTCAAATTATTGGCAAACATAACTCTTTAATTTATTTTTAGTGGATAATAATACTTGTTCTTTATTTGAAACATAATAAAAACAATAAAAATCGTAAAATCGATACAAACTATATTATGTTACCATCTGTTATAGCAAAATTGTGATAACAAATAAATTTCATTATTGTGTGCAATAATTGTATATCAATGTAAAATCATATTTTTATAATGATATTAGTTTACCAGATTGTTAAAGAAATACACAATACACTAGTTATGATGTAAAAATAATATAGATGTAAGACGTTAATATGTATCATATTGTTCTGCTTTGGTACTTGGAAAGTATATTGTATGCAGTTTGAATAAAAACATTTGAAATAGATAATTAAGTATCTATTGTGGAAACATTACTTATCTATTATGCAGGATATCCAGTGAAGCTATCACGCTATCATCTTTACAGAATGCAAGAATTTGCAGGGGATACTCAATCTGTTGCTAGGCAAATTGTCCAATGCAAAACTGTTTACTTCAATAAAATCATTAATCAATTGAAGTCTTCCTGAAATGTGACATTTACAAGACACAACTAAAACAAAAATATTAGTATTTCCGTCCCAACAAAGACATATTCGACTCTATGGGGTAACCTTGGGAAAACACTCCATTTTACATTAAACACACCAAGTGATAAATTGATTATGGAATAATCTCGATCTATAGATCTATATGACTCAATCACTATTTATGAAACAATAGGGATTTACCGGGCTCAATATCAAATAAGTGAAGACAAAATACACAAATTATGACTTCAAAGTGTGAAATGAACAGCGAGTCGTTTATAGATGTAAGTGTACATATCCATCAGAACACATTTAATAAACATACATATAATATGTAAAACAAGATGCCAGTGCTGGTTCTGTCTAGACTTCATTTAACGAGAGTAGAGTTGAGATTAGGCTACTGGCAGGCTGAATGCTAACCCAGATCCACCCTACCTGTTTCTTGTTGACCTGTATCCAAAGTATGAGAGAGCGGTGTAAACAAATCGCAGCTCTTCTTCAAGTGCCTTCTGGCCGCTATTCTCTCTCACTTCTGCTGAATGAATTAAATATGATGTGCCAGCTCAGCCAATCAGAGCACAGGGAAATTCTCAATCACATGACTGAGAGAGAGAACTGAGAGATCAATACACAGCAATGCTGCAGTGTGGGAGAAAGTGAAGTGTTGACAATGACTGCTGGAACAGAAACAGTAACAGACGTGTAGATAGATGCATACATAGGAGGAAGAATGGAAAGATTGAGAGATGGAAGGGATGGTCAGGATGAACAAATGGATGGAATGATGGCAATAAGATACAGGGGAAAATAGATAGATATGTGTATAGATGGTAAGATTGTCAGAGATGGATGCACATGGATTATGGACAGAACAAAAGGCAGTTCCTGATGGATGGATGGTGGACAGAGAAAGATGCAGTTCCTGATGGATGGATGGATGGATGGATGGATGGATAGTGAACAGAGCAAGATGCAGTTCCTGATGGATAGATGGTGGACAGAAAGATGCAGTTCCTGATGGATGGATGGAAAGATGGATGGATGGATAGTGGACAGAGCAAGATGCAGTTCCTGATGGTGGACAGTAAGAGGCAGTTCTGGATGGATAGATGGATGGATTAATGGATGAATGGTAGACAGAGCAAGATGCAGTTCCTGATGGATGGATGGTAGACAGGGCAAAAGCCAGTTCTTGATGGATGGATGGTGGACAGCAAGAGACAGTTCCTGATGGATGAATGGATGGATGGATGGTGGACAGCAAGAGACAGTTCCTGATGGATGAATGGATGGATGGATGAAGGACAGCAAGAGGCAGTTCCTGATGGATGGATGGATGAAGGACAGCAAGAGGCAGTTCCTGATGGATTGATGAATGGATGGATGGATGAAGGACAGCAAGAGGCAGTTCCTGATGGATGAATGGATGGATGGATGAAGGACAGCAAGAGGCAGTTCCTGATAGATGGATGGATGGATGGATGAAGGACAGCAAGAGGCAGTTCCTGATGGATGGATGAATGGATGGATGGATGAAGGACAGCAAGAGGCAGTTCCTGATGGATGGATGGATGAATGGATGGATGGATGAAGGACAGCAAGAGGCAGTTCCTGATGGATGGATGAATGGATGGATGGATGAAGGACAGCAAGAGGCAGTTCCTGATGGATGGATGGATGAAGGACAGAGCAAGAGCCAGTTCCTGATGGATGGATGAGTGGATGGATGGATGGCTGGTTGGACAGGGATGAATACAAAGAGGCTGAAGGATGGATGGATGCATGCATGGGGGATGGATGTAGATACAGAGCAACTGATGAAGATAGATGGATGAACTAGATGATGGCTGTATGAATGGTTTCATATGAATGATGGATGGAGAAACATGGATTATTGATGGGTTTTGGGAATCACATAAATAAAAAACATGGATTATGGCAAGAATAGTGAATGAATTGATATATTTCTGGATGGGTGGATGGCTGGACAGAACAACATACTGAACTTAATATTTGAGAAGAACAATTTGCATGTATGGAAAGATAGATAGAAGGAAATATCTACAAATGACAATCTTAAACATAGCTATTTCACAATCATATCACTTGACATGTGAGAAATGGAGTGATCGATATGCAGATGAATGAATGAAAAATAGACAGAGATGGACATAAACTCTACTGGGAGGCATATATTTCGTATAAGCAATTCTAGTGTGAGTAAATAATTGAGAGATTAATGGATGAAAGAATGGATAGATGAATTGACGGAAAAAAAGAGACACTCAGACAGATAGGTGGCAGAAAAGGATCTCAATTCACTGAAGTTAATAGAAGAGTCAACATTGCCAGACACTAATGGAAAAACAGTTCTTCAGTTCTCCTTAGTTATTAGTCCAGATAACTCATTATAAGTCGGCTTTATCTCATAGAAAAAATAAACACTTTTCAAAATTCTATAAAAAGTGCCTTCAACTTGTTGTTTATACTAGGCACAAACTAGAAGATTATCTGCATTAATTTCTAAAACAGAAACCATTAACTAAAAAGCATTTATATGATTAAAAATGAACATTGATGTGATATTTCCCGAAGCAGTTCCATGACATACACTCATAACTTTTCATTCTGTATCAGTTTACTGTCTCGAATCTATAAATCATCTTCAGTATCTTCATTCAAAATTATCTGAAAGGTCAACGTCAAAATTCAATATATGATACTGTTTAAAACCTGACATCTGGTTTTATGCAACCATAACTGGCAGAGAGCATATTTGCTATTAGTGCTGTACATACACAATCAGGAATACCAGTGCTGATGAATATTTGTACCAGTCTGAGCGTGCCTTGACTGTAGTGCGTCATGCCTTTCTGATAATTATGTAATTCCTTTACCTGATTTGGTGATCAGTTCCAAACCATTCTCAATGATTTAACTACAGGTGTCTTATCTTACTATCAGCATGCACAGGGTTAATGAAAAGCATGCTTGGAATAATATGTACCAATATTAGTGGTTATAGTTAATCTGATTATAAACAAGATGTTAAAAAATAACATGAACACACATTTTTTTGTCATCTTGGTTTAAACATATTTAAGTAATTTATTTAATACGGAAGAAAAACACTTGCTTAACTTCAAACTACAAAACAAAACTTGAAAATGTGAAAGTGATTGATCAGATTTTGTCATAATGACGCCATACAGAATTAGACTTTTGATGAAAAAACTACTACATCAAACAAATCAGAATTATACTGGTAATTATGAATCTGAAGCACATAGCACATGACTATGCTCAAAACAATTGTAAAACAATCATACCTTCTGTAAATCAAAATAAAAAGAATATCCAGTTTCATTAAAAATCGACCTTGTTCTGAGGAATAAAATTTGCAGAATAATGTATCTACCAGGATACAAACAAGCTCTGTAGATTCCTCTCCACAAGGTCTAAGCAGACAAAATCCAGTCACATAGCTGACCAATCACATCATAGTTTTTAACAGTCATCGTTTTGAAAGCATTCCTCATGTTACAGAAACCTATGAAAGTATGACTGTTGGGAGTGACCTTCCCCTAGCTTCTTGTACCAACATTCTGTGATTGGCTACTTGAATAGTGTCAGAACATGCAAGGGCTGTTATCAGACGGCTTGACGAGGAAACCTCAGAACAATTTGAGTTTGTATCCTTTTCAGATTGAAAGAATATCCATTGGTTGTAAGGCCTTCAGATCCAGTGAACTTGAGAAGTGAATTGATTTGTTTCATGTATGATGTCCAGAACAGAGAGAAGCTTGATCTTTCCTGAAATTTCTAGGTGTCCTTCTATGAACGACGACTCACAGTTTCAACTCAACCAAGGAAAATTGTCAAGGTTCAGTTCATGATCACATTGTACAATGTAAACTGGTCTCAATCAACTAGTTGTTAAGACAAAAAGGTATTTATAACAAATTTGATTTAGTTTTTAAATTATGTTCTTCCAGTGTCAAACGAATATATGAATAACAATTTCAATTTACTTCACATCAGGCCCTATTTTTCATCTATTCATTTTGATTTTTCATCCATTATTCTTTCTGAATAAATGCATCTCTGGTGAAAACAAGAGAATTAGTGAGCAAAGCTCACTCATGATACCCCCGCTTTTACATTAACATTGGTCAAAGAGAAATGTTTGAAAATAGCAAAAGGGTATCAATGTTTAAACTTTTGTATGAAAAGACCATAACATATATTATTAAAGCAGAGTAAGTATTACACCTCTAAGCATGTTTTAGAAGTAAAAGTCAAAGTGGTTTCGTAACATTTGAACAACTAGAAGAGCGTTTGCGGGACACCGCAAAAGCAGAGCAGCTCCGAAACTTTGGGTCTCGCCTTTCCCTGTTCCGCCTTCTCCTCAGCATAAATAAAATGGGATTTTGTTTGGACCAAAATTTGTTCATTATTCAAGTTATTCTAACAAGTTGAATCATCACTGGGGTCACTTTTCACAAGTTTGTTCTTAAAACCTATTTCTGATTTCAAAATTGGATCAAAGGATTAACATGGCCTGAACCAATATCTCATGACCTTGACCTTGACCTTAGACCTTCAAGGTCACACCATCACTGATTACTTTTCATTGTGTATAACAATCATGCAATGACTCAAAGTGTTCATTGTTAACATAAGGCATATTCACAATAGCATGCTTAAGTTGTGACCTTGCTGTGACCTTGACCTTTGACAGATTTTAGCGAAAACTTTTTCAAATCTTGGTCTATCTCCATAGTTGATATATACCAAATAAGAGCCTGACAGCACAAAAACGTTTGAAGTTATCATGTTTACAAGGATTATTGTAGTAATTAAAGCACTCATGACCTTGACCTTTGACCTTGAATGTGAACATGTCAAAATCATTTACCAGATTTATAAGAAAGAAGCTATGTATATGAGGTGTTAATACCTTCTTGGAAACAAGTAGTATTTGAGTTATGAGCGGAACCAAAAGTGTGACCATAGACGCGCACACAAAGACGCTTAAAAGTGGAAAATCTTAAAAAATAATCATGGAATCTGAGGGAAACATAAAAAAGGCACATCTAGGGACCATAAAGTGTACATGTATAAAGTTTCATAACAATTGAACAAGAAGTATTTGAGTTATGAGCGGAACCAAAAGTGTAAGCATAGACGCGCACACAAAGACGCTTAAAAGTGGAAAATCTGAAAAAATAATCATGGAATCTGAGGGAAACATAGAAAAGGCACATCTAGGGACCATAAAGTGTACATGTATAAAGTTTCATAACAATTGAACAAGTAGTATTTGAGTTATGAGCGGAACCAAAAGTGTTCCGGACGGACGGACGGACGGACGTAGCGGGGGTATAATAACAGTAAACATCTTTGTCAAATAAAATTGCACATTATGTGTTTGTAATGGAAAGGTCTCCAAGCTAAAAGGAAGAAATCAATATTTTGATTATTATTTGATTATGAAATTTTGTTCAAACAATTCAGTACATGCACAATAACCTAATATAACTAAGAATCATAACAACTTTCAAAAATCAATTCATTGTCCTTGACCTTTAAGATGCTCTTCAATAAGGAGATCAGTAAGAGGACTGGAAGTCAGGCAACAGTATTTACCAGTGGAAATATTATTTGACCCAAATCATGAAATAAGCTCCTAGCAGACATGATGGATGGACCACAGACACAACATTAATTCAGCCATTTTGTTTCCTGTGGTACTCTAAAAACAATTTCCTCAAATTTCCATCTTTACATAAATGGATGTTCCTATCAAAGTGTGTTTGGTATTTTGTGGAAACAAAGTTCAAGGGAACATTCCTGTTTATACATATATATCATCAATATATGATTATGGCAAAATCCAGTTGAAACATACTGGAAAAAGTGTGGATGTAAGAATGTTTCAGGTAATATGAAATAAGTTATGGTTTCCTAACTTGCACAATGTAGACATGGTTCTTGTAATTGATGCAACTTGGAATGATGTGGTCCTAAGTAATTTAGCAAGAAAAGTGTGAACACTTATAGACTGAAAATTAGTTGTGCCACAGGGCCGAGGGAATTACTGGAATAATTTTTGCTAATAGAATTAAGTCACCCTGGACCAAGAGGATGTGAGTTATCTCATCAAGGAAAATATTGGACACAAGAAGTTTAAATACTTAATAAACGAACAAAGCCTTTCAATTAACCTTTTACCTGCTGATGCAGCAATTTTCTGGTTGTGCCTCTGGTTAATCCTAGATAGTTATCTTTGTAAACAAGTTTATATTTCTTAAAGTCGGCCACTCAGAAATGTCAATTTATTACCTCAAATTGTAACTGCTGATTAAAACTATTCTGGATGATGAAATCAAGATTGTCTTAACTTGAGCATTCGTCCTTAAATTACTGGTTATATTTATCATTTCATATATATATCGTTCTGTCACCTTCTTCATTGAATATTTTCCAATCAGTATTCTCATGTCAAGATACAAAAATTATAATATTTATGTTCTGAAATCTGAAAAAAATTAACAAACACAAATATTCTTGATATTTAGAGTTGACAATATGACTGTACGTTTTCACTATAATAGTGCAGTCAGTGTTAAGAAATTAATTGAAAATAATTTTTTCTTTTTCAGTTAATCACAAAATTTCTTCATGAATATATCACACTCATATTCAAATCATAATCATCAACATTTTGATTGTGACTCACTGCAAAAACATAATGAAATTTCAGAATATGCATAATTTGATTGCAATCAATTTAACTCGCCTCTTGATCAATAAGATAATCTGCCAGAAAAAGATCCATAAAATAATCAGCAATTTTAATTGGTAATTGGAAAATGAATTAATTACTTTAATCAGTCACTGTTGTATGAAAATTGGTATGCCAAATTATGATAAGAACTTAATTTGGTTGATATAACAAAACGATGTGAAAAAAAACAATAAATTGTTGCAGAATTTCAGCTGATTATCGGTTGACAGACAGTTTTTAGAAGACCAAATGCATTTCCACATGAATTCATCAAAACTCATTATTGCAAGTTGTAATGTGTTTGCAAAGCATGGTTATCACATTTGAATTAAAAAGAATGCCATGAAGAATTAGTCATAGGTGTTTAAGTGCTTTTAAGACTATTCCAGTTTTATTACATTCTCCTCCCACAGGTTACTCCCATCAGATTTCCGATCCTACCCCCTGTCTACATGGCCTGAATTTCAAGACTCCAGCAAAATGAGAACCTCATACTGTATCCCTGTTTTTTAACTAATGAAAACTAATCTTTCAGCGGCCATGTCGACCGAGTGACTTCAAACATCTACGGCTCGTAGGCATTTGACTCTTAAGAGTCTTGCTCATTAGCATATGTCCTTCAAATATGTCTGACGTTCTTTATTTATCATCAATGATCAATTGATTTTAAAAAATCAAATGGCATATTTATAGAAAATCACATTAAACGAGAAAACGTTTATCTTGTGTTTATTCTATTATTATGACGTGTCATTGACAAATGTCACTTTTACAACGCCATCGTTTTTTTGCACAACTAGATTCAATTGCAACCAATCAGGACATTTGATTTCAAGCGATATAGAACAGAGGTTAGGATCGGAAATCTGAAGGGAGTAACCTCTGTGGGAAGAGAATGATTATATCATAGCAGCTAGTATCATTGCAGGGAGAAAGCCTAGCAAGCATTTCTTAGTTAGCATTGAAGTGAACCCTTGGGTAACCCCCCACCCCATCCCTTATCAACATGTGAATACCACCTTTACTAGATCCACCTTAGAGGTCTCTACAGCAGAGATCTTGAGCAAGATTCTAGAATTTGGAATGGCTTGGTAAGGAGTTGAATGGAATGTTTTCAAGATTTGGTTAGAGTATCAAAACATGCTTTCAACAGCAATACAATTGCATTATCAAATCCAAGGTTTGGTTAGCTACAATTTCTCAGATCCATCCTCAACGAGGTGAGGTGAGTTGGGGTTTAACGCCGCTTTCAAGAGTATTTCACTTATATCGCGGCTGCTAGTATTATGGCAGGAAGAAAGCCCGCAACGCCATCATCGTCAACGAAGTCAATTGATTACTCCACACTCCTAGCTATTCCTCAAATCGTGGGTCAGTATACATCCTCAACGAAGTCAATTGATTACTCCACACTCCTAGCTATTCCTCAAATCATGGGTCAGTATACATCCTCAATGAAGTCAATTGATTACTCCACACTCCTAGCTATTCCTCAAATCATGGGTCAGTATACATCCTCAACGAAGCCAATTGATTACTCCACACTCCTAGCTATTCCTCAAATCATGGGTCAGTATACATCCTCAACGAAGTCAATTGATTACTCCACACTCCTAGCTATTCCTCAAATCATGGGTCAGTATACATCCTCAACGAAGTCAATTGATTACTCCACACTCCTAGCTATTCCTCAAATCATGGGTCAGTATACATCCTCAATGAAGTCAATTGATTACTCCACACTCCTAGCTATTCCTCAAATCATGGGTCAGTATACATCCTCAACGAAGTCAATTGATTACTCCACACTCCTAGCTATTCCTCAAATCATGGGTCAGTATACATCCTCAACGAAGTCAATTGATTACTCCACACTCCTAGCTATTCCTCAAATCATGGGTCAGTATACATCCTCAACGAAGTCAATTGATTACTCCACACTCCTAGCTATTCCTCAAATCATGGGTCAGTATACATCCAACGGTCATGTACATAGAGAATCTCGTCCAAGTGTCTTCTGATATAAAATATATCAACACGAGTTGATAAAAGTTACAAATATCCGAGGCTTGCCGAGGATATTTTGACTTTTATCAACGAGTGTTGATATATTTGATATCAGAAGACACGAGGGTGAGATTCTATTTATCATCCAAAATCATTCTTCATTAGTTTTTAATGAAAAATGAAAATATCTGAACACAAAACTGCCATTTGGCTTCCAGTGCTGTGATGTCATAGCATTGTGACGTCATCGTTGTTATGACGTCATAGCATTGTGATGTCATTACTTGATGATGCAAAATCATTGTCATGTCATGTAGCTGACGCCAACAGGGCATTGTTCAAAATCTACTGTCAAAATGATATCGCTTTATCTCATACAAGCAGTGGGTCATTTTCAAGTGAAAGCTCTGCTTACTGGTGAAGAACTAATTTCAGAAAAACTTCTGGAGATTGCTAGATATGGAACTTTCAGTTTACATGTTATGAGAGGTCTTTGTCTCTGTGGTGTAATATAATTAAGGCTGAATGTCTGACATTCAGTATGTAAATGGCTGAGGTTTGAATTTTGGTTGCATATCTTTCCAAGATGAAATAAACTGGTTACCCTTTAATCATGGGTCATGAATACTCTGAGACAGCCTTGCTTTAGTTTTGTAATTATAAACAAGATATTCTGTTTGGTCAATATACAGAAATGTCAATTGGTTATCAAAGGGAATGTTCCTGGATTGGTTCCTGTCTAAAGAAAGTCTGTCCAGGAGTACTGAGGGGTCAGGACCCACAGGCAGTGTCAGATCCAGAGGAGGGCTTCAAAGATACGAATGTCCTGATGGAAAGAATAACAAGCTTTCAACACTATTGAAGTGATGTGAGCTGCTTTCAGTTCTAATTCCTGTAATTCAGTCACTCAAACAGGTAGCAGCATGTAATTTCTCCAGACAAGTGCTAACAAATGTCCAACCTCCAGGTAGGATTTAAGCTGCTGCAAAGAGCAAAACATTTCTGTACCTCCTAATTGGAGAGCTGTGCAACCGATGGCAGGAAGGGGCTTATCTTGTCTGTAAGTCTGCTGACATGGCAATGACGTTCTCTGAGGATTTAGCCTCCTTCTTGAGACTCCTTCCAGGTTCTAAGACTGACGTCAAACACAGAGTGTTAATCCTCTCGTAGGACTAATATTAAGCTTCCAATAAATGTTTTGAAGTAAGACAATGATAACCTGGTGTAATAGTTGTGCTAAACATGTACACTTCTTGAAATAAATTTTTGGACGTGATGACTTTAAATGTGTTCCTGTAATGACCTAAGTATGAAAGGCAGTTCTTTGATAACAGAGAAAGGTTGGCTGGCTCTCAAGAGATAACTTGTGTTTAAACATTGATTTCAAGAACAACTAACTTTGAAGAGAATCGTATTTTTGTAAGAAGAATGTTAGCAACACCATAGGGCTATGTATTGCATGGAAACCTTACACTACAGCTGGAGCCAAAATACTATGACCTACATTTGTATTGAAATAAAGAAATGGAAAAGTAAAGATGCAATTGCAATCATTGATGCTGTAGGTCAGACATTGCAGGATTTCTCATCTATAGATTGAAGTTTTTATGAAAGAAATAATAGGTCAAGTGTGAGGAATTTCCAATGTTTTCTTTTAATGAACAAGAACATGATGAGCCATGCTATGTTTTGTTTGACACATGAACAACATATAGACAGGTAGAAGTTACAAAGTTTACAGAGTACAAACTTGATGATCATGATGAACATACTGTGTTCCGGTGAAATCCAACAGGAAAGGACATTTATCTGGATATTTTAATGAACATATGCAATAAAGAATTCAGTTCCATGGTGAAATTTGTTGGTTAAATTCAACATTATCAACTAAACACAAAGATTTTGTTCAGTAGATGAACATTTTTAACAGAAGATATAAATTTTGTTCAAAAGATTAACATTATGAACAGAAGACACATGTATATTTTGTCCAGCAGATAAACATTATGAACAGATGTTGGCAGCCCAAGTCCTAATGATGTCTGATGGATGCTGGCAGTACAATATGTCTTGAGCTGAGCTCCATTACAGGGCATGACCTAATCTCCCTGCACTGGCATGTCACACAGCCATATTTGGAGCTTTACTGTTTGACCAATCAGATGAACAGAGGATTGTACGGACCATCAGGTCTGATAGATCCCGCAAATGAAATCAAGACCTTGTCGGTCAGCCTGTCAATCAGGGTAATTTAGACGAGAAACATTTCCTGATCGTTTGTGTCACTATATCATGAGAAGATGTCTTTGAGGCGGTGATCCCGGCCAATGTGTTTGAGGGAAAATTCATGATAGTTGGAGGAGAACCTGGTATTAAACGATCTGACCCAGACAATGATGAGTAAAACACAAAAATGAATCGTCCGATCCTGTCTCTCAACCATCTTGTCTCGAAATCTTACTGATATAAATTTTAATTTTGCCTTTTAAGCAAGCGTATTGTAATTGACAAGAAATATTTGCTTTCTTCAAAAAGAGAAGTGGTATACTGTCAATTTGAAAGCCTTCATGTTTTCTGGCTTACCTGAATGTTTAAATTGATAATAGATTATCTGCGGTTAACTGGACAAGGAGCTTCAAACTTATTACAGAGTAATTCTTATGTTGTCAATCAATGAATAAGTGAATCTAAAAATCCTAAAACAATCTCAGGTTATGATTTATCAGTGATTCAACAAACAGGAATAGTTCCAAAGAGTGCTTTAAGGGTTAACCCTTCACCTGTTTTGCATCAATATGCATACAGTGTCTAGCATTAAACTCTGGCCAATCCTGGATTTTACAAATTCCCTTTGAAAGGATTTGAAGGATTCCTGAAAATCAGCCCCTCAGGAATTGTTAAGCATTAATTAATTCCATCAATAAGGGGTTAATGTTGACAAAAACATTTTACTTGTGGAACGACCTTGAAGTGACTAAAAGAAACCAAAGTTAAATATACTGGCATATTGCGTAAGAAAAAGAAACTGTGTGACAAGTTGATGACAGATGGCCGTGATCCATCTTGCGAAGTGGCCAAATTAGGTTCAAACAGTGTCTCTGTGATCAGTGGCTACGTGTGGGGAGATCGATATATGGTTTAAATATGAAATAGATGGGTGCTTTGAACGGACCACATTAACTCTGCACACAGCATCTCAACGATCAATAATCGTGTTTGCGATGATTCTAGACTTCACTGCTCGCCAAACACCTTCACTCTTTACATGGCCAGCCCAGCCAATCATTCATAGTAGTGTTAGTAAGGTTGTAACTTGATTGGTAATGATTACCAAGAATTACGGCAATTACCAACACATTGATATTGTTGCCAAAACACCAGACGTTGCTGTGTTGTTACAAGATGAAACACCTTAAACAATTACAAGTTCAATCTAGCTGGTTAGTGTTGGGACTTTATTGTGTATTACCCACAATAAAGGCAATGACTAATACATATATAAGTTGGTAAAAACACCTGATGTCAATAACAAGCTCACTCTAGCTGGTTAGTATTACATTTTTATTATGTACCATTACCTAGGGAAAAGGCAGTTACCAGTACAGTATTATTGTTGCCAAAATATCAGGTATTACTGGTGTTACAGCACCAAATACACCCTTGTCAACCATATGACCATATCTGAGTTTATTCATATGGCACCAAATACACCCTTGCCAACCATATGACCATATCTGAGTATATTCATATACCAGTAGCACCAAATGCACCCTTGCAAACCATATGACCATATCTTGGCTTATCCATATAGCACCAAATAAACCCTTGTCAACCATATGACCATATCTTGGCTTTTCCATATAGCACCAAATAATCCCTTGTCAACCATATGACCATATCTGAGTTTATTCATATAGCACCAATTACACTCTTGCCAACCATATGATCATATCCTGGCTTATATACAGCACCAAATACACCCTTGTCAACCATATGACCATATCTTGGTTTATCCATATAGCACCAAATAAACTCTTGTCAACCATATGACCATATCTGAGTTTATTCATATAGCACCAAATACACCCTTGTCAACCATATGACCATATCTGAGTTTATTCATATAGCACCAAATACACCCTTGTCAACCATATGACCATATCTGAAATTATTCATATCATGTAATGCAAAAAATCCAAGATGGCGACAGAACCCTCCCTTTAATAGCAGATGATGTTGCTAGTGATGTTATCGATATCACCCATCACACAAATCCAGGTTAATTATATAACAAGATGTGTTTGCTAAACACAGATTCCCCTGGATATACCAAAGTTCCACTGTGGCAAGGACAAGGTCACAAGGTCAAATATGATGACCTCATCTGAAAGGTCTCATTACAAGGTATGCACATGACAAGTATGAAAGCCCTACTCTGAGCAATCCAAAGTTATGTTCAAGGTTCAAGTTTTCTGAAGATGTCCACTGCGGTAATGTCAAGGTCACAAGGTCAAATATGATGACCTCATCTGAATGGTCTCATCACAAGGTATGCCAAGTATGAAAGCCCTAGCTCTGAACAATCCAAAGTCATGGCCAAGGTTAAAGTATGTATCATATAAAGCAGCTTTCACAGAATGAGACACCTTTGACATTCACATTATCATCATAATAATGTTGGTACTTTATTGTATATATGATTGTAGTTTCAACAATTATATGATTGTAATGTAAATCTTGACAATATAATTGGCATTGTTTGATCTCCATTATGATCATTTATGCTGCAAGCAAAGTTTTATGTATGACTACCTGATTACCTGGATTTTAATGTGTTTCAACTTTTGTTTATTTGTGTTGTAATAGCTGACATGGTATTTTGAGATTATTGCACAAGGCTATAATGTTCCAGGCAATCATTCATTCCGTAAATTATAACTGATAATGCAGCAATTAATCAACAACTCTTTTACCATTGTATGGTGGTTAAAGCTAAGATTGGTTTAGCTTTTACCTGTGTTTTTATAATATTTAGAGGAAGCCCATAAGCCAGTGGCTAATTCTGTATACTTCCCTTAGTCAATGAGCTTTGATTGCTCCAAACTGGCCACTAAGAATGGTGTAGTTCTCATTAGTTCAGTGACAGGAGCTTTAGGGAAAAAGTACCAATGCTCCTCTTCTTTCCTGTCTCAGGATCTCTGTTGTTGACAGGGCAATAAGTGATGTTGAAGTTACAAACATCAATGCCCATAAAATTGTCTATCTGTGATAAACAGATCTCAATCAATGCCAAACAATGTGAACAAAGAAACCACCAGACATAATAAGTTCAAGAGTAACTAAAGCATGCCCTATACAACTGAAAGCACTCAATATCCAAATTATCATAAGTTTAAAAGGAATATATATAAATGTGAAAATAATATATCACATTTTACCAACAGTTGCATCTCTGTTTCTGATGCCTTGACCTATTGGTTTTGTATGCATGATCTTGATCAATTAATAAATGGCGCTCCAGTACCTGATGCCAGGATGTTTGGTCTTGCTGTATATTTGATGAATAGTCCTGTGTGATGACTGATCATGCCTATGCATACTCCAGTATTTTGAGCAACAATTGGCAATTCCCTCGGCACCAAGGGAATATATTTCCTCATCAACTCTTCAAGGCCTCCAGACCTCACTTATCAGCATCCCAGTGGAATCTAGAACAGTGCTTAATCGTTATGCACATTAATGGATGATATTGTTCCAATGACCTTCAATAGAATTAGTTTAATAGCATACAGAATTGGTTCCCTGAAGAATTATTCTAAATAAACCATTTTTGTGCTGACAATGGAGTGATCTAATTAAGCATCATATTGGCCAATGCAGATAAATAAACTGGAACAATAAAAACACATGTGTGTTTGTTCCGATAATTCTTTTCCTGA
This sequence comes from Gibbula magus, assembly GCA_936450465.1. Taxonomy (NCBI): domain Eukaryota; kingdom Metazoa; phylum Mollusca; class Gastropoda; order Trochida; family Trochidae; genus Gibbula; species Gibbula magus. The sequence goes on along the minus strand of OW388292.1, from coordinate 30,573,280 downwards.
ACCATTATATCAAATTAAATGTAATTGTTACATTAAAGTATTTTATAAATTTCCATTAAAAGATAAATTTCTCAAATAATACACAAATACCGTCCAATTAACGAGCTACTATATGATAAATATAGAATACTAACAATGTCCTGTTTGATAACATGTTTATGAAACGAATGGATGGTTTGGTATTTTAACAAACGAAAGCCGAGTTTCATAAAAATTGTTATCAAATGGGACCGAGTTTAGTATTTTATTTATTACTCAATGATGTAAATAGCGCTGAATTGAAATAAAATCGTTTTTAGTGACGCTTACTTGCAAAAAATGCAACCCGCTCTTGCAGTCGAACGGCTATCATTGTGACGTCAACCAAAAACCACTGACGTCACACGCCGATTGTGACGTTACGGCAGTATGCGGTGGTATCACACATGTATGTAACCAACTCATTGTTATCTAATGAGTGATCTCACCAGGGTTGAGTAATAAGTATTGGTAAACAGTCATGCAGGTTATATGAAACCATCTTAGAATTAAATTTTGAGACTTAATAGAAAATACTTCTTCCAATAAACAATAACACAGTCACTAAAATAATACAAGTACCTTTAAAATAAACAGCTTCTATGAAGTCCAAAAAAAAATCCTTTCGACCTGGAGTAAATTCGATAAAACTTGAGAAACTTGAAAGAAGCCTCCAAAAAATGGGTAATGAGCTGGCATCTTTTCAGCTCGCAGATCAAAGCCTCAGAGTTTCATAAAAAGTCATGATTTAAAAATAACCAATTTCATGAAACCGAAGGCATTTTGAAATTTGAGCTAAACTTCTTCAAAGGATTCCAAAAACTATCATTTATAACATTTCTGTACTTTCATACAACATTTACACAGACATACCTGTAGATAAGTATTTATAGTTCTGATTTAAAAATATGTATATTCTGAAAAATGAAAAACAAATAGGCTTATTTGGTATCATTCTTTAGTTAATCGAATTACTTCATATATGTTTGGAGGCATAGGACAATTTGCAGAACAATACTGGCTTCTACATAATCTGGTACACAACTAAACCAACTGTTAACTGTAAAAACGTGTCTCACCAGAGACTGATAAGAGTCCCCAAAGGCATATCAGAACACTGGTGGTCTTCTCAAGAATCATCCTTCATTGACTCCTAATTACTGGGATCTCAAAGGACAAATTTATTACTTGTAAGCAGCAGAAAAAGACAGAAAAGAAATATATACAAAGTTTTACTGGCGTTGACATCATGACCTTAGCAAGTAGACATCTTGAACAGTATGCAGCACGGTGACCAAAAGTATTGGGCTTGGCTTGAATGCAGTCTTGGGGATGAAGGACAAACATAGCTGAGCTTATTGGCATGGTGAGCAAGCAGTATTGGATATGGTGAACAAGAGTCATCAGAAGATGACATATCCCAGGGTCCCAAATAATTTGTAAAACACATCTTTGACAGATAATTGTATATCTACTACTTCAGTTAGTGGGTAATACACATGCTGGGTTTCATATATGATGAAGGGCTTTGGAGTTCTGCTCCGGAAGCGGACCTATCTCTAACTAAAACTGAAAAAAAATATTAAAAAATCAAGAAATCTGAAAATAACAAAAAGGCACCATTTAGTTGGTGGGTAATACACGTGGAAATTTTCAGGAAGATATCATGAACCGTTTTCGAGTTCTGCTCCCGAAACGAAATGATTACTGACGAACGGACAGACGGACATGGTAAGGATTATATCCAATATATATATTACATACCGGTGGGATAACAAGCAGTGTTGGGTGTGGTGAACAGGCGGTGTTGGGTGTGGTGAACAAGCAGTATTGGGTGTGGTGAACAGGCAGTGTTGGATGTGGTGAACAGGCAGTGTTGGGTGTGGTGAACAAGCAGTATTGGGTGTGGTGAACAGGCAGTATTGGGTGTGGTGAACAAGCAGTATTGGGTGTGGTGAACAGGCAGTGTTGGGTGTGGTGAACAAGCAGTATTGGGTGTAGTGAACAGGCAGTATTGGGTGTGGTGAACAAGCAGTATTGGGTGTGGTGAACAGGCAGTGTTGGGTGTGGTGAACAAGCAGTGTTGGGTGTGGTGAACAGGCAGTGTTGGGTGTGGTGAACAAGCAGTATTGGGTGTGGTGAACAGGCAGTATTGGGTGTGGTGAACAAGCAGTATTGGGTGTGGTGAACAAGCAGTATTGGGTGTGGTGAACAGGCAGTGTTGGCTGTGATGAACAAGCAGTATTGGTGTGGTGAACAGGCAGTATTGGGTGTGGTGAACAAGCAGTATTGGGTGTGGTGAACAAGCAGTATTGGGTGTGGTGAACAAGCAGTATTGGGTGTGGTGAACAAGCAGTATTGGGTGTGGTGAACAAGCAGTATTGGATGTGGTGAACAAGCAGTATTGGGTGTGGTGAACAAGCAGTATTGGGTGTGGTGAACAAGCAGTATTGGGTGTGGTGAACAGGCAGTATTGGGTGTGGTGAACAAGCAGTATTGGGTATGGAGAACAGGCTGTATTGGGTGTGGTAAACAGGCAGTATTGGGTGTGGTGAACAGGCAGTATTATGTTTGGCGAACAAGCAGTATTGGGTGTGGTGAACAGGCAGTATTGGGTGTGGTGAACAAGTAGTATTGGGTGTGGTGAACAAGCAGTACTGGGTGTGGTGAACAAGCAGTATTGGGTGTGGTGAACAGGCAGTGTTGGGTGTGGTGAACAAGCAGTATTGGGTGTGGTGAACAGGCAGTGTTGGGTGTGGTGAACAAGCAGTATTGGGTGTAGTGAACAGGCAGTATTGGGTGTGGTGAACAAGCAGTATTGGGTGTGGTGAACAGGCAGTGTTGGGTGTGGTGAACAAGCAGTGTTGGGTGTGGTGAACAGGCAGTGTTGGGTGTGGTGAACAAGCAGTATTGGTTGTGGTGAACAGGCAGTGTTGGATGTGGTGAACAAGCAGTATTGGGTGTAGTGAACAGGCAGTATTGGGTGTGGTGAACAAGCAGTATTGGGTGTGGTGAACAGGCAGTGTTGGGTGTGGTGAACAAGCAGTGTTGGGTGTGGTGAACAGGCAGTGTTGGGTGTGGTGAACAAGCAGTATTGGGTGTGGTGAACAGGCAGTATTGGGTGTGGTGAACAAGCAGTATTGGGTGTGGTGAACAAGCAGTATTGGGTGTGGTGAACAGGCAGTATTGGGTGTGGTGAACAAGCAGTATTGGGTATGGTGAACAGGCAGTATTGGGTGTGGTAAACAGGCAGTTTTGGGTGTGGTGAACAGGCAGTATTATGTTTGGCGAACAAGCAGTATTGGGTGTGGTGAACAGGCAGTATTGGGTGTGGTGAACAAGTAGTATTGGGTGTGGTGAACAAGCAGTACTGGGTGTGGTGAACAAGCAGTATTGGTTGTGGTGAACAAGCAGTGTTGGGTGTGGTGAACAAGCAGTATTGGGTATGGTGAACAGGCAGTATTGGGTGTGGTGAACAAGCAGTATTGGTTGTGGTGAACAGGCAGTGTTGGGTGTGGTGAACAGGCAGTATTGGGTGTGGTGAACAAGCAGTATTGGGTGTGGTGAACAAGCAGTATTGGTTGTGGTGAACAGGCAGTGTTGGGTGTGGTGAACAAGCAGTATTGGGTGTGGTGAACAGGCAGTATTGGGTGTGGTGAACAAGCAGTATTGGGTGTGGTGAAAAGGCAGTGTTGGGTGTGGTGAACAGGCAGTATTGGGTGTGGTGAACAAGCAGTATTGGGTGTGGTGAACAAGCAGTATTGGGTGTGGTGAACAGGCAGTATTGGGTGTGGTGAACAGGCAGTATTGGGTGTGGTGAACAGCAGTATTGGGTGTGGTGAACAAGCAGTATTGGGTGTGGTGAACAGGCAGTATTGGGTGTGGTAAACAGGCAGTATTGGGTGTGGTGAACAGGCAGTATTGGGTGTGGTGAACAAGCAGTATTGGGTGTGGTGAACAGGCAGTATTGGGTGTGGTGAACAAGCAGTATTGGGTCTGGTGAACAAGCAGTATTGGGTGTGGTGAACAGGCAGTGTTGGCTGTGGTGAACAAGCAGTATTGGGTGTGGTGAACAGGCAGTGTTGGGTGTGGTGAACAAGCAGTATTGGGTGTGGTGAACAGGCAGTGTTGGCTGTGGTGAACAAGCAGTATTGGTGTGGTGAACAGGCAGTATTGGGTGTGGTGAACAAGCAGTATTGGGTGTGGTGAACAGGCAGTATTGGGTGTGGTGAACAAGCAGTATTGGATGTGGTGAACAGGCAGTGTTGGGTGTGGTGAACAAGCAGTATTGGGTGGGGTGAACAGGCAGTGTTGGCTGTGCTGAACAAGCAGTATTGGTGTGGTGAACAGGCAGTATTATGTTTGGTGAACAAGCAGTATTGGGTGTGGTGAACAAGCAGTATTGGGTGTGGTGAACAAGCAGTATTGGGTGTGGTGAACAGGCAGTGTTGGGTGTGGTGAACAAGCAGTATTGGGTGTGGTGAACAAGCAGTATTGGGTGTGGTGAACAAGCAGTATTGGGTGTGGTGAACAGGCAGTGTTGGGTGTGGTGAACAAGCAGTATTGGGTGTGGTGAACAGGCAGTATTGGGTGTGGTGAACAGGCAGTATTGGGTGTTGTGAACAGGCAGTATTTGGTGTGGTGAACAAGCAGTATTGGGTGTGGTGAACAAGCAGTATTGGGTGTGGTGAACAGGCAGTATTGGGTGTAGTGAACAAGCAGAATTGGGTATGGTGAACAGGCAGTATTGGGTGTGGTAAACAGGCAGTATTGGGTGTGGTGAACAGGCAGTATTATGTTTGGCGAACAAGCAGTATTGGGTGTGGTGAACAAGCAGTATTGGATGTGGTGAACAAGCAGTATTGGGTGTGGTGAACAAGCAGTATTGGGTGTGGTGAACAGGCAGTGTTGGCTGTGGTGAACAAGCAGTTTTGGGTGTAGTGAACAAGCAGTATTGGGTGTGGTGAACAAGCAGTATTGGGTGTGGTGAACAGGCAGTATTGGGTGTGGTGAACAATCAGTTTTGGGTGTGGTGAACAAGCAGTATTGGGTGTGGTGAACATGCAGTAATGGGTGTGGTGAACAAGCAGTATTGGGTGTGGTGAACAAGCAGTATTGGGTGTGGTGAACAAGCAGTATTGGGTGTGGTGAACAGGCAGTGTTGGGTGTGGTGAACAAGCAGTATTGGGTGTGGTGAACAGGCAGTATATGTGTGGTGAACAAGCAGTATTGGGTGTGGTGAACAGGCAGTATTGGGTGTGGTGAACAAGCAGTATTGGGTATGGTGAACAGGCAGTATTGGGTGTGGTAAACAGGCAGTATTGGGTGTGGTGAACAGGCAGTATTATGTTTGGCGAACAAGCAGTATTGGGTGTGGTGAACAAGCAGTATTGGATGTGGTGAACAAGCAGTATTGTGTGTGGTGAACAAGCAGTATTGGGTGTGGTGAACAGGCAGTGTTGGCTGTGGTTAACAAGCAGTTTTGGGTGTGGTGAACAAGCAGAATTGGGTGTGGTGAACAAGCAGTATTGGGTGTGGTGAACAGGCAGTATCGGGTGTGGTGAACAATCAGTATTGGGTGTGGTGAACAAGCAGTATTGGGTGTGGTGAACAAGCAGTATTGGGTGTGGTGAACAAGCAGTATTGTTGTGGTGAACAGGCAGTATTGGGTGTGGTGAACAAGCAGTATTGGATGTAGTGAACAGGGAGAATTGGGTGTGGTGAACAGACAGTATTGGGTGTGGTGAACAGGCAGTATTGGGTGTGGTGAACAAGCAGTATTGGGTGTGGTGAACAAGCAGTATTGGGTGTGGTGAACAAGCAGTATTGGGTGTGGTGAACAAGCAGTATTGGATGTGGTGAACAAGCAGTATTGGGTGTGGTGAACAAGCAGTATTGGGTGTGGTGAACAAGCAGTATTGGATGTGGTGAACAGGCAGTATTGGGTGTGGTGAACAAGCAGTATTGGGTATGGAGAACAGGCTGTATTGGGTGTGGTAAACAGGCAGTATTGGGTGTGGTGAACAGGCAGTATTATGTTTGGCGAACAAGCAGTATTGGGTGTGGTGAACAGGCAGTATTGGGTGTGGTGAACAAGTAGTATTGGGTGTGGTGAACAAGCAGTACTGGGTGTGGTGAACAAGCAGTATTGGGTGTGGTGAACAGGCAGTGTTGGGTGTGGTGAATAAGCAGTATTGGGTGTGGTGAACAGGCAGTGTTGGGTGTGGTGAACAAGCAGTATTGGGTGTAGTGAACAGGCAGTATTGGGTATGGTGAACAAGCAGTATTGGGTGTGGTGAACAGGCAGTGTTGTGTGTGGTGAACAAGCAGTGTTGGGTGTGGTGAACAGGCAGTGTTGGGTGTGGTGAACAAGCAGTATTGGGTGTGGTGAACAGGCAGTGTTGGATGTGGTGAACAAGCAGTATTGGGTGTAGTGAACAGGCAGTATTGGGTGTGGTGAACAAGCAGTATTGGGTGTGGTGAACAGGCAGTGTTGGGTGTGGTGAACAAGCAGTGTTGGGTGTGGTGAACAGGCAGTGTTGGGTGTGGTGAACAAGCAGTATTGGGTGTGGTGAACAGGCAGTATTGGGTGTGGTGAACAAGCAGTATTGGGTGTGGTGAACAAGCAGTATTGGGTGTGGTGAACAGGCAGTATTGGGTGTGGTGAACAAGCAGTATTGGGTATGGTGAACAGGCAGTATTGGGTGTGGTAAACAGGCAGTATTGGGTGTGGTGAACAGGCAGTATTATGTTTGGCGAACAAGCAGTATTGGGTGTGGTGAACAGGCAGTATTGGGTGTGGTGAACAAGTAGTATTGGGTGTGGTGAACAAGCAGTACTGGGTGTGGTGAACAAGCAGTATTGGTTGTGGTGAACAAGCAGTGTTGGGTGTGGTGAACAAGCAGTATTGGGTATGGTGAACAGGCAGTATTGGGTGTGTTGAACAAGCAGTATTGGTTGTGGTGAACAGGCAGTGTTGGGTGTGGTGAACAGGCAGTATTGGGTGTGGTGAACAAGCAGTATTGGGTGTGGTGAACAAGCAGTATTGGTTGTGGTGAACAGGCAGTGTTGGGTGTGGTGAACAAGCAGTATTGGGTGTGGTGAACAGGCAGTATTGGGTGTGGTGAACAAGCAGTATTGGGTGTGGTGAACAGGCAGTGTTGGGTGTGGTGAACAGGCAGTATTGGGTGTGGTGAACAAGCAGTATTGGGTGTGGTGAACAAGCAGTATTGGGTGTGGTGAACAGGCAGTATTGGGTGTGGTGAACAGGCAGTATTGGGTGTGGTGAACAGCAGTATTGGGTGTGGTGAACAAGCAGTATTGGGTGTGGTGAACAGGCAGTATTGGGTGTGGTAAACAGGCAGTATTGGGTGTGGTGAACAGGCAGTATTGGGTGTGGTGAACAAGCAGTATTGGGTGTGGTGAACAGGCAGTATTGGGTGTGGTGAACAAGCAGTATTGGGTCTGGTGAACAAGCAGTATTGGGTGTGGTGAACAGGCAGTGTTGGCTGTGGTGAACAAGCAGTATTGGGTGTGGTGAACAGGCAGTGTTGGGTGTGGTGAACAAGCAGTATGGGGTGTGGTGAACAGGCAGTGTTGGCTGTGGTGAACAAGCAGTATTGGTGTGGTGAACAGGCAGTATTGGGTGTGGTGAACAAGCAGTATTGGGTGTGGTGAACAGGCAGTATTGGGTGTGGTGAACAAGCAGTATTGGATGTGGTGAACAGGCAGTGTTGGGTGTGGTGAACAAGCAGTATTGGGTGTGGTGAACAGGCAGTGTTGGCTGTGCTGAACAAGCAGTATTGGTGTGGTGAACAGGCAGTATTATGTTTGGCGAACAAGCAGTATTGGGTGTGGTGAACAAGCAGTATTGGGTGTGGTGAACAAGCAGTATTGGGTGTGGTGAACAGGTAGTGTTGGTAGTGGTGAACAAGCAGTATTGTGTGTGGTGAACAAGCAGTATTGGGTGTGGTGAACAGGCAGTGTTGGCTGTGGTTAACAAGCAGTTTTGGGTGTGGTGAACAAGCAGAATTGGGTGTGGTGAACAAGCAGTATTGGGTGTGGTGAACAGGCAGTATCGGGTGTGGTGAACAATCAGTATTGGGTGTGGTGAACAAGCAGTATTGGGTGTGGTGAACAAGCAGTATTGGGTGTGGTGAACAAGCAGTATTGTTGTGGTGAACAGGCAGTATTGGGTGTGGTGAACAAGCAGTATTGGGTGTAGTGAACAGGGAGAATTGGGTGTGGTGAACAGACAGTATTGGGTGTGGTGAACAGGCAGTATTGGGTGTGGTGAACAAGCAGTATTGGGTGTGGTGAACAAGCAGTATTGGGTGTGGTGAACAAGCAGTATTGGGTGTGGTGAACAAGCAGTATTGGATGTGGTGAACAAGCAGTATTGGGTGTGGTGAACAAGCAGTATTGGGTGTGGTGAACAAGCAGTATTGGGTGTGGTGAACAGGCAGTATTGGGTGTGGTGAACAAGCAGTATTGGGTATGGAGAACAGGCTGTATTGGGTGTGGTAAACAGGCAGTATTGGGTGTGGTGAACAGGCAGTATTATGTTTGGCGAACAAGCAGTATTGGGTGTGGTGAACAGGCAGTATTTGGTGTGGTGAACAGGTAGTATTGGGTGTGGTGAACAAGCAGTACTGGGTGTGGTGAACAAGCAGTATTGGGTGTGGTGAACAGGCAGTGTTGGGTGTGGTGAACAAGCAGTATTGGGTGTGGTGAACAGGCAGTGTTGGGTGTGGTGAACAAGCAGTATTGGGTGTAGTGAACAGGCAGTATTGGGTGTGGTGAACAAGCAGTATTGGGTGTGGTGAACAGGCAGTGTTGTGTGTGGTGAACAAGCAGTGTTGGGTGTGGTGAACAGGCAGTGTTGGGTGTGGTGAACAAGCAGTATTGGGTGTGGTGAACAGGCAGTGTTGGATGTGGTGAACAAGCAGTATTGGGTGTAGTGAACAGGCAGTATTGGGTGTGGTGAACAAGCAGTATTGGGTGTGGTGAACAGGCAGTGTTGGGTGTGGTGAACAAGCAGTGTTGGGTGTGGTGAACAGGCAGTGTTGGGTGTGGTGAACAAGCAGTATTGGGTGTGGTGAACAGGCAGTATTGGGTGTGGTGAACAAGCAGTATTGGGTGTGGTGAACAAGCAGTATTGGGTGTGGTGAACAGGCAGTATTGGGTGTGGTGAACAAGCAGTATTGGGTATGGTGAACAGGCAGTATTGGGTGTGGTAAACAGGCAGTATTGGGTGTGGTGAACAGGCAGTATTATGTTTGGCGAACAAGCAGTATTGGGTGTGGTGAACAGGCAGTATTGGGTGTGGTGAACAAGTAGTATTGGGTATGGTGAACAGGCAGTATTGGGTGTGGTAAACAGGCAGTATTGGGTGTGGTGAACAGGCAGTATTATGTTTGGCGAACAAGCAGTATTGGGTGTGGTGAACAGGCAGTATTGGGTGTGGTGAACAAGAAGTATTGGGTGTGGTGAACAAGCAGTACTGGGTGTGGTGAACAAGCAGTATTGGTTGTGGTGAACAAGCAGTGTTGGGTGTGGTGAACAAGCAGTATTGGGTATGGTGAACAGGCAGTATTGGGTGTGTTGAACAAGCAGTATTGGTTGTGGTGAACAGGCAGTGTTGGGTGTGGTGAACAGGCAGTATTGGGTGTGGTGAACAAGCAGTATTGGGTGTGGTGAACAAGCAGTATTGGTTGTGGTGAACAGGCAGTGTTGGGTGTGGTGAACAAGCAGTATTGGGTGTGGTGAACAGGCAGTATTGGGTGTGGTGAACAAGCAGTATTGGGTGTGGTGAAAAGGCAGTGTTGTGTGGTGAACAGGCAGTATTGGGTGTGGTGAACAAGCAGTATTGGGTGTGGTGAACAAGCAGTATTGGGTGTGGTGAACAGGCAGTATTGGGTGTGGTGAACAGGCAGTATTGGGTGTGGTGAACAGCAGTATTGGGTGTGGTGAACAAGCAGTATTGGGTGTGGTGAACAAGCAGTATTGGGTGTGGTAAACAGGCAGTATTGGGTGTGGTGAACAGGCAGTATTGGGTGTGGTGAACAAGCAGTATTGGGTGTGGTGAACAGGCAGTATTGGGTGTGGTGAACAAGCAGTATTGGGTCTGGTGAACAAGCAGTATTGGGTGTGGTGAACAGGCAGTGTTGGCTGTGGAGAACAAGCAGTATTGGGTGTGGTGAACAGGCAGTGTTGGGTGTGGTGAACAAGCAGTATGGGGTGTGGTGAACAGGCAGTGTTGGCTGTGGTGAACAAGCAGTATTGGTGTGGTGAACAGGCAGTATTGGGTGTGGTGAACAAGCAGTATTGGGTGTGGTGAACAGGCAGTATTGGGTGTGGTGAACAAGCAGTATTGGATGTGGTGAACAGGCAGTGTTGGGTGTGGTGAACAAGCAGTATTGGGTGTGGTGAACAGGCAGTGTTGGCTGTGCTGAACAAGCAGTATTGGTGTGGTGAACAGGCAGTATTATGTTTGGTGAACAAGCAGTATTGGGTGTGGTGAACAAGCAGTATTGGGTGTGGTGAACAAGCAGTATTGGGTGTGGTGAACAGGCAGTGTTGGGTGTGGTGAACAAGCAGTATTGGGTGTGGTGAACAAGCAGTATTGGGTGTGGTGAACAAGCAGTATTGGGTGTGGTGAACAGGCAGTGTTGGGTGTGGTGAACAAGCAGTATTGGTTGTGGTGAACAGGCAGTATTGGGTGTGGTGAACAGGCAGTATTGGGTGTTGTGAACAGGCAGTATTTGGTGTGGTGAACAAGCAGTATTGGGTGTGGTGAACAAGCAGTATTGGGTGTGGTGAACAAGCAGTATTGGGTGTGGTGAACAGGCAGTATTGGGTGTAGTGAACAAGCAGAATTGGGTATGGTGAACAGGCAGTATTGGGTGTGGTAAACAGGCAGTATTGGGTGTGGTGAACAGGCAGTATTATGTTTGGCGAACAAGCAGTATTGGGTGTGGTGAACAAGCAGTATTGGATGTGGTGAACAAGCAGTATTGGGTGTGGTGAACAAGCAGTATTGGGTGTGGTGAACAGGCAGTGTTGGCTGAGGTGAACAAGCAGTTTTGGGTGTAGTGAACAAGCAGTATTGGGTGTGGTGAACAAGCAGTATTGGGTGTGGTGAACAGGCAGTATTGGGTGTGGTGAACAATCAGTATTGGGTGTGGTGAACAAGCAGTATTGGGTGTGGTGAACATGCAGTAATGGGTGTGGTGAACAAGCAGTATTGGGTGTGGTGAACAAGCAGTATTGGGTGTGGTGAACAAGCAGTATTGGGTGTGGTGAACAGGCAGTGTTGGGTGTGGTGAACAAGCAGTATTGGGTGTGGTGAACAGGCAGTATTGGGTGTGGTGAACAAGCAGTATTGGGTGTGGTGAACAGGCAGTATTGGGTGTGGTGAACAAGCAGTATTGGGTATGGTGAACAGGCAGTATTGGGTGTGGTAAACAGGCAGTATTGGGTGTGGTGAACAGGCAGTATTATGTTTGGCGAACAAGCAGTATTGGGTGTGGTGAACAAGCAGTATTGGATGTGGTGAACAAGCAGTATTGTGTGTGGTGAACAAGCAGTATTGGGTGTGGTGAACAGGCAGTGTTGGCTGTGGTTAACAAGCAGTTTTGGGTGTGGTGAACAAGCAGAATTGGGTGTGGTGAACAAGCAGTATTGGGTGTGGTGAACAGGCAGTATCGGGTGTGGTGAACAATCAGTATTGGGTGTGGTAAACAAGCAGTATTGGGTGTGGTGAACAAGCAGTATTGGGTGTGGTGAACAAGCAGTATTGTTGTGGTGAACAGGCAGTATTGGGTGTGGTGAACAAGCAGTATTGGGTGTAGTGAACAGGGAGAATTGGGTGTGGTGAACAGACAGTATTGGGTGTGGTGAACAGGCAGTATTTGATGTGGTAAACAAGCAGTATTGGGTATGGTGAACAGGCAGTATTGGGTGTGGTAAACAGGCAGTATTGGGTGTAGTGAACAGGCAGTATTATGTTTGGCGAACAAGCAGTATTGGGTGTGGTGAACAAGCAGTATTGGGTGTGGTGAACAAGCAGTATCGGGTGTGGTGAACAAGCAGTATCGGGTGTGGTGAACAAGCAGTATTGGGTGTTGTGAACAGGCAGTATTGGGTGTGGTGAACAAGCAGTATTTGGTGTGGTGAACAGGGAGAATTGGGTGTGGTGAACAGACAGTATTGGGTGTGGTGAACAAGCAGTATTGGGTGTGGTGAACAAGCAGTATTGGATGTGGTGAACAAGCAGTATTGGGTGTGGTGAACAAGCAGTATTGGGTGTGGTGAACAAGCAGTATTGGGTGTGGTGAACAGGCAGTGTTGGCTGTGGTGAACAAGCAGTTTTGGGTGTGGTGAACAAGCAGTATTAGGTGTGGTGAACAAGCAGTATTGGGTGTGGTGAACAGGCAGTATTGGGTGTGGTGAACAGGCAGTATTGGGTGTGGTGAACAAGCAGTATTGGGTGTGGTGAACAGGCAGTATTGGGTGTGGTGAACAAGCAGTATTGGGTATGGTGAACAGGCAGTATTGGGTGTGGTAAACAGGCAGTATTGGGTGTGGTGAACAGGCAGTATTATGTTTGGCGAACAAGCAGTATTGGGTGTGGTGAACAAGCAGTATTGGGTGTGGTGAACAGGCAGTGTTGGCTGTGGTGAACAATCAGTATTGGGTGTGGTGAACAAGCAGTATTGGGTGTGGTGAACAGGCAGTATTGGGTGTGGTGAACAAGCAGTATTGGGTGTGGTGAACAAGCAGTATTGGGTGTGGTGAACAGGCAGTGTTGGGTGTGGTGAACAAGCAGTATTGGGTGTGGTGAACAGGCAGTATTGGGTGTGGTGAACAAGCAGTATTGGGTGTGGTGAACAGGGAGAATTGGGTGTGGTGAACAGACAGTATTGGGTGTGGTGAACAGGCAGTATTTGATGTGGTAAACAAGCAGTATTGGGTGTGGTGAACAAGCAGTATTGGACACATTCAACAAACACTAGTGGACATTGAGAGTAATATTATTGTACAAGTTGGGCAAGTATTTATGAACATGGTGCCTCTGGGAAGACAGTATTTGGTATATATGGTAGACATAATGGGGCGAAGAGAACAAGTAGTATTGGCTATTTTGAGCAAACATTATTGGCATGTTAGATGTACAGGCATGCTGACCAAGAATGGTGGGTACAGATAATTAACAGGTATGGTGGTCGAGCTTCATTTGGGTGAGATGGGAACATGTTTTGGTTCAATGCTTGAAAGGGGTTCAGCAAGTTTGTGTGCAATGTTCACTGTTTTAAATGCATTAAGGTTAATATCCATAGTACTATGAAATTCAGTGAAAGATAACTCATAGTTTGCTAGTTTCAATCGATGGCTGCAGATTACACTAGGGCAGGTATTGCAAACTTTCTTCTAGGTATTGTTGCACGTACCTATCAAAGCCAAAATTTATGAAAAATACTCATGTCATTTTAATGCACCTTCAAGAGAATTTCACTTTCACAAGGAATAATTCAAGCAGAAAGCCCACAACATTGTTGTGTTTTTTGCTCACAGTTAAACCTTCCCATGTATGATGGAACAAGGAAACTGGTACGTGGTACTTCATTGAATTTAAATGTAGCACTGAACCCAAAGCTTACAGTAATGCATGAATAACAGTAATCTACAGCAGAAGAAATAGTCTGGTCCAAATTGGCCAAGCACCGTATAGGTAGCTGCATTATCCATCTCGCACTCTATGTTAATGAGCAGGTGACAGCAAACTCCAGGCTGGAAATAAAGCAACATGCAGTATGCTTTGAATAGTACAGAGTCAGACTCAGATGTGGCTGGATATATCATACAAATGAACAAGGCTTAAAATGTTAGAGATATTTGTAAAAATGGTTCGCATGTTGACATCTAACTGCATCCAGCAGTGGATTGACACCATGTAAGAATAAGGAGGTCATGCTGACCAATTCACTAGTTGTTTGATAACAAGTGTGAGGTGAGGTGATTTTTTTGGAGTTCAACAATAATTCGAACTAACCTGTATAGGTTTCAGATTCTTTGAAGAGGATCCTCCTTGGGGTACTTATTGCATAAAATCCTTGATTTTTTATATATGACAGGTTGTAACTATATTTTCCACTTAAAAATAGTTAAAAAACTAAGAAAACGTACTTTGGGTCACCCCCTTCGAGCCTCACCCCTTACGGTTGTCGTGCAACCAGGGGCAGATAACTCTAATCTCACCACTTTTCCATCCAGTCATGCAGGCTGAATGAAGGGGAGGAGGGTGGCCCTACCCCAAGGAGGATCCGCTTCAAAGAATCTGAAACCTATACAGGTTAGTTCGATTCTTTTTCAGAAGGGATCCTCCTTGGGGTACTTATTGCATAAGTCAGACTCCCAAAGATTGAATCTAAGGCAGTGGCATTCAGACTGCACCCGAAGGTGTACAGAATATGAGAATATACAAAGTAAACTCACCCAAAGTACCTTGCGAGTCCACCATGAGGGGGGGATAAGCATAGACCTGGGGACTACCTGGCACACTCTTAGTCGCCTTACTAGTCGAAATACCCCGCCCCCCCCTTTTTTGTCAAGAGAGAGCTTGGGGCAAAAAATACCATAAAATCTCCCCGCGAGGGGCTTCAGTCAGGGAAGTCACCGTGGGAAAAAGGACTAGGGCCCTTAGTATCAAAAAAGTGATATTAGTGGCGTTAGCATGATTAAAAAACAGAACGAACAACCCTCCTCTGCTCATTCAGCTAGGGGGTTGACAACTCTGCCCACCGGAGAGAACTGTCTGACCAAACCAAGCACGCTCTGCCGAGAGCCTGTCGAGTTGGTAATGACGAATGAACGTGCTAGGCTGGCTCCAGATAGCAGCGGAGCAGATCTCTTCGATGGGCAGGGCCGCTGCGTACGCCTTAGACGTCGCAACTGCCCTAACCGAATGAGCCTTGAGGTCACCTGTGGGCTCACGGCCCTTGTGAACATAAGCCAGACAGATCGTCGAGACAATCCATCTCGATATTGTCTGCGTAGAAGCAGGTAAGCCCTGCTTACCTCCACCGTAACAACAAAAGAGCTGCTCATCTCTACGGATGGAGGCCGTTCTTTTGAGATAGGCTTTCAGCGTCCTACGCACGTCCAGAATGTGTGCGTGCGAGGCCTGAGACCCTGATGCAGCCGGTTGTCTAAGAGCCGGCAATTCTATAGGGGCCGAGACATGGAATGCGTGGGCCACTTTTGGTCGGTAGGAGTCTGGCAGTCTAATGCTGACTCTGTCCCTGTGGAAGACTGTAAGCTCGGGATTGGAGGACATAGCATGTATGTCTCCTACCCGTCTGCCAGACGCCACCGCCACTAGAAAAACTGCTTTCCAAGTCAGCAGCTGAAGCGATACTGCCGATAAATCCCTAAACTTCGGACCCGAGAGCCAGTCCAGGACTATAAAAAGGTCCCAAACCGGGCTGGACCGCCTCACAGGAGGTCGGATCCTGTCCACACCTGCTAAAAAGCGCTGAACCAGAGGATGTACCCCCAAAAGGGCGCCGTCCACTGGCACATGAAAGGCTGAAATAGCCGTGGAGTAACCCCTGACAGTAGATGCGGCCAAGCCAGCATCTAATCTGGACTGCAGGAACTCCAAGACAAACACTAGATCTGCAGAAAAGGGATCGAGAACGTCCCTATCTGCACACCAGAGCAAATAGCAGGCCCATCTATCCTCATATTGAATGTTTGTTGAATCCCTCCTCGAAGCCAGTATTGTGTCTGCAACTCGTGCAGGAATACCGCTGTTTTGGAGGCGATTCCGGACAGAGGCCAGGCCACCCACTGCACCCTGGGGTTGGGACGGGGGGCTCCGTCCTGGGACAGAAGTCCGGGTCGACACGGTAACAGAGCAGGTGGCATAGCCAGAGACCTGAGTACCTGTGGAAACCAAGTTTGCGCTGCCCACAGAGGTGTGATTAGCACCAGCAGACGCGGAGGATGAGTGGCTAGACGGGCAAGGACCTTGGAGATCAGAGGCACTGGTGGGAAGGCCCACAGAACTCTGTCTGTCCAGTCCTGAATGCATCCTGGGATAGAGCCCGAGTGTCGGGTATCCTTGAGCAAAACTGGGGTATCTGAAAGTTCATCCCTGACGCAAACAGATCCACCTGGAATGACCCGTATAACTGGGAGATAGTCTCGAATATCTCTCGATCCAGTAGCCACTCGTGGGAGGCAAGGATCCGGCGAGACAGAGCGTCTGCTCGGGCATTGTCCACCCCTGGCAAATTACACTGGCAGGACCTTGGTGTCGACTTCGTCGCACCAGAGGAAGAATTGCCATGTCTCCTCCAGGAGGGACGGAGAGACCGTCCCGCCCTGTTTGAGAATGTAAGTCATGGCGGTCCTGTTGTCCATTTGGAGCCGGACCACCTGACCCTTCACCTGATCCCTCAGATGTTGCAGAACCAATCTGGCCGCCCTGAGCTCCAGCACATTGATGTGCAAAAGAGACTCGGCTTGTGACCACAGGCCCGAGACTGTATGAGATCCCAGAACCCCGCCCCATCCTGTGAAGGAGGCGTCGGTCTGGATCGTCAGGGTCGGCACCAGAGGCTGCAGGGGGTACCCCCGAGTCAGGTGATCGACATTGGTCCACCATAACAGGTGTGGTAAGACCCACTCAGGAGTGACGAGTTGCTTCTCGTAAGACTCCGAGTGGGACCAAAGACCCGCCAAAGCTTGTTGGACGGGCCTCATGCGGAGCCGGGACCTCCAAACCACGTCTACGGTCGCTGCCATGACTCCTAAGAGCTGGAGCCAGACTCGAGCTGTGTGGCATGGAGCGCTGAGAAATGAGTTCACAGCCCCCAGTATCTTTGGGACCCGGTCTGGGACCAGGGATACGATCCCCGGCTCCGTCCGAAACCTGGAGCCCAGGAAGACTAGGTCCCGTGACGGGGCCAGCTCAGACTTCTTGAGGTTCACGATCCAACCCAGCGAAACTAACGTGTGTAGTATGGCCTGGGTGGATTCGTGGTTCTGAAGCTGGGACAGCGCTCTGATGAGCCAGTCGTCCAGGTAGGGATGACAGCACCTGCCCTGAGACCTGGCGACCTGAGCTGCTACCAGCATGAGTTTGGTGAATACCCTCGGAGCCGTTGAGATTCTGAAGGGTAACACCCTGAATTGGTAACACTTCCCGTCGAATGCAAACCTCAGAAATTGTCTGAATTCTGGGTGCATTGGAACATGAAGGTAAGCGTCTTTGAGGTCGATAGAAGATAGCCATTCCCCGACCTGCACTGACGAGATCACAGACCTTAGAGTCTCCATCTTGAAAGATGGGACCTCTATGAGTTTGTTCATGATCTTTAAATTCAAGATGGGTCTGAACCCTCCGCCCTTCTTGGTCACCAGGAAGTACGTGGAATAGTATCCGCTCTCTTCCTGGCCCACAGGCACTAGCTCTATCGCAGCCTTGCTCAGCAACGCTTTGATTTCTGAGCGGAGGATGTCCGCCTTCTCCGGGGCGGAGGGCACCTTCGTGTGCCGCACCCCGGTAAATGAAGGTGGACCGCGCTTCCACTGAGGCATATGGCCGTCCCTGAGTGTGGACAGGACCCAGGTGTTCGACGTGGCATTCGCCCAAGCGTCTAAGAACCTTGTCAATCGGCCGCCTACAGGGATCTGCCCCAACAAGCAAAAGGTGTCCGTCTCCGGCGGCACTCCGGCCCCCGGATTTTTGGACACCCCTAGCGGTACGGGAGGAGCTAGGAACCTTGGTTTGGTTTCCCGCGCCCCCGAAACCCCTGCCTGCCCGAAGGCTGCTGGAATTTCCCGCCTCGCTTCTTGGGCCCCTTGCCCCTGCTCCCGGCTTGATGCAGGTTTGCTGACATCCAAGCCTTCCCCGTCGGTGCGGAGGAACGAGCAGGAGGAGGGTTGGACACGCGTGCGCGCGTGACGTCTGGGTCCGGCACGGTGAGAACCCTAGAGGTCTCCCGGCAGGCCGTGACAACGTCCGCTGTGTCCCTCAGCACCTGCTTAGCCCCTGGGAATAGCACTGGGCCAACCCGAAAAGGGAGATTCACAGGGCTTGCTGCGTTGAGGGCATCCATGTGGACACTTACAACCACAGTCGGCGCATCCCCACAACTGCGCTCATCATCTGGTTCGCCGAGCTCCTAATAGAGTCATGAGCCAGATGACCACCTACCGCAGTAAGCTGGCCAAGGAGCTCCGAGGAGGAATCTCCGGGGATCTCCACCTTCTGTGCTAACTGGACTTGCATTGAAGCCAAGTAAGCCTGATGGACCGCAAGTTGCATCTGTTGCCCAGCGTTACGGTACGCGTCCTCGAAGGACCTGTACGCGGACTTCAGATCAACTGCTCCAGCAGTGAAGGGTGGCAGCCGCCGACCTTGTCGCCCGACCGAGGGTGAAACCTTCGGCCGTTGCAAGGAAACTGCGGTGTAAACACAGTCCCCCACCTCTGGTATCTCAAAAAGACCCTCCTCTTCTAACTGATACCGCTTTGATAAAAAGCCTAGATCGGCAAGAGAGCGAGTATCAGCCATGAGCGGAGCGATCAAGTCGTCAACCAAAGAAGGGAGAATGCGGAGCCCCACTACGGGAACCTTGCTCCGAGCAAAGGCATCCCCCGCTAAACGGTAGTCCGAGTCCTCTGGCTCGGGGACCGGGGCAGCAACACCAGGGATAGCCTCCGCGATTAAACCACGGAGGCTCCTGATGGCAGCGACAGCTGATAAAGGGCCCGCATCCTCCCAGATCTCATCCACGTCCATGGCCTCGACCCCGGATCTACCCGAAAGGCGTGAAGCCAAATCGGGGTCGTCTAGGGAAGAGTCACGGGCGCGGACAAGAGAGCGAGAGAACACGTCAGCTACCGCCGGCTGTCCCGAGCCCCCAGCCCGAGGATCGGCCTCAAGTGGGCCCCCCGAGACCTGGGTCCCGGGGGTGCTCGTGGGTCCCACGTGCGGCCCGGACTGCACCGTCACTTGGACTTGGTCTCGGAGCACGGGGCAGGAGTCCGAGGACGCTGCACCTGGAGCACAGGCGGCGCCTCGTAACCTGAGGTAGATGCCCTAGCCTGGTAGCCTACTCCATCAAGCGGCTCCAGGTTGGGCGGGGCCAGTGATCCCCCAGACGAGACCTGCCCGAAGCCAGGTGTCTGGAGGGACTGGTGTGTTTGTGTTATGGTGGTCTGGGACTCCATACTCCGCAGCTCGCGAGCCGGAAGCTGAGCGTCCCGAGGAGACCCCGTGCCTCGGACGAGTCCGACACCGAGATCCCCCCTGGCCCCATGAGTAGCATCAGGCTCATGACTCGAGGCCTGGAGCTACGTACGGAGCCCCGAAACCGCCGAGTCAATCATGACCTTCACTTGCTGTGTGAGCATGGTTGAGAATTGCGCCATATCAAATTGGTTAGTGACATTTTGTGCGTTAGGTTGTTGTGGGGTGGATGGGTGAGATCGTTTTTCCCCGGCTGAAGTCCCCCGCCCGTCCTCGACTGAGTCTACCTCGGATGACGAGTCATCGAGACTAGACCTTGCCGAGGACACCCTGGCGGAGGCCGAAGCCTTAACCTTCTTACCACCTTTTTTAGCCTTTTTCTTACTGGCAAGAGCCTTTTGCTCCTTAAGAGCCTTAGAAGGGGCGGCCAGCTTGTAGATATCCTTGCCATCCTGCAAGGCCTGGGCAAAAAACTCCAGATCAACGTCACACCTGGCTCTGGCCCTGGGGGTGAAGGCCTGACATGTCTCACACCTGAGGGGATGGTGGAAGTCCGAAGCCAGACAAAGTAGGCATTCGTCATGGGCGTCGGTGATCGACACCGACCCCTTGCACTGGGCACAAGCCTTGAATGGCTAGAATAAAAAAGCCAAATCAAGACGTGCACAGGCCACATGTGTATGTATATAATTATTTTTAAATAATATATATACTTAATACATGGGGAAATGCTATGTGAATGTTTATGTCAAACATGCATGTACAAAACATGAGCAGAGGCGAATGGCAAATGCGAAGTAGAAAAGTAAACAAGCATGGCCACACCCCTAAAATCACTGAAAGAAATAAAGCATGTAATATGACTAAATTGCTTGCAGGCCAAGGGCGATTCGAAATACTCACCGAAAACGAATCTGGAACCCCAATATGATAGTATAAACACGTGGAAAGCCCAGATTTGACCAAATTCCACGATCAAAAAACATCGATCGAAGAAAAATGGCCGCCATCTTGGGTCGACTTTCCCGCTACGCGAGAAAGTAAGTTACAAAAACACGAAGTTTTTTAACACTAATTCTAGAATTAGTAAAGGTAGAAGTTACCACACATACAGATTGCTTATGGGCCATTTTCTTAGATTCGTGTAGAACTCTTGAAACTCAGAGAAAATTCGTGAACAACTTGTCAGTTCAATGACAGGATGAAAAGTGGTGAGATTAGAGTTATCTGCCCCTGGTTGCACGACAACCGTAAGGGGTGAGGCTCGAAGGGGGTGACCCAAGTACGTTTTCTTAGTTTTTTAACTATTTTTAAGTGGAAAATATAGTTACAACCTGTCATATATAAAAAATCAAGGATTTTATGCAATAAGTACCCCAAGGAGGATCCCTTCTGAAAAAGAATGAGCAATTGAACATCATTATTTGATTATTGAAAACCAAATATGTTCCTTGTATCTTGGCGAAAGATGATGGAACTCAAAACATGCAATTATTCTCCATTGAGTTATCAATTGAAAATGGCACAAAAAGGTTACTGCAAGAAGTACCAATCTCATTACGTAAAATCAGATCATTAATTCATTCCCTAGGCTTATTTGCTAATTATATGCTAATTATTTGCTAACGTAATCGTGTAGAGATCCGTGTCTACAGGAAGTTATAATCTTACCAACCACAGCCATGATTTCAAATGCCTTAAATTAGGAACTGAGAAGTGCAAACATGGCTATTTTTAGCAACGCTGCGAACAGAAAATCTTAGCGGAAATTGCTGAAGTCTTCTGAATATTTGCAATATGGCGGTGCACATGCAGCCCTCGATAGGTTATCTTCATGAGCAGAAACTCTGACTTACCATTGCTGCAAGCAAATCTGACACATCAAACTGTCCCACAAATATTATGTGTGCTTTTCATTTATTCAGAGGGAAACTCAATAAGCCAAAGTGGCTGAGAAAGCTGTTATCTGATTGGTCGGAAAATGGTCAACCCTAACAGCTGGTCATTTCCTGTACTAACTTCCTGTGGACATGGATCTCTACGGGATTCCGTCAGATCATAGATTAGTGACAACCAAAATTAGCAAACAAGCCTAGAGAACGATTCAATTATCTGATTTTAATGAGATTGCAAGAAGTTAGTACAAAACTAAAATTAATAATCTTTATCATTCTTAGTCAACAGCAAAATATTAAGCATAATTCAACAGAAACACACCTTTGAAAGATAATTGTATCTTTAAGTACCACTCAGTTAGTGGGTAATACACAAACAGAGTTTCAGGAAGACATGATGAAGAGTTTTCAAGTTCTGCTCTGGAAGTGAACCTATCCCTGAACAAAGTCCAAATCCAAAGCGTTTCTATAGAAATGGAGAAAAAAAATTCAAGAAATCTGAAAATATCAAAGGCAACACTTTGGTCAGTGGGTAATATGCATGCTAAGTTTCAGAAAGATATCATGAACAGTTTTGAGTTCTGCTCCTGTAACGAACCCTGAACGAAATGCAAATCCAACCCAAGTTTTTTTTCAGAAATCTAAAAATATCAAAGTGAGTGAGTTATTGTTTAAAGCCGCTTCGGCAGTATTGCAGCCATTAGCGGCAAGAAAAATATCAAAAGGCATCACTTCAGTAGATGCTCCGAAACGGACAGACAGACTGACAGGGTGATGACTATATCCCATGGTATTACCTACTGGTGGGATAAAGATTATTGACAAAGTTGCAATATCACCTAAAATGGCTCAAAACAACTTCAAAAGGTTACATCAGTGCCGTTGAAGTATTTAGCTAAGTTTCTACAAACAGCTAGACTGGTGTTCTTGTTTCTTAATACAATGTTGAGCTCTTAAGTATGAGGCAAGATCAAAGAAGTTTCTGGAAATCAATTAAATGTCGTCATGGAAAATGTTTGATATAATTTATAGTTGAAGCCAGTAGCGTCTGATGAAAATAGTTTGAACTTTTCTGGTCTTTGAATATTTAATCAGCCTCCCAAATCACTGCCGTTAAATTCAGGTTTGATCTCTCATATGGCTGGCAACATTAACTTACATTTATATTTACCAGTATATGCAGTATTGTACCTTATTACAGGAAATGAAAATGTGCTATATTGTACCTAACTTTACAACTTGTTCATTAGACATACACTGATAGAGTATTCACATAGTAACACATAACATGTTCTAGCGCCGATGAATGGTTTTAGTTCTCATTGTTTTTATTTTTCAACAAATGTGCGCTTCTGTTAATCAAGTTGTGAAATATAAATTCATCAAAATATTACATTCATTAATATCTTTGAATTTGACTGTTTTAATCATGTATTAGTAGCATATTTGTGTAAACTGGGATATCCTTTTGTATTTCGTTTCCACAAAAAATACCCCGATAGAATCCTCCTTTTAAATAGAAACACACCAAAGTCTGACAACACACAATCTAGGTATTTGCTTTTACAAAATCAAGTGCAGGCCTAATATAAGTTGTATGCTTCTCATGAGGGTAATACAGTCTCATGTGCCATCTTTAATTGTACCATATATAATTGGTACAAAGATGGTACATGAGACCGTATTACCCGAGGGAGAAGTATACATTGATTTATCTTTTCGTCATGTCAATAACATTACTTTTATCATATTTATTGTGTTTTGACTGCCGATGACTGATCAGCTGATATCGTTTGAATAACCTTGGCCCTAAACGTAAACAACATGGCATCACTCATCTCGACTGAAATGTAAAAAGTCTTTTAACATATTACTACAAGTTTTTTAATGCCTTAAAACGAGTTATTCTTTGATTATTTATAGACCTGCAAACAGTTGATCGAACTGTTCAAAACTCTGTACACCATGTGCGTCATTTTATAACGTCATATGACCATAATGTGACACCTACACTCAGCAATTAGCTGTTGCTATGATAGCGGGGTACAAGAAATTTGTACATCGTTAGACTGACGGGGTACATAGAGAAAAATTTAACGACCGTTAGCCAATCAGAAACAAGTATTTTACTGTAAGGAAAGATAAGACTTATTAGACATTGTCAACAAAAAAGTTAAAGTTCTATGATCCAAGGTCAGAATTGTTTTGTATTTGTTGCACAAATTATTTTGTGCAAATGTAGAAAAAAAGAAATGGGGCAGTTTCACAACACGAACAGAATTGAAACAAAAATCCAAATCTGTTCATTTGTTTTGGTTGATCAGTACAATTTAGTAAAAATACGAATAGATTCCACCTTTTTTTAAAGTTTTTTAAATCATGGTTGATTGGTAAAACTATAAATTAATTATTTTAGCCTTATATCAAAAATGTTGTACAGAGCAGAACCTCTCAAACTCTCCAAGCATCTGTGACATTCAATTAACTTACATAGTCAAATATGGTATCTAAGATACATACATCTGTATTAATTATAGATAACATTCAAATATGACACAAAAGATGACAATAGACAAATAATTACAATAATGTACACTTATCTATACACATGAGATTAGCTGTGAGAGTGTTATCTGCTTGCTGATTCCCAATAGAGTAAATATCTTTATCAATTTCAAATTACAGAGAGCCTCCATATGAAATAATTTGACATAGGGTAAATAATATGTCAATTTTATTTAACAAATGAATTTTTCATTTTTAACACTCTATGGAACTTTCCCCCACAAAGCATTAACTCATGCCAGTCTCCATCACTGGCTACCCTAAGCCTTGCCACATTTCCTTAACTTCCCTGTGCTATTGTAGAGGTATGCTGCACCTATACCTCATAGTGAGCTGTGCTATTCTAGCACAGGAAAGTTGCACTCTATATGGTGCTGTCTTCTTCTGATGTCACAATGTTGGTCTCAGTCTAAAACTGTTCCAAAACATAGAACAGTTTTGCCAATAATTAGAAAATACTATATGAAAATCAAAAGATTGTTTTCTCTCCACATTTTGCTTGGCACTAGGCAAAATGGTCCAGCTCATATGCGGCATTTCACTTTAAGTCAAGTGCAAATTTAGAAAAAGAATAGGCCCTACCTTGAAATTAAAAGAAAAAGGAAAGATTCTTATGGTGATGCATCATAAAAGAACTGTTCCAAAAGGCACTTTCCACAATGGAATTAACATTTCAGATTGACAGTTGGTCGACTCTGGTCCTAGTTGATATAAGACATGACCTAGTTGGTGAGGAACAAGTAGAAGCCTGGCCACACAGAGTTGCATGGAAGTG
Source organism: Gibbula magus (assembly GCA_936450465.1). Classification (NCBI taxonomy): domain Eukaryota; kingdom Metazoa; phylum Mollusca; class Gastropoda; order Trochida; family Trochidae; genus Gibbula; species Gibbula magus. Next base: position 30,548,763 of record OW388292.1, on the reverse strand, counting down.
TCCCCTCGGGCACATCTCAACACTGGTGGTCTTCTCAATAAGCATCCTTCATTGACTCCTAATTACTGGCCTCTCAAAGGACAAACATATCACTTGAGAGCAGTAGAGAGGGATATTTTAGCAGAATAAGAATAGAATTACATACATTTCTGATGTCCTCTCAAAGGCATAAAGGGAACTAACATTTTGTTGCCTGTATGTAAGAAACCTAACTGAGAAAGACCAATAAAATAAAATAAATCATTGCACATTCTTGTATTAATATTTTTGTATGCAGGGCTTCAGATAATTATTTTTACCAATGAGTATTTCACTCAGCAAAATCAAAAGTGAGGTGTAAAATTAGTAAATGAAAAAAGCCAATGAGTATTTCACTCAGCAAAATCAAAAGTGAGGTGTAAAATTAGTAAATGAAAAAAGCCAATGAGTATTTCACTCAGCAAAATCAAAAGTGAGGTGTAAAATTAGTAAATGAAAAAAGCCAATGAGTATTTCACTCAGCAAAATCAAAAGTGAGGTGTAAAATTAGTAAATGAAAAAAGCCAATGAGTATTTCACTCAGCAAAATCAAAAGTGAGGTGTAAAATTACTAAATGAAAAAAGCCAATGAGTATTTCATATTTTCAACGTTTATTAACATTCAGTGTCTTCATCTCATAGGTTTTCAATTAGTCATTGGTTATTTCTTCATATGTTTTGATCAATCAATCACTGACATTCAAGTACCGTATATGTACTTACTTCTGTAAGAAATATTTAAAAACAGATGAAAAATAATTTGGTCTTCATAAAAATAAATTTCGGTAAGGCGAGACCAAATTAATTAGTTGATTTACGGATCCGCCGACTACGATTTTGGCAATTTCCTAAAATAAAAAAATGTTTATTTGAACCCCGCTCAATAAAAAATGTTGCAATTCTAAAATCTAAAATATTACGAACAGTAAGTGGGAGGTAACTCCAGTCCAGTTGCCTTTGAAGCGCAATCTAAACTTGGTCCCGTCTCATCATTATTTATGCACTTAAGTGTGCATGCGTGAAACCAGTCTTCTTGCTGTGGTAATGGCGGCCTTCGGTTTTCAGGAAAATCTTCGTCGACACTAGACCAAAAAGCTTTTCTTTTTTTCTTTTTTTTTTTCCCTCCTGCCTTTAGGTATTTTGACCTCCAGAAATCCGTAAATCAAGTAATTAATTTTGTGTGGCCTAAAGATGTATTTTTAAAAAGGATTCTGAACGAACATCATCAATAGATGACTGCAGTTAACTATAAAGACATTGAGTATGGGTACGGTGGGGGCGCACCGCGGGAGATAGACTATGATTTTGCCTTTGTAAAAGCGACCGGTTTCGTCCTATGAATTATGCTCATCAGAATAAAGGGTAGGCTGTGTGCAATCCTTTATATACCTGTTCTAGCGGTGTGAGCGGTGTTGCGGGGGTACTATGACGTCATAGTGGTGTGTGCGGCGGCGTCATGTGTTCATGAGCATTGTGCCTGGGTTGGCAGGGTGCCAGGGACCTGGAATTGAGGTTGCGGTGGCGGTGTAAGCCGTAGGACATTGTTTACAGGCTTATAAGAGTTGTATGACGCATTATCTACATTAAATTGAGTGTAGAATATAGTAGAATTTTTTAAATTTAGTCGATCAGAATTGAAGAGACTGTTTTTAAGGCTAACGGAATTAGTACATCAGATTTGATGTAAGCCTATTGTAAAATTCTAGAGGATAATCATTAAAATGATATGAGATGAACACAGATTTATGTTCTTATTACGTACGGGGAGGGCCTCTAGTTATTAGAGACTCTAGGTCCTCTCCCACCGGTTTGGTAGAAGAGGAATAATAGAACAACACAGAAGTGAATTGAAGAGGTATATAATTGTAATTTTTAAAGGAATTGGAAAATTACAGTGGATTGGTATGGTGTATACCAGTGGAGTGAAGTATGCACATAGGAGTTTACATAAGAGAGAGTTCATATGTAAGAACAACTAGATAGAGTTCCAGTGGTGAAAGTACAGTTCAAACACTTAGGAGTCGATGGGTTCTGTCAGACTGAGGATGATCGACGTCCTGATGATGTCATCATGTGTGGAACCCGGCAGCAAGGCCTGGTAGTCCAAGAGGATTTGATTCAACTCCTCTTGGACGCCACGGAAGGGGGATGTAGCCCTGCTCACCGGGTTGGCGGCGGTGGGGGACGTCATCCCTGTTCTGGGGTCGGTAGACTGGCCAGGTTTCTGTAAGGATAGTAGATGCACAATTGCTCAGATTCCAGTTTGAAAACGGCGGTATAGGAATGATTGGAGTAAAGTTATTATTGTACTGTGGTGAATTTCCAGAGTAACAAATTACCTGTCGCTGGGTAACAGAACTGGTTTCCCCATTCCAAGGTGGTGAGGTGGGGATAGCATCAGCCGTAGATACTGGCGATGACGCTGCTAGTCGTGAGTGACTAGTTGTAGCTCGTCTTCTTGCTTGAATTCGGCGTGTTCTCACGGTGGTGTAAGACACGGCCAACTCGCGTGTCAGTTTATGACAGCTTATGATATGGCGGAAGCAATCATCCTTACGTGTAAAGTCCTTGTCACAGATGGTGCACGTGTGTACCATGTTGCCATGCACGCTCTTAGTGTGGCGAGCGAGTGCATCTTTTCTTGAAAAACAACGGAAACATGTGGCGCATGAGGTTTATGACGTCACGGTATTGTGTGTATAGTGATCACATCGTGGTTGCGGTGTGATTGTGTTTGAGGTGTGTAGCCTGTTTGTCCACTAAGAATGTGCTGAATATGTATCAGAAATAAAAAGAAAAAGGTGAAGACCGGAATGGATACTTCAGCCTACAATCTTATCATTGATCCATCAATCAATGATAAGATTGTAGGCTGAAGTATCCATTCCGGTCTTCACCTTTTTATAAAGACATTGAATTAGTCTTAACGAAAACAGTCTTTGGGCCAAAACCACAAGCTTATTATCAAGGCGAGTCGACTCATTATTCATCACCAATAATATTCTTCTGCTTGGCCAAAACTTGAACAACGTATGTAAAATACCAACCTGATTTTGTGAATTACTGCATTAATTTTTATAATTTGACTCTAAACATCAATAACATGCATTTATTTGAGAGAAATTCTATGTTGATGCTTGACACTGACTTCAGGGATATAACTAACTGTTACTTCAATTCACTGACAACGTTGAGTTTGTATATCTGCAACCCATTTATCGCTTCTTACCCTTGATCTAGCTACCGAGGCTAAAATCACAATGACTCTGTAACATATCACAAGGACTCTATCGCAATAATCACAAATACTCCACCCTTACTGGAACCAAGGGTATCTTCCCATAATACAGAATTCCCATAATACAGAACAAATATTTAATGGTTCAGTGATTGAGTTTCCCCCTTTAGAATAGTGGTATGATCCAAGAAGACAGAGGAGATAATTCCCAAAAGACAGAATACTTAATCAACGGTTCAGTAATTACTGGTAAAAAAGAAAAATGACATGAAACTAGAAATATGTGCACAAAGTGGAAGGGGGATATAGGTTTGAGCTCAGTACGTCCGTCCGTCCGTCCGAGATAAAAGGGACAGCTTTTCTCAGAAACTGTTTAAGATAGGCTTACCATATTTGGTGTGTGGCTTGAGGGCATAATTGCCTTGATGGAGTTCGGAAATGAGAAGCGTGCAACTTTTTTTCCTGAGTTATTGCCCCGTATTTTTTTACTTTTCTCATGGTGTCTCCAAAGGGGACAGCTTTTCTCAGACTATTTAAGATAAGATGGTGTGTGGCTTGAGGGTATCGATACCTTGATGGAGTTAAAAAATAAGAAGTGTTTGATTATTACTTCCAGAGTTATTGCCCTTGTTCCGTTTTTTTTCGACCCTATTCCAGGTATCTTCAACGGGGATAGCTTTTCTCAGAACCTGTTTAAGATCAAATCAGTTGTGATTTGAGGCTTGATCAGGCTTGAAGGTACTGATACCTTGATGGAATGAAAATATGTAGCTCACAATTGTTTCTTCGTCAATTATTGCCCTTGTTCCGTCTGGCGGGGTACGTTGATGACTATGTCTTCTTGTTCAACATTGTTCATCTGCAACATGATTCACTGCCAATTGTACAACAATCCTGTAAAAGTCTAAAACACACTTCACAGTGGCATTAGTTTCATCCAGTCATATTCAATATGACTGCCAGAAAGAGAATTGAAGGCATAATGTCAGTCTAACAGAAGTAGATTAGAGGGTACAGTGGGTACTAAAGCAATTGAAACCCACAATCAGAAAATAAATGCTGACGTGGTATCCTTTGTCAGCTTTTGATTAGGTGTCAAAAGCCTTGTGAAAGCTGAAACTTTCCTAATTGTCAAAGCTTCACTGTTAATGTCATGACCTCAAACGTAGCAAACAGTATCAGGGAAAAAACTATCAGTGATAGTTTATTCATTCACTATTAGATAACGATTTTGGACCATCTCAGGGGTTGTTGCATTTTGGACCATCAGGGCATTGTTCGTCCTCATACTAGTCTTTGTCACACTTGCATTCAGCTGACCACCTCTTGAGAAAACCATATGAGGGAACATCCTTGTTAAATGTTTCATCATGGATGGCCTTCTGCATAAAACCTTTGTTCTCCAAATACTTAATCACTGTTCTTGCCTACATGTTGTCCGTTCCTGCTTACAAAAAGACTCCTTGTGATGGCAATGACCTGTCATAATGACATGCTTTCATCAAATGTTTCACAATTTCGTGGGAGCCCACTTTGAACACGGAACAGCATGTGGGAAAGAATGATATCACTGAGATGGATGATTTTCCAGTTGAGGTTGACTATTCTTATAAAACACCTGTCACATATACCTACCGGTATATCTATATACTTAGAACTTTTACAATGTTAGAAAATACCTTTCAAAGAAGTAATTTCAAAAGATATTTCTGAACATGAAATTTCATTGTCACCAAATGAACAAATGCTACAAAAAAATAAAATTTATGGACAAAATTTGAAATGGAACAGCTTTTTTCAATTCTTTTCAAAATGCATTTATGAATCAAATCAAAATTGTATCTGATACAAAACAGAAGAAAATGGTTTTATTTGAAAAAATACTTCTGATTGGCTATATTAATGTGATATAAATAAGGGAATAATAAACTCTTCTTGAGATCAAGACAAGATCAGAACACAACTGAAGTATTGACATCACAGTTCTTATTTACATATACTCACAACTATATTAAGCTCACCAAGGTTCCTATTCAAATAGACTCCTTTCCATTGCAATTGTAAACAAGTGTTTGCCACTAACATGGCAATGTCCCCCGCCGGTGACATTGAGTTAGTAAGACACATCATTGGAGCTACGTGGGTTCATGATATATCGTGTTAATATATCGTGTGTGTGGAGCACAGTGGTGTAGTGGTTAGCATGCTTGCCTGTCACGCCATCGGCCCGGGTTCGAATCCCGGTGGAGACACCAAACATTTGTGACCTGGGTCTTATACTGTGTTGTGCCCCTGGGCAAGGCACTTCATCCACATTGCACTCAGTCCACCCAGCTGTTTAAATGGGTACCTGAACACGGGAGGTACGGACCTAAATGGTCGCGCGGAGCGCTTAGTAGCGGCACCGAAAGTACAATTCCTTCAGGGTAATAATTGTACCGCCATTGAGCAGTGCTTGCACTGGATATAAGGCGTTAAAAAAAAAAAAAAAAATGTATATTATTATTAATAATAGTTCTAAAAGTCAAAGTGTTGTGGTGACCTTGAAAATAAGGTCAAGGTCACCAAATCGACTGGCGTCTGCGTCATCCTCCAATGTAGACTGACACAAAATTTGAAAACATTTGGTCCAACCGGTCATAATAAATGGTGATAACAAGAGTTCAAAAAGTGGTCAAAGTGTTGTAGTGACTTTGAAAATAAGGTCAAGGTCACCAAAATCCCCTGGTGTCTGCGTCATCCCCCAGTGTAGACTGACACCAAATTTGAAAACTTTGAGTCCAACTGGTAAAGATATATATCGCGTTAAGAGTTAGAAAAGTGCTCAAAGTGTTGCGGTGACCTTGAAAATAAGGTCAAGGTCACCAAAATAAACTGGTGTCTGTGTCTTTCCCCAATGTAGGCTGACAACTAATTTGAAGACTTTGGATGAAATGTTTCATGAGATATCGCCTTAACAAGAGTTCAAAGAGTGGTCAAAGTGTCGTGGTGACCTTGAAAATAAGGCCAAGGTCACCAAAAGTGACTGGTGTTTGCGTCTTCCCACAATGTAGGCAGAAACCAAATTTGAAGACTTTGGATGCAACGCTTCATGAGATATCGCGTAAACAAGAGTTCAAAAAGTGGTCAAAGTGTTGTGGTGACCTTGAAAATAAGGCCAAAGTCACCAAAAGTGACTGGTGTCTGCGTCTTCCCACAATGTAGGCAGAAACCAAATTTGAAGACTTTGGATGCAATGCTTCATGAGATATCGCGTAAACAAGAGTTCAAAAAGTGGTCAAAGTGTCGTGGTGACCTTGAAAATAAGGCCAAGGTCACCAAAAGTGACTGGTGTCTGCGTCTTCCCACAATGTAGGCAGACATGAAATTTGAAGACTTTGGATGCTACGCTTCATAAGATATCGCGTAAACAAGAAATGTGACGTACGGACGTACGGACGGACGCCGCTGAAAACATAGTCTCCCCCCCCCCCCCCGCGTTGCGGCGGGGGACAAAAAGCTTCTTTAATTGAAGATGATAGTTTTCTAATGAGACTCTTTGATCTTCAGCCAACGTTTCATGTACCATATCTTGTAAAAATTCGGGACTCACAAAGAATCTTGTAGAAAATAGGATATAAGATGGCAAGAACCTCCCCCAGACAGACAACCTTTACTTCTGACATTACATTGTGTAGTCACTGTAAACTTATATGCTTGAATCTCTTGACTCCACGCCCCATCCCCCTGCCACCAGATTTGCCAGTGGACAGATCAACTGCAAGGGCAGTAATGACCGGTTGTCCTGTTGGCTCCTGTTGTTCATTATAAGATATGACTATGCAGTTTAATTGGCTCGTTGGAATGGGTTTGGACTATAGTACTATCAGAAGTACACTAGTATGAATGGCTGTTTAATTGATGAGGTTAATTTCGTCCCCTGTACTGAATAATTACATATGGCATACAATATAAATCAACCAAGTAATAGAACATCATTTTACTTCTGGACTACACCCAGTGATAATGAACTACTTCGAAAGCTGCAAATCAATAATAATCAATTGTATGCAATATTTCCATACTTGCAGAGTGACCAGAGTCCCTTTCATTTTAATATCATAAGATTTAGACATGAAATATAATAATCACAAATTAGTTTCTATTTGGAATGATACACAAAATTCCATATTTACCGCGCAAAGGTGTCATCATACAGCATGTCATGAAATAACCCTTAAAAAGGTGTTACGGCAAATTCAACAGCCCTCCGTTAATACAAGGATTTCTTACAATCAATCAAAGGCAATGCATATTATTTTAGACTTATTCATAACTATTGACAGTTGTCGCAAATGTTACCACAAGCAATGTATGAAATAAACCTGACAGCCTAAATAGTTATTTTGTCAATTAATATGACAACATTAAAGGTGCAGTAGCACATCTTTTCGCTCAAATAAGTTGATGAAATGTATTTATAAAAATAATTTCACCAATCGTAAAACAGCCTTCTCTCTTCAGCACATCAAGTTAAAAATGAGTGTACATGGCTCGGTAAAGCCATGGGAATTGTTTTTGTATTTCGAAATAATAAAATGTGTTCACAATAAAATGCTGCCATGCAATCTTTGCTTTTTACGCAACACCGTTATTACCACTATGGATAATTGGTTTGTGTAATAAGATATTTTACCCTCTAAAGTAAATATAAATGACAACAATCATTTTAAATGGGAAAATTGAAAAAATAAATTTTGCAAAAAATATGCTACTGCCCCTTTAGAGTAAAACATCAAAAGTTATCAGCTCTGACCAAAAGGCTGTTGGACGGACCTTATTTCATTTACTGGCGTAAGCGAATTTCATTTCTAGGTTTCCACTGCTTAAATTATTTGATGAACATATTGATTACAAATATTACCTGTAATCCACTTTAAACTGAAGAACAGGTTTAGTTTCAATGAAGTCATGTACAAATAAAATATGCCATACCATAATGAAGCTAATGAAATATTGTTTACATAGATGTATGCACAATTTCTAGAACAATATCTATTGTTTAGAACTATAGTTAACAAAATGTTGATAGTTCAACTTCAAACAGTGACATCACCATCTTAGGATTGAAAGATAAAGAAATATACAAATATTCTATAAATATTGATAACTCACTTCAAATTATTATGAAATATGCACTTTTGTAAACAGTGCTTTCTGATCAGGGGAACCTTTCAATTATTGTTAGTTTGGTGCCTTTGGCATCTCATTAGTGTATTAGTGCCGTCTTCCTATAAACCTACAAACTATGTCGATATCGGAATTATGTTACATTATATTTGAAAGTGACAGCGATATTGCAAAATTGATTCTGACCTTCAAATACGTACATAGATATAATTGTCCCTTTTTCTGTATGTAGATCGCAAATATCCAAGCATTTTACTTACGGGACTGAATACGGTAATTTTAATAAGCACCCTCTTTTTCAAATTTTATAAGCACCCAGTGGTTATAAAAAGTGGAATACGGTACTTGAATAAAGTAATCAAAGGAGAAAACAATTCCCTGAAATTTGATACAATAAATGTCTGAGAGAAAATAAACTCAAGTTATACCGGCAAGATCTAATTTTCATAGTTGTAAAAGGTTTTATAACAGGTATGACATTTCAAACTACCCATGTGAAATGTCACAATTTTTTTATGTGTTAAATTTATAACCTTCCTAAATGCTACCATAGCTTATCTCTGCACTTATTCAAACTATAAAGTATACATGTGTCTGCAAGTTTATTTCAAAAGCTCTACATTTATTTTTGATACAAATTCTTGAATCAGTAATTAACTGATGATCGTCGAGACATTCAAGCTTCTGGTTGCATGAATTTTGGATGATTTCACTACAGTCAATTGCTTAAAGGGAGGGTTGTCGCCATCTTGGATTTTTTAGCATTACGTGAAATGAAAACACCCTATATTAAAATAAACTCAAGTTATATCTGCAAGATCTAATTTCATAGTTGTAAAAGGTTTTATAAAAGGTTTGACATTTCAAACTACCCTTGTAAAATGTCACAATTTTTTAATGTGTTAAATTTATTATAAACTTCCTAAATGTAACCATAGCTTGTCTCTGCACTTATTCAAACTATAAAATATGCATGTGTCTGCAAGTTTATTTCAAAAGCTCTACATTTATGTTTGATAGAAAACTTTGAATCAGTAATTAAGTGATGATCGTCGAGACATTCAAGCTTCTGGTTGCATTAATTTTGGATGATTTCACTACAGTCAATTGCTTAAAGGGAGGGTTCTGATCATCATCAATTAAAAATCTTGGATTTTTTTGCATTACGTGAAATGAAAACACCCTATATTGTACCTAATTTTACAACTTTTTATTAATTATACACTGATAGAGTATTCACAAAACAAGACATAACATGTCATGAAACTCAGTATGATTAAAATCAACCTTGTTCCGAGGAATAAAATTTGCAAAATAATGGATCTACCGGTGTAAGGTCCCAGATTATACCCCTTTCAAAGCATACCAGGGTATATTTTGGGAGCTCTCAGACTATACCCCGGGGATAGGTTCTGAGAAGAGGGGGTATATTCTGGGAGCTCTCAGAATCTACCCCGGGGTAAAATCTGTGAGCTCCCAGAAATTTTCAGACTTTACAGCGGGATACAAACAAGTTCTGTAGATTCGATTCCTCGCCACAAGGTCTGAGGACACCCCGTTCCGCGCGTGTTCCAAAGCCCAGTCAAATAGCTTACGAGGTTCATTTAGCCATTGGTAATACTTATTTATATTTTTGAGAGAGCACTTTATTTCAGTAACAAAATCAGGCTACAGTGCCTTTAATCTCAAATACAGCAATATAAAACAAATATGAAATATTTGAAAATAGAAGATTTTTTCATTTAGAAAATAAAGTCATGGGCTCTGAAGCTCATCAGGAATTGTATTGTTAGATGTAGAAAACCAAAATTAGTTGTTCTCAATATAATGCACAATCCCCAGCTCTGAAAAATATCTCAGTCTTCAAAAATATCAGTGCACAACAAAAAAATTAATTGACGCTAAATTTTGATAAAATCTGTTGTCCAAGTATCACAATTCCTGCAAAGATATTGAAGAAAAGGTGATCCTCCCAATTAAAATGGAATAAACATATTTCCCAAATCATCATGCAAAATGGTATAAAATTTGAAAAGAAACAATATTTATTTCTTCTCAAGTAAGTATACCATATCAACGATTCCTACTTAGAGGTGGAAAAGTGACCAAAACCAGATGCAAATTTTAACATAGCACTTAACACCATGGTTTCAGAGAAGAAGTCAACTAAAGGTTTTACTAATAAAGGAAGATGAGGACCAAATGAACAAACTTTTATCTCCTAGGTGCAAGGTGCATTTGAATGATTTTATGAGTGCTTTTCCATATGCATTTTAAATGGGCTTTAAACTACAAACTAATTAATTATTTAAACAGAATATTTTTTAAGACAAAAACATGCAGTTTATGAGCAGACTTTTTCTAACTATGTCATGCCATAAGCTCACGAGGACAGATCCGCATTGATAATTTTAGGGTACCTCTTCAGTCACCTGGCCAGCAGTTTGCATAGTCTTCAGTGTATATGAAGCAGCCATATTTACAATCTGTTTTCAAAAAGAAAGAAGATGCAATTTTCCCTCCAACAATATTTTGATGTATGAGAGATCTAAGAACATTCTTATCATCATCAAATTAAAATGCGACCTCAACACTGCTTGACATATGTCCAATAAATCATTTAAACAATAATTCTCTCACATCAATGATAGTTTTATTTCACAAATTAAATCTGGATTAACAGACATGCCATAAGGGTTTGTCACTTGAACACTGCTCCAGTACATGAATTCTCACCATGACAGAACATCCCAATTATCTCTGACATGATAACAAGTGTCACATCAACTTAGTGTGAGTAAACACTTGATTGCTAATTAAGGAGGTAATTATTCCTTTGATTATATATGTAATTCATAGTATGTTAGAGAATGTATATGTAATTACTAACTTTGTCACTTCCGAAATATGTTTTACGTGGATGAAACTGGAACTCGTTATTTAACCATCAATCTACTATAATTAGTCATGTTTGTGTTAATCTTGACTATGTATACTTTTGATCTGAGTGAGTGGACCGTGGTGAATACAATATGATGCATAATGTAAGTGTAAAAACTAGCCATTGACTCTGTAGCTCATAGGATTTGAAGGATATATTATTTAAAGTTGAAGATGTAAAATGTTTTCTCAAGTAATCCATTTTAAAAAACATTTGTCAAATGCCTGCAATGGCATAAAAATAACTAAATAGCAGAACAGCAAAACATCACTTTTTGTGCCCTCCCCAAACCAAGCAGCAATGTCCCAAATGAAACTAACTGGGCTGGAAATCTTGCTGCAGCGATATGCAGTGCAATGCCTTGGGTAGTAACTATTGACATCCAACTGGCACACATCTCTGTACACGTACAGTGAGGTCATAGCATTATGATGGCACCAACTTTATGATGTCATAGTATTATGATGTCATCACATTATGACATCATAGCATTGTGATGTTACCTAGTTCAAGTAGTTGATGATGTCAAGGCATTGAACAAACTATATATTATCATTCAAATATTTCAAACGACACTTGCTGGAGATATCATTGTATGATGAATGGATGCATTGCATTTCAACAAACATAAATGTCTTTGATTAGGTGAGTTATCGTTATATCAAATGTCTATCAAATTTTGCAACAATTGGTTTAATTTGTATTATCAAATAAAACCCAATAACAACAGTGTTGCTAAAAGTAAAACATTTTCTTGTGAAATCACATACAATGATTAAGTGTGTGTGATGAAGCATAACGCAATCCAATCATGTTGTGCAGCAAAATATAGATGATATTTCAAAATATGACAATGAACAGAAAGAAATGATTTGTTCACGCAGAACATGACTGTACAGTACGGTATTCGGAATCAGAAGAGATTCAGAAGCATCAACATTGAAAACGAAAAATCCTGTAAAAGAACTGAGTAGAATAGCTTACTATTTGTCCCGGTAATGCAAAAGCATTACTTACCAGAAACACCTGAGAAAATGCTCATCACTGCTCATTTCTCCTCATAGACTCGGATCGTGAAGGGGCTTTCATTTCCTCGCGGCGGCAAGTTGGTATTTAAACCTAAAAGAGTTCCCTCCCCTGTAAGGATATTGACGCGTGGTCATTATATTTTACTGCCGCTTCTTTTTCGGTCATACTTGTAATTTTTACCTGGCTACGGGTGCCAGTGGTTTCGTAGAGGAAATCGGTTCGTAGAGACCGATTATTCGTAGAGGCCACAGGTTCGTAGATACTAGTTTCGTAGAGACTTGTAAAAAGTACATTTAAAGACATAGTTTGTCATGTTTTGTGTATTGTATTGGAGAAATCAACATGTGGATAGTTGCGACCAATGTTTACACAAGCAATTATCAATTAATCCGGTTATTGTTTACATTAATTAGCTACTAACGAGGTATTAGCAACTGGCCGTGTTAATTAATTAAATCAACCAGTAATCGTGTATTCATTGTTGACTCGTGTCGGACTAGTTCCATTGGTGTGCCTGGTAAACATCCTGTTATGGTTTTATAGGCTTTATGTTGCATACCTTTAAGTTTGTTTATATTAGTGGCATTGGTGTCGCACCATGCTTCTGCGCCATAGTGTAGTTTTGATTTTATTAGGGTGTATTAATAGAGTTTCTGTGTTGCTTCCCCATCTAGTATGTGAAAGCATGTTTAGTATGTTTAGAATGTATGTGGTCAACTTGTGGTTTATATACAACAGTACTGTTGTGGATTACTTTTGTCTACTCAACACCGGAACAGATTATAAGCAATAAGCTGGTAGTGAGAAGTTTTGATTGCACATTATTCTGTCGGCGACTTACCCGCTTCATCTTCTCCTCATCCATTTATCATCGGCAATTGTAATCCTGCAATATAATCATACTTACCTGTTTTCTTTATTTATCTCAAATGAATTTTAATTACTATTTATTAACTATTTTTTTTACTCTCTACGAACCTGTTTTTACTCTCTACGAACCTGTCTCTACGAAACCGTAAAAAATCCCATCTACGAACCTGTTTCATCTACGAATAAACCTACACCCCTGGCTACAACCAGGGACATTATATACAATCTATAGAATGTCGCTGCTACAAATAATATTATACATTTTAATAATTTGAGTCTGTTTTACCGATTTGATTATTCGGAAATAAATTTACGTTTATATCATTTAAAACTACTTAACGTTGGATTAAATAGACTTCCGTTGATAAATCTAGTAAATATTAATAAAAACGCTGTTTCTCTTTTCGAACGTAAATTGTTTGACACGTATATGACAATGACAGATTTTGAAAGGTTATATTTGTTCAAGCAATGCTGTATTGATTGATTATCACAAAGGATACTATGTATAGTACAGTTTACCTCTTTACTTCAAAGCGATCACAGCATCTACCTGACCGTCTGTAAAATCATCTGATTATAAAGATAACAAAGGAGGAATAACTAACCTACTTATTAAGTTTAGCTAAAAGTAATCTAAATCATTTTCAACACAATAAATTATTTGATCTCGTTAAAACGACTTGCTATGTGTCATCAGTTATATGATAAATACACTGTATATACCAACAAGATAAAATATATATCTCAATAAATGTAACACGAGTGATTATTCGACGATTTTTTCTTTTCTGAATAAACGTTATTTTGAATGATGATTAAAAACCCAGGAACCCCATACCGTAATTAAAACGTAGGTAAAACTAAGATAAAAAAAAACCAACATAACCCTATATCAGATCTAGTGACTATTTAATATAGGTTGTAGATTGTTTTTCGGGTTCCTGTGATCTTGATCTTGATCTTGCACTCGCTCGGGTAATATCAAAAGTTTGCGACTTAATATCATCAGGTCTTTGAAGGGCATTTAGAAGTGGTATACATAAGAACAGGAAGATTTTCTGGATAACAACTTCTTTAATGTGAAAATACACGACGTTTCGGAGTACATACTCACTCCTTCATCAGGTGGAAGTAGTATATGATGAGACGTTTACCGGGGAAAAGCAGGGTAAAAACTCGAGTTTTTACCCTGCTTTTCCCCTGTAAACGTCTCATCATATACTACTGGTTGAATGTAAGGAAATAACAAAATATGGTACATTTATATAACAAACAAAACAATGGTGAGAAAAGTCAATCAGGGAGATTAACATGCATGAGAATGGTATACAATGGGGATTTGTTATACAAACATGATGGAGATGAAGCATGATTGTATTGCAAATCCTCATCATTCTCATGCTTCTTACTTAATATCATGACTATAATATGACATGGTCACTTACTTACATTACAGAAAGTGAAATAACCAGTTGTAGTTCTGCCTGTCCTAAAGACTTTTCAGAAAACCTGATGAATTGACGCTTCATATAAATTCTTCTCTCACTTAGAAACCACAGTTTAACCACTACCTATCAAAGCTTATTCTTTAAATTGTGTTCGTTGAAATGAAAGTAAAGGTATCATTTGCTCCAGTAACCTCATATAATGACAGTTACACTTACAGCGCTTCTGGCGCTATCTTCTGAAATAACTTAAAGAGGGTAAAATGGCTGATTACTATCTTTCTTTACACTTTTACATGGCTTCTCGTAGCGTTTAATCGATCATTTAAAGAAACACAACGCAAAGGCAACGAACTACTGTCTACATGTGGGCTTTTTGTCTAGACTGTTAGAGGAACTGAAAATGAACTAATCATTTGCTTCAGTGACTCATATCATGACAGCTACAATTACAGCACAAGCCACTGTTGCTGCCTTTAGTCTGAATTTAGGAGCGAAAACGTTCTCAGATTACTAAATACTCAGTCGCTTTATATTTGCTTCTTTGATTATATAGGCGCGCATTTCAAGAAAAACTTCGTAAGGAGAATATAAGCACTGTCCGTTTTCGGCTCATTGTGTTGGAATTTAACATGCACTGGTTATGTGCATCCGTGCTTCGCGCATGTCAGTTTTGTACAAATATTTTAAAACCAATAATTGAATGTCTCATACAATATACATGTACATATACTATGGGAATGTCTATCTTACGAACTTGTTTGTTTAAACATATGGCATCTCCTAAATGGGGCGAGATATGAGATTGAAATATGGCATTTTTACTTGTTTTAGGACGACCTACAGTAACGACGCGTCAACGAAATTAAGTTTTAAATTGTTCATTATGTAACCATCTTTTGTTAACTTAATTTACATAATTCATGCATTTTAAAATTAAATCCAGTAGATTTTGTCCAATAGAAACTTTTGAAATATCGATTTCAGAACCGCTTCGGTGTCTGAACACGCGTAAAATAAAAAAAGATCGTGCCATGACGAAGGACATTTTCAATACCTCTAAACAAAAGATTAGCCTATTAAATACAATCAAAAGAGAATTTGGCAGTATTTTGTTTTTGCGTCTCTTAAAAATCAGGCAACGTTTCGGGTCAATCTAAAAAAAGGACCAGATCCATACAATGGAAAATACAGAAATTCAAAGTGTCTAACCTAAATGTTGTCTTTATCGTTTTCAATGGTCAACATATTAAGAAATGCAGTCTTGATAATTTGCACACATGAAAGAAATAAAATATTTTTCAAATTAAGTTTTCCATGTCTTCACGGAAAAGAATGTCAGTGGTGTAACGGGCAAAAAAGGTATTGTTTCACATTTTGATGTCAGAAAAGTAAATTTCTCCTTTCTCATTATCCACAAATTATTCTTTTTTTTCAAACACGATTTAACTTGTCTCCTTATTTTGACAAACGTATTTGCAAATTTTGCAAAAACTTCTTGATGTGAGAAGAATGAAATACTAACAATTGATATTTTTCACAAAGTTCTTCTATACGTTAAGAATGTATATGTATTGATGTTAAAGGTTAGAATAGAATAGCATAGAATATGTCAGTCTAACTGTAAAATTTATTATTTTAAATGACTTAAAGCTTACCGGAGATGCATATATTTTTGTTACACTGCTGATTTTAACAGTAATTCAACTCTGGCCTCCATAACATTAATGCTATGAAGAAGAAGGCATCAGCAAAGGGGGCAGTTAGTATTTCTAATTATATCAAAGGAAGAAAATCAAAAATATTAAAATATTATAATTTCTTACACCACTGACTGACATTTGGACGTTCTTTGTTTTCATTATAATTCTAGGCTGTAATATTTTTGCAAAAATTGATTCAGAAATGTGTTTGTGAAACTTGTTTTTTTATATCAAATGCTGAAAGGAAAATATATAAATGTCTTGGAAAGTTTTGGTACTGCAAAATCACGTCGCTGTCTCCTGTCAGTGTTTCTTTTAAAAATGACGAAGAAACCCTCAATTTCCCCCCAAAATAACTAACACTTACAATATTATACATCTTAATGAGGCACAACATACTTTCTTCTTTGATATTATGTATTTTGAAGAAATATTTAAGACACGTTTTCCAAGAAAAATGCACATGATTAAAACATCATTTAGACAGTAGTTCACATTTGCTTTTTAAACTATACCATATGTGGCAGGGTGAGATGAAAGTGTTCCTACTGGCTTTGGCTAGAGGGATATCCCTTTAGCTCAACTGGTAGCGCGCAGGAATGTCACCCGGAGGTCCCGGGTCCCACTGGAGGTGATCTCACAATCACATCTGCATTACACATATATTGTGTACATATTTCAGAATCAAGTTTCATCTATGTCTCTTGTGTTAGCCCTTTAATGTAAAATCATAAATCGGTAAATATTTGATGATAATTGTACAACATTGTTATCAGATAATGCTAAAACATGAAACCGCTATAATGAAGAAGATAATATTATTCCTTGATGGTGTGCCCATTTTACGCTGTTCCTCATCCAATGTACAATGGTGTACACGATCCGCGGTGACAATGGTGCACGTACATGTGGATGACTCTACACTGACATATCCATAAATAACACCAAGAACATTTGTCAATTAATGTCATAAAATTGTGATTAAAATGTTGTAAAACTTGTACCCGGCAAGTGTGTACATTAGTGTAGTACTATAGTAGGTAGGTAGTTAACGTTGACAACAAGTTTCCATTACATCATTATGACTTCATAAAAAAGATATTATGCAAACCGTAATGCTAAATATTGTTCCTAAATGTAGTCCAGTTCTTTCTCAATGTGTTCATTGTTTATCACCGAAGAAGTTCCTCTCCGTTGAAATTCAAAATTCAGAGATATATTAGCATTAAATATTCCTGTTTACGAAAAGACTATTCGAAATAATATATGTTGTTTCCTTTTTTTATTTCCAGACTATAGATCATGATTTAGATTTCAATTAGGTTAATTAATTAATTAATTAGAGTCATGCATTTCACTCTAACACCGCGTAATATCCCAGTATGACATAATTTACAGTGAAACACGAATACAGCCCTATTTATTAAAATCAATAGAAATGACAGAAGCAATGAACATCATTGTCATTAGTGTTACAGTTACTTTCAGAGCTGTATCATTTGTATCGGATAAACGTCTGCATGGCACAATTCTGACAGTTAATCAAGTTCCCGAGATACAAAGCTTTAATTGAGTTACAATCTGCATAATGGATGGCGGGTCTCTTGGACTGAAGCTTTAAACTGATAGAAGTAAGAAGATAAGCCGTCAGCAGTCTCCACTGTTCAAAGGTGAAACGCGATTGAGCTGCTTTCCTTCTAGGTTGATCGGTATAGTTAAAGATAGAGAGATTGCGTGTGTGATACATGTTGAGGTCCGTTAATCCTAAATAGTAGGAACAGCAGGGTATATATTTCACTGTATTATTACCAGCACACTTTTCTTGAATGATACATGGCGTCATTTAATAGAAATAGGTTAGTGTTTATATAGAAGCAATTTTACTTCGGAGGAATCAGTAGCGATTATGACCACCAACACAAGATAAGATAAGATTTTTTATTTTTTATATTTTTTATTCCACATGGAAACAGTGACAACATTCTAATGCTACATAAGATAATCTAAAAATATATAATGATGACAGATGGACATTGAGCATTAGTGACAATCAACAATAATATATCTAATATATTAATGGTTCTCAGTATTGACAAAGTAGTACATATAGTAGCCTATGGTTTCAATCAAGTTGGGTCTACTATTTGAGAAGATATAAATAAACTGGTTGTGTTTATCAAAGCTTTTGAAATTGTTATCTATAGTAGCTATACTCCGGAAAAGACATTGACGTACCTAGCTGTATCTTGTGCAAGACATAATATGATGCATCTCATCTTCTAGTGTATGACAGACCTGACGCAATCTCTGGTCCAGTGCTATCGGTGGTCTATGTCTGTCTTGTAGAGAGTTAATAAAATTAGTTGTGAAGTGCAACTTTAACTTTTGTAAACCGCACGCAGATGATAGATCACTGAATGAGATATTACTCTTGTTTACGAGTACAATCAGCTGATGATACCAGCCCACTTTATGCTTTGATAAGACCATACAGTGTTCTGGGTATTACAGAGGTGGTCATGACACGAGTAAATGGATTTGATTATATTAAATTGGATTGGGAATATACCTAGTTCAACCCTGCAAGCCCAGTTTTGAGTTGACCGGGACACTCCATGGACACGTTTAAAAAAATTCATTTGTAATTTTTTCGGGCCAAATGAGTCTAAATACTTGGAGGATGTATATCCGATGTATATGTATATACACACAGTCAGCCTAACACCGTATATCCAAATGATAGAATGTAGAATGAGTCCAGGTTACAGATCTGGGTCTGTTCAGATACTGCTATAGCAACGACAAAATATTTCTGGAAAGTATGGTTTACTTCTATACAGTCCGCCCCAGCGTGCCAAGGTCTGATGATCCGGAAACACGTGACACAATAACATAATTCTGTGCCAATAACACCATAGTCAACCGTGTCGTGTCGTTCATGACCGGTATATCATGTGGCCTGACCTCATTACAACAGGGACTTTATATAGAGTAATATCTAAGTTTTCATCCCACCTGCCCTCGAACCATTCTACTTATTTAATATCCATGTTCCTTGCAGACAAGATGGCGGACTGACTATTTTAACTGCGAAGTACGGGCGATATACATGCTGAATAATTTACCCCCAAATATCAGTTGGTTATAAACACTACTTCAAAGTATTCATCTATCACTTAAATTATTTTGAGAATTTATCTTATAACTTCAAACTAAATTCTGCCAGTAGACCCTCCGAGTGAGCACAGCTATATTGGATTTGCTTAACCTTTTTCTCCAATTATTTATTTGTAAAGTCCATATCTAACACAATACAAGCTCAAGGAGAATACTATTGATTTTAAAGTGAGTGATTCTAGACGTATCCTATATGTTGGTCTTTTTCTTCATATAGACTGAAATAGATTCCGTGAAAAAGGCCACATTCAACTCAGATGATGAACCGACGAAATTGCTGCCACTGCTGCTAATCTAAGATTGCATTTTATGTTACTGACGCTGGGGAAGCCGAGTTGTTTCCACAACAACACGGTTGTGATAAGGGCTTTCAATGGAACTACTTTACCGATAATGGTTTGTATCTATGTTTTCTATCTATTTTAATCTATGGCGACATTCCTTTTGATTTTTACTCATAAAGAAACGAAGGTGATGAACTATGTTTTTTTTGCCTGGTATCACAAAAACTCCTGAATCTTACGTGACACTGTGACGATTTTACGAAATGTAGACTGATCAACTAGAGTTCATTACGTCTTTGTACCAATGGTAGCTAAACTTCTACCATGCACTATAGTGAATTATGTTTTAGGACAAAGTGGCAAACACTTCTTTGTCAATATAAAAAAGACTGATACTGTACTGAAATTAGAAAAAACAAATTCATGGAAAACATCCAATACACAATAAACATCACATAGCTGACATCATATGACAGGGCGTTACTTATGTAGAACGTTTTACTGTCATAACCATTTCTTTACACGGCTGCATTAACCGGATTCAGTCTTTATGGTTTCATACTGTGTGGACATCACTGTCAAAAATAGCATCAAGAAAACATAAGTTATCTCTTTTATATGCCATCTGAAAACTAAAACGTTTGCATGAAGATTAGTTTTTGAAGTGGTTATTTGCAATACACGGTTTTTCTGTGATTACATCACGACTTGTATTTCTTCATTGTCTCATCTCTTTTTCTGAGGACTAGACAGTCAACATGTACAGCCATGTAGCAGAAATGTCAACAGACAAGACATACAGTTTCTCTCATGACTCTCATGCTTCATTTCTCTTCTGATAGTGCATTAATAAGACCAATGTGTTGATGTCGACTTTAAAGGGGCAGTAGCAAGTTTTTTTGCTGAAATAAGTTTGTATTTGAAAAATAATGTCACCAATAGTAAACCACCCTTCTCTCTTCGGAAAATCAAGTTTAAAATTGAGGGTACATAATAAATAATAAGTGCATTTGTTTGTGCGCTGTTTCCATAAAAAAATTGGTTGCTCAAAGCGCAGTTCAAGTTCCTAAAAGTAGTATTTTGAGAAGAGATGGGTCTTCAGATCTGTCTTGAAGACAGGTAGAGATGGAGAGTTTCTAATATGAAGCGGGAGAGAGTTCCAAAGTGAGGGAGCACAGTACGAAAAGGATCTGTGGCCAAATGTTTTGAGGTTGACCTTTGGTACAGTCAGTAAGAGTTGATCATTGGATCTCAGAGTTCGGGTTTGGTTCCGTAAAGCCATGGGAATCGCTTTTGTCATTCGAAATAATGAATTGTGTTCACAATAAAATGGCCGCCATGCAATTTTTGCTTTATACGCAACATCGTTATTACCACTGCGGATAATTGGTTTGTTTAATAAGATGGTTTACCCTCTAAAGTATATACATGTATAAATGACATAAACTATCAATATAAAAGGGAAATTTGAAAAAATAAAATTTGCAAAAAACGTGCTACTGCCCCTTTAAGCAGTAATATGTGAGGTATATGCTGAAAACATGTTTTTATTGCAACGTGTCTTGTGTTCATGACTAAATAATCATAATCAAATGTGGAGAAAAAACTTCTAAAACTATTAGAATCCCAATCAGGACCAAATGTTTTGCTTTTGCTATCTGCATACGGGTCCGAGTCTTTCATATATTTTGTCAAGGCCGATGCAACCAGTTTTTAAAGTATTTTCTAAAATTTAATGTCAACAGTTAGGCTAGAGGTTCTCGATAAATATGATACATTACTGATAAACGTGTGGCTGTCTGCTAGTACTTATTTTCAGAGATTCTTTCACATTTTTTGTTTATTTTGTCACTTAGTGACCTATAAATGCGTCTTTTGCAACTACTTAATTTATGGTATTGCTATTTATGGAATGAATGTATAAGGTACGTAAATAAACTTTTATTCACGAATAGTTAATATCAAGTGTCATTATTTTAGGCACAGTTGAGGATATTCGCGATACAGTTGATCAGTTTTAAAATAACTCAAGTTAATATGACGTATCTGATGTTTTTAACAACTTGATAATTTTATTTTAAGAATTAACTGAAACACCTATATTACAAATTTTAAACGGAAAAGTTACAAAATTCGTGAATTTGAAATTCTATAGAGAGTGAAACGACTTTTTTTTTTATCAATATATGAAAAAAACAGACCTACAATGAGGCGACGTCTGACATAGCTTCTTCTCTGACTGTGTGATTCCAACAAATCGTGAAGCAGCAAACAACAGTGAAGAAAAGAATTCAAAGTGTACACGTATACCAACGATCACTGATAATCTGCTTCAAGATAAATTCTAAATGTCCAACAGCACGACATCTGACACATTATGATAACAGTTGAGGGAAATCCAAATGCAGTTACAATGTAAGTTGTTGCCGTATGCAAAATAGTCGAATAGTATGATAAATGCGTCTGAACTGCTGCCTTCAGACTGTAGTCTGTTTCGTCGGCGTAACCATTTGAACTGCATTCGAACGCTAATATACCTAGCAAGTGAGAAATGATCCAAAGGCGGGCGCGAATCAGAACCCTTCTGTTCTGTTTGGATCCTGTCATTCCGAATATGTATGAATGGTTCTTACACACCGCAAGCATATCCTTACATAATATACTTAGACATTGAACTTGGACTGAATAACTTAACTAAAGATTGTGACATTAGTTCAATCGTTTGCTGTATGTTTGAAGACTCCAGATCTCCAGAGTGATCGATGTAAGGGGGTCGTGAGAAGCGAAGTCTTGATTATCCACCAGTTGATAAATTGTCTGGCCAATTTCTTCGCTATTGTTGTCTCAAGGTCGGTCCATATATCTCAGATGAATCATGCTACTTACTGTGCAGTATATGGGATCAAGGCTGAATTCCTACTGGATATATAGGCCAAACACGTGTTTAATGAACACACTCATACATATTTTATATTCTCTCGAAATGACACACCAATATCCAATTGTCATATTTGTTTCTGAAACTCTTATCTGTTGTGTTTGTGTAATTGTTCTGAAAATATATTATAAAGGTTGGTGAAAACAGGTAATAAAATTAATATAGACATTGAAAATAGGGAAATGCAGACTTTCCCTTTGAAATATCATGGACCACTGAGGTCTAACGTTATTGCTACTTCTTAATCTTTGTCTTTGTTAAATTAAGAGATCTACTATAGTATCAGAATCTGATTACCTGAATATCAATGAATGCAACTAATCATTTATCACTGCTTTTAGTCATATCGTCGCAATGGAAAATCTCTAATCAATCCTTATACCTGTACAAAGTACGTTACAAATATTTCATCGTTTAGTATTTAGGTATTTGGGTTTTATACCAGTGTCTCAGTTCAAGCCTTACATATCGATACTGATGCAGTTTTCTTGAAAAAATATCTCCTGGAACCAGGGACTGTTGCCCTGCTCATTTATTGCTTACTCCAATCTCGAAAGTTCATTCCGTGCAACGCCAAAAGAAGAGAAATGCACGCGAATATTTAAAACGTTAGACGTATTAATTATGAATCATTACAATTTGTCCAATATAAATTTAATATGAAGGTCGTGAAGCCTAATATTTCAACCTAACACGTTATGCCTGGAGCAGAAAATTTTTCTATAAGGGTTGACATGGATTCTATATAAGCCTGCGAGCACGTTTTCGATGTTTTCTATAACGTCATTTTGATAACAATGTCCCCCGTGACAATGCAGCGGACACCGACCTCAATCCTGAACGCTTTCTAGGCTACAGTAATGATCTTGCTGTTATTTCTACACTATACGTAGATCATATTCTTCTGTGTGGCCCTTGAACCAGTGGGACGCCAATCATAGCGTCGCATCAATGCTTTATAAAGAGAGAGAACAGTCCGTTGATGGCACACTCTTTGACACATTCCTCATGAGAGATTGACATTGAAAGTGGACAATATGAGAATATCTTAAATGAACACTAAGGAAGGTACATTTGGAGTTGCAAAACGTCAGCTCCGGAGCCTGTTTTATAAATACAATCATCGCCATAACAAATCTTAACTCTAATCATTATGATTAATTATTAAGAACGGTAAGACATCTATATGCCCAGGAACATTTCGAGAAATGCTAATCTTTATTTTTCTGTTAGTTTTCACTGATAGAATTTGATGCATATTTTGTTTTCACATTCAAAACCATGAAAAGCTTTCTATTCCTTTGTCAAAATATTAATAACGTTTGGTTGTCTTTGAACCCAGCATATGAAATTATTGTACTTCAACAATTAAACATAACCTTTGCATTTCAAATGCAAGACTGTGTATCTATCTTTCCGTTTCCGCCATTGTTAACCGTTATCTAAAACTAAAGAAGCTATTCCCAATAACATCTGGGCCATGTTCAAGAGAGGTTTCAAAGTAATCGCTCAATTAGCGATTACTTTTAAACCTCTCTTGAACGCGATTGCTCAATGTAACGCTACGTAGCAAGGCGAGCAAACATCGAGGAATTGCACCGTGTTATTCAGGAGAGAATGAGCGCTACTTGAGCGCTACTTGAGCGCTACATTAAGCGATCATTGAGCAATTATAAGCGCTCGCTGTTATGGAACGGAGCCCTGGGTTTATTGAACCTCCAGCTAGTCAACGATCTCCAGAATTCTATCTTGGGTTCATCTGAATGTGGGTCGTGCTGTCTAGATGTGCAGTATAAGGTAAGTATAAGGCATCATTTGATTGAATGACGGTAACAGCCCCTGTTATAAATCAAGGGGAATCAGCAGATCTTAAAATACCATAAAGATAACCACAAGAAACCGTAAGAGCTAAATATTGTGGTGTTTACAATGCTTTTGAGCGTTGACTTAAATAACATGAACTACTCAATAGCTCACTACGAAACTCTTTACAGACATAATTCAGTATTGTGAGCCTAATAGCGGCCCGTGATACAATGTAACTGACAGCTTAACTTTTGTGCATATTTCTAAATCTAAATAACATAAATATATCAATTTTATACCAATTTCATTTTGACAGTTATGAATGTTTGGTACACACTTCCTGCAGATGTTTTATAAAATGCGCTCGTAAAATCCGATAATGATCACAAGTGAAGGATACATGTTGTTTATTTTCAATTCTTCCTTTATTACAAATATTTGCATACACTCTTTAACGTTATTTCGTCTGCATAGTTTCCTGTGATGTATAAAATAAGTTTCGGATGTAGCCTGTCCAACTGTTTTTTCCCCCTATTACAAGGTTTTATCGGGACGACTGGTTTCAAGCATAACTATTCGTTTGTCTCATACACTTCATCATGATCATAAACGGAACAACACGGTAAATAACTTGACAGATTTCTTCTGAATTATTGGTGCGGGGATCGGATAGTAAGTAGAACTAACTTATATACTTCTTTCCAACAGTTTAATGTGTTTAAGAATTTAACATGTAGTATGTATAGATATTTGATAACTACACTTCCAAATGTTGAGATAATATATTTCCAAAGGACTTTACATCAGACATAACCGTGTTAGCGAGACCAATTTGGTGACTCTCCATCAAATCTGAAAATTTTCAAACATGTCAATATGCAATGATTTATAGCCAAACTTTCAGTCACAGCGCATGGTTTGGAATACATATTTTATCGAATTACGTCACATTTAATGCATGTGCGAAATGTTCCAAAGGAACTGCTTGAAAATGGCGATTGTAAATTGACCAATATAATCATGGGTTGTTGTTGATCCCCGTAGTCTATCAAGAGGTGAGTCTAGACTTGTGGAGAGAAATATATTTGCCAGGAATTGGTGGAACCTGCATGATCTTGTGAAGTTCAGCAACAAGGGTTGCGTCTCGTAGTAACAGATAATCTCGACTATACTGTGTTTTGATATAAATTGATACAGTCAACATCCAACTCTCCACAGACCAATTAACAAACGTGACCCGATTCCCCGTGTTAACATATCACCTGATGCTGAAAGAGAAAGTAATGTTAACAGTATGGGCGAAACTTGGTCTCGTGTCAAATATGACAACGCCAAACGGACGTGAATCGCCAACTAAAAATTTGTGTAGAGACACTTAAAAATGTCTTGAAGTCTTTATATTGATCCAACTACATTTCTCCAAACCTTGAAGATAGATCTTGATTCCATTAATCATCGAATGAATCATTAGTGTGGAATTATGTGGTTTATAAGTGTGGTTTATAAAGGAGATATACCATTGCTTAAAGAAGAGTGTTAAATAAAAAGCGTGATTCCTTAGATATGTATTGAAATTATAATTGTCCAATGATATTACATTCATTTGACAGATGCTTTGAATTTCAGAAAATATTGCCATCACATTTCTCGTCATGGTTTCATCATTAATGTGACATCAACAGAATCACAACCTCACTCTACAACCCACTATCGTGAGCTTTCTATAGTTTAATTTTATGAAAAGTTTATAAAATGTCTAGTTTGGTTCTATGTTTCATACATGTAATCATATTCTGAAGGTTTTGTAAAACATTACGGATTTTCACAATTTTTTAAATGTCACAATTTACGGAATAAGACATCTACACATTATACAAACACGCAAAGGAAACAATCAGTGAAACGCAAACGATAACTTGACCAATTTATTTCCATATGGCTGTGGAAGTAAATTTTTCAATGAGAATGGCGTCGACTACACGAATCGTTCATAGTTAAAGTAACATATATGCACCAAAACCAATCATATTCTATTTGCATAAATATGGTCTATTATATTTCCGCTGCCAATTATTCATGGCCCTCAGATATTTAACTGCCTCTAAAACTATGTTTTCTTAAATACCCAGACTCATTATGTTTTGTTTCTAGTAAGTATCCTGTAATTGGGTATAGACTGAAAGGACATACACAACAGACATTTCTATGATGGTGATTACCAGTCTTAATCGGCCATTCTTTACCGATTCGTTTCTGAGATGGAGTATATGCTTGGAGAACGCATGCTGATTCTATAGGAAGTTCTGTTGAAGGTTACAAATCCAGACAAGTAAGTAGGCACTGATCGTGTTATGACAGACGATATAAGACATGCGACCCATATTGATGAATTTAAGCAGAACAAGAAGAAAACCACCAGCCATCATATTATGTTTTAATTTGGTGTGCCCACACTAATTGTTTGCAGTCACGAACTGCAAAAACTTGTATGGACGAGCGGATTGTATTTTCAGGAAATTCTTATCCCGTTTCAACGTCTGGTAGTTTTCATCCGTGTTATTTATTTCATGTTGTGTAACATAAACAAGTTTGAGAATATGTAACAGGTTTTAATGAAATGAATTGCCAAACTTGATGAAGCAATATTCTGTCCAATATAAAACATAATTAGCATCAACAAACTTCACCAGCCAATGGATATTCAATCCATATAAGGATTTTACAAATCTGAAACTTTATTAAGAATACATTTGATGTATTTTAGACGCAATAAATCACTGCGCATATCTTTTTTCATTTTATTGATTTGAAAACTTTCAG
Organism: Gibbula magus; assembly: GCA_936450465.1. Taxonomy (NCBI): domain Eukaryota; kingdom Metazoa; phylum Mollusca; class Gastropoda; order Trochida; family Trochidae; genus Gibbula; species Gibbula magus. The sequence goes on along the minus strand of OW388292.1, from coordinate 30,521,322 downwards.
CCAATTTAAGAAACCGTTTTACACTTCCTTTAATTTTATTAGTCTCATGCTTCAAAAAGACCTGAAGCTAATGTCAAAACAAAGTCGCCATTTGAAAGTTGTTCACCTGAACTCAACTGAAGTTCTAAATATTTTAGATTTTTAATCCTGTATATCAATATTTTGAAAAGCTAAGTTTAGTTTCAACATCCATTCTAATGTTTTGTTTTGAAACCAAATCGGATAGTTTTAATAACAAAATTAAAACATGATAGTCAAATGGGCATTACTGTTAACGATTACTTTATCAATATCGATGGATTGATGAGTTCTACAAACTCAACAAAAAGTGTATTGATTTTGAATTGATTTTCCTGAGGAAAATTTTGCTGATGGAATTGATTTTACTTGAAGTAGTTTCTAACATGAAGTGCAGTCAGTTGTATAATTCAAATTTCTAAAGATTCAGTCTCCGTATGAATCAAGGTAGAACACAGCGACAGCATGAACTCAGAAAATATTCACTGAAGCGTAACTCGTACACGACAAGCTGAGTCGCGTGGTGGTTCGTGAGGGTACGTTTCACCACCGACACATCTTCCCACGGCACAGGCGACACCTGTATGTGAATTATGCTCACGTCACCCTGTCCATTCTCTCAGCAAAACGGTTACTCAAGTCATCTCTTCCAACGTGGAGAGAATGCCCCTGACGATATTTGTAGGGAAAACCTCTGCATCCGGTCACTTCACTCTTGAATCCCAGGTGGAGAAAATTAATCCTAGGGCAAAGGCCGGGGCCGCCGTCGGGTTGCGTTTCCGCTGATTCAATAATGATCGGTATGATCGGACTTTGTGTCCTTAATAAATAAGCTGAATGGCCAAAAACCAGATCGAACGTAAAACACTCATACCTCGTTCGTCATTCTGAGCACTACCCCGCAGAGTTCATGTCAGTTGACCTTCACTTCACTGTGAACTTCCACCTTCAATCAGAGTCCATAAAATAATTCATTATAATTTTAGTTTATGGCACAGGAACTCGATATCGTTATTACAACGTAGGTAAAACGTAGGTAAAAAGTACCTACCCCCTATATTACATAAAGTAAAGGAGCAAGGGCAGCCATATTACCGAGGGTCAATTCAATATTAGGTCAAACGTTCCGCTAAGAATTGGTTTCATTCACAAATGAACGCACGTACCTATCAATTATACATTTCTTTGCAAAACCTGGCTGATTTTCACCATATGTCACCTCTAAAATAACTTTAATAGCTCTTCAAACTCGAGAAATGACCACAAACACCTCTCTCATGAACGTTATACAGCAGTCGATACCCATTCAAACGATCTGATTGGTCTGTTGAGTTGAACTTTTAATATGGTATCGGTAAACAAACTCGACAGTGTGGCGAGACGACAGGATATTTCGAAAATTGCTTCACTATAAATTCAACACCGGATCAGAGGGAAGCTTTGAAATGTGAACTACAGAACCAGCTCAACGGACCAATCAGATCGTTCGAAGGGGTATCTACTGCGGGCTAACGTTCACGGGAGAGGTTTTTGTGGTTGGTATGAAGAGCTATTGAATTTATCTTAGGGGTGACATATGATGGAAATCAGCCGGATTTTGCGAAGAAATGTATAATTGATAAGCATGTGCGTTCATTTGTGAATGTCACCAATTCTTAGGGTAATTTTTAACCTAATGTTGATTAGACTCTTAGATCGGCAATATGGCTGCCCTTGCTCCTTTACTCTATGTTATATGGTTTTTTAACCTACGTTTTACCTACGTTTTAATTACGATATCGAGTTCCTGTGGTTTACGGTCTCTGATTCAATACCTTCAGAACGTCAAAGGCCTTACTTGATACGACATTGAGTCGGTCCGAAGCTTATCTAGCCTCGTCGCTGAAGATGAGTGAAGGTCAACTGACATGATCACTATGATAGTGTTCAGACTAAAACGCAGCAAAATAAGAGTTTTACGTTTGATCTGATTTACAGGAGATTGCTGAATGATTGGCATGGACAGACATTCGGAGTTGATAACGAATGTAATGCAATGAAATGGTAATGTAAATCCACAGTTATGAACGTTGTATCAATATCGGTTATCTTATGGCGTCATCATATTAGTCTGTGACGTCTACGATGATGTCCTATGATTGTGTTATTTCAGCGAGTAAAATTACGGTGTTTAGTTTAACCGATTTATGCCATAGTTAATCAATTAATATATAAAAAATAGGAGATGTATATATTTACTTTACTAATATGAATCAATTAATATATAAAAAATAGGAGATGTATATATTTACTTTACTAATATGCCTACTATGATTACCCCAATGAGTGAGGTAGAAAGTTCGCATTTTCACGAGTTGCGCAGACACGACTTACAAATTTTAACTGTTCCATCTCACGACGTGTGTACTGTGGACTCATATCGGGTTTATTCCATTATCAGAATCCGGTATCCTTTTGTAAATGCAGTGTACATATCTACATAGTACCTGGAGTATTTAATGCTCTATAAATTCACATGTAATTTATACTTTCACTGGCAAACATCTAATAAATGTGTTATTACCCCAAGCCCCTAAATGGTAGAATGGATCAATATCCAAAACCTTTTGGAATACGCATGAATACGATAAAGGAATCGGCTGCTTGTATAATGAACGTCGCGTGAAAACTGAAAAAGCGGATGAAATATAATGTATGAAAATTAAAAATGTTAGTAAAATAAAAATTTGACATTAAGCCACTTGAGCAAAGACCCTGCTCTGACAAAATAATATATGACTGACATTTTCCCATGAAATAGTCAAAACATGATGAACAAATTCGATCACTTTAATTTGGTTTAGTGGCTAGATATACTATACTATAACCACACCCTAATAAATGTCCGCTATCTGATCTGTGTACAATCATTATCAACGTACCTTGACGTATCGAAGTCAGTTCCGTAACAAACCATTTCGATTTAAGAAACATGCTGGATTCATTGCGCTCCTGGTATCGACGTTTCCATGTTCATCATCGATTGCGAAAAGCTTTTATATTCCAAATAAAATGAATATTTCTTGTGATATTGATTTCAAAACTTTTATAACTTCGTGATATGTCTTGTTACATTGTATATATGTTCTAAAATAACGTCTCGCTTTGTAAAGATCTGACGGCTCTATTTAGGAAATGATTTATCAAGTGTTGAATAATATTTGAAACAGATTTTAAATGAATTCCCAGACCAGTAGCAAACTATAAGATGGTGTCAATATGAACGGTTTCTTACTATAATAACTCATACTTTTCTATGACATACTCAAAAGTATACTTGACGCTAAAATGGGAAAACATGTACAGCGATATGAATGACAGGCGTAGACGGTGATTATGATTGTTTTTTTTATTGAATAGCTGAAATATCAGCAACTAAGCACAGCATAAAAACAAACAGCATTTAGGAAGTGAACAAATGTAATTAACATTGTTGTTTCGAATAACGCTATCTTTAATACTTCATGTTCCTGTACTTCTGCGGGTCGAGTCCCTTGCGGGAATCGGGATTATAACGAACTCTGAGATCGGTAGACCTGCGAGGTATATCCAATCTTTCACAGATTTCCAAATTGAAGTTCAGCATTGACCGACCTTTCACCTTGCAAAATATATAATTGATAGAGGTCAACAAATATTCAGATTATGAACGTTGAAGAGAGGTCTCTTTCGACGACTGGCCGCCATCTTGCTTTTGAGACGAAAACACGCTGCATCTTTTTTACTTATTTTACATCTTTTTAATAATAAAACATATAAATTAAATAACTGTCTACAAAGTAACACGTACCTAACCAACACATTGTCCTGTTATGGTGTGATGTGAAGTTGTCCCCAATCTAGCATCGATGAATGGCTTCACTTCCCCTTGTTTTTAATTTTTCAACAAATGTGCGCTAGTCTTTATCAAATTGTCACTTAATGAATAATCAAACATGGCCCCCAGTAATACTCGTATGTTTTAAAGATACATCCGCTGTGTTTCATAATGTATTTGGCTGACATAGTGCCAACATTCAATATGTGCTGATTTCAGTTAAAATAATTTCACTCAACTTGCATATTCATCTCTAATCGCCAAATATATCATACTTGCTAGTTTCTAATTAAAATTGAGCAACATCATGTATACATGATATATATAACATATGATGTGTAAACAGGAATGTCCTCTCGAATTCGTTTCCTCCAAAAATGCCTCGATAGAACTCCATCTTTAGGCATAAGATGTGTGGTGGAGACATGCCTGTTGACAGCAGAAAGACACAAATCTTCAGAGAATATGATGAATTTATTCCGGAGACTTCAGCTTGTCGCGGGATGATTGACTAGATGATGGCTAATTCTGGAACGAGGACACAAAACTTTCTTCGTTGAGAAAAGAATATCAAAGCAGTCAAAGTCTAGAAAAATGATATTCTTCTTCGACTTTACTTTGACAGTTAACATGGAATCTGGAGACTATTGGAACCGTTGCTGGCAACTTAATGGCCACGCAGCTTTCCAGTTTGGCATGGAATGTGTTTTATACTGCTCCTCGCCATAAACGATAGTTGGTTATTTGATTACACAACGATCTTCTTGGATACTTTTAGTGCATATGGAAATTTAATGGCATTATTAGATTACATAATGGAATATATCAAAACCAAATTTAAAACGCGAAATAAAGGCTTGGAATTCAGTACCTATAACTTGGCATAGAACGTTTTATATTGTAATAATGTAAATGCATGATGTATAGGTTTCTTCTTGCTAAATTGTTCACTTAATTACGGTGGCTAACGTTTATTGAAGGAAATTGATATTTGGACTAAATAAACACTGTTTAAATCTGTTTTTATGACTGATCCATGTACTCCAGAGAAAATAGGTAAAAAATTGGTAAACATCTTGCTTTTCCCGACAATATCCTTTTTCGGTTTTAAGCTGAATATCAAATACTGAACCAGGGGTGAACCAGCAACATGGCTCTACTGTAACAAGATGCAGTTCTTGGCATATCGCGAGTGAATAATTCAATTGCTGGCTAATTAGAGTCCTGGTTTAAATAGACAATATCCCGAAGGAAGAGACCACCCACTATGGTGCTCTAAGGTACGTACATTATTTATTGCACTGTATTAGCTAACACAACAGGAACTCGCAGCTAAGTGTGTGCAGACAAAATACATAATTAATGCAATGATATACTTCCAATATTTAATTATAACATCGCTTAAAAGAATAACACAATCATTCATTTGGTATTTTTCAATGCCAATGGAGAGGTATCGTTCATTTGAAGAAGTCGTTTTCATTTCACATCAATTCATTCATTCTTACATCATTCATGTAACTTCGATCACATATTGAAGTAAACATATTTCTGGTATTTCTTCCTTCCTTGAAGAAACGGGTTTAATTTGTAATTTATCAACGACGTCAGCCATATAGTAAACTCATTGTCAATATAAGGTTTATCTGCTGGCATATTTAGTCATTTACTTACGATCGGAAGGAGATAGACAAATCAATCAATAACTATTTACTGTATTACCGGTACCGCAATTTTTTGCTTTGTCACTTTTATCGTAATTATCAGATATCATGTTAATGCAATGTTACTTATGTTTGTTTTGTTAATTTCTGTTAGATCCCATATTTCATAGCTAATGTAATTTCCAAAGTACTTTGTTCATTTACTCCACCAACCAGAGTAGTAACGTTTACATTCCACATACATTCACCCCATCCCCAGAAACCTTATTCTAACTAGATGAGCGTTTGCGGGACACCGCAAAAGCAGAGCAGCTCCGAAACTTTGGGTCTCGCCTTTCCCTGTTCCGCCTTCTCCTCAGCATAAATAAAATGGGAATTTTTTTGGACAAAAATTTGTTTATTATTCAAGTTATTCTAACAAGTTGAATCATCACTGGGGTCACTTTTCACAAACTTGTTCTTAAAACCTATTTCTGATTTCAAAATTGGATCAAAGGATTAACATGGCCTTAACCAATATCTCATGACCTTGACCTTTGACATTCAAGGTCACACCATCAATGATTACTTTTCATTGTGTATAACAATCATGCATAGACTCAAAGTGTTCATTGTTAACATAAGGCATATTCACAATAGCATGCTTAAGTTGTGACCTCGCTGTGACCTTGACCTTGGACAGATTTTAGCGAAAACCTTTTCAAACCTCAGTCTTTCTCCATAGTTGATATATACCAAGTAAGGGCCTGATAGCACAGATTTGTTGAAGTTATCGTGTTTACAAGGATTTTTGTAGTGATTTCAGAACTCATGACCTTGACCTTTGACCTTGAATGTGAGCATGTCAAAATAATTCCCCAGGTGTACAAGAAAGAAGTTATATATATGAGGTTTTGATACCTTCATAGAAAAAAGTTACATAGTGATTTCAGAACTGGTGACCATGACCCTAATTCGTGACCTTGACCTTTAAAATTCAAGGTCACACAATCAGTGATCACTTTTCATTGTGTATCACAATCATGTAATGATTCAAAGTGTTAATAGTTGAAATAAGACATTTTTGCAAAAGCATGCTTAAGTTGTGACCTCACTATGACCTTGACCTTTGACGGATGTTAGCGAAAACCTTTTCAAATCTTGTCCTTTCTCCATAGTTGATATAAACCAAAGAAAAGCCTGATAGCACAAATATTTTTCAAGTTATCGTGTTTACAAGGATTGTTTTAGCAATTTCAGAACTTGTGACCTTGACCTTTGACCTTGAATATGAACATGTCAAAATAATTCCCCAGGGGCATAAGTAAGAAGTTATGTATATGAGGTGTTGATACCTCCTTGGAAAGAAGTTATTTAGTGATTTCAGAACTGGTGACCATGACCCTATCTCGTGACCTTGACCTTTAAAATTCAAGGTCACACAATCAGTGATCACTTTTCATTGTGTATCACAATCATGTAATGATTCAAAGTGTTAATAGTTGAAATAAGACATTTTTGCAAAAGCATGCTTAAGTTGTGACCTCACTATGACCTTGACCTTTGACGGATGTTAGCGAAAACCTTTTCAAATTTTGGCCTTTCTCCATAGTTGATATACACCAAAGAAAAGCCTGATAGCACAAATATTTTTCAAGTTATTGTGTTTACAAGGATTTTTTTAGCAATTTCAGAACTCGTGACCTTGACCTTTGACCTTGAATGTGAACATGTCAAAAAAATTCCCCAGGGGTATAAGTAAGAAGTTATGTATATGAGTTCTCAAAACCTAATAGGAAAAAAGTTATAGCGAATACAAAACGCGGCGGCGGCGGCGATGGAAACTGCACAAAAACTGATAGCAGCTCTGAATTAGTCGGAGCTGCTAAATATGTATAACAATGCAACGACCATATTTGGTGCATTGATTCGTTCTGTTGTACCTGTCGTATATCAAACCATCACAATTTCATGGCAATATAAACATCTATTACCCAAATTGTGAAACATAAACAGTGTCAAATCTTTGATTTGTACACTTATGACTTATGACACATCTTTTTATCATTTGTTCGAGGCACTGAACTAAATACAACCAACACCAAAAGTTTTATATAATGTGATTTATTCAATGAATGCTTATTGCAGTTAGTATCTTCTTATAAGTGCTTTTCTGATAGTGACAGTTTCCATACACAGTTGACATGTGTGTGTCACCAGATGCAGGGAGTCCATAACAACATGGTATATACTCTTTACAAGCAAATGGTTTCCTTGCTGAGACTTGATTCTCGACATCTGGTAGGAGAATAACACCAGGGTGCTCTTTGAAAAGAGATTAGCTAGCTATGATTTTACCTTAGAATGGTTCCACTCTTGTAAGGAATGAAACAATTATTCCAGAAGGAACCCGTTCTTCCTCTCTAAACTCTCTATATATGTAATTGATATCATGCAGTTTTACTCACAATAAACATGGTATCATTCAATTTTATAATCCAATTTTGACATTGAATCCGAAAGAATTCAAAGATATCAGAACTCTCCCACAATCTGGTGACCCTCTCTTTCTCAGACTTCTTTAACTGCTGCAGGATGGCAATAGACTTATCTAGGCCACCAGGTGATTGGTCTAAACAGTGAGTATGTGGTCAATTATACGTTGCTAGACATAGGCAATCATACAAGGCAAGTCCCATTGGACACAGCATGAAAATCATAAATGAAACTATCCAGATGTCATTGCACAAGAGGCTTCATTTCCAAAGCCGTTTTGCCATAAAGATATCATGAAATGTCAAACTGAAATATGCCTAAGACTATGATTGTATATTAGAATTAATAGAGTTTGGATAAATGGAGGTCTGGTTAATATATATCATAGAAAGTTGATGTAATAAAAAACATAGATTTTTTAAGGATTGATTTTCACATGCGAAATTAAGGTTAATTAGTTTTCATTGCATTTTGAAAATAAAATATTTCAACAACAAATATAGAAAATTTTCAATATGCCAATAGTTGTAACAAATGTTTATAAAATCATATAATTCAAACATAATTTACATAACATAATGAATTTATATATTTCTAGCAATAAACATACAAGTGTATTTCTGGTAACAAACTTTAATTCAAATGTTTTCAATATAATTTCAGTGGCTAGTGATACAGATGTAAAGTCGATACAAACTGGACAGTGGCTACAAGAATGTGGTTACTAGAATGTGGTTACTAGAATGTGGCTTCTCTATGTAGAGAACAAATAATCCCATTACCAAGCTATATTATAGTGTCCAAATATACAAGTCATCCTAAAACAATCATATAGGTGTCAATATTGATAAACATGTAATTCCAGTTCCTTTAAGGTGAAACTGTGTAGAAATAACATAGTCATTGATACACATTGTCAACATTATTTAAGGAGAAATGTACAGCCAAAATTATATAAACATTTTTATTCACATTAAAACAGGTTGAGGAAATTGTAAAAATCTCACTTCATGTTATGTTTTTAAATCGAAAACTAAAATTATTATCTATATTTTATATCACTTAAGTCCTCAAGCTTAGAATATTACCTGCTCTGTATACAAATACCAAAATCATCAGTAAACAGTTATCAGGACAAAAAGTGCATCATTAAAAAACAATGAACATTTTGATAACATGAAAAAGACTAAGATGTTTCATATAGATATAGGTATCAAGAAAAAATCAATTGATCTCTTTACCACCATACAATAATTTCTTTAAACTCTCAATTCAGAGTCATTGAAAGGCATCTAAAAGTGGATTACATAAAACAGAACCGTTTTTGGATGCAACTTTACAAAAAGTAAGTATATATCCAATAACCAAGTAATTCTCAATAAAGATATCATCTGGATGCAACTTTACAAAAAGTAAGTATATATCCAATAACCAAGTAATTCTCTATAAAGATATCATCCAGAAATACCCATCTAATAATGTTCTACACTAACTTCTACAAAGCTCTATGCTCTACAACAAAACAACGCATGTGATGTTTATATGAAACCATTGTCAAACAACAAAACAACGCATGTGATGTTTATATGAAACCATTGTCAAACAACAAAACAACGCATGTGATGTTTATATGAAATCATTGTCAAACAACAATAACATCACCCTCCACATTACTTCCCAAACAAAAACATTAAACAGATCTAAATTTTGGTACAATAGCATATACAAACATCCTAAAATGTAATGTTTACTTTATAACATTCCAAATGTGTTGACAATGATGATGTAATCTTATGAAGCTGATCAAGTATGTTATGCATAGTTCAAACATTTCACTTCAGCTAGAATTCCATGTGTGCCTATACTTGGAGTAATACTTGATGTTTTATTCTTGATAGATCTGTTTCAGTAGCAGCAGTAATGGGGATACATTCTTGATAAATGTATGAAACACAAAAGGGGGTATATACGTTTTTTTACTTCTTTTCAAATTTTTACAAAACTTAAATGGATAATTGCCTGCACATAAGTGTTATTTGTGTTGGTGCGAGTCTCTGCTGTATGGAACACATATGGCTGGGAAGTGGTTATAACTGTTTTATCATTCAGTGCTATAACTGAGACATAATATACAGCATCATTATGCAGTCATATGGAACTGTCACTAAAAACACACATGGAATCCTAACTTAAAGACTAAGAATTAACCCATTTGCCATGTTTACGAATGGTGACAGTCCCGTCCCTAGGAAGGTTCTTCCTGGAGCAAACCATGTCCACATCACTACATCACACAATGGTCACTGTCCACGTCAGGGACTAAGCACAAGGTTACTTGTGTCATGAAGAAAGTTTTTTATAACAATTTTTATGTCAAATTTAGTCAGAACTGAACATCTTGTAGTTGAGTTACAGTTCATGTATCTGCTAGTTAACTGAGTCATTTATCTACTTTTCTTGCATATCTTGCAAAGTTTGATAACAAAAATTAAACATTTCTTCCAGATTTCTGTTGATAGCCAGTAAATTGAAGACATTTCCAGGGAATAAAGTATAGTTATCATCTCTGCTCTATATTAATTATCACTTGGAAAATACAGACTAATTTCTGCTTAGTCAGCAATTGATTCACATTTATCTTGGATGATCAACAATGATTGCAGTTGAAGATTATTATGTCAATCAAGTAAGCAAAATACAAATCAAACTATTGAAATGGTTTCAAACTATCACAAGTCTCATATGATAAAGCCGATTTAAACTAATATATGATTTGTGATGAAATCAAAATTAAATATTCATAGCTATACAACTAACTTATAATTATATTATTTATGCATCTTTGTGATAGGAAACATATGCTAAAGGTGACACATACAATTTGTTCTAAAACAATAAAAATGATTACCGTTAGGTGAAACAGGTTGATTGATGAAATCATTTTACAGAGTTAAAACAATTCTAAAAACAGTTCACGTTTTCTAGATTACCTTTAATCACTAACCTAAAAACATTGTGTGTCGTGTCCTTGATTTTTAAAATTATTGTTTATATACAATTTTCAAATATGTATAGCAACTAAATGTCTTATATTTTTTGCAAAACACATGACAAATCTAGATCTACAACAATTAATCAAATAGACTAATTCTTCATTCTAAATAATCAAGTAATTTCATGAATTTTGGGAATCAATATCAGGCTTTTTGTACTAGTAGTTTTCATGAGGTAATTATAAGGGGTCAGGAGAAACACATATTTTGTCATTATCACACTTTCCTGATGGCACATTCTGATGGATTGATGTTTGTTTCTTAAGATAAAATGGTGATACATTTACCACAAACACGAGACAATATTGACCATATCTTAAAACATTAAGTTACAAGCATTTACACCAGTGCAATGAAATAAACATCAATCTGCCTCCAGAAAATGGTCATAATCTTTTCAAGGGAGCAAAGTTTAATTTTGGCTGAAACATCAACTTTAGAACCCAGAATAATGTTACCACCTGCAAGGATCTGACTCTGACAATTTCACAGTGCTAAACTTCACCTTTCAATTGGCTCAAAAACGAAAATGACCAAAACTAGTTACATCTGAAGGTAATTGCTATGTTCCACGACCAGCTAGGAAGACACTTCCTGGAACGTCTGTTTAAGATTTCAAAACATGCAACAATTTTCCTAAAAACTCTCATGATTTCAAATTCATGAACTCAATTAAAACAGCTGCAGTATTTTTTTAGTCAAAATAATTTGAATTTTGGAGTCTGTTATCACAACAGTACTTATCACAATGAGGATAATGTTTGCAAGTTAAATTGTCATATATTATTTTATACTTTGTCAATTGTAATTCTTTTCTAAACAACAAGTGCCAAAGTCCTTCTTTGCTCCCTGGTTTCTCAGTCAAATGATGTATGTCAAATTATGTGTTAATCTATACATCATGAGAACTACATTGGGTTTAATGTCATGGGACATGCCTGATTTATCTACTGTTTTTAAAATCAAAATTGTAATCATTTTTAACATCACTTTTATATAGTAATAAACTGATCTAACAAGTCTTACAAGAATTTTCAATGATTTCATGCTCATTTTACCAATAGTTTTGAGTAATAAAATGCAAAAATATTTCTAAGTGATTGAAAAATATGCAATGAGAAAATATTTTTTACAAGACTTGGGATATCAATAGTCATTGAAGTTATTGATCCACCATAAGAACAAACCCTAAACAAATGACAGCATGACATGATAGTGATTGAAGCACTCATAAAAGCAGAATCTTGCCTTCTACAAAGCTCAATTAATATAAATGTTTTTGAAATGTTTTTTGAAAAGCAGAAATAGCCTATGTATTTTCCATTCTTAGATTAACCAATATATTCCAATAGAAAAATGAAAAACATTTGATTTTATTTGATTTAGCTACATTTTAAATTTATTATTTTATTTGTCACATGGTATCATACCTTGAGTCATTTAAAAGAATATCTAAATAACATGTCGCTTTGGAGAGATGCAAATATTCGGACTACTCATCAAACATGTTGAAATATATATATATATATATATCGATTTGGGCCATTTATAATATTAAAATGTGTAAATTTCTTAGGAAATGTCAACATGTCTACCTCAAATCTCACATATAATAATAATAATCAAAATTTCAAATAATTTTATATAAATGCAGAAATTCATCTATCAAGTGTTATCAAGTGAGAATACAATTCCCAAGTTCTGAAATCCCAATATTTCCATTATAAATAAATACTCCCTCATGACACAAGTAAACATGTTTGGAACCAAGTTTCTCATCATGAAACACTAAGTTTTACAAGGTGCTGGACACATAATGCCGCTTTCTGGGATAATGTTTTATCTGACACACAAAATATGACATGTTGAAATATGACAAAGGCTATTTGTTTCAACACAATAATTGTACCTGAACACAAACTGTGGTATCAGGGGGAAAACTACTGTATATCACTGTAGATAAAGTGGAGAGACAATATAAGCCAATTTCTCATTCTTTAATAATTTTGATAATTGCAAGTTTTTTTCTGAAGTTTAGATCAGCTAATTAGTAATTTTACCACTGCATGGACTTGGAATATTCCTTTTGTTATTTCATGCAGGAATATAAAATGTGTGAAGCACACATGTCTACCGTTTCCGGTATCTCAATCTCATGTTCTAATGGTAACCGACCTCCATACACCTTGATACTAAGCTCTCTAAGTCTGTATCTAAAGTCAATGTCTATAAGTTGTTATAGCAAAACATCGTTCTGACTTGCACTTGTTCCCCACCTGATCTACAGCAACATACAGTAAAATGTTGGGCGATATACAGGATGAGAAAAACCTTCTCACCAAGAACAAAATCTTGTAAGATGAATAATATGACAGCTCCTCCGCAAAGGACACAAATTGGATGGAATGGCCGACTTGAACTAAGCAGGCACAACATTAACCAATAACTATCAAGATAACATATGTATCATCTTCATGGATATATCTATATTCATAGATTTCAGCTAATTACCTACTTGTGCAAGTGAGCTTTGTAACCTTGATATACGAAGCATGTATATGTACGCAAAGGCAGTTATCAGCTAAAATGATAGATGTATGTCCTCTGTACAAGTTCTAGAAGATGAACCGATCTACTGTGCCCTGTACTACTGTGATACTGGAATGTTCTAGACATGTTCACCTCTCGTCCTCACCTCACATACCTGTCAAAAATAGATTGTATCACAGGTAACAACTTCTTCAGGTATTTCAAAACTGTGCTTGTATATGCAACATATACCTCATTTGCGCTTACATCTAAAAAGACAAAATATGCTTCTTAGTGCAAAATATATCTCATTTACACTTGTAAACATATTTCAGATCTAATAAGTATAAGTCTAAAAGAATTTGATTAAAAGAAAACCCATGAATATTACCGGTATGCATATCGGGATCTGAATGAAAGGATATTCAAACCATGTTATTGGATTGATTTTAATTTTGAAGTTTGTTAAAGAGTTTCAACCTTACAAGTCTCATTCAAATGTGATATTCCCATTTGTTGTTTGGCAACAAAGAGTTTATTTTGTCCAGAATGTGTTTTGAATGTCAGGATTGAATACAACATCTTTGATCAACTCAGAATACTAAAGTAGAGTAAGAGGTCAATGTCAATTTAACATTGGCAATCCCTCTTTTTATCAGAACCCATACAAGGAATGTTTCTTGGATTTCTAGTTCAATCAAATTCAAAGCCTGAGTATGCCTTGTGCACAATTAGAGTACATAGTAACTCCCTATGAGTAAACAAAAAAATGATGTCCAATTTTTGCTTTGCTCAGGAAATGCTTATTTTCCTATGTATAACGATTTAAACAACTACTGAAAAAACATTCCCCATACTTCAATGAATACAGATCAAATAATCAAATAATGTAATGGTTAAAGTACTAACAGTTACATATTTACCATTCAAATGCTTTTCAAATATATCATTAACTTGCTAATAATTCTTTCTGAACAAAATGTCTTTAGCTTCATGAAATGCATTGGTGTTATCATCACTAAAATCGTCATCAAAGTAAATCTGTTAATCTTCCTTCAGACGGATCATTGCTTGGTAACGATAACATCACTGCAGTACAAATGATGATCCACAATTGGTTCTTGTTGCTGTTCTTGTAGTGACACATATTTGCAAGTCATCTTGTTTACTGAAGAAAAACTGGAACAATATACCTCCAATATTCAGAATCTTCTTCAATTTTAGCATATTCCACATTGAATAAAACATAAATGAAATACATTCTCTATGTTTCAATAACATTAACCTTGTTCTTGAAAACTTAGGATTCTAAACCGAATGAAAAGCTGGATTTCTTCTCACAGACCACACCTTCACATGATATACATCAACAGTATCCCGGACGAAATCAAGAAGGACAAACTCCAACACATGACTGTCTGTTCATCAATGTAAAATTAATCCACAGGAAATGAGAGAGTTCAACTCAAATTTATTCACTACTCAATGAACATCCTTTATTAACTTATCCATTCTTACAAAATTTGTGGATTTCCAAAAGGTGATCCTTTTTTTCCAGGAGGTTATCCACTAGTCGCAAGAAGGCTATCCATATTTAAAGATTATCCTTGGATTTCTGAATCATCAGATTTCCAGGAGCTTACCCATTCCTGCATGACTACCTCAAACTTTCCAACATCAAACTATATGTAACACTCGGGCTCAAACATAGATCCCGTGGCACAGTTTCTTGCATAAATCCAGTACATGTTTTGATTCACTGGTAAGGCCTTGGTCCTCATGAGGCTTGGTCTCAAGGTGAAGGTCACTCCTTGGAACTCTCTGCATCTGCCGTCAGCATCTGGTACAACATGGTATCCTCCATACATCCCTTGATAAACTCCTCCTTCGTCAACACTCCATCTTTGTTTGTGTCCATTGTGTCAAATATTTTTTCTGTTCTAACTACAGGTGAGTCGGTGACTTCTTCAGACAGGTGACTTCCAAGCATACTGTAGATAGCCTGGAAGCAAACAATGAATGAAGGTAAGTTTATGTTATACAATTTTGACAAAAGTGTATATTTGGGCAGATGACTTCTGGAATAAAAGTTTTAATTTCCCTGAAATGAATAAAGATTACAAAATAGTACAGAATATGGGCTGAATGTGACATCTGAACAGATTTTAAAGCAGGCAACATATTAGTGTAAGA
Source organism: Gibbula magus (assembly GCA_936450465.1). Lineage (NCBI taxonomy): Eukaryota > Metazoa > Mollusca > Gastropoda > Trochida > Trochidae > Gibbula > Gibbula magus. The sequence goes on along the minus strand of OW388292.1, from coordinate 30,505,534 downwards.
AAGATTGCTTCCTGCTTCAGTCCAAGAATCTTCAAAAAACAGATGGCACATCTAAAGTTATTGATTAGAATGTGAAAAACATTGGATGAACATTTAATATATTGTTTTAGAGGTGTTTTTGTGTTTATTCATTGTTGAGTAATAAGGTTGATATAATTCTACCTATTAAATAATTAACTCCTGATACCTTCATGATGATGATATCACATGCATGATAACAGTGTTGCTGTTTCTATGCAAATGCAACCTTGTGCAATATCTGTGGTGTTTTTTTCTTCTAGTTTCGTGTTTCCCTGGAAACACCAACAAATTAAAATCACATATAGGTGTAACACACAATTGCCACATCAAGAAATCATGGTTGACATGTGTATCATGGTTGGTGAAGTTTGCATATATAGTTGGAGACATGCTACAGACAATAAGGCTATTCTCTCCTATTTTAAATTACATGTGAATGTAAATGGTACCCTCCCCCTCCTCCTCTCACCACCTCCCCCCTCCATAGATATGCCACCAATACCACCAGATAACACATCACTGTTTGAATGATGCTTGGTATCAGTATCAAATATATAACATTTAATTGCTACCTAACAATGGCATTAATCAGAAGCTATGACCATCCAGTGCCTATTAGTTTTGAAGTGAAGTTTTTTTTAGAGGTTTAAGGAACAATGTGTGCTACACCTGAAGGCAGATGGGGATTAGAATCAAATGAAACAAATTTGATCACAAAGTAGCAAGATACCTTCCCATAGAATTTCAGTATTGGGTTGAAATTTTTGTTGAAAAATCAAAATTGTGAAAATGTATCTATGCTCATTGATGCACACCAGACAGTTACCATGCTATACAGCAAAGAGCCCAAATTGCCTTACAGCATTGATGAGCTAAGAATCAAGTCATGACAGCCTCATAATTAAGAAAAAAAACTATATTTCACAACTGACTCCCTCAATTTCCTGTTTTAACAGGAGTCAATGATCTGAAAGATTGAATAACACCTCAAGGAAAAGGTTTAGTCAGATTATTGGCTGCTGAGGATGTCATATGGCTGCACAGAAAAATTATTTTTAAAAAGTTATTAAACATCTGCAGTGATACGCTATAGACAGATTCTATCTCTGAATTTCAAATTTGGCAATCAAGCTTTATTTACTTATCTATTAAGCTTATGTTTTTAGATATGCTATCCATTCTTTTCTTTCCTGATTTGATTATAGTCTATATAATATAATGTTTGTGTTCACATATTTCTTCACAAATTCCTAAAATATTCAAATTCAACAATGCTACATTGGTTGAACCATTCTCTGTTTAACCATGCTTTTGACTAATTTTAATCTAATATGGTATTAACATTATGTGTTTTATAATTTTGGCACATCATTCAATTTCAAAAGAAGTAGTTTTATTTTTATATTTATAACAGATACTTGGATGATGGTGGGACTTGCATCTTACAAGTCAAGAAACTATGCATTCTTAAAAGTTTGAAATTAGGTCCCTCCAAGAGCCTGTAACCTAGCTGGTAATGTTTGGTTTGGACTGGAAACTCTTCACGATTTTCTTTAATCTTACTGCTGAAACTGACAAACAAGACTTTTGACTCGCTACTTTTCAAGCTTATTCCACACACAGCTTTCCTCCATCCTTACCATCTGTGTCTTGTGCAAGTGCACAGAGAGCACTTACCTCACAGTCATCCTCTGACACGAGGTTACTGATGCCACCAAATAGAGAGAAATTACAAAAGACCCATTTAGCCAGCCTAGTACTGATTGGTGGTATCAAGTTTTGACATTTCTCGTGAGGATGAAAGAAATTGCTGTACTGTGTATCCAGCGATAACTCCATTAGTGTATATACTAATAGGTCAGTTAGTGGCAACCTTGTTCAATTACACAGAGTCCCAGCGCTATGGACAACTCTCGTAACAGCGGCCAAATTGTAACATAATTTGTTGTAAAGCACTCTGCTGGTTAGTGGTTATCATTTTCATTGATCAGTCACATCTTCAGAAATTGACACTTTTTACTGTTAACTGGTTATAAACACATAGAGTTCATTATCGACGTCTCCTTAGTAGACTAATGACTGGTTAGTTCTTCTTTGAAAAGTGGTTCTCCTGGAGATACAAATGTTTTATGGAGCTGCATTGATCCTTCATATATTAGCATCTTATTTGCCAGTATATAAAATTATTAGGCTAAAGAAAGGTTATAATTTACCATATGATTTGGGGACTCACAGGAAATGGGTTTTGGCTTGCATTTGGCCTTATATTTCCATATATATATACAGGCTTTATTTAGAATACTGCCTAGTACACAAGATTTCACCTTTCCAGAGCTATTACTTTGGGGTAAAAATTTAAAACTACGAGTTTAGGGTGTTACTCTTGTGGTCCCTAATATGGGGCAGAATAGTAAAAACAATTATACTTCTAATTGCTAAGAAATTTTTAACAAGATTTTAGTTAACTGGAGAAAGAAAGAGAACATTGAAGAAGATGAACTAAGATGCGGTCCAAGTAGCCAGTAAAAGGGGCCTAACAATTAACAAGTTTACTGTAGAAGTCATAATACTCTTTCGCCAAGCTACCTGTACATGAGATACAGCCACTGATGCCTGAAACAAAGACAATATGTGGACATATGGAGGATGGATGGATGGATGGATGCAGAGTCTGCATTGCAGACCCATAAATGACTGGACACTGGACCTCTTGCCTTGCTGTGTCTTGTCAGAAGCTCATCTAAACATACTTGCAGTTTTATGTTTGCTATTATTGATATGTCTAGTCTCAAGAACATCCCAATTCCATTTGAAGACACATGATATAAAGTTATTACAGACATGAAGGTATGAAGAATACGAATCCTGGATCATCTCCACTCTACGAGTTCCTTTCATCAGTCCCCAGCATTCAGCAGGACACTATATATAACTCACCTCTATAATACTCTCCATCTCATTCTTCTCTATGGTTCCGTTCCCATCAATGTCATACATGTCAAATGCCCAGTTCAGCTTATCCTCAGCTTTTCCTTTCTGTGAGGTGATGTTAATGGCCATAAGAAACTCCTTGAATTCTATAGAACCGCTGCCATCACGGTCAAATGACCGGAATACATGCTCACAGAAGGCATCAGGATTCCCGCCAGGAAAGAAGTTGGCGTACACGTTCTTGAACTTCTCCTTAGATAGTTGTCCATCAGGACAATCCTCCTGTAAACAAAAGTCAAAATTGGAAAATATTGAAAAGGAACTACCTATAAAGAATACTTGGTTTTGAAACAATGTACATATTTTAAGTTCAAATTCTTTCATTGTTACCTTTTTTTTTAAACTGGAAGATTTTAAAAATTTAATCTCCCATGTTGACATGTTGAAAAGATTATTTCAATATTTCAGTTTTTCTTTGTACAACAGTAATTATAGAATTGTTTTTCCTCCTTGGGGAAATCTACAAACCTATAACATCATTACAAAAAGTTAGACCTAGAGAAAAGTTGCTGCAGTGTCTTAAAGATTGAAATTGAAAATGAAAAATCAGCATGAAGAATTGATTGACCTCAGTGAGTTAATCAATTTTGCTTTAAAAAAATGACAAAAAAGAACCCCTCGGGCTGATACCTAAATTAAATTAAATTTGATCAAGATATTCATTCAACAATTGCATCCCAGGGATTTGAATCAGAGACAAATAAGTAACACCTGATGAAAAACAACTCATTGATTAAAAATAAGACCAAATAATACTGTGTGTCTGTATGTGAAAGAACAAATTCATTTTTAATGTCCTTTCAAACAATGAGAATGATGTGTTTTTTTCATCACAAAGAAGTTCAATCTGATTCCTCCGGATATTTTTTATTTTTTACGCAACTTAATACCTTGAGTGTGGAGTATGGAAAATGTTTGCAAAGCTTGCCAGCTGGTTATACATCCCTTTTAATAGAATGTATATTGTTAGCCAATGATATGATTTGAAACTTGATGAACTTCTCATGTCTTCTCAGCCGGGGACTCCCAATTTTGCCTGGTTACTTTTAGCAATTTTGAGAATTTTCCATATTACACATGCTGTGTTAATTAGTGAAACAGGTTAAACTACCCTGAGATAACAGGATGACAGAAGTTATAGCTAAATGTGTCATTTCTGTTATATATTTGAACTGACATGATGAGTTCTCCTCTGACAGAAAATTCCTTAATCCGAGATGAGAGTCCAAATGGAACAAAATGGTCAACTCACAATCTGAACCATTGGTCAATATAGATATCTACCTTTTATTTCACTTGACATAAACCATGTTTACGACATCCATGAAGTAACTTGTAGTACAGTCTGACCCTGGCTACTCACCCTGTATATCAGGAACCCCAACCTTCAACATGATGTTTAAAGAAAAACCAAACTTTTGTTATCAAACCGAACTGCTCATCCAGACCCGTGTTTCTTCACTCACACGATACTAAGAACACAATTCTCTGGATATATGCTTAGTTATGAAGGATTTGGAATATACTCCAAATCGTCATTGATGTCCACAATAAAGAAGTTGTAATCTATAAAATGTTCTTATGTATTCTACTTCCACTATATGATTAAACTATATCTGCATGGCTCACTCTCCAGATGCTTTCAACTAACTGTAACCAAATTGTCTCTATAAATGAGGTTTTACTGAATATATATGGTAATTACTTTAACTAAATATAGGATGGCATGTTTCATAAGAGAAATTCAGGTCACGAGTTAAGTATTGTTGACTCCTGCCACACATAGTTCAATATATGATAATTTTGTATATCTGTTTTGCAATACAGTATTCCCTGGAGAATTCTCCCATAACTATTATTAGCAACTGACAGTTTCTATAACTCAATAGAGCAAGCTAGACAAAGAGGCGTTTTAGTAGGTTTTTCTTTCCATCATTCCAAGACTCCTGTTACTTAATCTTTGTTATGCTAGACAGCAGAAGTACGAGAACATTAGTCTTTCCCCTGAACACTGTCACTGGGCCTTTGTACAAGTTGGAAGTGTCATCAGTCAGAAACAGTTCGACAAAATGCATTTTTTATTCATTGCCAGAAAGTAGGTAGAAGAAATAATATTTTTCAAAAGGAATATCTTCTTGCAAGAATCGATTGGTGATGGATAACAACAGTCAACAAGAGGAAATAATAGGGTCTACAACAAGTTTACTTGATGTAATTGTAGCTTTCGGAAGTGTCACAATATTGATCTTCATGTAGCCAGCACAAATGAATTTTGACAGTTTTCACCTCTATACATAAACTTGACAACTTTAAAAGACTAGTTAGACGTAAAGAGCTTGTAGCAGCTATATGTGTGTTGAATGGTTTATTCCTGATCTCCTGGTCTTCTGTTCCAGGTTATGAGAAGTGTATGCCTGTTGGTAACCAATCCCAAACATCCGACTTACATAACAAGTAATACCCCCAGCAATTCTGTCTGCAGCAACATGATTGCATTAAAAGATCGCTCAGTGGCCCTCAGCCGATTCCTCATATCAATAGATTTCCGCTTACTTCTAACAGCACCCACTTCCAAAGTTTTGTCGAAGCACTATCTTTCTAATGACAAGTCTAGTTGCTAAATCAAGTCATTTATTGCATTTTCTAATGACATGTAATATATTTGAATTTGTTTTCCTTGTTACCTTTAAAATTGGTAAATCGGTTGTAGAGGCCTTTTCAAAATGGAAGCAGTGAAATTGGCTAATTCAACGGTCACATCTTGAACAAAGCCTGCTGAGCTCATATTGAATATTCTTGAATTTCAATCTCAGATGACTTCACATGACCTGGATAAATTCCAACATTCCAACCAGAATGACTTGTTTATCTTCATACTAAATATCACACTATCTGCCAACTAGCACATAAAAATATTCCACAAGTCCAAATTTAAAACAAATAATTTTGATTGACACTTTTTATTTCCTGAATCCCTCAATAACAGAGAAGACATGCATTCAGGGTAATGCAAGCCTCTAAGAGGTGAAGATAACTGTTTTTATTGTACAGCTTTGGTTCTATTTGAATCAGTACATTAAGTGTAAACTTTCATTTTTAAGAACGTCATCACATTACAAAACGAAAGTAAATATATTCCACATGAAACTGGCATCTTAATATCCTTAACTTTATTTCAACTTCTAAAAAAAACAGTATTTAAAATAAATGTTTTCAAAATTTTTCAAGAAAATGAACTTAACTGCAACATTTGGATGAAAGGAAATTAGTGTAAGATCTTATTGCCTTTGAGACTTTAATATAGGTCCTAACAATTGCTTTTCATATATGTATCCTAGCTTACAAATATAGTTCACAGCTGACAATAAACATTCGAGACAAAAGCTGTTCATAGTTCCCTGACAGATGCAATTAGAACGGTGAAGGTGAAGAGGTTAGCCCTGTGTTAATCTATCACAGCCCTATGTTGATCTCTGACACGGACAGCACTGCTGCAGGATATGTTTATCTGTATGATCAATGTCATCTTCATCATAGCAGACACTACTGATACCTGTCAGAATGTCTTACGTACACAATCTCCTTCTCGAAAAGTCACCCAAACCAGACAGGAAGTCAATTGTCAATTGTTTATTTCCAAAGGGTATATGAAGGTCATCGGTTAAACATACTCATATCATTGATCTATAGAGCTGAGAAACACAGTTACTTGTACATAGTTTCTTACAAACATTGTAACATATTTCATTATTACTACATTAGTTTTGTACATTAAGAGATTGGATGTTAAATGTTTACAAATACTTGTGTGGCTTAAACAGCTTTCTAAGAATGCTGTGGGGTTACGCAAAATAGAACATTATATTCATGTACAATTTTACAAGCTGTTACATTGTTAACTCATTGATTTCCAAGCATTATAATACCTCACCATTCAATGTATGAGAACTACAGCAAAAACGAGCCCTACTGTTCAAACTTATCCAAAAATAATTGATAGTGAATACAGTTCAACTGCGTAATCACTGTAAAAGACTTCAGGGGTTCAAATTCCCCCATTCTTCCCCCTTTGAAAATATGTGCTAGTAAATTTGATTGACCCCAAGGTGACGCCCTCCCCCCATTTCAATACGTGAACCCCTCCTTTGAAAATATGTGCTAGTAAATTTGATGGACCCCAAGGTGACGCCCTCCCCCCATTTCAATATGTGAACCCCTCCTTTGAAAATATGTGCTAGTAAATTTGATGGACCCCAAGGTGACACCCTCCCCCCATTTCAATACGTGAATCCCTCCTTTGAAAATATGTGCTAGTAAATTTGATGGACCCCAAGGTGACGCCCTCCCCCCATTTCAATACGTGAACCCCTCCTTTGAAAATATGTGCTAGTAAATTTGATGGACCCCAAGGTGACACCCTCCCCCCATTTCAATACGTGAATCCCTCCTTTGAAAATATGTGCTAGTAAATTTGATGGACCCCAAGGTGACACCCTCCCCCCATTTCAATACGTGAATCCCTCCTTTGAAAATATGTGCTAGTAAATTTGATGGACCCCAAGGTGACGCCCTCCCCCCATTTCAATACGTGAACCCCTCCTTTGAAAATATGTGCTAGTAAATTTGATGGACCCCAAGGTGACACCCTCCCCCCATTTCAATACGTGAATCCCTCCTTTGAAAATATGTGCTAGTAAATTTGATGGACCCCAAGGTGACACCCTCCCCCCATTTCAATACGTGAACCCCTCCTTTGAAAATATGTGCTAGTAAATTTGATGGACCCCAAGGTGACACCCTCCCCCATTTCAATACGTGAATCCCTCCTTTGAAAATATGTGCTAGTAAATTTGATGGACCCCAAGGTGACACCCTCCCCCCATTTCAATACGTGAATCCCTCCTTTGAAAATATGTGCTAGTAAATTTGATGGACCCCAAGGTGACACCCTCCCCCCATTTCAATACGTGAATCCCTCCTTTGAAACTAAGATCCACCAATGAAAGCTTATTGTAGAAAACAATGTGTTGACTGTTCAAAGGGAAAATAAAACAGGAAATATTTCTTTATTATAATACTGATAATGATAAACCCAACTACATGATTGATTATCTAAGATTGAAGACTTACATATGAAAAAATAGGTTTTTAATAAGCAATGTTTCATCACCAAACATCCAATGTTACTGTGCTGGTCAAGGTATGTTTCAGGCAAAAATGTTTTCTATTTATCAAATTTGAAAGTACTAACCATAAAACCCTTGTACCACTTGAGAATTTCATTCTTCTCAAAGTTTGTGTTTGACACCAGGAACTCGATGTCCTCATCTGGTAGCTTCTTGGAGTTGCAGCAGCCCATCCTGATCCCTCAGCTCTCCTCTGGTCATTGACCTGCAAGAACAACAACATCATACGCTTTACATATTAAGGAACATGGTATGTTCAAGAATTGGCACATTTTCTACTTATTATACATTGTACAATTAAATCATAGATTGAATCCTTCAGCTTACCTCTGGACCTGCAACAACAACATCAGCCTTTGATATTAAGAAACATGTTAGTTTTTAAGAAAAAGTCAGATTTTCTATTTATTATATGATTAAATGATAAATTCTTTGTAAAATATTGGATGAGCAACACGATGTGTGTCATGATGTCAGACCATTGTTCAATGACATCAAGGCATTGTTGTTACTACTGACATAAGACTGATAACTTATTCCAACGTTATTTCACTATATAGTGACTTGTAACATGATTTATTTTTATTGATTCATTGTGCCATCCACAGGAGAGGCAGATCTTTGTATTTACATGGTTGAGGGTTAGACACCAGACTATATATATTATTCTCTTCACCTCTGAGCATTAATCAAAATCTTACATCTTAGAGACACTTCAATAGTTCAATAGTCATCAAATCAACTCTTGCAATCACACACAAAAACACCATGGGCATCAAGGCATTTGAACAATGCTTAAGTTTATCCTTTATTGTGAGAGTTGTGAGGCAATTGACCTGGCACAACTACATAAGGGTTATTCATCCAAGATTGCCTCGTTTCAGTGACACAAACTCAGTATGGTATTCTTAATTCCATCTCTGGTCACCGACCTGTGAGAACAGCGAGAACATGTTATATCAGTGGATCCACTGGCTTTAACAGCGGCTAATATAAACTGAACTTGATATCTTTTGGTTCATGTGAGATTATTGACTCTCAACCACAACAGAAAATTAAGTAATAAGGTCCCTTGAGATTCTAACAGAATCTTATTGAAAATGTCTTCTGTATTCCTTATGCAATTTGTTTACGGGCAGCAATAACAAAACAGATATTGGATAAGAGGTCACCGAGCTTTCTTGTGGGCAAATTGTTTTTAGTGAGTTTAAATTGAATCTTGCTTAAGATTCTTACAGACCCTCAAGTTATTATATACAAACTATGTAAGCAGTCCCTATGTTGCATGCCTGGTGTTACAAGTTGTTGAATAAGTTACATCCAAACCATTCCGAGTGACCAATTTACAGGAATCCTGATTTGTTAATGGAATAATTCAGCTGTATTGACCACTGAATATATCTTGTAATGTTAAAGGACTTGCTCTTAAAGGGTCAACCCTTTCAGCACTGAGAAACCAGAACGCTTATACATTACCTTGCCTTGGTAGAGGTGAACAGGGGGTGAACATGTTTAAGGACACAAAGTTAATTCAAGCAGTTAGCTTAGTTCAGTTTCAACAACCAGAAGCATAGAGCGGATCCAGGAATTTTCAAAATCAATGAAAACTCAAAAGTTTAAGAGTAAAAGTTAGTGAAATAAATTTATATAGTTCAATTGATCTTCTTCCAAACAAAAATAAATTAATAGATGCTTAACTAAGTTAGCAATATATTCTCCTCTTTACCATAAAGATACACACATAATAAGGGCAGGCTTCTCATTTCTGCAGACAATTATCAGTTGTGAAAAAAAGAAAAAATGAAATAAATAGGATCCGTGCTGAATGTTTCAATTTAATGCCAATCTTGATAAGATCATGTCCTCTACTCTCTGAGGATCATTAAACTCCAGCTGCTAAAGGATGATGAAGTGGCTAAAAAAAAAAGATTAAATATCTCTGTAAAAGATGATTCGTTATTGCATGGATGACTGCAACAATCAAGTTATTTTGGCTTACTCTACTCCATATCAATAAAATCTTCACAGTTACCAGTATATCATCCAGTCCTCTGAGCATCATGTCAACATAATTTTAAAAACTTTGATGTTCAATATTAATGCATTAGATAATTGCTTGATTCAATTCATTTCATATATCTTTTTTTTATGACGTTGTTTCTTCTAATTCAGTTGCTGTGGCACATATAAAACCATGTTCCTCTAATTTGATTTCCTCCAAGGCTGGCATATCATACAAACACGAAGTGTGTCGTTTGACGTGAGGAGCACTGGAAATAGCTTCCAAATCATATTAGTGTGTATAAAACAACCTGGCCAAAACAAGAGAGCATCAACTATGTTGCAATCAGAACATAGAGGAGTATTAAACTAGACTTCATCCATGTAAGCAAGATATCATTCTTTAACCCTTCAACACCGGCGGGCATGGTAATCCTCCATCTTTTGCAGGGTGTTAGTCATAGTGTATTCATTTCTGGGTGTAAATACTCATATCCTTTAACTTTTCTTTTCTTTATGTTTATATTGATAATCAATTAGCTGTTGGCAGATTTAATTGTAAAATCAACATTTACCCCTACTGGTAACATTAGTCAACCATTGTCAACCGTCCAATGTTGATCATCCATTGTCAACCCTCTAATTTTGATCATCGATCGTCAACCATTCATTGTCAACAATCCGATGTCAACCATCCAACGTCAATAATCAACTGCCAACCATCCATTGTCAACCATCCATTGTTCCTGTGTATGTGTTTATACTAGATAAGCTATAAAATGGTGAATAATTGAAGCATGTTAGTCTGGATCTTATATAAACAATAACATGCACACATCAGGATATCCATTCTAATTTTGTTTCAACAAATAATATCCTGGTCAGACAATCCACATATAGAACAAAAGAATACAAATATGTGATAACAGGAACATTCAATCAAATTTGGTTTTAGAAATACATGCCATTTAGATAATGAACAAATATAACAAGGTTACCTTTTGGATAACACTTCATTCAATAGTAAAAATTCTTGTCGAGGCAAATGGTTGTATGGTAAGTTGCTGGTACGGTCAGTGCTGGCGATAGTTGCCTTAATCTGAGGGTGTGTGTACGAATCCCGCATGGGACTCTACCCAAAAAGGTACAAGAATTTGTACTATTGAAGTAGTGTTATCCCAAATGTAACCTTGGTACAAATTTGGTTTCTAAATTAAGGCATAATTGTACTCTGTATAATTTTTGAATAGTCCCCCTTGTATCTAAGGTATTAATAGGTTATTTCAAATGAAATAAAATTTTAAAGTATTCAGGTGAAAGATAAAAATGGATCTAACATATGACGAAAAAGCAGTATGACATAAGCAATCAATTTTAAGACAACTCTAGTTCTAGATCGCGTCCCACGATCATGAAAACATTAGATACATATGTTCAATACCAGGCAGTATGAGAATTTGAAATAACTAAATCTTTTCTTTTCATGATGCCTCATGATGCTTCATATTCCCTGATTCTTAGTTCAAGGATTAGTTTGAATTAACTTAAGTGGTATGAATTTGTCTTAAGTGAGTCATCATCCCAGGCCAGAATGACTTATCAAGGGTATTCCCCTTAAAGCTTGTTTGCCGTTATCTCCCCTGAACACAGCTACCCTGGTGAAGCTTCAGCCTCATGTGCTGTGTGTTTGTCTAGTCCTTGACTCCACTGCCTCTGTTTAATTATCTACTTCACACCTGATACCTGTACACATATAGACTCCTATCTGCCCTGTCTACACTCTACTCAACACAGCCAGAACACCGAAGACTAAACTGCCGTCAGTCTATTGTTTTAACATTGTCTGACTGGGAGTGTAATTGGGGTTTTCGTTCAATAGTAGAGAGGTATTCTCAACCTCCCGGAAATGAGTCTTCAAAGTGGTGATGAAAAAAATGAAAAACAGAACCTATCCTGCTACCTATTGTTTAAACACTGAGTGGGAGTGTTCATTTTATTTTTCATCATAGGAGAGTTAAAATTCCCGAAATGAGTTGAAATTTTTAAAAGATGAACAACAGAATGAAGCTTTCCTGCTGTCTAAATAATGTCTTAACATTACTGAAGTGGGCATGTTCATTGCTCTTTATAATTGTCGAGTAGTCTTGTTGAAATGAGGTAAAGGATTTAAAACAAGGCTTCCATATGAAAAAAATCTAGGGCTATTGATGAATGTCAATATGGTAAATGTATTTAAGAATTGAGAGCATTGAATGTACATATATATCTATATTATCTAGAATTTTATATTCATGATCATGCAATAAGTGATATGAACATATGATTTATGAAAATCTTTACAATCCATTTGATCTGTACCACAACCATTTTTTATCCCCAAATTACAAGTGTAATTTACGATCTGACTTTTTCTAATATGTGTTATATAATCATTAACCTTAAAACCTCTTGTAAAATAATATAACATGTGAAAATTATTTTTACTTTAAAGAGCTTTAAAATAATTAAGTTTTACTGCAAGTCAATCACATTACAACATGCTCCTCAACCGTCAGAGTTCTTTTTCAGAGTTTGCAAAATTAGCCCAATTACTTCAACAGCATGAATGTAGATAACACGATATACTTCTTCTTGCACTTCAAGTTTGAACCTAGTGCAAGTCAATATGTATAAACAATGTGAGAACTTAAAAAACTTAACTGCATAGAAATTGCCTATTAACAAATGTTACCTATTTATTTGAGTTTTTCTCAGTAACTAAGTGCAAAGAATATATTTAGAATATAAAACATGCGTTGTTCTAGACAGCCAGAGCATTGGAATTGCAACAAATGTCAAATTTTCAAATGAGTTAAGAAATATTTAGCAATGCCATCGAAAGAAGTAAAGAAACATTTAATTTGATACCACTACATTATACACCTATAATTGCACTGATTCAGTGGGTTTTGGAGTCACATGTGTCAAAGGTTCTGAAAGGTATTATTTTATCGAGAAGTACTAAGTGTTGCCGAATATAACAATTTTAATGCATGTCGTTTCAGTGTAGTGACACAATAAAGATGTTGATGTCTGATCAAACCTGGACAATGTACTGTGACTGGTGCACATTAATCAACAAAGCATCATTCTTAAAATTTATAACAGACAAAAAGAGAAATTTGGGTTGGTAATGTTTAATAGGTCAAACACAACTGTGCATATAAAAAGAATATGAAGTAAGTATCATATATTTGGCATTTAGGATAAATATGCATGTCGAGTGAAACTATTTGAACTTAAAAAAACACATATGGTATTTGACATGTATCAAAGCCAAATTAAACATTATGAAAAACACTGAAAGGCTCTTTCAGGTTATGATTTTGAGTTTAAAGGGACAACGCGTCGAGGATAAATATGAGATAAGATTTATCTACCTATGCTGTTTAATGTGTCTGCTAACGAGTCACAGACCCCCAATTTCAGACAATTGAATAAATTAGTAATTAAAACTACTGCATGTAGACAGTGAAGTGAAACGTAACTCATTAGCAGACAATCTAATCATCATAGGTACATAAATCTGATCTCATTTTTATCCTTAACGCGGTGTCCCTTTAACATCACATTGAATATATGATTGTAGCATAGGCAACAATACCATTGTGTTACAATATGTAGCATGGAGCAAATAAAAAGTGAAATACCTTGATAGGAACTGGACTGAACTACAATGAAGCATTGAATCTGAGCACTGCTAGATGTAGAAGAGTTTTATACTGGAGTTGACAAAGCCCTGAAGGTATTTGAACCTCTTGATCCAATGCTAAATGTTTGCAAAGAGAAGATAGCAATCGGCACAACCAACATTCTACAGTCACAAGAGTGACTTTATGCTTGATACTTAACAGAGCAGTAACAGTTCTGATGTAACATATGGAAATAAATGAAATATTGACTGTTGCCATAGTCAGGTAAGATCTAATCAATAATGTTTGATAAGAATTGATAAATAGTGTACTAATCAAAGCACGTTGCACGTTTCTACAATTCTGTTTATATATTTATTGACGTTTCTTGTTTCATTTTCCACATAATTGTTTGATGGAGTATTGATGCTTTTTAATTAATGATGTATTATGTTTATAGTACAAATTATATCATATATTTGTAGACTAATTAAAATCATCTTTTCAAAATTCTGCATGTTATCCAGGTCCTGGTGCAGATGATGAAGCAACTAGTTCTGGCATCATTAGAAGAATGCTCATCAACCTGTTGTTATTACAAGTAACAGTATTTCCATAATCAAGTACCTTAATAGATTACCTTAATTTTGAGTTTAACGCCACTTTCAAGATTATTTCTCTTACATAAAAGCAGCTAGTATTATTGCAGGAAGAAAGCCTGCAACACCATGGTGACTATGTATTGCAATGATACCTGTGAGGCTGGACCTAGCTAACCTTGGGTGTACTGCACTGAAATTCAGTGTTGCACTTCAGGCAAACCTTACTCACCCAGAACAGTTCTCTACAGCAGGCGAAGTTGCTGAGCCCCTGGCAGGAATTGAATCCCGGACCTCTAAATCAAAAGCCAAACGCTCTAACCACTGCACTATCCTGCCAAGCTTCCTATTTTAGCTAACTTTCTTGAAGCTAAAAACGTGATGTTGCTTATTCTAAGATCCTTCAGTCTATTGAAGTTAGTCTTCATGCTTTTGCAGACTCCTCGATTTTCTCTCTCAACAAATTGGCTTAAGAAATTAAAATCCCAGTTTGCAAATAAACTTTAAAAATATAATTGATTTTGAATATCCTGAGAAGCAATAATTTCTTTAGTGAATGAATCCAGTATTTGCTGAGGAAAGCTGAGCCACAAATACTGTTGATGAAATTGATTTTGCTTTTTACAAAATAAAGATTGGCAGTCTAGTCAAATTTAGAATTAACTTTTCAAAAGCTCAATTTCCGTTGCAATTAAAGCAAAATAAAAGAGGCGAACTAATGTCAGATCCATTTGTTCGAAGAGAAACTTTCCAGGAGATAAACGTTTTGTTCGGCAGTGAATAATTTGATTGAAAACATTTCTCTAATTTAAGATATTTATTTTACTTTATTCATTAATCAAGTCATATATAGTTGATTGAAAAACAAATCATATTAATTGATATAAAAGAAATATTACAAATATATCATCATTTACATAGTCAACATTGTATCAACATTAAATAATGCTACAGCAACATCAAAGGAAAAACAACATTTTCAAAAAGACATCCAATAAACATACAAAAAAATAAATATGAAAGTTTGTATTAATGTATACACGGTATATAATGTAATATTTTATTTTAGGCACTGAATCAATCAACTTAACTTGAGTAATAGGGCTACACCTCAGATCCAAAAATAATAATTATATAAATAATATACCATTACTCAATCTTGAGCACTTGCTCTACCCAACTCACAGCTTACACTGGCCTTGCTCTACCTAACTCTGGTTTGGAGACCTTCAGCACTCTCAAAGGACCCTAATGGTACCCCATGATGCCATCTGCAACTCATGTTGTATACCTTCCCAGGTAATAAAATTATTGTTATCTCCTCTTCAGAGAGTTCATCAATGAAACCTATAAAAACATTAGGTGTTTAATTGAAACAGATTTCTCCCACATAAACAATTCAGGAGCTGCTGCCAATTAGCCAGAAATAGAAGGAAGATCTGGGCCAGCCAGCCACTGATGCATGTGCTGTAGGCTCATGAGTGGAGTCTTTTTATCAATATCAATCTGGCTTGTAAGGTCATGCATGGACTAATTAATCATATGGTCCTGAAATAAACTGTTAAGGTTAAAGACTAATTTATTCATTAAAGAAACAAATGTATGAAGACAATTGTTAATGGATAACTACTTACGTATACTGAGGGAAAAACATACAGATTCCTGACTCGTTTTCAAGTATGATTCTATATGATTATGTAAAATATACAGAAATTTTATCTATAAACAATCGTCCTTATATGATTTCTAAAGAACTTGTTATCCATAAGTTATTATTCACTTCATCATTAAGTTATTTCATTTGGGGGATGCTGTTGAGTGGTTATTTGAGTCGATTTAAGATTTGAGAACTTGTTTACTCCGAAGTGATACCATTAATCCATTAATACAATAGACGTGCCAGTGTGTGTGTGTGGGGAGGGGAGGAGGGAATGTTCAGGAGGTTCGAACCCCCCCCCCCCCCCCCCCCTTTGAAATGTTTTGCATGTAGATTTAATGGAACCCCAAGGTGAACCCGCCCATTCCATTGAGTGAAACTCCCCTTTCCAAATATCTGGAATAGCCACTGGACCTGTACAGGTAAGTGAGAGCCTAACACTCTGTCGTGTAGGCAGTATTGCTACCAATCTTGGAGCAATTGCTCCCTGTTTTTTTCTACTCCTGGGACTTTCAAATGAAGAGTACAGATGAGTCCTTGTCAATTATGAAGGTTTGCCAATACCAACCAACAACCACTATCCTTCTAGCGGCAGATCCAGAGCGGTTGTGGGAGTACTAACGTAACACTACGGCAGTTTTTGTGTGGGCCTTGAAAATTGATTTTGCTTTTCAAAAAATTCCGAAGTGTGTATACTTCTGGAAGATATGTTTCCTTGCTGTCAGTCCCGACATGTGACACCATGGTATTTGAAAAGGTTGTGGATGCAAATTTGTTTCTTTTGAAATAAAAGTTGACATTTTTTAATTGAATTATTTGTTTTTTGTTTGACTCAACTAGAAACCTTAAGAGTGTATGTCTCCTATGCACTTTCATTGAATAAATACATGTTGAATATCCTTATGATCACAACAGATGTCAATTTTATGAAAATAGTAACTTTCCTGTTATAAGTATATTTCATTTAATATTTCCACAAAAAGGATTGTTAAAATGCAAACTATAATGTTGGGTTAAAGAGAGAAATAAACAAACATCTAGATTAATAATTTGTTTGTTAACAACTTTTTAATTATTTTTGTACAAGATTGGAAAGGTTAGCAAGAGAAATCCCTCCTGAGTAAGCTTGAAGATTGGAACCGTGTTATCTCAGCAACGTACACATTCAACTAGAAGCTGTGGTCTCAGAAGGCCATCATGATATCCATCTACAAGAAGTTATCCAGGCTAAATCACTCTTTATTATTCTGCTGATGAGGTTATAAATCCTAGCAACGCAAATATCATTCTCTTCCAATAATACATGGCAAAGATAAAACCTGATACAGTCGGCTAATCCAGTAGAATTGTCTCAACTGATGCCTTATCAGTAAGTGAAATCCCCCCTAACATTCAGATGCTGATCAATTCTCAATGCAGTGTCATTTCCACATCATCTATCATACCTAAACTTCAACAATAACATTAACAATGTTCACATGAAGGATTTAGTGCCATTCTGTCTTAGTGCAGATCCATTTAACAGAAGGCTTCAGTAATAGAGAATGGCAAATGTAGCCGAGTCTAGTCCTCTTGTATTGGCTTTCAATCGATAGCGGTTCATCTGAGGAAATAAATAATTTGCTTTGTTCCTGGCATTAGATTTGAACAACATCGAAAAGGAAATGGAATCAGATGATTGTCTGTTTAACATTCTTAGCCAAGAAAACTTCAACTTGTTCTTCAGAATCTTATATGAAATAAAAATGTTATTCAGTTTAACAATATATAATCTGACCTCAAAAACAATACAAATAAATTTTACTTTACTTACTTTATAAAGTCAAACAACAACTGACCTAGATTGACTATTACAAAATATGAAAGAACGGTTCCATTTACTTAATAACATATCCCAATGCAAAATGGACAGAAATAATCTCCAAATTGGACATATAATATTCATTACCATCAATACAGCAATTTCTGTCACTCTGAGTGTCACATTAAACTTGCATCCTGTTTGTCAAACATCATGCTAGCCTCTCATATAATTGAATAACACAGGCTGCAAGATATCTCCCTTGTCTGAAACCTTAAATACAGTGATTTAGAGCCCATCAAAGCTTTATAAGGGATGATAGTCCTCTGTGTCAAAATGTACCTTTTAACATTGAATCAAGGATAGGGGAATCCATTAAGTTAGTTAAGTGCTATGTCACGGTGGAAATTCAACATTGAATTAATCATAGTCATGCAGGAACTCCATTAGGTCGTGGTTTGGTTGTTAGACAAACATACAGTTACTGAAACTCTGATCTGATACTGAATCTTAGCTTCGCATGGTGCATGAGTTCATTATCACTTTATGTTTGATGCAAATATTACTTAAATTCCAAATCAAATCTTAGTGCTTCTCTGTGCAGTCAAGTGGTAAGCTAACGTAGCACTTCACCAGGTGAAAAAGTCGGAAATCTGTGGTCTAATTTTATTTTATGTTACATTATGTTTGTTTTGAAACCAGTTAACATAAAAGTTGCTTCTCCAATCACATCCAAACAACCAAACCATTGCGTCTTTATCTCAAACTAGGCAATATGTGACCGAAGTGGTTGACATTAGGGATGCTCCTTATTTGATTCCCAACGATTCAGTAATGTTCAATTTATCCTCCTTCAAAGTTTTGTACAAAAATATCCCAGCAAAAGTCAATAATCAACTGTGAAAGAGTGCAAGACTTCAGCAAGGACAAAGTTCCACCGCTAATGAGGGATTTGGAGCTAGATTTTCTCTCTGGTGCAGATGCCTTGTAGGCAGGATATTGACAATTTGCAAGATTCACAAACTGTTATGATAATTGTATCAAACACTGGTGCAAATAACACATTAGTTACAGAGTTCTGAAATAGGAGATGGCTTAATATAAGGGGATTAAGTTTCAGGATTTCACAAGTGCTGAATTGAACCTTACTTTTCTCCAATTTAAATGATTTATTAAGCATAGGTCCGTCTAGTTAGGATTGAGATACAATACAGTCAAACTTAGTCTGGCAGAAACAATACATGAACATACATACAGACCACAGACATATTAGTAAACACCTTGGTCAAAACCATGTGCTTCATTGAGAACTTTCCCCAAGGATAAGTACTAGTGTCATCTGACTTTTACTTAAAGAGTGTGAAATTCTGTAATGCCTGAGTGAGAGAGTTATAAATCAATTTGCACAAGTTTGGTAAAAGTATGCACACTTATGAGTGAAATAATTACTTTATTACTCATTCTATTCCATTTGAACTGCTGAAAAAAACAACAGAAAAAGGCCAACTTATATTGCATCACAATTTTTTTTTATGACATCACAGACATTGAAAATCAGCAACTCACGCTGAAACAATGGTTTCTTGGCAAAAGTGATATGTGCACATGTGCTTGTTGGAAAATATTAACTCAGTTATTTTAAACCACATGGATGATAAAGTGAATGAACAGACTCAGATATATGAGCAATTTTTGCTTTTAAAAAATAATTGACTTAATTGGCCCCATCTCTCTTGTAGAAGTCATATATTGTGGTAAGGAGAGCATGAAAAAATGTATGGGAAACTGGGTGCCAAAAGTATTTTCTTGTTAGTACTTATAGCCTCTTGGCCAATAATGTTGAATGGCTTGTTTTAAATACCAAACAAAATATACAGTATATTTGTCTTCAATATGATATGAAATATTTATAATGAGTCCAAGCAATATTTTAAAAAACCAAGGACAACAAAAAACAATTGCTAAAAGGTGAAACATGTGAAAGATACATGTTTCCATTATGACAATATATATTTAATCAGGAATATGTCATAAAGATAAAGTTCTGAATGTCAAATTCTTTCAGAGTAGAATTTTTGTTTTAGAAAGAGAGACTGAATATTATACTTTCATTTATTTCACATTATCTATGTTATGAATTTTTTATATGTACTATTATTATGTGATTCATTAATGACAAGTTTAAAATTCAAATTGTGCAAATAATTCAAATTGAAAGGAAAACTATTGCCAGCAAAACTATAATTATTCAGAAATCTAGGTTTTAACCTTTTGAAAAAGATTACTGCAATACCATTGTTCCACCATCACACCTTATTCAATAACTTGTGACACCTACAAAATGAAATAACACCTGCAATGTACCATCTGACAGACTGTTAACTCAAAACCAAATTGAATTATTATGTTCACAACTACCTAACATTTCCCTCAGGTCCCAGATAATATATCCCCTGTAATCTTCACAAATAATTATGATCCTGACCACCATTTTCTTTTAGTTGCTGTCAATACTAGGCCACTGTATAATATATGTGCATATTTAAGGTTTACATGATATATACTCAAATAAACTAAACATCATTGAAAACTTCCAAACCTGACACACTGTTGAGTGGGATAGTTTATCATTAACAAAACTCCACTATTATGACAATAGGGTGATGCCATCATGATTGATTAAATGCAGCTCCTTGTTTCTGAAGTTCTATACTATATTTCAGCAAACTAAAGTATGGTGCTTATTTGTTGGTATTTGTAAAGAGTTTAAAACAAGCAGCCAGCATGCTGCTAACTTAAAAGTGAAATGAGCAAATGGATAAATAGGTAGTATTTCTCTCAAATTCGATTCCATGTTGAAAAATGCACAGGTATTTCGATTCTTTTTTCTCTCACAAAGACCATGCCCACCAAGAACATTTCTTTAAAATAACTCATAGATGGGTAAGGAATTGTTCACAGAAACCTACATTGGTTTCATTGTCTATCAAAGAAATACTAGGCTCATATCTGTTAGCTAAGCATTAAACTTCAAGCTTTTAATGAGAAAGTCTCAGATCTTGACAAATATTAATATTCCTTCTACATCTCTTTCAAGTCTTGATAGCACCACCCCGGAACCATTGGCATATTTGAAGAACGTTCAATGTGTAACATGTCAATAGAGGATAGAGGCAGGGAGAGATAACTTAACTAGAAATGTCCATACCAGCCCAGAAGGTGTTCACATGGTACAATTGAGGCTTAATTTTCATTCTTTGTGTTCCAATGCAGCACTTTTGGGCAGTTGATACGGAATAATGGTTTTCCATAGCTGAAGCAGTAAGTCATCAATAAACATGCACAAAGATGTAAATTTTGCCATTGCTAAGGACAGAATTTGATACAGGACATACGTCAATAGAATAAATTTTAAATGTCATTCAATCTCCCCAAAATGACCAAAATTAGAAAATAGTTTCATCTTATTTAGAGAAATATAGATGTAAATGCTACATATTTGTTACATAATAACACAGATATAACATCCACATCTTAAAACAAACTTCAAATTCTTTCAAAAGGCAAATATACAAAATACATAAACTGATCATAACAGAAGCAAATGCTTAAAACTATTATATGCAATAGACTCCTGTCACATGTAGCAAGTTTGATATCACGACTTGGCAATAAAACAAGTGTCCTTGAGACAGGTAACATATTAACTTGCTTTACCCGCTCTGCTGCATATTCAGATTTTTATGTATTACATTTAAAGGGAGATTTCTGTCAGTTATTTATTGTCGTAACAAAATTTGAGAAATTTGAGGTTAGACATATGTAATTAATACATGATTATAACACAAACACTTACTACTGAGGGTGACATTTTGGTGACTAAAGATTTGACAATTTGACAAAGATAAGTGTAAATTCATTAAAAAAACAAAAAACTAAGAAGGGAATTAAGCCATTAATCGAGTTTGAAAATGCTTTGCTATGGCAGAACATTGACAAGACATTGTAATCAGTCTACTGATACATGTTTTATTTTTTAAAAGTTGTAAATTACTGAGAAAAGAAAACATTTTTCTCATTCCACTTAATACATGAAGAACAAAATGCTGTTAACTCCAATAGATCTAGATCCAAGAATGTTTCTTTAAGAAAGTGAATATCAGAGAGGGTTATTGATAATAACATCACCGATTTATTATTCTTCACATCCAAACACCCTTGGTAAACGGTTGGAGTGTTAGTCTCACAATTTATCACACTGACAGTGATCTTCATGTTAACAAGACATAAATGGAATACAGGACACTGTATCATATACTATACAGACGCTTGAACTCTGTAACGAGGACCAACTGATAAGAGTTGACATTTTGATCATGAATATTACCAGTTCAGTGTATGATAAGGATCAGATCAATTTATATAAATGAACCCATAACCTTTCAGAGCTGAGAACTTTTACAAGGCATATTCTTTGAGAGTTCTAAGAAGGAGTCTGATGAGGGGGTCTAGAAACACATAACTACAAAATTCTGCTCCTCATGTGGATGGCCCCATGTATTGATGACAGATTTATCTTCCTTCTAAGAGAAAGAATGTCACAATAAATGTGCTTTGTTAAATTGACGGTATAACCATTTAATTTCTTCATAGGCAGAAATTTGATGGGATATTCCTGTGCAAGCATTATATAAATGATCATAATTATAATATAAATAGTGATAGCTTGCACATGGAAACGAAAGGGAAATATCTTGAATAACATTTCCACAAAATATGCTGTCCTTTTTAAAGTTATGTATCACATATATTATTCTGCAGTTAGTTGCAAACCAAAGGCTAAGAATGATAATTAATGTAAACCAATTCTGAAAGGCAAGTTTACAGGAATCACAATTCATTAACGAAGAGAATGATTAATCTGGGAAAGGTCACTGGTTAAACATATCATATCATGGTCTTACCAGCAGGTAAAGAGTATATGTTCTACACAAACATTATGACATAGTAAAGAGTACTTGAGCTTGTAAATTAAAAAAAAATTCCACAGTTTTAAAGACATTTTAGGTTAATTACCTTCATTTCCATTCACAGAAGTAATTAAACATTCGCCAGGATAAAGATCAATATATTCTGCTGCACAATCATAACACATCCTGTCCAGCATCAATCTCCATTACAGCAGATAATGCAATAAAGTTAATTGTGTTTCAGCAACAGTGAACTATGTTTCACCCCATCATTAGCTCTATGACTCCAATATTTAGAATTCATTACAAGATTGCCACTTTTGCACCATGACAGTCAGTCTGGCATGAGTAATTAACGGATCGGGAAGAGATGCCAAACACTTCCTCAACCTCATGTACATCTTTCATGGACAGGAGGGAGTCTGGAGGGGCAGAGGTTTCAAATCTTGAGCGCTGAGAGGTGAAATAGGAAGAACATGAATCCAGAAACATATTTGATGAAGGCTTTGATGCAGATGAAAACTATACAATGAGAATAACATAATTTCAAGATTTATGTAAAGAGTATGTTACCAGTCCAAGAGATGTTTTCCTTATGAAAAGTGAAAAGCTGAAATCTTACATTACATTACATTATCAGTCAGACTCTGTCGTATAATGAAAATAAATAAATGATCCTGATACCTGATGCACAGCATATATTAAAACATGAAAACAGTGCGTGTGTTCATAGTGGTGAAACTCATACCAAACAGAGAAAGAAGAGGAATCTTGTATATAAATTCTTAAAACTTCTATATTACAAGTTTAGTTTTTAATGGTCCTATTTCCAACAAAATGAAGGTATACTTTCTAAAAATTTCAAAAAATAATAGTTAAAACTCAGTATTAAAAAAAAAAAAATTGCCTAAAATGTTCTATGAAGTTGGAAAAACTCAAAACTATCATTATCAACATATTCAATCAGAAACTTGAAAAACTGCCATTCAGTTTGTAGTTATCATTTTCCTTGAATGTACAAAAATATCAGATTAATTTTTAAAATATCAATTTCCGGATTCAAATCAACCTTGGTATGTAATAAAAGAGCAACAAATTTCAGTAATCTATTTCAAAACCAAATACCAAAGACCTATAGAAGGTATGTCACATTTAACTGTATACAAGTTTGTCTTCCCATATCTGTCTTTACGATGACCATGCTACACACATTTCTCTGGTTTCCTTGGAGACAAACAGCATAGAGAATTCTGACCTTTTGAAAGTAGAACAGGCTTCAGGCAACAAGTGTGACATGATCCTCTACAATTTGATCAAATCTTAAAAAGTTTTCGATCAATATGAAACTTGAAAATATTTCTGTAAAAAAGGTGACTGTACGAAAGTAGAATGAAATCTAAAATAGCACATCACTGCTGTGGTAAATTAGGAATAATGAAAGGAAGGCAAGTTTCTTAAGGATTTCCTATATTTTGATGTGAGACTTTACTTCTTGCTAAATAAGGATAATTGTCTTAATAGAATGTCTTTGTTGTTTCTTCAGAATAGAGAAAGTTATTCCGTCTTTGCCAAATGACATCCAAGGAGTATTTCAAGTTCATTCAAATTAATATGATGAACCAGTTTTTATAGAATTTACCTATTGTCATTTACCCATTTACCTGTGGTGAACATAATATAATTATAATAAATATTATTCTATGTTGTACTAACAACAAGAATATTTGGAAATGGTTTTGTGTTTGTGCCTACCAATTGCCATGATGCAGCACCAGTTGATGCATTGTTCTGTCCTTATAATGTTAAGTGCCAAGGAATGAAGAAACAACTTTTATTTTCAAACATTTTTTGTAGCAAGATGCATCCAAAAATCAAACCTGCCTGAGCATTATGGTGATGAATGGATGCTCTACTAAGTTAGTACACTAACATTTAGTTCTCTAAATTCAAAAAAGAAATTATCATTCATTTTCAGATAGTCAAGGGGTCTTCCGACTGACATGAGCTGCATCTCTTGTAAATTAAGCCTTGGGATGATTGTTGGTATTTGTGTGGTTATCACAAGATATAACTTACATTGGCATCTATGCGTGTTTTAGTTTGCACATTTTAGATATCAAGGCTTAGATTGACATTTTTACAAACAGATGACTATCAATAATCAAATCCAGATGTAATCATACACCTAATTTTATTGACATCTTCAATAACACCAGTAAGACTTCAAAGAGTACATGAACAGGAGTTTGACATGAAGCTCAAGGTTGATAGCAATTACATTAACCTTAGTCTTAGCATCATGATCAAAGGAAATTGTAGCTGCATGTATGTACATTCAACTTCTAAAATCTGTTTTTGTTGTTTTTACTTTTTCAGATAAAATAATGTTTTCTTATGTTATCAGAAAAATCACTTACAGTCATTATCATTTGGAAACATGTAACTAAATGAGCATATCAAAGGAAAAAACGTCTTATTCAGCTAATTGATGAAATGATATCTGTCATTTCCAGAAAAGAATTAACATGTAGATATGTTTGAAGACAAGATTTAATAAGTAATATTGCTGATGTAGCAGCAAATTAGAACTAAGGAAAGGATGACAATTTCCTAAAGAGAAGGAAGGGAGAACCACATGTTGTCCATGATAGACAACACTGAACAAACACACAAATCTATCATACAGAAATGTCATGGAAATATTGTATGAATCATAAGAAACATAGCATAATGAATACATTATGTAAATAGAGAAACATAGATAAGAAATTGTTGTCTTGTAGAAGCCAAGATGCATAGAAATTGAGAGACTATGGATAAGTAGACTTGTGCAATTAAGAAAGCTTATGACAATACAGATATTTTGGAATACAAGAACGCCAGAATGGATTCATTCATGTTACCAAGTTAGATATCAAAGGATTGAATATATGGAAGATTTGTTTTGATGAATATTAATATGTTAAATCTAGAGTTAAAAAGGTACTAAAACACATTGAAATATCATGTATGTGGTAACCAGTTGCAGGGAGTGACGTCAAACACGACAGATATGGTTCAGTGACTTTTGTCGGCACTAATTAGGCAGCGTCATACAAAAATACTGTATATAAGTATTTTACGGGGCGATTTCAGAAATTTAAAGTTGTGTATTTGTCAATTGGAAATCCTCTTTCAATGAATCCGGAAGTGACCATGGAGCATCACACCCTACCGAATATATAGTTACATATATTACAAGGATATTATTCAAAAAGATGAATTAATTCTTAAAAACTTTGAAAAAATGTTGTAAGGTAGTAAATATATCTAATCTTCTCAACAAAGAACGGTTAATATGTGAAATTCTATCAGCTTACTCAAGCATAGGCTTTACTTGTTTTGTTATTTTCACAACTTGAAAGTAAAGAAATGCCATCGGACATGATGAGGAAATCATTACTTCACCAACAAAGAAGCAGTCACACACTATCTTTTAAATGATAAAGAAAACCACTCAAGCATGTATTGAAACATCTATACATTTGTTCAGTCAAAAAAACTCATTCCAAAATGACCTTTTATTGACATATAGATAGTATTTGCTGAAGGATAAAATACTTATTCATCTGCAAGCAATGAATATGATCAAAAGCTCTTCAAATAACAAAACATTTACTTTATCGGTTATTTCTTTCAACCGTTCAGTCTTTAAAAACAATTAATAGAGTGCCTCAAGAGCTAAGGCAGCTGAAAAGAAATTCTTCTTGGTCAATTTACACAATTTGCTGGAGACAGTTTCTGCAAACCTCTAAAAATATATTTACCCAATATGAATATGGAGGTTAGAGTGGCAAGAGTTATTTATATTCCGTTTATCAAACATGTTTTACAGCTGAAAGTGAAACATCAGACAAATATATAGACAATACACTTTGAGCCACACTGAAAAGTATCTAACTTTAAATTGTCTAACTTTACATTGATAAAATGCCTTAAACCATTACTTCTGACTGAATTACTCCATCTATTTGAAGATGTCCCACAACACTTATGTATCATATCAAACTGGATATTTCAAGCCGCACTGAACGAAATATATTATTTTGTAAAAAGGTGGTCTTTTCAATAACTACTTTTGGATTTGTTTGATTCAGGTACTATTCAGGACTACACCAAATATTACTACCAGTATGCAATTTTCAGACAAGGAATCAAGTATGAGTCGTACAATGGAACAACGAAGGAGCCATGATTTCCTGACAAATAACAAGTGTCATATCAGGTTAACCATCTCAAAACTACCTCATAAGGTCATAGTTTCACAAACAATCCAGATCTTTTGATTATCAAAAATGACTGAACAAACATAATAAGGTGACACTTTATCAACAAATCGACAGAATTCAGTATGTACTGGAGGGTTTATTTTTTATCACAGTCTTTCCTTATAGTGTTGTTAGAAGGGAGAGATGTCAAGAGCAGATAGAGGTATCCAGTGAATGCTGTTATCATGGTGAACATCTTAAAGGATAAAGAAGAAAACAAATATTTTTCTTACACATTTGTCAGAATTTATTTAAAATCTTACAACTTGTAAAAAATGTACTAAAATGCATTTAATTTGAACGAAGCTGAATCACAAAATGATAACATATACTTTTAACGTCTTTTAGGTTTTATTTGGTGCTTTAAAGCAGAACAAATTTCATACATTACAAATTTTGTGACATTGAAAAGCTTTAGTGTAGAGTGTTAAGCTTTCTTTAATACAATCATTTCAAGTGAACATGAGATTGTGACTCCAATGTACATCAGTCCCATCTATGTGGTAGGTCCTGTACAAAGAAGGTGGTATCTTCAAATCATCAACCTTAGGGTGGTCAATGGGGATGATTATCAGTTTGTATTATTCACCTCAAAAGGTTATGAACTTATACAGTCCAAGATAGAAGATATTACAAATTTAGATCATATAAACACTGAGTTGTTTTATGTTATCAAGCATGCCATGAGGTTTGTACAATTTATGTTGAAATGTACAACACAATAGTTATAAGATTTGTTATAATAAAATCAAAACATGTATCTCATTCCATTGATTTAATACAAAACAGTAAACACTGCTGTTTGTTCCTATATCTTCATCCTTTATCCTCATCATGTTACTTACATAAATCATATATTATTTTTTATATTTTTACAAATATCTTTTCAATAATTCACAATATCTATTGAGTCAGAATTAAGATTAAGCAATCCTATATTCATAGATGCTACCAGTTTCATCATAATAATATGTTTTCAAGTAACAAACAGAATTCTTTCTCAAACCATGGCAGGCAGGTCACTGTACATAAAAGGCTGAAGTGCCTGCCTTGTCAAATGTAAAGTTATCCCTTATTGGTGTCAAAGATATAAAGTTTTATCCAAGAAGTGATACACATCTATTTTGTGACGTCAATGGTATATAGAAAGTTTATTGCTTGATCTCGAGATAACCTGGTTACGTTACAAGAATAGACGATCACCCAAGCCTTCAAGATCCAGGTTCATCTGACTCATTTGTAAGGAAGAAATACCATCGCTTTCCTGATGTAAATCAAGTTATATGGTGACACGATTTCTGATCAATGATACCTTGCAAACACAAAAATAGGAATCTACTTTTTTCTGTTGCTCTATCACATGCAACTTAGAGTCTGTATGAATAAATATCATCGGATAGGAAAATCATACTTAATCTTTTACAGTGGTGTTCCTCGGCAATCAAACTGGGGTCTTTGAAGCCAAGTTTAAACATTTGCTAATGTTGGAACCAAAAGAGACATTGTATATTTCAAAACAGCTTATACAGATTTGAATTCACATCACTGAAAATGAAAAAAAGTCATAACATAATCTTTTACAGTGTTGTAAGTTGACCAGTCAGTTCTTAGCCTGACAGAATTGGTGTTCAATACATAGCATAAAGACCATTAAGAGAGCCCTGGTCCCATATTTTAGGGGCTCTCTTAGTGCTACATAGTCGTAAGTCAATGTTAATGTTAATGTATGGCACTTACGACTATCTTAGCGCTAAGAGAGCTTTGAAAATATTGGTCGTGAATTTTCCTTTCAGAAACAAAAATATGATCAGTTGGCAGATTTTTGTGCTTAAAGAGCATTTGACTATTCCTTTGACTATGACTTGTAATGTTATTGCATGTAGATTTGAAAATACATCTTCATACAAAATGTACATCGTTGATTAAAGGCTATAGAGCATCTGTGCAAAACACAAGTCTTTAAAGTGTCTTCAAAGTCAATTGTTTGTACACTGGATCATTTAACAGGCATTGTGTTCATATTCTCCCTGTTGCATACAGGAAAATACTTTTGATATGTTAGAAAGCATCAGATAAAAGGTTTAAAACACACCTTTCTGTTGTGTCATTTGAAGATGCATTAAAAGGATGATTTAGTAGATAAAAGGTAAAGCATATTTGTTTACTAAGGCATATATACATGTGCATGACTCGACAGCAACAAGAGGACAACTCCACAAACTGTTATGCTTCAACTCATTTTCTGTTAAATATAATTGTCATGGTCTTTCCATAAACTGTTCATGCACATCGGAAAATGTCAGTATTACCTTGCATAATATAGACCATAAGGTGTATCATATAACCGATCAACTTGGAACAGGTGGCAGAATGAAAAATAACATCAAAGAAACCTTCATGGAGGACAAACCTGTGCATGACAAACCTTTTCAATATATCACAATGGCTATATATAACTTTTTGTAAAATCATGTTTGACGTCAGAAGTGGAAACTTTCAAGATAAGGGCAACAAAACAATTTTGGGTTGTAAAAGAAATTGCTGATGCGGCAAACTTTCCTCAAACAAACTTTTGTTATGGAACATAAATTTGCAATAAATATTTGAAGAAAAAAAATTTGTGTTTGTGTAAGACATATATTCACGCATGTACAATGAGAACAGAGGTAAGCTGTTGAACATGTACATGTAAGTTTGTAGTGAAATCTGTGATAAAGATCAGCCATCATGTTTGCTTGGAACTAAAGGGAGTTTTTGTTAATGATTTACTCTAAGTGACTTAAAGGTGTGAATATCACATGAACATCAGGTTGGAAACACACAATAAGTATCACATCACAAACACATCAATCATATCTTCTTTGTACATAGATTATGCTGTATTGCGTCATGAAACTATATTTTCTTGATATAAAAGAAATAATTCATCTAAAATTTATAGGATATGACTCATATTACTTAACTTGTTTTGAACCAATTATGTTCTCTCAAATTTATCTTCGAATATTATCGAAACAAGATTTCCTATGAATATGAAAATAATTAGAGGAGACCAGAGATGTGATGGATATCATGCAACTTATAGATGCACTTGAAAACAGAGAATTCAATATCGTTTACTGAAAGTGTCTTCTTATAAGATAAATTTACCTTCCCTTACAATAACATGAAGTATAAATGCAAAGCCTAACTAAAATGATGTTATCCTTCTATAATCAGAAAATAATTTTAAAAAAACATATCATATTATTCATACCGGGTCCCACTGTAAAGCTACAACATATGAAATCACATTTATATTCAAAGCAACACATTTATACATTTGGAACAATGATCTTCTAAATATCAAATGTCAAAAAATACATCTGACACAACTATTAGGCAATTCCTTGTGACAATGACTCATAAACATGTCTGTTCTGCACACAATTAATGTCAGTCATGGTTTACATAATGATCCGCACACTGAAGAGCTTCAGTTTTGGTAATAGATCATTAACCCTTATCTTGCTGCAGCAAGAGTAAGCCACATGACATTTATATCACTCATATCTGTTCAGCTTATAAAAGGGTTAAACCTGTTTTTAAAAGAATTGTTCATACTTTGCATAGTTCTTTTTCATAGAAATGAAATGAAAATTAAAAAATTACAGGAGGTCTTTATGAAAATAAATAGTAAGAATGAAATATATATTTATATATATGTATATAATGTTCAGGGTTATATGTCTATGTATCAGGAACATTATTATTAAGTAAAACATTCATATTTATATTCAAATAAATTTACGAACTTATTTCAATAACTTTTCAGGAATCCTTCATGAACAGTTCTTGTAATTTTTGTAAGAGCATAAATGAGAAAATAAAACATGTATCAAGATTCTATACTCTTACTGGTAGATATGAAGTACCTTTATCAGAATAACAAGACAGTTTGTATATATTTAATTTACAATATTGAATGTTGTGATATTTATCTACATCTATAATGCATGATGTGACAAGTAGTCACTCATTTCATAACTTTAATGTATTTTTAAAATGTCATTATATATTATTCAAATAGAGTGTGATTTATTTTCTTGTTAATACCTTCTTGGGCCATAAGCAAATAAACAATGGCATTTCACAAAATCTCACAGTAATAACTGTCAGCAGCAGTACAACAACCTGACGTTCTGGATTACATTTCTACAGCAATGATGTATGAAGCAGACACTCTGTACTTATTAATTGAGTCTAAACACAATAAACACATCAGCCAAGCTCTATATTTGTTATGAATGTCATAAAAACCAGATCATTATTTAGGCATTTATCCATTAAGCAAAAGTCCTTGTTTATTAACTTTGGCACATTGATTCCAGGTAGAAACATGAACTGGAAAGCACATGAGAAAATGTCTCTTGGCACCTTTTGTCTGGTAGTTGGTGAATAACAAGTTCTTTACTCTTTTTTGATTATGAAATTTGATTTATGGAGAATAAATGTCTTTACTTGACAAATAACATATTAAATCTGAGTGTGATAGATAGTTTATGTCATCACAAGTTTCACATTCAAGTGAACAAAATAAATATTATCATACTTGCATTTGTGATGATATATGGTCATTCCACCTTGAAAGTTTTAAAGGAGTTAATACATTGCATATGAAATATCATGACCTTATGTTCAAATATTCCTTCCGCCATTTACAAGCTTGTAATGACAGTAGACCAATATGAAATCTCTAAGAACAATTGAACTTTGCATTATCCTGTGTAATACCTTGAATAATAGATTGCAATCATATTCTTTACATTAAACCAATTCTAGAGTTTGATCTCCTTGACTCAGTTTTCTCACAAGTGTTAACATTCTGTATAAATTATCCTACATCTTTATACCCAAACATTCCACCAGATTAAAGTGTTAGCATATACTGGTACTCTAAAACGTTGTAAAGTAAAGAAGTTGTTATCGAGAAAATCTTATTTCCCTATGTACGTGTATTCCACTACCGAATGCTCCTCAAAGACTTATTTCTAGAATCAATAGACTCAAATTACATCAATATCAAAATACTTGTTTTCTATAGTTTCTGTGACAGATGTATGAAGCAGTTTGGAACACCATATTTACTTATTCCATTAGGAGATTTTACAAGTGCTTCCTGCTGATATTGCATTTGTGTGCTGATGGACCATTACAAAAAAATGCTAAAAGTTAAGAAAACTAGAATTATGATACTGTGCCAAATTGTTAGTTTTGAAAACAGGATAAAAGAGAAGGGGAAAGGATTTTTGGATGTTTATTATTTAATGGTAACAGTGTATCTATGAGATGTTTTGAGTAGGAGTTGGTATTTTGGTTGTTTATTGTTTGATTGTTTCCAAGGTTTATAGAGTAGGAGTTGGTATTTTGGTTGTTTATTGTTTGATTGTTTCCAAGGTTTATAGAGTAGGAGTTGGTATTTTGGTTGTTTATTGTTTGATTGTTTCCAAGGTTTATAGAGTAGGAGTTGGTATTTTGGTTGTTTATTGTTTGATTGTTTCCAAGGTTTATAGAGTCGGAGTTGGTATTTTGGTTGTTTATTGTTTGATTGTTTCCAAGGTTTATAGAGTAGGAGTTGGTATTTTGGTTGTTTATTGTTTGATTGTTTCCAAGGTTTATAGAGTCGGAGTTGGTATTTTGGTTGTTTATTGTTTGATTGTTTCCAAGGTTTATAGAGTAGGAGTTGGTATTTTGGTTGTTTATTGTTTGATTGTTTCCAAGGTTTATAGAGTCGGAGTTGGTATTTTGGTTGTTTATTGTTTGATTGTTTCCAAGGTTTATAGAGTCGGAGTTGGTATTTTAGATACGAGCCAGAAGGCCCCAGTCGGAATAATAACAAGGACATAATATGACACTCACAGCATGTCCAAGCATCAAGGGAAACTATTCTCTGGTACATTAAGAATCTATCCTGAGGCTGGCCTAATCTTTAACGCTCACCATTAATCCACATTAACATGTTTTCTATTGTTGCATCTCACCATTTCTCTTTGGTCAACTACAATATTGTTGTAATGTACATAGTTAGCACACAAACTAGCCTGTAGCACTGCTAGGGTTAAGGGTAATCTGGATTATAGGATAGCATTTCACTTGTATTAATATGTTTCCTATTGTGGCATCTCACCATTCCACTGCAATGTTATTGAAGGTATTTATACGTTGTCTGCACATAAACTAGCCTGCAGTACAAGAATCAGGCTCCATTTGAGATTAAGGTATACAATCCAATGGTAAGTAGGTATTTGGGATCAGGAGGATCTATGCAATATCTTAGCTTGTTTGTACAGGCCCAGAAACGTGTGATGGTGACTTATGCAAAATAAACTTACAAGCAAATACCTGAAGATCATGTAAACACAAAACATTGATTCATGCACAACAAATATTTGTGTTAGATTAACTCTCTCTAGTAACATTATTTGACCAACAGCCATACTTACATTGTATGATGTAACTGAATTGGTATCAAATTTGCTACATATTTCAAACCATCAATGTTTTGGGAAAATAATTTAATCAAAATCAAATTTAACACTGCAATCGAGTCAGTGATTAGGATTTTTTACAAAAAAATACATTACTATAGATATGTATGATTTAAACAAATATTAAAAACTTTAATTCAATTGTTAAAATCCTCTGTTTTAATAATCTTTAATCATCATGGCGTCATAGATATATTCTTTAACAACATTATATCTTCATTTATAAGGTCTCTTTGATTTAAGAATGATTATAATGTGTATTTATACACTCAATGTCAACAATCACAAAGATGTCGATACAAGTCTTCAAAATTTCATAAACTGATATATATATATATATGATATCCAAATTAGAAAATCAATGATATCATATCAAATTCATTCACTGAATTCCTTATATATATTAAATTCACTAGATCCTCAACCTGATATATAGCTCTGTGTACTCAATGTCACCTGTTTTCAGACACGTCACAGGTAGATCTCCCCTTCTAAAGATATTCACACTCTGGTGATCCCATCTCCCTTTACTCACGTTTTCATAGATACTCTAAAAATGTCACACCTGAAAAGTCACACTATCCAGTTTAACTTGATGGGTGCATTGACTCAGGTTGAATAAAGCTGATACTCCATAAAACATAGGAATGTGAAAGGGGCACGTCACTCTTTCCAGAGATAAATGTGTGCTGCTTTTGAAAATGATAATGCTATAAGTATTAATAATGACAGTTATAATGTCATGATGTTTTAGAGAAAAAACAGACAATGTATCTCAGCTCACGTGCACCAGTCATTAAAATGTAATTTTGGAAAATTATAGCAGACAAAAAGACAGGTTTTGGTAGGAAGCGTAATAGGTGACATAACTAGTAATGCATTAAAATGGGACAATGTTATTCTTGTGCATATGAACAAGGTTAGTGCTTGATTTTAATCCCCAAAAAGTAATTCTCATAATTCTAACATTTGGGGATGAATATGCAAATCTAGTGACATGATATGAACTTAAATAAGCACATATGATATTTTGACATTCATCAAAGCCAAATAACATTTATGAAAATTTCAGTGTCAGTTTCAGCTTATTTATGTAAATAGAAACAATACAAGTCTGAGGAAATGGAAAAACAGAAATGGTGATTCTTTTAAATTCAAATGAAACACAATTCAAAAGAGAATTTTAAATTTCTATGCATAGTTGACAGTGAAAAAAGTCATCAAGTCAATAACACCTTATTTTACATAATGACATAAATATGCCAGGTTTTTTCCCCTGCATACTAGTCACATGCATTCATTACAGTGACCATTTGGACCGTGTATATGCTGTTAAATGAAGGACCTGACTGTTAAACCTTTGCATTAAGATTTCTTTCTGAGTTCTTTCAAGTAAAATGTGTTTGAACATGAATAAGTATATGTCTCGGCTATTTTTCCCAACAAAACCTCATTGTTTTCACACTATAATATGAATAGCTTCATTCTAAGCTCTATTAGATTTCAAAGCTACATAAACTCACGTAATGCAGTGAAAAAGATTGTTGGCTTAAAGGCAGGATATCAACAATTTCTTTATTGTGTGTCATTGCAAATTATTTCAGTATGATTTTTATTTCTTTTTAAATTTTCGAACTTGGTGCCCTACTTTTTTTTGTTAACAGCAATAAAGATGATAAACAATAATGGTATACAAACAATGTGATATACAAGACTATTTACATTATTTACTATATTTTTAATTAAAAAACTTGTTTTACAAAATGTGTATCAATGTCAAAAACCTGTTTCAGGTGTGTTTGCATGACTTTTATCAATTTAGCCTTGAGTTGCTCTTTAAAGGTACATCCATTGTGTTGTTTGGGTCACATATTCCAAACATTATAAATGGTGTTACTTTAGCGAGAAGTACCGACTTTTACCGAAAACTACCATTCTGATGATAGTGGACTGAGTGTATTGACGATATGAAGGTAAAAGTAATGATTTCTGATCGAAAACCGAGAATGCGTCGTGATTGACATGCGCCAAAGAGTCAAACGTAATTTTTTAATCTTATTTATAACAGATAAAATGCCAAATTTGACTTGAGTTGTATATTATATCATGTGATGTATATCTCATGAACATTTTCAATCACAATTATTCTTTAAAAATGACTACAGAGTACATCACCAATCTAATATAATATATAAAAATTCCGATCAATATTATGTGATGTCAGTACATCTCCTTAATACATCACATTTATCCTTGAAATTCTAAAAGTGAAGAAACTGTGTTAAATGTCAAATTTGTCACTCTTCTCTCACTGGGAGATAAGGAATGTACATTTGTATATACTCCTTTGTTGACTGATCTGGGTCATTACACAAATACATTATTCATGAAAGCAACCCTTGAAAATTCATGAGTTTTTTTTCAACTTCCCTTGTTCACAGCATTCAAACACAAAAATGTGTATATTGTATAACAGCAGCATCATGATGCATCTAACTGCATTATTCATATAGTACCAAACCCTAGGTTCACCTTTATCATTACTGGGACATTGCTGTCTCACAACTAACAGATACACCTCACTGTTTACCTGCATGAGAACCAATGCAGGTAAATCTATTCAACATACAATTACAGAGGTCATTTGATTGATCTTTTTTGAAAATAACAATCAAGTCATAAATTTGGTACATTGAAACCTGTATTACCGGTACCGGTAATAGATATTTTTATCAAACTATAAATGATAGATATTATAAAACAAAACTGAGCAGTTGAAATTTATGATCAAGCAATGCTAAAATCCTGGTAGTCCAACATGTGTATCTTGACATTAAAAACCCATCTAGAAAGCTATGTTTAGAGGGGTGAAGAATTTCCCCCTTCAATGCATTCACCATTACGGTGTACACATGTAGACACTCGTAGAACGTTTCTCATCCCATTTACCTGTAATACCTACATCAAAGCAAACTCAATGCACACCTTTATTGGTCCAACTGAGTTGTATGTCAGACAGGTGAAACCTGTTTTTCAACACTTTTACAACTACTCTCTCCCAAAAATAAAGGCTATTTTCACAAGGAGGCGTAAACGAGATGAATTTATTTCTAGCTGCAAATTTACCAAAAGGCAAGTTTAGACTTATACAATACCTGAAGCTTTTACTTTTTCAGAGGCAAAATTTGAACAAGTTCTTTATGACAATAAAATTAAAAAATTTCTTATAATCCTGACAATCATGACCAGACTTTGATTAAAAGAAAAACATATTTTAAAAAAATTAAAAAATTCAGAAACATTCGTTGACAGCTTGAGGTCAATGTTGGTGCATATTGGCTGCAATTTTAACTTCTTAATCTAACCTATTTCCGTTCTTGTTTCTGTATAACATAAAGAAAAAATAGCTCAGCATACATCAAGATGCTTCATGGATATATCTAAAAAAATACAACAATTTATTTGTTTTAAGTCTTTTTTCCCATTTCTGATTAAATTATATTTTCAAATGACATATATATCCACTTTATTTAATCACGCTAATGATATTTTATGTAGGATGAAACTTTTCCTGCATTAGCTTGATACTTTCTTGTTGTAATTGGATTACGTAAATAGCATTTGCACTTTTTTATATGTATATGCACATGCAACATGAAGATTAGTATCAAAACATGATTTTTAGATTTAATTAATTATAAAATTTGTAGAAAAAGAAGTCAATCCAAAAGTAATTCAGATTATGTTTATATTGTTAACCGGTTAAAAGTGCATGTGTTTTTCTACGTAATTAGCCTGTACTACAAAGGGAGTAAGACACGTGTTTGATCTAACAGCTCATCAGAGCCCTAGAAACTTTGAACCTTGCCTATTTTGGTTATTTTTTCAATCTTGCCTTTCACATTCACATAAATTCTAACTTCAGATAAACTAGTTTTTGATAATAAAACATAATTTGATTACACTTTTTAAAGCAAGTATGATGAAAAAGAGTAAAAAATTTGTAAAAGAGCTTTCAAGGTGCTAAATAATTGGTAGAATAGCTAGGTTTCTCACAACCAATTTTGTAAGCTTTATTATTTTAGACTTGGCTTATGATTTATGTAGCAAGTGCAAACAGGTGTTATGTGTCATGACTTTATGCTTTCAGTGTGACGTCACTCCTTCTTACAACGTACAATTTCGTCTTAAAAAATGGATTGCACTTTGTTTGTTCAGTGAAACTTACTAAATTAAACTAATATATCCTTCTTTAGAATAAGGTTTACCTTATGCAGTTTAGATTTCAAAATGGATTGTTAAAATTTTCATATTCAATGACCTACATATTAAGCTCATAAGGTTATTGAAATGATTTAAAATTAACCCTACTAATATGACATCATGACAGCTATCGACCAATCATAAAATGACGACATTTTATATTTTACTCTTAAGGAGAGAGAAGGAGATCTTGTGTCACTGATTATCCATCAATTTATCATAATCAAATTACTTGAACAAATTAAATTTCAAATAACTAATTCAAATATCCATTCATCAACTACATTTAAACAATGAAATAAAGTAGAGAAACTAAGAGATATTTTGTCTATGATGCAGTATGCATGCATCCACGAAATCATGAAATATATTTATTTTCAGCTACAGCTTTCAATGTGAACTGCTGGGGTAGGTCTGGGAATTGGAAATTTAACCTCCCTCATAAACCTTTAAATCCCTGCATGAAGCACTTGCTCATAAACCTTTAATCCCTGGATGGAGCACTTGCGTTAACACGAGTGGAAACAGCATACCTTTAGTGATGGAAATGACTCATTCAGAGAGGTAACATGCACGGAAAGCTTGCTGAAATAGCACAAATCCTACGGCTTCGATGAATGAAACTTGATAAATCTGGTTAAAATGAGGCTTGGCTACTGATGTTGAATAGATACTTGTTGACTACAGCTAGCAATCCTAGCTAGCTGTTCGTGAAAAATTCGTAGCCTGAGTTACAACTTTCAACCTATTCTTATTACATGGGATATGATCAGTTTGGAAATACTTAGGGCTACAAATCTTTTGAAAATAATTGCCAAGTCTTGAGCAAATAGAAAATAGCAAAACTCTGCGTCAATAGCTTCAAGTGTATGTATGTCATAATCTGCTTCAAATGATTCTTGGTCAATGATTTTGAATAAATCAGTTGAGTACATTTGATGGTGTCAGTTATAAAGCATATCTTTAATGAATGAATAGCACAGATCTACACACTTTAATGAATATAACTTGATAAATGGGGTTCAAATGAATCTGGCTCCTGATTTTGAAAAGTGATGGAAGTCATTCATTCTAGTATATAGACCATAGGAACCACTCCTTATATAGTACAGACATCTCAGCCTAAAGTGTGAAATGCAATCAATTTGACAAAGATGCACAGATTTTTAATTGATAATGTTGTTCACTTCAACAGCAGAAACCTTGCAGCTTCATGGAAAGAGATTTTGTCTAATTTGATCATTTTTTTTTTTTTAAATGGATTTTGATATAATAAAGTTTTTATAAGTTATATGAGTTTTATTGCCAAAACTGGCTCACTTCAGTTCACTGTTATGTACCGGTAACAACCTAATAAACTGTTTTAAACAGCCCACCTTTATAAACGCCGCACCTTTAAAACCACCCCCTTCTACATGCAGAATGCCCCTCTTTCCTCAAATTTACTGTAAATCATACACCATGTGCACTAATTTGGTGTTTGTTCCTTGACCCCAAATCATTGCTTTAATGTAGAAATGAATTACATGTGCAAAATTGCAAAATCCATGTACTCAAACACAGATGACAAACCCAAATTATACTGTTCTTAATTTGCCATTATTCTCATTAGTAGTATCATAATTAGCATGCTAAACACATCTTTGGTGGAATATGATAGGAAACATCACAGTAAAATAAAATTGTGAACTTTACGTAATGAAACTTGATAAAATATTGTTGAAAGGCTCTTCTAGGGCCATTAACTTTGTATGAATATACCATGCATGCCTATGCAGTTAACATATGAGGTTACCGCAGCCTGTAAGTGATGACAATGCTTCACTTTAGATGACACGCAGGAGAAACGTGCTACAAATAGAGCAGAAATGTTTTTGCTTTCAAAAGTAAATCTAGATAAACGGACATGTATACATTCTGAGAGCCACTAATTTTTACATTTTGAAATGTTTGTAATGTTACAACCTGTTCATTGTTGGAAAGTTAAGAACTCATTTACAATAATTGAATTTCAAAGTATAAAGAATTAGATGTGATTATTTTATTTACATTTTTGAGGAGGAAAGAAAAGAGCAGAAAGGAGACATGAAGACAGATTACTAACAGAAAGAATGACAGATAATTAAGGTAAAAGGAGGTATATCGATCTCACTGATAAAAAGACACCACTCTAATTACAATTTAACAAAAATTCAGACTGAATAAAATACATCTCTAACATAAAATAACCAAAATCATATTTTCACACAGAATCTAAATAAAAGACATAAAACATGAAATAAGATTAACAAAATAAAAAAAACATTGATTTCCCATTTATATACCAAAAGAAATTGGAAAGAAAGTCCACACCAAATCAAAATTAAAATGGATAACATGAAGACAGACAAACAAAGAGATCGCAAGCAAATCAGAGGGAGAAATGTGATTACTTTATGTATCTCCTAATGTTACACGATCCAGCAGTTAACATTTATCGGAACAAATGCATTCCTATTCAGTTTGTTAATCCCTGCGCTCGAAGGAGAAATCAATAGAAGTGATCAAGCAATGCCTGCTTGGTTTGACCATCGTCTACAAGATATAGTGTAACCACAGCTCTGCATGATGACAAAAGAATTACAAGATTAATGACGCTAGTGTAAGGCCGATACTTCGTAAATACCCTTGTCAACATGTGTCTGAACAATCAGGGACAAATTGCTGTTTAGGACTCTATTTGTTAAATCCAACTCATTTTCCACTCAAATGGCTTACCAAATGGTGTGATTTTGCCCTGTAAACTTGAATAGCAGGCTTGGGTCCATAGTATTAAGAGAAGTTAATACTAAGTGTAATGAATGTCTCACCGGAACTGGTTAACTCTCACACTACCTGGAAGGTTATGATGGCTCTATAGCAGTTCAAGGGGTTATGAAAAGATGCTGTCCTACCATGTGTGGAAATATAAAATACCAATTATTTTTTTTATTTTGATTGACAAATTTGATTCAACTGAACTTAATTAGCTTCATCTACTTGAAATAAATTGAAACCAATTTAATTAAATTAGATCTTAATATACATTCTATGAAATCTACAACAATCATACAATCATCCTATTTTTTTCATTCAAATCACAAAATTCCTGAACACGAATATAATCAATATAATAAAATAGGAACAAGATAATCAAAATTATACCTAATAAGCAATAAGATCAAAGAACACAAAATCTCATAAAAGTAGCAATTCCCATCGCTCTATGAAAAAGAATCTAATCAATTTGCATGGGAAGAGGTAACTGAAAGAGACAAGCTGATGCCCTTCCTTCACGACATGTGTAATATTGTAGTCATTGACAATGCACTTGGTTTGCAGTAATTAAGTCTGGAAAAGCTCATTCCGTAAAAAAAAGAATTTTAATCCTGAGTGCAGCATGGTCGCACCCTTGCAACAGCAACGTAAATGAACTTCCCCTCGACTTAAAACTCTATTAGATACTGTATTTTTAAAATCATTGCTACAGGCTGTAGAATTT
Organism: Gibbula magus; assembly: GCA_936450465.1. NCBI lineage: Eukaryota > Metazoa > Mollusca > Gastropoda > Trochida > Trochidae > Gibbula > Gibbula magus. The sequence continues at coordinate 30,464,020 of OW388292.1, read as the reverse complement.
CCAGTTACATATATAATCACCCCATCAAAATGATTTTAAAGTAATCACTTTTCATCATTTTTTATTCATACATTAAAACTTTTTTTGATTAATTCCACCAGAACCTCCGCATGTTCCGAATATGCTTTTGCCATACACTTTCGCTATTTTCATGATGGATGGTACACATATGGTACAATGCAGAGATATAACAGTCAGAATATGGAATCTTTCTCACAGACCCCAGAATGATGTTTCACCTTCTGAAAATAAATAGGATATATGTTTGCAGAACATATTTAGATTTGTCTAAATTACATTTTGAAGTTTTAAATTCTTTTTTACTTAAGATAGCCACCTTTCTTATTTCATAAATATTTCACCGCCTAGATGTCAGTGTTTAGAAAGACTCCAGCTGTCATTTCTTTACATAGTATACAATCAATCTTTCTCAAGCACTAAATTAACCTTGTGTCTATCAAATGAAACAGAGCTTTACAACATATTACGATATCATACAAGTTGGATGAAACAATGTTTATAATTTCTAAACACTTATCATACTGACAAAGGCTAAAGACATTTTTTTAAATAAACAGTTTATTTTAGATACTCTGTTTTTATTTTGATATTTGAAATTTGAAATATTTGTCTAAATGATATTCCATTCTAAATATCAATACTTATTTAAACCAGTCACATCCATGATCATATAGGTGAGACTCAAGGTTTAACACCCTTTTCCTCTCCCGCCCACCCCCTCACCCCCTCTCTCGCCCACCTCCTCCTCCTCAGTCCTGGTTCACTATGTGCACCAAGTGACGAGTGCAAGGTGCACAAAGTGCACGTGAAGCTGAGAAGTTGGAGCATGTGAAGTATGTTCAGACCATACCTCCCTCACTGCACTTCGTACCTTATAAACATCCCATTTCTCAGGTCCAGATGCATCGATGCATCTACATAGCAAATTAACCCGAATGAAGGAATTATTTTGAATCTCTCATTAACCTCAGATCTATCAATATCAATCAATTTCCCTTTTATCTTTATCAACAAAGCTTCTGGTAAGTTGCAAACAGGTGGTGCTCATCAGATGTGAATGGATTTCTTTGAGAAGCTATCAAACTGTTATCTTCCTGCCTAACAGGAGCTCATCAACAGATAGCAGGGATATGCCTCCCTAATCAGCCTGGTCTGATGAGAGGGACTAATTCTAACACCTCAAGGTTAAAGTAACTACCCCACACTGAACATATCAACATTGTTTTCTCCTTGATTTCTAACAGACTGGTGAGGTGTTAAAGGTTGACATCACTTTCGAGGGAACTTCACTATAAGTAAAGGCAGCATCTTCTATTCCACCAAAAATCCCTAGAACACTCTTGTGGCTACACATTGCAGTGAAACTTTCAAGCATGAGCTGGAACTTGCAAACCACTGATAGTATTGCCAATCTGCACCCAAACCTAACTTTTTTCTAGCAGAATCCAAACCCCAGAATTCTGGATCTGAAGCTGAACAAGCTTGCCACTGTGCTATCCTGCAAGTCTGCTACATTGCTCAATGTCAGAATCTACTCCAAGAGAGTATGGACACACCCACCAGAGCAGGGTAGTCACAAGTGATAGAAGTAATTGCCAGGTAGGACCATAACTTAACCAGAAGTAATTACCCAGCCACCATAAGTGCCAGACTAAATTGAAACTAACAAGTTTGCCTGCCACCTTGCCTGCATTTATGAGATAATACTCATTATCATAAACATTATTGTTATGCTTTTAGTACACTTTCCTCTAAATGAAAGTAGTTTGGAGAAAGCCAAGATATCATAAAAATATATCGGTAGAGTGGGTTCTTAAAATAGTTATTTTCAAAAATATTTAATTTATGATTTTACATGACACCTAGGTTTTCAATATTCCCTAAAGAGGTGAAACTGTACACAAATAAAATACCCTTTCAACAAAATGACAGTTTGTAACACTAGTACAGGATTAATCATGGTAGAAACAAGAGCTAAAACAGGGAACAACAAGAGATGGATTTAATGTTTCTTGCTCTAATGAAGTTTCACAAAATAAAATATGTTGCTTGGAAAATCTACCAATGAAAAAGTAACCTATGGACCTTTGTAATTTACAGATCCACCACATCCCAGTTTGTAATTTAAGCAGGAGGATTATTGCTAAAGAGATAGAAATGAGCAAGTTATGTTCTAATGGATTCACTAATCTGAGGTTAACTTTTTGGATCCAACACGAAGGTAAGCATCCAAGGATTCTTCTCAACAGTAGTATTTTTTCAGTAAATTGAATTAAACCTTAACCAGTTTTGAACACACGGACAATGGTCGCTTAGCAACAGTTATACTCAGACTGACGTTGGTAGGAAAAAAACACAATTCATATACACTGACTTGTCTGTGTGTAATAAATCTTTCAACATCTAATCTCCATCTAATAACAGGGCACATTAACAGATGGTCCAGATTTCTTTCAATTAATTACCATTAACACATAAAAAAATAAGTAATACTTGCTCAATGTATTTAATACAATATACAAGGGAATCCTCTAAACATGTTAGACGAAACAGGATAACCAAAAATTATGATAACATATAAATATGACAATAATCCTGATCAGTATAACGATACCCTTGACCTCTGACCCTGATGATGAGGCATACCACGATACAAATCACAAACCACATACCCTAAAATTACTTTAAATCAATGCTGTAACATGAATAGAGCTTGTTGACTTGTGGCAGTGTCAGAATACACTGTGAAATTTACTACCATTGAGTGTGGGTCTGTGATACATGTGTGCAGCATATTCAGTTCATATCTAATATGGGAATGATTAGTTATTGGGTCCATATGTTAATTAATACAAGAAGCACTTCAATTAACAGTGGACCACACCCTGTTCCATAGTTTGCTTTATCAATATGTAATACAGCACTGGTTAATCAAGACAGATTGTTTATTAAATCAATCTCCCTGGATGTGACCAATTAAATAACTGAGGTGGGAATTTATATAATGTCCTGGGGAGCGTTGCACAAACCAAAATTAACACTCATGTTAACACCATCCATCAACAATGCACTAAGGCTACCTTAGTGATTTTATGTTACCTTATAGTGCTTTGATCAATTGGACTGACAATAGTCTGTATATGTGGTGTTGTATCTTGTATAGGGATAACAGCCTTACTATCTGTACTACTCTTTCTACTTTAATCATATTTATCTCATTTATATTTTATTATACTACCAGTAGCAGCAGATCTGGGGGGGGGGGGGGGGGGGGAAGGGGGGGGGGGGAGGGTTGGGGGTTGGTCAGGGGCCTCAGGGAGTTTGGTGAACCCCTCCCTCTTTTATATATATACATCATTTCATTTCATTAAAGTCTCCTTAGGTTAATAGTTGTTAATTGAATTATACTAGTTAGATTATATGTCATAGAATATGTTTATTTGAGTATTATAACATTTTTATTTTGTGTATCTTAATGTAATCAAAAACAACATTTTCTATGGAAAGGGATGTCAGCAGAGAAGCGAAGAGAAAAGATTAATATCCATATTTGTTATTCAATTCATGAGGTAGGAAATAATTAAACATTCAGACAAGTATATTTATGTGAAAGTCATATTTCAATTATTTGATTGATAATCCAACTTTATAAGAAACCGTCATAACATCAACAACTAAACCAGAATCACCTTAAAGAAAGAAATGCTTATTTTCTCCTCTTGAAGTGAAATAATAAATGGGGTATTGACATTTATACTCATATGTGTAATCATGTATCAATCTTTCCTCAAGGTGAAATCCATAACTCAAAGGTCACATTTTATTTCATATGAGAAATTGATATCATGTCTATATAATGTTGATAATAGTAGTCTTAAGTGTAGAATCTCTAAGATTTCTCACCTGTTGAAATGGAATAATAAATGTGCGCATAATATGCTCTTCATGAACACTTTATCATCAATATGTTTCAATGTTTGTCAATGTGAAATCCCAAATGTACACATCTACCAGAAACTAGTCTTACAATTAAACCACACGTTTCAGCACCTGTTGAAATGGAATAATAAATAGAAACATGATATCATCTATACAAAGCCTAATCATCAATATGCGTCAATGTTCTCTGTAATCCTTATCAGCTAACAGTTGCTCACAGTATCCACACAACTGTCTCTCATAGAAATAAACTGGGAAATAAAGTGAAAGTTCAAACTCTGTCAACTTACCAAACAAGTTTTAAAAACTGACAGTCCTCATCCACTGGATGTATCCAACTGAACCCGTCCCCTCCTCCAGTTAGTATCCAACTTTGCCGTCACCCGCAACCAACTGTCAAAACATCAGGCCTGCTTGTACTATTGTCCGCAACAGCGTGTGCACATACCCTCACAGCCAGAGCGACTGAAGATGCTACTAGGCCAACGAGACAGGCGATGAGCAGCGCGGGCAGGCAGGCAGGCAGGCAGGCTGGCAGCTTGTGGAGCTATGAGGTAGGCAGCAGATACGCTGAGCAAGCTATCCTTCAGTGACTAAGTGAGACAGGACCGGAGCCTTCAACCACCTGTAACACAAGCAGATGAATGTGAATGTAAGACCAGCCTTGATGGTTCACGCCTCACTGGCTCTTTACTTTACAGGGTCTCCATGTTGAAAGGAGGGAATCTGAATATCGAAGTGAGAATGGATTGGGGAGAAATTTTATGATATATGGATAAAGGACTCGCTGATGCCCTGGCAACCACAAGGTTGCATTTATTGAACATAATCTTACGTGAGCTGTTTTGATTCAATCTTTACAAAATGATCCTTTATGGGAAATATGGAAATAGGCAGAGGTGAAATTTTACAGTTGAAGGAAAAAGTACTTGTCAATGCCTTGGCAACGACATCGTTATATCTATTGTGTAAGATCTCCTCCGTGGAGGCATTGACATCAGCTCATTCACTGCCTTGGATCTCCCTCAATGCAAAACTTGATAAACAGGAAACTACTTAAACCTAATACACCCAGGAGTTTCATTTGGCATGAGAAATCTAATTGTGGTGTAGATATTGAAATTCAATCTCTCAATTTTCGATGAATTCATCCAGGATGAGGAAAATATGAAAATACTCTTCGCTTAGATATCATGACAAATGACTGTCACATTTACTAGACAATATCAATAGACAGAAGTTGTAACATCCTTAACTATGAAATAGTATCAATCTTTCCAATCGATTAATGCGGATGGAATTATGACTTGTAAGATGAATAAAGGAATAGAAATAAAAGAAATAAAATAGAAAGAAAGTTGAATGAACATGTATCTAAAAAGAAGTTATTTGATCGAATAATAAATGAATGAATAAACATATAAACATATTAAATGGATAGAAAGATGAATGAGTGAATAAATAGCAGTTTTGAGATTAAATGAATAGAAGGGTGAATGAATGAATAGAAATTTCAACAGATTATTTAGACATATAAGGATGAGTGAATGAATAGAAATATCAAGATGAAATTGATAGAAGATGAGTATGTGCATGAATGAATAGAAATATATATCAACATGTTAATTGGATTAACAGATTCATAAATGAATGAATGAATGAAGATACAAAAGTAAATGGATTGAAACGCTGAGAAGATGTCAGAAAAAAAGATTTAACACAAAGGTTAAATGATAAAAGGTAAATTTACATGAACTGACAGTGAGAACTATAGGTGAGCTTAGGATCAACAGCAGGACTCAATGTTGGTTAAGTGGATTTAGGGAGAGTTGTGACTTCAGATAAAATTATTTCCTCTACAGCAAATGCTAGCCACTTTCTCCTGAACAGCCATGCATATACCATGCAATTCAAGACACTTCAGCTATGTGAACAGATAGCATATGCTGTAAGGTTTCAGAGAAAAGTTTGGAGCAAAACAATGAGCATGTAAGATGACATATCATTCAACAGGAAACCAATAAGTAATTAAATGTTCAAACTACTTTGTTTATCATTAATAAAAATGAAATATCTAAAAACATACACATTATATTTATTTTAATGAGGCATTCACTCAGCTCAATTTCGAGACAAATAAATGTGCTAATTAACAACAAGAACAAATGTAAAAATGATAAACCAATGTGAAGTTGGTAACATTTTTATATCTGCGATTACACTTTTTGAAATAGTACAAATTCTTGTACTCTTATTCTTGAAATGAGTCCCCTGCAAGATTCCAACCCACACCCTCAATTTATAGGCACCAACAGTCAACAATGACTTATATGGCTTGCATTTTTAGAAAATTAATGCTTTTAAAATATTGGGTCGAAGAATGTCATGCTAACCCATTTCTCATACTATCATTTGTCATTGTCAATACTTTTGCACAAAATAAAATAGAAGATATTTTTCAGACACAAAAGAAGTGAGATGTTTTAGAGTGAAACTAACAGCCCTATGATGAAGGAGCCATCATCACAGTTGAATTGTAGAGGACAATTTGAACAATGAGTTTCAATGTAAAGAAAGTCAAATAGAGAGGTATACATGAATCATTGATACTGAACAAGCTATCCATCCTAAATTAACCAGTATAAAGAAAAACTATACACTGTTTTTCTTTGGTTTGACAACATTACCTCATCAACAAATATAACCCTTTCATTACAGGTAATTGACAATGTGCCATATACTAAATATTCTATAATAGTCAACATAGATAATTTAGATATGAATTGAGGTATACACACACAAGTAAGATTTTTATCACTTACAGACATATTTCTAGTGTTTTTTTTTATAATTCTGTGTAGGTAAGATATGTGATCAAATGATTAAACCTTGTTTAAACCTCTTGTTCCATGACTGTTTGCAAGACAAAACAAAAGCTTTTATATAATCTAGGTCCTCATTCAAAGCATCTAGACTAACTCAATATAGGAAATTTCAACAATGAAAAAAGACTATGGGTAAATTTTAGCGTAATCCATAACCATTTGGTCCAGATACATTTCAAAACTACACTAGGTTTGTCAAAGGCAAATCAGGCCTTTCTTGTACTACCAGATATATCAATCCAGTTGCCTACTAAGAAGAATACAGCTGCAAGGGCAGTTAGTTAGTTATGGTGCTAACAGTTTATCTGTGGAAGTACTCAGAGTTTCAGAAGTTATGATTAAAGGGAGGATTATAGACGATTTCCAATACCTAACATGGTCCTACTATAACTGCAGTTTTTTATGTATGTGTATAATTTTATTTACACTTATTGCTTTGAGGTGTAAATTATTACCGTATGATGATCATTAAGGGCAAACATAACAATTCAGAGAACACCCCCTAAAGTTTGACTCCATAAAAATAGAAAATTAGCAGCACATCTCCTCAAGTTTGATACAAGATCTCAAGAGGTAAGTTAGATATAACCAAAACTCTTGTTAGAGGAACCTGGAATAAGCCAAATGCCAATGACTTGACTAAAGATTTCAATTCTGATCACTATGTCTGCTGCATCAAGACAATTTCCAATACCTAACATGGTCCTACTAGAACGGTAGCAGACAGTTGTTTAGACGGGAGTCAAGTTCCTCCTTTTGTGTAGTATACAAACAAGGTTCCGGGTTAACTATCATTGACCGGTGTGTTTTGTGGACTGGATCCAAGTGAAACAATGACACTTCATCAATCAACACAATAATTGGCAGTGTACAACACAAGATACTTCATTTCTACTTCATACTATTTCTTGGTCTTCACATTTCATTCTGTCTGTCTGCAAGAGGTCTGTCTGTCTGTGTCATGTGTTCACCTTTCTATTTGTCTTTGTGTTAACAAGGTGTTTTTGTCTATTGTGCCATGTAGAGGTTTTTCTGTCATGTAGAGGTCTGTTTATGTCATGTAAAGGTCATTCTGTCTGTGTCATGTAGAGGTCTTTCTGTCTTGGTCATATAGAGGTCTGCCTGTCTGTGTCAAATATAGAGGTCTGCCTGTGTCATATAGAGGTCTTTCCGTCTGTGTCATATGGAGGTCTTTCTGTCTGTGTAATGTAGAGGTCTTTCTGTCTGTGTCATATGGAGGTCTTTCTGTCTCAGTATCATATAGAGGTCTGTCTGTCTGTGTCATATAGAGGTCTGTCTGTCTGTGTCACATAGAGGTCTGTCTGTCTGTGTCATGTGTTCACCTTTCTATTTGTCTTTGTGTTAACAAGGTGTTTTTGTCTATTGTGCCATGTAGAGGTTTTTCTGTCATGTAGAGGTCTGTTTATGTCATGTAAAGGTCATTCTGTCTGTGTCATGTAGAGGTCTTTCTGTCTTGGTCATATAGAGGTCTGCCTGTCTGTGTCAAATATAGAGGTCTGCCTGTGTCATATAGAGGTCTGTCTGTCTGTGGCATCTGGAGGTTTTTCTGTCTGTGTAATGTAGAGGTCTTTCTGTCTGTGTCATATAGAGGTCTGTCTAACTGTGTCATATAGAGGTCTGTCTGTCTGTGTCATATAGAGGTCTTTCTGTCTGTGTAATGTAGAGGTCTTTCTATCTGTGTCATATAGAGGTTTTCTGTCTGTGTTTTGTAGAGGTCTGTCTGTCTGTGTCATATAGAGGCCTGTCTGTGTCATATAGTGGTCTTTCTGTCTGTGTCATGTAGAGGTCTTGCTGTCTGTGTCATATTGAGTGCTTTCTGTCTGTAGAGGTTTTCTGTCTGTGTTTAGTAGATTGAGGTTTTTTCTGTCGCAGTATCATGTAGAGGTTTTCTGTCTGTGTTTTGTAGAGGTTTTTGGTGTCTGTGTCATGTAGAGGTTTTTTGTGTCTGTGTCATGTAGAGTTTTTTTTTGTCTCATTATCATGTAGAGGTATTTCTATCTGTGTCATATAGAGGTCTTTCTGTGTTAGGTATATAGATGTCTTTCTGTGTTATGTAGAGATCTTTCTTTCTGTGTTATGTATATGTCTTTCTGTGTTATGTAGAGGTCTTTCTTTCTGTGTCATGTAGATGTCTGTCTGTGTCATGTAGATGTCTGTCTGTGTTATGTAGATGTCTGTCTGTGTTATGTAGATGTCTTTCTGTGTTATGTAGATGTCTGTCTGTGTTATGTATATATGTCTTTCTGTCTTAGTCATGTCAGTTGTGTATATCTCTATAAATAAAGGTGTTAAATGAATAAATAAAATAAAAAAGTCCTACTGTAATCGTAACATTGAAATGATTAGAAAAAGATTACAGCTTTTCACATATAAAAGTCTGTGGTTAAGCTTTCTTATTTTAAAATATATTTCTGTTTATTATCTTTATTGGAAGCAAATAATTTCTCAACTGGAAACACTATCAATCTTCATTAAGATTTTTATCATTTTTTGATAAATTCTGAAAGGATTTTCAATCCTAGGAGAGATTAACACTGTATTTGTATATCTTTTTACAGCAAACTAACATCAATTAGCAAGCGAGAAATTAGTTTTTATCTAATTAACAAGCTAAAAGTAGAAACTCTACCATTTTCTAGCTAAGTACTTCACATACATAAAAAAGGAAATAAAACCAATGATTGATCACATTGCTCCGGTCAGGCAAACATATTATTGAGTGTTTTATAAGCCGACTTTCACTTGATATCACACACTTGGAGACTGTTTGTCTAGTAGGAGACCCATGCAAGAAGAGAGTTTCTTGTAACTTCAGAGGAACTGATAAAGAATTGTCACATATATCATTGAAGTAGAAACACCATGTTAGATCTCAGCAAACCAGCATCAGTCTTTAAGTTAATTCACTTCAAATGATATCTTATCTATTTAAATTGTTTAAACAGCATAAAACAAATGCATGAACAAATTAAAAACAAATTTAAAATTTCATTATATGCAGTGTATAAAATAGATTTTAAATGTATCCTGACCAAGGACTGGCTGTCCAAAAATGTTACCAGTCCTTATAAAAAACAGCCAGTCCCAAACAAAAACAAACCCAAATGTTGTTTTGAAGATAACATTTTATTTTCCGAATAAAAATTGTCATGTGAACTTCATATCAATAAATACTACTCCTAACTTCATCTAAGCAAAATTCAGAAAAAAATGCTCCATCACTTAGAAGTTTCAATCAAGAGCAATATTAATTTTAAGCTCCTATCTATTCTCAATTGGCATAAACAGATTGGCAAACAACTCATTTGATCTCATAAATGTCACAATGTCAACTTCTTAGATAAAAGAAATGTGTCACTGCATTAAAAGATGAGACATAACATTGTCATTTGAACTTCACTATAATTTCCAGCAACACCAGCAAAAAACTATAAGAAAGATTCATTAACTATACAGAGTCAACAGTGACTAGTTTTGAGACCTTCATGTGTTCATCCAGATGTCAGATCTACTCCTAGAGGAGAATAAATTGTCAAAACTGTGAGCAAAGTCATGATTAAATAACTTAAATTTAAAGTGAATGACATAAACACCATAAGTTCATAATCATATTATTTAAGCTATTTAACATATTTGAATTTATTTTTCAATTATTTATTTTAATTTTAATTGAATTCATTTTATATTAAACAGAAAGTTTTGGCAGTATTCAACAGCGTGATTCATGACATTGAATATCAAATATACCCGTACCGTATTCTCGCGGGTATAAGACCATATTTGAGCCTAGGACCACCCCCACTTTTCAGAGGGTTGTCCTGGTTGGGCTTATTCCCGAGTTATAGCCCACCCCCCATTTTGCCAGATGTTCTATGGTCCAACGACGTCTCTATTCATGCACAGATTTCATTTCTCTGACAAACAATAAAGTTTGATTTGTCATGTTATCGTCTTGTGTTATGTGTTCATATTCTTATTTTGACAGTTTAATTATCGTATACATTTTAATAATTGGATACATTACATATATCTATAATATTATTTTATAACTTGGGTTTTATCTTTCATTAATTATATTTGTGTACATAAATCAAAACACAACATGAACTTGGTACTTCGCTGCGAGCTGTCATGTCTCGTGCAGTTACGATACCGTAATTATTTTAAAAATATCAAACACCATAAACGAATAGACTAAATGAATTTTCATTTTATGATATGGTAGTAAAATATAGATATGCAGTCAAGTTATTATAACATTCAAGTAGAAAGTGGCATCTGTAAACATCTCTGACAAAAATGTATCTCACGTGTTTAGTCATGACCACCATACTTGGAGCGAACAACGTCACAAACTTTTTGTCTTTCAAACAATCACTTGAAAGAAACAATTTGAAGATAGTTGTGAAATAAAATATTTGTAATATTTTCTGTGTTTGTCCTCTTTTCGTATCATTTTGAAGTGTCTAAATACTTCGATTCGAACCAGGAAGTAAGCATCGTATGTCTATGAGTCGCCAAATATATCAGCCAATGAGATTTTGAATCGTTGACACACCCTTTTATCCACCAATGAGAGTTCACATAAATAATTATAGCCATTCGTTCCGACGCAATAATCTGCCATCTGTACATGTTTCGTTGTATTCTGCACTCGTTCTTGAATAATCGACCTTCAAAGTGAAAACATTTTGTTGATTTTTTTGTCAACAACACATCAACATAGCTTATTGTGATCGTTTTAATTCATGGTACACAATTTTTTTAACTCAAAGGCAATAACAAATTTCACAGAAAAAGTAACTAGAGTATCATGGCTTCGCTGATCGTAGCTACTCACCTGAAAAACAAACACGATGTATTTGTGCGTTGAATGAATATAGTTACGATTTTATAAACATAATTACATAAATAAATATCGTGTTTATGTTATGTTATGAAGTAAAACATCAAAACAATATCCTAAACAACATGATGTAGCCTAGTGACAGATCGTGTGTGTGAGAGAGTGACACCACGTTTGCGGGAAGGGAATTCCGTAATGACGATAGTCTGCTCTGATTGGTCATCACTAATATAACAACCAATCATATTGTACTTCCTTTGAAAAAAAGCCATTTCAGTTGACATACATTGACGCTTCCAACACTGAATTGTAAATAGTTCATTAGCAAATTACGATATTTGTTCTGGAATTTATGACTAAATAACGTACATAAACATTATTGACAACATCATAATTAACCTATGTAATGATGAATATCAAATCGGGACGTGTAGCTTAAGTTGTACCAACTATATTTAGTTTACAATTTTGTTGTCCGTCTGTCGGGCGGCCTGGGATATTTTTTAGACCGTCCTTCTCGAAACTACACCGTCTCGGACTGTGGGACGGGCTATATTTAATACACTGTTATATGGCCTTAACAGGAGATGATATGAAATACTTTAAGCAGTAATATTTACTTGTATCATATTATGAAAAATGAAGATTAGGTTATAGATTGTGTTTGCTATACTTCAGGCTAAATATACACCTGGTTTCCTGTGACATAATATTCAAGTTAGAAGAAACAAGCTTGATTTGATTCCAAAGCCGGAATGCTCTGATATAGATCTTAAGCACAAGCAGGATGGATAATATTACATTGAAGCCTATGTTAATGTAAAGGACACCCTTGGTGAAGCTTCTGACAACAGCTGGTATTTTTAATAAGGCTGATTTATAGACAATCATGACTAGGTTGCAAAAGAAAACAAATGTCAGTAGACATATCAGTATCACAAAGTAAAACACTTTTAGCAAATGCGTAACAACTTTGTTTTCATCAATTGTTGTGTCCCTTTAAAGGAAGTAGACCCTAATTGTAGCATTAGAAATTTGTTTGAGCATTTCATATTTGTAAATGACAATTATAATTTAATAAAATAATATATATAAACAATTCATTATCCTTTTGTATTATTTCACCCTGACTCTTCTGAAGGAAGAGAATGGGCAACACATTTTAGCTAAATAATTTAAAGGGATGATCATCTAAATATTACCTCCATTTGTATCTTTCAGTTTGACTTTGTTTTAATCAAGTATTAATAACATAGATGTGTTAACAGGGATATCCCTTCAAATTTCGTTTCCACAAAAAATACCCAAATAGAATCCTCCTTTTAAATGTTGGGCAACTTTTGTAAGCCTTTTTTGTGTTTTATCAAATTTGGCAAGTTTCAACTTTAAGGTATGATCTTTATCCAATTTATTTAACATCCTACTGATTTCTATATATTCATTTCGAAGACAACTTTAACATGTCTGTTACAAGCTAAAACAGAGCACCTTCCTAAACACACCTTCAAGGTGCAATGTGCAGCAAATTGAATTAGACAAACCTGACATTGTATTTCTCATTAAAATGACTGTCCTGTGAATAATTCAATTGCTAGTGCTTCACACACACATTGAATTAAAAATATTTCTGTTTTCTTTAAAGATATCATTGAAATTAAAATAGTTCTAAGGAATAAGTGAACAGATTGATTAGGAATTAGTAACATATTATCCTTCTTTAGTATTGGAAAAACTGTATCCAATTAATTTTTTCAAATGAAGGTAGTCTCCAAAATTTATCATCTCAGATAACATCTCATAAATGATGAATATTTACCCAAAATAATTACATGAGATCTTCTTCCTTTTCTTCATGTAAGTAAAAATGGAAATGATCAAATTAATGATATGAATAATTATTTTTAAAGGCACAAGTGCACGCTTTTCGCATTCAAATAAGCCATTTTAGGTCATACGAGGGCATATAAACACCGATGCAATAACATACTTATTATTCTTTACAATTGACCTGCAGTCAATAATAAATAGTTGAGACAACCAGTGTGTTGAGAGATATCAAGAATAGAAAGAGTCGCTGATGTACAAAATGAGAAATTTAGATTGTAGAAAACAGCTGAGCTAGGATTTCATTCAGCTCATGCATATACTTTATTCTCTTAACTGACAACAAAGATTGGATAATCTTCATTTAGGAGTATCTGTAACTTCACCGGTTTTTAATATGAGTGGAAGCATTGTTGTTACATTAACTATAGCGACTGCCATTTTTGGTCATCGAGTTGGGTGCAATTTCTTAATATTGCTGATATTGTAGTTCATGCGGATTTAATGCAACGTTGCATTAAATACTTCCGTTCTTTTAAAGTTAACTTTAAAACCTGAGTACGTACATATTTTATAGATAAATAATATAATACATTATCTGAGGGTAGATCATTTGTAATATCGAGAGATCTGCATTATCCATGCATTATTTATATTTTATAACAATTGGCGTGACACAGTGCCTTTAATGATGCTGAATGCCTGATCAATTCTTTGTGTTGACTGACATTCTTTTGAACAATGAGGTTTCAAGATATGCTACTTGTTTGTATGAATAATGTTACTTTGTGGAATTTGTTCAGATTGTTGGAATATGCAGAAGGTGAATAAATGTTCTTTGAAAACTCATTTATTTCATTTATTCAAACTTTAACTTCACATTTTGAATAAGGAAATGGTATCTGGGAACAATTAGCACTTCACATCACTTTAAAGACCCTATATCTAAGTATATTATAGTATTAAAATAAAAATGATTCCTTGTTAATATGAACTGACCTGAAATCTCAACTGATAATAACATAAATTTTGTCTTTTCACAGCTTTGTTTGAAAAAAAGTGAGATTTTAAAAATAACAACATTATGAAACTATATATTGTCAAGTCTCCTTCACTGATAAATGTCATCAATACTTAGCAAGCACATTAATCATTTCAGGAGTGAGATCATAAAGCTCAGTTACATTTTAATGTCAGCCCACACATCCAGGAAAGGAGAATGAAGTTACCAGGCAACCCAATTAAGATATTCCAGTCAGTATAGCTTATGTCAAGTTGAATAAATAGTGTCAGTTAGCAGCACAGAACATACCATATCATCTCTTTGGAGGTTAGGGTACTGAGGTTAGGAGGTTTGGGGTTCATTATAGGTAAACCAAGAAGAGTGGTGACATGATTTAAGGTTCATTTAACAATGCTTTAAACATTATTTCACTTATCATCAATCAACCTTAGTAGCTGATGCAAAGATAAATATCTCTGATTCTTTAAAATATCTAGATTTCCCCATTGTTTTAAACTTGTCCATGGAAACCTGTCCAAGTCCAACTGTTTGTGTCAAACATGCTTATTTACCTTGGGTCCATCGGCACCATCAAGATCCTACCTTACACTGAAGGCTTCAGAAGCACCTGTGAGAGCACTTGTAACATCACTCCTTTATAATTGCAATACCATTCTGTCCGGTCATAAGATCTACTGCTGTGACAAGCAACAAAAAGTACAAAATAGAACAGCTCCAGAGGATCCCCCAAACAGAATCACATTTCACCCATACTGAAACAGCTCACTGGAGCACTGGAGTCAGGCCGATTAGACTTCAAACTTCTCGGTCTATATTACAAATGTCTCCCTGGACCAGCTCCTCAGTATCTATCTGACTCTACACTGCATCTCAGACCTCTCACCTGGAAGCTACCATCTACTGTCTGTATATATCTGACTCTACACTGCATCTCAGACCTATCACCTGGAAGGTACCATCTATTGTCTGTATCTATCTGACTCTACACTGCATCTCAGACCTCTCACCTGGAAGGTACAATCGACTGTATGTATCTATCTTACTCTACACTGCATCTCAGACCTCTCACCTGGAAGGTACCATCGACTGTAAGTATCTATCTGACTCTACACTGCATCTCAGTGCTATCACCTGGAAGGTACAATCGACTGTATGTATCTATCTTACTCTACACTGCATCTCAGACCTCTCACCTGGAAGCTACCATCTATTGTCTGTATCTATCTGACTCTACACTGCATCTCAGACCTCTCACCTGGAAGGTACAATCGACTGTATGTATCTATCTTACTCTACACTGCATCTCAGACCTCTCACCTGGAAGGTACCATCGACTGTAAGTATCTATCTGACTCTACACTGCATCTCAGACCTCTCACCTGGAAGGTACAATCGACTGTAAGTATCTATCTGACTCTACACTGCATCTCAGACCTATCACCTGGAAGGTACCATCTACTGTCTGTATCTATCTGACTCTACACTGCATCTCAGACCTATCACCTGGAAGGTACCATCTACTGTCTGTCACCTATACACTCCTCTCTGGACTCAAACCTTCCTCACACACTGCTCTTATTCAATGGAATCCACTGCCATATATTAAAGTCTAAGGTGTTTTTTTTTTTATATTTTTATTTCTTTTTCAGATACATAGACATATATGAAATGTTCATAAGACAGCATTTTACAACATAAAATAGGTACAAATATTGAAAACAGAGCAACTGCAAGCTAACATTGCAAATTCAATTGAATAAAACGTAGAGTTCAAGTGTTTATGGACCTGGCATTTCCATACTTTCACCGAAGTTGCAGAGTGTCAATCTTTAAAGAGAGTATGGCATACAGACCAGAATTTTGTGAACTTCGAATAGTTGCAATCTGAGTAACAGATGCGTTTATCAATTCATAGACATTGTTTAAATCTTGTTTTATAATGTTAAATTGTTTCCTTTAACTTTGATATGTATATATTATATTTGACTGTTGTTATAATAAGATTTAGAATCATATTTCGTGTTTCCAGATATCCTAGGCATATGTTTCGTTTTGAGAGGTTTAATAATGAATCTGTTTTCTGCTCTATCCATGTCTTTAGTCTATCCCAGATGTTATTCACTTTCGAGCAATCATAGAAAATGTGCACTATAGTTTCTACAGATACTTTACAAAAAGTACATTTGTTTGTGTCTTTCAATTTCATTTTAAATAGAAGGTCGTTCAATGGTAGAATTCTGTGTAAGATCGAATATTGAAACCAAATTTGTTTTGTGCCAAGATGTGATGAAAAAGGTGTATAATTTATTTCGGTCCATTCATTTTTAGCTATTGATTGATTTAAGTCCTTTTCCCACTTATGTTTATATTTATATGAGTTCCCACTGATAGAACTTTGAAGGGTATCATAGAAGAGCCTGCATCCTTTGGTTGGTTTTACGATATCTACGATGAAGTATGGCAGGATGGGATTGGTTAACTTATTTGATAACTCGAGATTTTTTGCCTTAAGGTAAGCTTTAATCGATTTTACTATACCGGCATATTCTAAAAAGTTTGTTTTACACGTGTAGACATTTTTTAAAGTTTCAAGATTTAGAAAATCACCTTTTTCATTCACGATATCATTTACAAATATTATGCCATGTTGAATGTAATGTTTATAACATATTTCTTGTTTGCCAATTGTTATATTTTCATTACACCAAATTGGTTGGGATAAAACATCATTGACATCATTAACCTTTGAACCTTTGTTAATGATAAAACATCCCCATGCTCTTAGCACATCGCGCCAGAATGGGTTAGTCCGCAGTGTGAGGATGTTATCTTCAATATACTTAGGTGATTTGAGGTAACAATGCTCAGATGTAGGAGCTACATTTTGAGTATATAGGTGTTTTATTTTATTACCATTTTCTGCTTTGAAATTTCTTTTTATCCATGCTATTTTTTGTGCAAAAATTGTGTTTTTTATGTCTGGGACTCTTATTCCGCCGTCTTTGTACGATTGTGTAATTTCGTTTCGACTTATCTTATCTGGTTTGTTTCGCCAAATAAAGCTAAAGCATAAGGAGGTTAATTCTTTTATGATTTTATCACTTGGGTTTGGAAGAATTGAAAACAGGTGATTTAATTTTGGAAGAATCAGACTTTTTAAGACTGTATTTCTTCCTAGGGGAGTGAGATCTCTTCCTAACCATTGATTCATTGTAGTTTTAATAATCTTTAGTTTGTCCTTATAATTTCTTTCCACCATTTCGGCCAGGTTATGTGTAAAAGTTATGCCAAGGATAGTGAAATCTCGTTGATTCCAGTCTAGTTTATGATTTTTACAGAGGATGTTCTGCGAGTGTTTTGATGCTCCTATCCATATGACTTGGGTCTTGGTTGTATTTATTTTGAGACCAGAGAATGATGCGAATTCATTTAAGGTGTTAAGGGTATGCTGAAGACACTTTTCAGTTCCGTCAAGTACAAGAGAGGTATCATCTGCAAATTGTGATAGTAGGTATTCCGTATCGCCTATCTTTATTCCCTTTATGTTCTTATTATTTCGTAACATTATACTTAACACTTCGGCACAGATTATAAAAATGTAAGGAGATAGTGGGTCACCTTGCCTGCATCCTCTTGTAAGTTCAAAGAAATCAGATGAAAAGCCGTTCACTATAACACTAGATTGAATGTGTGTATAATACAATTCAATCCATCGTCGGATAGATGGACCGAAACCAAAATAAGTTAGCGTTTTTTGTATAAATAACCAATCAACTGAGTCAAATGCTTTTTCGAAATCTATTAATAGTAATAGACCGGGTATTTCCATACACTCGGCATAGTCAATGATGTCATAAATCATGCGAGTACATTCGCCGATATAGCGTTCTGACATAAAACCTTTTTGATCATCATTTACTATTGTGGGGAGTACTGTTTTTATTCTATTTGCGATTGTTGCAGATGCTATTTTATATGAAACATTTAGAAGGGAAATAGGTCTCCAGTTCTTTAGGAACTGCTTTGATTTACCTTTCTTTGGTACACATGTTATCAAACCTTGCTTTTGACTAACTGAAAGCTCTCCTTTTCGAAAGGCAGCATTGAGAGATCTTAACAAGGTGTCATTAAGGTCTGTCCAGAAAAATTTATAGAATTCGGCAGTGAACCCAGAAGGTCCGGGGCTTTTATTGTTTTTCATTTTCTTTAGAGCTGCGAGGACTTCGTCATACATTAGTTCGCCTTCAATATTATTCTTTTCAGTTTCGCTTAGTTTTGGGACAGAGCATTCTTTTAATAAATCATTTAGATCAATAGCACTACATGTTTGTTTTGTGTACAGATTTTGGTAGTATGATTTCACTTCAGATATTATTTCCTTTGTTTTTGTTATCGTTTCTCCATTTTTTGCTTCTAACTTTGCGATAGTTTTATTTATATTATTTCTATTTTCAAGAGAGAGAAAATATTTTGTGGGTTTTTCACCCTTTTCCTTCCATTCAACTTTTGCTCTCATCATTATCCCTTCAGTTTTTATTTCATTTATCTTTTCTAATTTTGAATTTGATGATTTTAGTTGTTCTAATATTTCCGTTTTATCATCTAAGGTGTCATTTTCGTCGAGTTTGATATTTAATTCTGCTATTTGTTTTGTTAAGTCCTTTTTTTAAAGTCTAAGGTTATTCCAAACACTTCAAGTCATGTCTCAAAAGCCATCTCTATAACAACTATTTTTCCTCAAAGACTATCTGACTGTTATTTTAAAGGTACATCCATTGCGTTGTTGGGGGTCAAATATGCCAAACATTATAAATGGTGTTATTTTTTCGAGAAGTACCAACTGTTACTGAAAACTACCATTTTGATGATACTCGACTTAGTATATTGACGATATGAAGGTAAAAGTATCGATTTCTGATCTAAAACCAGACAATTGCACTGTGTGTGGCGAGCACCAATGAGTCAAATGTAATTTTGGAATCTTATTTAAATCAGACAACATAACAAATTGGTTTGATAATGTTCAATAGATCATATAACTACTGTGCATGTAAATAGGACGTGCACTTTCAGTTTCTGCACATGCATAATGATTTTACTCAATTTTAATTGGAAACTAGTAATTATGATATATTTAGCGATTGGAGATGAATATGCAAGCTGGGTGAATTTATTTGTATTGTAAACAGCGCATATGGTGTGTTGGAATGTATTAAAGCCAAAGAAAATTTTATGAAACACAATGGATGCACCTTTAACCAGGTCCTCCAGCTGATTTTATTTGTCCATATATCATATCTATAAGTCATATTCCTGTATGTATTGCTGTGAAAGCTGAGAATAATCAACTGGAACTGGAGATGGTCTCCAGTAGGACAACTATGTATCCAGTTTACCTAGCAACAGAAACCATGTATATACAATTTGCATTTCATGTTCGTATGATGAGATAAGACTCATAATAAGATATGTTGGTATCGTTTTTTTGAAAGTCATGAGTATAACTCAATTTAGATTGCAAAGTATTTTAAAATTAAAGATGTTTTGATAGAAGTCTGATATAAATGAGTAAGTTTTTTTTAGAAATATCTCATTTTTGTACAATATGCAACTTTGAATATTTGGCTTTGGCAAAATAATAGCTATTTTTTATGAATAAAATGTTGTGTAACTGATGAAATTAAGTTTTCCTTGTATTTTAGAAACGTATACAATGAATACTATATCATGGTATGGGTCTTGATATGATATGGATTGTATTTATTGTGACGGTAATGTATTCCAGTTAAGCCTTTATGTTGCGTCTAAAGAGAACTGTTATCTTCTATCTTAACTTACTCCAATATCCTTACTTTTTACATACGGGTAGGTTATTCAACAGTGCGGGTGTATTCAATACATTGTATTGATATATAACAGTATATACTAGTACAGATTGTGCAATAAAATATTTGCAACATGTTTTTTCATATAGCACCAAACAATAAGTTAAATATATCCTTACATCAAGTATATCTTGTTCTGAGGCAAAGGTGCAGGTTTTAGATGAAAGATAGATAGTCTTGATGTGTCAGAACATCTGTTAATTGGGTTGTATTACAAGTGATTGATGATGTTTGGGAATTTACTTCATCGAAACTTTTATTTTGAAAATTTTATCTTTTTTATTAATGTTGTGTATTTTGAGAGTTCTGAAAGGCAGTTTATCTAACGTGTAATGGTAAGCTGCATGTAGATGTATGAAATGTTAAAAGTAAAGTTAATTCCAGACATTCCAATATTATTGCAATTATTACAGAAGCTGTGTACTGCAATATATCACAATGCAAACTTTGGTACAATATCCACCCTATGTGCTACAAGGTATTGTGAAATTCACAAAGAAACACATCACAATAGATATAGTCAATGAAAGCAAACATTACACGGTGTTCCAGCATAACACAGGCAAGGCTTGTAGCTAGAACATTTTCAGATGAAAAGAAAAAGATGGTGTACAGTTGAGAAAAAATCTGAAACCTTAAACTAAAAGATCATGTTACCGAACACACAAGAATTATTTCATGTGTATATTGTCATCATTATCAGCTTGAAAGTCATCATGACACATCATACAGATGTTGCCGTATCAAAGATTAAAAAAGTAAGGATTTTCATAGCCTACAAAACAAAATAACAATGATGCATATCGCTCCTCATGTTTCAACATAGACTCTGTCACAGTCCCCAAATCATCATTTCCCTTATCCTTTCCCTCTACATGCTGGCAAAGAAAGTCAAGGGTAGTTAACATTTTAAATCTCTTTGAGCGCTACGGCAGTTACAAATGGCATAATTACAGATACTTGTGTACTCAGTCTTGGTCAGGTTCGACGAGAAGCAAGTCCAATATTTAGCAATTGAGTACAAGGTACTGGAGTAAGGACTGGTATTGTTTACATTTTGCATCAGTTAAACTGACAAGCACTCAAGAAGTCAACACTGTGGTCTTTCACTATTACGTCCTTCGATATACTACTAAGCCAATTAAAATGGTTCAATGTCTTTACACATATGCTGTGTCTAGTTACCTGTAAACTTCACTGTCAAATGATATTTAAATATTATTTCTCGAATACATGTGAACATTTGATACCCATCCCTGCCCATGTTAATAGTACAATATAGTCTGAAAAAAGACAACCTTGGAGCTAATAAAGCGTTAAAGTCTGGTACTTACTGAGGAGGTTTAGCAACAATTAAGTCATAATCAATGCCATATATAGTACACTGGTTTGTAGTCAACATGGTAGGAAATACACAACTTTTAGATAGTGAACAAGTGTAAAATTGCTATATTTGGGGTCACTATCTGCAATAGTTCTTATACCTTTTTTCCAGACAAGTCACTTAAACATTATTATACTCACAAATGAAAATGTTTCAAAGTTATCAGAGAAATTCACTTTTCTTTAATATCCATCAACTATTATCAAAATTGCATCAATTAGTGTAAATTTCCTCTTTTTATATACTGTTTCATTTCAAAGAATATGTTATCTGGGGACAAATTATTCTCATCCAGTTGATTGAGTATTTGCCTTTTGTACCTGGCTGAACTTTATAAAGAAAGTTTTACAATTAAACATCAATTCCTGATTTAGGTATATCTTCTTTTTTTAAAAGATTATATACTGGCAGATTGGATGGGATTCCAGGGTGTTCATACCCCCCTACTTTGAAAATGTTTAAGAGTCCACCTTTTCACTTGGTGAACAACATTCCTTCATCAGACTAGATGAATAAGAGACTAAAACTCAGTCTAATGTTGCGCTACCTACTAAAATGTTCTCATCTTGAATAAGCACAAAAGACAGTGAAACATGAATATTGTAATATGTATTAGAGTGTAGATGCTTTTATAACCCGTCATCCAAGCTTGGCAGAGTCGACATGTTGTCTGAAACGATCGTCAATATTCAATAAGTGAACATGAGCAGTGCATGCAGAATGATTTATTCTTATAAAGTCAATATGGTGTTTGTTGTCAATCAATACTGCACAATAAATCACCTCTATTGAATTGCTGCACATACATGCGATCTGAGCTCGACATAATTATGCTTCTAATGATCATGATTACGATACACTTGCTATGAATACTGATAGCATCAATGTAAATGGTGTGCCAGTGAGCTCAATGAGGCTTATAAGCGACTGCGTAATGAAAATAATCGTAATCTAAATTATGTGACAATACCCATGCAGGCATGAGAGGGTTTTACACTGCTTCATGTGTGATTGGGTTTGCGATGGTAATCTGGGTTTTAATACTGAAATATGCAACTGCAAGGGTGGTGATGATCTATTATTTGATTTAAACTAACATTTATCCAATTTAGGCACTACATTTGTTGAAATTTATGAAACATTAAGGAATGATTCTAATGATGTCACATCATTTTTCATTTTCATCAATGTAGATATAAAGCCAAAATGTAGAAACAATATGTGCACATTTTGAATTTTAAACAACAGTATACTTCTTTAGATGCATAAAACTCAATTATTGTGATTAAGCTTTTATCAATATGGCATTACTGCAAAAATTTCAAAATAAAATCAATAAAGAAAGATGCCTATAAATAGGGAGAATGATCACACTTTGAGTCTACACATGAAGTTGATCATGTTAATAATCCAGTGAAGGTATAAAATGTAAACAGAGAATAATACCAATTTTAAAACCATTAGTGTCATTAAACAAGCAAGAAAGGTTTTTGTGATGAAAAGCGAGTTATCCATCCTTGCTTGCATCCACAAACTTTCATTTTGTTAACGTAAGAAGCATAGAATTTAATATCTAAAATAGTCTGAAAAGATATGAATATGACTTCAAATGTGATCATAAAGTACTCCTAATGATGGAAATGTAAATTGTCATTGTCAGTATCTATTTATGTGTTAGAATGCATGAAATAATTCCATGTTTATAAATGGATAAAAATGACAGTAACAATCCTTAAATCATACAAAATTGTATGTCATTTGGCAGCCATCAATAAGAGATGTAGCATGAATGATGATAATGTTCCATG
This sequence comes from Gibbula magus, assembly GCA_936450465.1. Taxonomy (NCBI): domain Eukaryota; kingdom Metazoa; phylum Mollusca; class Gastropoda; order Trochida; family Trochidae; genus Gibbula; species Gibbula magus. Next base: position 30,440,383 of record OW388292.1, on the reverse strand, counting down.
AGAATAATAGCAGCATTTACCAATAAACAGTTTTGCTTCATAATTTAGATCATAAAATGTTAATATGCAGTTGAATAAAAGAAAAGTAATATTGTGCATGACATTGCATTCTTGTAGAATAGAGTAAACATTTTCCAATGTTCCTACCTGATCTGGTCTCAAACAGTAAACACACCAATTCCAGTATGTGTAAGTTAAAATTGTAGACAACTAACTTTAAAAATCCCCCGAGTGAAAAAGCTTATAATAATTAAAGTCACTGACCTATCAGCATTATCTGCCATCTTGTTTGTTTTGGTATTATGTGAAATGTGACAAAAGTGACAAATGATTCTTCTTTAGACTATCAGCAATGTCCTGTTATACCGTAGCAAAGCTTTCCACACTCGTAGTGCAGATGAATGGCTTCACTTCTCATTGGTTTTATGTGCACTAGTCAAGTTGTCAAATATAAAGTCATCAAAACATTACCCTCAGTGGTATCTTTTAATTGAACTGTGTTTTAAACATGTATTACGGTATTTATAATATAATAATACCAGCAATAATTCTTTATTGTCCTCAATACATTGTAAATTGGAAATTCATTTTGTGCATTTTGCACCAGGCAGCCACAGTGCAGCGCCAGTTCAAGCTTTGTTCTGTTCTTTTAATGCAGAGTGTCAAGCAAGGAGGCAACAACTCCCGTCTTTTGGTATGACGCAACTGGGAATCAAACCCCAGTGTTCCAGGTGATGAGCGGACACTCTACCAACTGAGCTACATCCCCAATTATTAACATAATATACCGGTATGTGTAAACAGAAATATCCTTTTTTTATACTGGTTGCCTTTAATTTTACAAAAAAGCAATTTATTTTCTATAGTTCCCTAGTCATATGCCAAATCAATTCAAACACAGCTTTTATCACATTTTGATAACATAGCATTCAATGACACATCTTATAGAATTTGCCTATATTATTAGTAAAAGGGACATGCAATATGACCGAGTATTTTGGAGACCAACCCAAGAAAACGTTTATGTTTTGTTGAAACCTTGTGAAAGCTATTGCTGATGGTATTGTTTTCGTGAGCATAAATTGCACAAACTTGAGACATATACCAGTCATTGGTCTGCCATGCTTACACCTTCTGAGGGCAATCTCTTTTGATGCATTGTTGAAAGTAACTAGATGACATTACAACTACATTTTGATGAATCTGTTATAAATAAACAGCAATTGCATTGCGCGGACCTGATTCGCTGAACACTGTCACAGAAACTCAGTTCATACCCGTATAAACTTAATTTTGTGACATCACATCATATTTAGCCACGCCCCTATAGCCTTAGATTTATGTCCAGTTGCGTTGTCGATTTTCATTGCCTGATAAACGAGTTGTAGGCGGGCTAATAATCCAATGACATTTTGATTGACATCTTGTGTCTATGAACTTTGAATTCATACTTTAAAAGAGCAATTCTAATTGTTACATATTTTTATATTTGGAGCAATGAAATCTTCTGAAAACATCAACTATGAGTATATTTATTTATAAGAATTGACTTAAAAATGTCTTTAGTTCATGGAGGTATAAACTTAAAAACCGCTGTGCAAATTTGTTATAAATCTGCTATGCAAATTTACACAGTTTGCACAGTATTTTAAATATTTATCCCTCTATGAACTTAAGAAAAATTTAAAGTCAATTCTTAAACGTTGCATAACAAGTGCTGATAAGTAACACACTTACTCATTGAAAGCCTTATTGGTATGCTTCAGGAAGTATCCACTGAGATTCATATCCACCAAGAATGTCACAGTGGGAGCAATTCCCTTCTTACTTCTCAGCTATTCAACATCAGTCAAAAAAAATACTTGTTTTACAGAATATCCTTCCATATACATCACAGAATTTAAAATACCCTTCTACTCTGATTTACGCTGAAGCGTTAAAATGTTGGCCAAATTCCTGACAAAAAGAAACACCATAATGTTTTTAGTCTTCAATTCTGTGATTGTTGTGCTAACCTGTGTTCAGGCAACTTTTCATTTACAACAGGCCAACATATTTGTGTCCCTTCCTGCCTTTATACATATTGCCAGGATATGTGTAAAACAAGTAATTAGTTTTGTGTGGTCTCATGATGTAGTTTATTTTATTTAAAGGAATATCTAATAGATTGACTTATTCTATAAATGGTTAACCATCCATAATTTTGTTCCTCTTTTGAAAATGATTTTACTCACCCGTGAGTCATATAATACATAGCTGAAAACATATTAACATATTAAACTGGAAATCGAAGAAGCCAAAGCTGTCTACAAGCAATTTAAACCACTGACACCTTTTACTTTTGATTTGGTCTCCCTTGACTTGCCCAGGCCTCCTTAGTGGATCAGTTACACTCCTTTTAATCTTGCTTGTTTAAACATATGTTGTAAAGATCCAACTGAAATGTAAATCTGATGCTATCAGTTAGCATTAAATTCCTTGATTCAGGTGAGGTGATTTCAAGATGCTTTCAAGAGTATTTTACTTATATCACGGCTGCTAGTACCATTGCAAAGAGAAAGCCTGCAACACCATTGTGGCTATGCTTTGCCGTGAAACCTGTGAGCATAAGCTGGAACTGGTGAACTATGGGTGGTACTGCTCTTAAATTCAGATATAGAACAGATAAATAGAACAGTTCTCTACAGCAGACAAAGTTGTCCCTGGACATCTTGAAAGCACTAACCACACAAATATCCCTTTTAAATAAGTGAGACATAATACATTAAAACTTGCTTTCTCAGCAATTAATCATAGAATATGTTAAATTTGTATAAGTTTAATATCAAATGAAAATAAAAATCTTTACATATACTAAATAGGTCTCCAATTGACCATTAGTGTTTTCCATTAAAATCTACTATTTAGTCAAGCTATCACACAAATTCACATAATGAATCCATGTTGTACACAGCACAAATATATAATATCAATACACAGCATAATATCCATCTAAATAACCAGCACCTTACACTCATAACAAAAATCTCCAGATTCTTTTACCTCAACAATTACGCCCAAATCGATACAAATTAATTTGGGGATTCAAACATTTCAATTACATTTTTATATTAGAAACTATAAACATAGATTCCTCAAACACCATAAAATTTGATTAGCAACAGGGAAAAAGTTTAATTGCCTACAACTTTATTACTTTGTTGAAAGGTCACCTTGACATGGAATTCAGCAGTGCCAAAATAAATTGTTTTATGTGGTGCTATTAAAGTCTTAACTTGTATATTCATCTTCTGCATCATCAGCTTCTATACATTGTCATTTTTTATTTTCTCTCTTTGAGATCAACAACTTCCAAATGTGATACTGAGATATAACAATTCTTATTGACCTTGTGACATGGATAAAAAATTCTAAAGTTATTACCTGTATATCATCTATTTCAACAAAACAATTTTATTTTTTTGTATGTGTGACTGAAATAGATTGTTTTGCTTGTGGCATGCATGTTAGGATAAAAGAACTCTACATTCCAAAAGTTGAATCAGGTTGAATGACTGATTCTCAGTATGAAAAAGAGATACAAAATCATCAATGCAATTGATTTGCATCAACTGTAATACTGACGATGCTGAATTTATTAGTGCCAGACCATGTTGACAGGAATCAGAACTCATTAAAGAGAGGCTTCTATCAGGTAATTTTTTCGAGAGGACATTCCTGTTTACTCATATATGGTATTAAACCATACTTATTAATGCACATTCTTTAAAAAATAAAACATGACATTGTTGAATAGTTTAATGATACAGTATATGTTACGTTGTGAATATTCCATAAACGCATATGTTTTATTATTATGAAAAAATGAAATTAGTGAAAATACAGCATTTTTCATTTCATGATTTCCAAAGAAGTGCAGACAATCAGCGACAGAACTGCCTCTTTAACAAAGGAAATATCTAGGATTGGCCACAAAATATAGAGAACAGTTACCCCAGAATATACCTGGACCCACAGTGGAGAAGAAATTTGAGGGGACATTCCTGTTTATACATATATGCTTTGAATACATGAATATGACACAACATATATATAATTGAGTGTAACAGTTTTGTGACGTATGATTTGATACTTTGACAAAGAATAGTGGACAATCATTCAAAAATAAAACCAATGAGAAGTCAAGCCATTCATCGATGCTACGAGTGCGGAAACTTTGCTATGTCATAACAGGACATTATTGATTATTAGTTGATATTCTATCGATGTATACGTTTTATTATAAGTTTTGAAATTAGTAAAAAAACAACTTATTACTTATGCAAAGAAACCAAGATGGTGGACACAGCTGATAGATCTTTCCTTTTAAGGATAGACCTAATGTATTCTTATTCAAATTATTGATAGCATCTCATAATTACAACAACGGTTTCACAATAACTATTTTTCTTTTTCAAAAGTAAATGAATTGTTTGAAAAGGAATTCAATTAAGCAAATTCTGACTTCAAAATGCAAGAGAGTTCCACAATATATGTAAATTTCGATCAATGAATAATAAATTTGCATGAAATGAGATGAATCATGCAATTTACAAACTTGAGAAATCGGATAACAGGTTTATTTTCTGCCTGATTAAAACAGATCTGAAACCAGTTATTTCTTCCCGAATGACTGGGTCTTTTCATAAGGTCTTAACTTCTCCTTATTGTTGATGCACTTAACAACTACAAGCAGCAAATTGCAGCCAATGAAGCATATAGACATGGCACTTAGTGGGATATATCACCATCCAACAATGCAACGCTGATGAAGACGTTATGCAACGCTGTTGAGTAAATGAGCCCTTGATCTGTATTCAAGCTAAGCTAGAGGTCAAAGGTCACCAGGTGTGCTTAAGGGATTGAGTTGTCAGACAGGTAATCAATAGCCTATATGCGTTGATTGATGACGGTTTTATTACACCTATTGGGCCATAGAGTACTTAGTTAACAGTCCGGTTTGGTAGGTACAGATGGGTTGTGGTCAGGACAAAGGTATACATAATTGACGAGTATTGACCGGCGTGCAATATAGGGGAGTGGGTCATTCAAAGACATGAATCGTCAGTTCTGAGTTGAGTTTGGGACAATAAACCTCCACTCTTTGAGTTTGATGACCAGTCAACTGAATTGTAATTTCTCATTCACTTTTAAAATGTTTTGCAGTAAACTTGCACAGCAAGTTCTCTTCTTATTTAAGAGAATGTTGAACATAATTGCTCAGTGTATATTGTCAGAAAGACGTGAGTTGGCCATTCAATCATAGACTTAATCACCACAGGGTGAGATGGCCATTAAAACCCATTATGGCATTAAAAGCCATCCTCTCAGTATGTATCCCACAGAAATATATAATTTCCCCTCCATTTTTACTTAAGTACTATGGGTCCAAGTAGGATTTCCCTCATTTCTCAGCTTTTAGACTATGGTGTATATAAATGACTAATTCCATTTGTATTTGATAAAAGTGACCTTTTTCTCTGTAGGGCAATGAGGAAATAAAAAAACTAGAACTAGGCCAGCTCCTATGGTATCAGGTTGAGGGTAAATCTTGGGGTTATTTTATCACACTTTGGACTATTTAACAATTTCTCTGTGTAAATCCTCTGAATGATTTCCTTTTACCTTTGATTGTGTATAGCACTCTCCAATATAGTATCAATGTAGTGATCATCTACTTAAAATGATTAGTTAAAGAAATCATATAATTTCGAACAATTTTAAACCTTCAACATGAGCCTCTAGTTCATCATTAAGATAAGGGTCAAGAATGATGAAAAGAGGATAAGAACCTCATAATGTCTGTTTAAGATTTAGAAAAAATGTGCAGGGGTTGATGAGTTGTATGAATGGGACGTTATGTTCATGTATATGGATGTCAATTAAAGACATGTTAACCTATGGGCACCATTTGCAACCTGATATGAAAATCCATATGAAACGATCAAGTTGCATTGGTTTTATATATTCACTTGTTAAGCAAAATTATTTTGCTCCTTTTTCTTTAACTTTTGTCAGTTGAAAGACAAAATGAACCGACATGACAATGTCATGTTTTTTCATTAAGATAATTATAATAATGAAGATACTTATACCAGGCTCAACCCCACATCACGTAGGACATGCTCATAGTGCACACACATACAGAAAGGATCAACCCCACATCACGTAGGATATGCTCATAGTGCACACACATACAGAAAGGATCAACATCGTTCCGTCATTCTCAACCCACTTGGAGTATGCAATCTAGTCAGTTGTCAGGATTTCACTGTAAAGCACTGTCAGAACCCTTATCCCATGTTACCACATATCTACAAAAATAGAATTCCTGCATTACTTGCCTCTCCACTATGTTACAAGGAACAGTTTGTGGCAAGGTTTATTCAGATCTTTCATAAAGCATATCTAATTATACCATAATCTTTTCATGGTAAAATAAATGTCGTAGATCAATGAACTCCAACTAATTAGTTTTTGTGCAAGTCTGTAGGAGTCCCTGAAGTAGTCTACAAATAAGTTTCAAACTTACAACATTAAAGACTTTTTGCAGTAAGGAACAATAAAATGCTAGACAAAAAAGATGTTTGGTAAAGGTCAATGTTTAAATACCATCAGATTAATGAGTAAATGTATTGGGTTTGATGAATTGATCTTTAAATAACAACTCTTTAATAGAATTAATTTGGAGGTTTAAAAAAATAGACACTTTGTAATTGAATACTGTTTAAGCTTATTGTATTTTCGAAGTTAAACAGTGTCATAATGATATAAATACAACTACCAATATATAACACTTAACGTTATCTTACATAAAATATGGTGGTTTAGTGGTTAGCGTACTGGCCTTTCGCGCCAATGGCCCGGGTTCGAATCCCGGTTGAGACACCAAAATCTGTGGCCTGGGTCTCATACTGTGTTATGTCCTTGGGCAAAGAATTTCATCCACACTGCACTCAGTCCATCTAGCTGTTTAAATGGGTACCTGAATAAAGGTAGTAGCGAGACAGAATGAACAATTCCTTCAGGGTAATAATGTACACAATGTCTGCCAGTGAGCAGCATTTGTGTAGGATATTAGGCGTTAAAATTATCATTATTATTATATAGATATATATTTTACATTCCTGTGGGAATGGCAAGTAATTTTGCTGTATGAACACATCACTCTACAAAGCCAAATAAATTGTCATATCATCATAAAGTCAGAATTGGAATTGAAATAGAATATGAATAATTTGCTGATTTTTAGAATGGACTGAACTAATGATCAGCAAAATTGCTAAATAAAATAAGGCTTATTTCAAACAAATTGATGAACTGATGTCAAAACTACAAAAACTTAACACTTAGTGAATTTATTTGGTTCATAATCCTCCTCATTTATAATACTCCAATAAAAGTTTCCTCAAAAGATTTTAAATGGATTGTTTATCTGGTGTATGACTTATTACTGTTTCCAGTAGATTAACCAATTACATCCTGCTCCAGCAGGGTATTTGTACTGGCAAGGCTACTTTAATACCTTGATTACATACACACCTTCTTTCTTATAGGTCTGAAGGCTGGTTATTCATTGCTATATATAGCTTATAGATAGTATTGTATGGGTGTTTTCATATCACATTCAGGATGTGATATGAAAACACCGATATCATACTATGTTTATCATATACACTTACGAAAAAAAACTTAATTAGTTAAACAGACGATGTTTGGATTTAACATTTCCTCTGTACCTATTTCATTTTTAAAAAAAATTTTTGTTTCATTTTCTACGATGACTGCCGCTTCAGTGATGGTGTCAAGCAAACAAATAGATATACCATTGCACCTGCAAATAACTGAGACGTTTTTTCAGCGATGTCCGTCATGTTAAACGTCAACCTCGTTCCAAAGGCAAACTCCTGACAGTGTTATTACGTCTCTCCTGCATCAAACCTGTATCTATATGAGACATACTAACACTGTCAGGAGTTAAGTTGAACGTATCCATTGCAAAGGGAGACAACTCTAAATGTCTCGTGACTTTGATCTATTTGTTTCGTACATTCCCTAAGGTTCGAGGTTCAAGTCCCTTGATGACAGGCTGATACAGATTTTTGCCCTTGACGATGGGCTGATACAGGTTATCTGACTACAGGGCTGATACAGGGTGTTTGGTAGAGGCTCTATCGTACATGCAAAATTTTCTTATATATAAGCAAGTATATGATAAAGTTACATACAGCATGTATTTGTTCAGCCAATGAAATGTTGGGATTTAAAATTTGATTGTCACTCATTGGTCTAATCTTATCCAGGAAGGGCTCCTATCGCTGGATTTGAAGTAATTTTATTGGCTGGTGCAATAAGAGAAAGATAGTGTTTATGATAACAGCACATGCCATAAGCTCATCTGACCTTTAAGGCCTGATAAGATGAAAACCAAGTTTTTAGGTTGTAGACCCTGTGACCAGGGTGGCCAAATATTCTTTACACAACATTTCAGCTTTCTAGGACTTTTCATTCTGAAGAAAAAACAAGAACAAGTTCCCATGAACATACAATAACATACATAGACTAATATATACAGGACAAAGTGTTAATAATGTCCATTCAGTGATGTTTTGTCCAGTGATGGATAAGTATGACAACGGTGGGGGTGCACCGCTAGAAATGGGCTTCTGATCGTGCCTTTTGGGAGTGACCGGTTTCATCCTTGAACTAGGACTCACCAGACTAAAAGATAGGGGCGTGTGTGGCCCTTATATAGATGCTCTGGCGGTGGGAGCGGTGTTGCGGTCGTACTATGACATCATAGCGGAGTGGGTGGCGGCATTGCGTGATTGTGACATCACTACTATTGTGCCGATGTTGGCATGACGCCCAATTCGCTTGTAATTACAATGAGGTACGTGGCGGTGTTGGCCGTGAGGCGTTGTCACTAGGCAACCAAGTTAGGTATGACGCACATTCTGCAGGTTGTTTGAATGTTATGGAGAATGAATTTTAAGTAAATAATTTACCGGTAATCAGTTTGATGAAATTATTGATGAGCGGAAGAATTGTACATTATAATTAATGGAAGCTCTTTGTAAAATTCAATAAAGTCAAATTGAAATTCCATTTAAGTATTTATGTATGAATTTGACACATTTGCCACTGATTTGTGGATATCCGAAAACATTCCCACAAATCAGTGGCAAATGTGTCAAATTCAAAGTTTGTGAAAAACACAACTGCAGAATCTGCAATATGCTCTGTCACACAACAGGTATACCGCAAACGCACCTACAGCTGCCAATCTTGCAATGTAGTATACCTACCGGTACTCACTTGCAACATTTGCAACAGTACGTGGGTGAATCTAAGAGATGCTTTTATATAAGGCTCTCTGAACACTTTGCCAACATCAGACAGATCAGAGACAAACCAGTTGCTCTGCACTTCAACTCTGAAGGCCATGGCAAAAAAGACCTCCACTATGAGATCATTGCACAACTCAGGGAAGATCCTGACATTGCTGCAACCACCGCTAAGAGAAGATCCTTAGAACTCAGGTGGATCTTCAGGCTCCATTCCTTCCAACCGCAAGGGATCAGTGAGAAGATTGTAGGCTGAAGTATCAATTCCGATCTTCGCTTCTTGTTGTCCAGTGATGGTAAAGTTCCCATGAACATACAATATCATACAGTAACCCAGACAGGCAAATGGTGAAGTTTTAATAATACTCATTTAACATTCAATCATTGATGCCAACTTTTGTATCTTTTAGTGGTAAAGTAACGTCAAAGCTTCCAAAAACAACTCAGCAGGCAAAGAAAACCGAACTGAACATGCAATCTTTAATGTCAGGGCCTACTTTCAAAGCATGCAACTTAACGTAAACCTTATTAAGATTGTTTTTGTAAGGAGATCCTCATCTGTTATGAAGTAATAGCAACAACAAACCAAACTTGCACTACCATATGTAGACTAAGGCCTTCATAACACCCATGTAACACCACTATTGCGATAGCGACAGTATATTGTGACTAACTATTGCCATAGTCTATTGTGACCTATTACTGCAATGACTATTGCAATAGTTTATTGATAAACAAAAAGAACAAATTCTAGAATAAACAGCGTTTTATTGTCTTTACTACAAATTTTCTTCTTCCAAAGTGTAAGAATTTAGTGCAAAATCAACAAGAATGATAATTCTTACATCTTCCTGTTGTTTTGTTTAGCTGTCCGTGATCTGTTTGGAGTGTTTCAGTATTTTTCTAAACTAAATTCTGCATTTGTGTGCAAATTTACTTTTAGGTTCACGTAAACAACTGTTTTGAATAACCTATTGAAACTATCGATAGTTAGCAATGCTATCGATGCTATTGATAGTTTTTTAAAGTTACTATCGATAAAGTACTATATATAGTATATATATAGTAACTATAATGATAAATCGATAGTTCAATCTATTGTTACACAAACAAAAGTTGTCTATATAAGCGTTTGAGAATACTAAAGCTGACAAAATTTATTTTTTAGAATGTTCATGTAACATTGAGATAGTCATACCTGACATTTTGTTAAAATATCAAATGTAAAGCAACTTTCTATAGTTGTATGTTACCGGTGTAGCAAATATGACCAGTCCAACAGTCTGTAACTTGGTAACATTTAGTCCAAGCTGGTAACTCTTTAGGTTTTTCTTTCATTTTACCATTTAAAATGACAAAATTACACTTTGGGCTGACTACTTCTCCACACTGATGTGTACACTTTTAGCGTGGGTAGTGAGAATTGGCCAAATTCTTCCAAACAGCTGTCAATTCATTTAAACCTAGCATGCCAAGATGAAGAAATTGGGCAAATTGATCTCAAGAAAGTTGTAAGACGTCATTTCGTTATTGACTCACTTGAGTCGAAATGTTGTGAAATCTCCAGATAAATCTATTTCTAAAAGTGAACAAATATTTTCAACAATTTGTAGTTTGGAGAGAGCAAACTAAATATCTTTTCCTCCAAATTTGTTTTTACCATAAACAGAAGTATCTAATTAGATCAAATAAAAATTTTCTTTGCACCAATATGCCTTTCAAAAACAAGATTTACTAACAGATTTTATAAAGTGGCTATTGACATGTTTGGCTTTGCATTTTTAGTCAATTTTTCTAATTTTCCAATCATGCTAGAGATATTTGAATTGAATGCTATGTTGAAAAGAGCAAAGAATAGAATTTGAGATGTTGTTCTACAAAGGATTATCTCAAATCACCACAAAAAATATGTATGTAAACGCTTTAAAATCAAATCTCATTATGAAGTTTTTCAGAGCTCTACATACACATTAAAGAGATCAAATAGAGCTCCTTTAAAAAAAATCTCTAAGAGATAAGATTGAATTCTATTAGCTGAAAATAAGATAAGAGAAAATGAAACACATTTCGGATTGATAAATTAAGCTTATTTTCTATCTTATGTCTTCTTTCTCATGTCCAACAGCAAATTGGATTAAAATTGCACCTTGATGTTTAGAAATTGACTACTGGGTAACTTATCTTTTGGGTTTGAAATATCAAAGATTCTTTTTCTAGCTGATAATGTATTCTCTGTTTTGATGAACACAATCGACAGACAAATAATGGCTTTGAAATATTATCTGAAAGAGATATTGAAACAAAAATTACATAAGCAAATGTTGGTGACATCGTGAAAAATACATTGAATGTAAATACAAGTTATTAGTTAAATTTTCATCATTCCATTTCATAGGTGTCACAGCCTGAAACCAGAGGGACCAAAATCAAGACTTAAACGCAAATCAAGATATTTAATAACAAATATAGATAGAAAAACTTTGATTTTGCAAGTTACCTCGAAAAAAATGACAGTTTTGGGGTCTTTTGGACTAAACCGGCATTGTCAAACCCTAAAAATATGGCCTAGTATTGAACATTAAACCTCTGGTCACGAAAAAAAATCAAATCTACACTTTATAATTCCCATTGGCCAAGGCACTATGCACAAAATTTTAGCTCTCTAGAGTCAGCACAGTTATGATTCTAAAATGCAAACAGTTTATAAGAGTTACATACAGACACAACGACTGACGGACAGATGTTGGATGCCATATCATGCAAAAGTCTTAGGCATACATTTATGCTTGTAAGTAGGATGAAATACAATGAAGTTGATTGTGAATATAAATCAATAAACAGAAGCTTTACTAAATGTACTTTCTTTTTCTATTCATGTTAGACTTGGCAATGGAATGAAGTTAATTCCTGACATTACCTTTCTCAAACTGGCAGCACTTCCCTCTAATCACTGTAGACAGCTTGTAGAACATGTTCACTGATAGTGCCACATGTAAAAGAGGTCCTTGCCAAACTCCTCACCAATTACTGTAAGTTATGATCAGTAAGAGGTTGTAATTGGCCAACTGTTTTAAATTGCAGCCTTGTAAAGATTTCTTTAGGAATTGATGCCCAATTTCCTGATGTTTTGCATGAATGTGGTCAGTGACTAGATTGGTTTATAACAAGATGGATTTTTACTTAGAGACCTAAAATGATAAAGAATTGATCAAATGGTATTTCTGTACTTTAATCTCATGTTAGAAACATGCAGGGATACAACAATGATTATGTGAGATTAAGGTACTTTTAATCTTGGAACTTTATGTCATGCTTTCAAAACTTCGATAAAAGCTTCTTAATTAACTAGCTCCTATCCCACAATGTATTTTATGGACGTCATGTTGCTAAATGTGGATCTAACTGATAGCAAACTGTGCAGGGCTTACATCATCAATGTTAGACGGAAACTTTATCATCAAGCTACTGGATCTGAATTATTCCTGTGATATGCATCCACATGATTTGCCTTACAAGGAAATATTCTTGACAGATATTTTAAAAGTTGGTAGCAGAGAAAACAATGATTTTATGGATGATCAACTTCTTTAATTTCATACTTGCAGCATTTGATATAGATTCAAAATACCGTTGTCAAGCATTTGGGAAAATGATCAGGTACGGCACATTTGACCATCCCTTTCTTCTCCAAAACTATTTTTTAAAACAAAATGAAATTTGTTCAATATGATTATATACTGGTATCAGTACAAATCCCTATTTAAAACAACTTAGATAATCATATGAATAAGGGTTTTTTTCAATTCGCCAGCTGAATTGTTTCATCACTTAGGTACATCAAGTGAATTCAGCAATGATGATTAAAGACTCTTCAAGATGTCTGCCATGTGTACATCCCTAATATGTGATGTGATGCCGTATTACACTGTTTTCAAGCTTATTTCTTATTCAAGGAAATTAGTGTTATTGTAGAGAGAAAGGCTGTTACAACATTCTGACAATCATACTTCCTACTGAATCTATCCAATCATTAAGCAGTGTCTGAAATATGCTAAAAAATGTCATTTTCTCAATTAAAATTAATAGCAAAATTAAAGCAAACTTCAAAAGTTAGCAGCCTGGACCAGAATTAAGTAACCAGGTTTCAAGCTGTAAGTCGAACCTTATTTAACAGTTGAACTAAACGGGTAAAAATCATTGCATATTATCATTATGGAGAATTATATAAATGATAACAGGCATGTATGTAGACTTTTGGCCTGATGTATGGATTATATCGATAACATAATTATAAAGAAGTGTTAGGCAGAAAAGAAGTAGTAAGCTAAAACATGGTTTCATAATCATACCGGGGGGGGGGGGGGGGGGGGGGGATGTGAAAGAGAAAAGAATATAGTCTGATGATTATTCATAATCCATTTATATAAATAATTTCACATATTCTGCTCCAAGCGTGAGCGATGGTTATATATCTATTTTCAGGTAAAGTGGAAACCTCAGATGTGATCTGAAAACTTCAATAATCAACACAATTTCCCTTAGTAAAGGTTGATCACCAATCAAAAGTTACAGTAATGGTAAAAGTGTTTTTGTCATTTTTGGAAATTGCTTCCCCAGCTAGGATTAAGTTGAAAAAGGTCAATAATTATGACCTCATCTTGTGACAAGAGATAAAATGTCAAGTATCACAGACCAATCAAAAGCTACATTCATGATCAAAGGTTTTTGTCATTTCTGAAAATGTGTCCTACTCCAAAATCACATGGTTAAAATTATCACCAAATGTGCAAGGTTAAAGGTTTGGTAACAGACAGTGGACATAATCATTATGGAGACTGAGACAGGGAACAGACTATAGTCTGGTGGACAGAGGAAATCCATTTATAAGAAAAACTTCATTTAGTCTCTGCTTTCAGCAAGATCAAGGTGTTATATATATATATATATATATATATATATATATATATATATATATATATATATATATATATATATATATTGGCAGGTTAAGTGGAAACATCAGATAAGATCTGTAAAATTCAATAATGGACACAATTACCTTGTGGCAAATTTATCTTTGTAAACACTTTACTCCCTGAAGAAATAAGCCGGTGTGTAGTTATTAGCTGATGTGTATAGTTATTCTGTAGTTAAAAAAATCATAGAAAATGGAAGTCAATTGTTTGCTTTATTACCAAGATGTTACAAGGCCCCATGAGAAATTGTAGATTTCTAAATAGTCAGAAAGTTTTTCCATTTTCCATAGGAATATGAAGAAAGACATTTCAACAATGACTTTGTCTATTTTGTTCATAATATTAGTCCATATATTATCATTTGACTGTATTGTGATATGAGTGTTATGGAATATTTTAACTAAAATAAAAATCTTCACCTGATGCAAAATAGTTTTTGGACAAAATGTCTACAGGGAGGAGTTAAAAAAAGCAACTTTGGTCTATTCTAAATTAAAAGTTCAATGTTTTCAGGGAAAGTCAGCAAACAACAAAGTAATTTGAAAACATTTTGATTTTCCACTTTTTTATTTTTGGGGTAAATTTGGCAACATTTGTAGGGGAGAGAGTTTTTATTGTCACATTTTTTTCTTTCAAAGTTTGCACAAATCATGTGAGGTGTTTATCTAGTAAATAATGAGTTTCCGCCTAAACCAATTTTCTGATGACCAAAATAAGTCTGAGAATTTTTTTTCATATCAAACATTAGAAAGTTAGAGTTCACTGAAATAAGAAATATATGGAATAATGGAAATATCATCACATGCATCTCCTGATCTCAGGAGATATCAGACTTGCAAATGGGGCAAAAGGCACATTTATTATATGACAGTGTATCCTGCCAAATCTCAATTGTCTCAAAATGTTTCTATGTTCATTTATCTAATACACATACTAATACAAAAGTACAAAGTTTTGCAAAACTCATTCTAACATTTCATGAAATACACTCTTATAATTACTTTTTGACTGAGTTTTGCCACCATTTTGTGCAAGTCTCTCATGACAACTGTACACTTTCACCTATTTTCCAACCATATCAAATGCTGCAGACAAGTATAAAAAAAAATCTTTATTCTGAGAATGTTATGCTTAGCTACAAGAAATGTTGTACTCTTAGCATAAAGAAGCTGTTATTCGTTATACTTGCCCTTTTTAACTCTCAACTTCTAAAATGCCATTGTACCAACTCCTATGTACAGGATCCTATTCCAGCACACAGTCAGTATTGATCATGGCAAAATGCACATAATGGATATCCTGGTGTGTCATATACATACAACTACAAGCATATTACATATTACCAGCCACCACCTGCATTAAATAAATTTGAAATTCTAATCGCTTTCACTTGTAATCAATACTGAACTGCAGAAGAAACGTCACTTTGATGCAATGTGTTAACGGCCAAAGATAGGAACAAAATGACAAAATTAATTAATCTAGTAAATACAGTTCAAAGAGTAAAGTTTAAATGCTTATATAAAGTCCTAAACAAAACAAAAAAAACTGAGAAAGTATTATTTACAAGCTCTTTAATTAATGTCTTAATCAGCGGCCTGTATGAAATGTCTTTACATCAGCTGTTGATAGAGTGCTCATGATCAGTTGCTTAAACAATTGGCATGAACGCTACATACGTGGATGTTGGCGTGTCAAAGAGCAGTGAGTGATAGTGAGGACATATGAGTTCTCGTAGAGATGTTCTCTGTTACATTCAAATTTGAAATTAAATCGTAGGGACTTACATTTTTATTGATATAGCAACCACCTGGGCTTTTCTAATTTGAATAACTTGTGCCCAATCATTTTCTTAAATAAAATATGTTTCAATAAGCCAACTGATGTATATCATATCCTTATTTCATACCAATATTCTGAAACCCCATAGGCTTTGAAGTCTTGATCCACAGCTGCAGCATCACCCCTACCAGTCTGATTAAAATAGACCTTGTTCCGAGGAATACAAATTGCAAATAATGTATCTACCGGGATATGAACAGGTTCTGTAGATTCCTCACGACATGGTCTTAGAACACCCTGTATAGGCGTGTGTTCCAAACCAGTTTAGCACAGCCAAAGCCCATTCAAATAGCTGACCAATCACATCATAGTTTTTAAACGGTCGCTGTTTTGAAAGCATTAGGAACAGACGAAACAAAAGCTGTTTGGAGTTATCTGCTCCTAGCTTCTCGCACCGAACGCTTTTGTTGGACGTCTTGTAATTGGTTAACTGAATTGCGGGTTGTTATCAGACGGTTTTGCGAGGAAACCTCTGAACGATATGAATTCGTATCCCGGAAGATGTACTATTTTGCAATTTTTATTCCTCGGAAAACTGTCGATTTTAATCTGACTTCATCCCTACAAGCATCTGAATAACTTTCCCAACATTTGCCAAATTTTTTCTGTCTCATGTCAACTTTAGAAACACCTTATTGTCACCCGCGGTAGTCTTTTATATATTGATGACAATCGATGACAATATGTCAACATCTTGATGATTAGTCTATGGTGCCAATTGCTTGCTGTGCTGATTTCATGATTTGAATGTGTTCATGACAGTTCAGATGAAGTATTACAGTTTCTCAATTGTGAACTTAAACATCCTGCTGCTTTATAATGTATGATATAAGCTTGTAAAGCACCAGAAAATCTTATGTTGCCAGTTTGTCCAAATTAAAGAAAACCCTGAAAAACTTATCAGCATAAGTTTCTAGGTAAAGATCTTTCAGAACGGTTTTATTTCATACATTAGCTTAAGTCCCTTTAACTTTTTATGAGATCTTAGGATTTTTTCTAGAGCTGCTTGAAAATTGAAGCTTCAAAAGCTATCAATATTTTATATCTCCTTGATTTAATTTACATCTCATTGGTACCATCGTAATAATTGAATTTCTTCATGCAATTAGAATCTTTTTATTTCATGAATTGTTGATGCAGAGCATATTAACTATTAAAATGTTTATTGAAAACAGGAGGCAGATGTGCCTTCTGTGAAGAGTCATGATGGCACTTACAGTAATATTTTACTTTGCCGATAATATTTGTCTTTGTGATAACCATTATATCTACAGGTTTTGGTTTTGGCAGCCTGTTTATGATAGCAATTGAAATAACACTTTAAAATGCCTTTGCTATTCACATAACATTACTATTAAGCCATTTTAATGTTTAGATCATTTTAATCCAGGGACTATTTCAACACTTTGGATTATGAAATGAGGGTCCATTGTGCTAAATTCTTTAAATATGATGTCAAAAATTCATATTTCTGTTTATTTGCACTACCGGTAGCCTCACAACAAAAATCCTTTGTCTGGAAAAGTAAAACATGCATTGATATGAAGGAAAAAACTCTGTATATTTAGCAATCGTGCTTCTTAATTAAACCTGTATATAATGTAATTTTGTAAATTCTTTTTACAAACAAAGTCCAAATGAATGGCTTTACTGTTTTGTTGAATTTTCTTTATTCTTATCAAAATGTCATTTAAGCTAACCAAAGAGCAACTAAAATCCACATAATTAATGTGTATCAATAGCATACACAAGCAAAACAGGAACACCACATCGAAATATAATTAAATACAAATACCCTTGTCATACCGTTTGAACATGAATTACAATATGAAAAGTATATCAGTTCAAGTTGACAAGCTAAATATGGTATATAACTAATACTTTCTCTCAGTAACAATAACATCTACATCTGCTCATTAATAGAAAAGTCATTAATCACTAAAGATAGATATGTTTAAGACAGTATATTAACCTCATACCCGAACTAAGCAACACTTGGAGGCCTACATCTGCTCTCCATCCAGACATCAGCTGAGTTGTTACGGTGATATCTTTCTTATCTCCTCACATACCCACAATGCTAGATCTCCCAGCCAGTATTGACCAAACTCCCTTTAAATCATATAATGAATTGCTCGTGTTCAGTTTAATTAATTACGAAATTCCGTGCAGCGTAATTGCTATCGACAAGAGCAGCAGGATCCATGAGGAGATGAAAGACTTCTGTCACAACCTCCCAACAAGCCTACATGAAATATACATTGACATAACCAAATCAGAGTTGTAATTGAAGCAGTTCCGCCATCCATGACCTCAATAGCCACATTGTTGCACTTTATTTGACAAGCTATTTGGATCCTGAATTGAAAGCTTTTATCAAAAAGGCTGAAACAGCTCTAAATGAATTGATTTGTCAAGATATATGTGCACATTGTAATTGAACAAGTGTCCGGGTTCGTATTTCAAAGGAATTCTTTCAGTAGTATATTGATCATAACAGGAGGCGAAATTTCAATTTTTCCAGACATGATCATGATATATTGAAATATCAAAAGGATTTTAAAGAATCAAGGTCATCAGCTGAGATTAAAATATTTCATTTACATGGTACACTGAACCTGTTAAAGTAATAAAGAGTGAAACAATACCAACTTAATCAGTATTACATTTAGAGGTTGTGAGGCTTCATTATTCTGTACAGTTGAAGCTTGTATTGGTCTAACACGTATAACATTACAATCAAGACAACTGCATAATAATTGTCAAGATGAATCCATGGAGATGCACCTATAAAATCTCTACATTTGATCCTTACACATTAATATTTTACAAAATCTCTTCTTTTGTTCCAAAACCATTAATATACAAATGCAATTTTGAGTCACAACTGGCAATATTTGATTCCAAAATGAAATAGCTATGCAGAGGTAATCTGTTAAAACTTTCCATGGCACATAAAACATGGAATATTTGATTTATTATTAAGTATAACAAGAAATATTTATTTTCTCTAACAAGTTGCAGTCAAGTAAACTCTATACTTATCATCCATGGCATTTCAACAAATGTAATCAAAATCTCTATTATTCTGATTTAAGTATGATAATAGGTCTGTTTAAAGATCATGAAGTACAGTAGATTATACTCTATAGTTTACTTACCCTCTGAACTACACTGAACCTACCTAGGGTACTGGCAACCCTAAACGTGGGATCAAGGAACATTTTGGTAGAAAGTTCAGTATCTCAAACAAATCTCACCATACCTCCTTACAAATTCAAGTGATTCAAAATGAATCAATAAAGCAACTGATGAACTTCTGCAAATTTCTACTTAACTAGACATAGTTATTCAAATTCATATCATATGACACAAACCTGATAGATTAAAGAAAGGCCCATCAGAAATGTACCGGTAATGATAAGCTACAAGACAAAGAAAACTCAAGACAAAGACAGCTGGCTAAATGTCATTCATAAAATCAGCAATCATATGAACAGAAATTGAGCTCAGAGTTCAATTGTAACAGCTGGATAATGACTCCTATTAAAAAAGGGAATGTCAATTTGATTGCTAGAAAGTAAATATAGTGTCTGGTTATTTCAAACTAATCTTATTACTTAATCTGGTGAATTATTACAGCCATATAATGCTAAACTGACTTAATTTATCATAGAATTGTAAATAAATTGTATATTGTAAATTATGAGATGAAATTATTGTGGGCTATAGGACTATTACAGGCCAATGACCCCCAAGCTGCTTGTAAGTTTGAAATTTGAATACATTTGTGAGGTTTCAAATGGCAAAATCAAACTGAGCGCTCAATCAATTTCTGTAACAGCCTGCTTATCATAAACAGTTTTAAATATGAACACTTAAGCCTTGCTGGTAAAAATTTCTAAAGAATCAAATTTGTCATCATCATTGTCAGATGATCAAAGTTTTAAATCATGATTATCCATAGTTCAACAATGAAATAATCATAACAGTTTTCAAATGCTTTCCCTGAAATATTCTGCACATGTATACAACCATGTGAACATTTGTCTTGAAAGGGATACAGTATCAGGTTTATACTGTAATTCAAAAGTGTCAACACCGCACAAAATGATTTGATCTTCAAACAACTGTGACAGGATTTTTACCTCAGAAATGATGCCATTCTTGATGTAATCTTGTTGTCCCAAGGAACTCACTGCATCAACCTCTAGCTACTTTAGCATTTTATTTGAAACAATTGCTACTGTATACGTAGTGTTGACACATGTGAGGATAAATTAATTATAACTTTGTTAAAAAAAACCATCTGCAGACAGAAGATCTATATGTAACAAGCAAGCAAACTTGCTATTACTCAACTCTCTCCCAATATGACAACACTGCAATGCAAAAATGGCAATGCATGTGACTTGCCTGATGCGTCATGGACTTAAGGCAATGGCATCAGTAGAAGAACATTGACCTGATGCCATTGACTATGCAGGCAGGTTTACAGACAGTGACATACAGCCAGCTAACCCTGCAGATTTGACCTTGAGGCTAGAACTACTGGAAGCAGAGACTTCACAGACAACTGTTGCCAGTCAACTATAAGCTGTCTTGTCAAAAGACACAAGCAAACAGTAAGTGTTGCCGACCAACCTAGACCAGATCAACTTCTAGACAGTATCAACAAATTTGACTGGTACATCTCCATGATTGATTTTAGACAACAACTGCAGCAAACAAAATTGGGTAATACTGAAGATGAATCCACCCCATTAAGATGAGATGGCAATGAGACATGCAGGATTGTGTGCCAGACACCCCATCAATGGCTCCATATTGCAGCCACAACACTAGCACCACACAGTTTGAAGGTCAACCATGACTTTTTCCCCTTGTAGATAGAAGAGAATGAGTTTGTCCATGACATTGTTCATCTTCCCTGCAAGGCATAACTCTTGCCAGTATCCATTACTGGCTGATTTAAGTCTTGCAGTATTTTCGTTGTTTTTCAATGCAAAGATAGTGGGTCACTGCACCTGAAATGCATTGTGGGCTCTGATTTCCTAGCATGGAAATGTTAAGGAAATACGGCAAGCCCTAAATCAGCCAGTAAGGGTATTGCCTTGGATAGGAAAGTTTGGCCTTATTATGGGTCTCTGTCAAAACTGTTTGGAGATATGGAATACTTATTAAAAAAATGTTTTAAATGTCTACTATACGCAAAAAAGGTCACAGATGATAAAATCTTCAAAAGGAAAGATCTTGAAGTAAAATATCATTTCTATGGATTGGATATTTGCAATACACATGAAATGTTGCAGACAAACAAACAAAGCATTATACTCCATATTTTTGTAAGTGGGTTTATGAATTAAGTCTTCTGTCTGGATCGTATTTGTAGGTCGTTAGAGACTGACAGCCATGGGGCAACAATGAAGCGTTTCCAAAAATATTACATGATCAACAATGCTTCTTATCAATATTAATGATAATTGATCAACATATTCATTCTAGAAATACTTGTACATCATTGTGCTTCCATCAATATATTGCCGGATGAATTGTGCTGCCGTCAATATATTACTGGATGAATTGTGCTTCCGTCAATATATTACTGGATGAATTGTGCTGCCGTCAATATAACTGGATTAATTGTGCTTCCGTCAATATATTACCGGATGAATTTTGCTGCCGTCATTATATTACTGGATGAATTGTGCTGCCGTCAATATATTACCAGATGAATTGTACTTCCATCAATTTATTATATACCCATGTAAACTTATGATAGTAATACAGGGGTGCAATAAGGTTTCCATGGTCGTATTGCACAGTGAATTCCGTATTGCATGGCTGACAGTTCTGCTTTCTCTAAACTTTGACATTTCTCGGGATTTTCCGTACTTTTCAATGTTTTACCAATTCGATCTCCAGAATTTATGTTTTAATTATACTGGTAATTTTTCAGCTGATTAAAGTATCAGCTTGGATTTAGACCTTATATTAACAACACAAGCAGGGAAAATGTTACTGAAATTATCATTAACAAGGCAGAAAAGCGCAAAGTATAAAGGGAATTGAAAGCATTGCCGAAAGTTTGCTAGCGGTCTTGCGTCATTGTGACGTCATAAACATGGTTACGTCATTCGAAAGAAGCACAACGAACGGAAGTCTGAATGTTGTTTCTTATTTTCAGTTCTTTGTTATCAAATGATAGTAAAGCAACTTTGATGGTTTAATTTATTATGTTAACACACAAAAGAAAATTTCACTTAAAGCTCTATTGGGCTGACAAATGAGAAAATAAAGATATTATTAAGATATCAAATCGTGAGTCGTGCTGGTCAAGCAACCATCCGTGTATCAATGCGCAGCACGCCATCGCAGTAAATTTATGCAACTTTATTTGTTTACCAATTTCTTAATAAAAAGGGGTATACAATAAATATAGAACATCATACCTGTGCATTTGGATCATTTGATGTGAACTCTTCGAACTTGTTGTTCCTCCGCTTCCAGGACATCTTCACGTTCAATACAAATGATCCAAATGCACAGGTATGATGTTCTATATATATATTACTGGATGAATTGTGCTTCCGTCAATATATTACCGGATGAATTGTGCTGCCAGGAATATTAATGAATCAACAGGAAATGGGTAATCTGTTCTGAGAAGTTTTATTTTATTGTAAATTTTATACATTTCATCATTTTATAAATACAAAATTATCAATGGCATTTTACAAGTTTACTCTTTCAAGAATTATACCTATAGTTAAACCTTGACATTTATCACTTCTGTGAATACTGTATATCTAAATGAATTTCAAATTACAAAAAGACAGCCATCAATTGCGAAGTATATGTAATTACTTTTTTCTTTTGTATATAGTATAATATTTCTAAGTTTATAGCTACATTAAGGATTGATGATCTTTAAAAATATAGATCTATAAATGTCATTTTACAATTTAAAACCTTATGGATATTGATCAAATTATATTAAAAGTTAGTATATGTCAACATTTATATTCATTGTGTATATTTTATGAAACAAGCACCATCAATCTCGTAATTACTTTTTTCTTAATGTAGTATAGTATTTTAAAGTGTGTTACCACATTAAGGAAACATGCAGCATTATTAAATTGATTCCTTGTCTGGTTATATTATTCTTAATTGATTGTTCAACTTTACTAGGTTTGACATTACTTCGCAATTGATTTTATTTATCTCAATATAGTTTATCAGCTAATTGCTTGTTTGGTATTTTACAAATCTTTAATTTTCCATTTAATGACATTTTATTCATAACGACTGAAAGAGATTTGGGAAACATTGCAAATAAAATTTACATTATTCAGATATAATGTATGAATAATTTCTTCCAATAAAATAAAATACCAGCTCTTTGAGATTTGTTATTTTTTTCTGAGATTATGCAGTCCTTTTCAAGTATAATTAAGAAATAGATTTCATAATGTGTTTGTTCACTGGCTTGTCGACTGCATTTAAACTACAGTTCAACTTGATTTTTTTGGATACCGGTCACATGACCTTGTTTAATCCAATCAGCAGAGTCTGAATTTATTAATACTTATTCTGAAGATATCAACAGTTATTTTTGAAAGATGAAATAATACCCTATGACAACTTTTCAGTATAGCAATTTAACATTCAGAATTTTAAAAACTAATATAGGTCTCTTTAAAACACAAAGAAACTGAAAAGTACCAAAGCATATCACCATACTGCTTGTGATGTGACTCACATCTTATGTATGAGATTGTGATCACTTGAATCACTGATATAATTGAACAAAGAATACTCAAGTTTCTGACTATCTAAGTAAATTATAATGTAAAATGGGGAGTTTTTCACCGAAAAAACATAGGGAGAATATTACATGATGAAATATATCAGCCAACAGAGATATTACAACAAAGTTGTTCCATACAGACCATCATGTAAATGCTGACCTTGATTACTTTTAAAGCAACTAAAGTCTGTAAGCCTTTTCATGCTGAGGGAAATATGAGTAAAGTAAACTTTTTTTGCTGGTCTTTCTCAAGCACTATATTGTATACACAATAATCTGGCATAGTGGTGAATTGAAAATATACTACTGGTGCTGTTCCTACTAGAACTACTGCTACTACTACTGCTACTATTACTACTACTACTACTACTACTGCTGCTGCTGCTACTACTACTACTACTACTGCTACTACTACTGCTACTATTAATTCTGCTACTGCTGCTGCTACTACTACTACTACTTCTACTACATCTACTACTACTGCTGCTGTTCCTACTACTACTACTGCTACTACTACTACATCTACTATTTCATCTACTATTACTACTGCTACTACTACTACATCTACTACTACATCTACTACTACATCTACTACTACTGCTGCTGTTCCTACTACTACATCTGCTATTTCATCTACTATTACTACTGCTACTACTACTGCTGCTGCTACTACTACTGCTGCTGTTCCTACTACTACATCTACTACTACATCTACTACTACTGCTGCTGTTCCTACTACTACATCTACTATTTCATCTACTATTACTACTGCTACTACTACTACATCTACTACTACATCTACTACTACATCTACTACTACTGCTGCTGTTCCTACTACTGCTGCTACTACTATTAATGTTACTACTACTGCTGCTGCTGCTACTACTACTACTACTGCTTCTACTACTGCTACTATTAATTCTGCTACTGCTGCTGCTACTACTACTACATCTACTACTACTGCTGCTATTCCTACTACTACATCTACTAATTCTGCTGCTGTTCCTACTACTACTACTACTACTACTACTACATCTACTACTACTACTACTACTACTACTACTACTGCTACTGCATCTACTACTACTGCTGCTG
This sequence comes from Gibbula magus, assembly GCA_936450465.1. Taxonomy (NCBI): domain Eukaryota; kingdom Metazoa; phylum Mollusca; class Gastropoda; order Trochida; family Trochidae; genus Gibbula; species Gibbula magus. The sequence continues at coordinate 30,415,271 of OW388292.1, read as the reverse complement.
TTCCTACTACTACTACTTCTACTACTACTACTACTACTACTACTACTACTACTACTACTACTATTACTACTACTGCTGCTACTACTACTAATGTTACTACTACTACTACTGCTGCTGCTACTACTACTACTACTACTACTACTTCTGCTGCTGTTCCTACTACTACTGCTACTACTACTACTACTACTACTAATGCTGCTGCTGCTACTACTACTACTACTACTACTACTACTACTGCTACCACTACTACTACTGCTGCTGCTGTTCCTACTACTACTACTGCTACTTCTACTGCTGGTGCTACTACTATTACATCTACTACTACTGCTGCTACTACTACTATTACTATAACATCTACTACTACTACTACATCTACTACTACAACTACTACAACATCTACTACTACTACTACTACTACATCTACTACTTCATCTACTACTACATCTACCACTACCACTACTACTACTACTGCTGCTGTTCCTACTACTACTACCACTACTACATCTACTACTACATCTACTACTACTACTTCTACATCTACTACAAATGCTGCTGTTCCTACTACTACTACCACTACAACTACAACTACAACTACAACTACAACTACTACTACTACTACTACATCTACTACTACTGCTGCTGTTCCTACTACTACTACTACTACTATTACTACTACTGTTGCTGCTGCTACTACTCCTGCTGCTGCTACTACTACTGCTGCTGCTGCTACTACTACTACTACTACATCTACTACTACTGCTGCTGTTCCTACTACTACTACTACTACTATTACTACTACTGTTGCTGCTGCTACTACTCCTGCTGCTACTACTACTACTGCTACCGCTACTACTACTCCTGCTGCTACTACTACTACTACTGCTGCTACTACTACTACTACTACATCTACTACTACTGCTGCTGTTCCTACTACTACTACTACTATTACTACTACTGTTGCTGCTGCTACTACTCCTGCTGCTACTACTACTACTATTACTACTGCTACTACTCCTGCTGCTACTACTTCTACTGCTACTACTACTACTACTGCTACTACTACTACAGAGAACATACTATTACATGAAATGAGATTTCAATAACATTGCATTTCCTAAAATTAATTCTTCCTCAATTATTTTGGTGAAAGGAACTACATACCATCCAGATTTCAAATTAAATGAATGATATACAGTTTAGGGCAATACTGAAGTCTTTGTTTATAAACGAAACAAAGTTGAAACTGCAGAAGAAAGAAAATAATAAATACAGATGAAACCCTTACTAGCAAAGTTCACATATTCTGGAACAGACACAATGCTGCTACTCACCTGCATATAATTCTGTGTGGCGCCTAAGCTTACCATTATAAAAGAGGCTATTTAAAGCTTTAATGACTCCCACACATGAAATGGTAACTCCATCGGGAATCTCTTCCAGACAACCGTGAGCCATTTTAACGCATAATTGTCATCTTCAATGCCTCTATATTCCACATTTAAATCCTTGTGTTATCTTCCCTATCAGACTTATCCACATCCACCATGTAAAACAAGGACATGTTACTAGGTACAAAGTCATTTGGAACCAGACAAAATGTTGAACATGATGGTTGAAAATTTGCAAACTGGTCTGAGCTTATGAGTTCCCCTATGTTTCCCAATTGAAACCTTGGCACTATCTGTTTTAATCTATGTGAGCAGTGAATCTCTAGCCGCTTGATGTGTTTGATACCTCTCGTCCCATTAGTAATTTTCCAGGTTTGCACATATATACAAAAGTAATTTCCATTAAGTCTTTTGATATGAAAGAAGAAATTGGATAGGGAGTACTTTTTACCAACTATTTTCAAGAGAAAATTTAAACGATTTAAACAATCAAGACTTTTCAACAATTGATTCTAACAAATTACTGAAGGCCGATCCAAGACCAAAAGGTAAAGATTCTCTGCTATGGTATATAAATGTATGCTTGAACATTGACAATAATGATGCAGTTAACAAGACTGATCAGAGAATAGAGACCAAGTGACAGCTGCAAACAGTTCAGCACCAATGAATGCCCCTTGGTAAATGTTAATGTTCTCCTGAGGAACTTCAGAGCTCTTGTGGCCAAATAACCCCAATGCAAGGCTACACAGTGACATCTTCACTTTACTAATTAGACAACAACACATGACACCTGGTATTTTCACTCCCTCAAGCCTGCTGGAATGGATAGCTGTGAGAATCTAGGGAAAGTCAATAGTTTGGTAAATACTCCATTCTTTTAAATGCAGGTTGTTCTCTCCTTTTGGCAATTAGCCTTTTTTTTACCATATGATAGATACAGTTTAGGAATATATATCAATATAATCAAGCAAATAATCATTTTAAATTCATGATTCTTCAATCTCATTTTTCCAAAAATAATAATTAACTTTGGATCACTTTGAATTGAAAATTAATATACATTTCTTGACAACAAGAGACCACAAGAAGGAAATGGAGAATGTGGCATCCAACTCCTGATACTTTTCAGATTTATTTAGTTCGTCCCATATGTTATCATATTAACATGGTAATTAAAATCTAGAAAGAATACAAAAACGTGTCAGGAAATACTTCCAATCTGATTAACATTTATAAGAGTCATTAGCCAGATATTTTGATCATTGAACTCTTTCCCACAGATAGTATCAAATTCAGACTCGGTAATGGGTGATATTCTTTCTCTAAAAAAGAGAAGTAACATCAAGCATAATACTCATAATGCAATGGCTTTCTGAGACAAAGAGGAAGTGCTCAGACTAAACTATTATGTAATTTGTCTATGAAATATCAAAACATGTTTTTACTGTATCTTCATCCATGTGATTGTCTGTCTCTAGACCATCAACTACAATGTGTCTTCACTTGTGCCAAGACTAGAGACTAACTGACAGACAGCAAGACTATATCCAGTGTCTATATGTGACACCCAGTCATGAGGCTGTGCTAGAAGATGACTATAACAACTTGAGCCAGACACAGCCAACCAATCATTATTTGTAATCATCCAATTCAAAGTCACTACCTTGTAACTTCGATTATGCCTGTAGAACCATGATACCTACAAAAACTTGAAAAAATGACACATGTCTTGTGAAAACATGGTTCACAAAAGCATAAATGTATGTATGTATAAATGGTTAAAAATTCATATACAAGTTAAGTATAAATGGTTGAAAAAACTTACTGTTTTTTATCCACAGCAGTCCAAGGATGAAAGCATTTCAATAAGAGTTCTGCTAAGCACTACATCTTGTGTTCACATTTGTGTGTAGCGATTGTTCCTCGTGTGTTCTGCAACATACAATTAAATCAACTAAAATGTCATGTCATTAAATAGATGCCAAGCAACTAAACCTGACAATGTTTATTTATTCCAAGAAGAAGGGTCAATCATGTCTTTCACCTTTTGTAAGAGGCAGGAGTAACTCTGGTAGCAAGAGTTTGATCTTATAAAAATAAAATAGTCAATCTGTTTTGTCTGAAAGAAATTTACACAAGGAAGAAAGTCCTCTAAAAGTGGGTACACTTGTATTTGCAAATAGAACTGAAAACAAGAAACAAGAGGCAGATGTTCACCATAAAAAAAGCCATATACATTTAGTTTGACATTACCAACTAATTTGAAATCTTCAGGGAAATATTTCTGAGGTTCCAGGAGCTAACTTATTTCGCCAGTATGATCGCACAAGGTTAAGAGTTCCCCATGATATGTTCACTTTACTAATTGGCCACTACACATATTTGCTACTGTTTCAACTCCCTTGAGTTTCCAAGAAGATTCAGTTATATTAGGTCTCCAGGGTATTTGCTTTGTACCTCCTTCTATTACCAACTAAATTATCTGTTTTATATCCTCTGTATTTTCAACTGTGAAAGCTTGTAATTGTTGCATCTGATAGTTTCAATTCCTTAAATGAAGAAGACTAACTATATTCTGTAATCTGCATCAATCCTCAAATAAATCTCATATACTATAGAGGAAGATGAACACTCCATTTATCACTCTTTGTTAACATCCTTTGAAACATTTTTAAAACATCACACATCACATAGTTGTCCAATTGCTCGACATGGTGTTTCATCCAGCAGGCCTGGAATCATTCTTGTCCCACTCTTGTCCTACTCCCTTCACATTTTCTATGTTATAAATCGAGTAACCTAGCTCTGCCTGTGCGAAGAGAATGACCTGAGATAGGCGAAAAAGGACTTTTGACATCAGTTAAAAACCACTTTCCACTTCTACCAAAATCAACCAAATTCCTGACCATAAATGTGAAGGTAATACCCATGGTCAGGCCGATGTTCCAGGGTACGCTGCTTCGTAGAGAGATAGAGATGAACTCCCAAACATATGTCCAAAGCTATCTTGCAAGTCATTGTAAGATGTATATGGAAGCAGCCCCCCCCCCCCCCCCCCCCCATTTAACATTACCAACTAAAAATTATATATTTCTCTTGCGTAAATAAGTCTCCAAAATTACTTTTTTAACTAATTGAAGTGATCAGAAATCACTTCGTTCACTTTTTTATCGTCACTATGCGGAGGCCACTATCATTAAACAGTAATTTCGAGAAATATATAGTATTTCTCCAAAACAATAACACCATTTATAACGTCTGGTATATGCGAATCCCAACACCACACTGGATGTTCCTTTTATTCACTAATTATGATGTTCTGATAAATTTGGTTTCTAGAAGTTCAGTTCGAAACAACCATCACATTTGAACAACTTTACTCTTTTAAAATTCATGCTGTTTCAAATCATTTTCAAACTTGAATAAATTTTAATTTCTTAATTTCTTGTAAAGATTGGGAATAGTGTACCAGACTAACTTCATGTTATTATGCTTGATGGTGGTTCAGTCAATACGATCAAAGATGGACATTTACTGGTAACTACATTTGTATTTTGTACAACAAAAGACATTGTTGTGATATTAATAAGAACTAGCTGGTGTCAGACTGATTTATTTACAAGAGACAAGACTCATTCCAAAGTCGACATAATTAAATATATTTATATAGGAAAAGCTTTTCAACTCTATCATAACACATTATAATACATGTCTATATCTAAAAAAAACTGTGCCTTTCCAATAACAGTAGTGTATTTGTAGTCTTCTCATTGCCGAATGTAAAAATGGGTAACAGGATTTAATTTTGAAACATGGTAGGTTAATTTATCTCTCTGGTGTTTGAGTTTATTTAAACGTGTGATGTGTTAGTGATGAACCTAATGATCACAGTTGGTATTATTCAAACTACTTTTGGGTAACAAATTATCCTAAACATAAGCAGTAGTTATACCTGAGCACATATGAAGCACTACGTGGATTCAGATGAGTAGTGAAAGTTATCAATTGATATCACACACAGGAAATACCCTTTGATTAAAACTCAGTCTCTCGCATGCCAAAAGGAGAGAATTCATTGTTCATGAAATGTCTTGAAATATATTAATATCAGTTCCTATTTTTATGGTTTGGTTCGTGATAATTAAGATTTTACTCTGAAATACACACATTTCATATTTCATTTAAAATACACATTAAACTTCAAACATCGATTTCATACAATAAAACATGTACAAATCTAGGTTTATTATTGCTGAAAATCCAGCATGACTGTTAACCTTTTTAACCTATTGGATGAAATAAATAAATACTCAACGATGTCCGTAGAGAGATCATCGATGGGTGAATACCACTCATGAGATTCATAAAAGTATATTAGATGGAATAGAGTTCTATTTTATTGATTACCCTACATCATAAATCCAACAAAATCACAAGAGTACATATACAAGCATTTATTATACATATAATATTATATGACTATGACAGTGTGATATAATGACAATTCGCCTCAGTAAACAACAGGCCACTGGGACCAAAGCGCCAATATCGTCGCACACACAGGCCATTGGGACAACCATCATCGTAACATCATCACCTTAACCATTACGTAATGATGTGGTTCGGCAGTACGTTTAGATTATTTAACACCCACTGTGTCATAAGCACGTAGATTTATTAAAGTGTGATATCTACATTGGGGAGTCATATTTATGTGACTTGTCATGTGAAGGGAGATAATCTACCGTCATCTTATATGTAATAGCGTCGTAAATGTTTTGGATTTTACACCCTATGTTGTAAAGTGCAAAATAAAACATAAACATTTGTAATGAAAGGAAACATGATCATTTTAATATTTGCAAGTTCTCCTGTTTATTACAATCAATGTGTTTATATTCGTTGATAGATTTGATCAATTGTTTGACAGAATGATCATGCTGTCGACATTGAAACTTCAAAATCTAAATTGATTTGATCAATCTTGTCAAGCATACGGATCTTCTATACACTGGATTGATGTTGGCAGATGTTCAGGTAATTGTCAAAGGAATTCCACCGGTAAAAACGTGTCATGATGACATTTTCTTAAATATGTCATCAGAACAAATATCCTTCTGTTGCAATCTGTGGTCTCTACAATACACATTGGTGGGTTTTATCAGGTGTTCCTACAGGTTCTTCTCTTTACGGAAATGTATTTTTCATGGTGCTCTCTAAGGTGTGTGAAAAAGATGAATGAACTTCCACAAATAAAGACTATGAATAGGAAATGGTATCAAATGAAAAAGAGCTTTCCGGTTTCACGCAATTTTAGCCAATGAAGAACACATGAAAACAAGTAATAGTTTTTCCCCGAAGATAGTGATTACAGCAGAAATATACTAAAAGTGTATATAATTTCACTAACACATTCCATCAAATATGATAATATATAAGTGCACCATAAATCTGAGACTTAAGGGTGTGACACATCTACAGGTACATGGTTATGTTGGGTAGACAGGACGTTGTGATAGTTACATTTCCACCAACTAGCAGATGCTGGTTAAAAATGAAATGACCTTTACAGATATATTTATATACTGACATGACCAATTTCAAATGATGCTTTTAAACACAGAGCCGTATCACAAGCTGGAGCGATATTCAGATAAGCTGAGATGAGCTTTGTTTACCAATCCAGTTCTTCTAGAAAAGAAATAAATATGTTTAAACCGTATCACAAGCTGCGTTAAGGACATCATTCTAAGATTGGAGAATGATAACATTATCAAAGAATCATTTACTGGAACAAGAACTCCCCGATTTGTTCTCAACCAAATCGTCATAACATTCTAATTTCTTTCGGGAGCAACAGATGACGATTTCTGCTTCCATTTATGATTTAAACAGGGTGAGTTTTTTGCTGGTTAAAATTGACATTACTGTCTGTTATTGGTGCAAAAGAGCTGAAGTGAGGGTAAGAGGTCCTAAGGGAATCTACAAGCTGCTTTGTGAACTAGATTAAATCAAACGATTATTGATTTGATTTTAGTAATAGTGTTGGATAACATGAACTGCAGGAGTTCAATTGATTTTATCACCATGAACAGACAAATACATGTGTTTTTACACACTTTTCTAAGCAGTTTATTTGTTTAGCTATTTTATTTATATTAATTGGTTTTGTTGTGACAAAAAATTATATCAACATTAAAATTAATTAACACGACTTCTGCAGCTCACGCGATGGTTGAAACAAATTTATTTCCATGACGAATTGGATTTGTTTCGAGACACGAGATGGGTTTGAACTGATAACTGATATCAGATAAACACTATGGTGAGTTACAGAGCAAATGGCTCAATTTTGAAAAAATTTCTGTCTTCTAAAGATAAAGAATTCCTTTTTTGGATGTAATGTGTATTATTGTATTATAAACAAGTATGAACATGTTTATATCAGCAACAAATTTCATATTTTTTTTTAATGTTTGGAACTGGAACACTATGTGACCACAAGCTCATATCAAACTATACAAGTCTGTAATCAGGGCTTTCATTTCAAAAGCGGCAATGACCCGTATAACCTTGCATATCAAATTTGGTCTTGTTTAACCTTTAACTTTTCCTAGATTTTGTATATGTGATAAAGGAGTGGTTCAGGGTCGTACAACAGTTGAAATCATTTCTGTTGCAATTTGTGCTGGGTCAGGTCAAAATTCACCCAGATTAATGGACTACATTACTACATGTGTACATGCATCGATATACGTATCTCGAAATCATTTATGATAAGCTCTGCGCTCTTACACATAACTACATCTGACCATTCCATATTTCCTGTTTGCTATTTTCTCTAAATGACCAATATGTTACCCGGTGAGTGACCACAAGGTTACTTTAAAGAGGAATTTACACGATGACTGATGATCTTTCAGAATAAAAATCGAGATTTAAACGCAAATCCAGATATACCAAATATAGAGAAAAACACTTTGATTGTGCAAGGTGAAGTATTTATATTTCTTAAAACCAAAACATCCTCATTGATTAATACGAAACTATAAAAAGTACTATTGCTTACAGAATCAACAATGTTTTCAATAACGACTTTTTTGAAGCAAAGTTGTGAGTAATGATTAGATCTTTAATAGACCTGATAATAGCTAGAACCTTTCAAACATCTTTGGAATCGAAAGTTGGTCCGATTCAAAACTTTACTTTAAAACTTATCCTTGTCGTAAAAAGTTTAAGAGAATTGAGCTTTGCAGCTTTCATTTTATGTATTTTTAAGTATTATCAGTATTATGTTTGAACTATTTCTTCTTGAGTGAAAAGAAAAAAAGTGTATTGGTTGATAAATCTTTGAAAAATAATCACATGAAAAGAAATAGAGAGGGAGTCACAACATCAGATGTTAGTTAATGCACTGATTAAAAACAAGGAAAGAGGAAACAACATGTGTGTTTGTATACACACACTCTTGTGTAATCATGCTCTAAGTGCTAAAGTAACGTATTTTTAAAAAAAATCATATTTAAATTTATTTTTTACTAAATGCATGACTTTTTGTACATAGTGCATAATGCCTTATTTGTAATTAACACGAACATGAGACCGCCAACTAACAACACCATGGTGGTCATATGACTTAAGCAGGAAATAGCATGCTTTTTTATATTACACAGCCTAGTTCAATATCAAATATATCTTTGAAAAAAAGTAAACACATTTACCCGAACTTCTAACTGCACCCAGTATACCGATTAAGATATAAATTTACAGACTCCAAGATATTTCTTTAAGAAAAAAGTCAATACCTTTTCAATAATTTATTTTACAGAATAGCCCAATATTCAGATCCATATAAAAGTATTGTTGCTTATATGGTATTAAATATCTTATTAATTATACTTAATGATATATCTTATTAAGCTACAAAATGTGAAAGTGGACATTTTAAGCTTGAACAACTAATGTTCACATTACTTAGACGTAAGACGTCTTGATAAGAGGATTATACCTAGATATTTGTAAACTGTCAATCGTTCACAGAAATATGTATATATACTACAAGACATACTAATATACACAAAACCTTAATATATAATATTGTTTATATTTTATTAGAAAAACTGCCAGTTCGCAACATTCCAATATCGATATAATCATCAATGAATCATAAATCTACAGTCTTTGAAATACTATCTTTCTGTATTGTCAAACTGGATTACTGATGAAAAGGCTTACAATATTAAATGATAGCTGCTACACCATATCAAACCTGGTCTCAAGCTGTGTCGGCACCATTAAAGACTAAATCTCAACAATAGAAGAGATTAGTGTCTATCATAGAGCATTATATCATGACATATGACAGTATTTGCTTTCTAGAACATCATCACAAAAGTATGATCCCCTTTTGACAACCAGATGAAAGATTTCTATTTATGTTTTAAAAAGGGGTCATCTACTTAAATGGAGGTATTCTGTCTGATGTTGGAAAAGCAACATAACAACATGTGTACCATAAATATATGTGACGACAATATCTCACAGTATGTCGTTAAATGACAATTTAGAAGGAGTATTGGAAAATGCTGTAATACGTTGTTCTTTCAATATAAGTTATGCATAATAGTTTTAAACATTATCACAAAAATAAACGTTAACATTTTAAGGTGACCTCTCTCCTTATGGAATGTACATGTACGAGCTAAACGGGACAATTGTTGTTTTGCCACCATTTAATTTCAACCATTAACTTTTCAAATATTGCTGAAGATTGAAATATGCTTAAAACTGAATATGGTCTCCAATGAGAATATTTAAACTATACTTAAACTATTCGTTCTGACATATATCAACATTCTGATATATTTATAATGTTTCATCCTATCATACGTTTACAGCTTCATTATGTTATTCTCCACACATAATTATACAACAAGAACGCTGTAACTATTTTACATCTCAAACAACAATATATCGACATATGGGAAGATGTATCAGCAATATTAGGGACGGGATTCCGACAATCGAGATGATAAGATTATTACAGAACAAGTTAACCATACACGAAATGAGGATTTGTCCTCAACCAAAGCATCATAACATTCTAATTTCCTTGGGGAAAAACAGATGAAAGATTTCTGGTAGAGGTCATTTTTAGAACAAGATATTAAAAGAGATCATAACGTTTTTTATTGATGCCAAAGAGTTGAATGGAATGTTAGAGGTCCCAAAGGAATTCATAAGATTTGTAAGTTTATGGCATAGCTTTTATTATGAAATCAAATGGTTTATTGCCTTGATTTTAGAAGTATGTTTATTAAATAAACATCGGAGTTGAATGCATTTAATCATCATAAAATCAATCAAAAATATATTCATTTTCTGAAGACAAGGCATTCATGTGCATTCAGATATCATAGTTATTTATAAATTGTGTACAAAGTTATCCAGAAAAATAGAAATGAATGTTGTGTATTTGATCTTTACAAGGCACATTGCTAAATGGAAACTATAATAAATGAAATGAATCAGTAATTTTGCTTGATCATTTATAGCTCTCACAGTCGTGATTATCTAAAAGGTCATTGATGGAAAAATACATTTAACTTTTCTCTTGGAAAACGTTCGGATATATATGTTGGAAAAACAATTAAGGGTCATCGACTCATGATCTTTTCATATCTTGAAACGTATCAGATATTTTTTGGGTCTTTACAGTTATCACTGTTGTGGTTATTAAAAAGGCACTGATGGAAAATAATACATTTAGTTTGTAAAAAATTCGGAAACATACGTTGACAATTTAGGGCAGCTGACTAATCTATCTCGTTAAAAGTGGAGACGGTTGCATTTTCAAAATTGATAGTAATATAATGTTGAATGTTTATTAGCATTCCATATGAACAATCGTGTAAGATTACAATTCCCTATTCCTCTTAATGCTCCTACGGAATGTAGAATGATCATTATGTGAGCTTCTTGTAAGTAATCTCACTCTTCAAATGAAAGTCAGTAATGCATGGCCCTAATTGTACTCCTATGATTATAATTCAGAATGTCAAGTGTTACCTTGAATACCATTATCATAATGTTACCGCAGTAAAGTTGAGAATGGTAATTACCTTCGTCTCCAGACGATAAAGTGCAATCTAGGAGTAATTTGACGATTGGTTATTTTATCCATAATGGTGTCCAAACGAACACGACCAAGCACTTCCTCACTTACCGTAAATGCTTGTCTGTATACTACCATTAGTCAAGATCAATACATCATCATAAAAACACCTTTCCCATACCTCTAACGCCATTTAACTGTCACGCTTACCTACATTGTAAGTGCAGTATAAAATAAAGTTTTTAAATCATCTTTTCGTATGATTCAACTTTTCTTCTAAATTAGACGTAATGAAGATAATGACAACAACACGATTTTTAAATCAGAAAAGTATGTTACTTGTAAGTCATTATAAGTCTGCATGACATCCAGAGTAGAATATCACTTAATGTGTGTAAGTTCAAAAGGACTGAGCAAATACGACAATGCAAATCTTCATCAATTGATTCTTGCTAAATCACCTACACATGTACCCTACACTGTAGGCTTGACACATAAATAAATCACCCCACAAATAACTGCTGAGTAGTTTGTTGACTTTACACCCAAATACAACCTTTGTTAGACTTTCTCAATTTTCAGTCAATTTAACCTATGTCCAATTTCAAAGACTTCATTGTTTTCCTGAGACTAAAGTGGCATCTTCTCCGATCAAACAATTACAGTCTTCTGATGTCCAAGTTCTATAGCTGAATTAACATTAGATTCCAAAGAAGACTTAGAAATTTAGAAATCCCTACTGTGCTAAAAATTCAAAAGGTAACTTCTCGCTGGGAAGAAACAGAATATTTAAAAGTGTTCAAACAGAATATAGATAACAACAGACGTTACATCTCCTACAACAACTATTCCATCCATTCTGTAACACCCCCCCCCCCCCCCCCTCCCTACACACACACATACTTTATGGAAATTATTTATATCAATATCAGCATAGGAACTCCAAATGATTTATTACATATTGAAGATGCATGCACCTTGATTCATTCACAGATATTGTACCAGTATTAAGTCATTAATCAACTTCTTTGTCAATGAAAGCCAGTGATAAAGGTCGGTTTAATTCATAAGGTTCGATATCAAGATAACATTTAGTTCACGAAGGACAGTTCGACTGGATAAGTTATTGTAGAGACGATGTTCATTGGACATAATGGTTTCTGCATTTGTCCTTTTATGAATGATTCGATTACCAAAACGACGGTATTGTGAAAATTTATAAGTTCATCCCATAAAATCCTTGTCTTCTCTAGCATTCATTTAAACATTGTAGCTACGAACTAAGTTATTTTGATGAAAATCTAACGCCCAATTACATAACCGTCATCTCCCTTATTATTTCGTTTAAAAGCAGACTCAGTTGAGTGGAGACTTGAATACGATAACATTATACATTAATTATTGTCTATTAAATACCATTAAAAACCGAAACATGTTCTCTATCACATGTTCACATGTACACAATGATTACATGATGATATATGAATAATAATAAAAACATCATTAGTCATATTAATATATTCATTTGTTTTCCCTACCATAACCTTTTTGCAAGTGCAGCCACTAGGTAGAGATAGTTTCACACGACTTACTTATGGCCTTGAAGATGTTTTCACACAACAAAATGCTTTCAAACTCAATGATATCTTACTGATCAATGATTTTAAGAATGAAAATCCAAACCTTTTAAAAACTTTAAGCATGGTTATATCCTGAAGTGATATCGCCTTGGTATAAAAAAAACTTATTTAACGATTTGGTTGCATGGGTTCAAAAACTTAAAATTTCTCAATTGTCATATACCGGAGACTATCATTTGATAAGGAGAAAAATAAGAGACAAATGTAGGTATTGTTAAATTCATGTGTTCTTTGTTCAATTTGATTAATCAATTTAATTAAAGTCGCGTTCAAAAACGTGTTTTCAGAGTATGACAGGAAAGTGGAATAAGGGAAATCTGTTTCCCAAATATTAATGGCGCAATCTTAAAATGTTCCCTTTATACCGTAATAATGGATACATGGCTAAATAATAAACGACAGGGAAAAGTCACGATGACCTGTTATCTTGAAAACATAAGCGTACTGTAACATCAATTGCAATAATGAGGCTTGAATCACGAGGACTTCATAGCATTGCATTTTAAAAATTTCATCAAGTGACAAATCAATGCAATCAAGGCACGTTACTTATTCTACTCTGCTGATAACGTTTCATATTGTTTAAAGGAATGTTACATATTCAAGGACAAAAGATCAGAGAAGATTTAGTAAAATAACATGTTTGTATTTATCATATTTATGAGCGTGTATCATATTTATCACAGTTTAAATTAAATCGGTTGAGTCAAAGTGAGCACCATTTAAGAACAATGAAATAAATATCTGACTACCAAGTGAATGTTTGCAAAGGAAATATAACGATTCAAATCTGTTTAATATTAGGCCTTGTTTTCTAACTACTGTTTCCTGTTACATAGGCAATATCAAGTTTTACAAAATGAGAAGTACAGTCCAACTTTGTGTAGATTTCAACTTAATTCAAGTAATTGATTAAACAAAAACAGATTCATGAGAACGATACCCCCTAGAATATGATACCATTACAATACTATTCTGAATTGATGGAAGTACATGGGTATACGATGCACAAATTATAAAAAGTCCTTGCTTAGGATATCTACACACATAAGCTGATTTAGAACACTTTGAGTTTTACAGGTATATATATGAACAATTGAAAAACAAAATTTGAGACCTGATTTGCCAATGAAATAAGGAACAATACTTATAAATACTGTTTGTCACACTTTCTATGATTATACTGTTTCCTCCGTGAATAATATTCTATAGATATTCAAGGGATACATAAAGACATAACATAACAATATACAATCAGATTAGTGACTGATGAATGTCAATATGTCGACTGATCATGATACTACGTCCACGGTAAGTTGTCTTTGTGAACAATATGGATCATCATCGCATTACCGAACTACTAGTTCAAATAGATGACTATTCAGCAGTATATTGGTACAAGATGGTCATAACTGCAGGATTCAGTAACGATCAAGACAGTCTGCATACACAAGATTAGAGTATTGGACGAATCAGCTACGCCTGACGGATCCTGTTAATCCAGTCCGGAATGTGCATATTATAGAGGCTAAACAGCAGTCCTATTGGAATTAATGAATTAACAGCAATAACGGCTCCTCGGTCAACCACTGACCACATGGGCTGAATGACAGTTGTATAGAACCTGCCTGTCACGTCATTATTTCTTTTCCATTTCATAGATTTCATAAAAGATATGACCATTACGTTATATTTCATATCCTTTATTTCACACATTGCAATATATATTCTGCGCAATAATAAAAGACAAATAAATGATAAATTATAACTGACACACATAACACAAAATCTGCTCCAAATTGGGAGAACAAATCTATTACTAAGTTACCTTTGAATTAGTTTACTGGTGTGGTATCAAAAGACTTACACGTTACAACTTCTAAAAAGAAAATGTGTCATAAGATATCAACGTTTTTTGTTGCACTTTAGTCTTAATCTTTAATCTTAAAACATTAATAATATTTTCCCACTTGAATAAGAACCAATCTGGTTTCCGTTTTCCGTGAGATTTGATAAATCAGAAACATCCTTTGATCCTTACTACACACATAACAACTGACACTGTCTTCGAATGGTTGTGTATCATCAAACAAAGAAATAACATTTGGACCATCCCATGGTATTGATGATTCATCAAGCAAATAATTTAATATTGGAGACTGGAAAAATGTCAAAATAAGAACATCTTGTTATTGTGGCACATGCGGTAGGACCTAAAAATCTGAGGTAGCCTATGCAGCTGTTTGGGTAAACTTGTCTGATGTTACATGGAATGTTTATGGTTAAAAAAATAAAAGGAACAAAGAGCGACAAATGGCAATTTAAATCAAACAAAGCAACGTACTTCATCAACATGTGGATATATATTTCACTAATAAATGATCATAAAGATAAAGATATAAAGTGATTCCATTTCAAGGATATCGTGGTTAAATAAACCAAATGTAATGCCATCTAAACGTAACCTTTTTAGACATGGTTCAGTAAAAATGTTTAGGTTTTCAATTTCATAACGACGCTTTATATGACATCTAGGTTCATTATGAATACTAAACAACATTGATGGTTTTGTCAGCATTAATGCATTCATATACATTACATCATATGTCGTATACAGGTACTATTTCAACAGTCTACCTGCAACTCTGCTCTGTTTATGTTTATGAGTATTATTATTTCATTTATCTTATCTTATCTGATCTTAGAGATCACGTTCTTTAAAATAGAACTAGAACAATTCAGATTTTTATAAATGATCTTTTAAAAATGTTGGTAATAAACATAATATATTCTGCCTATTCACTAACACATCCTTGAGCACTATAAAACAGACAGTTCATCGATTAAAACATTTTCATGACTAGGCTGATGTGTTGTTTGCCTTATACTGGCCATAATGCTTTTAAATGATGCTAGAAACATTACACAGGATAAGGAAAATTTTTGACATTGGATGATGACCTTCCAAATTGTGGCTGTGGATCTTGTGAATATAACAAAAGAAAAGAGGAAACATCTTACATTGGTACATGTAGTACATTTATACAATCCACATTATGATACTAAGGAAATACGTTACACGAGTCACTTATATATTACATTGTTACTGCATCGACGTCTAAAATGAACCAAATAGAGCAGGACTTCCACGTTGAGGTCATGATGACCTGTTAATGTGATATCATCATCATAAAAGGGATGAATGCACTGAACTGCTATCAATCTAATTCTAAAATGCACAAAAAGTAACAAACTTCTATACAATCAAGCAATGCTCGTCAGACGTCCCCTTTCATGTTCACATTTCACTTGATTTCAAGCAATTGATCTCAAGAGGATTGGTAAACAGAAAACATTTCTATCAGCCGTTTTTGTGTGAAATGACAAAATGAAGAGAGAATTAGCAACACATATGCGAAAGGGTTGATAATTTTATTGTGGTAATGAAATCATAGTGATGAATGAAACAAGCTCACTTTACTCAATAAATTAACATGAGTTCACGGAATTAGTTGCATCTGACATCTATCAACATTAATTTGAAATATGAATATCATGATCACTATTTCATTGAAATAAATTCTGGAGCAATTGCCTCTGTTTTCAAGTAATCTGTCTTTCCTGTGATCGAGCAATACATGTGTTTGATGTTCAATTTCTGTAGTTTGAGGAAAATACATTAGATTAAGTTAACTCAATATAAATGCAATAACCTGGTTACTATTGGAAAACACTTATTATGTGTTTCAAGACGAAGTCCTTATGAAAAATGAAGATGTGTATAAGCCATAAGAATGCAATTTATTCCTTAAAGTACCTTTCAACTTTTCATTTAATTTTTCAACGTAATGAATACACATGAAAGAGCTTGTCAATCCAAACCGGAATGTGCATATTGTAGAGGCTAATGAGCAATCACACTGGATTTAATGAATTAATATCAATAACGGCTGCTCGCTGACCACTTGAGCTGATTGACAGTTGTATTGAACCTGTCTGTCAGTATGAACCAGAATGTGTTGGAATAAAGGTAGTCTGTTGGTCAAGAGTAGCATTAACTAGATATGCGGCCCTTTGAACTGGAAACAATTCTGATTTGAGGCCAGTAGCCAAAGAAATGCCTAACTTGTTTCAAACTGATTTGTGGCATATGTTTTCTTAGAAACCTATCAAGGATGTTGTCTTTTGTTTCGTAGGTATCTTGTTTCCTCGTAATAACCCCTCATAATTATTTAAGTCGGTATTTCTTCTGATAATAATCACGTATGAGGTTTTTATTGTGAAAGTAAGTTTTTACTTTTGATAGTAAGATCTTAAATGAGACTACGATTTTTTTCACAACTCAATTCATAACAATTATTATCGAAAAGTATACAAAGATAACTTTTTCAGAGTGTAGATGGCAGAAATTGAACTCGATATTCGTTGCTCTCTTCACCGGACGCTCTACCTCCACGCTACCGAGGAAGCCGAAAGAACTGTGTGGATTTCCTCTATTTACAGTCACACTGTCTCTGCCTCTATATAACGCTAGTCCGGGAGACATACTATTTATAACGCAAAATTTGGGAATCAAACATTATAAAAAGTAAATTTTGACATTTGACAGTTATACAATTTTAAAAAACACTAACCCTCATTCTTCTGCTGTAAGAAAACCGGAATATACGATAAGCGCTAACATGTATATTTTACGGCATCTAAGTTAGATAAAACACTCTACCTCGGTTATGCTTGGGATTGAAAACCCTCGTTAAGAAAGCTTCGGGGAAGTAAGACCTCAAGCTTCGCTTTCGGTCTTACTTCCCGCTCAGCTTTCTTACCTCGGGTTTTACAATCCCAAGCATAACCTCTGTATCGTTATTTACCCTACACATAAAAACATCGTTTGTATACGTTTGTGCAAGATAGTGCTACACAAAATGGCGATATTGATAGAACTGAAATCAGACAATGGTAGACGTGGATTATTCCAAATATCAATGGCATATATGTACACTAACAGCATCACATTACGTGCTGTTTATGAGTCGCTTAAATACATATTTTGGACAAGTTATCGACTTTGAAATATACACATTGACATGTTTAAAAAAATGAAATTACTGAATCAGACAAGTCATGTATATTTCTTGAAAGTTCTGAGAAGTTCTGTGATAAGTTTTTTTTTTTTTATAATTTTTTATTTTTGGAACTCCATACATGGCAAACTTATTACAGGGAACAGTTCAATTTAACATGGATATAAAAATCGGTCTTGATGATGTACACAGGTATTCTTAGCAAGCATTTATATACATATATATATATATATATATATATATATATATATATATATATATATATATATAGAAAGTGGACAAGTATATCGAATATTTGATGTACAACATTGCTCAAAATAGATCGTGACAGATTGACCAGAATTTCATGAAGCTGTCATATTTGCAATTTGAATAGGAGTTAAATCGGTCAATGTAGTACATGGTCTTTATGTCTTCTTTAACATGTTTCAAATTTGGTAATTTTTCCTGTTGTTTCATTTTGAATATATTGTATTTTACGACTATAATTATCAAGTTCAGTACATAGTTTCGCTTTTCGCAGTATCCTAGGAGTATGTTTTTTCTGGAGAAGCTTATATTACATCCGGTTTTTTCAAATAACCAGTTTTCTATTTCTTTCCATATAGTTTTAACAGCTTTACAGTCATGTAACAGATGTATAATTGATTCTTTCTCGGTTTTACAGAAAGTACAAGTATTATTTTCTTTGTATCTCATTTTTTTTAGTAGATCATTCGTTGGTAAGAACCTGTGCAATATGCTATATTGGAACCAAGAATGGTTTACACTATTATAAGACTTAAATGTTATGCGTTCTATCGTTTCCCATGTTTTATCATCGATGTGTTCATTTAATTCTTTCTGCCATTTTTCTCGGTATGTTTTTCTGTGTATGAGTATGTCATAAATGTCTCTACAACCTTTTGGATTGCCGACAATATTTTGCAAGAAGTACGGTAAAATAGGTAGTTGAAGTTTTTTTTGCAAGATGACATTTACAGATTTACAATAAAATTTAATAGCTTCTATTATTCCTTGTGTTTCTAGGAAATTAGTTTTGCATCCGAATATCTGTTTTATTTGTCCCGAGGTTAAAAACTTCCCGTTGTTATCTACGATGTCATTTATATATGTAATTCCTTTACGCGAGTAATGTTTATAATTAACTGGTTTACCACCTATCTTGATATTTTCATTTAACCATAAAGGTTGGGATAAGACATCGCTGGCACTCGAAACTGTTTCTGCTTTTTTTGTCATAAAGGTGCCCCATGATTTTAGAGTGTCTTTCCAAAAGTTATTTGTTCGTGGTGTTATTACAGATTCAAGTATGTGTGATTCGCAAGTTTGTATAAAACTGCTTGTTTGGCATTGAGTATTTATATGTAACAGTTTACTTATTTTTGAATCAGTGTTAGATATTCTTTTTATCCATGATATCTTTTGTGATTGTATGAGACTTACTATATCTGGTGCTCGTATTCCACCTTGTTCATAATTTGTAGTAAGTGTGTCCCGGCTAACTTTGTCAGGTTTGTTTTTCCATATAAATTTATAACATAGCTGTTTGATTTCTCTTATTATTTGATCATTTGGGTTGGGTAAACTTGCAAATAAATGGTTAAGTTGTGGTAAGAGTAGGCTTTTTAATACAGTATTTCTACCAAGGGGAGTGAGATCCCTAGCTAACCATTGATTCATAGATACTTTAAAAGTCTTAAGTTTATCTTTGTAGTTGCGTTCGACCATTTCCGCGAGATTGTGTGTAAATATAACTCCTAATAGTGTAAAAGAGTCGTTCTTCCAATCTAGATTCCAGCTTCTACAAAAAGTTATTTTGGAATTCTTTTCTGAACCTATCCATAATACCTGTGTTTTGTTGATGTTTATATTTAGGCCTGAAAAAGAGGCATATTGACTAAGCGTTTCTAATGTTGCTTGCAGGCATTTTTCAGTGCCATCTAATATAAGCGATGTATCATCAGCGTATTGGGAAATCAGGTATTCTGTATCTCCAATTTGTATCCCTTTAATGTGTTTATTATTTCTGATCATTATGGCCAGAATTTCAGCACATAAGAGGAATATATATGGGGAGATAGGATCTCCTTGTCTACAACCTCTTGATACGTCAAAATAGTTTGAGAGAAAACCATTTACTACTACGCATGATTGAATATTGTTGAAGAATGTTTTTATCCACTTTGTAATTGATGTTCCAAAATTGAAGAATTTAAGGACTTCTTGAATGAAATTCCAGTCTACGGAATCGAATGCTTTTTCAAAGTCAATGAGGAGTAGAATACCTGGTATATTCATATATTCGGTATAGTCAATGATATCATATATTAGGCGCGTACATTCCCCGATATACCTCTTTGACATAAATCCTTTTTGATCTTCATTTATTACAGAGAGCAGGACATTTTTTATTCTGTTTGCAATAGTTGACGATCCGATTTTATATGTAACATTAAGCAGAGAGATGGGTCTCCAATTTTTTAGCAAATTTTTAGGTTTGCCTTTTTTGGGGAAGCAAGTTATAACACCTTGTTTTTGAGTAAGGGACAATTCTCCTTTTTCATAGGCTAAATTTAATGATCTTATGAGATATTCGTGAATATTAGACCAAAAGAATTTGAAAAATTCAACAGTAAAGCCAGATGAGCCGGGGCTTTTTTCGTTTTTCATTTTTTTCAGAGCAATTAGTACTTCTTCATATTTGAGCTGTCCTTCTAGATTTTCTTGTTGATCTTTAGTCAGTTTTGGGACTTTAATGTCTTTGAACAGTTCTGTGAGATTAACCTTTTCGCATGACTTTTTCTGGTACAGGTTATGATAAAATGTTCTAGTTTCAGTTATCAGATCATCTTTTTTGGTGAGAATTTCTTTTTGTTTATTTTCTAGTTTATAAATAGCTTTATTCAAAAAGTTCCTATTTTCTAATGAAAGGAAGAATTTGGTTGGCTTTTCTCCTTCTTCTTTCCATTTTGATTTGGACCGTAATATTATACCATCTATTTCCTTTTTATTTATGGTCTCTAATTCTTATTTGCGTTCTTTAATTGATCTTGTAATTTTATTTTAGCATCAATATCACTGGATGAATCTATTCTTATTTCAAGGTCATCTATTCTTTCTTCAAGTGTTTGTCTAAGTTCCCGGTTTTCTTTTTTTTTATATGACGAGTATTTTATTGTATGTCCTCTGATCATTAGCAAGAGTGTTTCAAAGAATAGTTGATCATTGATTTTGAAGACATATTTGCCTGTTTCATCTATGTATGATTTATACTGTGATAAGTTGGAAATTGACAAAAGTTTCTCTCATAAATCTACATATTTATCAAACATTGAACCAGTTCAACGTACATTGTACAATGTTTGCCACAGCCATTTAAATCCAAAAAGAATATATACTAGAATAACAAAATCTAAATCCTGGCTGAGAATAATATCAACTTACTCATTTCATTTTTCTGAATGGTCATATAACAGACTTACTGGAAAATCTAATGTAAGCGACTCTTTATTGGTAATAAGATACATAGAATGGAGTCATTTCTAAATAGCCCATAGGGTACATTCGAGCAACAGAGACTGCAGCTATGAACCATTTATACATCAATGTTTGGGTAAAACTTCTGATACACAAAGTTTGATCTACCACCATGATATGTATAGTCTTTTTGATAAAATAATTGTCATTGTCTAAGATTCAGAAAAGAATTGTCTTATATGGTTGACATTAACGTAAACACACATCGTCCAATTCGTGACATGATCGTAGATGGTAAAAACATTCACATATTCGTTAAAATATTGATAAAATCAGTTACAGATTATGAACGAAGGATTGAATACTATGATTCGAAACAAAATCTATGTTAATTTAAATTAAATACTTTAAGTTTCAATAAAAGATATGAATACACATAAGCTATAAACAACTTGAGCTATACATGTTTTCATGACCTTCATTGATCCATAATTCTTCGTATTAATCAATAAAAAGTCGACTTAACACCAATGATTACAAAAAGGGCTCTTTAGCTGAAACAAGTTTATCTATTACATTGATTTCAAATATCTAAACAGTGTCATCACGTTTTCGCCTTTTTTTCATTCAACATTCACAGGTATTTTTAACACATTATCATATCACAACTAAACTTCCCGAATGCCATTGGTGTATGTGTTTCCCATCTATTGAATGAACTTCAGAAAAGAAATATTTGCTCACATTTGTTCCTTCTTTTAATTTGACACAAGTGGTTTATAACAGCTCCAATGTGGTATATTTCAGTAGAAGTCAACAACTTAATAACATCTTATCTCATTGTCCACGCTAATAATCAAATAGCCGGAAGACTGTACTGGTCCAGGTAACTGCTAATTGTTATGTGTACGCAATGGTATCATATGACAAGTTAAAAGTTAAAACTTGTGTTCCAATCATATCAACCCTTTTGTATTTTAGCCACCAGCATAGATTCATGTCTGTCAGTCAGTTTAAGTTTGCCGTGAATATGAAATAGCTAAAGTCATATAACAAAATGCAGCGTTTTTAGTAAAAGTAGTGATCACATTAGTCATTAAACAGATTGCCGTTCCTGAACCCCATTGAACATTGTTTTAGCGGTATGTCGATCAGTTAAAGGAGACCATTCAGTGATTAAGAAATCATCTTGGATGAAACTGAAGTTGAAGTTATTTTATGACCATCGTTTTCGTCGATACCTTTTAGTAATCGTGCATTTATTGGTGCATGTTTATGAAATTGACAGAAGGGGTCAACATTTTTAAATTTCAAATGTCATTAAAGGCGCTGTAGCACGTTTTTTCGCTCAAATAAGTCGATGAAATGTATTTGAAAAATAATGTCACCAATAGTAAAACACCCTTCTCCATTCGGAAAGTCAAGTTACAAATGAGTGTACATGGTTTCGTAAAGCCACGACTATCGTTTTTGTCATTCGAAATAATAAAATGTGTTCACAATAAAATGGCCGCCATGCAATTTTTGCTTTATACGCAAAACCATTATTACCACTACGGATAATTGGTTTGTGTAATAAGATGGTTTACCCTCTAAATTCAATACAAATGACATAAACTATCATTTAAAATGGGAAATTTGAAAAAATAAAATTTGCAAAAAACGTGCTACAGCGCCTTTAATATCGGAATAAAATTGTTCATATCTACACTAAATGAGAACAATTCATCACAACTATATTGCATTAGTTTAAGAGGAAATATTTGATGTATTCAGACCCGGGTGATAAGCTACTGAACATTTCACAGAAGAAAGTAAAAATTGCACTTTTGAAAAGATTGACCCCCTTTACTTCAAAGAGCTGCCAAACTGTAACTGTTTACTAGGAGTTATCAAATCGGATTATGTTATGGAACACTCAATGTGTCTTCTTATAATACCAAAATTCAAGGTGATCGGTCTAGTTTTCATGTTGATATGATGCGTCAAATTACAAAATATTTGCACTGAAATACACAAGTATATAGGTGAACACATTTCAGTATGCAGCTGTATATCAAGAGCTTAAACACTTAAACAGAGACTTATACATTCTTCTAGGGACGTAACCATGTCAACGGAGAAAACAACTTTCTAAGTAATTACAAGTTTATGTGCTTATTTTGCGTTTTACACATACACATTTCCCATCAAGTATGCTTATCCAGATCATTCAATCTATTCATCAACAGAAATTGTTATTACAATGATGCAGTTTACTACTTCACAAGATATACTGCTTCGACCGAGTAACGCAAAACCTCTGATGACTGTTCTGAAAGAAACTTGATTACATATGCTAATATCCGAGCCCTATTTGGCCTACACAAATAATTCTGCGCTCTCTGAAAATCAAAGATTTAATATTTTCTCATCTTTGTTCATTACTTGAATGTTCATTACTTGAATGAACAGACTTGAGGATAGTCAAGTACATTAAATGGGAACCTTTAAAGAGAAAAAATCCTCCAATTTCTTACGACGACTAATAAATGTAAATCACATTACATTTGTATACAGCATCTTTATATAAGTGATACATTTTGAACGCTGTAACAAATAGACACCATAGTATTGATCGTTTGAATCACAGATATGTTGAACCACAGTGAATATGATTCTGATTTATGTCAATTGTTAGATGCAACAGCTAACATAACTTCAGATCAAAATCAAATTTCAGCGAAGCTAAGAAAGTATTGTTTTACAAATATAATGCTCATATATCATCTCCAGGGAAACCTGAGAAACAAGAAAAGGAACTATATCATTGAGATTCAAAGGTCAGTAATAGATTCTTCAATTCTGCTTTTAGATATTGTTGTATAAATTCCCCTTAAGCCAATGGTGTTTACATCTGTCATATGTCCAAACGTCTTGGGGGCGTCTACTCTACTAAGAGGAGTAACAAGCCCCCATTCAGCTTTACCACAGTTTTGTTTAAATTTTAATTATCTTCTCTCTGGGTGATTTCATGGCCTGTGAATGGGTCCTGGGTCATCGTGTTTACTTCCTATTTATTAGATACACTGACAACAAAACGTCGATATCAGTAAGTTCATATGTCTGGCTCATGACACGTAGTACTGTAAACGTACCCCTCTCAACCACTTCAATTTATACAACAAGGTTCTCTTGATGATTAGTTTCAAGCCATGTATGCACTATTGATATATCACATATCAATCAAGTTATTCCAATAAAATGTATGGAATGATTAGCTAAGGAATTGATAAATATATAAACCAAATAGCGCGACAAGTTATTTGGCAAAACGGCGAGGAAGGTAGATTTGCTGTTTATATTTAATTTTATAATTAGATATGTATGTTCTATTTCAAAGAAAACATCCAACTAATACATGATAAAGTGATTGTAATTTTGTAATGCATTCATCCACTCCTTATTGCACCATTGGTGTCGACTCACACTTTCACACATGTGCTCAGGGGACAATGTGCAATTTGCAATGAGCAATGAGCAGTTGATATTACCTGAGAAGATGTAAACCATTGCAAAACGATGTAAAATTACCATTTACAATGTTATAAATCCGTTACCTTTTTTTATTATTGACAAAACAATTTAAACTGCAAACGATCCATTAGCTTAAACCATAACGTTATGATGTATACGCGCAGATGATTCTAAGCTTGTAGATTTATTACTCCGTAATATTTCATTGGGAAAGTTATAAATGTGTGACTTGTCATGTAGAGAGAGATATTCTTCGTCACCTTATTTGTATTTAGGAATTTTATAGTGTCACTTTTCAAGGTAGGTTATGTTTAAATTTTATGATCTACCTTTGTAACGTGCAAGGCCGAGCATACAACATTTGTAAAAAATAGAAGGGGAAAATGATAAATTCACTGTTCATACTTGCATTTTCTCTGGTTGATTACATGTGTTAATATGGTTGATACATTTGATTAATTGTGTTCAGAATGACCACCCTACAACATAAAAAATTCAAATTCTACATAGATATGATCAATCTTGTCACGCCGACGGAAGCTCCTCTACTGCGAATTGATTTTAGCAGATGTTCAGGTAATTCTCAAAGGAATTTCACCAGTGAATTACGTCTATGACGACATGTCGTGAAATAACGTACAAATATCCTTCTGTGGCAATCTGTGGTCTCTACAGTACACATTGGTGGGTTTGATCAGGTGTTCCAACAGGTTCTGATCGTTACAGAAATGTATTTTTCACGGTGTTCTCCAAGGTGTCTGAAGAAGATAAATGAACTTCCACAAGTAAAGACTTTGAACAGGAAATGGTATCAACTGATAAACTGTTCTCCGGTTTCAATACAGTTTGAAGAACACATGAACATAAATAATAGTGATCATAATTATAACAACAGAAACATTCTAAAATTCCCCATATTACATGTTGCATTAAATATGATAATATTTACGTGCACTATAGACATGAGACTTAAGGTATAAGACATATACAGACACATGGCCATTTTTGGTACAAAGAACGCAGAGAGAAATGTACATACATGATGACTGATGACATCTTTCAGTCGGTTGTTGACTCACCAGAAGTGATGTATAACGTTCATTACTGAACCTATTTTCATATTTATAGCATTTACTTATTGCATGTATTCACTTTTCATACCTTTTACAAGCAAAGTATGGATTGTGTAACAACATATAGTGATACAATCACATTTGCAGTCTTTTCGTTGGTACGTCTTTTGAAAATAATGCTTAATTTGATCTTTGACAACGTGTTAAGGAAAATTGAGTTTGTAAATATAACTGAATATACCTATTTAAAGGCCAAGTTCGATTAGATTAAGCATTGTGTAGATGCTGTAACTTTTCTGTAATTTATCACCAAAAGATTATTATTGACTTGCTTGTTTCTGAAGCATACTTGTCTAATTAATATGTATTCGCTATTTTAAAACTGTCTTCTTTCACGTCAAAGTCGTAACATTGTAAAGATCACAGGCGCAATCTCTGATTTCTGAAACTAAAATAACATATTCATTAATTAATCCAAAACGAAAAGTACTAATATACATACAAACTATAATATATAATATTGTTTATATGTTATTAGAAATAATAATACATGTTTTAATTGATTTTAATTCCTTTAAACTGGCATTTATCAATATTCCAATATCCATATAATCATTCAATGTATCATAAATCTACAGTCTTTGAAATACTATCTTTCTGTATTGTCAAACTGGATTACTGATGAATATTATATGGCAGCTGCGACACCATCAAACCTCATCTCAAGCTGTGTCAGCAACATTAAAGACTAAATCTCAACAATAGAAGAGATTACTGTCTAGGATGAAACATTATAACATGACAAAAGACAGGATTTGCGCTCTACAACATCATCACAATATTCTGATCTCCTTTCGACAACCAGATGAAAGATTCTATTTAAGGTTAAAAAGAGGTGATCTACTTACAGGGAGGTATTTTGTCTGATGTTGGAAAAACAAACATAACAACATGTGTACCGCAAATATAAGTGACAACAACATCATACAGCATGTCATAAAATGACCATGTAGAAGGCTTCATGGGAAATTCTATAATGCGTCATTTCTCATATATAAGTAATGCATTATAGTTTCAGACCTTATCACAAGAATAAACGTTAATTTAAGAGTGTTTGCATTTAAAGGTGACCTCTCTCCTTATGGAATGTACATGTACGAGTTGTTTGGTTAATGGGACAATAGTTGTTTTTACATCAATTGAATTCAAGGATTGCATTTTTATAAATATGGCAAACCATTAAAATATGCTTATATCTGAAAATGGTCTCAAATAAGAATATTTAAGCTTTACTTAAACCATTTCGTTGTGAAATATATCAACATTCTGATATACATATAACATTTTATCTCATTTTATCATACGTATGCAGCTTCATTATGTTATTCTCCACACATATTTTTACAACAAGAACATTGTCAGTATTTTGTAACATCTCTTTCAACAATAAAACGACATATGGTAACATTAGGGACGGGGCTCCGACAATCGAGATAATCAGATTATTACAGAACAAGTTAACCATACAAGAAATCAGGATTTGTCCTCAACCAAAGCATCATAACAATCTAATTTCCTTGGGGAAAAACAGTCAAAGATTTCTGTTAGAGGTCATGTCTTAGAACAAGGTATTAAAAGAGATCATAACGTCTTTTATTGATGCCAAAGAGTTGAATGGAATGTTAGAGGTCTCAAAGGAATTCAAGATTTCCAATTTTATGGCATTGCTTTTATTATGAAATCAAATGGTTTATTGTCTTGATATTAGAAATGCTTATTAAATGAAGCATCGGAGTTGAATGCAATTAATCCTCATAAAATCATTCAATGGAAAGTCAATAATGTATGGCCCTAATGGCGCTCTTATGACTATGATCACAATTCAAAATGTCAAGTATTACCTTAAATACCATTATAATCATGTTACCCTGTTCTAGTTGGGAATGGCAATTATCTTCGTCTCCAAGATGGTGTCCAACCGAACACGAAAAAGCATTTCCTCCCTTCATACCAGTTATGGATTATTTAAATGTGTGTCTGTAATTGGTCATTCTGACATTATTTCAAAATCAGTACGTGCTGACAATAATTTTTCATGATCATCATAAGAACAATTGTCATACACCTCTAATGTCATGTAACTTTCAAGCTTACCTACATTTTTAGTGTGATATAAATATTTTTCACCAAAATTACATATAATTAGATAATGACAATAACATAATCAACAAAGCATGTTACATATCCCTTGAACCAAGATTATAATGACAGAAAAAGACCAAGTATATACAACAATGGAAATCGTAGGAATAAAAAAGAGAGTAAATCAATGTAATCTTGCTAAATAACCTACCATACAGTATATGCCTGATAACTACATACTCATTCCGTAAATAACCGCTGAGCAGTTTGATGAGTTTACACCAATTCAAGTCGAACATCTTCGTGTCAATTTAACCTTTGTCCAATTTCAAAGTTTTCATTTGTTTTCTTGGGACTAAAGTGGCATCTTCTCCGATCAAACAATCACAGTATTTGATGTCCAAGTTCTAAAGCTGAATTAACATTAAGATTCTATGATGACTTAGACACTTAGAAATCCATACTGTGCTAAAAGTTAAAAAGGTAACATCTCGCTGTGAGGAAACAGAATATTTAAAAATGCTCAAACAGAATATAGATAACATCAGACATCTCATCTCCTTCGATAATTATAAGCTAATCCAAGTGAATCCGTTCTGTAACACTCACCAATACGGAAAGCCATTATATCAGGATCAACAGGTAATTCTGGATGATTTATTACATATAAGAGACGTATGCACCTTGATTCATGCACAGATATTGTACCAGTATTAAGTCATTTATCAACCGCTTTGTCAGTGAAAGTCAATGATAAAGATCGACTCAGTTAACGAGGGTTGATATCAAGACAACATGTTGGTATACATGCTTTTTTAAGGAGTGCTTAAAGGGACAACATTTAGTTCACGGGGAACAGTTGGACTGGATTAGTTACTGTAGTGACGGTGTTCATTGGACATACTGCTTTCTGCATTTATCCTTTATGCATGAATCGAATACTGAAACGACGCCATTGTGAAAAAAGTTGATCATCAATAAAATCTTGTCTTCTGTCTGTCTTATGTCTTCTCTACAGTTCATTGAAACATTGTAGCTGTACTTAACTTAGTTATTTTAATGAACGCATACTTACATAACCATCACCTCTCTTAGCATTTCGTCTAAATATATTCTATTGAGCCTTTAAAAGTATAGCTAATAACTGTCAATTTGAATTAACTTGAAAAACGGACAGTACCTCTACCATATTAGCTGAAAGTAGGAACTGATTATATAATGAAATATAAATAATTAAAAAAACATCATAAGTTTTTGTATTCGTTTGTATTCCATAACATTTTTCAGAGAATGAGTAGAGATAGTTTGACGAGAAACACTTACTTATTCTTAAAGTCATTTGAATGTTTTCACAGATTAAAATGCTTTTCAAACTCAATTATTATCTTAATGGTCAATTCTTTTAAAAATGAAGACCCAAACCTTTTAAAAACTTTAAGCATGGTCATATTAAACATTAGCCGAAGCTTTTGCTATTATGGGAGAGTACAAATGGGATGGATGAGTGTTCAAAATCACCTTAAACTGGTATCGTCTTGGCATAAAAACTTGCTTCGATAAATATTTCTCTAACGATATGGTTACATGGGTTCAAAGACTAACACATTCTCAAATGTGATATATCGGAGACTATCATGTAATTATACGATAAATAAGAGACAAATGTAGGTATTGTTGACTCACTTGTTCTTTCTTCAATTTCATTAATCAATTTAATTAAAGTTTACTTTAAAAACGTGTTTTCAGAGTATGACAGGAAAGTGGAATAAGGGAAATCGGTTTCCAAAACTTGAATGGCACAATCTTAAAAAATGTTCCCAGTAAACTGCAGTGATGGATACATAACTAAATAATAAACGACAGAGAAAAGGCACGATGACCTGCTCTCTTGAACACATCTGGTCATTGAAACATCAAGTGCAATAATGAGACTTGAATCAATAGAACTTCATAGCATTTTAAAATTTCATCTAGTGACAAATCAAGGCAATCAAGACACGTTACTTATTCTACTATGCTGTTAAAGTTGTTTTTATTGTTTAAAGAAATGTTACATATTTCAGAACTAAATATCAGAGAATATATCCTACAAAAAAAGAGATTATTCATGAGAAAATCAGAGGCATTAAATGATTGTCTTGTCATCATTGATTAATGACGTTGATGTCATCATGAAAACATTTTTGCTACATTAATACCTGCTATCAACATTCAGCATCATAACGCAAGATATAATTGAGTTTGGGTCTTTGAAGGGCATTTAGAAGTTGAATACATCAGGAGAGGGAGATTTTCTGGATAACACCTTTTTTAATGTGAAAATACACGACGTTTTGGAGTATATACTCACTCCGTCATCAGGTGGAATTTGATGACCGAGTGAAAATACTCCGAAACGTCGTGCATTTTCACCTTAAAGACGTTGTTATCTTCTTGTCCTTACATATTTCATATCATTAATATTGTTTTTATACCCCTGCTACGAGTAAGCGGGGATATATAGCGGGCATTCCGTCCGTCCGTCCGTTCTTCCGTCCGGTCAATTTTCTCAAAAACCGTCAAAGGTACATCAACCAAACTTTGTACAGTTGGTAACCATGTTCTCCCGATCGCGCACAGACAATATTCAATTTTCTGAGATTTAAAATTTTTGTCGTTTCCACGGAAACGTCACTTTTTGGACTTTAATTTTATTGTGTTCAATCGGGACAAGTTTTCTCGGAAACAGTTCAAACTAGATGAATACAATTTTTTTTCTGAGTACTCATGACCATACTCTTTATCGAGTCCGAAATATTATTTTTTACGGAGTTATGGCCCTTGAATCCGAAATTGAACTTAGTACCAAAAGAACTGTGATGCTCCAATTGGGACAAGTTTTCTCGGCAACTATTACATCTAGGTGAATGAAATTTAATATGGAGGTTGTCCAAATGATGCTCTTTATCGAGTTCGAAAACCACTTTACCGAAATATTATTTTTTACGGAGTTATGGCCCTTGAATCCGAAATTGAACTTATTACCAAAAGAACCGTGCTGCTCCAATTGGGACAAGTTTTCTCGGCAACTATTACATCTAGGTGAATGAAATTTAACATGTAGGTAGTCCAGATGATACTCTCCAAATCAAGTTCACAGCCCAGTTCCGAAATTGTATTTTTACGGAGTTATGAAGCACTTGAATCTGTAATTGAACTTGGTACAGGTTTGATGCTCTAATGGGAAAAATTAAGTTACCTGAAAAATATTACATCTGGGTGAATGAAATTTTGTAATAACAAAGACAGTTCCAAAAATTATTTTGGACAATATTATGATGCTTGAAGCTGTTTTTTAAACAAAGTACCCTTCACATCTATAATTCTCAATGGACGGATAGCAGATGGCGGGGGTATGTGAGCCATGCTCACTTTTTCCTTGTTAAAAAATTGCCTAAAACCAATATCATTTTAAAATTTGAATATAACTATTTATATCGGTTTTATATACGGCATTATTTCCAACTAACTTGTAACAAAGACAATATAAAGATTTACAAAATGAGAAGTACAATCCAACTTTTTGCAGGAATTTTAATGCAAGTAATTGAGCAGACTAAACGTATCGTATGAGTATTTAGCCCTTTAGAATGTGATTCTATTCTGAATTGATGGAACTACTTTATTCATCCACGATTGGATACAATATGCGCAATAAAATTCCTTTTTAGGATATATACACATATAAAAGCGAATTAATACAGATGATCATCGAGTTACCGAGTTACTACTTCATATGATGACTTTTCAGCGGTACCAGGTACAAGATGGCCATTAGGAGCTGTACATGACTGCACGATTAGACGATCAACAAACACAAGATTATACTATTGGAGGAATCAGCTACACCTGACGTGTCCTGTCCATCCAGGTTTGGAATGTGCATATTATAGAGACTAATAAGCACTCACACTGGATATAATGACCATTTGAGCTGATTGACAGCTGTATTGGAGCTGTCAGTCAGAATGAGCCTGATTATGTTGGAGTCTAAGGATATATGGCGGTCAAGAGTAGCATTAACTGACCAGAACAGGCGTTCATATAAAAAGCGTTTTTAGTCTGAAACAAAAATGAGATTTCTAGTAGAATGGAGAAAATATTTTTGGATGAAGAAATTGTATAACCCTAACATTTTATTCATTCTTCAAAACCTCAACTTCTAGAATGCCAATTAAAGAAGTCACTACTACATGTACTTTGGCGTGAGTGCAAATTTAAAGTTTGCACATTTTAGAAAATGGTTGAGGTAAACATGACTAGGACAAGAAAAAAGAAACAGTAAAAGTTGATCGATCTTAACAAGTCACATAATGCTAGAAACTTGATTTAAGACACAGTGTGTTCTTGATAACTATTACCATGATGTAGTTCTGGTATAAATAATGCTGAAAAATGAATCTGGGATCAATGAAATGAAATTTAGCAATAACAATATTGCGAGAGATTTTATGTATTTTGCTCATTCATTCAGTTGACGGGTGGCTGTAACATTTAGGTAATGAGATTAATATGCACATTAATGTTTTGGAATGTCCATCTTGTATTTTGCAGATTCTCTTTTCAGGTATAAGTAAGACTCACCCGTTATTTAAGATCACAAGAACGTATTCATATATATTAATGATATAATATAATATGTGTCACATTGCCCTTAATGTTATTAATAATAATATTACAAGATCCTAAGGTGTGAATTTGAATTCAGGTCATCAGTACTTTAATATAATTAAATAGGACATACAAAACCTGATTCTAAAGAATAATTCATGTTGCTTTCTGAAAATTTCTTACATTTCTTAAACAAAAGAAGGACTGAACAAAACCGCTTCAAAACATTTAAAAGCATATATGACTCCTGTTATCGTTACGAGTAATACTGCCAGCTATAGGGAAAGGTCACGCCATTATTTCCTATACTTGCCATCGATTTAACAAAGGAAATGATCATTACATTATTTCACACATTGCCACACACAATGTCTGCTCCAAATCGAGACAGATCTAGTACTAAGTAACCTTCAAAATTATTTTACAGGTATGGTATCAAAAAACCTACACAATAGAACTAAAAAGATCATGTGTCTTAAGACATCAACGTTTTTTGTTTCACTTCAAAAACTAATTTATCTTTTCCCACTTGCATAAGAACCAATCTAGTTCCCGTTTGCCGTGAGATTTGATAAATCAGTAACATCCTTTGATCCTAACTACAATCATAACAACCGACAGTGTCTTCGAATGATTGTGTATCATCAAACAAAGAAATGACATTTGGACCATCCCATGGTCTGGATGATTCATCAAGCAAATAATTTAATAAGGCAGACTGAAAAAAATGTCAAAATATAATAAAACAACTATCCTATTAGGCACGAAATAGTCCTTGGTCGCCTATAAAGTTGTTTTGGATCAATGTTAGTCAGTGTTGAGCATATCACGTCTGATGTTACATGTGATTTTAATTGTAAAGAAATATATGCGGAACATATAGCAAACAATAAACATAAATAACATATGTTTCACTAATAATTGATTGTAGAGTCAAAACATGATGTTTACAGGTAATTGCTATTAAAGGATGTCGTGATTAAGTACAGCAAATAATAATAATACCACCATATTATTTCTTCTTCCGTTTTTAGATTTCATATAGACGCTATACATGACATCTGGTTTCAATATGGATACTAAACAATGTTAATGGTGGTGTCAGCATAATGTATTCATATACATGTACAGCTTGAACAGTTTACCTGCAACTTGTCTCTATTGAAGTTTATGAATATAAATGTTTTAAATATATTTGAGACGTTCCTTCACCAATATCAGATCCTGGAGAACAGTTTCTTTAAAATAAGAACTACAACAATATAATGGACTTTTTAATGATATTTCAAAGATGGTAATAAACAATATCTTCTTTGAATTCATTAACATATCCTTACGGCAGCACTATGAAACAGACATTTTATTGATTAGCACATTATCATTACGGCGAGTATCTGTTGATTACCTTATATAATGGCCATAATGCTTTTAGTGATGTCGCTGATCGAAACAAGCAAAACAGTATAAGGAGAATCTTTGACATTGAATGACGACCTTCAAAATTGAGGTTGTGGATTTGGTTAATATAACAAAATAAGAGGTTTCATGTTACATTGATACAATTAACATAATAATATTAAGGAAATACGTAACAAGAGTCACTTATGGATTTCATTGTTACTGCATTGATGTATAAATAAATCAACAGAGATTAGGACTTCAATGCTTAGGTTATGGCGACCTGTTAATGTGATGCCATCATCATAAGAGGTCTGAATGGTCTGAACTTCCTTTAATCGAATTCTAAAATGCACAAAAAAGTATTTAAAAAATCTACACAATTAAGCTTTTTCATGTTCACATTGCATTTGATTTCAAGCAATTGTTCTCACATCCTCGATAATCCAGCGCTATTGTTCCGATAAATCTACACACAAGCACTGGAAAACAGTAAGGGTATTTATCCTTAACCTAGTTACCTCCCTTCGCAATAACTCAGCGAAACGCTTGCTTTCTAACAACCAATGAGATCACTTGAAATCAAGGGTGAAATAACAAGCACTCTCGTGTCAGGATCTTGACTTTCGCAGATGATTGGGAACGCCTGGTAGCACATGGATTTTAATCATGTACCTCCACCCGTTTTGATGGACATGAATACACCCTTCTTCTCGTACATACTTCTTAAAACTGTCTTTTGAGTTTCTGTCAGGTTTTCTACGCTGAATTTGTTTCAAACTTTATCGTAATCGAGTGAGTCGGTCGCCACCATGTTTGTTTCTATAAACAACGGTAGTGATGCGTTTTGATTGGTCGAGCTGTTTACGCAGATAGTGTCTGCGTTTCGTTTCTGATTGGATAGCATGGACCCAAGAGGAGGTAACTAGGTTAGGGATAAATACCCTTACTTTTTTCCAGCGCTTGTGTGTAGATTTATCGGAACAATAGCGCTGGATTATCGAGGATGTTGTTCTCAAGGAGATTGATAAACATTCATCTTGGGCGTTTTTGTATGAAATTACAAAGTGAAGAGAGAATTAGCAACACATATAAGGAAAAAGTTGATAAATTCATTTTGGTAATGAAAATCATAGTGATAAATTAAACAAGTTCACTTTACTCAATAAAGTAATATGAGTTCATGGCATTCCTTGGATTTTGCCACATTTAACCTGAAATATGAATAGCATCACCATGACATTGAAATATCATGAAATATGAATAGCATCATCATAACATTGAAATACCTTGAAATATGAATAGCATCACCATTACATTGAAATACCTTGAAATATGAATAGCATCACCGTGACATTGAAATACCTTTTTAAGCTATTACACATTTAAATTTTGAAGAAACAACTTGGAGCGTAATTAGAAAATCTTACGAATTTGCAAGATTCAAGTATGTTGCAGTCAATCAGTTTAAGTTAGCTGTGAATAGTCTTTTAGAAAAGAAAGCTAAAGATATTGAACAAAGTGGAGCATTTTAGCCAAAGTAGTGCAGAAATTAGTTATAAAACAGACCGTCGCTCCTCCAGTGGTTTAAACAATGTTTTATCGATATGTCGATCAGTTAAAGGAGGCTGTTTAGTGATTAAGGAATCTTCTTGGCTGAAACTGATGTTGATTATCTTTATATGACCATCGTTTTCGTCAAGACCTTAAAGGAATCAATTTAACCAACATTTTATCAAACCTGTTAGTTTTCCCCATTAACACCTTCTTATAATATCAAAAATAGCTTTTTTCCAGATAGATAGAACAGTAGCTCAAGAAAAGTAAAAAATACAAATTTTGTTTATATTTGAAATGTATTTGTACAAGTCATGCAGTTAAATAACAATTACGTTTCTAAAACTAAAACTCATATGATGTATATCACAGTAATTACTACTATAGGGCTGCATACCGTAAGTGTGCTCACCGACTTGTCTATTTTAGTGCAAATATATCGTATATTTTGGCATGTCTTTGAGGCATCATATCAACGTTAAAACTAGACCGATCATTTTGCACATTGCATTTTGAGACCACAGCTTAATGTTCAATAACATAATCTTATTTGATGCTTCATAATATACAGCTTCAATGTCGACAGCTCTTTATTTAAAGAGATATTATTATATCAATATTTTCAAAACTACAGTTTTTATTTTCTTCTGTGAAATAACCAGTAAGTGATCAATTTGGTCAAACATACATAATATACTGCCTCTCATATTCTTTCAATGTGTTTGGAATGAATTTGTTCTCATTTAGTCAATCGAAAACTTTTATTCGAAAATATATGAAAATTGAATTCCCAAAATGTTTCCCCTACTATCTATTTCATAATGCCAAATTTCCTAAACACGCACCGATTACGTGACGAGCACAGGAAACGTTTGAGGATGAATGTATTACTCATGGATATATGTATATATATTCAATGTCATTCCATGTGATGTAATTTTATTGACGTTACAATGAACCTCATTTACCTGATATTTGCACTAAGACACACACGTAGATGAACAAACTTTCGGTACGCAGCTGTATGTGTTTATATTACATGTTACACATACATAAATCCAATCAGGTATGTTTTTCCAGATCTTTCAATCTATTCTTCAGTCCGAATTGTAATTAAAATAATGTAGTTTAACAACTTCACAAGACCAAATACCTCTAACAACTGTTTTAAAAGAAAATTGATTACAAATGCAAATATCCAAGCCCTATTTCGTCTGCACTAACAGCTCTCTGTAATATTTCTCCGCTCTCTGGAAAATGATTACATGGTTTGTCATGTATCTTCATTACGTGAACGAATAGCTTTGAGGATAAGTCAAAGACATTAAATGGGAGAGTTCAAACAGACAGAATCCTCCAATTTCTGACATATACTAATAAATGCAATAAACAGTAACACATTACAACGAGAGTATCCATCGTTTGAATAACAGATGTATTGAAACACACTGAATATGATTCTGATTTATATCAACTGTTAGATGCAACCACAAGCAAACATAACTGCAGATTAAAATTCAATTCCAGTGGACCTCGAAAGGTTTGTTGCAAATAAAATGTTCATGTATCATCTCCGAGGAAACACGAGGAACACACAAAGAAACTTATCATTGAGACTCAAAGGTCAGGAATAAATTCTTTAATTCCGCATTTATATATTGTTGTTCCCCTTAAGCCAATGGTATGTACATCTATCACGTGTCCAGACGTCTTGGGGCGTGTACACTCACAAGACAAATCCTTTATTGCCGAATGACCCCATCCAGCTTCACCGCAGTTTTGTTTCAATATTAATTTTCTACTCTCTGAATGTTTTCATAGCCAATGAATGGGCCTAGGTATGGTTTTTCGTTATCTATGATAGTTACGTTTTATCAACACTTAGGAAAACAACTAATTCACCCATTGTTATTTCGAACAAAAAGAATAATAATAAATATATAATTTTAAAAGTGCACAAACGTCAATGTAATGCGTAATTGGCTGACTGATGGTTTTGACATTGTTGTCGATGTATACAGTATTTCGTTGTTTTGATTCCAAATATTGATTTTAAGTAAACTAGTGATTGTACGATCAGTTTCAAGTACAGTCGAATGATCCGAGGATTCATATAAAATTCAATAAATCTTAAATGGCTGCAAAACAGAAACGTGGACTAACGCTGAATTCATCTTCAATGGAATATTGGGAACTTTAAAGTATTCCATGCTTTCCTATCAGGCTTACAATGACAATTTACACTGACAGCTCTCAATCACTTCAATTTGCACCACAATTACTCGAAATCACCTTAACGCCGTGTATGCACTATTGATAGATCACATATGGATCAAGCCATTTCAATGACATATTTAGAATGATTTGCTAAGTAAGTGTTATTGATATATAAACTGTTTCTACTTAGCATGAAGGAAGAACTATATTTTGTTTTACATTTAGAAATGTGGGTTCTTTGTTTACTCACACTTTCACACACATGTCTAAGGACAATGTGCAATGTGACGTTATGCTGCGAAGTTATTCAGCAGTAGTGTAGATGATTTAATTACACAATGTGTCATAAGCTAGTAGATGTATTAAACAGTGATATTTTCACTGGGAGTGTTATGGATATGTGACTTGTCATGTGAAGAGAGATAATATTCCGTCATCTAACATGTAGATATAAATTATCTTGCCTCACTTACCTAGCATGAATGCTTTGGATTTTATAATCCATGTTGCAAAGTGCCAGACAGAAGCATTTGTTATGAAGGCAAACGTAATAATTTCACTATAAATACTTTCATTTTCTTGGTATGATTACATTCAATGTGTTAAAGCGGCTGTAGCACGTTTTTTTGCAAATTTTATTTGATCAAATGTCCCATTTATAATGATAGTTTATGTCATTTATATTTACTTTATAGTTTAAAACAGTTCATTACACAAACCAATTATCCGTAGTAATAATAACGGTATTGCATATAAAGCAAAAATTGCATGGCACCTTTTGTTATTTCGAATGACAAAAACGTTCTCATGGCCTTACCGAACAATGTCGCTTACACACATTTTTGAACGTCCGAAGAGAGAATGGTGTTTTACTACTGGTGACATTATTTTTCAAATACATTTCATCGACTTATTTGAGAGAAAAAACGCACTACTGCATATTCACTACTTTATTACATTGTTTTATAGAATGACCATGCTGTCGACATTGAAACTTCAAAATCTAAATTGATTTGATCGAGCATTTCAAGCCTTTGGGAACGTATATACACCGGATTGACTTTAGCAGATGTTCAGGTAATTCGCAAAGGAATATAACCGGTAAAAACGCGTCAGTGTGACATTTTCTTAAAAATGGCATAAGAACAAATGTCTTTTTGTGGCAATCTGTGGTCTCTACAATACACATGGTGGGTTTGATCAGGTGTTCCTACAGGT
Source organism: Gibbula magus (assembly GCA_936450465.1). NCBI lineage: Eukaryota > Metazoa > Mollusca > Gastropoda > Trochida > Trochidae > Gibbula > Gibbula magus. Next base: position 30,375,794 of record OW388292.1, on the reverse strand, counting down.
TCTGATCTTTACAGAAATGTATTTTTCATGGTGTTCTCTAAGGTGTGTGAAGAAGATAAATGAACTTCCACAAGTAAAGACTTTGAACAGGAAATGGTATCAAATGATAAAATGCTCTTCGGTTTAAAGTCATTTTGGTCAGAATTGAAAAAAGTAATTTTTCAACGATAGACACAGAAATATACTACAATTACACACACATTCTCTAACATATTCCAACAAATATGACCATAATTAAGTATATAAAAAACCCGAGACTAAAGGGTATGAGACATCTACAGACATTTGGTTGAATATTTGTTTTTTTAGGTAAAGAATATGTGAAAGTTGACTTTCCATTGACCAGTTGTTGCAGGTGAATGAGTTAAATGGCCTGTACAGGTGTATTTATATACTGACAATATCAATATTAAATCGTCACTAATTAACACAGAGCCGTACATAAAGCTGTGTCAGGAAAGGAATTTGTTTTCATGTGTTCATTTTGCTACAAACATCTTAACATTATAATCTATATCAGGACCAACATAATGACAATTTCTGCTTCCCTTTATGATTTGGAAAGGATGAGGTCTTATGGTTAAAATTGATCCTTCTGTCTGTTATTTTTGTCAAAGAACTGAAGTGATTTTAAGAGGTCACAAGGGATTCTACAAGCAGCACGCTCATTTGCTATTCGTTTATGCTATAAAAATTAAAGTAAATCAAATGATTATTGCTTTGTCGGATATAGTGCAATAATATTGAATAACACGATAAGATAAGACCGATTAAAAGGTTGTCATGTTCAGTTATTTATACTGTTCTCCAATACAACGCTATTACTTCATTTTACGTGTACATGCATTTAGATATCTATCTCGATAAAGTATTACGATAACTTCTATAGTGCATATACTTCACCTTTCCATATTTACTGTATGCTAATTGTTCTAAATTATCAATATGTTACCCTATACAGTATAGTTCAATATAAAAGGTTTTTACCAATTTGGTATGAAATATTTGAATAATTATAGCCAGATGGATTTGAAACGTCTTCATAAGTTACAATATGGAAAAGTAGAAGCTCGAATAACTAATACTGCACTAAACAAGTCGTGATGAAAAGATTATACCTAAATATTTGTATTTTGATAACATCTTAAGTAGTTTGTCCATAATACGACGTACAGTTCACCAACAAATACAATAAGTTTTTTGTTTACATGTTATCAGATATAATTATACATGTTTTAACTAACGTTCCAGTAAACGTCCAGTTATAAACATCCCAAAATCAATTTACTCATTCAATGTATCATAAATCATACAGTCATTGAAATATTATCTTCCCGTATTGTCAAACCGGATAAATGATGAAAAGGCTTACGATATTATATGACACCTTCCACACCTTATCAAACCTCACTTTGTGTCAGCAACATCAAAGACTAAATCTAAACAATAGTGGAGATTAGTGTCTATCATAGAACACTATAACAATGTCATCATTTAATTCCTTTTGACAATCAGATAAAAGATGTATGTTTATATTTTAAAAAGAGGTGATCTTATAGGGAAGTCTAATGTCTCACTATAAAAGTGACGATAACATCATACAGCATGTCGTAAAACGACCATTTAAAATGTGCTATTCTTCAAGTATATAATGTCGTTACTCAATATGAGTAAAGTATAATATCTCAAAGAATAAATGTTAGCATAAGAGTGTTATTATGTTAAGGGTATTAAGTGTTTTGACACCAAAAGGATTTCTGCATATTATTTTCAAATATTGCTAAACATTGAAGTATGCGTATATCTGAAAATTGCCTCATATGAAAATATATTAACTATACGTAAACCACATACAGTGAAATATAGATAAACATATTCCCTGTATAATATCTCTGCTGCTTCATACTAGTAGTCACTACACTAACACAATAACTTACAACAAAAACGCTGTGACTATTTTGTGACATCTCTAACCTGAACACAACAGCTTCTGGCAAGATGTAGCAGAAACTTTAAGAACGAGAATCAGACAATCGAGATGATTAGATTATCATAGAAAAAGGGAACCATACAAGAAATCAGGATCTGTTCTCAACCAAAGCATCATAACATTCCAATTTCCTTGGGGACAAACAGATGAAAGATATCTGTTAGAAGTCATGTTTTAGAACAAGGTATTGAAGGGACCATACCGTCTTTTATTGATGGCAAAGAGTTGGATGTAATGTTAGATTAGGAATTCATAAAATTTGCAATTTTTATGGCATAGCTTTTATTGTGAAATCAAAAGCTTTATTGCCTTGATTTTAGGAACATGTTTAGTAAATGAAGCATCGGGATTGAATGTTATTAATCAGTATTAAATCAGGAAATACAAAAGAAACATATGGTTACTCTTCTGAAGTGACTCGATGTAACCTCTGCTACCCCCATGCAGTCTTTGAACTGCAGCTATAGATACATGTACCTTTATGTACCTTTTAAATGAAGTATTGAATAATTAACGACTTGAACTTGAACTGAATTTGTACATAACATACATGATTTATGTGTAAAGGTATCCCTGATTTCTGAAGCTAGCTAGATGGCAAACACGGACGCATTATAACAATTATATACAGATTCGAACTGATTCTTATATTGATTTTATCACTTCGAATTATAACTGATGAACATAGCAAGGCATGAAAGTTAATCAATACATTGTAGTTGTATTAACAGCATATGCATGATACCTGCTACATAGACATGTTGATGAAACCTAGCATATTTATCAATCAGTGTAAAAGAAGAAATCGTCTTTATGCTACAATTTTACAGCATGTCGCTATTTGTTTTGGGAATTAGTGTTATTTATTTGAGTGAGTGAGTGAGTGAGTGAGTGAGTGAGTGAGTGAGTGAGTGAGTGAGTTATTGTTTATTGCCGCTTCGACAGTAGCGCAGCCATTAGCGGCGATAGTATTATTAGAAAACCTGGCACTAACAAACAATTTTAGTGTATTCGAAAGGGAAACCAATCTTTGGGTAATGTAAGGAAATCATAGTTTGTATTTATAATGTTTTCAGAAGTTTTGCACAAAGTTGTGCAGAAACTTGCAAGTTGCTAAGTAGGATTTTCTTTCATAACTTGAAATGTATCAGTAATTCTGTTTGGTCATTTATAGCTATTACTGTCGTGACATTATTAAAAAGATCGCTAGTGGAAACATACATTTTGCTTTTCTCTTCTGAAAGTTGACAAAACAATTTAGGGAAACCGAATCTACTATTTGCGCTAAACGTGATAGACAAATGCATGTTCAAATTTGATAGCAATATAATGTTGAACGCTCATGACCCGTCCAAATGAACAATCGCGTCAGATTACAATTCCCTATTCCCCAAATGCTTCTAAAGTATAAAGAATGATCATTATGTCAGCCTCTTGTAAGTAACCTCACTCTTTAGAGGAAAGTCAATAATGTATGACCCTAATGGCACTCTTATCACTACGGCCACAATTCAGAAGACAAGTATTACCTTGAATACTATTATCATCATGTTACCCTGGTCTAGTTGAGAATGGCAATTACCTTCGTCTCCAGACGATATATTGCAATCTTTGAGGAAGTTGACGATTGGTTATTTTATCCATGATGGTGTCCACACGAACACATCAAGTACTTCCTCACTTTTTAACGGTTAGGCATTACCGTAAATGCTTGTCTGTAAATGGTTATTTGTCATTAGTTCAAGAACAGAACACGCTGACTATCATATTTCATGATCATCATAAGAAACCTTTTCACATACCTCTAATTCGTAATTCGACTTGATAATCCTGTTTATACCTATAGGTTCATACATGACCTTATAACACAATCCAGCTCTTCTGCCATGTTACTGACAGGTTGGCCTACATTGTAGATGTAATATTAAAGTTTCTATGTTGTCATGATTTAACTTCCAATTTACCTATCATAAAGATCATGACAATAAAACGAATGCAATCGGCAAAGCTTATTACATATCCATTTAACTGAGGTACGTTAAATATGAGATAAAAAGTATGCATGACTTCCAAAAAGATTATCACCAAAAATAGGTTAAAAATAGGTTAACAAGCACCAAACAAATACGACAACGGAAATGCGTATTGCAGGAATCTCAAAGAGAGTAATTCAATTGAATCTTGCTAAATAACTTACCAAACAGTATATGTCTGACAACTGAATGCATCATTCCACAAATAACTGTTCAGCGGTTTGGTGACTTTACACCAAATATAACACTTGTTTGAACTTCAGGCTTTTCAGTCGATTTATCCTTCATCCAATTTAAAAGTTTTCATTTGTTTTCTTGAGACTAAAGTGGCATCTTCTCCGATCAAACAATCAAAGTCGTCTGATGTCCAAGTTCTATAGCTGAATTAACATTAAGATTCTAATGATGACTTAGAAACTTAGAAATCTTACTGTGCTGATAGTTAAAAAGGTAACATCTTGCTGTGAAGAAACAGAATATTTAAAAGTGCTCAAACAGAATATAGATAACATCAGACGTCTCATCTCCTGGGACAATGATAAGTTCTTCCATTCTGTAACACGCATGCATTATGGAAAGTCATTTTATCAGTATTTGCAAGGATCTTCGGTGATTTATTACATATAAGAGACATGTGCATCTTGATTCATTCACAGCTAGTGCCAGTATCATTTATCAACTTATTTCACAAGGCTTGATAGCAAGATAACATTTGTAGTTCACGAGGGTCTATACGCATTTGTGAGGAGTGCTTAAAGAGACAATTCGACTGGATTATCTTTTGTAGAGATAGTGTTCATTGGACGTTATCGTTTCTGCGTTGGTCTTGTTAATACATGATTGGAATACCGAAACGACGCCATTGTGTAAATAACAAAATTGCTCATCCATAAAATCCGTGTCTTCTCTTAAGTTCATTGAAACATTGCAGCTGTGAGCTTAGTTATTTTGAAGAGAATGGAGCGCATAATTGCATATCCATCATCTCCCTTATCATCATCATCATAAACTACATTAATGAATACTTAACTTAGTAAACGACAGAGAAAAGTCATGATGACCGGTTATCTTGAAAACATCAGGTCATTGTAACATCAATTGCAATAAATAGTCCTGAATTTCAATAAGTGACAAATTAAGGCAATCAAGACACGTTACCTATTCTACTCCCGTGTATCATCTCATTCAAATGAAAGTGTCACATATTTCAGAACAAAATATCAGAGAAGATTTCGTTAAATAAATATGTCAGTTGGCAGACTGAAATGAGAAATGAGAAATTTGCTTTTATCATAAAGTAATGACGTTGATGTCATCAGAAAATCATTTTGTTATCAGCAATACATGACATCAACATTCACCATTAAAAAGCAACATTAAGCACATAAATAGATCACTACATAATTCATATAACTATTTGTGCTTTTAAAAATACTTTTCAGAATATCCTGAATATTCCGTCCTTTCTGGTTCTCTCACCTTAATTTTTGAGACGATTTACTACTCTGAGGTGAGGTGAGGTGAGTTGGAGTTTAACGCCGCTTTCAAGAGTATTTCACTTATATCGCGGCTGCTAGTATTATGGCAGGGAGAAAGTCCCCAACGCCATGTGGCTATGCATTGCGGTGAAACCTGCGAGTATCGACTGGAACTAGCGAACCATGGGTGGTACTGCCCTGAAATTCAGTGTAGCATTGCACCCAAACCTGACTGCGTGTAGAACAGTTCTCTACTGCAGACTAAGTTGCCGTGCCCCTTGCGGGATTCGAACCACTGACCTCTTGATCCGAAGCCGAACGCGCTAACCACTGCACTATCCCGCCCCCTACTACTCTGATCTGATATATGTTCGTTAAAACATTTTCTAATGAATAACTTTCTTTTCTCTTTAAATAATATGATAACATAAAAATACATTATTAAAACCATTGCTACATTGACAATGGGCATGCTCGTTTTACATGTATTCACAACAATCATTATCATATTATTTTGAATAAGGGACTGATGAAGGTCAACCTGCCGGCTGATAATACTGCTAGGTCCATAATAGGTGGTCGAGACGATAAGGATGCTCATCAGGTTACCAAGGTACTAGTTCCCATTGATGGCTATACAGCAAAAGACCTGTACAAATTGGCCATTAGAAGCTGTACATGACTGAAGGAGCAAAACAGTCAGCAAACACAAAATAAGACTATTGGAGGAATGAGCTTCACCTGACGGATCCTGTCAATCCAAGCCGGAATGTGTATATTATTGAGGCTAATAAGCACTCACACTGGATTTAATGAATTAATAGCAATAACGGCTGCTCGGTCCACCACTTGACCACTTGACCTGATTAACAGTTGTATTGAACCTGTCTGTCACTATTATATTATAAGGAAATATGTCATTGACGTTTTGCAATGACTGACCTTACATTTTTGGTCTGAAACTATTATCAGAATGGGCTTTGCGAGGTGTCAACTGTGATTAGGTATCTAGTGATACTCACTACTATGTAATTTGATGTATTTGCCTAATAACATGATGGTAAATGCTTGCATGGATGTTGCAGACTGTCTAGTAACATGATGGTCTATGCCTACATGTACGTTGCAGACTGTCTAGTAGCATGATGGTCTATGCCTACATGTACATGTACGTTGCAGACTGTCTAGTAACATGATGGTCTATGCCTACATGTACGTTGCAAACTGTCAAGTAACATGATGGTCTATGCCTACATGTATGTTGCAGACTGTCTAGTAACATGATGGTCTATGCCTACATGTATTTTGCAGACTGTCTAGTAACATGATGGTCTATGCCTACATGTATGTTGCAGACTGTCTAGTAACATGATGGTCTATGCCTACATGTATGTGGGGGGGGGGGGGGGGGGGGGGGGGGGGGGGGGGGGGGGTAAAGGACGAATAGCTTTACATTATAGAGAGTTAAATCTGCGGCTCAAAGCTCAAATGCTTGAGTCGTGAACAAATGTTTTTAAATGAAACTATTTCAAATGATTTGTCAAAAATCGGACGCAACAAGCAACAAATTCGAACACAACAAACAAAACATTTTCATGTGCATATCCTAGGGACATTGACGTCATCATCGGCACTGTGAGCACCGAATTTCCTAAATTGTCCGAGGTGCATGTGGCGTACATTTAATATAAAACGTACGAGTCATGCTACAGCATAAGCGTCGTGCTTGAATCACGAATATGCATGACAAGCACGTTTTGATTCAGAAATATTGAGTACTAAAATATGTCAATGCCTATAAAGACTGAGTGGTTTTTTAATGCTCCAGGGGATTTCAGGGAACTTTGAAAACATGTGCATGTACATTTGATGGACCTCAACAGTGACCCTCCCGATTCAATGAGTGACATCCCCCCTCCCGATTCAATGAGTGACATCCCCCCTCCCTCAATGAGGGACCCTCCCCCCTTTCCAGCTTGAGTTGTAATTTATATTCTTGCATATGAATCACGTCTAATTGCATATCAATTATTTCAGGTTATTGCAGCTACGAATTTGTTCTCAAGGAAAGGATTTAGTATGTAACATCGTACCTGACATCGCTCTGGCACTTTGTTACAATACAGGGGTTTCAGTGGCAGAAAATAAAATAACATAACCATTATATGTTCAAACATTGGCAAAATGGTTAGATGCAGGTCGCTGTTACACTTAATTTCGTGATATAAATTAAATACACTTGAAAAATCCCACTTGACCTCATATCACTTGCTTTACATACATGCTCATATTCTTCTTTTAGGATTATCGACTCCGATCGACAGAAGCGACTTTTTCTTTTCGGAATTTTCAATCTAATAAGTATTGAAGTGTGTTTCATCGACACAAATAAAGCCAATCCATTGGCATTGTTTGTTGTCTTTTATAGAAGTCAGTAAATCGGTTTTATGAGCATGATACCCGAACACAACCAGACAACTGTACATCTATCGGGATATAATTGTACTCCACGTGACCACAATACAATCATATGATTGGACGATTGCCTACATGTAGGTTACAGACTCATCTTATGTCTTCAAATATGACTTAGTTAAGATCAAATGAACATATTCAAATATGTTTGTAATATGTCACATTCCCACTCAATATCATGTATGATATTATTACATGTTTCCCAAGTTAGAAATGTAGTTCAGGTAATCACGTACCTGATTATAGTTAAAAGGCGACGTTAGAAAAACAATATTGCAGACATTCACACTGCATCCTTTGAATGAAGAATTCATATTACTTTCCAATAATTTGTAAAACGTGTGAATCTCATGTGGATATGACTGTTGCCCACGCATTAATAAAATACAAATACATGATAACATATAACTCACATACATTACACAAAGTCTGCTCCAAATAGAGCAGATACATTACTATGTTACCTTTGACCACAGGGGCTTGGAAACAGCGTTTGAAAGACATATAGCTATATAGACCCTACCCTATTACTATATACAAGGAAAGGGATGTAACAACGAAACCACTCTGTGCTCATTCAAACTCATATTTCGCATAAAAAACGCCCCTGTGCCTTTGACGTTATATCGTTGGTCTGGTATCAAAATACCTTGAACTTTGCAACTTCTAAAAAGATCATATGTCATAATAAATGAACGCCTTTTGTTGCACTTGAATAATTGTATTAATATTTTCTCACTTGAAGAAGAATCAATACAGTTCGCGATGTCCGTGGGATTCGATTATTAAGAAACACTCTTTGATCCTAACTACAATGATAACAACTGACACTTACTTGGAATGGTTTGTATCATCAAACAAAGAAATAACATTTTGACCATCCCATGGTATTGACGATTCAAAAAGCCAATAACCTAATAAGTGATACTGAGAAAAAAAGACTGCCCAACGAGGGCATTTAGAGATCTGAGATCGGCTACAAAGGCGTTTTGATCAATCTTGGTAAGTGAGTGAGTTAGTTAGTGTTTAACGCCGCTTTCACCTACATCATGGCTGCTAGTAATATGACAGGGAGAAAGCCCGCATCGCCATGTGGCTATGCTTGCCGTGAAACCTGCGAGCATCGGCTGGAACTAGCGAACTATCGGTGGTCCTACGCTGAAATTCATTGTAGCATTGCACCCAAACCTTACTGCGTGTAGAACAGTTCTCTACTGCAGACAAAGTTGCCGTGCTCCTGGCGGGATTCGAACCACGGACCTCTTGATTCGAAGCCGTACGCACTAACCACTGCGCTATCCCGCCCCCGCTTCTACCCCTTTTTGTCCTGGGTGTCAAACCAAACAAGAACCGTTAAACAAGCAGACATATCCTGATAATTGACAGCAAAAATTTAATTTTCTTGAAAGATGAGACAGTGTCTGTAGATCTGAGTTGAAGAGGGAGGGACTTCCAGAGTTTTGGTGCAACACGTGAAAGGGCATTATCTGCAAGTTTCGAGTTTGTGGATGTCACAGCTGGGATTTAGATGACGATCTAAGTGATCTTGGAGGCTGGTAGTATGAGAGTAGGCCTTTCAGATACTGCGGGAAGGATTTGTCATTCAGTGTGGAATAGGTCAGGAGAAGCTGTTTGAATGTTATGCGGTCGTTTACAGGGTGCCAGTTGAGTTCACGGAGCATTGTGGTGATGTGAAGGTCTTGTGCGTGTTATCATACGGGCTGCTTTGTTCTGTGTGCGCTGGAGATGTTGGATTATAGTGGTACCGGAGAGAAGAGAATTACAATAATCTAATCTGGAAGTTACATAGGAGTTTATCATAGTTTTACAAGTTTCTGAATCAATATATTTGCGTATCCTGCCAATCTTTGAGAGGTGGTAATTTGCTGATCTGGCTGTGTTCAGTGCCTGTTTCTTACTTGACATTGACCTGTCCATCAAAACACTGAGATTCTTAACTTGAGTTGATGGTTTGACAGATGCAGAATCGAAAGTGATGTCGATGTTGGGAATCTTCGATAGTTGTTGGTGAGTCCCGAACACAATGAAGTCAGTCTTCTCACCATTCACCTTGAGGAAGTTGGAGGTCATCCATTGGTGAACGTCAAAGATACACTCTTCCATAGATGGTATTTCGGATGACACATGGTTCGGCTTGACAGAGATATACAATTGTTGGTCGTCAGCATATTCGTGGAACACCTTGGAGTGATTCACTGTGGTACTGCCCAGTGGTTGTATAAACAAGGAAAACAACACCGGACCCAACACTGAACCTTGGGGCACGCCATGTTTTGTTGCTCTCAGTGGAAATGTGACTCTGTCCACCTGTACACACATCGATCTATTCCTAAGATAGGATTCAATCCAAGAAAGGGCTGTTTTATATATCAACATTTTAGACACGATTCCTTAATATTTCTGAGTGTTTTAATTTTAAATGAACTTTATACATGACGTCTAGTTTCAATATGGATACTGAACAATGTTAATGGTAGTGTCGGCTTTAACGCATTCATATACGTTACATCATCTGTAATATCTGTCTAGCTGTAATTCGGCAAACAAGAACTTGATGATTATTTTGTCATCGTTGAGACTTTTCAAATACATGTTCAAATATGGATTCTAAAACATTTTATTAGAGGAAACATAATAAAATAAGACCTAGAACATGGCAATGTCTGTAATGATGTTAAAAAGTTAGTAATGTTAACTGTCCAATCATTATCCTTCAGCACTATAGAACCAGACAGTTCATTGATTAACACGTCACATTTTCATGACTATGATGCCTGCTTGTTTAACGTTTCTTGTATGGTTTGACAGTTTATTTTACTGAATAATTTGATGCTCTTTCTTCTTCTCACTTTTATCATAAAACATAAATTGATGATCCTATAATGGCCATAATATTTAAGTGATGTTAGCTGATCGCAACATTACACAGGGTAAGGGAAATGTTTGACATTGGATGATGACTAATGAGGTTGTGGATCTTGTGAACATAACAAAATAATAGGTAACATGTACATTTATACAATGAACATATTATCACGAAAATAGGTAATACGAGTACTTCAGGAATACTGTGATTATCTTTCATTGCTACAATGATGTTTAAAATGAACCAAAGAGACTAGGACGTCCATGATCAGGTTATGCCGACCTGTTACGGTGATATCATCATCATAAAAGGACTGACTGCACTGCACTTCCTTTAATTTTGATCGAATTCTCAAATGCACAAAATGTATCAAACTTCAATACAATAAGGCAATACTCGTCAGACGTACCATTTCATGTACTCATTTCAATGGATTTCAAGAAATTGATCTCAAGGGGATTGATGAACGGTCAGGCGTGTTTGTTTGAAATGACAAAATGGAGAGAGAATAAGCAACACATATTAGACAAGGTTGATAATCTTATCATGGTAATGAAAATCATAGCGATGAATTAAACACATTCACTTAACTAAATAAAGTAACACCGAGTTCACGGAATTACTTGCATCTGACATATATCTATGTTACTTTGAAACATGAATATCATCTCTATTCCTTTGAAATAACTTTTTTGCAGCAATTGCACTTGATTTTCCTTTCCTTTCTTTTCATGTATTCTACCTTTCGTGTGATCTAACACTGCATTAATGTTCTATGTCCAATTGGTCAATTTCTGCATTTGCAGACAAAAGTCATCAGGAAAGATGGCTTATCCCCCCCGGCCCGACATAAGTTGAATAATCAGTTTTAGCAGTATATAATTAAAACTAAAAAGAGTTTTTGCCCAATTCACTTCAACTTATTACCTTTCTGAATGTATGGAAAATCACTTCAACTTATTACCTTTCTGAATGTATGGAAAATGTTGCCAGGGAAACAGAAAATATACAGTTAGAAATGTTCAAACCCCTTAAAGGCACATCTACTTGATATGAGGAGGCAGTATACAAAATTTGGTGAGGTATGGTAAAATAGTGTTAGAGATCTGCTCCGGAAACAAACCCTACCCTTCAAATAGCCCAAATTGTTACAATGGAATCAAACAACAATTTGTTTTCAAAAAGCTGAAACTCCAAAAGGCTACATGATATGGGGAGGTTGTATACCAAATTTGGGGAAGATTGGCCAAGTAGGTTTCGAGTACTGCTCCGGAAACGATGTGATCACGGACGGACAGACGGACGGACACACAGACGAAGCCAACGACTAAACTTAATAAAAATGCAGTAACACCGATACGTCGACAAAGCACTTTCTTATGTGTTTAAAGACGAGATTTCTGAAAAAAAACTGTTAAAGTATGTATGTGTCCATTCATAAATGATAAGGATCATGGCAAAAATCACTTGTATGATGTTTTCAAAATATATGAATGCATATCATCATTTACACATGGAAACTATTCCAAATACTATAGCCACTTTATGAACATTAAACTAATCAACAGAAACTATAGATGCTTTTGTTGAACACCTTTGAATGCCGGTGGATCGGTTCTATGAAACATGATATTATGTTAATGTTGTTGTTGTTTCCCAAAGCCCTAATGATCCTGATATATGACAGATCACAATCGAATCGAAGAAAACCAATTGGAGTTGTTCTAAAAGCATTTTCAAAATACAGGTTGAGCTACTTTGACCTGTTCACAGTGTTCAATCGGAGCTGTAATAATCGATCCAGTAGCGATCAAGACTGTCACAAGACACACGATTTGAGTATTGGACAAATCAGCTACACCTGATGGATCCTGTCAATCCAGGCCGGAATGTGTATATTATGGAGGCTTATAAGCACTCACACTGGATTTAATGAATTAATGGCAATAACTGCTCCGCAGTCCACCATTGACCACTTGAGCTGATTGACAGTTGTATTGAACTTGTCTGTCAGTATGAGCTAGAATGTGTTGGAATAAAGGTAGTCTGTTGGTCAAGAGTAGTATTAACTTACAAGCCAGAAAGGAGGCCCCTTGCACTGGAAACTATTTATGATTTGAAGCTAGTAACAAAAAGTCCTTAGCTGTTTCAAACTGATTTATGGCATTCATTTTCAGAAACAAACATCGTTTGTATACTTTTGTGGACAGTTGTGCTGCAAACATGGAGAGGTTGGTAGAATTGAAATTTGGAGACAATAGTAGAAGTGAATTACTCCACATATCAATGGCCCGGTATGTAAACACACATTGTGTCTTATTCATTTATTCAAGAGTCGCTTAAAATATATTTTTGACAATTAATCGGCTTTAAAATTAATAAAACTGTAATTAATGAATCAGACATGACATGTCAATTTCCAGGGTATGTTTGACTCAATGCTACTTTTTCATAATGACTGCTTTAACATGCTTAAAGATAGATATAGTAGATAGTAGAACAAACACTGATGAGCTGCACTAACCATGTCTGTAATATAGCTATTCAAATTCAGTAGGGAAGAAATGTGTGGATGTTCTATATGTTTGTTTCTAAAGGTTATTTTATATTATAAAACCTACTGTCCGAAGTGGAACGTCATTAGCTGATCCACTTGTCTCGTTGAGCCTTTCGATGCTTTACCAGCAAAGTGAGGGTGTTGTTAAAATCTAACACTCCTGTTTCAGTTTGGAAATACTTGTATGATATACGACAGATGCATATCTTCATAGGGAAACGTGCGATACAATATTGGTTAATGAGTATTCATTTATGAAGCGACATCAATGAAAGAAAATCAAATTCTAGGTCGGCATAGTTGATGTGTTTTGTACATTTACTCGTTCTATTTATCGACTGGAGATGTGAAGAGGTTAAGACGTAAATATTAAATTTAGATGAAATTCCAAATCAATGTCTGCTCAAGATGAGTAAGCTCGATTTCTCCACTGCAGAATGTTAAGCAATTAAACGTTTGTGCTCAAATGCCATTGGAACATATTATAAACTCACAGTGCACTGTCAAGTTGAAACGGAGTAAACTAGCTACATGGATCATGTAGTCATCGATTGAAAGGATTATAAACCAATGATGCCTGAAAATTATACATGAGGTTGCCAATAAAGTCTCGAAAAACATAGTTGGTGAAGATTCACAACATGTACATGTATTTACTATTTAAATCCTGGCTGAGGATAGTACCAATGTACTCATTTCATTTTCCTGAACGGTGATAAAATAGGATAACTGGAATCCGAAAGTAATCACATCTTTATTGGTAATAAAATAAACAGGAAAGAGGCATTTCTAAATCGCCCATGGGATTCTGCATTCGAGCCCCGAGACTGCAGCTATGAACAATTTATGCATTATTCATCTAGTGCAGAATTTATCTTGCTCGGGAAATGTAATGTACGATGTTTGATCTACTACCATGATACATATATTCTTTTTGGTAAAATAATTGACTGATTCAGAAAAAAATTGTCTTATATGATTGATATAAACCTTAATATATATCGTCCAATTCGTGCCATGATCATCGAGCGTAAACACCAACAAAAGCAAACAAAATGTTTCTCTTAGGAACTATGCAGTTCAAAATTTATTCCACACGCTCAAATATTCGTTAAAATATTAAAATGATCACTTGTAGATTATGAACGACTTACCGTTAATATGGCTAACGAAATCTATATAGACCCAACACGAATACTTCAATATTCAATATAGATATAAATATATGTTAACCATACATAAATTGAGCTATAAATGTGTTCTTAATCACAGGGGCTGGTATTGCTGATAACAACAACGTCCTAAGATTGTGTTTATCTAGATATAAAGTTAGATTCTCCAGATATTGTGCATGCTTACAATGTATATTTTAATATTGTTTTCACTGCTTTCATGCTCTCATGCGTAGCCTCCTATCTCGTCAATTGGTTTGCATTTCAGTCTACAGCATATATTCTTTTCTCGAAAGAGTCAAGTTAATCAATTTAAGTGAGCCGTGAATATGAAATCATAAAGTCATAAAATAAAGTAACACAAACATTTAGCCAAAGTGAACGAAATTAGTCATAAAACAGATCATAACATGTATATTAAGAACTTGTAACACTTAATTATATTGAGATACATTCCCCTAGCGAACTAAACATGTCAACCGAGACTACTACTTTCATAATAATTACAGGCAAACGTGTAACTGTTAACTATGAGGTATCAAATCAGATTACGTTATGGAACACTCAATGTGTCTTCTTATAATGCCTAAGTATGTGTACTTATATCAAATTATCAATACAAATATCCCACCATGTATGTTCATAGATCATTTAATCTATTCTTCAACTAGAATTGTTATCAAAATAATGCAGTCCAACTACTTCACAAGACATAATGCTTCGACCAAGTTACCCAATACCTCTGATGACTGTTCTAAAAGAAACTTGATTACATATGCTAATATCCAAGCCCTATTTGGTCTACACAAATATTTCTCTTATCTGTCTCCGCTCTCTGAAAATCAAAGATTAAATAATATGTCATGTCATTACTTGAACAAACAGATTTGAGCATCAGTCAAAGAATTAAAATTGGAGAGTTCAAATAGACAAAATCCTTCAATTTCTGACAACGGCTAATAAATGCGAAAAACCTTATGTTTCATCTGGGATATATCTTCAACACGCTAACAAATAACCACCGGTCAAGAGTATCCATCAACTTGAACCACACTGTATATGATTCCGACCACAGGCGAACATAACTTTAGATCAAAATCCAATTTAAGCGAAGCAAAACAATTTAACAAATAAAACAGCTCATATGTCATCTCTGGGGAAACATGAGAAACAGGAAAAGGAGCTATACCATTAAGACTCAAAGGTCGGGAATAAATTAAATAATTCCGCTTTTAAAATTGCTGTGTAGGTTCCCTTTAAGCCAATGGTATTCACATCTATCACTTGTCAAGAACTCTTGGGGGCGTTCACTCACAAGACAAAATCCTTTATTGTCGAGTGACAAACCCCCATTCAGCCTTACCACTGCTTTGTTTTGATAATCTGATTGTTTTCATTTCAAGTTATGGGTCTTGGAATCGTTTTGTTATATCAACGGTTTGTCAATGTTCTGGAAAAGGTATTATACCGTACAATAATTAAACAATAAACAATGTCTTTTAAACGTGCAATGACTTCAATATAATGCAACAAAACTTCATTACCAGCTGACCATTTAGCCGATGTCTACGTTATTTAACTGTTTTGATTCCATGTGTTGATTTTGTAACCAAACGTCTGATTAATCTATGGATTTCAAGTATAGTTCAGTGGTCTGATGATCCAGATTAACGTACGGTTTAAGTGTGATGCTGGGAGTCACATATGCCAAACGTTATAATTTGTGTTATTGTACTGTTGCCGGAAATGACTGCGTTAAAATACATCGATTCGGAGTTGTGACGATATACAGATCTGAGATAAAGATAAAGATAATTATGATCGAAACGTCAATTAGTTAATGTAATTTTGGAAACTTATGTTCAGAAGATGTACAAGTCATTTCACTACCATGCACTTAAATGGGATGTGTGGTTTCATGTTGTGCACATATAGTAAAGGTGTAAGCAAGTAATTGAGTTTAGTGAAATTATTGAATTGCAATCAGCACATCTGATATTTTGGCACATATCAAAACCAAATTAAAGTTCATGAAAGACCTGAATGACCCTTTAAACAGACAAGACAGACATGGGAACATAGGTTTCATTTTAAGTAGACATGTGGACCTATTGTGCACATTTAACCATTACCAATATACGTATTTGGTATGTCAATAGCCTCTCATCGTGATTGTTTGCTATATTGTACATTGAATACACTGCCAACACACCACACAAACTCAATATTAGTGTGAGTTCATATGTCTTGCCCATGACACGTAGTACTGTAAAGGTACCCTTCTCAGCCACTTCAATTTGTACAACATACTACTCAAAATGATTACCTCCAAGCCTTGAATGTTCTGTTGATAGATTACATATCAATTAAGACATGCTAATAAACTATTCAGAATGATTCGCTTAGTAAGTGTAATTGATATAAACTAATTCCAAATAACATGACTAGTTAGTTGGTAAAAAGCAAGGATTTATTGTTTATATTTAAGATTTACGTTTAGAACTGTAGGTTCTTTTTTTTAAAAATATATAAGAAATGATATTGTAATGCATGAACCTACTCGTTACTGAACTGTTGTCTACATATGATTGTAAATTTATATTTTCTCTCCAACACATTTATGTGTTATTTATGTTGAAAGTAAAGTCTTGTCACCGCACTGTTATTGATAAGTTCATTCACTGTTCCCTTTTCTTATGTAACACTTAAAGCTGAATGAAAAAGTTACCCTCCAGCCATCGAGTTAAACATGGTGACTAAAAGTGCAATACCACTTGCACTTCGTACAAACCTCAAATTTACTTGAAAGATGATGGTCATTTACAATCCAGTTGAGTTTTAAAGAGTTCCTTGAAATACTAATTTGAAACAGACAATTAATATGGCATAATAAATATCCATATCACATACATTCACATGGATGTATGTTAATCTGGAAAATTGTCTAACTCGCTCAGTATAGCCGGTATATAGAAACGGAGAAAATAGTGTCGTTTGTATTCACTAAATGCCTACGTCATTACATCCTGTTATCTGAAGAGTATAACACGTATCTTTGCATGGATGGTGTTTCTTAATTGGTCGTGTCTGTTAGATTAAAGTATTTTCGCTTTGTCTCTATTGGTTTGTTCGGCAACAACCAGCCTTTCCTAAGATTTCAGTCTTTTGATGTTCAATTGCCGAGTAGCTTTTACTGCAATTGAACGAAAAAGTAAATAAAATCAATGAAGTTAAATTAAGTCCGATGTTAACATTTAAAAAAAGACCAAGGAAATTTAAGATCGATTGCTCTTAGAACATTTCTTTTAAGATTTTAAATACTTCAATAATACTTCACAATGATTTAATCATTATCATAAGAGAAATATGTCACAACAAGTATTTTGACAGAAATGATATACATAACTTCAGCTCCATACCGAAAGTTTGTTCACCTAAATGAGCATCTGAGTGCAAATGTTATGTACATTGACGTTCAGTGCAACGTCACACATAATGACAATGAATCATCCATATATATATGTCCATGAGACAAATAATCATTCTCAAACGTATTCTGTGATCGTCACTTCCTTGGTGCATGTTTATGAAATTTGGCATAATGCAATAGACAGAAACGTTCCCATTTTGAAAATTCAAATTAATTAATTTTGAATAAAAGCGTTCATATCAACTAAATGAGAAAAATCATTCCAAATATATTTAAAGAGTATAAGATGACATACATTATGTATGTTTGACAAAGTAGAACACTTAGTGAATATTTCACAGAAGAAATAAAAACTGTAGTATATACAAGTTATAATGATAATAATACGAGACATAGGGGATACTATCATTAACGAGATCTAATCTAAATCTAATGGCAAGGGGTTACTTATCTGTAATAAAGTGAAAATGTGAGGATGTCATATACAGATACCAAAAGAGAAACATTTTCATGGGATAATGAAACAAACTTCTTTATATCTCATAATCGGGAAAGAATTTATGTTAATAATTAATATTATCTTTACCTTACAAATTATTCTACCGTGTTTCTCTTTGCAACCAACCTCTAAATCAGGAGATACTTGATAATTTTTAAAACATTCTAAAAAACCTTATTCTAAAATTGGAAGTTAACGTACAAATATATTCCCCCACGGAACTTTTTTTCCTCAAGGCGAATGCTACATCAAGGATATTTAACAGCTTAATCAATTTACAACTGAAGTTTCAAAGTACGCATTGTATTGTTTGTAGTCTTCTTCAAAATCAAAGCCAGAACTCTCAATTTCGATACATTTAAAGACATGCAAATGAAGCATTTCCTGTGTTTCTTCAAACACTCCTCTTGCGTCAACCGTAAATAAAAAAATGTTGTCACCTTTATTTGGGCAGCGGGTTCTTTTATTTCATGATGGTTGTCTCAGATACAAAGTCGTTGCACTGCATTCTGAGAATATGTACATGTAACTAATGTAAGAACAACTAAGCTCAATTCTTTCAAAGCATTTCACTCAAAGAAGATGGGAGGTCCAAATAATACACGTTCTTTGTGGTTCATTGTTTGGGAGACATTCTAAAGGTTAATGGCAAACTTCAACATTGTACAATTCCAGTAAATTTGTGTATCCTTCCCACTCATACCGACACGATGATACTGTATACAAAAGAAGTAAGATGTCCTTAAAGATCTGTCGTATATTTCTTGATTGTTAAAGTAATTATCTATGTTAAATGGCGTTTTCAGTTTGGATTCCTATATATTATCAACTGTTTTCATGAAGGTGTTGACAATCAATAAAGTATACGTTTAATCAATAATAATCAAGAATGTACATGAACAAGTGATAAATACAACTTGCCATCTTTCATATTTTGTAATGATTACTTTGCTTTAAATTTACAGCTAACACTAACAAAGCTTCGATTTAATAAATTCATCACAGACAATTTGTCATTAATAATAATAATAATAATGAGGATACTTATATCGTGCTGAACTCCACAACACAAAGGGCCATGCTCAAAGCGCTACACACATTATTACCCTGGTGTAAGGACCAACATCGTTCCTTTTTCATTCTCAACTCCCTTTGGAGTATGCAACCTGGGCTGCCAATTAAGGCGCTCGAAGGTTATCTGTCACATTGCCTGCACTTCCAAACCAGGTACTCAATTGTACTGCTGAGTGAACAGAGGCACATTTCGAATAAAGTCCCTTGCCCAAGGTGACACCACGAGCCTCTCAACTCATGTCTCAGTGTGGGGCAGGGAATCACCCTTCAAACTCTCAGTTTTCATTCAGCAATGAGGCGGGTAACCTACCCATCCAGCGAGCCACGCCCGTTGTTGCTGAACTTAACTGATAGCGGTCGACTGAGCTATGCACAGGACCACGTGCCATCATTATACCCTCCATACTCAGTCCGTCAAAAGTGATGACAGAACCATTATAATAACTTATATGATTGCAATGGCAGAAACGTGTACGTTAGCTCATTGAATACCTTTCACATTGGATACATTTAATAAAGGTACCAAATACAGCCACCGAGAGTCACAATCCCCTTGTTTGTTTGTGCTTGGTAAATGTCACCGTCTGATTGGATCTACGAATCCATTGCTTCTGATACTAAACATGCCTTAATTTCCAGGAGACCCACTGACATGTCTAAATAAACTAGAACGAGTCCATGCAGTAAGATATTCTCTCTCATAGCCTTAAAACTGCATGCTATGATGTAGGGGTATGTATTGTTGAAGGATATGTATGAATGGGAAGGAGAAGAATAGCAGAATGGACATATCTTAATCTATACTAATCAAATAGAACACACAATGACAATAAACTTTAAAGGGACAGTAGCACGTTTTTTTGCTGAAATAAGTTGATGAAAAGTATTTGAAAATAATGTTACCAAAAGTTCAACACCCTTCTCTCTTCGGAACATCAAGTAAAAATGAGTGTACATGGTTCAATAAAGCCATGGGAATAGTGTTTGTCCTTCGACATAGTAAAATGTGTTCACAATAAAATGGCCACCATTCCTTTTTTGCTTTATACGCAACACTGTTATTACCACTGCGGATAATTGGTTTGTGTAATAAGATCTTTTACCCTTTAACTCATTAACGCCGACATGTAATTAACTGCTCAACTAGCACCTGGCTGCAGTGAGATCAATTAGACTTCGTCACCTCTGATTTAGCGAGAGCGAGTGGCATGTCATAAACATGACTGATTGTTTGTTGTTTCTTGCATAACGATGAAAAGTAGACAGGAAATTGGTGATACGAAACTATTGTGAATAATGTATCATTAAGATATCAGATATTGAAAATATTTGCTGATTGTTTGTTATATATTGACAGATCTCCATATGCGCCAGTGAGCAACTGTATAGATGGATACTAGGCGCTATACAAATGAATTATTTATTTATTTATTTATATATATGAACAATTATGATATATACAGTGCTGTGATAAGTTTGCCAAACTTAAAATCCTGTAAGAAATCTATTTAATCCATGTGTAAAAGTGAACGTCTTTATTTACCTCAATTTATATTTATGCTTGGTCTGTATCACTTGTAACTATTTGTCACTTAGTATAGTTACATGTTTTTAAAATTGGGATAAGTTGTATATATTAGATGAGACGAAAATACTTTTATTATAACAGTGTTAAAGTTTCCATTTTACCATTAGGACATTTAGGGAAATAAGTATTATTAACACTAAAATAATGCAAGCAAGTTTATGAATGTGATTAAAGCGTGTTTTATTAATATCTACCGCCGACAGTGAGCACAAAATAACATGTTATATAAACATATTCAATAATCCTATTTCTCACCGACATGCGTAAATTTACAAACGTTGTGTAGACTTGTGATTATTGAGAAGCCTCAAAATTCTGTGCGTAGTCGCCTTATTTATATCACAATAACAGATTTAAAATTTCGATTTCAACATAAGTACATATATACATGTATGTGTGATCTTATGGTATGTACCATGTGTATGTAGCACTTAATTAAATATGCTACATCAATATAGTATTGCCTGCAGTAGTCCAACTCTCTCACACAATGTATCGACGTGAAACCTCCTGGTATTTGTCAGATCGAAACATAAGACAATCTCATTTACACACTGTCAACAAAGCATTGCCTCCAATAGTTCATCTGAAGCCCAGACAGTGACACGTGGGAATAGAGTGAAGGTGTCTTTGATGTTACAGCAAGGATTAACAGTGTCCATAACGGAAATAAGTCAGTCTAGCTTCAAGTGGATACACGTGGGTGCTGCAATCCACTGCTATATTACAAGAATAATCTCAGCTTTTGTTAAAATCAGTGGTTGAATACCCACATGTTTGACTTTCCGAAAGATGTTAAACCTATTTGTTTCATATTATATGGAATGTAAGACCCTTCGAATGATCTGATATTTTTGCACACGTGGATGCTGCAATCCAGTGATATCTTACCAGAAGAATCTTAGCTTTTGTTAAAATAAGTGGTTGATAGTAGAGTACTCCTATGTATTTTATTTATCAAAGATGTTACACCTAGCTAATTTGCATGATGTTACCAAATCATATCAACTATTGGAATTAACCATGACAGTTTCTCCACAAGATACGGTGAGCATGTAATGTCTTCCTCTCAATCTGCAAGAATACCCTTTCGTTTTTCAGGACGATTTATGATATGCAATATTAATTTGTTAAGAGACTTAGAATAGATTTGCCACAAAAGTGAGATAGTCCTATGATATATTCATGTCAGTACTTTACAGGAGGGGAAATAACTCTTGAACAGCTATGAGGCTGGCGAATACCTGATAATGCCATCACATCAAACACAAAGGTCACTATTACGTGACTATTCCATAAAAACTGAACAAATCAACGCGACATTTTGCAATATAGTCATTCAGTATGGATAGATATTTAGAATTTCGAGATGTTCGTTTCAATACTTTTAACCATCTTATGTCGTTATTGTTATACAATGTGTGATTTCAGTTCCCAACATGACCATCTAGTGCCTGATTACGCACACAAACCTACTGGCGATGTGAATTGTCATTCGCAGTTCTCATGACAGATGTTTCAACGCTTTATCAATACGTTGAGGATGTTGTCAGATCTTACAATCTTGTTTCAATTTGTAAATATGATTTACGAGACATGCATATCTTCAAATAGTAAGGTGTTCCCTGATACAATATTGGTTATCTAATGCAGATATCAAGCCAACATAATTGAAATAAGTTTGCATTTTGTACAGATACTCATTCTATTTATCCATTGAAGATGTGAAGATAATATCGATGTTGTTCGAAACTTCCAAACCAAGGTCTTCTAAAGATGAGTGACAAGCTGGATTTCTCCATTGCATAATGTTAAACAAGTCACATACCATTGGAACGGATTGCACTAGCTACATGCATAAGGTAGTCACCGACTGAAAGGCTTACAAACCAACAATAACTACAACAACTGCGATGTTGCCAATAAAGTTTCGAAATACGGAGTATGTGCAAATTAATAACATTTATTTACTATCTAAAATCCTGGCTGAGAATGTTCCAATTGTGTCATTTCATATTTCTGAAAGGTCATAAAGTAGACTAGCTGGAAAACCGAAAGTAATCGCCTCTTTTTTGGAAGTTAAATAAACAGAAAAGAGGCATTTCTAAATCGGCTATGAGGTCTACATTCGAGCCCAGAAATTGTTGCTATGACAAATTTATACAACTATCGACTAGTGTAGAATTTGCATTGCTCAGGAATTGGTTATGCACGACGTTTGAGCTACCAGCTAATACTAACTACTGGGTAAAATAATTGACTGTCATGATTTAAGATTCAGATTCAGGTTTTATATAATTGACATACACCTTAACACAAATTTTCAAATTCGTGTCATGGTAAAACAAGCCTGGTAAAGATGGTAAACACCTAAAAAAAAAGACAAACATTTTTCTGCATATCAAATTTGAATACCACACATTCACACAGTCAAAATGTTAATATTATCAGTTTCAGATTATGAAATTTGAATACTATTAATGATATAATGAAATTTTATATTCATTCAAATTATGGACTTCAATTTTCAATATATATGTTTATATATATATATATATATATATATATATATATATATATGTAAATATACGTTAACCATACATTAATTGAGTTATAAATATGTTCTTCATGTCCTTCTTTGTATATTATTCTTCATATTAATCAATAATAATCGAGTAAACATCAACTATTATATGCTATATATATTACACTGATTTCAGATATCTAAATAATTTCATCACGTTTTCGCCTTGTTCTTCAAGCATGCACACGTATTGTAAACATATATGTCAAATATTGCATAAGCTTTCTCAATGCCATTCATGTATTTGCTTTTCATCTATTGAATGAATTTCAGAGAGGAAGTATTTGCTCATATTTGTTCCGTCTTTGCATTTGACACGAACGCTTTATCCCAAGATCCAATGTGGTTCATTTTGATAGAAGTCAACTGCGTAATGATATTTTATCTCACAATTTATAATCAAATAGCAGCAAAGCTCTGCTGTTCATGGTTTCAGCTAATTGTTGTGAGTATGTTTTCCAATTTTATTAGGTCTGCAGACAAAGTATACGTTCCTCTAGGGATCTAAATGTATCAACCTAGAAAACTACGTTCATAGTAATTACAAGTATGTGTGCTTATATTGCGTTTTACACATAAGAAATCCCATCAGGTATGTTTATCAACATCATTCAATCTATTCTTCAACAGAAATTGTAGATTATATAATGTAGTTTAACTACTTAATAATAATGATTCGACCGAGTAACCCAATACCTTTCTTGGGTGTTCTTAAAGATACTTGATTACATATGCTAATATCCAAGCCCTATTTGTTCTACCCAAACAGTTATCTTATCGTTTGCCATACTCTGTAAATCAAAGATTAAATATTTTGTCCTGTCTGTTCATTACTTTAACGAAACGATTTGAGGATCAGTCAAAGACATAAAATGGGAGAGTTCAAAGAGACAAAACCCTCCAATTTCTGACAACTGCTTATACATGCGAAACACATTACGTTTGTATACAACATTTGTATCTAAATGATACATCTTTACACAGTTACAAATAGGCAGAAGCCAATCACCCGAAAATGTTTTCATATTATCTCCGGGTAACATGAGAAAGAAAGTATATCATTGAGATTCAATGGTGAGAGATGGATTCTTTAATCCCGCTTTAGAATATTGTTGTATAGGCGCCCTTAAGACAATGGTGTTCACTGCTATCACATGTGGTAAAAAAACGCGCCTTCATTACAAGGCCTAATCCTTTATTGCCGAGTGACAGGCTCCCATTCAGCTTTACCGCAGTTTTGTTTAAAAACAAATTCTGAATATTTTCATAGGGAGTGAATAGACATCTACGGTATCTAAATCTTGTTTCTTCAAATTTCTCGTTTACAATGATACTTTAGAGGGTAAAACATTTTACTACAATAAACAATTATCCGTAGTGGTAATAAAGCAAAAATTACATGGCGGCCTTATTAATGTTTATATATTTTATTATTTCGAATTACAAAACGATTCCCATGACTTTATCGAACCATGTACACTTATTTTGAACTTGATTTTCCGAAAAAGAATGGTGTTTTACCATTTGTGACATTATTTTTCAAATACTTTTCATCATCTCATTTGAGCGAAAAAACGTGCTATTGCCCCTTTAAGTGTTTTTAGTCCATATGTTGATTCTGGAAGAGAGCTACCGATTGATCTATCAGTTTCAAGTATAAACAAATGTTGTGAATATCCTGATAAGATTTTACAGCTGCAAGACAGAAATAGGAGTTAAAGAGTTATCGACTTTG
Source organism: Gibbula magus (assembly GCA_936450465.1). Lineage (NCBI taxonomy): Eukaryota > Metazoa > Mollusca > Gastropoda > Trochida > Trochidae > Gibbula > Gibbula magus. Next base: position 30,350,292 of record OW388292.1, on the reverse strand, counting down.
ATAATATACTGCCACCGGCAAATAGCGTCATTTTTGACCGATTTTGTCGACTTACATAAAGCATCCGCTTTCAATAAATGAACTCAGAATGCATTCAAATACATTATGATGACATACGGGAGTGTATAACAAGTCTATATTTTGATAATTAAGGACACTGTTGAGAGAAACAAAGTTAAATCAAGCACATTATGAAGAAAAACGGCAATTTCATAATCATTTTTCGCACATTCAGCTAGGGTTTTCACTGACACACATATTTTAAATATTATAAATGTAGTATGATGTGCGCAGTTGCATACACAAACGAATTCAGCAAAATCAATAGGGGGTTACGGAACGTTTTTCACCACTTCATTTTGTAACCACTTAAAACGTAAAACCGACGCTACGGCAGTTTTGATAAATTCATGTGTACTTTTGACGGCCTATCGTGTGATTATTATTGAATAAAGTGTCAATATAAGAGTCATAATGAAAGAATAAGTATTAATTGATTATATCAGGCAATTTAAATTCATCATTAGCTTGAGATATGTATGTAATTGAAGTAATACACAGATTAACATATTTACTACGAATATAGGTGACGGTAACGTCATGCTGTATGTCATTAAGTGACCGTTAAAAGTTGTTTTGGTAAATTTAAGCGCTTTCCGGTAGTATACGGATAAGCCTCTAATCCTAATGCACATATTTTGAGACTTATTCACAACTAATCATTGTTGTCGCAAAATGTAACCGTAAATAAATCGATTTCTGCGTCCCCTCTCTCCTTAAGTGGAAAATTGGGAAATTTGAGGCTTTCCTATCAGGCTTACACTGGAAGGTTATACTGGTAGCTCCACATTCAGTAAATCTCTAGTCAAGTGATATCTTCATCAAGTTACATGCATTTAAAATTGTGTCTGTGTTAGATGCATTTGAGATCTTTTGACATAGTTTTTGACCATTTGTTTTTTCATACTTCATGATTACGAATGTATATATGTTCACTACCAGGTCCATGTTTGATTTCAGTGGCATAAGCAATAACTTTACACAAATGTGCACGTTTGATCATTGCCAATATATTTGCCATGTCAACAACCTACCATCATGCATTGTTTATTCAATACACTGCCAACACAACGTCAACAGTAGTGAGAGTTAATATGTCTCGCCCATGACATGTAGTTCTGTTAACTTCAATTTGTATCAGGTGGTACTAGAAATTTTTACTTTCAAGCCTTCTATGCAATATTGATAGATCACATAGGAATTCCAACAAAATATTATGAATTATTAGCTAAGTAAGTGTAATTGATATATAAATGGGGAGAGAAGTATTTTTTTATAATCAAGATTAATACTAATGTGGGCTACTTTTTAAATAAAGATCTTGTCATAAATGATTAAATGATATTATAATGCACCAATCCACTCCTTACTGTACTGTTGTCGACAGCTGATCGTGAATTTATATTTGTGTTTATATCTTGAAGTAAAGTTTTGTCTCTGCAACGTTATTGATAAGTTCACTCTCACTGATCTTTTCTTAGGTAGCACTAATTAAAGCTGAATAAAAAAGGAAACCTCCAGAAATCGAGTTACACATGGCGCACTAAAAGTGTGATACCTCTTGCACTTAATAAAAACACTTAAACATACTTCAAAGACGAGGGTTTTTTATAAACCGATTACTTTTTAAAGAGTTCCTTGAACTAAACGTTATGACATGGATCCTTTACAGGAGAGCACTTCGGAATAATCAGAAATAGATTCAAACAAATATTCTGGCGTACCAATTATCCATATCACATATATTCACATGTATATATGTGAATGGGAAACTATTTAAATTGAGATTAGAACAAACAAACTCACTCAGTATCATGAAAGAAGAAAAACAGAAAATAGTGTCGTTTGTATTCACTGATTACCTACATTATTACATCCTGCTATCTGAAGAGTATAACACGTATCTGTGCATGGGTAGTGTTTCTTCTTTCCCATAAATGGTCGTATCTGTGGGATCAAAGTCTTGTCGCCATGTCTCTATTGATTTGTTCAGCAACAACCAGCCTTTCCTTAGATTTCAGTCTTGTGATGTTCAATTTGTTGAGTCTCTTTTACTGTAGTTGAACGAAAAACGTAAATAAAATCAATGAAGTTAAATTAAGCCTGAAGTTAAACGTTTACCAAAGACCAGGGAATTTAACATCGATTGCTCTCGGAACATTTCTTTTTAGATTTTAAATACTGCAATAACAACGCCCTTTACTCACAAGGATTTAATCAATCAATCTGTATTTTCATACTGAAAGGCCACAGGCCTGTAGTACATATTACATTTATACATCTGTTGGTAGTAAAACACTTTGTCTAAGTATAAAAGCTAAAAAGTAGATGGACAAATTTCTAATTGAACTTTACTAGACGTTTTCATCAATGATATAAACTTAAAAGTGTCAGGGTGTTCATAATAGTAATTCTTTTCTTTTTTCTTGATGATAAGAATGCTTGCAAACACACACAAAATGATACTCATCTTCGACATAATTCAAATTGCACATTTGACATATTCTATTTTCTTTTTAATATCTTTATATCTCTCAGTGTCAATATATAAATCAAGAGCAGCGTAGTCTTACCAATGAATATTTATATTTCCTTTTTGTCAAGATCGATAGGTAATATTCTGCATGAATTGAATCTTTTAACATTTTGTAGTAGAAACATGTGTTAGACAATGAGAGACTAGTTAACCAATTGTGCAGAAATATATCTTTAAGATGCTCGCTGCTGCAGGCTGCATATCAAGCCCAAGGGGTGTTGACGTATTGATACGTCAATGACGTTTGACCCCTTGACATGCATACGACAAAAGTCTGTGACAAAGTTCCCTGATTTATGAAAAAGTTAACATTTTCCGAATGAGAAATCAATGGGCTTTCACGTGATGTAATTAGTATCCATATACAATTTTATTTTATTGAGAAATGATGAATTAAAAATATTGAACGTATTTTCAATCACAAAACTGCCTGCAGGTGCGTGTTTGACGTCATAATAAAAATGTTACCTACTCGATTCAATTGGTTGAAATTCTATAGTAAGTGCATGCAAAATGCATAACTTTCACATCACTATGTTCAGAATATCCTAATCTAGCTGATTTACAAATTTGGACATTGAATTTATTTCTGTTAGAAAACAATCGGAGATTTGCGAAAATGTCGGCAAATGAAAAGATCAACCGATTACTTTTTGCAAAAAACGTGAAAATAAACAAAGCATTTCACTTACATATTTTAGAATCTCAAAATCTTCCACAAATAAATAAAAATGTATCAGTGCATTGTTTGTCAATTCTTGTTTCCAAATATAGTAACATATCCAACGTGTCATCAATAGCAGTGCCAAATCGGCCATTTCTTCAATTCACCCCATGACATGTTCCCGCTATTTTCCCCATGTTACGCGACTCAAAGTGAACGTCAAGCTAGCGGAAGCTGTATCTATTTTTTGAAATGGTCGTCGATCTAACCATAGAGTGTTATTAATTGTTAAAATTAATCAATTTAACACTAAAAAAGATGTAGTTTTATAAAAATCGATCAAATATTAAATAATGTGGTTGTAATAATTATTTCATTAGTTCGTAGAGTCTCTGTTGATGACCCGATAAATTTGCATAAGTTCACCAAGCCCCCGGATGTAACATTGTTTTTACGATTAAAATCACTGTGAGTAAATTTGCATTTTGATTATAATTTATACATATATGAAAAGTAAGTGTCATATCCTACCATTATCACAAAATATTATCATGTTTGAGTTTACATTCGAACTACGAAATGTGTTTGACATGACATGGACCGACTTTCCGATCTGCGATTTCACAAGTTGAAATGGAGCCGTGAAACAGTAGCAGTAACCCTATCTCGCTAAAAAGTAAATTACGAATTAACAAGTCTCGTCTATGTGAAATAATTGTATGAATACAATTGCTAAATGATTCATGTTGATTATTTTAAAGTTTTCATTTGGAATTTGATAGAAATTATACCCGTTTTCAAACGAAATCATAGATAGACCTGTCAGTTGGAATTCATTGCAAATGGAGGCCATTGTGTCGTCTCGGCTTTTTCACACAATATTTTGTTCTGATACGAATTAAATGAATGCACATGTTATAACATCCATGAAATTAACAAGAATGACAAACAATTACATTTCAAAGAATAAATGTGAATAACTAGTGTTTGAATCGGCGAATTTACAGTGAAATGACAAACGAAACATTGATGGTCACATGATCAATTTTGTACAACCAAGCTAATCACGTGACATTGTTTACAATACGACAACGCTACCCGAACGAAATTTTGATTGTATTTTTAAACTTTTCAAGACCATGTTTACAATAAATATTCAACAGACATTTGGAAAAATGTGTTCTAACTTTGGTTTTAAACGGAATATTTTCAAAATGATTTAGATCATTAGATTTTTTGATTTGAACAAATCTGTAATCGGCGAAGGAAATGCATAACAATGGCGAGCGGCGAGTGTTTGTTGACTGTCATGTTTCGAGATATCGATGACTGATTGACGTTGGAAAATATAAAAACTGTAATGTCATATGCTTATATTTGGAACACAGACAAATGAATAGATGTGTTAACTTTTTGTGTAAATTTTATTACGATGGATGCATTATTTTGCAAATATTTCTCACGGAAGTAAATGCATTGTTCATTGAGGAATATCCATTGTTACAAATTACGTCGTAATTTTATAAATACAACGGAGATTGTTTATGACGGGCTCTTGTTTTCTGAAAGGAAAACACATATCATCAACATAATTTTTTTCTGGTATAAAATTTAATTCTGAACAAAATGGTGTAAAAATTGGGCTGCATAAATAATTATTGACAAAATAATTCGAGTTTGAAAATGTAGTACAATTTTAGAACTACTGTATTATTTCATTTTTTCAATATACAAGTGTAAAAATAATTGATATTTTAAAAATATTACATTAATTAATAATGTTTCATGACGATAATAAGTTAGAAAAAAATGTGACTCAGATATTTATTTTAATTATTTTAAAATTATGTTAATTTCTAAGGCGAGAAAAACTTTAAATGAAGGATACCCATGTGACGTAATTGTTACAAATTTACAAATCTGACGCTCTCTGCAAAAACCTGAAAACAATCCAGCAGGCTAAAGGTTAAGTCTTTTTTTCACTAAATAGACAAAATGAGAGTGGGATTCTACAAATTGATCATGCCAGGATTTAATCATTATCATAGGAGGAAAATAGATGTCAACGCAAGTATTGTGATAGAAATGGTTATGTAAATACAGTAAAACATCGCCCACAGTTTCTTATCGTCTATGAAATTGATAATATATATAAGTTGTAATGACATTGATACGAAGAATAGAGGATGTTGTCATTAATTATATATAATAGGTAATTGTCAGGGGTTATTTAGCTGTAATAACGTGAAAATGTGAGGATGTCATATACTGATATCGAAAGAAATAATGTCTTAACTTAATGAACTTCAACCCAGAATCTTCTTAATATTTCATAATCTGGGAACAATTTATGTTAGTAATTAAAGTATCTTTAGCTTACAATCTTAGCTTCATTATACCGTTTTCTTTTTTCAACCAACCTTTGAATCAGGAGATATTTGATTTATTTTAAAACAATCCAGAAAGGCTTATTCTGAAATTAAGAGTTAAAGTATATTCCCCCGGGAACTTTATTTTCCTCAAGGTGAAGCTAAACGGGGATATTTCAAAGCTTACTCAATTTACAACATATGTTTCAAAGTACGCAATATGGTGTTTGTAATCTTCCTTCAAATCAAAGCCAGAGCTTTCAAGTTTGATACATCTAGAGACAGGCAGATAAAGCCTTTCATGTTTCTCGTGTAACACTACGATTTCACGTCAACCGCAAATACAATTTTGTCACCTTTGGTTTTTTTATATTTCATGATAGCATTAGCTGTCCAAGATATAAAGTCTTTGCACTGCATTTTGAGAGTATGTACCATGTAGATAATGTAAGACCAACTTAGCTGACTCTCTTAACTAAAAGAAGTTGGAAGGTCAACAACGTGTAATGATATATTATCTCACTGTTTATGTTTATAATCAAATAGCAGCAAAGCTCTGCAGTTCAAGGTTTCTGCTAAGTGTTGTGAGTTTGTTTTCAAATTGTATTGTATATGATTCTACTAAAATCGACGGTTCAAAGGACATTTCTTTATGGACAAATTCTTCATTTGAGGGAGCACCTTTTCGATAATATGTTTGTTTCATTGTTATGAATGCAATACAGAGCATACGTCTCGTCATATTAACTTAAACTTGGATTGACAAGACAATACTTAGGTATTTTGCTTGACCTCGAACCCCATGTTTTACTGAAATCCCACTTTATTAATCAGTTTATCTGCTTTAAAGGGAGATTTAAATCACGTCTCTATCTTCAGTAGTTTTCAAACGAAAATTTACCAAAGAAAGTACCCCTTGGAAAACGGAAAAATCACATATTATTGGAACCCAACATAATGTTCTTATTGCCAAGTACAAAAAGGTCAACATTCCCATAGAAAGGCTGTAACATAGAAGATGTTCTGGAATACCACATTAGTATATTATATCTATTGCTTACGTAGTTATCCTCCTGGGCACATTCATATGTTTGGGCCCCTTGACGATGTTGTTAATTTTTAGCTTATGGCATGGCATGGTGTCCGGCGTCCGTCCATCAGTCCGTCCATCTGTCCATCCATCCGTCCGTAAACTTTTCGCTTTTTCTCCAGAACCAATGAATCCATAGAGCTGAAAAGTTTTGTGCAGACTCCTTGGCCAATGGGGATTCTAAATTGTAGATTTCGTGACCCCCATACCATTAAATGGGGTCACAGGGGTCACATCCTTAAAAACCTATTTTCATCTTCTTCTCCAGGTCCAAAAGGTCTAGAGAGCTGAAAAGTTGTGTACAGACTCCTTGGCCATTGGTGATTTTAAATTGTAGATTTTGTGACCCTGTGACCCCAATCTAGGTCACGGGTCCCGACCAAAAAACCTATTTTCATCTTTATCTCAAGTATGTAATGCTCTAATGTTGTGTAGAGACTCTTTGGTCAAAGGTGATTCTTAATTGTAGGATTGGTGACCCTGTTACTCCAAATGTTGGTCACAGGGGTCATGATTTAAAAACCTATTTTTTGCTTGTTAACACTATATATTACTTGAGATAACTTAGATATTCAACCTTACATAATAATTCAATGAAATACTGATGAGCTACATATCCCATGGCTCTATGTTTTATAAACTTAACTATCAACTTTTGTATGACAAAAATCAACAGAAAAGTTATTGCTCTTCACGTTGTGTTGTAAATAAAGTTTCAATTGCATTATTAGTGAAGCATTTATGATCCATTAGAATTGGTTAACAATACGTTTTTTGAAAAATGGCAATTTCCCTGAAACGTGTAAATAATGACAGAGGCATGCTTGAAAACTGATGTTCTTAAGAATTTCACATTTTGGTGGAGTAATTGTGAATTTTTCTCGGTTAGTTTTCGAAATATACATTCTAAGTTAGGTCATAGGCTCCCATCCCTGAAACATACATACAAATCGGTTCAGACGGTACACTACTGGACAAAATTGTGAAAATCAAACCCGAAAAAACACGAAGATAACGATAGGGCTTCCAGACTAAAGTTTTCACCACAAGCAAGTGTCGTATTTAAATTTTGCTCCCATCCCTGAAAAATACATACAAATCGGTTCAGACGGTACACTACTGGACAAAAATGTGAAAATCAAAACCGAAAAAACACGAAGATAACGATAGGGCTTCCAGACTAAAGTTTTCACCACAAGCAAGTGTCGTATTTAAATTCTAAGTTGTAACTCAAAGTAGATTTGTCAACAGATTACAATATTGAGCTATTTGGAAATACAAGAAAACAAACATGACATGATATCAAATCAACATTCATTGAACATGTTAAACATGTTCTTATTGCATTCGTTGCTTGTGTGTATATGTAATTGTGTTTTATTAATACTGTAGGTTTTGTAAGTTTAGAAATTACTTTAGCTCTCATACATATATAGCCTCCCAACTTGTCAACCCTTTTGTATTTTAGTCTACAGCAGATTATTGTCTTGAAAGAAAGTAAATTTCATTCAATCTGTTTCAGTAAGCCATGAATACATCTTTAGAAGAAATAGCTAAAGTCATAACAACGTGCAGCGATTTTAGCCAAAGTAGTGACGAAATTAGTCATAAAACAGATCGCCTTTCCTCCAATCCATTAAACAATGTTTTATCGAAATGTCGATCAGTTAAAGGAGGCCGTTTAGTGATTAAGAAACCATCTTGGCTGAAACTAAAGTTGATTATCTTTTTATGACCAGCATTCTCATCATTACCTTTAAGCCATATGAAAGCATGGAAAACCAGCTTACCCACATTTTATAAACCTGTCAGCTTTTCCTAGTAACATATTCTGAGACTAACATACATTACTTTTTCAGATAAAAAGACCAGTAGCTCAAGAAAAGTAATACAATAAAATAATCTATAATTTTAAATGGAAGTTGTAAACGTCAAATAACAGTTATGCGTGCAAACAAACTACAGTTACTTGGGGGAGAAGGTGATGGTAATACCATGTATATCAAGAACTTAAACATGACTTATACATTCATCGAGGGACCTAAATATATCAAAATAGAAAACTACTTTCATTGTAATTACAATTATGTGTGCTTATATTGCGTTTTACACATACAAAATCCCATCAGATATGTTTATACAGATAATTCAATCTATTCTTCAACCAGAATTGCAATTTATACGATGTAGTATAACAACTTCACAAGACACAATACTACGACCTAGTAACCCAATACCTCTGATGACTGTTCTGAAAGAAACGTGATTACATATGCTATTATCCAAGCCCTATTTTGTCTACAAAAACAATTCTGTTATCTTTCTCCCCTCTCTGAAAATCAAAGACTACATATTTTGTCATGTCTGTTCATAACATGAAGGACTAGATTTGAGCATCAGTCAAAGACATTAAGTTCAAAGGGTTCAAACAGACAAAACACTCCAATTTCTGACAACAGCTAATAAATGTGAAACATATTACGTTTGTATGTTCGCTGGTATGGGTTTGTGTTAAAATTACGTTTTACGTGTCAACATTTTAGAAAAGGAATAATACACCCAATATTATTCCGACCAATAATTAAATAATAAATATGTGTTTTTAACGTGCATTAACGTCATTGAAATGACATTTTAGTCGACGTCTACGATACATGTATGTGACTGTTTTGATGCCATATATTGGAAGACACCTATGGATTGATCTGTCAGTTTCAAATATAAATGCTTTGAGGATCCTGATAAGACTATACACTGTCACAGAGTCCAGTGATATCTTCATCAAATTACATGCATTTAACATTGCGTCTTTCACATATATCTTTGACCATTTATTTTTTCATACTTCATTATTACGAATACATATGTTCACTGTCAAGTTGTGTTTCCATTGGTGTATGCAATAACTTTGCAAAATTTGCACGTTTGATCATTGTCAATATGTTTGACATGTCATTATCCTACCATCATACATTGTTTATTCAATATACTGCCACAGCGTCGATGTGAGTTCATATGTCTGGCCCATGACACGTAGTTCTGTAAACGAATTCTTCTCAACCACTTCAATTTGTACCAGAAAGTACTCAAGATGATTACCTTCAGGCCTTGTATGCACTATTGATTAGTACATGTCAATCAAGTCATTCCAGTAAAATGTTAAGAATGATTAGGTAAGTAAGTGTAATTGATATATAAATGGTTCCCAAATGGCGTGAGTAATCATTTGAAGACAAGGCGAGGGAGGAAGAATGATGTATGTTTAGAACTGTGCGTTTCTTTTCAAAGAAAACACCAATGTCATAACGAAACAATGACATTGCAATGCACCAATCCAATCCTTACTATCATGTTGTCGACAGCTAGTCATGAATTTAGATTTTCTCTCCAACATGTTTATATCTTAAAGTAAAGTATTCTCTCTGCGCCCTTATTGATGAGTTCATTCTCTCTGATCTTTTTCAAATTCTCACACTAATTAAAGCTGAATGAAACAGGTAACCTCCAGCAACCAGGGGTGGGATAGCGCAGTGGTTAGCGCGTTCGGCTTCGGATCAAGAGGTCCGGGGTACGAATCCCGCCAGGGGCACGGCAACTATGTCTGCAGTAGAGAACTGTTCTACACGCAGTAAGGTTTGGGTGCAATGCTACACTGAATTTCAGAGTAGTACCACCCATGGTTCGCTAGTTCCAGCCGTTGCTCGCAGGTTTCACCGCAATGCATAGCCACATGGCGTTGCGGGCTTTCTCCCTGCCGTAATACTAGCAGCCGCGATATAAGTGAAATACTTTTGAAAGCGGCGTTAAACCCCAACTCACCTCACCTCCAGCAACCAAGAAAAACATGACTGACTAAAAGTGCAATACCAAAAACCTGCAAAAAACTCAAATGTACTTGAAAGATGATGGTATTTTACAAATCAATTGCTTTTTAGAGAGTTCACTAAAAGTGAATTACCACTTGCACATCGTAGAAACCTCAAGCTACTTCAGAGACGAGTGTATTTTACAATTTAGTTGCTTTTTAAAGAGTCCCTTGAGATGACTGTTATGCAGTGACTCCTTTACAGGAGAGTACTTCAGAATAAACATAACTAGATTTTGTACTTATTTGAAACTTACACAAACAATTAATCTGACACAGCAAATATCCATATCACATACATTCACATGTATGTATGTATGTGAACGGGAAAAATATTTAAATTTACACAAGAACAAAGCAAACTTAGTATCGTTGAATAAGAAAAACAGAAAATAGTGTCGTTTGTATTCACTGATTGCCTACATTATTACATCCTGCTATCTGAAGAGTATAACACGTATCTGTGCATGGGTAGTGTTTCTTCTTTCCCATAAATGGTCGTATCTGTTGGATCAAAGTCTTGTCGCCATGTCTCTATTGATTTGTTCGGCAACAACCAGCGTTTCCTTAGATTTCAGTCTTGTGATGTTAAATTTGTTGAGTCGCCTTTACCGCAGTTGAACGAAAAACGTAAATAAAATCAATGAAGTTAAATTAAGCATGATGTTAAACGTTTAACTAGGAAGACTAGGAAATTTAACATCTTGGAACATTTCTTTCTAGAATTGAAATACTTCAATAACGGTGTCCTTTACTCACAAGGATTTAATCATTATCATAGGAGAAAAAAGATGTCACAGAAAGTAGTTCGATAGAAATGAGTATGTAATTGTGTACATTATCATCGTGACGGTATTGATGTATGGAAAGGGTACACCAATCTATATTTACTGAAACTGTATAATGTTGAAGTTGAGTATCAACAACGATGTATTATATACATACATACATACCATTGTAACATGATTTCGGTGTATCCTTGAATCTGATTGGTTGATTTGCCTATGTTGAATGGCAATGAATACCCGCAAATTACTTGGGGCGAATCACCGCGAACATATACATCATGTTCACAAGACCCGGCCCGACTCAAAATTTTATTTTCTATTTCTCTTAATATGTGCCCCTTACTCAAATTTGACAGGTGGCATTGTCATTTTCTAACTTGTATATAGCAGTATAGGTAACAAATAACTGTCAGAATTAATTAATTTCAAGTAACTAAAAGGTTTTCAACTAGAAAGATTTGTCCAAGTTTGACGCCTTCTTCCATGCGGTTGTGTTTACCGAATGCCGTTGCCATGGCATGACGTCATAGTGATCAACCGTTTTGACGTCACAATACTAGCGTCATTGTCACAATGGGTTAGGGCAAGTTTAAGATTTTTGTTCCTGGGTATTTTACTGTGTTGATGTCGTAGATAAATGTTTATCGCCATCTCAAAGGATACGTGAATATTGTGAAGTAAACATAGTTGACTGACACTGTTTGAGCTTATGTGTAAATTGTTGCTAATGTACATATTACGCCGAGTATTTACATTTGTTTTGACCTGGCCACACCTCTTACAAAAATGGAACAGTCGCAAAGTCCTTTCCACTCAGAGATAGGTACGCAAAAAGAGAGTTCGTTTCAAAACGCCTGATAAATAACGGTCATGTTACAATATCGATAAATAGTTGCGTTTGTAAAATTTCCGGGATTCATTGCTATTCAACAACCGCAAATTTCAGCGTTTAAAACCTCCGGCTAACGCCGTCGGTTTTAAACTAAATTTGCGGGTGTTGAATAGCAATGAATCCCGGAAATTTTACAAACGCAACTATTTATCTTATAATTGACCCCTAGTGGTCTCCCAAACAGTAAACCAAAAAGAAACTGTATTTATGTGGACCTCCCATCTTGTCTCTGAATGAATTTAGCTACATTTGTCTTACATTAGTTAAATGGACATATTCTCAGAAGGCAGTACAACGACTCGACTTTAGGACTGAGACATCCAATGATATAATGAAATAAAAACCGTTACAATGCCTAACAAAAGGTGACATAATTGTATTTGCGGTTGGGGTAAAAGTATAACACGAGAAACAAAAGGCTTCATCTGCCTGTCTTTAAATGTATAAAAATTGGAGGCAAATTGCTAACACCAAAATGCGCACTTTAAAAGTCAGTTGTAAATTTATAAAGCTCTGAATTATCCTTGATGTACCATCCGCTTTGAAGAAAATAAAGTTTCCTGGGGGAACGTTTTTAACATACACCAAATATCTCCTGATTCAAAGTTGGTTTAAAAAGGAAAAACGGTAGAACGATTTGTAAGGTAAAGATGATTTAATTATTTACATAAATTGTTCCGAGATTATGAAATAGAAAAAAGATTTTGGGTTATAATTCATTTAGTCATAGACGTATTTATTCTTTGATATCTGTAAATGACATCCTCACATTTTCACCTTATTACAGTAACCACTTACAATTATCTATTAGATATAATTCATGATATCATCCTCTATTCCTCCTGTTATTATCATTAGGACTTGTATATATAATCAGGTTTATAGACGATACAAACTATGGGCGACATTGTACTGTAGGTAATTAGTACTTGTCAAAGTAATTTTCTATGTAAATCGCAACGTTCTAGTTTGGATTCCTATACATCATTAAGCGTGTTTTTAAAGAAGTTGACAATACAAAATACTTGTTCTTGTCCATATCATTAACATTTGGAAAATGATTTTAATCATAACGAATCGAAATAACTATCATTAGATACAAGAATGTACATGAACAAGTGATACAGAGAATCTCATCCAAGTGTCTCTGATATCAAATATATTAACACGAGTTGAATAAAGTTACATAATTTACAAATAGTTTTACTTTAATCAACGAGTGCTAATATATTTGTCTTCGGATGACACTAGGCTAAGATTTTATTTATCTTTCGAACTCATTCTGTAACAGTTATTAGCAAAAGAATGAACATATCTGAAACTTCCATTTAACTTCGTCAGCAGTGTTCTCAGTGATGTCAAAGCCTTGTGATGTCATTAACTGATGACATAATATGATTATGACGATTTCATTGTTGTGATATCTACGATGTAGATATAGCTTGTAGATATCGCTTGATCTACTGTAGAAGCCAATTTTGGATGATAAATAATAGATTTTCAATTTGCTCCAAATTTACAGCTAAGATCAAACCGACACAGCATCGCTTTATTTTATTCATCATAGACAAATCATCAATATAACCTCTACAACTCCAATCGTCAAGAGTGATGAGAGAAAGTTAATAAATGATATGATTGTAATGAAAGATACGGTATTTGCTATTATTATATGATGGACGAGTGTTCTGCTTTCTGATTGGCCGAGACGGATGGTCATCGACAATGATCAAACGTTATGTTGACCGCGGGAAACGTCACGCGAGGTCGACATAACAATCCAATGACCTGGAGCTAAAAATAGATCACAGCTGCGAGGAGCGCTGTTTACTTAATGCTTTGTATTCTATCAAGTTATTAAAAAATAAAGTTTTTGTTTTCAATCGAAATCTATTTTGTTGGTTAACAAGTAAAATTATAAAAAAAAGAAACTTTTTATGAAAAAATTAATTTTTGAATTTTTTTTAAAAAAATGTTTAATAAATTTTCGGAAAAAATTGAGACTTTTATGGATCATATAATAAAACAGTTATTGACTTCAGTTATCGGTGAATCAAATGGTTTATCGACCTCGAAACAGATATGTTCACCTCGGCTATCGCCTCGGTGAACATACCTGTTCCGAGGTCGATAAACCATTTGATTCACCTCAACTGAAGTCTATAATTGTATAATGTTATATGATTCACATCCGGATAATTTAATATATAGACCAAATACCTCGGGCAACTGCTACTACAGTCGTGGACAGCCACGTTGCCCGTTCGTTTGTGCTTGGTAAATGTCACCGTCTGATTGGTTCTACGAATCCATTGCTTCTGATACAACATGCTTTGATTTTCAGACTACTCAATGACATGTCTTAATAAACGAGAATAATTCGATAAGTTATCGATTGTTGAGCTATTCTCTCTCGTAGCCCTATTATTACACGCTAAAATATGTTCGATGCTACGATGTAGGAGAATGAAATGTTGATGGGAAATATCTTTGAAATATCAAGGTAGAGACTTGTAAGAAATTATAAAATAGGAAGAAAAATAATAACAGAATGGACAGGTTTGAATATATACTAATAAAACAGAACACACAATGACAATAACGTTTATAATAACATAATAATAACAACGACTCTTTTAATGTAAAATGCATATATACCTTTTAAAAACCAAACCAAAAAACATATCAATGAACCTGAACTGTGGCACCAATCAAACCATATATTACATGTACATTGTTTCCCATATACGTATTAAGATAGTGATTTGTGAGTGTTGATGTTTTGTAAACAAAACAATATTCTTCACTTCTTGTACTTGGTCGCCTAATATATATCACAATAACAATTTGTGAACAATTAACAGATCAACAATTTCGAGGTCAATATAAATATAATATATACATATATGTGTGATCTTATGATACTTTTTCCTTAATTTAATTTGAATGTAGCACTTAATCAAATATGATGCATCAATATAGTATTGCCTCCAGTAGTCCCACGGTCTCGCACACTGTATCGACGTGAAACCTCCTGGTATTTGTCAGATCGAAACATAAGACAATCTCATTTACACACTGTCAACAAAGCATTGCCTCCAGTAGTTCATCTGAAGTCCAGACAGTGACACATTGGAATAGAGTGAAGGTGTCTTTGATGTAACAGCAAGGATTAACAGTGTCCATAACGGAAATTAGTCAGTCTAGCTTCAAGTGGATACATGTGGGTGCTGCAATCCACTGTTATATTACAAGAATAATCTCAGCTTTTGTTAAAATCAGTGGTTGAATACCCACATTTATTGACTTCCCGAAAGATGTTAAACCTATTTGTTTCATATTATATGGAATGTAAGACCCTTCGAATGATCTGATATTTTTGCGAAAACTGAAGTTAAATGGAGCAGTTCCAATTATTCAAAATAGTCACACTCCATTATAACAGGATATATATTATTCTCATATGTGTCGCCATGTTACGGCCTTGTCACGGCCTTGATGTTATTTAAACTGTAAATGGATGTCACAGACAATAAGCCAGTTAAGTGCAAATCTATTTATATTTTCTTAAGTTTTAACGTTTTAACAGGTGCCCAATTTCTAAGTAGAAAGGCATGATACATATAAAATAACATATTTGTTAAAGATGACTTGCTAGAATAGTCCATATATGTATAAACAGACAAAATATAAGCAGTAAAGACTACATTTTGTTAACACTACTAACAGCCAATTCAATTTGTCAACAAATGTTTATAAATTTAACATAATTGTGGTTCCCTAACCCTTGCATGTTGACTGAATTAAGTGATCTATTGTTATGTATAAGATAATTGACAATGTATTGTCTACGCAGGAAGGCCACCTTGGGGCATCAATGTATAATTGATATAAAACGATCAGTTCATTACTCAACTACAGCTAGTAAGCACGCAACTTGTCATCATGATTATCAAATTGATTGGTTATATTAATGAGGAAACTTACTTCTTGTATGCTACATCCATATCCATATCTTCTTCCCCACCTCCGTTTTGTTTTCATTAAGATTTGCAATGAAGAAATGACAAGGAGTATTGACGTACATTTATGCGTCTGCCATTGTACTACAGGTACTGTAATATTTGAAAGAATTTCAATACATTTACTTACCTTTTATTTTTCTTTGGTCCTGAGGTTAATGGCATATCATCTTTGTATTTAAAAACCTTGAATGAGAATAACAAACTATTAATCGCCTATGGAAATAATGTGGTGATATGCTCAAAGAACATTGTGACAATTTTGTCGGCGAATTATACATTTACTTTCTTTCAAAGAATTATTGACTTTATTGGTGCCTAATTACATGTAAGAATGCATTTACAGATGAATGAAAATAAACAAAACAAGCAGAAACCCATATTTCAAGAATTGACCTCAATACATTGACGTGACTTTAGATAAGAAATGTGTACAATGGTGAGGATACGAGTTTCTTACCCAACAGTTCTCAAGATCTGCAACGCATGGCTTTTCAGTTTATAAAATAATAGATGAATACTCGCAATAATTACGTCTCTGTTCTTATCCCTATAGGACATGCATTTGTTCAATTATAACTGGTACTGTATATTGACTGGATATATGAAAAGTAACATAATACCAGCATATCCAAAAGTAACAATGTTACACTTATGAGCTATCCAAATGGCACATATATATATATATATATATATATATATATATATAATGCATAAAATAACAACGTGAGGTCCGAGTTTTTGTTTCCGGACCAAAACTCAAAACCCGTAGGTTTAACTCAGTGAAACTTGAAATGGGGGACAATCATCATGTGCGAATGTGTCTTTTGTCTCACTTAGCGGGGGACATATATTACTCTGTTTGCTTGTTGGAACAACTTTCTATGCACATTTCATAACTACTTGCTTTACACTATGATATATTGCATACTGTATTACTATATCATTACCGTAAATCGTCAAACGTCAAAAAGTGACAAACTAGATTTGATTCGTCGCATATCAAAATCCCATTCTAACAGACATAAAGAAAATTAGTTTGCAGTCAGGGAGATTCTTCGTAGAAGAAATGTCTCGTTACTGGTAGGTAACTCCGTGAAATATAAGTAGATCCAACAACAAATATCCACGGTGGACCAATACGATCGGAGGGAACGAAGCCATTTTATAGCTTCACAAACACACACTATCATCTTTGAGTCATAAAAGACATGTCAATCTATCCTGGACTTTCCCTTTCCTTCTTTTTCCCCCTGAAGACTGATATCTGTTAAATTAAAGTCCTGTTCCCATATCGATTTCCTTTTCCAGAAACAATTTGTATTTAGATCTAACATTTAAAGTCTTGTGATGTCCAAATGCTGAATTGTTCTGAATTAAATCAAATGAATAGAGTTAAATTTAGCTCAATGTAATTGCCATCTGATTGCTATTGTTCAAGATTTACTGCAGATTACACTTTAGAATATGAAGTATTGACATACACAGTACTGTGTAATTTTATCATCATCGTCAAGAAATTTATTCATTCACTACTCGAGTAAACATTTATCAATGTTCTAGGTATTAACAAGTTGTATTATCATTAATAAATAAATTAGAAATACTATTAATATTACAGTAATTGTATTTTCTACATAGAGGTTTAAAGGTTAATTATATAGGTTAAAAGTAGTATCTTCCCGCATGACCTCTACACTTGTGCACACAATATAATGTTTGGATTCAAAATTGTATGTACCATTACCGACGTTATTTCAAGCTAAGCATGTGGTATTTCTTCTGACAACCGGGATGATTAGTTATCATTCAAGATGAGTAATTCCCTTTTGAAACGAAAGTATATAGTGTGGTACAATAACAGTAAGGTAAGTTCAATGTGTAGAAATATGGACGGTTATCAGTGTACTGTTGCACATTTTCAATTGTGTAATTTTGAGAAACCAATGATAAAAGTGAATTGAAAAAGTGGTTAGGTAGGAAGTGTGTCTGATATGACTTCAGTTACATCTGTGGGCAGATGATGTGTAAGTATATGCTGTCCACTTATTTTAACAACAACTGCACTCTGAATCCGGTACACAATGGTTTAAACACTTGTCAACATTTCCCAACATTTTCACATGAATCAAAGAGGAAATTGCATGGATACTAATTTCATTTGATTAAAAACATGCATCGAAGCTGCCCCCAATAAAGTGAAAGGAAGTCCTTTCATAGGAAATGTACCGGACTTTCCCTTTCATATCAAGTTTACGCCACAAGTCAAATCATTTGGGAGACCCTAATTTGTTATGAGAAGGAAACGAGTTTGTCATCCTATTTATAAACAACACGTATTTCACACGTTTAATCACGTTTTAGAACATGTTTAAATGATCTACATAAGGAAAGAGAACGTAGAAATAGGATCAAGCCTGAATTTAATTGCGGTATGGACGATGAGCTGTATCACGAAATTGAATTAACCGCTCTGTCGAATGAATTCCGTATAATTGAATTAAGTCAAACAATTTTAATTTTGCCCAGACACACATTTCAAAGGACAACTGTGCAAATGATTCTCGCCTTAATTCATAAACCCAATGTTCACTTGGCTCGTGTGTTTGTGCAGGGTAAATATCAACGTCTGATTGGTTCTGGGAATCCATTGCTTCTGAAAACATGCTTTGATATCATGTAGACTCAATGACATGTCTAAATACAATCGAACAGTTTACACCGCTAATCAATAATTCCTCAGCTGGTTTATCTCTGTTAAAGGCCCGTTCTCACCGCACAACCTGTTCCCACAACTTGTAGAATCAAACTGTAGTATGTACATGGAATTGTATATGCCTCACATGATGACTAGATACAACTTAACCTCACATTACAACTATAGTTGAACATGTACACTTAAAGTGGGAATGTGAAAATGGACATTAAACAGACTTTACAGTCATATGGATCTGATCACACCACACAGCTGCTGAATTGTACATATGACTTTATAAAATAGTTTATATCGAGGATAGGTGCACGTTATGTAAACTCGAAAAGAAACATTTAGACCATTTGACTATCACAGGTAAAAAGGTCGAGTGTGTTAAAATGTTTGTTTTTCCAAAAGATTTTTTATGGTACCGGAATGTACCGGAATTCCCGATTAATACCAAACCGTTGCAGTTATTAACCTATGAGTTTATAAGCATGCGCAGTTGTATTTAAAAGATAGCTGCTATCGATGATTAATTCAATCCACGATACTAAGGATGATGAAGCCTAATGTTAGCTGATTAATAACAGGGAGGAAATCTTATATTCCACGCATAACAACAGGACCATACCACCTCAACTAATAGTTCCGCTGCGGTATACAGAAGAGGTTAACAACTTCTATGACATTTTTACATCTCAGTATAAAACAAGTAATGTTACATTGTCAACATCACATTGCCTCCAGCAGAAATAACTGAATCATGAAGTCATTTTGTCGCTCTGAATCAGCAGGCGGTTTACATAACGTGTCCATAGCGGATATTATCCATACCATCCTCCTTGAGGCAATGTGCCGAGTGTTGATGATAAAAACAGTAACAGTTACTGATCCTACTAAGATACATTAAGATAAATCAGCTTTGATATTTTGACAGTCTTCATGTATCACTGTAATTGTTTAAACGCGTAACACTTTCATAATTGCACTTCGCAACAGGAGGGCATTTTGATTTTTTTTCATAAGAGAATTATGGTTTAAACGTATTTTTATTCATAAACATGAAAATAGGATTAGCGAACAAGCGAAAGGCTTATTTCAACGCCGCTCCTGAAGATAATTATCTGATCAGAAACAATAATGAGCAGGAAAGGAAATGCATAGTAGTTAGCTAGTATATCGTATAAACAGGTATTTGCAAGTTTACAAAGTACAATCTCAATCTTGGTTTCTGAAAATGTTGACGTTATAAAGCAATAAATGATGAAAACTGATATAGATTTTGTAGTTTGAACAAAGAAGACTGAATATATATACTCCCCAAAAACGTTGCACAATGTTTATAATCATGCTGTCAGGTTTCCACAATCCTTTGATGTTATAATAATGGAGTGAAACAGCTAACACGATCAATTGGATAGTCTGTGGTTAGATGCACTTTGAGATAGTTTGTTCAGAATTTAGTTGAGGATATGCGGTGCACTTTAATCGACTTCAATGAGGCGTGTTTGTAACATGACACACGACCTTTTCAAACTAACATAGACGCAGAAAGCCCCAGACATGAGTCTAAGATGCTGCCCTGCACTATGACGTTAGCACTTTACCCAGGATATGAAACCATTTTGTTCTAAGAACTGAATTTCAATCCCGCCGTGACAGTCGACATTCATCTATATAAAAGAAGTACATGTATTTGCAATCATGTGCATCAATCAGTCATATCGTAGTGACTATCGATCAGGCAAACCTAAATGCATATTGAATTTTGTAACAATGATTGTGTGAGAGATGGGACATGGATGTCCCTATATATCATCCATCTTTTATTAAACTGTACTCTTTTCAAATCAGAATGACCTACGCAATTTGTTTGTTTGTGTATTTTCAAATAAGTATTTCTGTATGTATATAACTATTTAACCTTTACAATAATTTAATCCATTCAATCCATGTCCGTGGACACACTGGTATATGGTTTGTGACCCTGACAGTTAATGTATACGTTATGTAAGCTTAGAACATCACTAGTACATCTATTATATACACTAAGTTATACCATATGAAGAAAGACTCTGCCCTCTCTGTTTATCTAAATATAAGCAATTTATAGAAAATGAATATCATGTTCTATATGTATATATGTGAAGCCTATAGTTTGTTCCGTAATACACAAAATGGTAAATACATTAATATAACTATCAGCATAATTTTAATACACTTATTTTATATCATAATTACGATGTGTTACATAAAGTTTCAATATTTTTATTTAAAGCCCATCATATAAGGCACAAAAATATATAATATGTTTGTATATCATGTGTTTAAATTATTTAAATAAGCAAAATGTGCAGCATTCTTACCCTGAATTTTCTGTATTTTGAGCCAAAGGCCTTTTACTGAATAAATCTGTCTGTCTGTCTGTCTATTATATACCTTTACTCATTCACTGACTTCAATTAGTATTTAGATTTCGGCATTAATTAGACAATTGACCAATTTATGGACAGACAAATATCCTTTCAAACCATCACATGTATTCACATACATAATCATGTAACCAATTGTTGTGTGTAATAGGCAACCGCCGAATGGGATCAATCTCAGTGTTATACTTCTAAACTTCTTCCAGTCTGAAAGACATTTAGAACATCCAGAAAGCATGTCCAATTCTATGACTGAACTAAATTCACCAATCACACGAATCAGTGTACATATCAGCATGTGGACTCCTGTGGTTTTACCAATGATATTTGTCTGTGCAAATCACCTTCCATTTTTACGAGACCTTCATATCATAATCAGTGCTTCGAAAACGACGTTGAAGAAAGTAGAGAGTATTTTAGAGACATCAGTAATAATGAACGGCATTCCGAAGCTGCATTAGTTGATGAGTTACTGCTTTCACCTCACCAACTGATAGTCTGTCTGGACATCCTTCTTCTCCGGATAAATAGCTGGCTCAACACTGTCTATTGATCAAACATTTCTTCTTACAAAGTTCAGCGTCTGTAATGTTTTAATTCTAATTACTAGTCGCGAAAATTTGGGATTTTTTATTGAAAGTAATATTACTCTGATAAATGTAGATAGCGAGTTCAAATCATTTATTTCCTCAATGTTGTCAATTCACTTGATACGTTACTGTAATACTTTGACTTTCAGACGTTCTGATATAGGCTAAGAAGTCTTGAAACTTGGTAATGATCGACTTGAAAACTTTTTCTTGATGTACCTGAAGACAAGAGCTATTATGCTTTCATTAGACTGAGTGATGGCTGTACATATTGATTCCATGGCTGTTGACACAACTGAAGCATAAGTTTGACTTGACTCATATATGTATTACTGTAGCGATAGGTCCTTGAGCTGTTAATGACCCAATCATTTGCAGGAGACGTAGACATGTTATTTTAAGACGATTCAAGTACGTTAGCAATTTTTGGTCACATTAGAGGAATATGGATGCAGAAATAAGTTTGAAGATAAAATAAAACGAAGTTCGAACAGTCCAAAGGTGCTGTGAGCACAATCAACTTCAAAATCTGAGATTCGATAATGGAATCAGTAGTAGAGTCACATCAAAGAATATTTTTTATCCATGTGATCATATTAAAACTCCTAATTACACCCTTCTTATGTCCAAACTGAGGATTCTTTTGTTCTCTGATGTTAGTAATTAGAATCTTCACTTGAATCATTTCTTTACTACATTTAAGATTTGGCACGTCATGTGATGTTAGAACAAAATAATCCAATTTATTTCTTGATGTTTGATATATTGATCAAAGACATACATTGCTTCTGTTCAATCTGTACATGTGATGTGAACTACGAAAGTGCCTTAAAGTATTATATTATCTATTTCATAAAAGACAAACAGGAGTATTAGCAATTCAAATAGTATTCCATTTTCCGAAGCAAAACTGACAAAGCACTAATGGGTTGACAAGGCCAAGTTAGTACCTTTGTTGTATTGAAACTGCAGTGCCCTTTGGATGGTTTCGTAGTGCCTCATTTCGCAATTTATCCTTTGAAAGAACGAAGATATTTGTAATGTTGTTTTGTTGTACCCTCATGACGTTTGATTCATTATAATGAATGAAGTTACTTGTTAAAGTAATGCTATGTACTATACGTTGCCGTACGGACTTATTCGGTTTTGGGTTATCTTTTTCTTTTCTCGAGAATTATGATATAGCGATTTCGAAAATGATATAAAACAGATACACACGTATTTGATTGGACTATAAGTCTATAATGTAGTCCAATCCGTGAAGTCGCGTTTCAAAGTTAGGATTTATAATGTTCAACACCACGTGTAGAACGCTGTTGTTTTTATATGTTGTAATGTACATTGTATTACAAAAAGAACATATAACGTCCGTATTAAAGCGCATCACTATACCAGCACGTATTTCAATAGGTCTTAAATAACAGATAGCAGATGAGTAAGATTGTTTAACGCGCTTGTTTGCTGATGACTGGTCTCTTGATTACTCTTCATCAGATAATAAACTTATTGAAATGAACCTTAATCCAATTTAAACAAGCTAAATATATGGGGTAAAACGGTGGTTAATAAAGTACAATCCTGATAAGACTGAAGCTCTACTATTCTCGATGAAACTTGAAACTGGTTTACCACATCTTTATTTTGATAAAGTTAAAGTTAAAATTGTTGATAATCATAGATATCTTGGGGTCATTCTTGCCAATAATGGAAAATGGGCAGAACTCAAGATTCAAACATTCAAAAGAATACTTTTTTTCATAAGCTCATGGAACAACATACCAACCACTGTTCGTAATTCAAATAACTCAGTATTTAAATCACGTATACGTGTACATGTACCAACATATTATTCATGCGGTAAAAGAAATTTAAATATTATCCATACTAACTTGCGTTTTTCTGTCAGTTCTTTAAACTTTATAAAGTTAAGTAAAGGAATTAAAAGTGATCCTGAATGTGTATGCGGAACTCCGGTTGAAATTCCCATCACTACTTGTTTGAATGTCCATTGTATAAACCACAAAGAGTAAATTTCATATCATCCTTAATACGCATTTGTAGATTAGCAGGTATTCCACTAAACCATAAGCTTTTATTAGAAGGAAGTGCTGATCTATCAACATGTAAAAACACAAATGTATTTAAGTTAGTACAATCGTTCATTAGTGAGACAAACAGATTTGTATATCATAACATTAGTTTTCAGTAGTATGTCTTAATCTTCTTTCACTGCTGTCAATTATGTCTGTAACATTCACTATGTACACACCAAGGAGAATGTATTCTAAGTTGGATAACTTGTTCCTAATCCTTTGCTTATTGAGTAAAATATGTTTAAACCAGACCAATAGATCTTACACCTTAGCCTGAGGGAAATGCAGACTGAGCTATCAGTATGGCTAATAGAAGTCTATTGAAATCAGTGCAGACGTTTATCAGTAATATTTAACGATTTGTTTAGCATATTTACTTTTCTTTCCGTGTTCTATTCTTGTAATAGTTTTCGAGGATACATATTGAAATGAGTACATAAAACAAGTGGGTATTTAACTTGTCTAACCTGTTTCCAAGCATTTTCCCTATCAATAAAAGTTGTTTAAACAAATCAGAACTGATGTATAAGCTATAAGGACAATTGAGCGTCTTATAAAACATTATTCATAATATCATTTAATTCATCACCTTTCAATTTATACACATATTCACTCGTAATGAACAACATACCAAGACAGCCTTTGATTTCGGAATATACCTTTTCCACAATTCCCCATAACGTTAAAATATAATGTATATACGCACATATCCAACTTACCTACTCGCTGTCAGTGGTGTGTTTTGAACGGATGCTGTTATTTTATTCACTTCACTCGGCCACCTTTCTGTCTGGGCAACTATTTTGTTCCACGAATATGTCCCTCAGCTCATTTGGACTAATCGTTAATCCATAAATCTATTTAAGCATTGGGCCATCATAATTTCCAAACTTCAAAAGATTCAATATGCTACTGATTGATCTCGCAAAGCTCCAACATTGATCTGTCTAAAACACAATGCTTTCAACAAAGATTTTTACTGGGACAAGTAATAAGAAGATTCCTTTTACTTCATGAAGATCATTATCAGTGCTTCACATAGTTTTTATCACAAGATAATTTTGAATGATCAACATGATGTTTGTGAAAAGTAATGAGAACAGCATTAGCTTCAGAGATTTGAAAATGTTCATATAAGTCTTATTCATTTGTAGACACAGACAAGTTGACGACAAGAAGGCATGGACATGTGCGAAGAGAGACGCGGATTCCTCACTGACATCAAAGAAGCTCCGAGTATGGACATAAGTAGATTCCTAACTTTTATTTATCTCAAACTAAATATATATTTGATAGGTTGTTTTAATGAAAGATAAAGATGATGATTATTATGCATCATTAAAATATAATTTCTGTCATATATATGCACTTTAATATAAAATAATGTATAATACGGTGAAAAGATGAATGGTTTGGTTTCAGGAGTTGTTTCCTATTGAAAGGTTGATTAAGAAGAGATGGTACAAAGATAGACTAAAATTTAGTCTATGGAAATTTGATAATTACTGTA
Source organism: Gibbula magus (assembly GCA_936450465.1). Classification (NCBI taxonomy): domain Eukaryota; kingdom Metazoa; phylum Mollusca; class Gastropoda; order Trochida; family Trochidae; genus Gibbula; species Gibbula magus. The sequence continues at coordinate 30,324,686 of OW388292.1, read as the reverse complement.
AATTTATCCTTTTGATTATATATTTTCCATTCAGTTTATCTAAACTTGCTGAATAAAGATCTAGACTGTATTAAAGGCTCTTAATTTTACACAGTCATGGAGCAGGACTAGCACAAAGAAATCGAAATGATGTAAGGTAACAGTTTACGACAACATTTAAATGTTGTAAAAAATTATAAATCTATATGCATTACTTTTGATGAAGAATAGGTTTATTTATTCATCGACGGAGAGTGTTTAAAGTTAAGTGTTAATATGTTTGTTCTTCCAATTACACGCATATGTTGAATGAATGATGCACATTAAGGGGCTGTAGCACGTTTTTTGCAAATTTACTGTTTTTAAATTTCCCATTTATAATGAAACTTTATGTAATTTATATTTACTTTAGAGGGTAACACGTCTTATTTCACAAACCAATTATCCGTAGTAATAATAACGGTGTTGCGTATAAAACAAAACTTTTTCCATGGCGGCCATTTTAAAGTGAACACATTTTCCTATTTCGAATTACAGAAAACTATTCCAATGGCTTTACCGAACCATGTCTACTCATTTGTAAACTTGATTTTCCGAAGAGAGAAGGGTGTTTTACTATTAGTGACATTATTTTTCAGATATATTTCATCAACTTATTTGAACGAAAAAAGTGATTCTTCCCCCTTTTATTGCCTTGTATGATAAAAAGATAGTTGTTCTTCCGCTCTGAATTCTTAAGTTGATAGTGGCTTAGAAGTAATTGCATTAAGAACGTGACGTCCGCTTGTTTACCTTTAAAAAATGAAAACTGGTAATGTGAAATCGAAATGGCATTTCTTCAAATTAGTTTTCCAATGATAATTTTGTCAGCGATCAATGTTAACAAGGTTTATGAGCATCAAGCTTATTTCACTAAAAATATGATATCGCTTAATAGTGTAGCAGTCTCACTTGATCAAAAGTTTAGCCTACCAAATTGCATATCAATGATAATCATGCTAATGACTAGTGTTTAAGCGTAAAAGACACATATTACACCTGTATACATCATAAAGCTAAGGTTTACCCATGCACATATACCTGCATGTATATACCCGTACTTATTTTGGCTGGTATGAGAGATAAAATACAGTACAATGTTACTTTTAAGCGATCATAAAATTGAACATTGGATACTGACTTTATAACATATATAGATGAACATTAGTAGTCATACATTTGATCCATGCGTCGAACAAGGTAAGAGGTAATAATTATTACTGTATCTATACTGTTCAATGGAAACATTATTACAGTGTAGTGAGGAACGTCAAGACATAAGACTTGTGTATTTAAGGATACCACCTGTATCTTTACTTAGATTACAAATTCCCTGAAATTATTAACCATGTAAGAATATTTGCGTTCGGAAGATAACCATTAAATGTACATAGTAATTGAATTATGCGGAAGCATTTCCTTGTAATAGGTCAGATAACTGTCCCCCCACTCGTTTGGAATATTTAGTCGTCAATGGTTATGTATGAGATAGGTACCAGTTATTATCTATTCCCGACCAATCACAGTCTGTTAATGAAGCACATCATATACTTAAGTGTTACACGATTCATGTTTGAGGTATGTTGAAACCGAAAAATAACATTCACAGATTGTGTACAAGTCTTCTGATATTTTCACTGAAACTGAATTAAATGTTCTAACAAGATTATATTATATTATAACGGACAGATGGCGATTGAGTGACATTCATTTGAGCAATCTTCAGTTCTGCAAGATTTAAACAGTTTTTAGCACGTTACGTAAAAGAAAACGCAAGTGCTTTCAATTCCTAATTATGGCTCAGCTCAGTTTGTCAGGTTAGATGTCAAAATCACATCCCCCATGTCATAAATCGAATTAAATTTAAGCTTTAGTAATTTGACTTGAAATTTGATTTGGTTTGAAAACACATTCACGAATAAAACCATTCACTGGAATTAACCCCAATCAAGAAACGAATATTTTCTCCATCTTGTCCTGCCTTTTTTTGAGACCAAATAATTAAAATTTATGCTCAATCATGAATACATATGTTACAAAACCAATAATATCAGTGACATGTTTATAGGCATTTGGATATAAGGCATTCATGGTATCTTAGAGATGTGTTTAATGCCTGACTTCTATGCATGTTTTCATAATAACGTATTTAAGGTTTCACATATTTAACGCCAATAATGTAATGTATGCAATATTCTGATCTGTACGTGTAACGTCTGTATTACTATAATATAAAGCCATTAAGAAACAAAAACGAAAAATTAACATATAATCAAATATCGTCGATACGGGGAATACAGTAATATCTAACATTGTTACAATACAACATAAACATATTACATTACAAACTATTCATCCTATTCCCACATAGCTTCCTCTCAAATTTCTTTTCGGTGATTGCACAAGTAACTTCTGATGCAACCACCAAGATTCCTATTCAAACCGAGAAAGTGCCCGAAATATAACAGAGGTAACGCCAGAAAATCTGAAGGGAGTAACCTCCGTGACATGGGAAGAGAAAGCAAACTATTATGAACTCTTGTCTGTATTACTTCAAATGATACTCCTCGTGAACACTATCCTGACAAAATAAAAACACAAGCTGTCACACATCACTTGTTCATGCTGTTCTGCAACAATAACCAATGTTGTTCATTAAAAGGTAAATCGGTGTTTCCAAATTTTAAAAAATGCAAAGTAAAAAATGTTTGGCAGTTATTTCTGCAGCACAGTTTGTCTTTCAAGATGTCAGTGAAATACATTGCAACCGAATATATTCAATGTTGTCCACCGTTCTTCAGTGGAATAATGTACTAAATATATTAGATTTATTTTATATATTCGTGGAAATTTCATTATAATATATATATTCCTATATTTCCTAAATTCGAAAATAGAAGATTGGTGTTGTTTATCCATTGTTCTCCAACATGGCTGTGACATTTACATATCGACACAAGACATTCTCATTTATAAACTGTCAACACACTATGTCCTTCAGCTGTACCAACCAAAAAATGGCACATAGTACTTGACATATCGTTTTGAAGGTCTGATTCAGCAAACATTTATAGTCTCTAGAACGGAAATAAGTCCGACTATCATCCTTGCGGCTATGAGGGGGAGTATCTAGTGTATCACTAGTAGATAATTAGTTAGTGGCTCCTTATATTAACAGTAGGATATTACATATGTTCACGTGTAAAACACTCGATTGGAATGAGGGTACACAAACCGTTTTTGTGCAGATACAGATACAGATACAGATACAGTGTTGAACATGTTACATCTGAAGTTTTTGGACAGGAACAGGAAAACGTATTTCAAAAGGTTTATATAAACTAGTTTTATGTAATAACTAAATGTTAATTGCTCACAAATCAGGTCAACCGTCCGTGTTTTTTTAAAAACATGTTATACCCAATATTCTACTGAATCTCTTATGAATGATTTTAAATGAAGTAGCTCTACCAAACATATATATTCATTTATAAATACAGTTGCAGTGACTACAATGATATAACTAAAACATATAGAACCACGTTTTCTATAGCTAGTATGATTATGTCATAAACTAGGAGAGGATAATCATTAGGATATAATAGTTAAAAATACCCTCATAGTTTTAAAAGGATTAAAACCAATTAATCATCTATACTGGCCCGTCTGTTATGAGTTAAAACATATTCGTTAATGCTATATTCAATGTGTGTATCCGTCGACGAGACTCCATTCCAAGTGACATCCAAAACCAGTCGTGATGCGTTATGTAGTTCATCGTGTATTTCGTCGAGATATAAGAAATAGAACTGACCAAGGACCGAACGTTTTTCAAATAAACCAGTTAGACTGAGTGTGCTCCTTCCAAATGTTGAATCATTTGATGTAATGCCATTGAACTATATAATTCCACAAGCTAACAAGAATGTCTGATCAAATGAACAGGGATGCTCGGATGTACTTTTCAGAAGATTATCGTCAACAGAACGTTTATTACAACAAAGTGCACTTCTTAACTTTTATATAATTTGATCATGCTCTCATGCTCCGTCACACATAGTCTTTACGAACTAACATTACTAAACATTAGAAATGAGACAAGCTATCAATAATCTTAAGTAATCATAATTCCATCACTCGTCGTAAGTTAACCAATACAAGTACAAACACATTCAATAAGAGGTGAGTTCTTGAAGCAATTATCACAGAAGGATTTTGTTACTACTTGTATTCCTGCGATTTTGTTGAGGATTGTACATAATTTATTGCTGTTATACTTCGATAGATACAAGCCTTATTTCATCTTTTCAAGAAGCACATACCCAGTATTCCATATTGAATTAAGTATATTACATGAAGTTGGTGCCAAATGAAAATAGTACGATTTCATCCCATGTTTTCCAGGAAGTGCACACGTTGTCTTCATCATACACTCTACGCCGTTGTGTATTTGTTAAATCACATTAAACATATAAACCTAAAACGTTAACTATGTGTTACTATAATATCCCTAAAATAGGCTATTTCTTGTGAATTAAATGAATCATCCTTTTTTGTTAAAGAGACACTTCGAATGTTAGCCGTGATGCAAATATGAAGTTCCATAAGATTATGTCAAAAAATATGAGTAATTATTTACTCAAAAGATCTGTTCATAGAGACCATTCACCTAAATCACCTGATATCTTTCCTGTCTAGACAATCACATTTTCGTCTGAATGCACAATCCTAAAAATAACCGAAAATCTATTGATCAAACAGTTCAACTAAACCATTCAGCCAATATCATAAAACATTTGGGTATTTGAGAACGTTTGATTTTAATCAACGTCTGATTTTCATTCAGAAAAGTTACGGAATATTCATGGAGGATTTTGGACCATAATTAATATCTTAAGGATAACTACGTTCCCTAATTAATGCCCACTGTAATCTGAATTGGGAGATAATCAATAGTTTGATATTTCGCAGTATTGCCAGTTCACATAGTATGTAGTAATTCAATCAGTGTTCAATCAGTTGTTCAGATATCAAATGTAATTTTATTGTGCGCTCTCAAAAATCATGGTTTAATCGTATATAGTTTGTCAAAACTAAAACAAAAGTAAAACCAATATAGAGTAAACAAAATGTTTGAGCTTTGCATTAGTATTACCATCTTATTGGATTATGTTGAACTGAATGTATACACGCACTTCAAATCAAAATCGGTGATTCAATAAATGAAAAGTATTTTTCTGGTCTTGCTGATCACATTCCAACTTTCAACTGATCCCTGCTTCACAAACATTGCTGATTCTTTGTTCATCGGTGTTAGAAATATGATTAAAACATTCACTTCAATCCAATATTTAATTGAACCCTAATCCATAAAACTCGTTTCGTTTGTTCGCCAGTGTTAGTAATTACAATCTTCACTTCAATCATTCCTTCAAAAAAGTTTAAACATTGGCTTGTCAAGGGATTTTAGAAACAAATCCCAATTTATATGTTGATGTTTGATCTGTTGATCAATTTATACAATGAAGTGAACTGAAGTAAAGATAAGATCAATATCTCTTCGTACTTCCAACTTCGTTGAAGATGCCACTCACTCTCATTCATGACATATAATATTGCATCATCTCTGTTTTAATGTTGAAAGGTGGGTTTGTTAATCATATACCTCCCCAATCTTCTAGCCCTTCCTAACGACTGTCCACATCATAACATGTATTTCAAACTGGCTGTTTTAAAACTGATAAATCAACGGTACGTAAACTATTCTTTTATTCCTTTAACTTGTAAGTGTTGCTTTAATCATGATTGTAATGTGTTCTATCTTATTTGTTGTGTAAATTGATAAAAGAAAGATGATGAAAAAGTAGAACTTCAGATACGAGATTGTTTTATTAAACGTTATGAAGTTCTACACGCCATGCTCTATTAAATGAAGACAAACATGTATCTACATTTGTGGTTGAAAATGTTTGACAGTCACTTTATTATTACTTTATTATAACGCCATTTTATGTATCCAAATAATCATATCTGTGTATCTGAAACCAAGTCAACAACTGTATAATAACTCAAAGGATTTAACAAATTACAGCATTCCTGTCGCTCTTTGTCTACTAGTCTACATGACACTTCACTTGTTCCAGCCGTTGCTTCACGTTTCACCGCAATGCATAGTCACACTAGGTTCGCCAACTTTCTCTCTTTAATTATTAACTTTCCGCTGTAACAAGAGTAAACTATTCTTTGAAAAATGCACAGTTTACTTGAAAAAGAGATAATCAAGAGAATAATTCTGCTCATTACAATAACAACGTTCATGATAAGTTTGAACATATAAACCATCCAGTGTCGGACCACGTATCAAAGGTGATTATTCCAAAACACCAGAACACAATTATTAATTTTCAACCATCCACTGTATGTACTTTTGTCTTCGCTGCTTATCTGTATATATTGAACAACCTACAAATACTTCGTTTACATTGGTAATGATGTTTACCAACGGTTCATACTTCCTGCTTATGACACGAACATCGGTTTACGAAACCTCTTTGCACATCTCCATAAAACGGCCCTCTACTTTATATCATGGCCTTCAATTCATCTTATTGTCTACATCACAAACCAATGACTGTGCTTAACAAATATTGAGTGCAAAACTATTGATTTTGTGTCCATGTTTACAGGAGTAGTTATTTTGGAAGTATGACCATAAGAACACATCGATACGTCATTCGATAGATTTGAGAAAATGTTAGTTTTGTCACTAAAATCATTTTGTTTTTCATCTTTTTGTCAATGATTAAAATGAACCAATCCACTGCCTAAAGAAGGTTACCAAACAAGAACCGTACCTTGAGGTAAAACCTCACCATATACTAATCAATTTTTTTCTGTTGGAAATAATCTTTCACACATTACAGTACATATATTTGAGTGTTTAGATCTTTCATGTTTAGATGCTGTTGTTTATTAATAGTACGGTGAACGCAGGGTTCATTAACATTTATCACACATAGTTATAATCTAATTATGTACGGATCGAACGCTTACAGTTATAAACTAAGCTATGTATTCATGAATGTGTAACCATTATTCAAGAAGAAAGAGTCACCTACAAATTAAAGTTATACGTATACTTTACATTTAAACACATATATTAAACGTGCATATTTCAACTAAGCAAATATTTTTAAAATGTATTTATTCACACTGTTTAAGATATCACCATTCTGACACTGAGATATTCTAAGACACCGCAACTGTAGTATCTGTATCGATATTGTGTGTAAAGTTAGCATACCGAAGCAAGTCAGACTTGGTGTATGGCGATTGAACCTGCTCTAGATTTGGGCATTTAAATACAATCTCGTAAACATGTCAGATGAAGACTGAGAGACATTTATGCCCTTTCAAACAAGTCTAGTTCATATTTCATAACCGTTTGGTCTCAAAACTGTATTTTACAATTCAGAAAACATCAAACTTCTCTAAGTGCTATTACAGCATCTTGTTATCCGGTCCGACATGTTAGCAATCACAGTTACATTCCCAAGACATAAATGCCTCTTAAGCAATGGATTTTGTTTTACTTTATGTGATTTGTAATTGTCAGTTTGCCTTCCTGTACGAATTTTCCTTGAAGAGGTCCTTTTAAGCATTCTACAAAATCAATCATTATTTCCCCTTTTAAATTCAAAGCATTGTGTCTTTCTGAAAGCACTGATGCATTGTGAGTTTCTTCCTCATAACACAAGCTGGTAGCAGGAGGATGAACGTCTTGTCCCTATCTGATGATCGATGCGGTTGTGCAAAACTCAGACTTTGATCAGTTTAGTAATTGAAATAATCCGATGTTTAATCGATGGATCCTTTACTCAGTTGTTTGATAGAGAAAGTGGAATTACGTTAAAATTACCAAATTCTACATAAAATGCCATTTACAATTCAACAAACATTTAAATTTAAGTTTTTCAGCACCATTTATTGCATGTTCTTATGATTGCAACAGGAATTCAAATCTTTCTTATTAGCATTACTCATTGTCAACACAGAACTTTCAATGAGAAAATTATATAAAGAAATGAGAAGATAAAAACTCCAATCTTTAAACAAGGCAAAATACAAAACAAAATGAAGAAACAAATTTTCTTGTTATACACCGATTCGACTGTTAACAAATTCACATTATGTTATATGGACAGTAGTACATATCATTTCAACCTATAAACTGTGATACACATAGAACGTTATTGTCCGTCATTAAAGTCGTATCTCAAAGTTGCTATCGATTTTCTCCTCGACATCAGCCTAAATTAACAAGAAGTTTCTTGTGATATTCAATTGCTGAATTGCTCTTCTCGAAGTTTGATGGGAAACAATACAAATCAAACAATTCAAAATAAAGTGAGGTCAATTTTATGCAATGTCCTTGGCAGTTAGACAAATACTTCGAAGTGATTCAGACAAAACCATCTAAAGTCTTTTGCGATTGTAGTTGTTTCATGCAATGTGTACTTAGTTCTTGGTTCATATATTTGTTTCTTCAATTATATGCAAAAAGAGCTAAATAAATTATAACATATAACATATGGAGATAATCATTAATCATTTCTACGTAAGAATTTGTCGCCTATCAAACATACAAAGAACGTAAAGGCTTTTAAAAAGGAGAATAGAATTTTTTTTACTCAGGCGACTCATTTTAGTTGCACAAACTCAAATATAAAACGTATACAATGAGTATTTGAAGATAAAAAAAACTAAAACAAACCACAAGATGCTGAACAACCATGGGTACGCCATAAAATAGGAAACTGGGTCCGTCTGATAAAATATTCTTTTGCATCAGGATCATCATATCGCCTTATTTTACAGAATCGTCACCTGAGGCTTACAGATCAAAGTCGAATTTCAAAGATATTCCTCGCCTGACTTTGCCAAAGTTTTTCCTAAAGGCGAGTGTTTTATCAAGGATATTTTAAAACCTAAAGGTAATTACTTTACCACTGAAGTTTCAACAGAACACGTGGTGTTGGTTCTAATCTTGCTCTAAATCAAAGCAAGATCTTTTAAGTTCGATGCTTTCACAGACAGTCCTGGTTCTTCATGTTTCTGTCACATTTTAGCCAATCCCCTCTGTTACTTCAATTACAGATGTAAAGTGTTTTAAAGCGTTTTGATTTCAAGTCGCTATTTACTGTGTTGGAACTGAGACGTTTCTATGCAGACTGGCGGTGCTGGTTATTTGGAGATAATACAAGCTCTGGTTGATCTGACAATACTTGAAACTAATTAGTGTAACAAGGGAACTATGTACTAGCTAAAAGTATATTTTTGGAAAATTTGGACAAAGTGAGATAATAGCTTTGATACCCACTAAATGACATGGGTATCCTATTGTGGGGTTAACGTTTTACTTCAGAACAAAATCTTTCTTTGAATTAAACTCCCATGTGTTTGAATCGCATTTGCCTCCACATGCCATAGGTAACTTTGAAAAGCACAAGATCTTAATGTAAACATACGATGACTATAGGAATCAACTTTTTGAAGGAAGTGCTCAGACTCTGAACAAACATTTAAACATATTTATCTAATGCGGGATACCCTAATACAATTACTTACAGCGCTAGAGTGTAGCGTATTTTTATTGAATTAGCTCAGATGCGAGTTCTACAAAAAGATGATATCAATGAAACTGTAATTATGCTGTACATGTACTATCACATCGAGAACGTAATACATGACATTTTGTAGAGCTTTTACATAGATTTAATGCACTGTAAATGCTACAATATAAAACATGTGTTGTTTTGAAGATGACGAAATATACTTTTATGTAAAAATTATATTTCGTTCAGAAATGTTTAGGCATTTGTTGTTACATAAAAGGGATTCAATAACACATTTATATACACGTCCATACATAAATTTTGAACTTTCAGCCGATGAACTTCAAACAATCCTTCTCCTTTACATTTTCTGAGAGAACGCATCAACCATCAACTAATATCAGTAACAAGTTCAAGAGCTTACTGATGATTCATAGTATGTGTAAGAAGCAGAAACTTATCAGCAGCGAAATGGTAAATGTATCGTATGAACAATTCATCCCTCGCAGCAGATCACCAGATGTGTAAAGAATACCAGACGCTTTTAAACGAAATAAAAAAAAATTAATTTTGAAAGTGGTCAGTAACATTGGTGTTCTGACGTCATAAACAATATTGAATACCAGACGCTTTTAAACGAAATAAAATAATGTTACTTGTGAAAGTGGTCAGTTACATTGGTGTTCTGACGTCATAAACACTAATGTGACGTCTATGAATTGATGAATATCCCAGGCAGATAACCCATTCTATTTGCATTTGGAAGGACACAAAACACTAGATTGCCTTCTGGTCGTGTCATATGTAGGAAGAGACATAATACTAGGATCTTCATATTTTGCTTTCGTCTGTACATGATTTCATGTAAGTTGGAAATGAAACAGTCGTGGTAAGTTATTTCTAATATTTGACACAATGAACATAATTTTGATATCATTTAATTCAGATAAAATTCCTTATGATATTGAATACTAATAATATTCTCTCGTGGATTGCCTAGGATGCCGACTTGATTATATGCTCCCTACAGAGGTTACACAACTCATACCATCCCACGTAACCACAGTTTTTTTCTATTTTGTGTGTCCAAATAATGGAGCATCCTGATTTGTAGTAATCAAAATTAGTTGTGCAATCAGCGACGTTGTTTCAAAATAACCATTCAGCCATGCCCCTATTTTCTACACGATAGAAGTCAGTCGGAGATGTAAGCTGATTTTTGATTGGATAGAAATGAGGACAATATCGGTGTAATCAATTTAAAACTCTAGGGTGGGAACCAAGAAATGTGGCCCAATTTTAACAGCGGTTACATGGGAATGATTTACTTAAGTAACTTCTGTTGAGAGGAGTGATGATTGACTGATCATGACTGACTAACATTTGATTGACTTTTAAATCCGTTGCAGAGCTAGTGAATGTCACTTAGTATCGTCATTATTATCGCTACTATGGAAACGGTGGACATTAAAGCACACTCACAAAAGATAACGGTTCATATCACATGGCACAATATCCTCAGTTATTAAGAGGTTCCAGTATGTTTTCCTGAATTATGCTCTCTCAGATCTATTCTTATATTGGTAACAAAGTGTGTGCGAAAAAGCAGCCTATACACCTAGGATACAATAGAACTACATCTGTATGTGATACCATTATCTACACCAACCTTTACATTCAAATCTTATTACAAATAATTGCCAGACGCAATTATCAGTTGCGAGATATGTTGACATGCACTGTGAGATGTAAAATAGTTGTGTGACATTAACCAAAATGCATGGACAAAGACGTTTATGGATAAAAGAGTACATTTACCATTGAACACAACCGGTGTATATTTCAGTATCAGTGTACATGATATTAAGTTTCTCATAAGGATACCATACAATATGGAAGAAATGTTTAATTACTTAGCGTTATTGTTAAATATGAAGAAGTTTGCTATAAACATAGAATTCGTGAATAAATAAATACATAAATTGATAATTTTTAGATTTCATAATTAACACATCACAAGTACATGTAATTAGATACAAAACACAGGATTCCTTCCCTCAGAGATACTCCCTGAAGATTTCCCATCGTTACCGCTATTCAATATAGAACACTTTCGGTTAGAAATAGATAATCTTGATTGGTTGCATCAGAAGTTAGTTGTGCAATCATTTCAAATTTCATTTCAAACTGAGCCTTTCGTAACTGTCGAATGATCTTAAATTGGAGGAACAACATAACCGATGTGTGGATGCAATAACAGGTTAAAACAGATGTTTTACAGAGAAATTGTGAGCACCTGTCTGTCTAGACAAACGTATCGATCTCCCTGCACCTGCTTAAAATAACTGAGTCCGACTACTTCACTGATAAACAAACCCTGTTTAAGAATGGAACTTTTGTTGTGTTTAAGTAGCATAATATTCAGGAATGTTTATCGATAAATATCTGTTTTCACACCGATCTTAATCGTCTTATGATGGCATCACATATGGATCCAGGTATGGCAATTATTTGGTGTCTATTATTTCAATTCCAACCTTGTAATGTCACCATTGTCAAAATATAATTATGGAGACTTATATCTTTATTTGCGCAATAATGTGACCCTTAAGGCCTATCATTCCATGTCAAAGGAACTTAAAATAAATAAATATCGTAATTAGAACTAACTAACTTCAATGAAATATATATTCACTTTAATTTGATTGCTACGAAGGGTAAATGTAAGTTTTACAAACGTTTACATATTGCGTCTATATTTCGACATTGTTAAAACATGAATTATAACAAGGAACAATTTTACTTCAATTAAACATCAAAATATCAGTTTCGCTGTCCCTTCACCTTATCAAGTCTATGGTTCGTGCTGTCTTCATTCCGCCAGGCCGCTTTTTATTCACCCCATGTTTTTGTCTGCATTTCACTTGAGCACCTTTTTGTCTGGACAAACAGATTCTTCTGACGTAGATCCTCTACCAGATGCCTGACCCAGTAGGGGCCATTGATCTGAACAGCTTTTTGAAGTATATGAAAGAGGTGATTCTAAATCATCAAAGGATTTGGAGGAGTGTGTGTCCAATTATTCTCTTAAAGTTATACGACTTAGTTGATATCCAATAATTTCGTCCGCAGAGTTTCGATTATGAAACGAACGAGAAAGGCTGTAAACCTCTCCTGTCTCATAACTGATCAAAATCAATGTACTTTTAACACTTGGATTATCTATCGGCACAAGCTTTTACTGATATCCTTGTACTTTGGTTTCATTGATTTCATCTTATTGGAACACCTATTATAGAATGGTTATAATACAACGTTGCTCTTTTGAAAATAAATTCCGAGTACTTCACAAAATACTTCATTGTTGATATTATTTTTAAAAAAGGTAAATATCTAAAAGTCTCGGGAAAATGTTGACTTGGTTGAAGCTGTTGGAAGTTCTGCTGGTTTTTTTAATACCTATTTAAATTCCGTTCTGATTTAACGAAGCTTATAGGGGCTGGAGCAAGTTACAGGAATTGTACAAAATGGGAAAATGTTACCAATTGCAAAACAATCCTCCCCAACCAATAACGTTCCATAACGAATTATTATGGTTCGGCTAAGCAACGCGAATTCATTTCCAATTTATTATTCCAATACATTCTATCAAATCTAATTAAACTATTTAAATGTGTTCACACTTAAATGTCCCTTAGCAGTTTTTGTTTTAAATGTGACACCGTTTTCTACGACCGAGAATAATGGGATCGTGTAATGGAATGTTTTAGCCTCTTAAACACAAACCCACTGCATAAACTTGTAAATGCACGTTCAAAAGAAACGTCCTCAATATATTTAAAATCATGTACGATAAATACTACTCAAACAGCATTACATTCTTAATAACCCAACAATAAACAATATGAATCTTAAAAAAATATCTGTTGATGTGTCTAAGAAACTAGACGAGATAATACGTCAAAAATCGATTTTTGACTTGTTTTTTGACGTCCAACAGTAATGATGCATCAACACATTTAAATCCATGAAGTTTATTTATGTCGAAGCCATCGTATATTTATCACATGTTTACTTTTTAATAGTTTAACTTAAATACCGAACAGTGTAGCCAAAACACATCTGTAAAAAGCGATTTTAGCACCCCACGTGTATTTGAACAGACATAAAAATAAAACTGCTATATTCTGATGCATGAAATTGTGAGTACTTCCTTATGAAGCATTATTTATCAAATACATTACAAATCTACTTATTCCGACGTCAATATTTATTTGTATACTATGTCGTAATGTGGGGACGTTTCTTTTGCACGTGAGTATTTTATAATTAGCAAATTTTAACATATAAAATGTACAAAACGTGTTACAGTGTCTTTAAAACTTACGACTGATGGTTAAAAAGCTAAATTAACGATTATTTTGTACGTTTTGAACATCCCCCGGTGTGGAACGCAACGTCAGTTTCAAGGTAAAAGTAATTGATTAATCCAAATATCTGCACTAGAATGACGTTTACGTAGTTCACCCGACCACATGTCTGTCTGGCCAAACCTCAATCTTCTGAAAGCATCAATACCAAAATAGCTCGTATTGATCGACAGTTTCTTTTAAACTATTAAACCATTATACTTTACACTGATAATTAGTTCATCATTGTGTCGTGCACGATCAATGTCATCACATTTCTGATGTTACTTGACAATTTCGTGCGTCCCAGGCAATGTAAATAAATGCATGTCACTTGGCAAATCGTGATTTGAATTCTAATTCCTCTTGCAAAACATAGACGAAATGACTACCACTCCCGAAGTTTATTTATGGATGACGTAAATAACAGATTGTTGAACGTATCCTTATCAACGACGAATGCACTATCAAAAGTGTAGTAGTGATCTCGAACAACATTAACCATGACTTAATAATGAAACTTCTCTCAGGAAAGATAAAAACGCCCTCTCTGTTTGTTGGACGTGTCCAGTTTTCCAGCCAAACCTGCTGTATACATGTAACATTGGTTTTTGAACATCGAGTCACCTGACTCCTCAGCTTATGCTTCTGTTCAACCGCAACTTTTGTTGCAAATATTTCTTTTAACATATACCTCCTTTTTATCATGTAACCTTGATCCCATAATTACCTTTAATTATTGACCTCTAACTCCTGAATTTGTCTGAAGAAGCTATTATCTGTTTTCGTTTCCATTAATAGAACGTTGATGTCTGTTATGTTTGTGTTATCTTTGATACTGTCATGGCTTCAAACATCCAATGAGTTATGGCATACCGTGGAGGTTTTTCTCTGGAATTGTCAGCCCTTGATTCGTCATTTATCAATATTCATTCATTATTCTCGAATATAGTTCTCTCATAGTATTAAAGAAGATTGATCAAGTCAAACCACCTGATGTTTACTCTTCCTATAGACCTTTCCACGGCCTGTTTCATGGGCGCAGCCATTTTGTGGCAGCCATTAGAAGGCTGCAACGTTAAACTAGCCTATGTTATTTGCAACGCTGCGGCAATCAAGTATGACGTAATTAAGGATAGACGGTGCCTAGTCAACGCTTACGCTGTATAAAAGACGTCATACTTACTGACCAAATAATGATTCATTTTTAAGTTTTCTGATGTCATATTTGCGACAAACAGTGCAAACAACGATTCATGAGTAATAAATTGAAGAAAAATAAGAGATAATAACAGTTTTGTGTGTTGTTTGATGTAAATCGGCGATATCAAAGCGCACGGAAACTTAGGGTATTTGAATGGAGGCGAATATCACTTGAACGTAGTTTTGAACTAAAGCTTACTTGTATTATCTGTGAAAATAGCTTGGTTTTTTTTCTTTGTAGTTACAGAATTGTCAATAGTGACAAATATATAGGCCTATCCACTCATCTGGACTATTCAAGATTATCTGAACCAAATGTACATATACTTACGTGTTAATTAGCTGTTGCGAAAATAATTTTCATAAATTAAATAAAGGTCCAATTGCTGTCATATTTTGCGGACATATATTGGTAATCATCCCAGCTACAGGCACATAATTACCTTTCATCTATCAGTTCATTTCTTTTCGAATGACACTTGTTTAAACATCGCATGTACAATTTTGATTTCAATGTCCGATTGGCGGCCATGTTAAATCTAATCGGTATGTTGTATGTGTTGTTTGATAAGAGGTGGGTTTCTTAATAATTGTCAGAACATATTATGGAAATTATGTATCTTTAGCTGAGATGATTTCCTATATTTTGGTAACAATTTCAAAATTGATCGACAAACAATATATTCATGAAAATTATTCTCGCAACAGCTAATTAACACGTAAGTCTATGGAAATTACGTTACATGTACGTAATAATATGACCGCCTGCTATAAACTTTTGTTCGTATGCTATTTTATTAGAACAGAATGAAATACTATGTTTGTACATTTGTTGTATGTACTGTCAAGATTTACTGTAGATGGGTTTTTTTTAATATAATCTGTAAATATGTGTCTTCCTTCACTCACCTACACAGTCGAGTAATACCAAAGTCCGAAATATAACTACAAAACATAAATTAACCTAATTGTTCAAGTATAGTATGTTAAATATTATTTTGCACACTAGCAATGTAGGAAGATGAAGCATATTTATTTGAATGCACCACTTATGAAAATACCGGCTTTCACCCGTCACTGGATGAGAGATAAGTGATATTACACTGTAAATACAACATTTTATGTTTATTATATATGCGTTTGTGGTCAGAAATGCGGAGTTTTTAACACCAAATAATCCTCTTTTATTTAGCCAACCAAACACATAAGTTCTCTCAATCATATCATTCTCATAACCCAAATATTATTCACTTTCAAAACGTTAAGCAAAGGGAAAAACGTAAGTTTTTAAAAACTCTTTTTAATCATCAAATTTATGTTCATTAAACATACAGACCTTTAACTGCTTCTACACAAAATGGATGTCTTAGGCGAAAAGACTTTTAAGAAAACTTTAATTTCTCACGTACAATTTGTGTATCGCTGCATAATTATAGTTTATCATGTTTGCAATTACATTTGTATTTTTACATACCTGGGTAGGCTTATTTATGCCATTGCGAGAATAGGGGGTATATAACAATTATATATTCCCTCTTTCAATAATCTACATTTTTATAACATATATTTCCATAATGCGCTTGTAACGTTTTAAAGAAGAAACAGTTGTTACTTGATTGCAAATTATATGTGAAATTTTAGAAATAATGAGAAATAGGCTATACTCACCCATATTACAGAAATTCAAATAACTCTCTTGAAAATTGATGTAGTTTTTAAAAAATCCAAATCTTATTGTAACACATACATTGGTTTCTTATACCATGAATTGAATCGGGGCTAAATGATTCATTACCATTTCAAATCATAAATGAAATGTAGGCCGGCTAACAGTTTGAGAAAGAATGCATTTTTATGAATTGTATTTTGCAAAAATATATTATCTTTACATAATATAAGAAACCCAGTTGGACCAGAACAACATTTTCTCTTTCCGAAGATATCTAATATGTGGACATATATTAAGAACTTTTGTTTTAAAAAATAAGTTTTTCCATAACTAAGCCCTTTTGCGAAACTGCATGCTGATTCATCACTTTAACATGCCCTAATTTCATAATTAACAAGTATCCTAAGAAACATTGCATTTTTTTGGAAGCAGTAAACAGTCAGGATTAAATTGATATATTGTTTCTGCCTTCACCCAAAACTTTGACTTAAAGTTATTTTAGAGACAAGCTACAGCATTCGACCCATGCCCTAACGTAAAACGTCATTTTGCAGCCGCTTAATGGCGGACGACGCTAGCGCCACCTCAAAGGGGGGTAACTGAGAGCGTCGTGACGCACTGCTCCGTGGAGAGGTCTATATATAGCCTTACGTCTCGTGAGAAACCAACTTATTTGTGTTTACTTTGTTCTATAGAGGAGGACGTGGTCAGTTTAGCGGCTGGGTAAGTTGACCCATCATGCTTTGCTGAAACCAGAAGAGTGATCAATTGACCACATACACCATACTTGAAAGGTCATGTCACTTCCTTTCCTGTCATGGCTGATGTTATTTCCAGCACTGTCTAGATGTGAGAAACAATTGTCCAGCCAGACATCTCGTATCCATAAGGAGAAATATAGGACGGCCTGTGCAATCTGCATTTAATTTTTAAAACATGACTTTAGGCAAATACCTTTGAATAGACATAAGTGTGAAGTAAATAGTGAAAAACAAATATTTACACATTCAGGAACACAAGCCATTGACAGTCAAACAGTATATGACTATAATATGAAGAATTCATACGCTTTTAGTAAATATAAGACGTCAAAACAACAATGCCGATCAGCAGTTCGCAATTTTAGTACTTCCCTTTAATCCCCTGTAAGTAAACAATTCCGGAAGGTCTGAACACATAAATCGACATAAAACATGTAAGTGATAATGTGAATCACGGGGATAATGTTAAAAGCATACATTCACTGAACCGCTAGAACCCCTTGCACAAATACAAGTGAACGTTACAACAATGTCCTTGTAAACAATCTGACAACACTTACGTGGATACTGGACATGTATTAATATGATTATATATGAAATGGTAAAAATGCCAATGCTACGCTACACTGTCTATCTCATTTGGAAAGTGAAGAGCAAAGAAGCTCAAGCATGTAATTGATACAACGCCAGTGTCATCAAGTTTCTAATATAGCGTGGGACATATGGGTCCCGATGTTCAATAGTTAAATGTTGCCTGTTCAATTACTTTAAAAAGTTAAAATCTAAGGTTTGTAGTTTGTTAAATTTTAGGTCATTTACAAATGTCATGAGTAAACGATTAAGAAAAGGCTGAAAGAAGGGGTCTCCATTTTATACCCTCTAACTTCGTACTTCTATCCAGACTGATTAAAATGGAATCTTTTCCGAAGACTAAAAGTTGCAAAATATGAAAAACTGATTCCATAGATTCCTCTCTTCATAGTCTGAGAGCGCTCTATATCATCTGTGGCAAGTTATCTAGTCATAAGCTGACCAATCAAATCATACCTTTTAAGAGTATCTCCATTTTAAATGCATTCGGAATAATTCGTTAATGTTAGTGAAAGAGGCGAAAGGAGGTTGTGAAAGGACTTGTGACTTACCGAACGGTGTCAGAACATGTGCATATACGGGCAGTCAACCGACGTGTAGAGGAAAACTCGAGCTATACGAGTCGAGAAGTTCGTATCCGGTAGAGGCAATATTTTGCAAGTTTTATTCATCAGAAGAGGATCAATGTTAATCAGACTGGACATCTATCGTAAACTAGATCACGAATACAGTGGACTTATCATCGTGGATAAGAATGAGGTACATATGCAACGGAAACAAATGTACAAAGAAGAACACGTTGGTCTTGATCATTACCGTCTGGAATCGATCTGGGAAAAAAATACATTTATGGCTGTCGTTAAGTTTATATTTGTGACTTCATCGTACTGTTTGGTTCAAAGGAAAAACGGCTTTTGTTGCTGACAAACAAAATATATCATATCTAATAAGGTAGTTTTGCAGGAGAGTTTTGAATGTTATATACACGTTTTATAATAGAAATATGTGATAGAGGCTCCATATATTATCATTATATTTTTAAAATGAAAAATATAGTGTAATTACTTTAACTATAAAGACCCCTAAAGACATTATTCAATTAAGAATATCCAAGTAGGAATAAGTATTTAAGTGGTAGTGTTTTATCATTTACATCAGAATTCTGATCACATCGATCATTGAATTAAAAAAAACGATACATTAGGTTATTGATTCTGGGACTTATAATGGTTTCACTCTTCAGCAAACGTTTTTCATCAGTCAATGGCAGAATGAGCTATTTCGGACTGAGCGCTCTCAGAAGAAGTTTGTCCAGATGGACAGGCGGTCAGATTAACTACGTCATGAACATCCAGCTCAGATAACAGGCGTTATGAAATACACCATGCCTTCGAAATGACGTTTCGTGACCAGCTTTTCAAGCATCTCAAACAGTAAATGTTATCAGCAATCAATGTTTAAAATCCAATTTTCACACCACTGTCGTATTTTCACATAATTTCCTTTACAATACTTTTGTTTTCATTTTTAGAATACATGTACATTAAAATGTTAACCTTCATGTCCGCAAATTCATATCGATAAATAAGTTATTAATGATAATATTATTACATTAAACCGTCGTCTTTTTTGCAAAGGTCATTAAATGGATATTAAGGATATTGTTTTTCAAAATAATCATTATAAACATAATGTTGAAAGACTGCAAAAGAAGCATTATCATCCACTCCAATAGAAAAACATTAATTACTGAATGATAACATTAATCCACATATTAATGTTAAAAGCGCATTTATCCATACACACTGCATGCTCAAGGCAGTGTTTGACTATAATTAAGCTTTCAGATAGGTAATCATTAATACAATGTGTTTACGTTTTGTTATGAGAAGTTTAGAAAGGTTTTGCAAGTTAATCAACATGATCATGTTCCCGAACCTTTAATGTTACAAAATTGTATGGATTCAGTAGTTTCGCAAGCTCTGTGAATCAATGGATTCGTTAGAATCAGAACATGAATAAGATTACTTGACAGACTCGAATGAAGGAGGTACAATATCATGTTTGGTTGTAGTTCCTCGATCCCTTCAACTTATCTAATGATTTATAGTTTCTATGTAAATACTTAACAGGATCCATGATTTTAACCACATGCCTTTAAATCAAAACCTTTGTACAGACAACATATATGAGGTTGATAAAGGAGGATAATTTTGTACATCATTCAAATTGATAAGCCAATTAACAAGGTTCTATCGGTGTCTTCACGCAAATACGTCACAACAACATTTACTGACTGCAGTTCGCAGATTACTTCC
This sequence comes from Gibbula magus, assembly GCA_936450465.1. Lineage (NCBI taxonomy): Eukaryota > Metazoa > Mollusca > Gastropoda > Trochida > Trochidae > Gibbula > Gibbula magus. Next base: position 30,304,103 of record OW388292.1, on the reverse strand, counting down.
AATTAATACCGTGTAATTACAAGAACTTAGATTGACCAGAACATCTTATAAAACAATAAAACTATGAAGAGCATAAAAGTAAAAATGGGAACAAAGTACATAATGAAATGAATTCATTGCATTTACAAGCTCTTACACCAATACCAATATAAAGGTCAATCAATATATGTACATGGTAAGTGAACATTACAATATTTATCTTGTAAACGATCCCATAACACTTACGCAGATACTGAATTAAGTAACCAATGGTTATGTATGAGATAACTGCCCGTTGATATCAGTACGTTTTTCCCTATGTTACACTACACTGTCTGCCTCGGCTTGAAGATAACGAGTCATGACGTCCCAGCTATAACCATCAAGTTTCTCATTTAGCTTGGTATATATGTACACGCAGGGGAACCAACAACTGCCTCTGTAGAATTGCTGTCTGTTCTACCATTAAAAAACTTTAAAACCTAAGGGGTAATAATGTACCGCCATTGAGCATATACTAATAATAGTGTAATAATATAATTATTATTATTTATGTGTAATAAAAAGAACTTCTGAAGACGTTATTTACATTAATTTAAATTGGAAGGATCGTCCCATCTTCATCACAAGTATCAGACATGTAACTATAACCTTTACAAGTACAAGTGATAAATGGCGCAGGCATTCCATAAACTTATCAATAAGTTTGTACATGTAATAAAAAAAGTATTTTGTGTCCTCACTGATTGAAACAATATCTTTCTTGGATTGTGCCGAACTCAAACGATGAGTACACATGTGTTCATTAGACAAGTTATCATCGCTTTTACACCAATCAAGAATATAATCAGTATACTGATTGACCATTACGTCTATGTATTGGCAATGTCATTGTTTACGATCATATACCATGCGTGGATTCTGATATTAGGTAACCAATAGTTATGTATGAGGTAAATGGCAGTTATACATATACAGTTCCTTCCCAAGACGCGATACACTGTCTGTCTGGACATAGATAATCACTAGCTAAACTCCAGTGCCTCCCTATGTCACACCACGGTGTATGTGCAGACAGAGATGCTCTTTTGGGATGATTTGAGAACGATTACTGTGGAATTGTTTTCGAAGAGGAATGGAAGACAACATACTTACAAAACACCTATCCACATTTAGCAATACATTCCAGAAAAATAAATTTCCGTAGATTCTAAAACTGAATTTAGGTAAACACAGAGCTAGATATGCACACTATGAAAGAAGGTATCGCAAGATGTCTCACAATGATGTTCTTCCCCTCGCGGTAATATACTTCAGAGATGATTAGACATAAACGTTTCTCCCTGACTTCCCACTGACGATCATTAAATCAAATCCACCATGAACCATTCTGTGAGGAACTATAAAGTAATATTCAGAAGTTCCATATCTTCATCCCGAGGTATGTCGATAAATTTGAAATTAATGAGAACAGCATGTGTTCATCATAAAACGGAACCAGGGTTTATGAACAACAACAGGAGTAAGTCGATAGCTAGTCCGTCATCAAGACCTTGACAGAACATTGATTTTACCACTTATAAGACTTAAAACGTTTGAAGCCTTTTGTTGCTGCTGCCATAATTTAAATTTGCAAAAAAGACACCTAATCTCGGGTATCAACCATGTGTTACGAACTTTAAGAAAAAGAATGGACTCAAACTACTCGAAATGTTTTGATGATTTAGAATCTCCTCGTCCATAGATCCAAAACGCTTTAGATCAGCGAACCCCGCTGGTTCATGTATACGGTATATCACTGGCGTCAGGAGAATGTTTTTGCCTGGACAAAAAAACTGAAAAGTTAGAAAACAATAACCACTGGCTAGATTAAGTAAAGCTTAAGAATCATCCCGTCCATACACTTTGGTCACACATCTGGTTAATAATGTCTGGCAGATGATGTTGTTTGTCCAGACATGAATATGGTCAGATGAGATGTAGACCTACACGTTGATAACAAACAATAAAAATGGTGTTGCTAAATATACGTGACGTAAGAAGTGCTCTTTGTTCCTTCTAAAAACAGGGACTCTCTATTCTCTGTATACAGAGTTCCTGATAATACTCATCATCTCTTACATGGTGTAACACTAAGTTAAGGCTCTCAAGTGTGTGTTATGACTAAACCTAGCAAAAAGGAATTTATGTATTACTTTTGCGTTTCAACAATAACAACAATAAAACCAGCTTACCTAGTATACATATATACTCGGATTGTTGAAAGTGTCAACATATCCAAGTATTTTGTAATTCAATGCATTGACTTCGACGTTTATGTCAGAAAAATGTGTTCATTTACTGAATACGATACCTAGTGTAGATCACTGTATTTGATGCTAAAACATTAGTTCCTAGAATATGTCATTTCCAAACACAAACCTTTGTTTATGCACCTATTCAAATATATCCTTTTTCATATTGTAACTTCTCAACCATCGAATTAAATAACCTTCACATTGTCCAAAGTTGACATATTTGAACATACACGACACCATAGAATAAGTTAGCAACGAGTCCATGATATGTTTATATCAAAGAACACTAGTTTAAACTATGTTGTAGCCTTAACGTCTGAAATTCATTAACGTCGACGGAGAATGAAAATAAATAACAAACGTAAAAACATTTTTATCTGAAGGATCATGTGTTGTACAACTCACAGCTGTATTGAATTTCCCTATTTCGTATCAACGGTATGTTCTGACGCTCCAGTTTCCTGTTCGGGCCATTCAGGTATTCTAGTAAGTTCTGATAGATCCCTACCCCGTGTCTAATTGTCAGTTTAAGTTTTTGCTTCTTTAATAATGTTCCTGATGAAAAGCTGTACAATAAACAAAATCTACAGGTATAATTCAGTCACAAACTTTCCTAAAGTAATATAAACAACTATTTAAGTATTTGAAGCGGATTGAGGATAACACACCTTTATGAGTAAATACCAATGAAACACGAAGTACAATGAACATATGAATGGCAAAGAAAATAGAAAATAGTGCAGTACAATGCATGAAAAACAATTAACAAATGTGACTTTCAATAAAAGGGAAATATGTTGTAGTGCAGTCTATTGCAAGTCAGAATGCGAAATTCACCCATCAAGCATGAAAGCAGAAATAAAAGAACATGTTATGATATTTTATGAAATGATATGTCCAAGGGCATTGCCCACGTTTCTGTTATGTCTCGTCATTAACTGCTCTATTAAAAATCCATATTAGTCAAGGAACACAATTTCAGCATTATTGTACTGTTAGCATTGTGCTTTCAAGGGGTCACATATACTTCATAACTCACTGTCGCTCACATTTGCTGTCAAATCTCATGCGGAACATGTCAAAAACATTAAATGACACTAACATTACCTAACGACATACAAACTGCAAACTATCGTTTTAATCATAAGCCATAAAATAATCCAATGATTTAAGATTTTATCTCTGACTAATCCATATTTTGGAGGAGTACTGACATTAATGTATAAAGTCTTAGTTTCCATTGACAAAGATAATATCATATAAGTTGAGCTTACTAAAATTAAAATTTTCTGAAATGATGTCAGAAAGAAATGTTAGGGGGAACACTCATACTCATGGGGGATATGGGTTTGGGTCATGAATACATGAATCATGAATTTACAACCTTGAGTTGTCACATCACAAATATTTTATTCTTAAAAGTTTTGCTTTCTATTCCTATTGCTTTCGGAAAAGTATATTGATCCCCTTTTTGTAGGCGCAAAGGACGCCGGACAGACACCAGATTCTCATCTGTCTATTTAATTATGATGAGCTTAATTAACCAAGATAATATTGCAATACAGGGTGTAAAAAAAGGCATTACGTGCCTATCAACACATATGGTCTTGTATCTTGCAGAATAGTCGAGTTCAGACCACCACAACAATCGTCTCAACTATAATCAATATACAAGAACATGAAGGGAAGCAATTATTAAGATATTAAACCAGTAATATCAGAAACCATGCAGTTTGCAGAGATATAATTGATTCGTTGAACGTTTGCTCTATAGGAAACACACTTGATTGTCGTGCAGCGGATTCAACTTTACTTCCACGGTGCATTCTATGTGGCTATACATCATGTACAGCGATATAACTCTTTCTTTAGTTTAAGCTTTCGTCATAACGAAGCGCAAATCAGAAAACAACATTTTATGAATACATTTAGTTTGTAAAGATGTGCCCCGTCTTTGAAAAATTGCTCATTCAAGTCATTCAGAATTTGAAATCTGAAAACATATTCATAATCTAGTTCAGGTCCCGATTATATATTGGTATGGAAATACTTCGGGATACTGACGTTCGAGATCATTTGGATCACGATTTGCTCTAAAACAATAGTACATGTATTAATAAGTTTTGTGATTGAAGGATTATAAACGATCATGTTCATTCGCGACAATGCGTGAAATCATAAATATTATAATATTAATACACATTTCCCTTTCATTGACAACTTTTTCAAAGAAAAACGTCAACCAACTCATGTTTAGTCAACGAGTCATCAACTGAGTGATGCTGAGTTTATCAAAATACAGAGTACACTCATTTGACAAAAAACAGTAAATTGAGACAATGCATTCATGTTGAAAGCTCATACTAGACGCTGGTTATAGATCATAAAATTATGAGGAATCGTGCTGACCATAACTGCTAGTAGCATCATACAGATCAGTTGAGATGCCTTCAGTCGCTACCACACTCCGAGCAATGACTATATCACGCTCTCTGACTTGACTCCTTGTATAGAAGTCGTAGTAAGACAGTAATTTGAACAATTAATTCTGTGCAGTTTGATTTTGGATAAATAACATTCTGCAATAGGATATACTTACAAACCCTTCCTTACATTTATCAAATATGTTTATAAGAAGAAGATATACTTCCATAAACGTTATATTTTTTCTTGTTTATTCTTTAGGGTTACTGTTATGAGTACAACAATATTACATACAATATTTTGAGCTGCATGGCTATTTTCCTTTTTGTTATGGAAAAGAGTAAATGTTGTACTTCGATCACACATGAAAAGTCCTTTTCAAGTTCATTTCTTTGCTGTTCCTGTAATGAACAGTTTCTAACCATAATCACAATTTCGACGATCCTTTGACTCTATAATAAACTTTATTCAGGTACTTAAGAGGCCTCAGGCCAATAGTACATCATATACATTGCAAAACATTGCAAACACATTTAAGATATACAATGCGTTCTATGTACAAATGCATAAAATATATACAATCAATACAATACAATCCATTGACTCACTCGTATAAGATATCATCCTGCGAGTCTAATTGTATATATACATACGTGTATATGTCAACATTCTTTCCATTATGTTTCATTTGAAATTTTATGCCAATACGATACAGCCGTCTTGCCAGATTCTCGTATGAAGGATGTTTATCTTAATTTAAACATTAAAGCAAAGTGCTGAGAGGTTCACATTAAAGAACAGCGTCAAGCACCTTTATACATGGGCAGTCATACTGCGATATATTCAAATTTTATTTCAATATTTTCATTTCTCATGTGACATGTTTCATGTGTCGATATGCTTTAGGGTTACCTTTTCGATCACCTAACTCTTTTAGGCCAGAGCAGATATTACTATAACTCTAATTTCAGGGTGTTGATAATGATTTTTAAGTACAGAAATAAAAAAACGCCCATCAGAGAAAGTCCATTAGAATGAGCAATACACTGAAGTGCTCATTCAAACAAAGCATATGACCTTGTTATAAGACATATAAAGCATACAATCATTCATCAAATATGTTTTCGGTTTCTTAAAATCAATTTTTACATAAGAGTTTGCAAGGTTTATCGGCGATCTCAGGTTCTTGAACCTTTTTTTGTTAGGGCATATAAGGTTCGATAAGTAAGCAAGATCTGGAAATTGATTTGTCAGTATCAGCAATAAAATAAAATGTTGTGAGATTGAGATGTTTGTCAAGACAATAGAGGTTGTCAGAGGAAGTAGATAGATAGCGCGTTTTGTTGTTGGACTTTTATCCCTCAAATAATAACAGTTATAAATGAGAAACTATTGGTTATCCACATTACTTGTATAAACTTCATAAAACGAAAGATTGGACCTTATAGGGTAAATTGGAAGATATTCTCTCTCTCTCTCTCTCTCTCTCTCTCTCTCTCTCTCTCTCTCTCTCTCTCTCTCTCTCTCTCTCTCTCTCTCTCTCTCTCTCTGTCTCTCTCTCTCTCTCTCTCTCTCTCTCTCTCTCTCTCTCTCTCTCATACATTCATCAGCAGAGGGTGTAATTGTTTCAAATCTTTCCAAAAATGATTATTGTGTTGCCGTGACATTGCCAATGTTGTACGTCTGCAAGCACTGCTTAAATCATGAATTCCTTCTACTAACATTATCTTGTAACAACACCAATCTAGAGGGTCAAACAATATATGTACATAATAATTGAACATTACAACCCTGTGGTATCACTTTCCTTGTAAACGATCCCATAACACTTACATGGGTACTGAATTAAGTAACCAATGGTTATGTATGAGCTAAGTGCCCGTTGATAGCCATACATTTCCTTCCTATGTTACACTACATAGTTTGGTCACTGCTTGTAGATAACATCTTAAGAATTGCCAACATCCATCTAATATTTTCAACCTGAACGTGTTTCTTACTTAGCTTTGTGCAGGTGGGTCCTTAGGGATACCCATATTCAAATGGTTATCCGCTTCCTTCTCAAAATATTGTATTGTCTCACTTTAAGTTATCTTCTTTTCTTAGAATATGAGGTCATAAACAATAGCAAAGAGTTATAAATAAACAGACAATTCGCTATCACCTTTATCCTTGAACGAGTGAGTGAGAGAGAAAGCTGGAAAGAGAGCTGTTGAGATGGAATGAATGAAGCTCTTTGTACAATACACATCAGCAGCTATTTAAGCATTGATGGTTTACTCACGGACAGTAAATCAATCGCCAATGAATTAAAATAAAAACAAACTTTTGAGCTATAGAGGAGTCATGTATTTTCTATGAAATGATTAAGAGCATTAGAAATCTCTGAAGATGATCATACATCATAAAATCATGACATCTGATTCTTCGATTTATAATGTATAAAGTATTATGAAATAATTATCTATTTTAGGATTTTGCGAATCTTATTCTTATAAACAGATGGTCAGGGCAGGTACCGATAAGCAGATAAGTCGCACGGTATATATTACTTACCCCTTGAAAATGACACCGAATCCTTACTATCTACAAACAAGCTGTTTTAACATGCATACATTTCCAGATCAGCTTTTTGGGGGAGATGCACCTATTATCAGCTTCGATTAACATTGATCATTTGCAGTTTTATACAAAGGAATCAGTTGCAATAATTGATTAAAATATTGCATCGTTGGAACAACGCATGTCTTTCAGTGTACTAATATCAAACTATCGTTGCATACACTGCTGACATTATGAATGTACACTGTCTTTACAAAAACATAGAAGTTAACCAGGCTATATACAGTAAACATTACTAACAAGAAGAATCAGTTCCCTTGTATACGATCATATAACTAGTGCGTGGATACTGAAATTAAGTAACCAATGATTATGTAGGAAGTAAGTGCCAATTGGTCACAATACACTCTCTGTCTGTCTAGACAGAGAGATAATCATCAGCCAATAATTGACGAAACCCTTGATCATAATGTCTGCAATAGAAGACAAAGTATATGTACTGTACTTTCCTGGATGGTGATTAGACATATTTGTTCGCTGATAACGTTCTGCGTTTATCTCCTGAAAGGAAAAGTAAATATATATGAGAATATTTCACTCCAGTTAGCTAAACTTTAATCATAGAAGATCATGATTTCATCAGTTTGATATGAATGAGGAAGTGGTGTCTATTTACACTAGCTTTGACTTTGACCTGTGATACATCTAAAAAGTAAACAAATCGTATATATATGTTTCTATGTTTATGCCTAAAGTTATCATATGTTTACAACACGTATATATTCTAGTTGATGTATATAGCATACACGAACATGTGATGTGTTCCACTGATCAAACAGACAAACTAATTCTGCCATGTAATATCACAGACATAGCCAAGAATCTCATTTGTGTTTGATAGGCAATTTTGTATGCTAAGACATTATAATATTTTGTTATCTATATCACAGCAAAATGGTGAAGTGAATCAATACAATGAAATTTCATCAGTGAGAAATAAATCATCTTACTTTATCATTGACACATATTGAGAAATACTTTCATGAAACGATTGAGATGGATTCAAGAATAATGTTGATGTAAATGAGAATAGATAGACAGCAGCGTTCACACACAATTATCACCTCTCCACTTTTAATTAAACGATTTGCTAGTTCAGAAAAATTCCATCAAAAACTTGATTTGCAACGACACATCTATAATCTAAAGTTAAATTCGCATCTGGTTAGAAGTAGAGATTTTTACTCTTAGGCAATGCTGCCCCTTTTCAATGGTTTTCCTGCATGACGTTGGTCTCAAGACGTTTCACTATTGAGTTTATCCGTATCCTGGAACTAAACTTAAAATTGATCAGACATAAACGTTCTCCCTGACTAACTGGTGATGAGTACATTAAGTCCACCATATAATATATTGTGCGCTACTTTCAAGTAATACTCAAAATCCCAAATCTTCAAACTCCCAAATCGTCATTCCGAAAGTTCTCAATAGATTGATTTTTTTAATTAATGAGAACAACATGAAAGAACACCGATTTTGATACTAATGAGACTGGCTTGATTTAAAGTCATTTAGCTCATTTAATGACCAAACCTCTGGAGACGATATTGCGTAATATTGGATATCAACCATGCCATACAAACTTCAAGGGAAAGATTGTGTACATTCTACTCGAAATCGTTTGATGATTTGGAATTACCTCCTTCAGAAGTTCAGATCATTATTTCCTACTTGTTCAGGCAGCTGGTACAGGCTATGCCTCAGAGAAAGATGGTTGTTAGGTCGTAAATGTGCTCAGGTGAAATGCAGACAAAGTCATAGACTGAATCCGAAGTGGTCTGGAAACTACTTGTCACTTACCCTTAATTCCAGTAAAAGCGCATTTCTAATGTTTGGTGAAGGATGTGTGTCAAAGCTGATTGTTTCTACAGAAACGTACTCAAGTAAAATTCAAACAAAGACAAGATTGAATCTAATATGTTAAAGTAAATTATGCTGTTTCAAGATCGTGATCATTCAAAATCTACAATGTGTAGTATTCCTTTACCTGCTGAAAAAAATGTACGGTTAACAACACTTAGTAAAGTAGTTTTAAGTCAGGTGACCATGCTTTTTTAAAACGCAAGTTATGAACTGCGATTACATTTGTATCATTCAAGAGTTATCAAAATCTCAAACACAATTTTATATATCAGTTATGTTTTCAATGGGAGATGACATATTTGATATTTCAAGACAACATATTCTATTGCATCAAACTAATTCAAATGAGACAATTTCTCACAAATCAAACTGTTGCATTTGCACCTTGCAGTGATATCATATCGCTAAGATATCATCAACATTTTGTGACAATGACATAGTGACGTCAAAACCTTTATGTTGCCATAAACATGTACTTGATAATGACAAGCCATTGTTATGTCATGTTGATTGTTGTGAGAGTAGCACACTCTACTTCTATCTTCTAAGAGATATCTCTTTATCGGTGACAAGTGGTATCTCCTGTTGATATCTGTTTTAATGATAAATACACTATCCATTTACCCAATGTGCCATCTCAAGACATCCGCCTTAGTTCAATGTAGATAAAGCACGAACATAGACGTATCAATACTGCCAGTTAAAATCATTTTAATAACCTGTATTAGACATAGCTGACAATAACATAACAATACATGACTACTACCTGCAACGGTGCTTCTATCCATAATAACTTGTATTTTGGAAATGATAAGAAAACCATGCACGAATAACGTCAGGTACCTAGTGCACATGCACAAAATATAAACGAACATAAGTTATGATTCCATGAGCCTGAAATGAGAACTGTAACAAACAGACTTGAATGTAACATATGTTCAGGGCCTCAAAGCTGTAATTTATTTCCTATTTCTTCTCCATGATATTTTCTCACGTTTCAGTTTCCTGCTTGGACCGAAATGTATTCTAGTACCTTCTGACTGATTCTTACAAAATTCCAAACTCTCGCGTTAAGGTTGAATATTGATATTTTGTTGGCATTGATGAATGGATGTCAAGCAAAATAAATATTCTGACGTTCAGCCACAATCCAATCTGTACTAACATCAACACACTTCTATTGTACTTTAGTATTTGAAGACGAGTGTTATTTACATGAGGGAATAATCATATATTAGTCTAAACCCATGAAATAAACAGAAACATGAACAAGGTATCAACAGTATAACATTGCATTACGGCTTATGCAATAGAGGAAAATATGTGACTATTAATAAATATGTTTTATGTGTGTTATAGAACAGCCTAGTGCAGGTCGCGATGTCTAGTTTCCTCATCAATAACCAATCGAACATGAGCTCGGAAGGGAAACAATCACTAGATATCGAACCCGTCTATATCACTTAATCTGAAATCATGCCGTTTGCAGGAAAGACCGAATTAATTCCAGGCAAGGATGTACCAAAGGACAAACGTCTCGGATAGTTTAGAAGCACAGACAGAGGACTTCCAACCTGCTTCATGTTTCCAAACTTGGTCAAAGTGCAAGTCGGATCGCATTTTGACGACGAATAGCGCCAAGTCGTAACAATCAGTTGCACTTACTCTTCTATGTATCCATGGGAATTCCGTGAATCTCAACACTGTCTAGCATTAAAACTCACTTCAACCTTTTATCGTGAACCGCCACTAGATATCAGTTGAGCAGACAAAACGTCGGTGATGATTGTATATGCATCTGTGTAGCTTTTAACCACGGTTTTAAAAAGTCTTTTTAGTTCTTAAAATGGTTTATGGCCGTGTGAGTGTTCCGATAAAATATTGTTGTAGACACAAATCGTAACAGCCGTAAACGAGTAAGAATCATGGCTGCAACAAACATACACGACTTAGCACTGTGATTAAAGATTAGAAACTAGCATGTAACCATGTAATATTACTGTACAATTATATCGACACCAATACGGATTATAAATTGTCATTTCATAGATTTAAATCAGGTAGAACACTTTTGCAACGCTATTGACAATTACAAAAGTATCAAGTACTACTCGAGTTAATTATGCTCAGGTACCCATAGACAAACATGGTACAATTCCTGCTGAAAGCTAACACTAGACACGGGTTTATAGATAACAGTTATGAGGAATATTGCAGACCATAACTGTTAGTAGCATCATAAAGATCTATTGAGTGGAGTCCCAGACTCGGCACTAGGAATCCATAATGCTCTCTTGACCCGACCCCAGCTGTAGAAGTCAGACCAAGAGGGGAACTAATAATGTTTCTGTCTCCTGATGTGTGATGATGGTGAGACAACAATGACACCGGGATCAGAGTTCTATAGGCACGAGACGGCCGTGTGTTGATGTCAAAAATATTGTTTTGAAGTTTATTCTGTAATAAAGGATTGTTGTTTTATATGCCATTACATAGGAAGACTTCGTGAGGGTCATATGATTAATGTCCCATATCCGCTGAATGTGCTACGATATTATCTACAACGGCTGCATCAACCATGGGCCGTGTTCAAGATAGGTTTAAAAGTAATCGCTCAATTAGCGATTACTTTTAAACCTCTCTTGAACGCGATTGCTCAATGTAGCGCTACGTAGCAAGGCGAGCAAACTTCAAGGAATTTGCACTGTGTCGTTCAAGAGAGAAGAAGCGCTCATTGAGCGCTACATTGAGCGATCAATGAGCGCTACGAAGCGCTTCATTTTGTTTAACCGCCGACTGGATTAAGATTGAGAATACGTTTGGTGCAGCGAATGTCCCATAACCGCTGAATGAGCTACGATATTATCTACAATGGCTGCATCAACCATGGGCCGTGTTCATGATAGGTTTCAAAGTAATCGCTCAATTAGCGATTACTTTTAAACCTCTCTTGAACGCAATTGCTCAATGTAGCGCTACGTAGCAAGGCGAGCAAACTTCGAGGAAATTGCACTGTGTCGTTCAAGAGAGAAGAAGCGCTCATTGAGCGCTACATTGAGCGGTCAATGAGCGCTACGAAGCGCTTCATTTTGTTTAACCGCCGACTGGATTAAGATTGAGAATACGTTCGGTGCAGCGAATTCTTGAAAAACAATCTTGTTCACGAACTTACTGCTCCTCATGCATACTCCATTACTGTTTTTGTTCCAATTTCAAATGTCTACCTTGTTTTTAATTCCAAACATAGAACCATGAACTGTGTAACTCAAATACAGAAGACTCGAGACTCGGAGTCGGAGACTTGAACTGAATGTTAAGCAATGCACAGTCAATACCGTAACATGTAAACAATACACACGCCATCCTTACCACAACAATGATACAGTAAGTGTGTGTGCACAGACGGATCTTATGATCAATACTCTATACAGTTTACAGCAACACGACTTCAAACACAGATGCCATTCTCTTTGTCAGGAACAATTAGATTACTGTGGGAAAGGGTAATCGTGATTTGATATGCAGGATATTCAAAACATTGCCATAACTGAATTATTCGTTAATTAGACTGATCAAGATAGGGTTACTTTCTGTCACACTTTGCTTGAAACCATAGATAACGAGCATGCATCGTTTTGATAGAGTTATCAGTAAAATCTTCTGCTGTTGATACCAATGAAATCAAATATATACTCCTCAAATGAAATGGAGGAATATTATAATAAAACATTGTTATATTTTGAATCACATTATCGGCAATTGTACAATTACTGTGCTTTTTCGGGTCGAGTCCATAGCAGGATTCGAACCCACAGTCAGGCACCATTCTCCAACACTAATATTCCCAAACGCGACTCAACCACCGAGATCAGTACGACTGTAACAGTTGTAGATATCATAATATTTTCGTTTTACATATTAAAAACTGACGACTATGCTATATTGGCTTTTTTCAAATAGAAAAAGGGAAATATGAAAGCTATGAAGTCAAGGGATGAACATGATCCTAGAAAAAAACGTGATAATGTTTTTCAATATTTTATTTTTTTAAATGATGTAGGCTTATTTAAGCAAGACAATATTTGACGTAAATTCAAAACTTGCATAGCCCGCCCACATTATGTTTATAACAGCCTCCAGGGAAGTTACAATAGCAGTTATCTAACTTGGGTAACCTCATCTCAAGTATTTGTTCCTTGATATATGCACCTATTTCGAGCATTGAAACACATTGAAAAGCTCGTCAGGATCATTATAAGTTTGTTTTAAATACATATAAACTAAACTGTAGGAAAAGCTCATAATTTGCAATAAACCTTGGAAACCAGGCAAAACCAATGGAATTCGAACGTCGAGAAAACATGCCGTATCATTGATACCTTAATACCGTAATTGTTGTGCTCTCAATATGTCTCTGCATCCTCTGTTGGCGGTAACTGCAGTTTTAAACAAGTTCTCTCTTTTAATTAGTATTTGTTTCGATTTTGTGTGTTGATAATTTCTACGATATGCGGGTAATCGAGATGTCTGTCAGTGAATACAGGCGTTTCATACTATTTTAATGTTGATAACAGGGACCTCACAAGGAACACTATAATGCATCAAAGCAATCTGACATAAATTCATCGACATAACCAATTTCACTTCGGAAGGTGTACACGTGTGCCTTTAAAGTACAATACACGTGCAAAATACATTAGACATTCTGGTTCTATAAATTACCGAAAACTAAACACAACTTTACTAAATCTGAATAAGAATGTTTCTCCAACCATTCGCTTGATTAAAGAGTTTGTCACTATGTTTCTATTGCTAACACTCAGCTCTCTCAAACAAATGAATGTCACCGAATCCATTTGCACAGTAACCTCTTAACCATAAATCCTGAACTGAAATAACTAAGCAATGGTTATTCATGAAATAATGGTCCGTTGAAATCAGATAAACACTGCAATCGTCACAATATCCTGACTGGGGAAGAATGGGGACACATTGTAATTACCACGAACACTGATGCAGGGAGACATGGTCGTGTGGGATCTGTGGTGAATATTGTGTTTAACGTAAATATGTGTTCGGTACATAACTACTTGACCACAGATTGGAGCTATATGGATTTTGTCATCACAGGAATCATATTTACTTTATATCTGACATGCATTTATTAATGAATGCAGTATGGCCGCATTACCATATCAATCCCCATGTTGATGAACTTGTTTGTTTATACATTGTATAGTGAAACATTTGTGAAGTTGCGGAAATAGTTACTTTGTATTGGCGAAGTTTCTTATACAAGATACCTACTAATGAATCATACGTTCTGGTGAACAGAATGTAATAAGTACCATAAACCCAAACAAAATGACATGGCAAATCGACTTTTTTTTAAATGAAAGGAACTATACCATGCAATATTCGTTTCATGTTTTGCACGTTAATAAAAAACGAAATTGTTAATAATATAATATATTGATATAGTAAACTCGTTCTGTATAACTGTTTAACTGCCTTTAACCTTAAACCATATCCAAACGTCAACGTTTGTGCTGCGGACTTTATACACTTGTATTATATTGTGTCATATTCATGGAGACAATTAACTCTTAACATTAAAATGACATTAAACATTAAGGAATTAAGAATTAATTCATTGTGTACGTAGAGTATAATTCGACTCTTGACTTTTGTCTGCAGACGATGCCATGTGAGTAGCGATACAGTAGGTCGGAACGTGTCGTACAGGCACATAGCTGGCACATTGGAATATTAAGTGTTATTAAGTTTTCACGCGACAAAGGGATTAATAAAGAGAGTTCAAAACGTTGTGTGTGATAATTGGCAAGCAAATTATTCAGTAGACGTAGATGCACTATTTAGAGATTTTTAAAGACGGACTTCATTTTCAACCTGTCTTTTGATCATTTGCATACTAAAATTCAAATTATTGCATTAGATGAAAGAAATTTACGAAATTGACAATATGTCATTGTATAAATTGAGTTCTTTTCGGATCTCACACCTGTAAACACGAATATGAAAACCACAAACAGAAAACTTGCGTTATGATAGTCTAAATCTACCTATAATGATCTTTTACACTTTTGAAGGCATTGATCACGAACCATATCCAATCAACAATACAAGACGAACATTTAGGAAATAAATTATGAACCTTGCTAGCCAAATGAAGGATGTGTTTCCTTATTCTTACTTTAAGGCTGAAATCTAACATGACAGGAAAAGCTCTATCTCTGCTTGAGCAGTTAAACGCTGTCCTGAGTTAATACGGGACTACATTGATGACATTATACATTCTTTAATTCTTCAAATCATCAATCACCAGTGAGTATCATACAGATAGAAAACATCCAGTCAGAGATTAATCTTAACGCCAAGACAGTGCACAGAGGTGTAAAGTCATACCAACAAGAACGTCCCTAACTAGACACTTTCTCACAAATCAGATCAATTTTGACAGTTTATGGTACAAAGTCATTCCAGAGATAACCGTGGCTCCCAGCGCGACACACACACACTAGGACAGAGGGCGATACACCAGGCAGCAAATTGGATGTTGTTGACATTGACAAACTCATCAGATCAGAAAGGGGACAATTTGTCTGGTAATTGCCTACAAGTGACGACGTTTTGCTCACTTTGATTGGTGTGGTGAAGTTTGCTTCCCTCAGGACAGTTCGCGTCTAACAGAATAACCAACCTCATCACCAAGTACAGAACAATATGGTTAATTATCCTTTCAAGATTGCCTTTCTTGTTGTAAATAGTTTCCCATGAGTCTTTGAATCTTGATGATAACAATCCGTTTGGTGGATGTTTGAATGAATTTAGATGAAAGATTAATATAGTCATAGAAAAGTTATTACAACAAGAGGGCCATTTCCGTGATTAAAATAGATTTGCACCTGATTAATTTGTCAGAAGTTTGCCTATGGTTTGCAACATTTAAAGATATTTATAAACTCAACTTATTCAGATAACCGTATCTTATGTCTAAAGTTGAGAATTTTAAATAGTACTTTACGAGTAAATTCCGTAAATTACGAGTTAAAGCTAAATCATGGATTTTGCATATTTTGCAAGTATTCAAAAGATAAAGATCATAAATAAATTGTTGCCGAAACATATTCGAATCCCACATACCATGTACCTGTAAACACTACCATCAAGGAATGATCTAACAGCACAATACAATTGATAAGTCTTTAATCATTAGTCGAAAGGAAGTTCTCTTTGATTAATTCTAATCTGCACTTTGCCCAACATTTAAGGCTGCTGGAAGGTTTTTCTTGAAATGTCAGATATGTCATGGCGACAACGTCAGAAAACGTGAAACAGGGCTGTCAAACTCTTTGATGTTGCCGTCACAACATGAATAAACTCGATCAAAATCACATCCATCCATGCCCTCACATCAACAACTGTCACTCAATAACGCCAATCTTCTCGAAATAATCGCATATAAATTCAATTTACAAGAAACAGATAAAGAGACGTTCATGGCATTTGGAGAATTTGCATCATTTAGGTTCAACAGAGGACGTCTATTTGCGTAACCTTTGATTTAATGACATTTTCATTCCCCCTGGGCCTCGTCTTGGCGAGAGAGATTCAGCCAAGGCAAATGGTAGGGCATCAACTGGAAACCCATCTGTGATATCGTCCAAATGTTCCCAACAGACAGAACGACGTTCTGAGCGCTCTAGGATCTCGGGGCTATTGAAGAACGGTTAACCCTACATCCATCAATATCCTGTGACAATTTTTCAAGTTAGTCATTGGTAAGAAGGCTTTCATGCATCGCCGGGGGAAATTGGATTTAGCCGATATGATTAAAAGCAAACTGTTGAAGATAAACGCCGATATGATGAAGACTATAGTAATTATACAAGGAATCTCACATATCACATAGGTTGGTTAAGTGATCATGGAATTAGTTATTATCTGTGTAAACGAACCGTTGAATCTGTGAAAATTATCTATTCGATATGAAAAGTGTTAAGACGGGTAAATGGAATGAAAGTTGGCTTAGTTTTTGTGGAGTTCAACTGTGAGATCCATGTCACTTGTAAACCTGTCATTCCTTATTTTGGTGTTAGATTGAGATGTCTTGTAGATACGAGTATTTTATCATATAAGTAACAGAGACAATTATACTTGTGAAGATAAAATCAATGTTAAAAACTAATGACTTAAGACCAATGTTAAAATCGGCGCAATGCTCACAAAATTAGTGTGAAAACCTCTGTCGCAAGAATCCATCCAGAAAAGAATCATTCATGGTTCCTCTTAAATCAATTCCAGGCATTTCTGAGAAATTGAAAGGCAATTCACTTACCTTAACTGCAATAGGAGGACGGTATTCCTCAACATCCAACAGGCTGACGACAGCCCGTCCCAATACACACTGCAAAAGCTACCAAAGCGACGCTCCTTACAATGTGCGGTGAAAGATTAGCTAGAACGGTAAACTGTTAATACATGCCGTTACTACTCGAACACGATTCTCCCAGTTATTGATTGCATCCGAATGGGAAGAATCACGCTGGCAGCAAAGACGGCACCACTAACCAGAAACGTTTCTCAGATGCAAATATAAGACTAGTTCAGATGACCCCCTAAAGTGACGTCCTGTCCAAACCGCCAACCCATTTCCCGAAAAGTTCAGAATAGGGATGTTTTATTTGCATTCCGTCGTATTTGTCTCAGTGGACGCGGAATAAAAGGTGAAATGTTTACAAAGTGTAACCATTTGGTACTATTTCGGACAGTAAAGGTAAACATAAACATTGAATGTCATTGATCTTAAGATTCGAGATCAGTCTCACTGTAACAGTTTTGCAATGTTCTTTAACAACGTGAAAACTATCAATTATGTTCTCAGTAAATAAACAGAGCGCTGTTGAAAACACTGATATCCCTAGCGATGGCCAATCAATGCGCGCTTCTAACCTGTATCTCACGTGTCTGTATTCAGCACTAAACAAACAAAGATTGACACATATGCAACCAAAGATTCTTTACTTCATTCACAAGGAAAATGAACAGTCAGTGGGAAATCAATTCTGAAACTGTTCGTAAATGCAAGAGACGTAAATCCATAAACCTATTTCAGTGGCATTACAATCACAGTGTTTACCTCAATCAGAGTTTTATATAAGATTTTATTGAGCAAGAACCGGTGACAGCTAATCAAAAGGAAGCATAATTAACTAGCAAAGTGCTCAGGTTTACTGAGGCAAAGAATTCATCGAACGTAAAAACATCTCGGTCTAACCCACATATTGATATAAGGGTAAAGGTAGTCATTTTTCAGAACATGTAAATGATTGCTCCATTAAGAGATGTTTATAGTGAAACAAATCAGTAATAAGAGAAAGAGCAGAATAATATGTTTATACACGTAAAACGGTATATTTAACAGGTGTGGTCAATTGCGCTTTAAATAAGTATCAGAATGTTATCCTGAAATTCCTTTAAGTCAGATAGTGGCAAAGAACAGTCTTACTTTTGTGTAATGTTAAAAGTTAAAACTTCGGGTTACACATTTGTAAAGATTTGTTTTTGGCTGTAGACTAACCTAAAATCACCAAAAGATCATTCTATATTGCCTCTCAGCTACGGTGCGAGTGTTGAATCACATCTTCATAATTATATCAAAAGTAAAACTAGAAAATGATCAATGGTTTCATGAACGTATCACGGGGAACGTACATCCATTGTGTCGTTGGGGTCACATGTGCCAAACGTTATAAATGTTATTCTATCGAGAAGTACTGACTGTTACCGAAAATGAAAATTTTGTTGATAGTCAACTCAGTATACCAACGATATAAACTTAAAAGTACCATTTTTTTTATTATCGAAAACCGGACAATACATTATTCGCGTGTTGCGCGCGACAATTAGTCAGACGTAATTTTGGAAACAAATACAAACAGATAACGTTGGGCTGATAATGTTGAATAGGTCTTATAAATAATGTGCATGTAAATGGGACTTGTACTTTCGGTTTCTCCACATATATAATGGTGTTGCTCGATTTAATTGGAAACTAGTAATTGGCGATTGGAGATGAATATTCAAGTTGAGTGAATTGATGTGAACAGAAATCATCTTATATCTTACATCGAGGCCAAATACAAATGTATGAAACACATTGGATGCATCTTTAAGTCAAAGTGATAATATGCACGCAAAATAGAATGGAGATAACTAGCATCAACAGCTTATTTCGCATACTCGGCAATCGGCAAAAAGAGAATGACCACCAAGATCATATGTGTTAGTTGAAATGTAAGTAAAGTAAGCATGTTCCACTTTCCTGTCGGCATAAGTCCTGTCATTACAAAACCAGCATTAATAGTAAAGATAAACAAATCATCATAAACGCAGATGATGTATTACATGTATACACTGTGCGATGTTAATAAGACATTACAAGAGATCGTAGTGATGATAGATGATGCCGTGAGACCATTGTGGAATAATAAAGTTTTGACGTCATCAAGTGGATGTCTAAAAGTTATGTTACGTGTATGTGAAATATGACCACATCACAAGTTTCTACGTTATACAGTTAATGACAGTGGTGTGTCCCTTGATGAACTGATTGAACAATAATTATGCATGATAATTAGAATCTCACCCTCCTTTTTAATTGTTTAATGATATCATAAAGTATACATCAGCAATCGTTGATAAAGGCAAAACTAGGAACGTTGTAAAATGTGATCACTTCGTGTTGATATCAGAAGAAACCTGGATGTATATAATTTATACAATCAATTTACACTCAATTCGGTAAAATACAAGTATGTACTTTATTTATCAATCTATTACACTAAACTGTAGTAAATTCAGCACATACGAGTAACCTAGATGTGCGATTCAAATGCAGGAATACACAAAGGGACGCCAAAAAATCAGAATATACTGTTTTGAAAAAGCACGTGTTTCACATACA
The DNA here is from genome assembly GCA_936450465.1 of Gibbula magus. Taxonomy (NCBI): domain Eukaryota; kingdom Metazoa; phylum Mollusca; class Gastropoda; order Trochida; family Trochidae; genus Gibbula; species Gibbula magus. The sequence goes on along the minus strand of OW388292.1, from coordinate 30,283,931 downwards.
GTGTATAATCGCTCTACTGTATCCATTAACTGCTCAAGCTCATGACTACTGAAAAGAGTCGATGAGCTGAGATGAAGACATGGGATTTTACTTTCCCTCTCTAACAGGTTTATTTCCATTTCCATACATTTACCTATGCCTTATCTAACTTACATCCAGACAACTCATGGTAGTATAGTTACATTGCATGAATGCAAGTTTTTATTTATTAAAGTATTCATTTGGAACAGTGCTAATTAATAAAGGATGCGTGCCTGCATTTGCCTGTATCAGAAGTACAAGTTTATCAATATATCAACGACGGGTAAGTACTTGTTATTGTTCTTTAAGGAGAAAATCAGTGATCAATCATCATGATGTTAAACAATCGAGTCAACCAACCATGTAAGGCATCTGCAATAAAAACTAGAAATATGTGCATGTGATGCACTGTGATGTCCCCCGCTTTCAATCCAACCTAGTAATATTACCCTTATTTTTCACTTATGCTAAGCACTAAGTTCAATACTGCATTAATAACGAAAAATAAAAAATTCAGAATAGCCAAAGTAGCAAAAGGCACCACTCTATCACTAGATCTAAGCAAATACAAAGTTTGGTGAAAAAATATTGAACGGTTTTGGAGATAGAGGCCGGAAAAGATCCCTACCCCCAATATGCACTAAGTTCAAATTGTTTCCATGTAAACCAGAAAAAAATCAAAAAATCAGAATAACCAAAATAGCAAAAGGCACCACTCCACCACTAGGTCTAACCACATACCAAGTTTCGTAAAGAAATACTTGATAGATTTTGAAATAGAGGCCGGAAAACGTCCCTACCCCCAATATGCACTAAGTTGAAATTGTTGCCATGGAAACCAATTTTAAAAAACAATCAGAGTAGCAAAAGGCACCACTCCACCACTAGGTCTAACCACATACCAAGTTTCGTAAAGAAATACTCGATAGATTTTGAAATAGAGGCCGGAAAAGATCCCTACCCCAAATATACACTAAGTTGAAATTGTTGCCATGGAAACCAGTAAAAATACAAAAATCAGAATAGCCAAAGTAGCAAAAGGCACCACTCTATCACTAGGTCTAGGCAAATACCAAGTTTGGTGAAAAAATATTGAACGGTTTTGAAGATCGAGGCCGGAAAAGGTCCCTACCCTCAATATGCACTAAGTTCAAATTGTTTCCATGGTAACCAGAACAAATATAAAAAATTCAGAATAACCAAAATAGCAAAAGGCACCACTCCACTACTAGGTCTAACCACATACCAAGTTTCGTGAAAAAATATTGAACGGTTTTTGAGATATGGCCTGGAAAAGAAAGCATTTCGGAATGACGGACGGAGGCGAAAACATTATGTCTCCCGAAAAAAATTTCGGGGGACATAAAAAATCAATCAGTTCACTTTTGCAAACCAGGAGAGTCAAATCTTAAATCAGTGAAGTCAATCAGCTAAACCTGCCTATCAGATTATCAATATTTGTTCAATAAATACGTTCCATATCGTTATTATTTCATATTTACTTCCTGTGACTCTATGTTGTTAGAATATATTCATATTTATTTTATGAATCTATCTCCTTGCACCAGTCATGATTCAATTTACAAGGAAATTGGGAATGTGGCATACATACAGAAAACAACCGGAAACTCAGTCATTGTCCCATCAACGTTGTTCATCTGGTATATGTTTAATCTAAGTGATATCGTCACCTTCAGCCGTGTCACATGTTGCTCACTATCTCACGTGTATAAGAAACACTGTCGCCTTTCTGTCCTATCGATTCACTTGATGCTACGTGATTTTTCCATTGGCTACCAAGAGTTCCAAACAAACTTTCATAATTATCAAATTGAAATGAGTTGATTTGTGCAGTGTTGTGATAAAATATGTTATTAAAAGAAGAATGATAGAAAAAAGTTGTATAAACGTTTTAAAAATATATACGTTATATCTACATGTACGTTATAGCTACCCTTACAAATGGAATTCATAATGGTTTTCCTTCCAAGCGCGTCTAGGCGTTGATGCATTGATGACACTTGTAATGTCTTGTAACTGTTCATGTTAAGATGACCTTTACAGTGAAGAGGAAGTTTCATTCATTGTGAAATCTTTTCATGTGCCATTTTCAGAGAACGACCTAGGGTCCCTCATTATCCTTTGCAGAAAAGCGTTCTTTCAACTAGGAAGTAATGCATCAACTGTCAGTGACTCTATTGACTGTGTGAATCAGTTTGTTTGCGTTAGCTTATACGAGTGCAAATGTCGATCGAATATTACCTCAATTGGCTGGCTCCTTGAGAAGGTGTACTTCCTTGTATTACCCTTATAAAAACATCGAATTGAATTTTGTTAATGATATCAATTGAGTAGAATTGTGAAAAATTTCACTCCCAAATATGTTTCACTGTCATTCAACCTACTATCTAGACGATTAAGAAAATTCGTTCTTAATTATTAAGAAACTAGGGCGGCAAGTCTCTTCAGGACATGTACAAAGTCTACCTTAGTGTCTGATTGATTCAATAGAATCAACAACACTGTTACACTCTTTTATTTTGACATGTGCTCCAGGTGACTCAACACAACATTACCGATATAGGATATCTACTTGTACACACTGAGTATTGAATATCGCCTAATATCTCCCCCTGCTCCTCTCATATGCTCGCATATGAATTTATCATCCAAAACTGTGTTCCACAGGAGATATCACTTGTATGACATCAAGCGATATCTCCTAGGAGATATCGTTTTGACAGTTTTGAACAATGCCCTGTTGGCTTCAGCTACATGACATCACAATGATTTTGCATCATCAGGTAATGACATCACAGTGCTATGACGTCATAATCACGATGACGTCACAATGCTATGACATCACAGCACTGGAAGCCAAATGACAGTTTTGTGTTCAGATATTTTCATTTTTCATTAAAAACTAATGAAGATGATTTTGGATGATAAATAGAATCTCACCCTCGTGTCTTTGAGATCAAATATATCAACACACTTTGATAAAAGTCAAAATATCCTCGGCAAGCCTCGGCCATTGAATGAAAATATCTGAACACAAAACTGTCACTTGGCTTCCAGTGCTGTGATGTCATAGCATTGTGACGTTTCTCTATGTATGTTCAGTCCAATAACTGTTTTTATGTTTACTGTTATCATCCACTTTGATAATTTTACAGGTGTATCTTAGTAAGTGTTATTGTTTCTTTTTACTTTGATCCACGAAATAGGTATCACATTAGTAATAGGAACATCTTATCTCTAATAAAAGAATATAATAGGTATGTATTAAAATTGTGTGCATCAGTCTGAAAATGGCACATTCAGACAGTCAACGAAACATCTGTCATCAGTGCCATCGGGGACGTCTTCCCAGCATGCTTTTCCCCACTATGCCCAGGGTCTGTGGAGGCAAGCTGTGGACAAAGGTTTTGTCAGAGACTACAACGGCAACCCAGCCTTGCCGCTTCTACTCCTAGGTGAAGTCCAAGGTGACTGAGTTGAAGCGATGGAGTAATGACTAGATGGGCAGAGAATCACAAGCTTCAACGACTATCTCACCAGAACATGAGTCGACTTCGATGCATCAACACGAGAACAAGTTTAACGCAACAACTAGCATCACGTTTTTCATAACAGCCTGAAGAAAAAAATGTCGAGAGCCCATCGCAACATCTTCCAGTTTGTAAAAGAACTAAAAGAGATCGAGACAGCTGGTAGATCTGCATATTGGACTGGGCGGTGTTATGAGATCCCGCGCTCATGTAGATAGAGTACGAGATGCCAGAAACTAGAGACAACAGCTTGAAAACTAGATGAATATCCGTGATGGCATTTCGTGATGCCGTTGGAAATTTATCAAGTTAAAGTAATGTTGCAAATTGTAAAATATTCTTCAGTGCTATGGCATTGAAGTGTCTAAGAAATGTCCATATAGTGCTAATGCTATGAAAATATAGTATTAAAGTTTGTAAATTGCTATCATTACATTACATTGACATCTTTGTGAAATTAGTCATTTGCTCTTTATTATACCCCCGACCAACGGTTGGGGGTATATAGTAATACCAACGATTCCGTCCGTCCGTCCGTCCTTCCGTCCGTCCGTCCGTCCGTCTGTCCTTCCGTCCGAAGACATTTTTTGTCCGATCGATTACAGACAAACTATTCATCTCTTCCTTTTCAAATTTGGCACATGTCTTCTTCACCACTAGGAGAGGTGCAGTGCCAAATTTAAACTGAATTGGTGAATTTTTAAATTTTTGGCAATTTTTTGCATTTTTTAACTTAGTCATATTCTCAGCATTTCTTGTCCGATGAATTACAGACAAACTATTCATCTCTTCCTTTTCAAATTTGGCACATGTCTTCTTCACCACTAGGAGAGGTGCAGTGCCAAATTTAAACTGAATTGGTTAATTTTTCAATTTTTGGCAATTTTTTGCATTTTTTAACTTAGTCATATTCTCAGCATTTCTTGTCCGATGAATTACAGATAAACTATTCATCTCATCCTTTTCAAATTTGGCACATGTCTTCTTCACCACTAGGAGAGGTGCAGTGCCAAATTTAAACTGAATTGGTGAATTTTTCAATTTTTGGCAATTTTTTGCATTTTTTAACTTAGTCATATTCTCAGCATTTCTTGTCCGATGAATTACAGATAAACTATTCATCTCATCCTTTTCAAATTTGGCACATGTCTTCTTCACCACTAGGAGAGGTGCAGTGCCAAATTTAAACTGAATTGGTTAATTTTTCAATTTTTGGCAATTTTTTGCATTTTTTAACTTAGTCATATTCTCAGCATTTCTTGTCCGATGAATTACAGATAAACTATTCATCTCATCCTTTTCAAATTTGGCACATGTCTTCTTCACCACTAGGATAGGTGCAGTGCCAAATTTAAACTGAATTGGTTAATTTTTCAATATTTTTGGAAGCCATTAAGACAGTTTGATAATGTGTCAATAATGTCCTTCACATAAATTTGGCTGATATTCTACTTTTATAGCCTTACAATTGTTTTTGGAAGAGTCAGTGGCTCATGAATTTAAGATATGACATAAAAAAATGTTATGTTTTACTTTATGTTCATGCCCATGTAGAGAACTTATTCCCGTTCTATTTACATCTAATAACATTTCTCATCATCATGATTTCTTGCCTTTTTTTGCAGAATGTTTGACCTGAATACTCCAGCAACGTGACACAATGCCCCCCAAGAACACAAGACAAAAGAGATTACTAGACAAGGAGAGGAAGAGACAGAGTAGAAATCAAACACTTCAAGTCACTGCTATTGAAAACCATAGGAGATTCTTTAATCCTGTAGATTTGCCCTGGCAGACAGAAAAGTGTGAGCAGTTGTCACTGACTCTTCATGCATCCTCACGAGTGTATGCTCCATACCCTCATACGGTCTTGCATCCACCAGCCCAGACCAAAGTTGTGCGCGGTGACGGTAACTGTTTCTTCCGAGCTATAGCGTACTGTTTGACGGGAGATGAAGAGGACCACGGGGAGCTACGAGCAATGGTTGTGTCGCATATCCATTCTCTAGATACTGATGCCAAACGACGCATAGGGTATGATGCTTCTGGTAATATGGACCAATATAGAACCTGGGCCACAGATGTTGAGATACATGCTTCAGCACATCTCTTGAGAACATGCATTTTAGTGTTTACCAAATATGGAAATACCTGGACATGGCTGTGTTTCTCACCCCAACAAGTTGATCCCGGTGTTGTGTTCACAGATAAGGCAATGTATCTTCAGCATACAAACTTGAACCACTATGACGTAGTTTTAACAGTGAGCGACATGCAAAACCATGCAGAGCTTGTCAACAGTCCTTCAATGAAATCATCCAGCAGCAATGTGGAACATGTTTCAAGAAAAAGCATGTGGCAAAAACATCACAGACAAACAATGTCTGATAATGATAAATTGCATCAAAGAATGAAAGATTGTGAAAGAAAAAAAAAAGAAAGATTAACAATTACACCAGAGAAGAAAGAAGACAAACTGAAGAAAGACAGAGAGAGAAAACTTTTGAAAAAACAAAGCATGTCTCCCAATCAACAAAGAGATTTCTTAGCTTCAGATAAGAAGAGAAAAAATCATGAAAGAATGAATGCATCACCGATTAAGAAAAAAGAAAGAAAGATATTAGAAAGTGCACGGAAGGCTGATGAAAGAAATACTCTTACACCAGAGAAGAAAGAAGATGGACTGAAGAAAGACAGAGAAAGACAGGATAACGCAAGAAAGTTTATGGCACCAGAGAAGAAAGAAGACAAACTGAAGAAAGACAGAGAAAGACAGGACAACGCAAGAAAGTTTATGGCACCAGAGAAGAAAGAAGACAAACTGAAAAAAGACAGAGAAAGACAGGACAACGCAAGAAAGTTTATGGCACCAGAGAAGAAAGAAGACAAACTGAAGAAAGACAGAGAAAGACAGGACAACGCAAGAAAGTTTTTGGCACCAGAGAAGAAAGAAGATCGACTGAAGAAAGACAGAGAAAGAAAACTTTTGAAAAAACAAAGCATGTCTCCCAATCAACAAAGAGATTTCTTAGCTTCAGATAAGAAGAGAAAAAATCATGAAAGAATGAATGCATCACTGATTAAGAAAAAAGAAGGAAAGATATTAGATAGTGCACGGAAGGCTGATGAAAGAAATACTCTAACACCAGAGAAGAAAGAAGATGGACTGAAGAAAGACAGAGAAAGACAGGACAACGCAAGAAAGTTTATGGCACCAGAGAAGAAAGAAGACAAACTGAAGAAAGACAGAGAAAGACAGAACAACGCAAGAAAGTTTATGGCACCAGAGAAGAAAGAAGATCGACTGAAGAAAGACAGGCTTAGGAAGACAAAGTCAAAGACATCTGTTTTCAAACAAAAGACAGAACAAAATAAATCCTGGTTTCTGTCATCATGGAGTGAATATCCATTTGATGGAGCAAATACTGATCCCATAAGAACCTACAGGAGATTAATATCCGAAGGGCCTGTTTGTGTTTGCCAATGTTGTAGACGTTTTCTCTATCGAAAATCTGTTGTGAAACTTCATCTCCAAAAGCTAAGTTTCTTGAAGAAAGTTACAAAGGAACTTTTAGATGCATGTGTGCCAAGACCTTGCGAAGAATCAGATCCATGGATATGCAAGACATGTGTTGGTCACATCAAGAATGGAAAGTTACCTCCTCAAGCCTATACCAACAAAATGGAACTTTCTCCCATTCCTGATGCCCTAAATTGTCTTTCAGATATAGAAGCAAGGCTAGTTTCACAACGAATCCCCTTTATGAAACTAGTTCATTTACCAAGAGGGAAGGAAAAGGGTATTAAAGGTGCTGTTGTGAACGTACCAATCAGTGTTGATGATACCTGCACCTCACTTCCAAGATCAATCAGTTCAAGTGGTATTGTGGCTCTTAAATTAAAAAGGAAACTCAGCTATCGTGGACATGAGACCTTCCAATACATTCACCCACAAGCTGTTGAAGAGGCTCTCTCATACTTAAAAGAAAACAACCCCTACTACCAAAATATTGAACATGTAGGTCAGTCATCTGAGGAATTGCAACCATTTCAACCTCTGATGCCAGACCTTAATGCCACACATAATGAAAACACAGAAGAACAAGATCACACAGATCATTTGTCTTCAGAACAAAGGAAGCCACTTCAGACTGTCACATCAGATGTTGAAAATGATAGCAAGGCTACAAGCAGTGAAGACACAAAAAACGAAGATCAGACTGATCACCTACAGTCTGATGAAAACAAGACATTGAAATCTCTGATGCATGATGCCAGTGATTCAAGTTTAAACATGACTGTGCCTGATGATGAGAGCTCCTCTGATGATGAGTCAGAAGTTCCAGACTTTCGCAAAACTTCTTCTGTCGATACCTGTTTACAAGTTCTGCCAAATACTGACAAACACATCTTCAGTATTGCCCCAGGAGAGGGACGTTCACCAGTGTCTGTATTCACTGACAAGCACTGTGAAGTACTGTCTTTTCCTAAACTATTTCCAGAAGGCAGATTTGGTTTTGACTGTGACAGAGAACACAAACTTTCTATTCAAAAGTATTTCAATGCACGACTTCTCAATGAAGATCCTCGATTTGCTACTTGTTCAGAATATCTTTTCTTTGCACAATATGTTAGTCTTCATAAACAAGTTAAAGACAGTGTTTCCATTGCTGTAAGAAAAGGTAGACGAAAGAAAATCGCAGGCGGAGAAATAACAGTATCATGTATTAAGAATCCTGACACACTAGCTGGAATATTAAGAGGTGATTTAGGCTATAAATTCCTGAAGAACATACGCGGAACACCCCCTTACTGGGAAAAGTTTCTCTATGACACAATGGGCATGCTGAAACAACTTGGCATAGTCACATGGTTTCTTACCTTGTCCTGTGCAGATCCTTGGTGGAATGATACAATTCAGATTATTTCCAAACAATATGGTACAATCATAACCACAGAAGATATTGACAAGATGAGTTGGGAACAAAGGTCAAAATGGATTAATAGAAATCCAGTCACGGCTGCAAGACACTTTGACTTCAGACTACAAACTTTTTTCAAGGAGGTTTTGATAAAGCATAAAGTTCTTGGTGAACTTACAGACTATCAAATCAGAATAGAGTGGCAGCTCAGGGGATTTCCCCATGCACATTGTCTACTTTGGATCAAGGAGGCACCAAAGTTAGAACAATCAGAGCAATCTGAAGTCATCAAGTTCATAGACAAGCATGTGTCATGTCAAGTCCCTGCGGAATCACAGCCATTCCTACGAGAATTGGTGCTTGCTCTCCAGACTCACCATCATACCAAGTCATGCACTAAACGTAACACATCATGTCGGTTCAACTATCCTCAGCCCCCTTGTAGAGAAACCATTGTTGCTGGATGTGAAAAAGAAGAAAAAACACAGTCAAATGGCACTGCAGATGAAACTGAACAACAAAATGAAATTCCTAGACTCACAATTCCCAGACCTTGGAAAGAAGTGATTGCAGCTGTGAAATCTTCACTACAGAACCCAAATGTCCCTGAATCTATATCTCTGGACGATCTCCTGACAATAAGTGGAGTGACTGAGGAGGAATACGTGTCTGCTCTGAAAACTTCAAAGAACTCTCCTGGTATTATATATACCAGAAATCCAGTAGATGTCATGGTCAATAACTACAACCCTGTAGTTCTTCAAGCCTGGCAAGCCAATATGGACTTACAGTATGTGACCAACACCTATGCATGTGTTGCATATGTAGCGTCATATGTTTCAAAGGATGAGACCAACATGAGCCAACTCCTTCATGCTGCAAGCAAAGAAGCACACAATTCTGATATTAGAACAGAAATCAGGAAATTCGGAAATATCTTTCTGAACAACCGTGAGGTTTCATCACAGGAAGCCGCATACCATATTCTGTCATTACCCTTCCACAAGACAAGTAGGACTGTCACATTTATACCCACTGACCTCCCGGACAAAAGAGTTCACTTACTAAAATCAAATAGCCAAATTGAACAGATGCAAGATGATGATGATGATGTTTTTCAAACATCTCTGCTGGATCGTTATGCTGCCAGACCTGATAGTTTGGAAGATATGTGTTTGGCTGAATTTGGTGCATCATTCACATATGTGGGCAGACAACAACATGACCAAAAAGAAGACGAAGATATCTCATCAGACAGTTCAGCACATTCTGAGAATGTAATTATCCACTTGAAAGATGGCCTTGGGAAAATGAAAAAGAGAAAAAAGATGTCTATTGTGCGAACACATAGGTACTCAAAGGACAAGCAGTCTGAAGACTACTATCATTCCCTCTTGATGATGTACCTTCCATGGAGAATTGAGGAAACAGACATAAAGAGCACCTTTGATTCATATTCTCAGCACTTTGAACTTCAATGTGACAAAGTAATGGAAAATAAAACAAGATTTGAAAGAAACGCAGACGATTTTGACAAAGCATATGAAGATTTTCATGACAATGGCCCACCTGAGGATGCTTGGGAAAAGCTGGCTACAGAAGAACGACAACAGAAGTTAGACCTAACAGAGGAAGGAGTGGTTTCTGATGATGAAGACCCTTTGATCAACCCTGATTATCATCCACATGCCAAAGCTATGGATATTGGTGCTGATTTAGGGCTATCAGCAGTCAAGTATGAAGTGGCATCAAATATCCTACCAAATGAAGCTTACAGACAGAAGGTACAGTCCCTTAACAAAGAGCAACGACAGCTTTTTGACTATGTCCTTGACTGGTGCTCAAATGTCCAGAAGGGAGGGAACAAAGGACAACATGTTGACCCGTTTCACACATTTGTTACAGGAGGTGCAGGAACTGGGAAGAGCCACCTCATTGGAACAATATATCAAATGGCAATTAGGAAGTTGTCCACAGGCAGGCCTGATGAAGTCTCTGTTCTCCTCATAGCACCAACAGGCACAGCAGCTTTCAACATAGGTGGGAGTACCATCCACACAGCTCTAGGCATACCAATCAAGCAGCACAGGAAAAGAGGAACAGTACCATCCCTTTCTGCTGAAAGAAAGCATGCTCTCCAAGAGAAACTTTCTTCACTGAAACTGATCATCATTGATGAGATCTCAATGGTTGGACAGGAAGAGTTTAACATCATTCACCAGCGCCTACAGGACCTCAAAAACTGCAATGATCCAAATACTTACTTTGGTGGCGTAAGTGTTCTCTGCTTTGGTGACCTCTATCAGTTGCCACCAATTGGACAGAAGGCTATCTTCGCAGATCCAGAATCAGCACAGGCAAGACTTGTTGGATCTATCTGGAAACAACTTTTTTCGTTCCATGAACTGACTATCATTATGAGGCAAAAGGAAGATAAAACATTTGCAGACCTCCTCAATAAGATACGGAATCAATCTTTTGACCAGACTGACCTAAATCTGCTTGAAGCAAGAAACTTCACCAAAGAGGAGTTTGCGTCCCTTCCTAATCACAACACTATTTCTCAAGAGCTCCATGTCTTCCCTACCAGAGAAGAGGTTCGACTTCACAACCAGGAGTGCCTTCACAAATATGGCGTAGATCATGTTACACTGACTGCATATGACAGTTCCAAAGACAAGAGAACAAACCTCTCATCTGTTTCTCTACCTGCCGACGAAAGAACCACTGGTGGGCTTCAGAAATGTCTAATTCTTGCCATCAATGCCAAGGTAATGATCATCAAGAACATCAACATAGAGGATGGGCTTGTCAATGGAACACGTGGCACAGTCAAAGGATACTGGTATGGTGACTCAGAGGACAGAGAAAGAAACAAAGTACCCGTAGCTATTATGGTAAAGTGTGAATCCAAATTAGTTGGACTGAAAACAAGAAGCAGATATCCAAATCTATCAAGAATTTGGAAGGGATGTGTACCAATCTTCAGAGAAGAGGTCACTTTCTCATTGCGCTCCAAAAAGGGTATGCCAACTGGAACAGAAGTCTCAAGATTACAGTTTCCTATCGACTTAGCCTGGGCATGCACAGTGCACAAGGTTCAGGGCATGACTGTTGAGAAAATTGTTGTCACTTTTCAGAAGAAGTATTGGCCTGGACAAGCATACGTAGCTCTCAGCCGGGCTAAAAGTCTCCAAGGTCTGTACCTCATCAACTTTGTCCCAACGAAGATTCTGACCTTTAAAGAAGTTCACTCGGAAATGGAAAGACTAAGAGACTGTTGCCTGGATTGCACCCAGGTCCCATGTCGACAAATACAGAGTTCACACACTCTCACTTTGCTCAATGTCAGTTCGCTACCAGCTCATTTCAAAGACCTAAAAGATGAACCATCATTCAAAGACAGTGAAATAGTTTGCCTCACAGAAACATGGCTGAAACCCCATCACAATAATACAAGGTTTGCAATTCCAAAGAAGGTATTTTTTAGACAAGACCGACCTGTAAGCAAAAATTATGATGGTCTAACAACAGGTGGTGGTGTAGCGTTTTACCTGTCCGCCTCTCTCTGCGGAAAAGTATTATCATCTTCAGGGGAAGGCAACATTAATTACCTTACAGTACAGGTAATTATTGACAGTAGAACAATCACTGTATGCAGCATTTATCGAGCTCCGCGTTTTCCAATTGGAGAACTCATAACAAGCCTTCAGACTGTTTTAGATGGAACAGATAAACCTGATATCATAGTCGGAGACTTTAACTGTGAACCATCAAAGCTGGAAGCATGTCTCCTATGCCATGGATACACTCAGACCGTCAACCAGCCAACTCACTCCCTTGGAAGAACACTGGACCACATCTATACCAATGATGCTGTCACAGTTAAAGAGATCTACCAGAAGTCAACATACTACTCTGATCATGACATTCTCACTATTTCCTTTGCATGAAATCTTATCTATAAAGAAGCCATATTCAAGTGTAATTTGACAAGTGACAAATGGATGTGTCACTGTGTAAACCTATTCTGTATCAACAGATCTGCATAGAGACTCCATCTCTCCTGTTCATTCACTGACATCATATCTGCACTCTGGTAAGTAATACCAGTACTCAAAACAAAGCAAAGCAATGTGTTTAATATTGTGACTAATACATGAAGTTATTTGCATTCTACAATTGTCGCTAGATTTACATATATGCTGTTACTTTCCTGTTTTCTATAAGAAATGATGAAGCAGGAATATGTCATCTAACAGCCAATAGACTAACCCTCCGAAAAGTGAAAGAGATCGAGAATACAGTACCGGTAATAAGAAATTTCTTCAGATGCCAATCAACAACTGAGTCTTCAGTCAAGAATCTTGTTCAGTCAAACAATGCATTCTCATAGAAAATGATCATATCACTCCTCATAACGAAATCGGTGGTAATTCTAGTAGTGTTAATCTCACCCCTTCTTTTCCAAAACCACCTTTTTTACATGAAGAGACATGTCCTACCCTTTCCACAAACACTTTATTCTTAGAAATGACATTTCATAGCTTATACAGACACCTTTCTCTATAAGTAAAATAAAGATGTCAAACTTTAACAGTCGGGGGTATTAGTGAGCTACGCTCACTTTTTTGCTTGTTTTGTCTTTCTTTTCTTGTTGGAAGAGTTCATTTTTCTAAAGGGATCAGGATGCCAATGTGATGTGCACTCATCAATAACTTTGTTTCGATAGTGGTATAGGCGATATCACCCCCTGGAACGTCCTGTTCTGCAGAGGTGCAGTGATCGGCGACTGTTCGCGAGAATGTGCAGTGATCGGGTGCACGTCGTAAATGTAAACATAAGTTAGGTGTTAGAAAACAGTTCACTATTTGCTAAATTCGCGCAATTTCCTTTAAATTTTAATAGTTTACGAATGTGAAAGTTATGGTGATTATTTCCAGAAAGTTTTAAGTTGCTAGCATGAAAATGAGGAAAGTTATCAGTAATACTCGGCAAAACTCGTTTTTTCAAGGAGACAAATTCGAAGTTTATATTAAAAGTAGTTAGAATTTCCTTTCCAGATGTTATCTAATTAAACATTTATGATAATACATTTATTTGCGAAAAGTTGAAAACATTCAGTTGAAAATTAACAAAGATATTGGACACAATGTAAAAATGATATTTAGTGCAGTGATCGTTGAGGACAGTGAACTCGGAATGCAGTGATCGGAAATTTGGATAATGCAGTGATCGGATTTTTAAACATAAAAATGTCCAAAAAACTTATGTTTTCGGATTACACAGATATATTTTTGATCCTGTTCAGACTTTTCAACATGGACGAAAAGATTAGGTGTAAGTATTGTTCCCATACTTACTTTGGTCTTCATTTACGTAGTATGGCTGACAATCCCACAAAGCAGACGAATCCTAGGAAGGTGGAATCCCAGATAATGCCTCACAAACATTTGGGCATCATCAGGCAATCACACTAGTATAACTTAACATTCAGCAGATGTTGCCAATCTTTTCAAATGACAACAAACAACGCTTGCTCTTTTGACTTGAAATATATATATTTATTGTTTATCGTCCCAATATGAAAACAGTAGAAGACAATCTTTATATATTCAAGACGTTTCTACGTTTATAAACGTATTAAGGAAATGAGCACAATGTACCTTAAAGTGTTATTTTTCATAGACAACTTTGAATAACAAAATTTCAAATTAACTACATATTGCCGATTGTTATGTTAAAATAGTTTGAAACATAAAGCTATTCATTTGTATTGAAAGATTTGAAATAGCATGTGATTGACATGACACTTTACATTCAATGTATACCTCAAATCTGTTAAGTGGCAACTATGAATGACAGAATATGGAATTAAATAATATAGTAAAATACTTTGTTGTTAAAATCATTTTTAAACATAGAGCTGTTAGTTTGGAAAAAAAATACATAATGTGCATATGATAAACGCGATAGAACAAATGCTATGGATGATCAACTTCTCTATTCCATATATCGGACGTTTCTGTGTGGATATAATACACCGTAATATCAAGGAAGTGATGCGCATCATTTGAATAATATAATTTATTAATATAAGGGCTATTGTTTCTATTCTGCTTTTTCAATCAGAAGTATCATTTGCTTGCTAACGATGTTAGAATCTACACTATATCCGCTATCTATCGTCTTCAAAATGCCTTTAAAAAGGTCATAAACTAGTTTAAAAACTTAAAATTATTACAAAACTTGTAACCTTAAAATTGTTTCTGTGGCAGTTTTTAATAAGACATTTTTATTGATGTCTTCATCTGATAAAAATATTTCTTCCCAAATACTTAGGATATGTCAAGAACAAAAAATGTCCAATGTCAAAAAGGTCGCATTGAGTCATTGTGATGCATTACAATGTGAATCTTATGAACGGAAACAAGCAAATTTTGGTTCTTTTCTCTCAATATAGCGCATAAACAATCTTATAACCTTTGCATGTCAAGATTTTTCAGTCACATAATAAACATTTAAAACAATTAAACTGATTTACGTGTATACTATATCAGGAAAGCTAGGTCATGACACGTTTTACTTGTCGCCCTTACATATATCTTCCGATGGTAGGACAAAGATGATCTATATTTGAAAAACTTTGCACTGTTACCTCATTCGTAATCTTTTAGTGAGTGATTTTAAAGCACATGGCTTTTCAACTCCTTCAAAGGGCACGCTAATCCAGAAGTTTTGCACAGCAGGATTTTCGAGGGGGTCAAGACAACGTTTCTAGGGAGGCGCCATATTGTGCTTATATTGAAAAATGCGAGCACATTTGGACATTTTCTGATTTTTTTACCCGTTCCTATGCTCACAAAGCTAAGTTCTAACGATCTAATTTCTCTTCAGAAAACCCCATGAGGATGTGAGCCACGGTGAGGATACTGTACACTACCGATCACTGCAAAACAAAATTACGATCACTGCAGGCATGTACAGTGGTTGTACAGTCATTCGCACCGATCACGTCAGGATTACTTTTGGGCTGATTTAATGAATAATATGCACTCAATTGAGTAGAAACTTTACATTTACTTTGAAAAGTGAAACATTAACAATATCTGATTCTTAAAAATCTTTCAGATAAAACAATTAAAAAATTATCTACAAATTTGTCTCCTTGAAAAAGCGTGTTGTGCCGATTATCGCCGATAACTTTCCTCATTTTCATGCTAGCAAATTAAAACTTTCTGGAAATAATCACCATAACCTTAACATTCGTAAACCATTAAAATTTAAAGCTAATTGCGCGCATTTAGCAAATAGTGAACTGTTTTTTAACACCGAACTTCTGTTTACATTCACGACGTGCACCCGATCACTGCAAATTCTCGCGAACAGTCCCCGATCACTGCACCTCTGCAGAACAGGACGTTCCAGGGGGTGATATGGGGTGTAGGCCATATGAGGAAAGACTAAAAATTCACTCCTTCTTTAAAAAGAATTGATCAACAGCAGTTTATATTCATTCATACACAAATGCTTTAATCCTCTCCGAATATCTCGTTTGAGTTTCAAAAGTCAAATATCAGTTTTACTTACATTTAATGTATTTTATTTACAGCATAAGTGCATAAAAGGTTGAAAGCATACCATAATTCCGAAAAGATGTATCGATAAAGTAACGTGTGATATCATGCTGTGTTAGATGAAATCCCATGTACGTTTTGGATCCCCATACCCAGGTTAATGTACCCCGGACCACATTACAGTGAAATATGAACTTCGATTGGAAAATGAGAGACGAAATGCACTCAAAGGGAATTGTTAATTTTTGTCTAGCTGGCTGTGTATTCTGCATATCTAAACAAATTAAATCAGAACAGGCTCGTGTCAATGAAACTATATGGAGCCTCATATCTGATAACTAACACTTGTCATCAGCAATGTCCAAATCCAGAGAGGATTGAGATATTAAAGAGAAATTGGAATGAAGCTTTCCGATCACCTTGGCAGACCTTTCCAAAACATTTGTTAGTTACTTCCAAATTTCACACGTCTCTTTCTAAACTTATCTATGGACGTGCTCTGACACAAACATTATATGATTTATAAAAAGATAATTTTCGAAAATATTTAATGTGCGTTATTTTACTGAGTGTATAAAACAATCATGTGATGGAATTTGTTAAAATGTCTGTATTTGAAATCTGCATTGTTATTCTATCTAACTGTAGTAAGATTACAATCACTCGTTTTCTCGAGTTGTAAGCTCATCATAAATTCGAGAAAATTAAACGTTTAATTAATGATTAACTTAATGTATAACTAACCATGATTATTACTTTATAATGTTATATATCAAAACAAAACATAAAACCAAAACGGCTATCTGAGTTAGATATCACATTCTATTTCTTTGAACATCTTAATGAAATTTGGCTGAATAATTAAGTAAAATTTAATTGACAAAAAAATAAAGTTTCTATAATATCCTTGCATGGAAGTCTTTGTTCTAACGTTATTCTGTCGTTTAAGGAATACACGATTACAAGTAAACTGCTATCATAAACAGTTGATTAATTACCCCTTGAACAAATTAACAATATTTCCTTTTTAATCAAAATTCATTGTATATTTCAGATAGCGTGAACTTATTAAGTCAAATTCTTGGCATAGTTTTCAATGTGTTTTTCCGGAATGTTCAGCTATATCCTTCATATATCACAAAAACAACTGAACACAAATGAAAATTATGTTATTATTGATAATGATATCGACAAAAAAAATGTATTGACTAAAGTGTTCGGTACGTTATTGATTCCGAACACCCATTATCCAAATGCACTTATTGGTCATTGATGTATCGATTAATCAGGAGTCAATAGTTTATTTATGAATGTTATATGAGAGTGGACCCCTGGTAACAGTGCAATACCTATAGTTAAACAGTATACATGTACAAATGGTTCTTACCCTGAAGTGTACAACGTTAACTGTGTACATTGCATTTTGATTGTTTGAAATACATGTATACGTGTGAGATTGCGAATATTCTTTGTTATCATTTAACATGAACATAAATAAAGATGTAATTCAAATGATCTATTTAGAATAAAATGAGTCCCATAAATGAATTATATCCGAAATAAAACAATAGCAAAATAATCCAATAGCAGTTTATAGAACGCATAAAAACATTTTCAGATGTCAGATAAAGACATATCGCAATCTTGGGAACACGTTGATTTTGATAGTTGAATTGGTCATTGTGTCTTAATGATCATATCATCAAAAACAACAATGGGGACCATATGTTGACTTGGTGAGGGACATACAATTGGCTCAA
Source organism: Gibbula magus (assembly GCA_936450465.1). Classification (NCBI taxonomy): domain Eukaryota; kingdom Metazoa; phylum Mollusca; class Gastropoda; order Trochida; family Trochidae; genus Gibbula; species Gibbula magus. The sequence continues at coordinate 30,266,100 of OW388292.1, read as the reverse complement.
GCATATTTTGTCACTCATTCGGGTCACCGCCAAGTTATTAATCCTGTTGTTAATTGTGACATCCAGTGTGTGATGTCACAGGTACACGTACAAGAAATGTCATGTATGCTCCATTTGATATAACATATAATCAGTATTCATACAAGTAATATATATACTATTACAACATACCTATCGTAAAATAAATAATATTGTGAATATCCATTTATTTTTAGTCTATTTATCAAATCAATATATTTGTAAAGTATTTTATGAAATGTTGTTTGACATGTTTATTCTTATCGTCACATCTACGTGTACCTAAATGAATAATTCAAAATGAATGACACGGATCACTGGTATCCATTCAGTCAACAGACGAAATGTTTTCCCCCGGTTATTTCATACAAGAAAACATTACTCTAATATACTAGCGTCGAAGCAGCAGTGGTTTCGGAAGATAGGTTTATTACATATTCTATACCACTGAAATATATATATATATATATATATTTAAGGAAGATTGGTATGAAATGCAATAAAGATGAGCTGAAATGTGTTAAAGTGTCATTTCAATTCAATTTCAAATTCGTCTCGCAAGGGAGTATGATATTAAGCTGAGGATTGCCTTGAATTAATAACGATTTCCCTTCTGGGAGGAAACGAGTTTGAAATTCTGCACTCCTGCACTTGTTGTTTCTGGTTATCCTTAACTACATATCACTTTAACAGATAACATGGGTTCAGTTGTTTTATGAGAGTGACAGTGACCTCCATTAGCTCCTGGAAGAAGGAGCACATGAAGTATCCACTCTATTATTTTCTCTTATGACTGCTTTTCGAAGGGTGGAATTTACAACGACCTGTAAAAGACACGTCGTCCGCATACAAAATATTTCAATCAACGGGACGCAATGCATAGCCACGTGGCATTGCGGGCTTTCTCCCTGCCATAATACTAGCAGCCGCGATATAAGTGAAATACTCTTGAAAGCGGCGTTAAACCACAACTCACCTCAATCCACGGGAACCGGCGGGATAACGTAGCGGTTAGCGCATTCGGCTTCGGATCAAGGGGTCCGGGGTTCGAATCCCGCAAAGGGGCACGACAACTTTCTCGCAGTAGAGAACTGTTCTACACGCAGGAAGGTTTGGGTGCAATGCTGCAAGTACCACCCACAGCTCGCTAGTTCCAGCCGATGTTTTACCGCAATGAATAGCCACATTTCTCCCTGCCAAGTGAAATACTATTGAAAGCAGCGTTGAACCCCCAACTCACCTCACCTCACCTCACCTCACCTCACCTCACCTCAATCCACGGGCGATACAACTGAAACAGAGTTCCATCATGTATTCAGAAGCCAGCTAAAGTAACTTTGAAATTTCAAAACATTATCTGTTCATATTTTCACAGTCACGTTTAAATATTTCTTTGTTTTCGAATGTCCTTAACTAGAGGAGATAGAAAGTCAAAAGGGGCTTTTGGGCTTTGTTTATGACGTCCAAGAATAATGATGTTTCAACAAATGTATCCAAGCAGGTTATTCATATTGACAACATCAGTTATTAATTAAATTTCTACATATCATAAATGTGTAACATAAATGCCAAACATTCTGGCCATGTTATGTATCTATCGAATGCATTCAAAACCTATTTACTCCGACAGCTGTATTTTGTTGTGTACTCTCTTAAAACTATTTGGACGCTTGTTTTGAATATAAATGATATCAGAAGTAGGATCAAATTATTGTCTGTGTCACTTAGATAATCCTACTTTCATATATACATTTTGTAATACACATTTCTTGTTTCTTTGTCACTCAACAATTACGCCCTTAAATGTGTAGAAATTTGGTACCGTTTAGATAAGTAAAGTTGTAAAGCAAAAGTACTCAAACTTTAAATTTACTTTTTTTACTGATCAAATGCATGTCATCATTGGTGCACAAGTATGTTATTTTACAATTGTATGTTATATTTCAGATTTATTGAGTTGTATATTTTGTATTGTACATGTGTTATGCTGAATTAATAAGGAATGTATCCTAACGTCTACACTTTTTGTTTTGTTTTGTTTAAATTTTCGTTTGTTTCTAACTGCTTTCGTTTGTTAAACAGATTTAATTTGGAGTCTTTTTTTAATAAAGAATGGTGTACTTGGTAAAAATCCACTTCAATTTGTATCTTAGGTACATATAACATTTGTTTGATAATGTCAATATTTTGAACATATTTGATTTTGTTACTGTAGCTAACATTTCTTCGTGATATATAGTATGACCTCGTGAATATTTCTGAATCATTAAAAGGGTTGTTTGTCAACTAGTTGTCCAAACTTGTTTCTCTAAAGGCCCTTTGAGGAGATTTCAGAGTGTCTTTTTTCCCTTCTTCTTAGTACTGCAAATGTTCACTAAAAGCCAAATCAATAAAATGTCGAAGGTGTATTTATAGTATAACTATGCGTATTACATACATGTTTGAATATCTTTATGATTTGTTTATATATATTTTTTAAAAAACCATTATTAAATGATAGTGACGTATTATTTTCGATCATAGTGAACTTCTATCATAGCAAAAGTAAATGTACAAAATAATAATTTAATGTTTTGTTTACAACTGCTGTGTATTGTATACATGATTTCCGATGTTTATGAGTACACACAGACAGATCACACAAATCGTAATTGTTTTATATAGAGTCAATGTTTGTTGGATTTCGCTCGTGAATAAATCACCAACATATCTCGTTGGAATACTTATGGTATTCAACCCTCTCTCGTTATGTTATCTCTATATATACTTTAAATGTAAAGAACCTGACTTCTTTATTATATCTGTCTTCGTAATATAACTTTACTTGAAGCCAAACCACTTCGCCCTTCATCGATCACTGGAAACTGTAAAGTATCTTACTGTATTTTGAGGAAATATGTTGTCATACAACCTGCCGCCAAGAATCTATCAAGATTGACTTCAACATTGTGTATGTCTTTGCTTTTCCTTTAAAAAATACATTTCAAAATATATCGTTTTCACTGACGTAAGCAAACGTCTCCAAATTTGATTTATTTCTCAGCGCCATCGATAAAATGCATATCTGATATGAGAGAATCTTGTAAAGTTTTTTTCAGATCGATTTAATCTTGATTGGTGTTTTAGACTGTTTGAACTATAAAAAAAAAAGATAGTTATGTGTGGTGGAACGAAATTTATATTTTAGCATCAAAATTACATGTTGTCAAATAAATCATCAATATTATTAGCTCGATGGGCTTATGGCATGGCATGGCATGGCATGGTGTCTGTCCATCCACCCATCCATCCGTCCGACCAGTGTGTTAACCCGTTTGGTAACTATTGTGTTTATTTGATAACTAACACAACTGAAGGGAGATGATTGTGAAAACAATACACATACTTACATTGAACAGAGTAACATTACATTGAGATGAATATTATCTCCTGTGTATTTATCGTATCTGTGTATATATCAACTAATTCAAATATTTATATAATGGTTTTGGTCTACATAATACTTTCAGTTCCTCTTGATAATGTATTGGAATGGATTGACCATCGTATCCCTAAAACAATACATTTGGGCATCGGTCATAACGCGCCCATGAGATAAACAAGGGGAATCTTATTTCACAGGAACACAGTCATTACTGTTCCAGAATCTTTTTGCCAATTAACGTGTTTTTCCTTTGAGAAAGTAACACACCAACTGGCACAGTTTTTATTGACTGTGTGAACCAGTGTGTTTGCATTAGTGGATCAAAGTATTACCAAATAAGTATCATTAGAACTCAACCTACTTTTTCAGTTAATTAGACAATCTTGACAAAATTAGTTACTAGTGATTACGAATAATTACTAAAACTACACAACACGCCAACTCTGATTGGTCGGAAAAGAAAGATAAGAAAATATTGTTCTATTGAAATGTGCTCAAAGTGACTAAACAAACGACTGAAATGGTACATGTTCACACTGAGTACATCCATTAACTTAAAATATCATTTGCTGTACATTATAGTATGTTTGTGGAATACTGCTTCACGAAACCTGACACTTGGTACGCATGTTGTTTTTAACAATTAAGTAAACTAAATAAAATGACTATTCATTGAATCCCAACCGTTTCTTCGAATACAGCTGTTTATGTTTATCTATTTATTCTGTATTTCTCAGAGTATTTTCTAATAATATCAATTCTATAAAATTACATTTCCTCAAATCATAAAGCCAGTGTCGATTCTCATACCAACGTATTGCTTATACTAGAAGAATGAAGTTGGCCAACCATAAATACTTGTCATCATTAGTTTTTTCCTCACCTTGAATACTCCTTCAGTTTCAATTATTTATCCGTTTTAACTTGGCTATTAATTTTATTTGAATGTCAATATTTCATCATTTTTTAATTTATAATGATGGTATTTTCGCATACGTTTAACATTTTAATGGATATTCATTGAATTCGAATTGTTTATGCTAGTATATGATTCTTTATCCATTCACATACATTTTGCAAACGTTTGAAAGCATACGATGATCGAGTAAAATATATGGACGAGGTAACCTGTGAGTCCTTGGCGATTTAAACAAAATCAAAATCGATAGATGCAAATGTTCATATTGGTTCTCCCTACTGATCTATCATGGCACGTTACGATTGCAATGTGAATTTCGATTGGAAAATGAGAGACTAAATGCAATCATAGAGGATTGTTGGTTTTTGTCTAGAAGATTAGCTGGCTGTTTATTCTGCGTATCTGAACAAATGAAATCAGAACAGGCTCGTGTCAATGAAACTATATGGAGTATCATGTCTGATAACTAACGCTTGTCACCAGCAATTTCCAAATCCACAGAGAATGGAGATATTAAAGAGAAATTGGAATGAAGCTTTCTGATCAAATTGGCAGACCTTTCCAGTACATCTGTTAGTTCCTTCCAGATTTCACACGTCTTTACTAATATGGTATGTGGATATGGATGTTCTCTGACATTAATATTATATGTTATTCTATAAGAAAATGTATGAGAATATTAAAAGGTATCTCACAGTGTAATTTGATTGTATAAACTTTGTTTTGTGACTGAATGGTATTAATACTTTGCACCGGATTTAAGAAAACATATATAAAATGAATATACTTTTTTTTGCGCTAATATATAGATGAAATTTTAGGTTTCAAAGACACATAATACCTTCTCTATAACTGTTTGGATATCGCTATCGTACCACTTATATAGCATGTTATCCAATTCATTATCGATTTCAGATGATCTAAATTTTATATGTCCAATTTTGGGCATAGTTGTAAATGTTTTTTTCGGGAATGTAGAAAATCATCAAATTGATGAAGGTAAAACTAGAAAATGTGTGATTTGTTTTATCCACTTGCATAACTTGTTTTTATTCGTTTGACGTGTCTGAAGTGTATTACCTTATTAAGTAATGTTCGAAGTGTGTAAGATTGTGTGAAATATTTAATTACATGTACTTTCACTTTTTAAATGCATTTCAAATATTTTTTTATCACAATAACCCCTGAACAAAACTTAAAATTATGTTGTAATTGATTACGAAATCGACAACCTGTTTCACTATTGTTAATTGTTTGATACATTTCTTTGATACATGGTTGCGCCCGAACCTAATTGTCCATAGTTACTTAGTGGTCATCGATTTATCTATTAATCTTGATTCAATCATTTATTTATGAATGCTCTGTGAGAGTTAACAAGTATTAGTACAATATATATAGATGGTTAGTATAAATATGATGTTCGTTCCTGGAACTTTCAAAATATATTGTGATTGGTTTGATGGTTCCAAGTGCAAAACATGTACGCTCGATCGCAAATGAATCATCACTATATTTTTAACAGTTCAAAAAACAAATAATTTCTGCCGGGGAAAATCGACTTACAATTTGTGTTTTTGAGACATGATCTGCAATTTCATACATCAAAAGTTTGGCATTCAACTTCAAAATACTAAAAAATGTGGAAATGTAGTAAATACAAGATATAGTCAATATAAATAACATTATTGGGCTTAAACGTTTTGATGAGTCTTTACTATTGGACGTCATCAAGCAAACCGAAAAGCTTCTTTGACTCTCCTATCTTGTCTGAGGAAGGAGATTCGAGATTCGAAAACCACAATTCTAAAACGCCTTTTTTCTCTCAGAAAAATGAACAGATACTATATTTGTTTCAAATTTAGTTGGCTTCTGAAGATATTATGTATCCTTGTTTCTGTCGCGTTTATATCTATCTTGTATTTTATATGGTGACCTTTCTTTTGTGGTTAAGTGTGTGCGGTTTATAAAATGGTTATGCATATTTCTGCGTGATTTTCTAACACAGAAGGAAATATACACGTAGTATTTATTGATTTCATACATGTTCATAGTCCCAAACGAATGGAACTAATTCAGAGTTGCAAATACCAAAAGACTGATCATTCGTCACTGAATGTCAATCAGGGACATTTTTATTGATTTTGTTATTTGAACCAGATCACCATGACCAAATAATAATATCACAGCACAAACACTTTTATTGACCATTGATTGACTTGATCATAACAGTGCGAATGGTTCAAGTGTATGTTTTATTCCGGTCTTCATCCATGACAAGGTATATTAGTTATTAATCCAACTTTCATATTCATATATATAAGTAGTCTATTAAATGTAAGTTTATATGTTAAAATAAGTGTTACACTATTTTACCCACGTTGTTACATTCAGAACTGAGGGGGCGGGATAGCGCAGTGGTTAGCGCGTTCGGCTTCGGATCAAGAGGTCCGGGGTTCGAATCCCGCCAGGGGCACGGCAACTTTGTCTGCAGTAGAGAACTGTTCTACACGCAGTACGGTTTGGGTGCAATGCTACACTGAATTTCAGAGTAGTACCACCCATGGTTCGCTAGTTCCAGCCGTTCCTCGCAGGTTTCACCGCAATGCATAGCCACATGGCGTTGCGGGCTTTCTCCCTGCCGTAATACTAGCAGCCGCGATATAAGTGAAATAATCTTGAAAGCGGCGTTAAACCCCAACTCACCTCACCTCACCTCACATTCAGAACTGTATTATATTGTTGTTCTTCAAAAGCGTTATCACTGAAACACGAACATTAATTATACCAATTTGTTATTACCATAGCTCTATCAGCTAAAAGTTACATATTTAATACTGTGGTATATATTAGTACATTGTATGAGATAGATAAGTATTTTTGTAAAGTTAACACTTAAATGCCCACTGCTATGACATAATCTGTGAATTTTGAAAGTGATCTACATGTTGTGTATTTGTAGATTTTCATGCTACGAATGCTTTCAATAGATATATTTGGAATAGACTTATTCGAATCTAACAACTTAAGGGCAGTAGTATTTATTGGAAATAGATCCAATACCATTCTATGTCACTCACTTTAGTTTGGTATATTTGTTTTATATGAAGTTTAAATAAGCTATGGTATGAACAGTTATCAGTAATTTATTAAGGCACACTAACAGTTACTGGTAATATACATTACACAAAATCGTCAACCTTTGATGATATATATAATAAGGCAAGGCCCCAGCCTGGGGCGTGGAAAACGTGTGTTTGGTGTTGTAAAGTTGGAGGAGGCTTCTTTACACTTGTAGTACTAGTGGAGATAAATTCCACAACTGATTATTCAGAGGCTAATGGTAGTATGTCGAGAAAAGTCGACAAAGTCATCAATTCGCACGGATTCCACATGAGTTTTTGACCTTAAGCACATTAAGATCTTCCCAACGGTGTAATGATTCTTTTAAATAATGCTGTTTCAAATGTAACAGGTGTTTATAATGTTAACAACGACAAAGATAGCTGACAAATATTGAAATGTTAAAATCTCAACAAAATCATAACATCAGACTGCAAATTACAGATTGCTGTATGGTGGCGCTTAACTTATTCTGGTTATTATACATTGGCAGATTGATAAAGATGAGCTGAAAAGCGCTCAAGTGTTACAATGTATTTCAATTTCTCGGCTGAGAATATACATATATAACATCATACTTGTGCATTTGGATCGTTTGTATTGGACGAGAAGATGTCATGGAAGCGGAGGAACAACGAGTTAGAAGAACGAGTTGTTCCTCCGCTTCCATGAAAGCTTGGAGTTCAATACAAACGATCCAAATGTACAAGTATGATGTTATATATGTATTTATATACCCCTTTTTATTATCAAATTGGTAAACAAATAAAGTTGCATAAATTTGGCTTGACCAGCACAACACACGATTTGAAATCTTAATAATATCTTTATTTTCTCTTTTGTCAGGCCATTTGGAGCTTAAAATGAAATTTTCTTCAGTGTCGTAACATTATTAAACAATCAAACTTGCGATCATTTACTAACAAAGAACTGAAAATAAGAAACAAAATTCAGGCTTCCGTCCGTCGAGCTTCTTTCGAATGACGTAACCATGGTTTTGCCGTCACGATAGTTAACGGTTGTGACGTCAAAATGACGCAGCATCGCTAGCGAAGCTTTCGGCAACGCTTTCAATTCCCCTTATTCTTTGCGCTTTTCTGCCTTGTTAATAATAATTTTAGTAACATTTTCCCTCCTTGTGCTGTTAATATTAGGTCTAAATCCAAGCTGATACTTTAATCAACTGAACAAATACTAGCAGTGTTATTAACACATAAATTCTGGAGATTGAAGTTGTAAAACATTGAAAAGTACGGAAAATTCCGAGAAGTGCCGAAGGTTAGAGAAAGTAGAACCGGCAGCTGTGCAATACGGAATTCACCGTGCAATACGGAAATCGACCACGGAAACCGTATTGCACCCCTGTATTATTATCTTAAGTTTACATAGCTATATAATAAAATATTATATTAAGCAAAGATTGGCTCAAATTGATTTGTCCTCTGGGGGCAAATGCATACTGAAGTCTGAAATTCTGTAAAGGTAGTTTCTGATCATCATAACATGGTTCGGTTTATTTCAAGAGGACTACACTAACCTTCCTTGCTATCCCTTTGTATTACTATATTAAAGATGCATCCATTGTGTTTTATATTTTTTTTTATCTAGCTTTGATGCGTGCCGATATACCAAATGTGGTGATTTCAGTTCAAATAATTTTACTCAACTTACATATTCATCCCCAATGAAAATATATCATTAATACATTTTTCTAATTAAAATCGAGCAACAGCATTATACATGTAAAGAAATATGCACAGTCGTTATATGACCTATCAAACATTATCAATTGTGTCTGTTGTAAATGAGTTTCCACAATTATTTGATTTATTGACGCGCGTCAATCGCGGTGCACAAATCATTACTTCTACTTATACTACTTATATACCGAGTCGAATAAAGTAATTTTTGGCAAAAGCCAGTTTTCCTCGATAAAATAACACCATTTAAAACGTTAGGGGAGGGGGGTACAACTTTAGTATCACATTTACACACTAAATTAATTGAGGTATTTGTTATTGTTTTCAACTCAATCGAGCTATCACAAGTTTGCCTTCAATTTATCAGCTATTGCACAACGAAATTGATTGTAACATTCTTTGCGGCGTATGTTACATTTGTTATTATAACATGAGTTATTAAGTCACTAAGTTACACATGTTCTGTTGGAGCAGCTACAAGTTCGGTTAAAGTTGGCATCAACGGATATTACAACACTGATTGTTTTACATGTTTTGTGCCTCTATCGAAGTATTACAGCAACAAATTGTATCCTTGTAAGAACAGACTGACACGACCGTTTGTTCTGATGGATTGTGACGCCACAAGGTACGAATGCACGAGGTATTGTTGCACATTTTATCTGCATTCATTGAGAAATGGCAGAAGGTTTCTGTGAGGTCTCGTCCAATCAGAAACGCGGAAATTAGTGTAACAAAACCATTTTGTAATTATTACTCTATAACACAAATGCAATTCGCATCTTGAAAACTCGCCTTTATCATATTTACCATTGCTTATTTTGACTGGTGTTGATATAACTGAGATTGTATGAGAATAACACTCATAATTCATTAATTTACACAAAATACGTAGTTTAATAATTCTTTAAACAACTTTGACATGCCCCCTACCGGTTAACATGTACATTCTTTGCGCACGTGGAAGCTGATTAAACAACGTGCGCCTTAGCCATCTTGCCAGTACATTTTAATGCACGTACAACTTGTTTAAAGGATAGATGAAATGCATTTTTCTCAAGAATGACAGATGATTACCTCTACGTATATTGTATATCGGAATCAATTGAGCATAAAATCGATACAATATACACTTGCAATTGATAATTAAGACGATTTTAATTCACCCATTTTAACACTATCGCAATTTGTTCGGCGAATCCTTTTGAAAATGCTCACTGAGGCGTGACTGTGATAAGCGACAGGCGGGGCGGCTAGATAGCTACTCCGCCGGTGTCTCGTTAATTAATTAATGATGATTATCACTCCCGCTAAATAAATTTATGAGGTGTATTACATCGCCAAAAAGACATGTTTATGTAATAATTGTGTAATTGTCATCTGCGGAATTACCTAGTTGGATATCTAAACATTCGATATATGGGAAATTTAAGTTGGTTTATTGAAGGTATCTTTGTTAAATTAAGAATCAAAATGTTGCGAAATTACGTTGAATTGTGACTATCGCTGAAAATCAAATTCCTCCACATACGTCACAGAAGTCATCCCTTCAAGGGTCACACCCCGCAGACTTTCATTCTGGTCGCCGGGGCTAAATCAGGCGGTTTTTTAAAAAGCCGTATATAAGTAATTTATGGACCGATTTCAGAAATTTAAAATCGAGCAATTGCCAAATTGACATCCCATTTTAATTAATCCGATTTAGACCATATGTCATTTAATCTATCCTTTAACAACGTGCGGCATGTACAGTCTTAATCCACGTGCAATATGTTTAAAATCAGTCTGATTGCAGTCTGAATGCAGTCGATATGTAGTGACATTATATAAGAAATATGTCCATTTGTGGTAAGCAATATACTTTTACTAAATCCAAATACACTCACTTTTACCGATATATAAATATATGTTAACCAATTCCGAAAACTGTCTAAATGGTTGTCGGTACTACGCAGCCTAAACATAATCACGTAATTGTCACAAATGACGCATTAAAGTTCTATTGTTCATTAATTTCATTTTCTTTAATAAACATGCGACATATATAAAACATATAGACTAAGACTATGTTTCTGTTTTTCAGTCCCACTGGTGCTAAAGACTTTTACCTGAGACCTTTTACCAAACAACGCCCATATCAGTGGTACAGTGTCGCACCTCTCGGAATACACACTATAGCTGCAACAGTGTCGAAAATGGCAGCCGCTGCTGGATTATCAGGGTTCCGAACAAATAATCCATTGAGAGGAACTACGGCCACGCGATTGTATCGTCAAACCGTCACTGAGCAACTTATCAAGGAAACAATTGGTCATTCTTCAGACGCAGTGCAGGCCTACAAAAGAACGTCTGAAGAACAAAAGGTTTCGATTAAAATGCTATCAAATGCAAAGAAAATGGTGTTTTTTGCATAAATACTATAATGCATAAACTACCGTTGTAGGGAACATCTCAAAATAATTATAGCTCACTTTGACATTTGAAAACAGTTACTGTAGATTCCTGAAGGATAATGTTCGATTGAAAGAATTGAGTGATGTCACTGCTTATTTTAATGTTCTAATAAACAAACAGGTATGTGTACGAAGTGAATCATTACCAATTACCAATTGCAAAGATAAGAGTGGTGTGACTGATGTTTTTCACATCTGATGGCATCCTGCCCCAGTAAACCCGAGCACACTGACAGTAAAGTATGCTTCCTTTTGATTAACTGTCACCTGTTCTTGATCAATAAATTGTTATATCAATCTCTGATTGAAGTTAACAGTATGGTCCGCTAAGGTCACTAAGTAAGCTTTATAGATTAACGCCTCTGGATTTACTAAAAGTTTCAAATTGATGTTCCACGCCAATAGTTCATTTTCCCTGAAAGAGAAGTACATAATCTTCGATTACAGATTGTCAATCAGGTTTGTTTAGTACTGGGTATTGACATCTGAGAGACTGATTAGAAACCTCAAGTGATTGAACGACTTGTACTTTAAGCAAAGCTTTGCTTAATGAATCGAATAATTGAAATGCCATATACTATTGTTCAGTAGACTTTAATATTTGCATCGACCTTTTTCATTACGAGTATTTACATTTAGACTATTGTTTCGATATAATACTGTGATCCATTCCAAAATCATATTTTCGTCAACATTACCAAACGAGAGATACATCAATATATTATGTAAATTACCACAATTTTGTTGAAGGCTTGATTCTGATTGGATGATTTGAAAAATGGCCCTGTTGATTGATAACGAAAGCACGCAAATGAACTAGAGCGAATCTATCTGTCACTATATTTGGCTCAGTTCAAACTTGAATCTTCAAAACTGTGTCCAAATGACCTTTGGGCAAGTTAACGAAGTCTAGTAGTATGGGTTTAAAGATTGTGGTTATGTACTAGATAAATGTTTAACAAGTGCACATGGCCAACGCAGTGATATTGTACTAAATATTGTTTCATCTTGACGCTCTTTTAAATGAAAAGTACATCAGCAATGATGTGACGTGGGGCTCTGTTCAAGATTATTTTATAAGTCCTAATGAGGCGAACTATTAGTATTAGTATTAGTGCCAGTCACATGTACGTGTACAACTCCGGCAAAACATGTCAAGATCCGCTGACGAAAATCGGAGAAATGAAGTCATAAATAGTTTCAGGTTTTCATCTCACTCCAAGTACCTGTATGATGAAGATATGTGCTGTTAGTTAGATATCCAATACAAAACAGTGTATGTGTAATTTTTGTTTACTTTGATGTTTTATGTACCAGCTCTTGTTCAATAACATAACACAATCTGATGGAGGTAAATACCATGACTGACATGCTACAAAAATAGGTTTATTTATCTAGGTGTCTGTATATAATATCAAGATTAATTTGCCCTCATATTCTTTATGTACCCTAAGCTGAGGTAAAATCTTTGTTTATGAAGATCATTCAAAGAGTTATTAGCCCCACCTAGGAACATACTGTACGATATTTTGTTTATGCTTCACTTTTCAACATAAGATTCTATTTTGTGAATTGATCTATCTAGGAGGAAACTTCTGACCACCCTGAGATAGTTTTAATTGCCACCGTACAATATTGTCAGACCTGTCAGTTTGTTCAGTGTGTCAGAACACTGACACATTCGAGGCTGGTATTGATAATAATGGTTCCAGTCGTTTGGTTATCTCTCGATTTTGCTGAATATCCTTTGCTGGTTATATGTTTGGTATTTTTAAAAGAGAATATTATATTTGTTTAGTGAGACACATTCTAATTACCTAAACATCTATAGAACCATTTTTTTTTTTATAGATATTTGAGATTTTATCACTTTGCCATGGAACTGTCATACTTTAAGACATGATTTCCTATTTGCGGCTGATCCTGATTTTATCCCTCATTGTCCAAGTTTCTGTAATGTCAAATATGTATTTCATTGGTTCCGAATGAAAGTTAATCACCATTGTGACCTCTGCACTCGTCAATAAAGAATATCAATATACATCAACAATTGCAACAATATTTAACTAATTTCTTTGATTGGGATGTTATTTTAAATCTGAATCGTCTGAAGTCCATGAGGTGACTACTGTTATTCGTACCAGTTGCTTAAAGCATGTTAACAAATGTATGTTTCAATGGATGTCGTGGTTAGATATTCAATAATCTAAACAAATATTACAACATTATCTTTCTGTTCAAAATGAGACGTTAAAACACTCCTTGACCGTCGAGACCAACAACAACTACTGAATACGCATACATTTATTTTTACTAGTTTAATTTGTACCTAATACTATTAGTTAATTTACAGTTATCATCCACTTTTGGTTCCAGCTTATGTCAAGCGTCATTTACAATCGAATTAGCTGTACCTTTTTTCAATTCGTGTTGATATATTTCATTGGGTGAAATTCACTATTCATATGGATGTGTACATAGCGGCATTGGTCATGTCAAGCCTTAAACTGCTTTGCATTAAATAGGGATATTGCGCACGATGAATTGTCAAATAAAATACTCTATCCGATTAACGATAGAGTTAATAACTAGAATACATTTTGTCATGTGTAATATCAAGGATCACGATATACGTATGCTTGGATCATAAGTATGTAAGTCCTTGATCAATTAGGATGATATAGGCAATTAGATATGATTACCAGGTCATAATGTTAAGGATCAGTTAACAAAACCAATTGCTATCTTCCTGATTTACACTAAGCCATATCAAGTTCCTTGATAGCATTGACACTGAAGTCATTTCATCAGGGTTTTCTTATACCGGTTGTAAAAGCAACCAGAAATATTGATTTTACAGTGAAGAATAATTTGTATTCGTTAAAATGAATATTACTATCAGTTCAAGAAGGTCTATAAACATATGCATAATTATGATTGCAAACAAAATATTAAACACTTTTTACTTAATAAAATAAACAATCTTCACCCCAGAAAATGTATTAAAATGTGGGATGTGTGTCTACAAAACACCTAGCAATCGAAATCAGATTTTGTTTATATCTGGATGTTATCATAATAATGAGTTTAAATGATATATCAATATGATACTTGTATTTAGTTGAAATATGTGTACACATTTTACTTAATAAAATTAATAATTTTCATCACAGAAAATGCATTATAATGTGTCAAAAGCAGCTAGAAATCGATGGATGTTATCATAATAAAACAGGACAAAAAAGGGGTGGAATCCGTTTGCCGGATCCTTCGGGATTCTTCCCAAATTTGGAGGATCCATCAGAATCCGGAAGGTTACGGAAGATGGTTTCCACCCCTTTTTGTCCTGTGTAATGAGTTTAAATAATATTAATGACTATTAATAAGTTTGAATATGATAATATAATGTACTTGGTAAGTTTTTGTATTGGTATTATGCTTATCTTTAAATGTTCATATATACAATATTTTAAAGTTAAGGGTGTTTGTCAAACTTATCTAAAAGGCTTAATTTTAAATATATTTGATATTGCTGATCTACATGTAACTATCTAATAAGTGTCAGAAGGCAATGAGTATAGTTTATTTTGGGGTCGTACAATTCAAACCAACAGTTCATAGTTAACGAATATACTTGTATATCCGAATTTTCTCTTACATCTGTCTATGAAATAATTATGGTGAATTAATATTCCTTCCTTTACATTAATCAAATAATCTTAATGGCACAATGAAGTTAACCAATCAGTGTCAACCTAATGCAGACACATCGCTTCACGCAGTCAATAGCGACTCTGGCTGTCGATATCCATTCTAGTTTTTCAACAGAATGATTTACATATATTTCAAAACAGTTAATTTATACAAAATGCAACTTTGTTTCAAAATCGAAAAAGAATGATTTCGTATTTTCTTTTATTTTGACAAAATTAACACAGAAAATGGTCTGATGTATGAAGTAATATTAAACAGTACACCTGAAGCTAAACGTACTTTTGGAGGCCGGTATTATTGCAGGTTGCAGTCAAATATATCATGTGATCAAACATCAAACAGTTAATGTTATGTACTAGCTTTCCTCCAGTTAATGATAGGTACAATCCTGGTGAGCAGCGTATAAATTTCACCTCTCAGGCTAGTTATCAAATTTGTACTTGCTTGCATGGAACTAAAGGTTCTATGCCTGAATTCATTCTTTAAATAAGGAGTTAACACTTCATTAGTTCAGTTATTATTTAGTTCGCGTCAATTAAATGGATGAACACCTCTGCATGTTACAATATTCTTGCTCAGGACTTTGAAGGGCATTTAGAAGTGGCATTCATCAGAACAGGAAGATTTTCTCGATAACCACGTAAGGAGGGAAATAACAAAATGCGATACATTCATATAGCAAAAAAACAATGGTGAGAAAACTATTTTTGTTTGCTATATGGAGTGAGCATATACACCAAAACGACGTGTATTTTCACATTAAAGAAGTTGCCATCCAGAAAATGTTCGTGTTCCTGACATTCTTGATATCCGTTGACATTTTCAAAACAGTTTCAAAACTATTTTGCTATCGAATATCACACTTTGAACCAATAGGAGTGTTTATTTCTTCAATATCAAATCATCAAAATCATCAAGTAAAATATATGATTTACACAAATATACTGTTTAATACATGTATTCAACCAGAGGTGATTAGTGATATTTGAAGTTTACATAATATAAGACATTTGATGCATTTGAATCGTAAACATGGTATAAGCAAAATTCAATGCATTTTGACATTAAACAATATGGTCACAGCGTCCAAAGAATATTATAAATAACTAAAGATCAGATCAACAACTGCATATCGCAGAAGCACAGTGTTTTATTGTCGATAAATCTAGCAATGCAAATATATAATCCTATTGGTTATAGACAGTGGCCTGTATGAAGACATATCAACAGTCAGGATGTTGTCAATATGAATGTTTCCGAATTTGAATACATTGTACTTGGTCGCAGTGCCAGTGGTCAATTGATAAAATCAATCAACGTGTTCCCTACTGATTTTCCATGGCTTAAAGATCATAGCGACAACTCCTTGTATATTGTCAATACAACATTTTTTTTATCTGTAAAACACAACATTCATGGATGTATTCGTTATCAATAGAAATTCAATATATGATTTTAACAAAGGCGAGTTTGAAGTAAATCACTCTTTTCTAGAAGAGTGTGCTGTCAAATTCCTATTTAATAAATCTTTCGTGTTTTTTATCCTCAATCTTACAATCCTTTCACTATCATTTAAAAACTAGACAACAACAGAAAACGCACTTTGGGAATTATACGCTTTGTTTAATGACTTGCCTGCATCATTAAATCTTCATTCATGGCTTCGATTGTAAGCAAAATATGATTTTCCAGTAGTAGGACTTAACTGTCCAGGCAAACACTATTATTTGAGCAATAAAGAATATTAAGTATTTTAACTATAATATTTCTATTTTCTTAGCGACAAAGAAACGCTTAACTGTTAGTTCTTCAATAACTACTAGTATTGGCAGCCATAGTTTAACTTACATAACAATAACACTAATTGTGACATTGTACAGGCAACAAACTTTGATAAAAACAATCATTTTAACAATTACAACATTGTAATCAATTAAACAAGGTGTGAAATCTCGATCTGACCATCTTACATATTAGATGACTGCCAATTCCGTGTTAATAACTCTGATTATCTGGAGCTTGCTATTTGAATATTAAATATCACACTGAAAACGCATTCAATGTTGTCATTTGTGGCATTATGCACAGTATAAATTTATATTTGTAGTTTTATTGAGTGACAATTCATGAAATCAACAATAAGTTAACCCGATGAATAGATTCAGGTATTCTGATAACAATGATACAGAAACTCGATCATCCCAGAACGGTAGAAAGAAATGTTATCGGAAGATATTTGCCAGTCCGAAGATTTAGCATTCTGTGTATGTATCTCTTTATCTGTTATCAATCGATGGTTCATGTGTTATTGTGATTCCTGTTCAGAGTTGCAAAGCCGACATCGATCAACATCTCTTCAACCATTTTATTGATTTTAAAGATGACAGAGATCAATGAAGGAGTGAAGTATGAAGCGTACGTCGATCAAATGGTCACAGTTGGGTGATTTTTGAAAAGAAACAATGACAATCAATAACCATAGCGTTTTAAAATTGATTTTCAATATCAATTATAATCACCTTATTGATGCCAATAAAACCTTTTTATCGGTTTATTTTACGATTACAGCTGCATACCGAGAGTTTGTTTTATCTTTACCCAAAATAGATTTCAAACGTTTAAGGCATTATAGCACATATTTTACTTGCATTTTCTATTTAAAATCAAAGTATAAACAATATATACTTACGTTAGCGGTTAAAACATTTCATAGCACCATGCGATAAGCCGTATCCACAGAAAACGGTTGTTCGTATTGGAAGAAAATTGTAAAACTTATAACTTATGAACTGTTGGGGAACTTTTCAAAGAGAGAGATAGATGCGTAGGTCTCGTGCGATTTTGAAAAATGGTTGACCGTTCATGGAGTCATATTTAAACTTCTACTCTGAGTGTTTACGTATATCTACATCAGCCAGATCACGTTAACTATCTTCGAGCGGCCATTTTAATGTGAACATATTTAAATGGCCGCTCAAAGGGAAACGGACTCCAATGACATAACCGAGCCATGTACATTCGTTAAAGTTTTAACTTTTTATTGATTCAGGAGTATCAGTTAGCCATTGGTATTACTTATTTAGACTTTCGGGAAAGCACTTTTTTTCAGTGGGTACGCCTTGCTACAGAGCCTTTAAAGTAGGTCAAACTGACAAAGGCTTTAGTAAAATCAGGGTGTAGCATACTTTTGCAATCTCAAACCTTAGCATCACGAATTTATCGAATATAAACATTGATCCAGGACAGTTTGTTTTAAACATTTAACGCATTGTATTCCAATACATGAAACCACTTCTGCATTGTCATTAATTAAGTTGTCAATCATTGATCTAGGTATCCTTCAAATCTTTCAAATCTGTATATACAACTTTCACAAAAACTAGGTAATTAAACTATATCTGGAAAACAAACGAAGTGTACATTTAAAAACAGATTTTTAAAAAATGCTTTTAATCTCTTTCACAATTCCACAATCAATGAGGTTTCAGTCAAAGGACTTACTTTCCCACTGAGAACGTCTTCTAAGTAGCGTTTAAGAACCGAAACAAAGGAACTTGTTGAGTTACAATGTATTCTTTGAAATTAGAAGGAAAAATAATTATCTGCAGAGAGGAAAATGTCGGCTGGGCTTTTTAAAAGTATTTCACGCTGGGCATAACGTTTGCATAGCCATTTTATTAACTAAAAGTTCAAGTCATCTGCCAATAGATTGGTAAGCCTCCAATGGCTTACGGCTACAAATAGCTTCATCTGGATTCCTTGGAACATATAAACTATTTTCTAGAAGTAAACATGTCTTAAATGTCAGTCGGTCAACATATCTGTGTTAATATCAAAACAATATATCTATTCGTCATATTGGAAATGTTGAAGGGCAAAGTTATTTCTCTTTCTTTTGTATTTGAAGATCCATGTGGTATTTTTATGACCAATAAACCCTAATGATTAATTGCATGGGTAGTCAATTAAACTGACAATAAATGTTTGTTAAGATACAAATAATCAATACTTTTACCTTGATAGTTAATTACTTCTTCGAATTCATTCATAAAGGATTTTTACGAATCGATGTAATATTTTTAAAGATCTTACATGACCATTACCTTGTAATTATGAGACTGAATCCTGCAAATTTGTGATAATGTTAAAGATTGATTGAGAATCTACTAATGTGTACAAATGTATTCCTTAAGTGCTGTTCATTAACCTTCATTGAACTTTTTGTTATATTCCAAGCTGAACAAAATGCCAATGTGTACAGTAACGGCGTATGTTCAAATGAGTATTATTCAAAGTTATTTAACCTTTAGATAACAATAACACTGATCGATTTCTAGGTGCTCAATTTAAAAACTAAGTTAAGTTTCCAAAAAGTTCTCAGTTTGACTCAGTCGTTTTAATTTACTAAACAAAAAATATTTTAGTAAAAACAGTTCTTGAATTGAAAAGACATTTCATCATGATTGATTGTGTTAGAAATATGTGATAAATGCACTGTCAATTGCAAATCAACATAACCGTGGTATCTGTCATTTCCTTGTAATAATGTTGAATAATGTTGTTTTTCATTGGTAAAATAATCCGAAAAAAATAACAATTTTACTTGAAAAGTAAATACTTCAGATCTTAAATAATAAGTTAAACATTTACACTAAACCGCCTGTAAAAACAAAGTATCGGACAACAGTAATTATTCTAACAAATATACAAGATATTTTAATCCACGAGTGATAAATAATAACTTCAGGAAACAGTTTCTGATCTGGACTGATTTTGTATTTTTGGAAGCATTCATGTCCATTTCTCTCAAAATGATTAACTAGTGAGATAAGAGTGCGACATTTATCTTTCTGGTTTATTCACGACGTCCTACATCAGTGATGCACCAAGAAAGTACATATACATTATGGCGATGACATCCCTCATTAAACTAATTAGCATATGTTATCTGCTTTATCCTAAATGCCAAACTGTCAAAAACGATTTCAGACTTGAACATGAAAACTATCATTATCTGATGAAGAAATTTTGTAAAATAAATTATTAATCGATTTATCCAGCATATTTTGTTTTTGACTCTCTATATAAATTATATCACTTCTTATGACCGGTACTGTATTAACAACCGAATAAGTCAATACATGTTTCTGTATTCTTTGAAACAACTTTTTCAGAAATGCGAAACACCTACATATGATTGATTTATGAATTCGTGTCATGTCAAATCCATTTAACCTTCTGTCAGGACATTTGCTTTAAAAAAAGGCATTTTTTTCAGAATCAATAACAATACTACTAGTTGTCAAAAAGTGATATTTCTAAATTAAACTACGCTGTACGTCTTTCCAAATAACACACAAATTACAATCTCGAGAATTAAGCATTTCATACACATTATTTCAGTACTTTATTCCATGTTCTCAAAATTAATAAAATACCAAATTGTATTGAAAAATTCTTTTCTGAAGTTTTATTCACGAGATATACGAGAAATCACTATATATATATTTCCATAATTGTCAAAAGAACTTTTAAAGATGTTTAAACTCGCCAAACATTGTGTTAATGTCCCTTACATACATTCGCACTATCCAATTACAAAAACAGTGCTAATCAGTTTATCAGTTAAACTTGCATGACCAATGAGAATTGATTAGAGAGTATAACTTGTTCTTAACACTTCAAATGACAGGAAGCTTGACTGAGAAGCTAGTAGTGCAGTTTTGTTTAAATTATGTAGACTAAATTATCTTCTTGATTAAACTGTTGCTATGGCAACGGACAACCTTGACGCCTTGTCGTGTCCATAAACAAATCTGTGACACCATCCTAGTGAGATAGGAGCTACAAGTACTAGAGCTTGAATACCAGCACTCTACGTCTCACTGTGCATTTATTTATTGTGTCAATTTCAATCGTGTGTAGAATCTAATCTTACGTAACTCTCACCTTACAGCAACTTTATTAATTTTACAGATTTAACTTAAACATTAGGTCGAGGAAAAGGAAGATTGTGTGTCTTCTTTCAGATTAACGTTATTCAAACTGTAGTAAACGCATCTTTCTTCGAGATAATTCATAGTAATATTTATCTACATGTGTGAGAGAATCAATATTATAAATTGCAGGCTTCTCCCTCTCCCTCTTCCTCGGTAGCAGTTTACCCATCTATCATGTAAATCATTAGTAATGTTTAGTAGCTGGTAGGATAACAGAGACAAACTTTTATTGTTAGTGGTCCGTATCATCCCTTAAAGAGCCATCACGGATATTGATGAAAATATCAAAAATTTTCCAAAAATCTATCTCCGTGAAATAAATACACTTAATTTTTCCAACTTAAAATAAGCCGAGAAATTGCATTAATTAGTAAAGGTGTTTTCCAGTCTAAATAAAGATCCAGTCTATTATTTTCAAGCGCAAAGCATTATGGTCTAGCTCACACACAGTAAACAAAGACACGAAAGAATAACAAAAAATACGAGCAATGAAAGAAATCGAAATATATAATTTTTTCGACGGTTATTTATTTACCATTTCATTTAATTATGTATTTGCTACAGATATTGGAATACTTGTTCTACCCAACTAGGTATTTTTCTTGAATTTTATAATTAATGAGAGTAAAAAAATTTCATAATTTGCTGGTCTTATCTCAATAAAAAGAACAATAAACAGGAAATAATTTGTATATTCTCAGGACATTTAGAAACATAGTTTGTAAAGCAATCGTCACATTCAGTAATGTGTGACAAGGGTACTTTACAAGACGGACGTGTGCAGCAAGTGCAGCACATGGGTTGTTATGGTGACTTGCGCTAGAGACGAGCCTTCACGCTTCGGAAGCGCTTGCTGTTTGTGTAGTACGTATTACGCAAAAAAGGGAACTCTGTTTATATACGTCAGATACCCGTAGCGCGCGCTAGTCGAAGTGATACTTCTCTTTGAAACCAAATTGCAATACATTGTCGTGATATGAAAATTATTTAACATATGCCATGTTGTAGATAAAATATTTCTCTGGCGAATGACGTTATAAGTATATTTTCCAAAAATTTGAAACACTAACATCCGTGATGGATCTTTAAAGGTCTCGGCATGTGACATCAACATTTACCGTGATGCCATATATAGCTTTGAAAAAAACTTTAACATTGACGTACGAGTATCCAAGACGAATTGGAAATCGACGTCATAAATAAAAAAATCAATCTCAAAGTTCTAAATCAATCGCGTTTTCCTACATTGTCCAGGACCAAGTCTACGTTCTCCCGTTCCCACAACGTCACCAAAATACGTTTTACCAACATATCAATGCAATACCCCATGCAACATGGATGCTGGTGGACTTCAACACAAATGTTATCAATGTTTTGTCATGGCCTTTACAGTGGACGCTTGAAATGAACCCCATGCAACATTACTTGGACTGTGTGGGCTGCATATTCACTGGCGTCAACGAGAGCAGCAATGGGATCGTATTCCACCTATCTTTCCTAGACGTTGACATTTTCTGTGAGAAAACGTGTTGTAGCATGTTTTTAATTCACACTTGAATTTTTTTGTATGATCAAACAGTGAACTATTTGTATATCAAATATTTAGAAAAATATGATTCAATATTGTTTTAGTACCAAACGTGAATGGTTATAATTTCTAAACAATTGAAGGACGATTACGTTTTTTTTTATCTTGTTCATATCACAATAGTTGTTGATTTTCTACTTTGCAACATCATGGAAAAAATTCATGCAAATGTGTGTGTATGAATATCATGTCCTGTTTTATCTGATTTTAGCCTATTCTTATTGTTCAGATATTATTATTAGACTGTTGGTAGAAATTTCGTTCGATAAATGTTGGAATCTTATGCAGATATATATATCAATGCTAATTAATGAAGTCAAGTGCCTGACTATTTTGAGAATAACTTCATCAAAAGCAATTTTAATTGGTAAAATCAAATCTTAGTAATTAAACTGAAAATGCAAAGACTCTCCAAATACAGTGTCTCTTCTTTATGCCGGAGTTTACAACCGAAAAGAGCATTCGCCTGGTTACCTGTACTTCTAAGTATTAAAATTTCCTTATGTTTCCAATTTTTATTTCTACAAATTATATACTTCAAGAATATTTGTATGTAAGTGTTCTAAATCAAATGATCAACATGATATCAATCGGTAGAAAATATTGTATCAACATGTCATATCAGAACTAAGTTTCACATCATGACAAATCTAACTAATTTTGTGTTAAAGACGCATCGATTGGAGCATATCAATGAATGTGATATAATATGACTTGCGAAACCGACGGGAATTCTCGAGACTACGAGACTGATAGCCTCCGAAAGTCGACTAGGATATCAAATAAGGACGTATTGAGTAACATAGCCAGTGTAATCTATCAGTGTTCACTTGTTTGAGGTCGAAAACATTAGTTGAAATCATATGTATGACTTTAAATTGGATTGATTATCGGCAATGTGTATATGCTTAACTTTAAGATCATACATGTACTCAATAACTCTTTAAGGGGCGTTCCGTGATGCCCATTGATTATTCGCAAATCAAGATCATTTTCCTTTCTTGATTTATTGCATAATGACAAAGATATGAGTCAGTATGTTGTGATTTGTATAATATTTCACAAAATGCATCTGTTAATTAAAATATGTACCTAGTTACGGCCGCATGATATCATTAAATTCCCTTCAACAACTACAAATCTTAATTATCAAAATCATATACAATGTGACTGATAAATCTACTAATAAGCTCAGGACCCCATGCCTTCTCTTGGTCAATCACGCCCCTGAAGGAGAACATTCTGAATTATTGTCCAGACGCCATTGTCTACGAGAGCTTGTGTAATGATCCTTGCCAATCTGAGTTCTATTTACAGTGATTGGATCATTAAAGTTGAACTAAGGTACTTCAGTTGCTGGGACCTCCACTCTAAGGTGAACATCGATTTACTCATTATGGGATTAGATAAGATAGTTCGTGGTATCTAAGATGAAACTTGTAATTCAGCACAACGATTTCCTAATATAAAATTAATTTAGTCATAAGATAAGAGAGAAGTTTCTCTTTTTATGAAAATTATATTTTTATGGGGGCGATGTTTTGACATTATCATATGCATTATCTGTAGATTAATGTTTACTTTAATGCAAAATCATATTAGAGTTGTTTCAAAATATGGGGTTTTAAGGAAAGAGAAAGTATTGAACTTATTCATCGAAAGTTTTGCAAATATTTGCTACAGATTAGCTACAGATCTTATAATTCTGTTGCATATGGGGAATGCGGGAGGGTACCACTGAGAAATGTATATTATGTAAAATGCATCAAATACTGGCTAAGGCTTTTACGAATGGAACAAAATCGATATCCATATCAATCTTATCAAATTTTTTTTATCTATTGAATTCAGGAAACGTCCCACTTGGACTCGGCATGTCATTGAATTGTTGTTTAACTTTGGTTTTGGTACAGCTTGGAGGATCTCACAAGATGTTGGTGACATAGAAATGTTTTAATGTATGTTTACTGAGAGAATAAGTAACTGTTCAAGACAAGTGTGGCATTCTTCCCTCGATGTTCCTTCGCTATCATTTTGTAATTCCCATAAATCTATGTTAACCTGTGAAAAGTACCTATTATTGAACACTAGCAATAGATCAAAGCGACTGTTCACAATGTTTAGATCAGGATGTTGTCCACTAGGTATTAAACATATAAGACGAGGCGTTGCCTCTTGTCATGATGATAATGTATTATGTAAACATTGTAAAAGTATTGAAGATGAAGTCCATGTTGTCTATATCTGTAAACGCTACGAGGACCTGCATCAGCGTTTAATACCTAAAACTATCGATGGATGTTTTACTCAACAGTCTATGTACATCATCGGACATAAATATTATCAATAATGTTGTAACATTATTGGAATATGTTTATTCTGCTCCTGTAAACGCCGTATGTTGAAGGTAACTCAAATTAAATTAATATTTGTACCATTTTGTACGATGGGTCTCACGGCCTCTATACGAAATAAACTCTTCTTCTTCTTCTGTTTCAAAATAAAATCATTGTTTTATTTATTCAGATTACTTCCTTCAATTACTGAACCATTTTCGTAAATCTCCTCACACAGTTCGAACCACTCTCGTATCAACCAATGGAGTGTTGATTTTCTTCCAAAGTTGTGCATGTAGTGTACTGCTTCTAACCGTTTATTTATCCTGCTAGGTTATTGAAACTTTATTCTTTGAATGATTCGTTGTGCCTATTAATAAGATAATAACTTGTTTTAATTGCTTAAGATTTTCTACTTTTGTAACGTTCTTAAAAGGTTTATCTTTCCAAATGATGTCTTCAATGTCGTTGGATCAATATATTGATGTCAATGAAGCACAAATTTCATGAATTTGAATTGTATTATCAGTTCGCACTTTAATGAGAAAAATATTTCAAAAATATTCCAGCAACTGACATGAGTTAGTAATATATGAAAAACACATTTTCTTTAATTTTCTAACAGTCACAGAGCACGTATGTATTTGTAATGTCAGAAAGTGTATTAACTAACTTCAAACTGTCCGTCCCTAAAATCATTGCTAGGTGCAAGCTTTTATATCTAAAAAGAACTACAGTTGATCATGATGAAGTGCTCTTTTCACATAAAATGGAAGTGCAGCTCATTGGTGAAACGTGTACTGCCTTTGAGAATTGAGTTTGAGATCTCACGATGAATTTGACAGTGACGTTGTTTTGCACGTATTTATACAATAAAGTCGATTTTAATTAATTTTTTTGAAATTAATTGACAATGAGCGTATCTGAAATCATGTGAATTACAAATGTTCAACGCTGTAGCTCTCCAAAATTTGGCATTTTGAAATATTTATGCAGCATGAATTACATTACCTTCTTGTAAAATATTGAAATTTCATTGCCAAGGGAAATGTCCAATGACAGATTCACAGAGTACAGTTAAAACACTTTACCTATTGTCATGGTGACAGTCAAACTTAGAAACTATAATATAATTGATTTGATTGTTAAACAACATATGATTCGACCTGTAGATCATTTAGTAAAGTTGTTCACTATGTACATGTTTAACTTACAACCTTTTTCTTTTCATTCAAATAGTTTATACATTTCATCAATCACCTATTAGATAGCATTTTTACTTGATATAATTCAAACGAAAGGAAAACGCCATTGTGTGTATATTTCAGATCAGCGTCATTCAAACAATAGCAAATGTTATCTATCCTCAAATGGGAACTAAGGTAACATCCTATTGTAAGCATCTTTCTCGGGTAATATGGCCTGATTCTTATCTTGATGACAGTGTTCTGTCTTCCTTGAGAAAAAGCTGAAATCCTTGTTCTCCTTCAGTTTATCCATTGCGTAGCATCTCGAGGATTACAGTTTAAGTTTATCCATTGCTTAACGTCTCGAGGATTACTGATTAAGTTTATCCATTGGTTAGCGTCTCGAGGATGGCTGTTTAACTGTATCCATTGCTTAACATCTCGAGGATTACTATTTAAGTGTATCCATTGCTTAGCGTCTCCAGGATTACTGTTTAAGTTTATCCATTGCTTTACGTCACGAGGATTCCTGTTTAAGTTTATCCATTGCTTTACGTCTCGAGGATTACTGTTTAAGTTTATCCATTGCTTTACGTCTCGAGGATTCCTGTTTAAGTTTATCCATTGCTTTACGTCTCGAGGATTACTGTTTAAGTTTATCCATTGCTTAACGTCTCGAGGATTACTGATTAAGTTTATCCATTGGTTAGCGTCTCGAGGATGGCTGTTTAACTGTATCCATTGCTTAATATCTCGAGGATTACTATTTAAGTTTATCCATTGCTTAGCGTATTGAGGATTATTGTTTAAGTTTATCCATTGCTTAGCGTCTCCAGGATTACTGTTTAAGTTTATCCATTGCTTTACGTCTCGAGGATTCCTGTTTAAGTTTATCCATTGCTTAGCGTCTCGAGGATTCCTGTTTAAGTTTATCCATTGCTTAGCGTCTCCAGGATTACTAGTGAAGTTTATCCACTGATTAGCGTCTCGAGGATTACTGTTTAAGTTTATCCATTGGTAAGCGTTTCGAGGATTACTGTTTAAGTTTATCCATTGTTAAGCGTCTCCAGGCTTACTGTTTAAGTTTATCCATTGCTTTACGTGTCGAGGATTACTGTTTAAGTTTATCCATTGCTTAGCGTATCGAGGATTATTGTTTAAGTTTATCCATTGCTTTACGTGTCAAGGATTACTGTTTAAGTTTATCCATTGCTTAGCGTCTCCAGGATTACCAGTGAAGTTTATCCATTGGTAAGCGTTTCGAGGATTACTGTTTAAGTTTATCCATTGTTAAGCGTCTCCAGGCTTACTGTTTAAGTTTATCCATTGCTTAGCGTCACGAGGATTACTGTTTAAGTTTATCCATTGTTTAGCGTCTCAAGGATTACTGTTTAAGTTTATCCATTGCTTAGCGTCTCGAGGATGACTTAAGTTTATCCATTGGTTAGCGTCTCGAGGATTACTTAAGTTTATCCATTGGCTAGCGTTTCGAGGATTACTGTTTAAGTTTATCCATTACTTAGCGTCTCCAGGATTATTGTTTAAGTTTATCCATTGCTTAGCGTCTCGAGGATTCCTGTTTAAGTTTATCCATTGCTTAGCGTCTCCAGGATTACTGTTTAAGTTTATCCATTGCTTAGCGTCTCAGGATTACTGTTTAAGTTTATCCATTGCTTAGCGTATCGAGGATTCCTATTTAAGTTTATCCATTGCTTAGCGTCTCGAGGATTCCTGTTTAAGTTTATCCATTGTTTAGCGTCTCCAGGATTACTAGTGAAGTTTATCCACTGCTTAGCGTCTCGAGGATTACTGTTTAAGTTTATCCATTGGTAAGCGTTTCGAGGATTACTGTTTAAGTTTATCCATTGTTAAGCGTCTCCAGGCTTACTGTTTAAGTTTATCCATTGCTTTACGTGTCGAGGATTACTGTTTAAGTTTATCCATTGCTTAGCGTATCAAGGATCATTGTTTAAGTTTATCCATTGCTTTACGTGTCGAGGATTACTGTTTAAGTTTATCCATTGCTTAGCGTCTCCAGGATTACCAGTGAAGTTTATCCATTGGTAAGCGTTTCGAGGATTACTGTTTAAGTTTATCCATTGTTAAGCGTCTCCAGGCTTACTGTTTAAGTTTATCCATTGCTTAGCGTCACGAGGATTACTGTTTAAGTTTATCCATTGTTTAGCGTCTCAAGGATTACTGTTTAAGTTTATCCATTGCTTAGCGTCTCGAGGATTACTTAAGTTTATCCATTGGTAAGCGTTTCGAGGATTACTGTTTAAGTTTATCCACTGCTTAGCGTCTCGAGGATTACTGTTTAAGTTTATCCATTGGAAAGCGTTTCGAGGATTACTGTTTAAGTTTATCCATTGTTAAGCGTCTCCAGGCTTACTGTTTAAGTTTATCCATTGCTTTACGTGTCGAGGATTACTGTTTAAGTTTATCCATTGGTTAGCGTCTCGAGGATTATTGTTTAAGTTTATCCACTGCTTAGCGTCTCGAGGATTACTGTTTAAGTTTATCCATTGGTAAGTGTTTCGAGGATTACTGTTTAAGTTTATCCATTGTTAAGCGTCTCCAGGCTTACTGTTTAAGTTTATCCATTGCTTTACGTGTCGAGGATTACTGTTTAAGTTTATCCATTGGTTAGCGTCTCGAGGATTATTGTTTAAGTTTATCCATTGCTTTACGTGTCGAGGATTACTTTTTAAGTTTATCCATTGCTTAGCGTCTCCAGGATTACCAGTGAAGTGTATCCATTGGTAAGCGTTTCGAGTATTACCGTTTAAGTTTAGCCATTGTTAAGCGTCTCCAGGCTTACTGTTTAAGCTTATCCATTGCTTAGCGTCACGAGGATTACTGTTTAAGTTAATCCATTGTTTAGCGTCTGAAGGATTACTGTTTAAGTTTATCCATTGCTTAGCGTCTCGAGGATTACTTAAGTTTATCCATTGTTTAGCGTCTCGAGGATAACTGTTTAAGATTATCCATTGGTAAGCTTTTCGAGGATTACTGTTTAAGTTTATCCATTACTTAGCGTCTCGAGGATTACTGTTTAAGTTTATCCATTGTTTAGCGTCTCAAGGATTATTGTTTAAGTTTATCCATTGCTTAGCGTCTCGAGGATTGTTTAAGTTTATCCATTGTTTAGCGTCTCCAGGATTACTGTTTAAGTTTATCTATTGTTAAGCGTCTCCAGGATTTCTATTTAAGTTTATCCTTTGTTAAGCGTCTCGAGGATTATTGTTTAAGTTTATCCATTGGTTAGCGTCTCCAGGATTATTGTTTTAGATTATCCTTTGCTAAGCGTCTCCAGGATTATTGTTTTAGTTTATCCTTTGCTAAGCGTCTCCAGGATTATTGTTTTAGTTTATCCTTTGCTAAGCGTCTCCAGGATTATTGTTTTAGTTTATCCTTTGCTTAGCGTCTCCAGGATTATTGTTTAAGTTTATCCTTTGCTTAGCGTATCGAGGATTACTGTTTACGTTTATCCTTTGCTTAGCGTATCGAGGATTACTGTTTACGTTTATCCATTGCTTAGCGTCTCAAGGATTACTGTTAAAGACGGGCACTTATGATTTCATTTGATAGAAAGACATCACACGAATTGAAATTGAAATTGCTGTATCAGTTCAATCAGTAACATAACGGGTACCCTTTGAACATGTTTTAAGTCAATGTTTCGCCTGTTATTTTTAAAACAAAAGCAAAATGTTATTTCAACAATGGACACTATTGTAAATAATCTTAAGCAATGCTTCTACAGTATATTATTACTTGACTGTTACTAACATTAAAACCAGGCGAACAGCATACATTACTAACAATGAATGAAACAAAATATCCATCAAACTATCGGTCTGAAATAATATCCCATTAAATAAAACTGACAAAGCAGGCAAAGACTTCATCAATCACTCCAAGGTCACAATACGACCAAATTATCCTACATCGGCTAAATATGTATGTCAACTAACGGAACGTATCAATTATATTAAATACATTGGAAATAATTACATTAAGATGTAAGACTAGACATTGACCCAACGTCAGCAATCGCCGTTCTCGTTCTGTGCCCTAATTGGGAAACAGCTGTCATTATCTGACTTTTGAACAGTAGGATTAGGTGAAGGACATCACCACAGTCTGGGCAGGTGACAGCAACATTTGGAGTGGTTCAATATATAGAATTGGGGGAGCTTTAACATTGACTTAAATCCAAAATGAATCGGACCAAGACGTCATTATTTAGAAGACCAAATTGTACAGTAATTGTCAATCTATTTTATGGTTATACATAGCTCAAACTCGAAAAAACACTCTCGGTGGTACAAGAGATACAGTTTTTAATAATGATAAAACATAAAGATAAAAAAATCATTTTTATGTCTTTTTCACATTTGTATTCATAATATTAAGATCTATAGTCAATACATATATCATAAAAACTAAGATTAGACTTCTGCTTATCAAATTCATATTGTGCCATTTTCTTCAACAATTTCATCAAAGTGTTGTATGTTTCATATACGTATATTACTGATTATTCTAAAGGCCCCGTGTCCAGATCATCGAAAGTTAAAGATCTAATGCTACTCCCGATCTAAATCACTGAAGTGCTTTGAAGGAGGGAGGTAAATCTGAAATGTTGCCTGCTCCATTCTCCCGAAGAGCTCTTGTGGTCATTCCCGTGAATCTGGGTTCTATTTACAGTAATTGGTTCATTAAAGTCTAACTAAGGTAATGTTCAATTGTCCAGTTGTCGATTCTAATATAAAGTGAAATAAAAGTCGACACACAGTGGTTACATGCAGATCAAACATGATAATTACAATCTGTTTATTAAATTATGACACACAGGGATTACGGATTAACATGATTCAAAAAAGTTAAACATAATTTGCGTCACAGCTGTTCAGTTTTCTTTATTAATCCTCCAATAATCATCTACGAAGTCTTATTGTATTTTATGAAGCCATTCTTACTATATCATATATAGAGACTATTTCATTATTTTTGCCGAATATCATTTCTATCTCATCTCGTGGAGTGAGAAAGTGATATGTTCACGAGTGGCGCAGCCAGATTGAGCATATGCAGTTTTGCAGGTAACAGTAACTGTCATGCATTTGAAAGTTTGTAAATCTTACAAATTAAAACATTTATCACCAATAAACATGTAATAATTTCTAAGATTGACATGAAAAGTCTTATTTACGATTAATTTGAGGTCACAGGTTCAGACCACATGGGTTTCCATTAAAACTGTTTTACCTCAATTTTACAGAAAAGTAAAGATGGTCATGACATAAAATTATAGCAACAGGTTACAGACATGAGTTATAAAATGATATGAAACAAGAATTCTTACATTATGGCTCTTTCAGGTTTAAATCTGTCACAAAAACATCAGAGCAGAAGCCGAACGGCAAAAGTCAACAGTGTCAACAAAAGTTAAATATGCGAGTCAGCATAGTGCCAGTCAGGAAATAAAATACATCAAAACGGCCTTGCACAAAACTGTTACCATGTAACAGCACAAACATGTATTAAGATTAGCACACAATGAATATGACAGGATTTTGTTAATGAGAGGTTTTTATATGCATATAGTACTTGTATTGTAGATCTTGGCTAAATGATCTGAGAATTGTGCCGTAAATTGGTTCGAAATGTCACAGGAAACAATGTCATACTGAAAAACAATAGGCCATAGTAGAGGTCATCATATGACCTCAGAAAATTGTATCCCTGATTAAAGATAACATAAACAACAGCATATCAGAGAAACGCAATTCAACTTCCATACGGAAGTGGATTGTGATTTCTGGCGTTTGACAACTGTCAAAGCAAATACCTAAACCTATTGATTATAGGCTCACTGACCTGAATAAACATTGACCAGTACTAAAACATTGGTATGTCGCAGACAGTCAGTCGGTGGTCAATAGGGATGTTTGAAAGTATGATAAATCGGCCAGCGGTCAACTGATAAAATCAATTTATGTGTTCTTGTCTGACATTCTATGGCTTAAAGATCGATGTCATTTTTAAGTACGAGATATGGCTTCGTCAGATATTGTCTTAAGAAATTACGGATCTATAAAACGTCATTCTTGATTGTTATAGCAGCCATGAAATCATGGAATAAATCACAATCAAACAGTTTTTTAAATGGTTGATGTACTAATGTTAAAGGTCAAACACTTTTTAAAATGATTTTCTCCGGACAATGATTCACTTTGTATTGTTTTGTTCACATTATCGATTGTGTGAAAATGTGATTTTCTTATAAAATAGTTTTGTTTATCTTTTATATTAATAATACAAAATACTGCTGATATATTTCTATTTTATTTATGTTATTTGAAGGGCATACTCTCTGCAAGAAATAGTCCAATATCTTGCAAAGTCCTTGACAATCATGAATCATGATTTTCACGGATTGCGTTTTTTGGGCAATCTTACACATTGGAACGGCATGCGGAATTGCATGATTGAATATCAGAGAGCATATGAAAAGATGAATGTGTGAAAGAGCCAAATAATGTTACTATGTGACCATTTTATACATATTTCATGTTTTGCATTTCCCTATCTCATTTGGTTAATTTTAGGAAACTTTTAAAGAGATTGGTAGTTATTTATAAACGTGGATATGGTAATGGCATGTGTAAGTATCAAGTGTGTTACAATTCCTAAAAAGGAATAACATCAACAATTTTCTATATTCTCAACTTGAACCACACACGACCCTTAAAACCTCAAACTGTGAAAATCGTCATAGAGGTAAAATTTTAATTTCTTTAAATTCGTAAAGGGCACTTACATGAGCCACAAATATAAAATGAAGTTAAATCCAAACACTTTGCAACACGTCATTGAAGTGGTACTTGCTGTTTAAGGTCTTTAAATACTTAACATTGCATGATGCACATAATGAACAGAAAACTCGTTGGAAATCAATGGACACAATTCTACATTTAGTGGCATTAAATAAACCAACAAAAGTGTAAGCAAGGTTTATAAAGTAATCTCTGTAAACTCATAGTTAACTCAGACTACATGACTTTTGCGGGCCAGACTTTTGGATTGATTTTAAATGTTCAAACATGTCGAATTCACAAAATTAACATTTATTTTAGCAAAATGCTACATGTAAAAGTAGAATACGTGTGTATTCTCAAAAAACAAACATTCCAATTTTCGAGTGTGATATTGATTCAGGACAGTTTCTTTACAATGTTTCAGAGTTTGGCTATCCCAATATGAAAATTTGCCATTCACTTATTTTTTCCATCAGTGAAATGTTTAGATTGCACTATCCTTCAAGTCTTTCTAATCAGGACATAAATCTCCTCAACATCACGAAATTAAATAATGGTTGACACCCCCTAATAGTTATAGGAATGAATTTTTCGATTATATTTTTTCTAAAACAAGTAACTACTGGATGTCTTTTTTCTGAATACCGTCCTTGAGCATTTGCTATTTCTCCACTTGTGATTTAAAATATCGAAGAAATTGGAATATAAGAAAAATGAAATTTATTCAAAAGAATTCATTCCCTGTGTCTTGAGATCTTGGCATTCGTATATTGTTACAGTGTTTGAGTTCTCATTTTGGTTCTAATAAATAATGAAAAGTTGCATTTGAAAATAAATTGTGCTAAACCCAAATATAAACATAATCTTTCATGGAGTCTCATTCGCACACAATACATACATGGCAAGTATTATATATTTAACATCATGTATTTGTGCTAATTAATTTTTAAAATACCATAATATCGAACAATATTAATTATCCATTCATTTAATTTGCTAAAATGCATTTTCAGTTTAGGGATGTCAACCATTTTTACCATGAGTATATCAACAGATCAGTTGCAATATGTTTTTGAAAAACATTATATTATCACGTCATATCAAAATATTATCAAATATCAATATCAAAATTATCGCCCCTGAAAGTTCGCGGTTTAAAAAATTTGCCTGACTTTGAAAGGTCACTGTGAAAAAAGTATTAAGAGTTCGCTCGAAAAAGAACAAACTTATTATTTCTCAATGTGTCAGCTACATATGAATGCAAGTTTTAGCTTTTTGGTGCAAATATCCTCGGAGTGGTATTTCCGCAAAGGTACATGGGGTCCGAAAATTTGAAAAAGTTAAAAAATCCAAGATGGCGGCTTAACCACGGGACTGACGACTTCGCCATGATTTACTTTATTGTTCACAATGTCATTGCGGATCTTTTGGAAAAAGTTGCAAGTCTCAAGGTGCATTTTGAAAAGAATTCCCATGTTAAAAATCAAAATTAGGATTCGACCAGGACCTTTGATAGCTGAATCGATCGGGCCCAAAAGCTTCGCCTGGCTTGTGCTCAGTAAGGGCTATCAGACTGTAAAGTTTGGTTGAATTATCTGCAGCCGTTTTCACTAAAACTTGTCCACAAGATTGGTGTAAATAAAAAAAGCACGCCAATAATATTTAGGATTCAGCCAAATGGCTGAATCCTTAATAATAATAATAATAATATACAGTTTAAGGACTCATATCCAATGCAAGTGCTGTTCACTTGCGTTTCATTATTACCATAAAGGAATTGTACTTTCGGTGCTGCTATTAAGAGCTCCGCGCGACGATATTGGTCCATACTTTCTGTGTTCAGGTACTCATTTAAGCAGCTGAGTGGATTTTAATATGCTAAATAGATACACATATGGACTCACACTGAAGTGATATCGTCTCAATAACTTTAAATTTAATCAGATTTTCATGATTCTATCCTTATTTCTACCCTTGTTACAAACATGGAATTAATAAAAGCAAAACTAATGATACATGTATCAATGTAATATAAGTAAAACAAGACAATGTTTCTTATACAGATGTGAACGTTTGCACTTGAACAGGATTGATTTCAAAATGTCAAACACAGTATAGTACAATTTGTTGCAGCAAATAACCAATTCAGCACACTTTACCATCCAAAAACTTCACATCAAGAAATTCGTGAAAGTAAAATATTAATTCTAGACATTTTGTTTTTGTCAGTTTCAATAACAAAGCAATCAGCTTACCATAGTTAGGTTTTTAATCAGTGATTTTTCTAAAGTTACTGCACTTAACGTCCAATTAGCACACAGTTCTTTCTCAAACGAGATAATTAAACTTTCTCTCGAACACTTCCCTTTACATTTCAATGGATATCAATTCCCTTTTTCGCATGATCAGTGAAGTTTCTTGAGGTGTCTTCCACGTTCTCCGTTGATTAAAAGTTTTCAAACTTCTCCTTAGCATCAGATTGCATTATTTCAAATATTGAATTCATTCTCACAAATCAGTGTTGTCAAACAACTCTCTTTCCTAACATAACGATAAATATCGTTGCACTTGTCCATTTTTAAAAAATCTAAATTAAATTTAAATACTTTATTATCATAGTCTTAAGTAAAATATAAGCGATCAAGCTGAAGTACTGGAAAAATACTTCTAAAACAAATTTTGAACTTTTTGATACCAATTAAAATTCGTGACTTAAAATATAAAGTTAACTTTTAATAGATTAACCTATCGATGGAGTTTACAAAATGTCAGCTTGTCAATGTATTAGTATTAATGCTACACCAAATCTATAAACCCATCATCTTAAAAGGGAAAAACTTAATTGAAATATATTTTCATCAAAATGACCTTTGTTATCCATCTGTATTATTTAGTTCTTAAACTGAAAAAAAATATCATGATTGATTGTGTGAGAAATCAGTGACAAATGTACTTTCAATTGCCTATCAACATAACCGTGCTATCTGCCATTCCTTTTTAATTGTAAAAAATGGATTTCTTGTTTTACATTGGTAAAATAATGTGATTTTCATCATAAAAAGTAACAATTTTACTTAAAAAGTAAGTTTTTCAGTTATCATTAGTTTATGAACCATTTTCGTTTGTGCAAAATACAATAATAATAATATAAATATATAATAGATATAATAATGTGCTTGTTTGACACAGTATGAAATCTATTAAATATAACCGACCTACAAACTTGACCTACTTCATGATTGGGCGAACTTTACGATCATCAGGTTCCAGGGCTAAATATACCCAGCTCTGGAATGCTTTGGTCAAGATATTTTATATGGTATTTTGTATATTTCAAACTCGAACACATTCAATGGACTAGATGCTGCTGGTCTTTCGACAGACAATTGAAGCACGCCAAGTTTGCCCAACTTATACGCTTTATAATGAAACCATCACACTGTAATAAGCAACATTTAGAAAACGTTCTAAATCACGTTCCAAAGATTGGTTGTGAAGTTACAGTCTGAGGAAATTGCTTTACAGCAGCACCTAGAATATCATACGGGAAATAGCTTTCGATTTTTTAAGTGTTTGAACATGTGTGGAAGGCTTCATATACTTAATCTAGTAATATCTCCCAAAATGATTGGATAATTAAAAGTTTGAGTTCGTCTTTAGACTTAGTCATAGAGTTCATTCGGAAAATGTAAATACGCTGTGTATCTGCGTGTATAACCATTGGCAACTTTCTGGCTCCATTTTTAGTACCTTTATCAGAACCGTCATCAAATATTTCAAAACCCTCTTATTATGACTGTATCAATGGAAATAACAACATTTTACACTAAGCCGCTTGTAAAAAAGCCCATACACATTACGTTACTATACATGTTACATCAATGTATTAGTTAAACTTGCATGACCAACGAGAATTGATCAGAGAGTATAACTTGTTCTTAACGTTTCAAATGACATGTAGCTTGACTTTTGTTTTGTAGTTTTGTTAAAATCATGTAGATAAACTTGTCTTCTTGATTAAACTGTTGCCGTGGCAATGGACAGACTTGATGCCTTAACGTCTTACTAATAAACAAATATGTGACACCAGTGAAATAGGAGCTACTAGTACTGTAGCTTAAAGGCCATTTCACCAGCACTCTACGTCTCACTGTGTATATATTGTGTATGCAGAATCTAATGTTACATTAGTCACACCTTAAAGCAACTTTATTAATTTTGTAGATTTAACTTAAACATTAGGTCGAGGAGAAGGAAGATTGTGTGTTTTCTTTCTGATTAACGTAATTCAAACTGTATCTTTCTTCGAGATAATTAAAAGTAGTATTTATCTACATGTTTACAAGAAGCACTTCAATGTTATAAATTGCAAGCTTCTCCCTCTCCCACGGGGAACAGTTTACCAAACTTTGTACTGAAGTAAATCATTAGTAAAGTGTAGTAGCTGGCAAGATGACAGGGAAAACGTCTATGGTTAGTGTATTCCCCACTATCCCGCACCATGGTCAATGTTATCAATAACCTTGGCTTCTGTTTAAGATATGATTAATGTTGTGTCAGTGTCAATGCATGCCATTTCCCTTTACAAAGAACAGTGTTTCTATCAAACAGAATGATATAAAGATTAGTGCAAACACAATCGTCCAAATATGTTCCTGAAACTTTAAAGGTGACGGCAACAGCTTCATTCTCCTGCAAGCACATACATTGTCAACAGCATCATTGTCCTTCAAGCACATGAACAATCACCATCTTAAATCTTGGACATGTGGTCTATCAATTCATGCTATGCTCACACTGACTGCTGTCAATGTCTGACTTCTAAAGGTTGTAATTAGACAAAGAACATCGGCACAGTCTCGGCATGTGACATCAACATTTACATTGATTTCATATATAGCTTTGAAACAAGTTTTTAAATTAACATTGACGTATATCCAAGACGAATTGGAGAAAGACGTTTAAAATGAAATATAAATGTTGTTAATTGATGTTTCTGTAATTATATTGACTGCTCCTAATGGTGGACGGACTGCTTTAGGTCCTATTATAGCCTATTATAGCCATCAGCAGTCCAGGGAGTCATTACACAAAGCAATTATCGCACAGTTTCGATCATGTATAGCCCAATCTGTAAATATCGGTTACAATTGAATGTGGAACGGTAAACGACTCAGTTCCCACTACATTGAAGGAAATGGAAGTACATTTTCCTTCATGCAAGATAAAGGAACGTGATAAAACGGTAAGCTCAAACATCAAACAATGTTCTGCTTGTGATCAGTTTCCCCTTGGTCAAAGTGACAATGAAGTTTATTTCAGCTGATAATCATGGTAGTAATTGACTTTCTCCAGAACAGGTCAAAGGGTGTCATCTGATATGATTTCTCTAATTAGCTGAGGGATAAAATGCAAGTTTCATAGATTAAGACTGTTTCATTGTGTACGGAATATGAATATAAGTTGTCATAAGTGCAGAAGGTACTGCAGTTCTAAATCAATCGTGTTTTCAATGCAATATCTCATGTGGCATGGATGGTGGTAGACTTTAACATCAATGTCATCAATGATTTGTCATGACTTTTACGATGACACTGACAATGAACCCCATTAAACATTTCTGGGACTGTATGGGCCGCAGGTTCACTGGTGTCAACCAGAGCTGCAATGGGGTCGTATTCCACCTAACTTTCCTTGACCAGTGCTAAATTCACAAATATGACAGGAAGTCGCTACTACAAGCTATTGTGAGTCCCAGCAGATATAAGTGAGTCCATCAGTAAGTAAGCAGATGCTACATAAAAACCCTTTGAGTCCATAGGACTTACAACTTGTTTATGAGTTCTTTCCAAAGTTTATATAGTTACAACAAATGAATGACGGCAACGTTTCTTTTGGTGTCCAGTTTATATCACAATATATTTTTCTACTTCTCAGTAACATTTTGGACCTACTATATATAGATATGTTTAAATGAACACCATCTCTTGTTCAATCTGATTTCTCTTTTCAGTTATTAATTATTTTTAGATGGTAGAGTGCTTTTCCATATCTGTTGAGATCATATGCAGACGTTAATGCTAATCAATGAGGTGAAGTGCCTGACGTTATTTTGAGAACAACGATGACGCCATGCTCTTGGATATTTAAAAATTTTGGAGCAAAGGATAACTTCATATAGAATTTGATATAACGAATAAACAATTTTGTTTGGTATAAATAAATGTTAGTATTAAACTAAAATGCCAATACAGTGTCTCTTCTTAACCGGATATTACCAACCGAAGAGCACTCGCCTGCTTAACGGTATTCTGATTTTTTAATTTTTCTTATGGTTCCATTTGTAAGTGTTCTAAATAAAAAGGCCAACGTGATATTAATCGGTAGAACATCTTCAGTCACACCATGACATCAGAAATAATGTTCATATCAAGACAAGTCTAACTAATTTTATTTCAAAGACACCTACTCCATCGAGTGGAGTATGTCACTGAATGTGATATCATTTGATGTTGTATGTGCAAAAGACTACGAATTCGAAAATCCTCGGAAAATCGACCAGGATACCCAAATAATGAAGTATTGAGTTACATAGACAGCTCAATCGATCACTGTTCTCCGCTTTTTTGGGTCGAAGCATGGGCGAAAAATCCTGTCTGTGTCTTTAAATAGGTTTGATTAACGGCAACGTTTCTATGCTTAAGATCTTACTCAATAACTCTTTAAGGGGCATTCTGATTACCCCCTTAGATTATGAATTTAGATACAAAAACAAACAGAAAACACAAAACCACTTCCTTTTGTGATATAGTTTTGCGTTCTCCCTTCATGAATAATTGCAGTTAGTGGGTATTTTTATGATTCGTATAATTTATCAAATACCATAGTTCATTGAAAATATGCACATGTACATAATTACGACCGCAATATATTATATTGAATTCCCTTCAACAACAAAACATTATTGTCAAATTCATATTCAATGTGACTGATGACTCTACTGATAACCTCAAGACCCAATGTCTACTCTTGGTCAATCACGCCTTTTGAAGGAGTAAAATTCTGAATTATTGTCAAGGCGCCATTGTCTACAAGAGATTATTTAGTGATCCTTGCGAATCTGAGTTTTTTTTATAGTGATTAGTTCATTAAAGTTGAACTAAATACTTCAGTTGCTGGGACCTCCACTATTAGATGAAAAATCGATTTACTCATTATGGGATAAGATAAAATAGTATGTGTTTATCTCAGAGGAGAGACGATGTTTTGACATTATCGCATGCGTGAACTATAGATAAATGTTTAGGTAAAGGCAAAATCATATTAGAGAAGTTTCCCAATATATCATTGGGTTTGTTTACTAAGATTACCTTCAATTACTGAACCAATTTCGTAAATCTCCTTCCACAGTCCAAACCACTCTTCTATCAATCAATGGAGTGTTGATTCTTTTCAAGGTTGTGCATGCAGTGTGCAGCTTCTAGCCGTTTATTGAATGTATTTGCTTGGTTATTGAAACTTGATTCCTTATATGATTCGTTATGCCTATAAATAAAATAATAAATCGTTTAATTGCTTAAGGTTTTCTACTTTTGTTACGTTCTTAAAAGGTTTATCTTTCCAAAAAGTGTCTTCAATGACCTTGGATCAATATATGATATCAATGAAACACACATTTCAAGTATTTGAACTACATGTACATGATCATATTGCATTTTAATGGGAAAAATAATTAAAAACTATTGCCATCAAACTGACATTTCTTTGTAATCACATGAAAAGCACATTTCCTTAAATTCCTAACAGTCACAGGGCACGTACGTCTTTGTAATTTCAGGAAGTGATATAACTAACTTTCAAACTG
Source organism: Gibbula magus (assembly GCA_936450465.1). NCBI lineage: Eukaryota > Metazoa > Mollusca > Gastropoda > Trochida > Trochidae > Gibbula > Gibbula magus. The sequence goes on along the minus strand of OW388292.1, from coordinate 30,224,948 downwards.
TCTGTCCCTAATTATCACTTCTAGATGCAAACTCTGGTACCAAAAAAGTGCTGTAGTTGATATAGTGGTCTTTTAACATGAGATGGAAATGCAGCTCATTGGTGAAACGTGTACTACATTTGAGAATTGAGTTTGAGATCTCGTGATGAATTTGACAGTGACGTAGTTTTGCACGTATTTATACATTAAAGTTTTATGAAACTATTTCACGATGAGCATGTCTAGAATCATGTGAATTACAAATGTTCAATTTCATCGGCATTTCTTTTTATTTATGACATTCGTGACAAATGTCACTCTCCTATAATGATATTTAAAATATTTATGCAGCATGAATAACATTACCTTCTTGCAATATTGAAATTTCATTGTCAAGGGAAATGTCCCATGATTCACGGAAGGTACAGTTGAAAAACTTTACCTGTTGTCATGTCGACAGTCAGACCTTTTTATTCTCATTCAAATACTTTATACATTTCATCAATCATCCATTCGATGGCACTTTTACTTGATATAATTCAAACGAAAGGTAAACGAAATTGTGTTTTTATTTCAGATCAATGTCATCCAAACAATAGCAAATTTAGTTATCCTAAAAAAACTAAGGGAACATTTTATTGTCAACACCTTTCTCGGGTATTATGGCTTGATACTCATCTTGATAACAGTCTAAACAGACTAAAAGTGGTTGAACCCGCTTACCAGATCTTCCCAAAAATTGGCGGATCCAAAAAAAATCGGAAGGATCCAGCAAATGGATTCCACCACTTTTTGTCCTGTGAGAGTTCTGTATTTAGTACGAGGAATCTCACATCCTTGTTCTCCTTCAGTTATATCCATTGCTTATCGGCTCGGGGATTACTGTTTAAGATTATCCATTGCTTAACGGCTCGGGGATTACTGTTTAAGTTTATCCATTGCTTAACGGCTGAAGGATTACTGTTCAAGGCGGGCACACAAGACTTCATTTGATAGTAAGACATCACATGAATTGAAATTGAAATTGTATCATTTCAATCAGTAACGTAACTGTACTCGTTGAAAATGTTTCAAGTAAATGATTCGCCTGTTGTTTTGAAGAAAAAAATGCAATAAGTTATGTTAGAAAAAAGGTCCAACAATGGACAATATTATAAATAATTTAACTTAAGCAATGCTACTTCAAAATATTATAGACCATACTAACCGCCGATCGTTAATAATGAATGAAACACATTATCCATCAAACTATCTGTCTGAAACAAAATCCAATTAAATAAACAAATAAAGCAGGCAAAGACTTAATCAATCACTTCAAGGTCACAATATGACCAAATTACCCTGCATTGGCTAAATATTTATGTCAACCAACCGAACTTATCAATTATATTAAATACATTGGAAATAATTACATTAGGATATAAGACTAGATATTGAGCCAACGTCAGCAATCGCCGTTCTCGTTCTGAGCCCTAATTGGGAAACAGCTGTCATTATCTGACTTTTGAACAGTAGGATTAGCTGAAGGACATCACCACAGTCTGGGGAGGTGACAGTAACATTTGGAGTGGTTCAATGTATAGTTTTGGGGGAGCTTTAACATTGACTTATACCCAAAATGAATCGGACAAAGTCGTCATTTTTTAGAAGACCAAATTGTACAGTAATTGTCAATCTTTTATATTGATATGCATGGTGAACAACAAAGAATTGGTGTATTGTATTATGTATTATGTAAGAACGTATTATCATCTCATGTAACCATAATGTGTACAGTTGTATAAAGCACAATCTATATTTTATTTCATATACAACATATCATTGTATTTATTCCCGATTGCAAATTATGTCGATTTCGATGTGTGAAAACAAATAATTCTGCATGTTTTATCTTTCGCCATGTCATAATTTTGATTCATTATCCATTTTGTAAATACATACATGGTGTATGCTGTGTATGGAGTTTGCAGTCTATTTTGAGTTCAAATTGTTTCATCCTCAAATTGGTTTACGTTACAAAAACAAGCATCTGGGGCTAAATTATATATCAAATTGACAACATGTAAAATGAAACAAGCTATAACTCCTTCCGACATTTTATACTGACAATGAAACATTTGAAAAGTAGCAACTTGGTATGGTTTAGATTGCAAGTATTATCATACGATTGGTAGTACGCGAATATCAATAAGCTCTGAAAAGAAGGTTTAGTGTCTGATTATTTTAAACATTTTGAAGAACCGTAGTTACAATTCTGTATATACTTACAAACTAGTTTCGCCAAACTGTGATGCTTATTTCTCACGCAGATTTTTTCCATCGTGAAATGCATCAGCAAGATAAGCAGATTTTCCAGCTTCATAAAGATTATGCACTGCATCTATATTCAATATTTATATAATATAAACTATGTTTAGCCTAGGTACTTTTGTTTATCAAATCGATATCGCGAACTCATCTTCAACACCTACATTAAATTGTTGTATGTTTCATATACACATATTACTGATGATTATAAAGGTCTCGTGTCAAGATCATCGAAGGTTAAACCTCTAATGCTACTCTTGATCTGGGTCAATGAAGTCCTTTGACGGAGGTAAATCTGAAAAGTTGTCCCGCCTCCATTGTGCACAAGAGCTACTGTGGTGATTTCCGTGAACCCGGGTTCTATTTTCAGTCATTGGTTCATTGAAGTTGAACTAAGGAACTTCAATTGCCCAAATGTCCATTCTAATATTAAGTGCAATAAAATCGACACACATATTTCATTGTGGTTACATGTACGTCAAACACGATAATTACATGCACCAGCAGTTTGTTACATTATGACAAACACAAATAAGGATAAACATGATTCAGTATAGTTAAACATAATTTGTGACACAGCTGTTTAGTTGTATTTATCAATCCTTAATTAACCTTCTACGAGCTGCTATTGTATTTTATGAAGCCATTTCTTACCACAGGAATTTTACCATTAAGCAGCAAATACATACTGTCGTCATCATTTGTCTAAGTCAGTTCTAGCAATGAGCTCTGAAATGTGCATCATATGTTATTGCCCTAACATATATCAATAATATCCACTGCCTTAGAACAGTTGAGAACACTATTATATTATATGACGAAATCACTTTGTAATTAGACATGATTTAGGAACCTTGGGATGCGCACGATGTGCTGGTTGCTTAGGACATACATGTATAATGAAGTCACGGAATGTTAGAATTGATAATCAGATATCGGAGGACATCTGTCTTTTCGTAACTAATATCATGTTTGTCTCTTTGAGTGAGGTAGAAAGTGTATATTTTCATAACGTATATATATTGATATATAACTAAGATGAGATAAACATGGTATTTGTCAAGAATTGACAGATATTCTATTTATTATATTATGTTATGCTTGTAATTACGCCAAAACAGGGAAGATGTCATGTTGAGCGGCCGCTAGGAACATTTCGTCACCAACGTAACAATGTGACGTCATAAGAGAATTCGTTCCGTGAGACAATTGTTTTATGACGTCAAACTTTTGAACTCTAACCTTTAAGTAGTCGTATATTATCAGTCACTATTCACAGTGAAAATATAGGTTATCATTTTCACTCTAGCTTGATAGACAGTTTATTTCACTGATAAATCAATTTTAAATTTCATTTCTTGTGATATAATAAAACACATTAACATATAACACACTAGCACACAATGGATATCATAGGATGCTGTGACATTTTTAATGAGTGGTAATTATTGTTTTAAAGGGATTCATATAGTACTTGTATTTAATATCTTTGCTAAATGATCTGAGTATTGTGCCGTTAACTTGTTCTAAATGTCACAGGAAACAACGTCATACTGAAATGCGATAGACCATATTAAAAGTCTTCATATGACCTCAGAATAAAGATGATATAAATAACAGCAAATCAAAGAAGCACAAATCAACTTTTGACCTTGCCACTCCATACGGAAGTGGATTGTGATTTCTGGCTTTTGACAACTGTCAAAGCAAATACCTGATCCTATTGATTATAGGCTCAGTGACTTGAATAAACATTGACCAGTACGAAAACATATTTGTGTCACAGACAGTCAGTCGGTGGTCAATAGAGATGTTTGAAAGTATGATAACTCGGCCAGCGGTCAACTGAAAAAATCCATTATCGGTTCCTGCCTGACATTCTATGGCTTATAGATCGATGCCATTTTTAGTACGAGGTATGGTTTCGTCAGATATCATAATAATGTACGGATCTATAAAACAAAATTCCTGATTATTAAAGCAGCCATGAAATCATTGAAATATATATTCAGTATATGCAGTTTGGAATCAATCATAAATCATGATTATTGGATTATTGTTTCACGTTGGAAACGCATGTGAGATTGCATGCATGAATATTAGAGAGCACTGGAAAACATGAATGTGTGAAATAACAAAAGAAATGTTATTATGTGACCATTTTATACATATTTCATGATTTGCATTCACTATCAAGTTTTTACTTTGATATCTCATTTCGTTAATTTTATGGCAATTTTAATGAAATTGGTACTTATTTATAAACGTAGATATGGTAATGGAATGTGTAAGTTATCTTAATAACATACTGTGTGTAACAATTTATTAATAGAAAATAGCATTTAAATTTCTGTAAATTCTCAACTTGAACCTCACACCAACCAAAAAAACTCAAACCGTAACAATCGTCATGGAGGTAACATTTTAATTTCTTTAAATTCGTTAAGGGCCTTACATGAGCGACTCATTTAAAAGGGAGTTAAAACCCAAAACTTTGCAACATTAATTTGATTAAAGTGATTAATGCTTTAATTTCTGTCAATACTTAGCATTGCATGACGCACAGAATAAACAGAACGCTCTGAAAAGATCAATGGACAATTCTGCATTTAGTAGCATTAAATGAACCCATAAGAGTGTAAGTAAGGTTTATAGGTAATCTCTGTAAACTGATAGTTAAGTCAGACTACATGACTTATGCGCGCCAGACTTTACCCAAATTGGATTTATTTCAAGCGATCAAACATGTCAAATTCAGCAGTTATTTTAGCAAAACGCTAAAAGTAGAATACGTTTGTATTCTCAAAAAACAAACATTCCAATTTTCGAGTGTGATATTGATTCAGGACAGTTTCTTTACAAAGTTTAAGAGTTTTGCTATCCCAATATCAAAACTTGCCATTCACCAAGTTTTCAATCAGTGAAATGTCTCTAGATTGGACTATCGTTCAAGTATTTCTAATTGGGACATAAATCTCCTCAACATCACGAAATTAAAAAGTAGGTAGGCTAAGTAGCCCCTGCAAAGTCCATATTTCATTATTTTTAATCATTAATTTTTAAGTGACTTTGAATGTCTGTCATAGTTTTATCCACAATCAATATGATTTTATTTAAAGGGGCAGTAACACGTTTTTTCGCTCAAATATGTATTTGAAAAATAATGTCACTACTAGTAAAACGCCCTTCTCTCTTCCGAAAATCAAGTAAAACAAATTAGTGTACATGGTCCGGTAATGCCATGGGAATCGTTTTTGTAATTTAAAATAATAAAATGTGTTGACATTTAAATGGCCGCCATGCAATTTTGTTTTATAGGTAACGCCGTTATTACCACTACGAATAATTGGTCTGTGTAAATGAGATGTTTTACCCTCTGAAGTAAATATAAATGACATAGATTCTCATTATAAATAAATAAAATTTGCAAAAAACGTGCTACAGCCCCTATAAAGTGTCTATTTTTGGCAAATGTAATCTTCTAAAAAGAGTTCAAGAATTGACTTGAATTGAAACGTATGTAGTTTTTTTGTTTTTTTTTTAAATAGAGAAAACAATCTGATAAACTTCTGAATATTGTTAACAATTCTTTAACGTTAGCATAACAATGATATGTACATGTAGCTACATATAACCTGCCAAAAAGATAATTTATGGTTTTAAGAAATAATGTTCATAGTCTAGAGCTACGTGAATATTGAATGATCATGAGCATGCCACTTTCCTTAACACATGAATCATTTCTACTTTCGACTAATAAGTCTTTAATGTCTATTGGTAAACATGTATGTTAAAACATTATCGTGTGTTGGTAAAAGAAATGTAAATATTAAATAACATCATCATTATATGACAAGTACATATATACATGGTATTATAGTATTTGTCGGACACAGTTCGTTCTCTTTGTATATAAGATTAAGCCTTATCAATGCAGACTTATACAATATATCAACATATCAGTTGTAATTTATTTTTAAAAAACAATTGATTGTGAATGTGATATCATTAGATACATGTACATGGTGTTAAATACTGACAAAAACAAGACCAGAAAATCTATAAAAAGTTAAGATCAAGGTAAGAAATAATATTAGCAATTTTAAAAATACTAGCATGACATGTTTTATATGCAGAAAAGATAAATATCATTGATAAAAGAAGGATACAATTATGCATTAAAACACCCTTAATACAACGCCAGGTATAAGGCGTGAAATTAACCATGCATGAGATCATTAGCAAGGTTAAAATTCAAAATCCAAAATCATGCTGTTAAAATAACGACTTTTAGTTTCAACCATGTATATAGATTAGTTTCATTGGATATAGAATAAATATCAGTTGTGAATGATAATATATTGATGAAACCGAATGTTGAGGGACTGGTAGGGATTCACAGGACAATGGACAATATGGGCAATAAAATAATATGTATTCCACATGCGCTGCAAGTAAACATATCACAATAATCTTACCAAATAATGTAATTTATTTATTCTTCTCTCGGATTTTTGTCTGTTTTTTGTATATAATGTGTTTTTGTACGTGGGCCTAAGGCCTTTTACTGAAATAAACGAAATTGAAAATTGAATAATGTAAATTTCAATGTAGAGAATTTGAAATAGTCTTTGAGAATTTACATTTACAATTAACAATTCTTATTAGTTGGTTACTTGAAACTCGTATGACCGTATTAGTCAAAATAATAAAATCTACAGTAAAACGCCTCCAATGACACTAGGATTACACACTTCAATATCCCAAATAGACACAGACATAAATTCAACATGCATTTGAAGTTAATATCATCTCAATAACTTTAAATTGAATAGGATTTTCATAAATCTATCTTTATTTCTACACTCGGTGGAAAAATGGAAATTAAATGAAGATAAGCGAAAGTAATGATATATGTATCAATGTAAAATAAGTTAAACAAGATGACGTTTTTTACACAGGTGAGGACGTTCGCACTTTAACAGGATTGATTTCAAAATGTCAAACACAGAATGTTAACAATTTGTTTCAGCAAACACTAAGTTAAGCACACTTTACCATGAAGAAGACAAATATTTATGGATGATCAACTTCTTTATTAACAATAGCGACGTTTCGGTATATATCCTTATACCGTTATCAAGCAATGATTGATTTGTCTTCTTCATCACACCAACTTCTAGAATGCCTCTCAAACAGTTTAAACTTTACCATCCCAAAAACTTCACATTAAGACATTTGTGAAAATAAAATATTGATTCAGGACATTTTGTTTTTGTCAGTTTCAATAACAAAGCAGTTGGCTTACCATGGTTAGGTTTTCAATCAGTGATGTTTCTAAAGTTACCGTACTTAAGGTCCAATTAGCACACATTTCTTTCTCAAACGAGAGAATTAAACTTTCTCTCGATCACTTCCCTTTTCATTTCAGTGGATATCAATTCCGTTTTTGTGCATGATCAATGACGTATCTTGCAGTGTTTTCCATTTTCTCCGTGGATTAAAAGTTTGCGAACTTCTCGTTCGCACCAGATTGCATTATTTAAAATATTGAACATTTCTCATAAATCTGTGTAGTCAAACAACTCTCTTTCCAAACATAGCGATAAATATTGTTGCACTTGTCCATTTTTTAAAATCTAAATTAAATTTAAATTCTTTATTATCGTAGTGTCAAGTAAAGTAAAATATCAAGCTGAAGTACTAAAAAGTAATTTTCTTAATGTTTTGTTTAACCTTTTGATACCAATTAAAATTCACGATTTATAGTTTTATAACATAAACTTAACTTTTAATAGATTAAACTTCTCGGAGGAGTCTGTAAATGTCAGCTAGTCAACGTATTAGTGTTAATACTACACCAAAACTATATATCTATCATCTTAAAAGGCCAAAACTTAATTAGAATCTATTTTCATCATTTTGACCTATGTTATCAATCTATATAGGGGACTAAATGTGTTTCAAGAAATAGACTTGCTGTGGTAATATCAGGAACTTTTGAATTGTGAAGCTAATCATTCGAATAAATTAATGTAAAAATAATTCCAATATTGTACCATATTATACGTTTACAATCTTCAATTGAGGTATTACTTATGATCACATTTGAACATTTGATGAAACTTGCATGACCAATGAGAATTGATTAGAGAAATGACCTCAATTAAATGACATGAAGCTTGATTTGGAAGACGTTTTGGTAGAACATCAACGTAAGTGCCTTGTTGATTAACCTGTTACCATGGTAATGGTCAGACATGACGCCAGGGAGACTTATGTGATATCATTCTTGTCCGAAAATGCACTTCTTTGAGTTAGGATGTTTCGCTGTGTATAATCTATTTGTGTCTCCCCCGTTTATCCAAATATTACATTGTGAGCAAACTGTTATCTTACAAAGTCATTCAGTTGAACGAAAGACACATTTTTTTCAAGATTAATGTCAATCAAATTGTAGCAAACATGGTTTTCGTCAAACTAAACTAACATTCTACTAACATGTCTACATTTAACACAGAGCATAGAGCATAGAGCATAGAGCAAAGTAAACACTGTCATCTGTTGCCTTTCCCTTACTATAAGTTTGATCTACCTATCTTTGTTAGATGAAATGACATATGGTCACTTTCGGATTCGTTGAAAAGGGGTTTCAATTTGACAATTGCTAGATTTTAAATTTTTGAAATCTACCCATAAATAACTTATATACGGCTTTTTTTTAAAAGTGCCCAATTAAGCCCCGGCGACCAGAATGAAAATGGGCGGGGGTGGTCACTGAAGCGTATCAGGCTGTGACGTACGTGAAGGAGCCTCTACATGGCCGCTAATCATAATTTAACGCGTTTTCCCCACTTTTAAACTGCTCATATAAGACAGAAAACTTCATCAAAACAACCCAAATTTTCGATAAACGGATTACTTAACTATTCAACTAGCGATTTTATATGGTTACAACAACCGGGGCGTGCTTTATTAGAGTGCATTCTGCGCTTTTGTATAGTATGTTTGTACCAATTAATCGCGGAACTAGAAGGGAAGGTATGACAGTTCAAGTGACACTGAAACAAGGGAAGAAGATTATCGCGGGAATTGGGTGAACAGAGATTAAGTAGCATCAATTGATCAAAGTATGTTGAATAATCGGCATGTTAATTTTGTTTTGTATGTATTAATAAATAAATATATATGGTAGGTATAACTTCATATACACTGAACGATTGACTGTTCAAACAAGCGAGACAACGTTGCAGATTTATAAATAACATTTTGTATTTAATATAAAAGATTACTGTATTTTAAGTTTGTCAATTAAAATATTCTATATATGATGTAACGGAATGCAAACCATTTCACTTCACTTTCATGAATAAATAAATGAACTGTTTTGGTCAACAAGCTCAATGAAATTTACATGAAGATTGCTCTATTGTGCACGCTAAACATATACACAGATTGATATAGACAACGAACATTATCGAATAAAAGAATTATGTTACCAGAAGCATTTTAATGAACATATCGTTAATGAAAACGAAATGGTTTAATTAATAGTCTGATAGCTTTTATGTGTCACTTCTGCACATCAACACACAATTCTCAGTTTAGCGGACCATATAGATGTTTCTTCCAGATCAAAGGGGAGAAGTGTTGTTACAGCACATTAGTTTACGCAATTAAGAAGCTGAGTATGTGAGAAGGAATGAGTGTAATTATGTTTGTACAGATAACAAGTTTACTGGACCGACTTAATTATATAACACAAGTCGGTGACCAGCATGTCATGTTTATTGCCAACGTCCTGTCTTGGTGACACACAATACACTTAACGCGACATTCAGTCTAGAAGTTTCAGCCAATGAACATATCTCTATCAAGTTATCCAATAAAAACTCTTGTTTAAATCTAATGTACCAATGAAATTATTTTTAGTGTAAAATCATCATAACTATTTGGTTTTCTATCTTGCCATTTGCGAAAAGACTTTTGCTGAAAGAGGGTTATTATTTGACCATCTTCTGTTTCCAAGTACTGTCATTGATGGAATTATAGGTTAACATTTTGTGTCTAATGTGCATTTGGATATTCATATTGTCCTTTTGGATACGGTTATAAGGTAAGTTTCTTACATTAATTGACACTCTTGATGAATTGTCAATTTAATACGATGTTTATTTGATTATATTTGATTAACCACACATTTTATTGAAACCATTATCTTATAAACTATGAAATTCTGAATGTTTTAATGTGTAATAAGTGATAACTAAATCGTAAAAGGTAACATTGGGATGCGATGTTTTCGTAGGTGGATTTGTAGACGTATTATTCTTTTGATGTTTTAAAATATGTGGTGAGTTATTTTGATTTTTGTAATGTACAGTTAGTAAATTAGGTTGTCGGTTGATTAACGATGTTTAAAAACAGGATGTTGTGAAGTGCTTTTATTGTCGATGGCTCACAATAGGGTCTACTTCGCCGGCGTGCTTATCTCACGTTTGTTTTTTTATTTTAAACACAAACAATCTCTAACAAAAAATAACAACAACACCGACTATCTGATTTCGTTGTCTAAACTGTACTTCGTTCATATTATCATATCTTGGTTTCATTTTGTCATCTTATATATCATTAGCATTGATTTATCCTATGTCTACGAACGTCTATGAATCCACCGTCTCTCACTAGTTATACCAATTATATTTGATTTGATATATATAACGATATTTTGGTGCATTTGTAAAGTGAAACTTGATAACTAACATTACTCGAACGGATTACACAGCAGAACAGCGATGTGGCATCATTGCAAAGCGTAGATATAACAGATTAACTGACCGATTCCCCAGTGTTTGCCATTGTAAATAGTAAGCGAATGTTTACACCCCGTCCCTTCACGTACGTCACTTCCGGTATCTTCCAACTCTCTAAGCCCCGCCCCATTTTTGGTTTGTTGGTCACGGGTGAAAAGCAGACGATGTTTTGGGGTGTTTTTAAGCCGCTCTAGTTTAATATAGGAACAACATATGGATTTATTTTTGGTATCTTTTTGCACAAAATAGTCTGATGAACCAATTGCAGTTAAGAATTCAATAGAAAATAATTCATTTCAGCCTTCCTTTAACTCTTTTCTTCGAACGGCGTTTTAGTAGCTCGTATGAGGACACGTTCTATGGATAGTGTCTCGTGTTATTCTCCACTTATCGTGAGGTGAGGTGATCTTGGATTTATCATATAATTGAGGGTGTTATCGGTGCAATAAAGCAATCTGATAAACTTGGTATCCAAATCTGATAAATATGCAAAACAGGTCAAAGGTCAAATACACGAACTACTTTCGCAAAATTCCACTCTTTCCATACGAATCCTAAAACTGTTTACGAATCATTGAAAAGCGTAACCGGGAGTTTACCCGCGTATTTCCGCTTGAATGAATTGATATTTGAAAACACGAAATCATCTGATATGGTACAGTGCATTTATAGTTTTAACAAAGTAAAGATAATTGTAGATTTGTTTTAAAAATCATTCAAAACTTCAGTGCGCTATTGACTAACAGCATCAGCATGTAGCTGCAGTGTCCCGTGTACAAAATGAATTTGATGTGTCACTGTCGGTCAGCGTGTGGCCTACCGACGCGCCTCGTCGATTGCACTAGCATTTTGGCAGTTCTTGAGGGCTGATCATACGCTATTAGATACATTAATATATGTTCTTGTTGTCAAAAACCAAAGAAACAAACCCACCTAACTACCGTTAAAGTGTGAAAGATACTGTTATGCAGCAATCCGAATCAACCCTGCAACGCAGCTTCCAAAACGTTGAAATTAAAGTTACTTTCCTTGTTCTACTAACGTGACCCTAGTGATTTATGAATGAGTGCTTTTTAATTATTAGATAGATGCTTATGAACTGATTGAAAATATCTCCATGAACAAGAAATCAAGGATCAATTGTTTATTTTTGAAAGAATCGCGCACATCGTGTTTTTAAATTGTTTTGATTAAGAACTATTTCTAGGCAGTTCACAGCCGATGTCGTGACCGTCACTTTGATGTAACGTCTATGAAATTACTCCGCTAAAACTGGGTCAATTCTCTTACCACCTTTATACAACAAAACGCTTATTTTAATAATAACATAAGATGATAAAGAGATTATTAACCTCGTGTTTTTCCGTATCATTAATATCATATATTTGGAATAAAAAATAATGTATTATGCTCGCCAAAGGCTCGCATAATACAATTTTTATTCAAAAAATATGATATTAATGATACGGAACACACTTGGTTAATAATCTCTATTTATCGCAGATTTAAAGAGTATTTCACTTATATCATGGTTCCTAGTATCATTTCAGGGAGAAAAAACGCAACACAACTGGTTTCGTATTGCAGTTAAACCTGTGACCATCGACTGGAACTAGCGAAGGGTGATAATACCACGTTTATCCCTATAGTGTATGTTATTTACCATCTTTCCCTGATACATTAATGGGAAAAATCTATTTTTTAGTTCTATATTCTCCTATTTTCTACCAAAGTACTAAAGTGGTGCTCACAAATTCTCTTTCAATTCTTCGTCAATTCAGATAGAACTTATGCTGTGACCAAAATATTTGTGTTTATCACAGTGAACTGATTAATTTTACATTCGTATAACATTTCATGGCAACATGCATCAGTACATTTAAGTACATACTAGTAACGGTTTAGAGATATCTAAACAACGACTACATTCTGATATTGTATTATGCATGTAAAAACGTCACTGGTCCTTCTACCGATAACCTCAAGGCCTCATGTCCAGTTCGGTGGAGGGTAAATCTCTAATCCCACGGGTCAATCACGTCTTTTGAAGGAGGTAAAACTGAAAGGATGCCTAGACTCCATTGTCCACGAGAGCTCTTGTGGTGATCCCTGTGAATCTGGGTTCTATTTACAGTGATTGGTTCATTAAAGTTGGACGAATCTACTCCAGGCCCCGAGACCTCCCCTCTGAGGTGAAATAAAATCGATTCGCTAATTATGGTTAGATAAGATAGTGCTTGTTTAACTCATGGGAACTCGTAAACTTTGACAGCATAGTGATTTCATACACGATGTGATTATTAATAATGGTATGGATATTGATGACAAATATATTATTGCTATTTAAAACGTTGAAAAATAGCTAGTATTATATGGACGTTTTCAAAATCATCACACCTTGTTTAAGCTAGAAACCTTACACGCATCCCAAGAGTTGTAAGACCTTTGACTTTCAATTCAGCTCTAGTAAATGTCCTATGAAACCTCCGTATTACACTATGTGTACTATATATTGGTGAATTGTCGAATTATGGATTTTTGCCGTTAACAATCGACTAATGGAGGCCGTGCAGGTTATCTGAGTGAGTTATTGTTTAACGCCGCTTCGGCAATATCGCAGCCATTTGCGGCGAGAAATTTAAGTTAATTGCCCAGGTTATCTGTCCTGCTGGCTGTTACAGGGTGTTTTATGACGGATCTGTAGCACATTATGTCAACAGAGTGACTATATTTCTCATTTTACATAATGACTATGTAACTAACATTTGAAATATGATAGTTCATATTTGATCTACATTATTTCATACATGTGTGTATCATCATTATCAAAGCTTTTCTCCAAAAGACAGTATTTTTTAAAACAATACCGGACATTCTTTTCACTGTCGACTGGAGTCATGCATGGACGTATCCAGTAAGTGTTCTTTACTAATATAACCAGTAAAACCAGACATTAAATGATTATATACATGTAACGTGATATACGTATGTACGTATGGCCATAAAGAATTTCTCTTGACTTGAAAATATATTTATTAGTATCATTTTCTATGGTTGTCTATACCCATGTCATCGAAAATATCAGCGTCAGCAAACAAATTTGAATGATATTTATTTTGTTGTAAAAGGTAAAAACGTCAGATCAAAATATGTTTGCAAAGAACATACAACATAATCCATTAATTTCAAATGTGTACATTGAACATGAATATAATGTCTGATAGAATTACATCAAAGGATCAATCACAATGAAAGGAGCTAGAACGTAAAGCCAAACAATGCCTAAAGCAAACTACAAAATGCAAGAAATTGATCTGTTATGCATTTTGCGAATTAAGTTCTCATGTTATTTCTTGAATAAATTGTCAGTCACGTTTGGTAACCTACAACTGTGTATCCTATTTGTAAACGGACATGGGGTGTTGACCCCGTTACATCCCTTTACTTTTTTATAGTATATGGGGCTGGATCGTCGACTTCATATTCGTTGTAATCGTTAGTTTCGACAATACAAGCCCCTGTGCAGGTAACCACAATATAACATTCACCATGAATCGTACTTTTATTTTAAAGGTTTCTCCATAGGGGAGATATATTTATTGCATAAATAAGTGTGAATAAAGGTTACACGTTTAACCAAACCCTCTGTTTAAAAATCTCTCTATGCATTATTTCATTATAAAGTTAAAAAATATATTACATTCATACAGTAATGTATCCCCATAATTCTAACGCTCAATGTTCATTGAATTTAGTTCGATAATTGAAAAAATAATTACAACTAGGGTCCTCTATGTGACTAACTTTTCAATTTTAATAAGTGTCAACAATTTCAACGTTCTACAATGTTTGATTAAATCTGCTTTCTCTTGAGACAAGTGTCAACGTAAGGATAACTCAATACAAACCCCCACTGAAGATTCGATTATCCCCAAAGTCCACTGTCCTATAAACATTTGGAGTAAGAGTAGCAATTGAATGTAGCACCAATTTTTCTGACTGAAATAAATAAAAAATCTAATTGCACTAACGAACTCCCAACAGCAAATTAAAGTAATCAAATCTGTAAAAATGTAAAAAATCTTTTGTATCACGAAACGTATATTAACTATAGATCATATTCACCAAAGACTTATTTCTTGTAAATATTAATTTTAGTTGACAGCTGTTGACTGTTGACTTGAATAATCATCATTGGTGACTGCTAATAAGAACAAATTCCAAAAGAGGCATGTTAAACACCCAAACCTAATTCTAATATGCATGTACATGTACATCACACTGT
This sequence comes from Gibbula magus, assembly GCA_936450465.1. NCBI lineage: Eukaryota > Metazoa > Mollusca > Gastropoda > Trochida > Trochidae > Gibbula > Gibbula magus. The sequence continues at coordinate 30,209,564 of OW388292.1, read as the reverse complement.
GTGTATGTTATTGCAAAAAAATTGTTCTCGAGTACAACATGATATGTCATAGTCGTGACCATTGGTTCAATCTAACACTTGGTGCCTGGAGTTGAGATGAGTTGAGTTCATGCACTTACATCACTAGTATTATTGTATGGAGAAGCTCACCACATCATTGTGGTTATGCATTGCAGTGAAACCTGCGAGAAACGACTGTACCTAGTGAACCATAGGTGGTACTGCACTGTAATTCAGTGTAGATTTGTACCCACACCTAACTGCATGTAGAACATTTCTCTAAAGCTGAGAATGTTGAGTTCTTTGCGGGATTCGAACCCTTGAACCGAAGCTGGAGGTGCTACTGTGCTATCCCGCTCTGTTACTGTCTTGAACGTGTGACTTCACAATTGACACAAGTGGATTTTCAGAACCATATGACCGAAATGTACATGTATGACTCTTGCAAGTAAGACAAATAACTTTTTTTAAATGTGTTAATGGTATACATTAGTACTGGTTAATTTTCGCGATGATTTTGTGATTTAACATTGATTTTTATATATAAATGTCTTCATTTCTTGAAGTCATTGGATTATTTCCTTAGGAATGTGAGCTAGAGGCTGGTGGTTAAAGGTAAAGCTCCAATCCCTATCCTACTGTGTCGGGTCAATCACTTCCAATTGAAGGAGCTACGGTTCATATATTTGAATTGTTGCTCAGACTCTATTGTTCAGAAGAGCTCATTCGACGATCCTTGTTAATCCAGTTTCTATTTGCAATGATTGGGCCTTTTGCAATTGAACGGTAGTACTCAAATAGCCAGAAGGTAACAATTTGTATTACATGTCATTGTCAGAGTGAGTGAGTTGGGGTTTAACGCCGCTTTCAATAGTATTTCACTTATATCGCGGCTCCTAGTATTATGGCAGTGAGAAAGCCCGCAACGCCATGTGGCTATGCATTGCGGTGAAACCTGCGAGCATCGGCTGGAACTAGCGAACCATGGGTGGTACTACGCTGAAAATCAGTGTAGCATTGCACCCAAACCATACTGCGTGTAGAACAGTTCTCTACTGCAGACAAAGTTGCCGTGCCCCTGGCGGGATTCGAACCCCGGACCTCTTGATCCAAAGCCGAACGCGCTAACCACTGCGCTATCCCACCCCCTCATTGTCAGATTTGTATTTGGTATGATTGATGTAACTACACTTTTACAAGGAAAACTGCATGTTAAATTTGACAATTTATATGCAGCGGCTTCACATGCTTCAAGGTTTCAGTACATAATCAAATCACACTTTAAGACAATATCACATGTAATTAGTTAATGCTCGCTAAATGTACTATTCAGAACTATGCACACGTTGTTATAAACCTAGGTCGGATTCTGTCTGTTGTTTTGTAGGTATCTTCTTTTCTTGGAATAACCTCTAATGAGGTCTTACTTCCGAGAATAACCCGGTATGAGGTTTTACTTTTGAAAGTAAGACCTGAACCTAAGGTTTTTTTGAAAGTAAGACCTGAACCTAAGGTTTTTTTGAAAGTAAGACCTGGAAATGCACTTAGAATAATTTTTCAGACTTACAACGCAATAGCCAACAAGCAGCAATTATTATCGAAAATTATACACAGTTAAAAATTTCCAAGTTGAAATAGCTGGATTCGAACCTGGCACCCTTCGCTCTCTAAACTGGCGCCTTAGACCGCTCGGCTATGCAGACCGAGATAATGAGTGGAGTTGAATCACTCCATTTATAGTCATACCGTCTTTGCCTCGATATAACGCAACCGAGTGCGACATACCCTTTATAAAAACACGATTTGGGAATCACAAATTATAAAGTGTAAATTTTTACATTTGACGTTTATAAATAGGAAGAAAACATTCCTCCTTCGTCTTCTGCTTTTAAAATGGTCTAAGCGGAGGAATTAGGCCCTTTGAGCGTCCGAAACTATACCTCGTAAATTTTGATAGTTGACGGTTTATAAGCTAGAGAAAACACTCCTCCTCGGTCTTCTGCTCTGAGAATAACCTCAAGGTCGGGATAGCCCCTCGGGCTAACGCCCTCGGGGCTTTATCCCTCCCTTCAGGTTATTCTCAGAGCAGAAGACCTCGGAGTCATGTTTTCTCCTTAACATAATAACCTTTAATGAATTATCAGACAGATATCAAACATGACTATGTCCCCCACCGCAATCAAGAAATGAGCTAAAGGATAGACCGACATTTTCTACAGAGAGAACTTTGAGATAAGTTAAACGTCTCAGTGTGTAATCACTATGCTATCGTAAGTAAGCAGGGGTGCATTCAGTTTGCAGAGTCAAAACTATGTATTATTTCAACACTATCCTTGACAATATCTCTGTAACATTCTTGTCTATTCCAGATTACAATTTAGTTTAATCAGCATCAAAACCAGTTTTATGCCCTACAAATCCATTAATTGTATTTAAATCAGTATCATTGATTATGTATAAGTCTAGCTGATTAAGCAATTGATCTTGGACCAGAAGAGTAGAAGGAGGTTCTTCAATTGCTCTTCCGGCAGACACATGATCAATACAGTCTGATAGATAAAGAACTTTAGTGTTGTTGTCTCAGCTTTATTATATCTAGAATTCCCCTTCGTTAATCCACCATGGGATCATATATAGCATGGTCAGAATTCGCTTTTAAGTGTAGCGTGGTTAATTATGGAATTTCGTACTGCATCATAGATAGATTGATCATCTATTATCATAGTTCCAAATATTATTCACTATTTCATCTTGTTTATGTTTATGTTTTTGTATTGTAGAAATTGATTTAACTTTTACAGAATTATTTGAAGCTATCAAAAGGAAAAACCTGTCAATACATACTTTTGAAAGTTGCAAGTTATCGTTACTTCCATGAAATAGTAGGTGTCTTGCAATAGAGCTGTAGTCTTTATTTCAAAGAATAAAGCTCGCCCACATCAAAGTTATAGATGAAGAAAGTAGCTGTTGACCAGAGCAATGTTCTCATTCTACTATGTCCCTAAACTATGACGTTTGCTTGAGTGCATGCACTATTGAGAACATTAAGTCCTTGTCCCTGCTTGAGCCATTTGTTGTGGTGATACTGGTCACTCTGTCTTGATTGAAGGGCAGGATATTGGTGTCACGTGATGTGACTCAAATGAAGTAGTTAATCAACTTCTTCCTTCACATCTAGGAAATCTTGACCTCTTTCTCTTGTGCTAATCAAATGCATGCTGCAAGTATCTGTGATCGATACCATTTATTGTGATGCCGAAGACAAACTAATAGGGGAATAGAGGCTATCAGTCATTGTATCCTGCATGTTTAATTCTATACTGCTTTCTCATATTATAGATATTTTAAACGTATTTTATAGACGAGAACAGGATAGGCAAATCGTCATATAGGTAAACGTCTCCCACAATATATTACATGATGAACTTGCAAACTACAGATTAACTGTACGAATAAAACACCTATCCAGTTTGCATCATTATATATTATATTTCATATTTAACATGCAATAAATAACACTTCTATTTTTCACTTAGATATTATCTAACATTTTAAGATTGTAGGAGATCAAAAGTAAATTAGGTTATTTTCATGCAAGTTGGCTTTTCAGTGACACCAATCATCGGGAACGTATTTATTGCCGGATATTGTGGTCCTTGGTCAGGTCCTAATGAGTAAGATACTGCTCACAGAGACTACATTACTGAAATTAGAATGATCACATTAGTGCAGAGTGGGTGGTTGTTGATCCAGGAATACACTGCTTAAGTTTGTTAGGGTGGTTACCGTACTTGTGGTTGTTATTTCTAAATGAATATGTACACATTAATTAACTATATTATCTAATATTAACTTACCTACATGTAACTTAGAATTAAAATTGTGCATACATACTAGTATTATTTTTTTAACCGATACAGTGTCAAATATGCTCACAGTATGCAAACTTATATTACTAAAACAATCACGCATATATTCAAACTATGTTCTTAAAATTTGACAATACAATAAATTCAAATTACAGCTAACAAAATTGGGAGTTTTAATTTGATTCCAACAACACCATGCATTCTGAAACTAGTAAATGTTAAACCGTTTCTGCTGCTTAGCAGGTTGGATTTGAATGCACATCATAGAAACTGGATGCAAATTTGAAAAAATGTTTCATTTGCAAAAAAAATCCGTATCTAATCGATTCAAAAAGAGGAAATCATTTTTAATCTATCTCCAGAGAATCGGTTCACGATCGCGTGTAAGGCCCTTACAAGATTAGAGACGACCCATTGTACATACAACGAAGCATTCCAAATTAGAAGATGTATTCTTGACACGTACAGGAAAGAATAAGATTATCCCAATATAACCAGCATGGACCCTGAGTGAGAGTATTTCATTAAACCTGCTAAAACGTGATTGTTGTTGACGTACTTGGAGATTTTATTTCAAGCATGACAGCAATAACCTTAACGCTTTAACGGAAATGCTAGGAAAACTTATTCTGATAAAAAAAGATATGATACACCAGAATTTTCAAAATCCCATAATACGTTCATTATTATTAAATTTATATATATTATTTTGGTACTGTAAACGAATGGTTGATTAGAATAACAACATTATCTTGTTAAAATCGGTGAATCCTCCCGTCATAGATATCAGAAAGATTTGAAACTATTGCCAAGTATTGTTGATTATGTTACTTCCATAAACCCCATGCCAAGTAGAATAAATACATACTGTCTTATAGTACATAAACCACCATTGAGATATATATCCAAGGTTTAATTAGTCAGTTAATTGGCAATTGATTGGCAATTTAGAGATGTTGACCTCATTACCTTGTCCTCGTTACACAATGCTGGGCAGGGTATGAACCTGTCTATTAACATTTTCCCTCCCTTAGCCGAAGATTTGAATTTGATTGTTGGGGTTATTAAGCACTTTGTCGAGAATAACCCCTTTTTGAAATACAGGATACTATTTGTATGTCCGTTTCATACTACAATAAGGACATGGTTAACTGAAACAATTTATTTCCACTGTTGCAGTAAAGGATATCGTGACAGTATAAAACAAAGATGATCGATGTTACTAAGAGCAAATCTAGGACGATCCTAGTCCAACAGTAAGACTCTGACAGAATATATGTTATTTTGAAATATCATTATTTTATTAGATATTGAAAAGAGGACTCATATTTCCGTCTACTCCTCAATATCTTATAAACTGGTGATAGTTCAGAATAACTTTTAGACAAGAACTATCCTGAAAGCTTTGAAAATAAAAACAAGTAGGAATACTGAATATATTTTTGTATTTAATATACATACACGCGCATCGGATTGTATTTGAAGAACATCATATAAACTTGTGAAAGGATCTTATTCAATACTTTTAAAATGAGCAAATCAGCATGAATATATATATATATATATATCGAAAACAATTGGCCGATAGCATACAAATTATGTCAAGATGAAACATTAACAAATTATCACAAAATTAAGAGCAATAAGATAACCTGAAAGTGTTCATTTTTTTACTAATGTGTTTACGGTTTCTCGGCGTTCAACAGTCGCCTTTTTATTATATTGATCAATAAATTTTGTTCTGTTATTGGTTTATTAGCAAAATGTTCTTAGTTCATCAAGTATATACTAAGACCACTATTCTATCTTCATATCTGGTTATTGGTACAAGCGATCAATGCTATAATGCTTTATAATAAATGTTACATTATATGTGCTTATCATAAGCTCTCCTAAGTGTACTCCCCAGATATTTGATCAGATATTAAAATCTATTTATATCAAAATTATTTTTCAAAATTCGCGTGATGTGAACAGAATAAAGCCATGGAAACCTTTTGAATTTGAAAATTACACACATCACAAATGTAAAAAATAAAACAGATATGTATATCTATTACTAAAGATTGTAATTTTTCACTTATCATCGTATCAATCATGAAGATTCCGGATATAAGAAACGAAAGGTCATTCTGCAGCCGCAGTTATTGTGTTTCTCAAAGTAGATAATCAGGCTAGTTCCTTCAAACCAGTTGTAATTAATGTGATTCCTAGTATGTCATATTTCCCAATATGCCTAATATGACAAATTATTTGTGTCGCCTAAGGTCAGTAAAATTTAATGAACTGTGCATTAAGTAGTCCATTGTTATTGTAGATCGTATGCACTTGGACAAAGCTACAGCCTCACCAATGATGTACTCAAGTGATAAAAAAGCGTGTTACTCCATCAGACACAATTCTTTACTCGACAGCACAAGTCTCTTAGGCGGAAGAAAGTGACAGTTGATTACAGCTGGTCCGGTGGTACCTGACTTCCCGCAGCTCTGTGCTGATTATGTCATCCGATTCGTTGAGTCTCTTTTTTAATCCATGTCACAACGAAGATAGCAGAGCCCCCAGAACCACAAGCCCCCTGAACCACAAGCCCCCAGAACCACATGCCCCCTGAACCACAAGCCCCCAGAACCACACGCCCCCTGAACCACAAGCCCCCAGAACCACAAGCCCCCTGAACCATCAGTTCCTGAACCAGCACCCCAACCCAACCCCTTCATGCATCCCAGTAGTCAGTGTAAATCATAGCAGCTTCATGCGTTTCTCCTATTGTCAATAAAGAGTTTGCTCACTGTCATATTTTACTAACTGGCAACCATTCCTAACATCTCTAGTTACATGAATGTTCATTGTGTGCACCCCGTGATATTTGCATCTATGTCTAAACATAAACTGTGTGCCCGCAACGCCATGTGGCTATGCATTGCGGTGAAACCTGCGAGCTGCGAGCTGCGAGCTGCGAGCATCAGCTGGAACTAGCGAACCATGGGTGGTACTGCACTGAAATTAAGTCTAGCATTGCACCCAAACCTGACTGCGTGTAGAACAGTTCTCTACTGCAAAGTTGCCCTGGCGGGATTCGAACCCCGGACCTCTTGATCCGAAGCCGAACGTGCTAACCACTGCGCTATCCCGCTCCCTCTTCCAAACGATTCACTTCTTCTACCCGTCGTTAAACCCAAAATCACATCACTTTACCTCCTTTAAAAGATCTCATCACAAGGGATGCGCTTGTAAAGTATCAGATGTCTATCCTTGACCAATTAAACGTTTTGGCCATATTTTCGATGACATGTTCTCCGCGCCAAGACAATGTCACATGGTAAACATTTATGACCGCATCTGAATTATTTCCTCACAAGGGATTTTATTTTTTAAAAAGCCTATCACTGACAAATCAAATGTCTTTGCCAAGGTTAAGGTTTTTCGAAGAAAAGACCGGCATACAGGTTAAAAACAATATTCACCCGGAATCTCCAATTAGGCCATTTTATTTAAGACAAAACGTTTTAAATATCTGCAAGAGATATCGTTGGATTGATTATGTGTTTTCAACCTATCCCCCTTTTTGAACTTGTTGAAGTTTTCAATGTACTCCTTTATCAAGGCCCAGATACCTATATACTTTAAACAAAGTTGATAATATCTACGAACTAATCGGTGGCGCAGACAATAAGTTATTATATTCTTTATGTAGATTTGTGGATCAGCAAACTCAACTCTACATTATATTTACAACGGAAGCAAGACGACAATTTGACTGACAAAACAAAAAGTATGCTATGGCAAAAAAGATCTAGCAGTTTAAAATACGAAACTTTCACACAATTATGATTCATAGTTTTGGTTATTTGGTTTAAACAAAATCATTATGTGTTGTCATTCAAGAAGAACTTTTACCTGGTTGTTGACCCCGAGTTGATACGAGTATCTGAATTTCTACCTTGACAAAGTCGACACTGGTTGTTGACCCCGAGTTGATACGAGTATCTGAATTTCTACCTTGACAAAGTCGACACTGGTTGTTGACCCCGAGTTGATACGAGTATCTGAATTTCTACCTTGACAAAGTCGACACTGGTTGTTGACCCCGAGTTGATACGAGTATCTGAATTTCTACCTTGACAAAGTCGACACTGGTTGTTGACCCCGAGTTGATACGAGTATCTGAATTTCTACCTTGACAAAGTCGACACTGGTTGTTGACCCCGAGTTGATGCGAGTATCTGAATAAAGTCATTCTTTCATGTTATAAACATTCAAACACACGAAATGCCAATTAAAAAACAGTGAGGTATCTCTAAAGCAAGGACTGAGTACTGTGTTCAACATAATGAACAGAAAAAAGTCCCAAATGTAATCTCAAATAGTATGAGTGTATCCGTTTGTCAATAAATGTTTAAAAGGAAATCTTAACGTCCTGCATTTCTTATTATGCTTGACAATATATGTTTGATTGGTGAGAAGTTAAGTGACATTTTAAACGTTCAGTGTGTTGACACCTGATTCACGCCTGATAATTACACTTTATCGTTTCAGAACAAGGAAAATAATCATTTTTGTGAACAGATCCATCCGATTTCTTTCATTGCTAAATCTGTATTCTAAATGAAGAGTGATTAGACAAACAACTTATAAACAAGGGTTGACTCATTTAGTAAATCAACCTAATACTTCGACAGCACCACACTTTTCTCTTTTTTTGTTGTTGTTGAAAATATTACGTTGCTTTTTTACTGTGGAACTTTAACAATAAAGCTTATCCAAGGTTATTGTTTAAAAAAGCAATTCATATAATAGTATTAAGACGTACGTCGATTTCATAAACATTATTCATTAGTAATGATAAAATGTTACCCGAAGCATTTTATAATATGCATATATCTGTTACCGTAACAAGCATGAATAAACATGCAAGTGTGCTATAACGTTTTCAAGATTCTCCAAAAATAACCCCAATTATTGAAACCATCACAGCTGCGTAAAACGTGTACATGGACTTGTGAAACACACGTTTCGCTTATGTCAAGTAAATCCGATTAGTGAAGAGCTGATATTACACTTATTACCGAATCTGGTCGTTTTCTGTCTGTGACATCGATGGTGGATAGCCAGATTACAAGCCGTCAAAGTGAAATATGGTTCCCGCTATCTTTGGCAAGAAGCATTGCCCAGAGATGCTTTACACATATATTGAGATTGTTACAATACTACTGAATCCATTTGTTCAATTCACACGAGGTGAGGTGAGGTGAGTTGGGGTTTAACGCCGCTTTCAAGAGTATTTCACTTATATCGCGGCTGCTAGTATTACGACAGGGAGAAAGCCCGTAACGCCATGTGGCTATGCATTGCGGTGAAACCTGCGAGCATCGACTGGAACTAGCGAACCATGGGTGGTGCTATGCTGAAATTCAGTGTAGCATTGACCCAAACCTTTCTGCGTGTAGAACAGTTCTCTACTGCAGACAAGTTGCCGTGCACCTGGCGGGATTCGAACCCCGGACCTCTTGATTCGAACCCCGGACCTTTTGATCCGTAGCCGAACGCGCTAACCACTGCGCTATCCCGCCCCCCAATTCAAACGAAATGTGAATATTCATACAAAATGTGAATTTTCCAACGAAATGCATCTCGTAACGTTCATTCAATCTCGGTTCCTCTCACATAAAGCTACGTTTCCTATCAATCCACAGCTGTGGGGGCTGGCTGAGGTGCGTTATCTTAAACAAATGTGGAGTTTTATTGTTCCTGTTTATGCCACGAAAACGTTTGGTAAGTGCAGATTGAAGATTGCTTAATCTTGTTTAGATTTCCTGTCTTGTGAGTTTCGTGTATCTGCAGTGAATGTTGCTATGGGCGAAAACAGTTACTGTGAGTGTGTGCTTTAAACTATACAACTACTCCACTTTCATTTTCAACAAGAATACGTGTCAAACATTGAAATCGCACAAATCGTAGAATCAAACACTGAAAATTGAAACACTACAAACGTAATATACTTCCTGTTTATCGAAATTTTTCTCAAGTAACATTTGCAGTTTTGATGTAGTTTCTTGTGGCAATATATCACAAATGTTATCTTATATAATTACACATTCACAGCATTGATTCCTAAATTACCTAAGTAGCTTTTTCATTGATGGCAACGAATATTAGCAACAAGGCTCTCTGCACTTTTAATTCTAATGTATGAGAATTGTGCATATCGCAATGAATTATGACTCACTTATATTTGTATCTTCGCTCCAGAGACGTGAAATGAGACTCAATTTCCCAATTATCCACCTTGAAATCTTTCGAGAACAGCAAAAAAGCAGCAATTGAATTGAATGCATAACGCTTTGCACATCAATTGAATGGAACGTAAGCACAAAAACCACTGTGCTACAACTACTTTGATGATTTGTGAGAAAAATACCATACATTTTCTTGTATCAAATGATACCCTACAGTTTTCCTCGTGGGGCCGTTCAGAGGCGCAGACGAGGAAGGCTTTATCGAGGAAAAATGTAGGTTATCATTCGCTACACTAGGTGGCGGGATAGCGCTGTGGTTAGCGAGTTCAGCTTCGGATTAAGAGGTCCCGGTTTCGAATACCGCCAGTGGCACAGTAACTTTGTCTGCAATAGAGAACAGTTCTACACGCAGTAAGGTTTGGGTGCAATGCTACACTGAATTTCAGCGTAGTACCATGCATCGTTCGCTAGTTCAAGCCGATATTTACAGGTTTCACTGCATTGCCACATTGCAGTGTGGGCATTCTCCCTGTCATAATAATAGAAACCGCGAAATTAGTGAAATACACTTGAAAGCGGCATTAAACCCTACCTCACCTCACCTCAATACACAAGGAAAAGTATGGGTATGTCTGTCTTATACACCACTTACGGTCGAGTGTATTTCCTAATATTTATGAACAAAATCATCTGTAAACAATCTTAATGTGTAAATGCAGCCTAGATTTGGCCTTATCTCATTTCAACTCCCGGGCACGCTCACCCCGCGCCATGTTCGGGGCTCAAAATCTAATTGGTATGGCCCAATGACTGTATTGTCAACGCAGACAGATTCATTGAGCCGTCACCTAGCACTAAGCGCATGTGAAATACATGGGCCGATGATTCTGCATGTGCATATCACTGAAATGTACAAGCTAATGCCATAGACGGCACGTTTAGAGAAACAGAAGCAAGTTTCAATATGTTAAGACATTTTGCACCAAAGATTAAATTAACATTAATATATAAAGAGAAATACAGTGATATTGTGATATTATATCACGCATTATAGGAAACTTAGTCACTTGGGTATAAAAAAAAAAACTTTCAACTGACCTCCTGGTCTAATAGTTAGTTCGGTCAGAAACAACAGGACACAGGTTCGATCCCACTTACACTTGTAACAAAAGAAACCATAGCAACGAGACCAGAAGGGTTGTACATTTTAGATGAGACGCACTGATGCCATTTGTGTTATGGGAAGTTAACACTATTGATGAAACGCTTTCATTTGTGCTGGAAGGCAGTTATCTCAAATCCTGTTTGTAAATATTGGAATTCATGATAAATTTTGAATATCATAAAACATCCTTTTAAATGATGTTTAATGTAATATAACAGTTGTTGGTACTTAATTAACCATCAGAAGCAGATATAATTTGTGAAAATAAGATTTATTTAGGTAATACCATTGTCATGATCAGTTTAACATGGAACATGCAAACAAACTTAACGGATCGAATCAAAACACATCTATACAAGCAATTATTTCTGTATACTGTTTCTATACCAGATACAATCGTCTTTAAATGCAATTACACACACTGTTTATCATTAGAATAAAACCAAATATGCGTGTCGGTGGACTGGCATAAATCTCCTCTTCATCCTCAAGCTAAAACTGACCACTTTAAGCTATGGGAAAGTGGTCCTTGATGTAATGATACATATCTAATGAAATATATTGAATGTGAATAATATGAAGACGTTGAAAGTCCCTTAGTGGTGCTCTGGTCTCAGGAAATCAACTCCCATTAAGCAAGTAGATATTCATTTGTCTTTGCTGATGCTTGACAACAATAACATCTACCAAGGAACCGCAGTCTGCTACCCAGAAATTAGCCTCTCATATATATACTGTACAGTCACTGCATCTACCACAATTGAATGAACCTCGGCACACTCCAACATAATTTGTAGCATACACTATTAACCAGTTATACGTATGGAAAAAGTTAAAGCGCCCCCAATATTCAAAACTGAAATGTGAAACTGTGGGAGCTTTACGATAATTTGACTGAATTATTCACCCTCGAAAGTAGTCCTGTAGTCTGTAGATAAGATAGAAACACTATTTGAGAACCCTTCACAATCTAGGAATGCAACACTTATTGTCGGTAGATGTATCAACCAATACAGTCGGTAGATAAAACATAAGATATGCTCACAATCTACAACATACAACTGCAAGGAAACAAATTCCTAGACTGTGATCATTCTTAGATTGTTCAGGTCTCACAATCTGCAGATTGTTTAAACAATCTAGGAATGGTGAAACATTCCTAGATTGTTCGAACAATCTGCAGATTGTGAGCTCACAATCTGCAGATTGTGATGATTCCTAGATTGCACGGAACATATTCACTGCATAAGTACATGTACTAATAACATTTCGGAATTGATCTTAACCGCTCAACCCCTTTTCTTTCTAATATTAATGTTCATAAAGTCTACAATAATGTTATCTTAAGATTGCTAGATGGACAAAAATGTTCTTTGTGATGTTATTTCAATATAAATGATTTGTAGACTGACACGTCCGTAGCTATTAGGAACAACTAGGCTATTCCTTCCCACTAACTTACAGAAAATAATTTCACGATTTTCATTGACGAAAACATCTATTTGCCACCCCATAGTAACACTAGGTTGTGAATTTCATGTTTTCAAAATAAATTCAATATACATTTTAAAGTCCACGTATAATTAATTGTTCTCGAGAATGACAGATTATTACCGTACATTATATATCGCAATCAATTGAGCATAAGATCGAGATAATATACACTTGCAATTTATTATCAAGACGATTTTAATTTATCCATTTTAACAATGCCGCAGTCATCGCGGCGATCCACTTTGAAGACAATCCTTGAGGCGTGACTGTGACACACATGAGGATCCGCTAGACATAGCTTGTCTGCGGAGCCTCATTAATTAATTACTGATGATTATCAATACCGCTAGATGAATTTATCAGCCAAAAATACATGTTTATGCAATAATTATGTAATTGTTACTGCGGAATTACATAGTTGGATATCTAAACATTTGATATATATCAATTTGAGTTATTTTATTGAAGATTTGTTTGTGAAATTAACAATAAAAATGTTTCGAAATTACTTTGAATTTTGACTATCGCCGATGATGACATTCCTCCAGTGACGGAATGAATTGCTTCAGCGACTACACCCCATTCTGGCCGCCGGGGCTAAAATAGGCGTATGAAGCTAATTTATGGACCGATTTCAGAAATTTAAACTCAAGAAATTGTAAAATTGAAAATCCAATTTTAATCAATCTGAATGTGACCATATGGCATAACATTTAACCTTCAAGTGAGGAAATTTATTTTTCATATCCAAACGGTAATTTGTAATGAACAATTAATATACCAATGATAAAATACTTTGGGACAATCATGAGATGAATTCCCTAAACGATTTCCCAAACAAATACTTTTTGAAGTTAAGTAAAGTTTTTCACCATAGGATATGAAGTCATTTTATGAAAAGTATGTCAACATTCATCGGGACAGTACCGAATCCAACAAGCAGACAAGTTTAAAATATTCTGGACTCACTCCTTAGTAATACATTCATGCTGCACAAGAATATATACTTCCTAACATATATTAATATCTGTCTGACAGTTTTCAAGATCTGATCTGGAAGTGAAATTGTAAAAAGCATTTTGAGTTTTGCTCCGGAATCCAGTTGATATTTTTCCATGGAAATGGATAAAAGTAAAACTCCCAATAAGGTGAGAGAGAAAACAAAAGCCATTTACACATGATGATTGTTTCACATACCATGTTTCATTGAGCTAGGTCTAACAGTTTTAGTCTAGAAACGAAACCTCGACGGACGAAGATAATTTGTTCCCCGAAAACTTTGTTGTGCCGTGGGATAATTATAACGACTTTAACCGGGGAAAATTTTAATATCGATATGTTTTGTATACACACACACGTGGAAACCTGAATGCTATATAATGACCAACCTTGCTCTCAATTCATCTTCATGATGACGATAAAAACGTACATGTACTTCATCAACATTAGTTTTACCTTATTTCACTTACAACTTAGTGGTTATTTGAAGGCAGTGGTCTAAGCAGCTGTATTAACAGTCAAGCGACATGAAGTGAGTGAGTGAGTGAGTTATTGTTTAACGCCGCTTCGGCAGTATTGCAGCCATAAGCGGCGAGTCAAGCGACATGAATATAACTAGCTATATATGTGATTCTGTAAGTTTTTAGTCCAGAGATTAAATTCCAGTGATATGTAATGAAATCTAGCAACTAAATGTTATTGTAATGCATAACATTATCTTTAAGCCTGTGGTATTTTGAACTCGAGATAATAAAAAAGGTTATACCATTTGTCAGCTATGGGTTTCTATCGTTGCTGATTTCTAAGCAATTTTAAATTTAATTTTGGAGTGAGTGAGTGAGTGAGTTGGGGTTTAACGCCGCGTTCAAGGTGAGGTGAGGTGAGTTGGGGTTTAACGCCGCTTTCAAGAGTATTTCACTTATATCGCGGCTGCTAGTATTATGGCAGGGAGAAAGCCCGTAACGCCATGTTGCTATGCACTGCGGTGAAACCTGCGAGCATCGGCTGGAACTATAGAACCATGGGTGGTAATATGCTGAAATTCAGTGTAGCATTGCACCTAAACCTTACTGCGTGAAGAACAGTCCTTTACTCCAGACAAAGTTGCCTCTTGATCCGAAGCCGAACGCGCTAACCCGCCCTTAATTTTGGACAACTTGAAGGAATGATTCTATTTTCATCTATAGACGGCAGATTTTCAGGTTGGTTCCGTGAACTTTTTCTAAAATGTTTAAAAGGCATTTTATAAATTAGTGAGAAATTGTTTATCAAATAGATATTTGTGCTAAGGACATGTTTAATGCAATCACTGTTGGCTCTGTGTTATCTGCAACAAACTTATTCATTATGCTCAGATGTTGAGAGGTAGAGGTATTTAAGTGCTCAGATAGTACATGTTTATTTGTCCTGCCAGAACGGGATACAATCGCTTGACGTGAGTGATATTGTAATGTAAATAATTTATAAACACATCTCTCGTGTGAAGTATTTGTTCACTGTCGTTATCCTTTTAAGTTTCTTATCCAGGAAATAGTGAAAAACAATATTGTAATAGATACAGATGTTACACATGCTGAATAAAAGATTCCAGATATAACACTCTCCCGAGGTTTGGGTTGAAAATGTAAACATGAGGGAGAAGGAGAACCCGCGGGCCAAAGGCACCACGATTTGACCCGCGACAAATTTATCCAAATCAGTTATTAATCATGAAACATATTTCCTAAGAAATGACATAGCCATGCCGTAAACAAAACAGTATCGCGCAGACGGCGCCGGGGACTGATCGACTTTGGCGAAAAGCTCGCGATTCTCACGCTCTACAAAGAGCATGTCTCCCTTACTATCGTTATATTGAGGTTAAGGAAACGTGACTCGTTAAAGTTTCACTGTCAGGCTCTGTGGCAGAGCGTCCAGTTTAAGAAGCGAAGGGATGCACGTTCGAATACCATCATGTCAAGTGTGAAATTTTAACTTAGAATCATTTTCGATGTGTTCTGTGATTGAAATTAAAACATCAAATGACGTTATACCGGAATTTACAATTCACGTTAAAGTCTACATCAGGGCCAGGGATGTTCTATAGAATGCCCCCTGTATGGCCTTGAAAGGACGTTTACCTGAGAAAAGAATTACCTCCAAAATGACACAAATATGACACCTTAGGTTTATATGATACATTACACAGTTTACCTTCACACATCTTCCAAAAGATAAGTATCAGTTTTCAGCTGTTGAAACTATCTTTATCCCGGAAATGAGATTGTAAGATATGACGTTTATCTTATTTTATTAGCCTTTTTATAGCCATTATAAACGTTGTACAGTTACTAGTTCTCCATGTATGAATTGACAATGCAATATAGAAAAAGTTAGCACAAAGACGTATGATAAGGATTTTATTGCCGATTACATCCTTCGCAAGCAGTCTCTGAAAATAACTATGATCAGCTATAAATCTTTTTAAATCGTGTCGTTATGGTATGATTTGATCATATTGATGTCAAAATGTATACCTTTTGAACCACCGGTATGTCATAACGTGCGAAATAGTCGTCCCCTGTTCGTCCGTCCGTCTGTTCATCCGTAATCATTTCGTTTACGGAACAGAACTCGAAAACCGTTCATGATATCTTTCTGAAACTTTCCAATTTGGAATTTGTTCAGAGACGGGTTCATTTCCGGAGCGCAGCTCCAAAACTCTTCATCATATCTTCCTGAAACTTTGCATATGAAATACCTACTAAGTGAAGTGATGGTGCTTGATATTTTCAGATTTCTGAAATGGTTTTTTTTCGTTTCCATAGAAACACGTTGGATTTGAATTTTGTTCAGAGACAGGTCTGCTTCCGGATTGAACTCAAAACTTTTCATCATATCTGAAACTGAGCATGTGTATTACCCACTAATTGAAGTAGTAGATATACAATTATCTGTCAAATGTGTGTTTTATGTGGGACCGGTGGGATATGTCATAATAATTCCGAATAAGTTGTAAAGATAATTCTAATCTGATAAAAAAGTATGGTTTACCAATAGCATATAATGTGTTGTTTGACTGAAAACTAAATCATTTGTCATTCAATGTAAGTTGATGATGTATCATTGATAAACACAGCGCACAAATGTTTCAATATTCACTTTAGAGAATAATATGTTCGACAGTTGCTTGTCTATAAGCATAAGATAAGTTTGAGAGTTAAATTTAAGATACAATCAAACTAGGTAACATTTTTATTAAATGCAGTAACTTTAACAATAAAAGATAAGGCATAACTATTGTGAATACGTTGAGTAATATTCAGATTATAAATTGGCTATTTTAGTAAACACATTGTGTTATATAATATGTATAGTATTTACTACAGTAGTTTTAACAATATTAAAGACGGTATTAAAGACATAACTAATGTAAATACTTCAATAGTGAAATGTTCATGTTACGCATATCTATTGTAGTATGCCAATTGTGTTATATATTAACTATAGTAATTTTAACCATGAAATGTGTTTCAAAGATTATTTACCATGCTCCCTTTAAAAACAGTATTTTAAGTGTCCAAACTGTTGGACTATCTGCAAGAGTATAAACAAATTCCGTGGACTGTCGATTACATAATGCTAACTCACACTCTCTAAAACACAAGAAAATTCACAGTACAGAAACGTTAAACACACTAGCAAGGTCCATAATGACTGCTCTCTAAACTCTGCTCCATCTATTAGTCACAGTTGTCTCACACCACTTAACTGAAATCCCTTCAATTGACTTGAGTGGATTGTCAAAGTGGTTTGACGATCGAGGAGCTTGACATCATCCAGACTGTCTAAACAGAAGGGTACTGAATGGACGTCTCAAAGGCATGACATACATCTTTTATTTTATTTTTATAAGTCTTTTATGTAGGATAAGTGTATAATTTAAAAACAATTTAGATAACCACTTTTGGCAAATAGGGCAGAAATTGAAAATGCTGTTTTTGAATTACTCGAACTTAATTTATAGAACGTGGCCAGTACTGGTCTAAATGAATGTAACTAAGCCATGTATTCAATCAACAAGACTAATGAAGTGATTCCGTAATTTATGTATTCATAATATTCAGGTATTCATTTCATCTTCACTACATCATCACCATAATCTTTACGAAGAAGCAATATAAAAAGAGAACATCATACTTGTGCATTTGGATCGTTTGTATTGAACGAGAAGATGTCATGATGTCATGAGAAACGAGTTCGAAGAACGTGTTGTTTCTCCGCTTCCATGAAAGCTTCGAGTTCAATACAAACGATCCAAATGCACAAGTATGATGTTCTGTATATATTATATACCCCTTTTTATTAGCAAATTCGTAAACAAATAAAGCTTCATAAATTTACTGGGACGACGTGCTGCGTATTGATACACAGACGGTTGCTTGATCAGCATGACACATGATCTGATATCTTAATGATATCTTTATTTTCTCATTTGTCAGTCCAATAGAGCTTTAAGTGAAATTTTCTTCAGTGTGGTAACACAATTAAACCATAAAATGTGCTTTACTATCATTTAATGACAAAGAACTGAAAATTCAACAACATTCAGGCTTCCGTGCGTCTTTCGAATGACGTAACCATGGTTATGACGTCACAATAGTAAACGGTTTTGACATCACACTGACGAAGCATCGATAGCAAAGCTTTCGGCAAGGCTTTCAATTCCCCTTATACTTTATGCTTTTCTGCCTTGTTAATGATAATTAGAGTTGCATTTTCCCTGTCTGTGCTTTTAATATTAGGTCTAAATCCAAGCTGATACTTTAATCAACTGAAAAAATACTAGTAATGTTATCTATAAGATAAAGAATTGGGAAAATATTGAAAAGTACGGAAAATTCCGAAGTGTCGAAGTTTAGAGAAAGTAGAACCGTCAGCCGTGCAATACGGAAATCGACCACGGAAACCGTATTGCACCCCTGTATTACTATATTTAAGTTAACATGGGTATATAATAAATAAAAAAAAGATGTATCAATCAATCCAAACATCAATCTTCAGTCAATATCAATGATTTGTATGTGCCCATAAACAGTTGATCCATAGACAAAATATATGTCAAAGCAAATGCGCTATATATATTTACATAACTTCTTTGAGAGTCATTTTTGAAGTTAGAAAACCAAGATAACAAGGTTAGTATCTCCATCGAAATGTCGCATATTTACATTACATTTAAATGTACACCATGCATATTGACTACAATCAAATACAAGTGAATGTTATTATTCATGATTAGACATAATATCCAAACTTGTTTCACTCGCAAAAGGATTATAATTAGCTGTGAACATGAAAGACATTATTTTTATTATGTACTTTATTATATGTGTAGGAGAACGTTAGGCCGAAAACATGCTCCACGTGCAAAACTAATGGCCAGTTTGAGGACATTCTCCTACTTAAAACAAAGTTTAAGTAAACATGTTCTTGCTACTGAAATGTACGCCACAACGCACCTTATCATCTGCAAAACTAATGGCGACTTATGCTCTATATGTATTTCATGATCTTCTCCGAATTGTCAGTTGTATTCCCTCTCCTGCCAAGTTATAACATGTAAATACATCAGGAATTTTCCTAGTGAAAGGTAAGGTTGTAAACATTATATTTTCAAAGGATAAAGTAAAACATGATGAAACATTTTACAGAAAATCTTCACGAATTAGAAAATCAAAACCGCCATGCATAGAATTCATAATTGATTCTGTTAAATTAAAAATTAAAGGGCAATTCATATTTTACTTATTTACTTATACAACAATGTTTTTGATAAGATTATGACACTTCGTCGAATGTATGTTGGTTTTCAAAAGTTTAGATTACACAAATTCATAAACCCTATATTAGGACTACTATTTAGTATCTTTTACCTTGAAATTTAAGATACTAAGCTGAAATTTAACATTCAAGTAAGTATCTTGAAAATTCCACTTTGTATCTTATAACTTTATATAAATATCTTTAAAATTTAGCTTAGTATCTTGAACATTCAAGTTAATTGGTATCGTGAAAATTCAAGATAGTTAATATTTCACTTTTAACTACAACCGCAAAACTTGTATTTACAACAATAACATATTGTAATTATACTTGGTAATAGTTTAATTCAACTTTAAAACTTGAATATGTACCATATTTAAATCTTGTAATTACAAGTTTTTACCATTGGCATTGCATTGTAAACATTCGAGATACAAAGTTGACTTTTCAAGATATTGAGATGATTTGAGAAAAATATTAAGTTGAATTTTCAAGATACCAAGTTCAATTTCAAAGGAAATAGTTGAATATATTGAAAATATGTTGAATTTTCAAGATACAAAGTTCAATTTTCAGGTTCAATTTCAAGATTCTATGTTCAATTCTTAAGATAAGATCTTGAATTTTCGAATTAGCAAGTTGAATAATTATTTTCAAGATAAAATGTGCTGAAGCTAAGTTTTCAGAATAGTAACATGAATTTGTATGACATTAAGTTGAATTTTCAAAATACTAAGTTTCATTTTTAGATTCTAAGAATTTTCAAGATTAAACTATGCTTAATGCTCTTGAAGTTTTCCCGACAGACGGACAGATCTGTTTTTCTTTTTCAGGACTGATATCTCTTTATCAAAATGCGTTTTTAGCAGTTACTATATTTATATACATGTTTATCACCCCACAAAGACATCATTATCAGTTTTTAACGATGTCATATCTTAATTCGTACATTTTGATCCAAATTAGGAGATACTTTTGTCATAATATGTATAAAAAGGATGTGAAATTACAATTGGGCAAAACTACTTTTTCTTTCATCTAAGTCACTTCGAGGTTTCTATATTTACGTTTAAATTTGATTAATAAAGTATTATCATTTTGTTCATAAGGCCGGATAAATCAATCAGTCAAGAATGAAAACAAATGTTTCTGAACCATTTTGTTCTCAGTGTATGTGTTACGAGGTTGGGTTTAAGATAATTTACTAATCGAACGGGAGCGTTTTTGCTTTGATATCTAACATATGTTTGCCGGTAGTATAATATAGCTATTTCTGTCCTCTGGGGCGTGATGAATAGACTTTACTGTCATCCGTGAACTGTTGCGATTTTCATTGACCTCAAACGTGTTACGTGAAGTCGCCAATAGTTTAGCACGGGCTTTTGTATTATACCACTTTTTCTCGGGATTCAGGCGGCTGCGTTCAAGCGCATTCAATCTGACGGGAACAATTATTGGTCTCGGTTTCTAAACTATTGGAGCCTTTTCGTAAATTAGTAAACAATTGGAGACTTGTGTCACCAAACTACGACCACAGAACTATCCTAATGTTTACGTAACTTTGTTTTAATAAATAATATATTATGTTGACACGTTTTATTAAACAAACTTAAAAACAGTGCGTCAAACGGTCATTGAGATTTGTTGTACAAATGATAATCTCTTCTCTCCATTTTCTTTTCATGTTTAATCACGAAGAAATAAGAAACACATTTCAAAAAACATATATTACAATGAGAACACTAGTACGTTATATGTATCTAATAAAACACAATTGATCTCCTAAAATCAGCGTTTTAAAATGTCTAACGTAAAAAATGTTTGACACATTTTTCAGCCACATAAATCACAAATCAACATCTGACATATCTTATGCCAAATGTGTGAACAAGTGAGGTTTTTAATACCTGACCCAATACAGGCATATAACAGCGCATCGTGTTTAATGGCACTTGCAAACCATTAAAATGATATACAGGTTTTAAAGTTCATTTAACCATGCTCCCTTTAAAAACAATATATTTAATGAATAAAGTGTCCAAACCGTTGTCAGTATATATCTATTTGCTGGAGGGGGCGGGATAGCGCAGTGGTTAGCGCGTTCGGCTTCGGATCAATAGGTGCGGGGTTCGAATCCCGCCAGGGGCACAGCAACTTCGTCTGCAGTAGAGAAGTGTTCTACACGCAGTCAGGTTTGGGTGCAATGCTACTCTGATTTTCAGAGTAGTACCACCCATGGTTCGCTAGTTCCAGCCGTTGCTCGCAGGTTTCACCGCAATTCATAGCCACATGGCGTTGCGGGCTTTCTCCCTGCGCATCCTTAATACTAGCAGCCGCGATATAAGTGAAATACTCTTGAAAGCGGCGTTAAACCCCAACTCACCTCACCTCTATTTGCTGGAAACCATGATTCAAAGCACATCGGAACAAACCATATTTATCCAAGAATCGATGTTACGTAAAACATGTTTTGGAACAACCGAGACACTGGACAATGGTTTGACTCATCCAATCCATAATATTCAGCTTTTTAAAATTCATTTTCATCCTGATTGTGTTTTGGGTTATGTTTATGGTGTCAATCCTGTCAACTTGTTCATTGCTTCCATAATAATGTTTTTACTTCCAAGAAGAAAGTGTGAGATCAATATTATTTGTGAACTATTATTTATTGTCAATCTCTTGCAAATGCGCCATTCCATGCCAATATTGTACTTGAAAAAGAGAGAGAAAGACCCTCAAACACTTCCACACAATTCATGCTGTTTACTTTATTAACAGTCGCTTTACACCTAAAATAGATGGAAAAGCATCATGCTGTTCCAGCTGTAAGCTAAAAGGACACATAAACCTCTACCCCTACCTACCTACCTGTTATGAAGATAATATGGATATCATAATATCAATATTTTCAAACTCTCTCCAAGTGGTGTCAGATACAATTAGTAGATATATGTAGAAGGTGTATAATTAGCAAACTACCTGATGAAAATTAAAACTCATGAACGTTTAAACATTTTTCAATTTTTACTGTTGCATTTTTTAAAATAATTAAATGTGGATATTGTACTATTTGGGATCACACTATCTCCAATAGTGCAAATGTATTTTGTGGAGAATCGATAACAGAATTCAATCCATTCTAAGAGTCAGACACCAATCACCAGCACTGAAAATTGTCCATCTGAAACAGTAACCGTAACGACTTAACAGTCTTGAACCATTCCCAGAGGGTATATATCCCATTTCGTTTCATTTCGTTCAAATATTAGTATAGCTCATGTCTTGGGTTGGAAACCTTAAGATCACATAGACGAGAGAGTCTTCTGTTGATGGATACATGTCAAGACTATTTTCTTGCTGCAGGCTGTATGAACTGTACAAATTACACCAGAAGGAAGAACATTTATACAAAGTTCTTACGATTTTTATTTTGGACATGTGAAAAGTTCTTTGATAAATGCACAAATTCGTCTGTATTTACAAATCAGTTTGATTTTGACAGATGAGACTTAGTTAAATTGACCGATGTTCCACAATGAGAGTCTATTAAGTTTTGGAGTTTTGGAATATGAAACGTTCAATGGATTACCTTAAGTTCAGTTTTTGCTGGAATGTACACAAAATATTCAGAAAATGACAACCATTAATGGATAGATTGAATTTCACTTGTTCGAGTAAGTGTTCAGATCCACTTTCTCGCCAACCTTTGTATTCAGGTAACTGTATCGTATTCGTTTCCATTGTATACTGCGATTGAGTGAATGCTATTGTTTAACGCAGTTTGGGCAATATAGCGGCCATTAGCAGTGAGTATTGTAATTTAACTAATCACCCAATCTTATTACATTACAATGACATTGACAATTTATAGTGCTAATTTCATGTAATATTTTCTTATGGTCACTACATGAGAAACCACATCCGTATATGGCATATATGATGACACATTTTTATCGAGACATGACTAATCCATATATGACGTCATCCAGTCATGTCCTATTCCTCCGTTCAAAAATATTCCTCTGTTAAACTATATCTGTCTCCCAATAGACACCGTAGTTTTTTCTCTCTTTCTTGAGAATATGATGTTATCTTACTTTCATCCGAGTGTTACATTAAAGCTTAT